>JARQOC010000002.1:43693360-44926973 GCA_033576535.1 Allobates femoralis | reverse complement strand
CACACACGTGTTTTTTTACTGCATTTTCCTCGCGTTTTTCCCAGAGCCCTTTTTTAAAGGGTGAGTGAGTGCGGGCTGAATGAGGTGAGTCGGGCGGGGGGGGGCTGGTGTGGGCTTGGGGGGGGGTAGTGCAGGGTGACGGGGTGCCAGCTTCGGGGGGTAAGTGAGTGCGGTCCGGGGGATGGGAGTAAGTGAAAGCGAGTGCAGGCTGAGGGGGGTGGGGGTGCAGGCTAAAGTGAGCAGGGGCTGGGGGGTGGTGATCCCGGGCTAGGGGGTAGTGAGGGGGCTGAGGGGATAAGTGGGTCCAGAGTGAGTATGGGCTGAGGGGGTGAGTGCAGGCTGAAGGGGGTGAGTGTGGTATTAAGGGGGTGAGTGAGTGTGGGCTGAGGGGAGGTGAGTGCAGACTGAGGGGGATGAGTGTGGGCTAAGGGGGGTGAAAGAGTGCAGGCTGAGGAGGGTGAGAGAGTGCAGGCTGAGTGAGCGTGGGCTGAGGGGTGATGAGTGCAGGCTGAGGGGGGTAAGTGTGGGCTAGGGGGGTGAGTGTGAGCTGAAAGAGGGTGAATGCTAGCTAAGGGGGAGTAAGTAAGTGTGGGCTGAGGGGGTGAGTGTGGGGCTGAGGGGGGTGAGTGTGGGCTGAGGGGGTGAGTGTGGGCTGAGGAGGGTGAGTGAGTGGGGGATGAGTGAGTGGGGGATGAGGGGGAGTAAGTGTGAGCAAAGGTGGGGTGACTGAGTGCATGCTGAGGGGTGAGTGAGTGCAGGCTAGGAGAGGGTGAGTGCAGGCTGAAGGGGGTGAGAGAGTGCAGGCTGAGTGAGTGTGGGCTGAGGGGGATGAGTGAGTGCGGGCTGAGGGGAGTGAATGAGTGGGGCTTTGGGGGGTAAGTGAGTGCAGAGTGAGTGCAGGCTGAGGGGGGTTTGTACCAGCTGAGTGGGATAGTGTGATCTGAAGGATGCTGAGTGAGTGCAGGCTGGAGGGGTGAGTCGTATGCGGCAAAGGGGGGAGGAGGAAGTGGCAGCTTGGTGGCGACAGTTGCGGGAGTCTGTGGGCGGTGTGTGCAGTGTCGGCTTCTGATATCGCTGAGCCACCAGTCTGTGCCATATTACCACACTCATCACTCAGGTGTGCTAATATAGTGCAGCTTCCGGGGCGGCGCAGTGCATTGTGGGATTCCAGGACATCCAGGCAGAAGTGGATGACAGACAATTTAAGGTAAGTATATATTAGATTTATCAGTCTTCTGTGTTTTAATCATGGCTGTGCCTGAACCCCCCTCTGTCCTCTGCTTCTGACATTGGTAAATTACTGTCCCTTTCTCCTGTGGAATTGCCACATCTTCATCTCTGTGGTCGGAATCTGGGCCCTGTAAGGAGCCATGGATCTCTTCTTCCCAGTCCTCAGGAGTTAAGGAGACAGGAGGAGACATCGGCTCTGTGCTAAATTCATCAGAAACATAGTCCAAATAACTGGGATTGTCAAAGCCAGCATTAATGTAGTATCTGTATTCTGACAGTGACAGCTGTCACAAACCATTCCATGGTAGTCTGGAGCTTTTAAAGGGATCCTGTCACCTCCAGAACGCCTCCTAAGCTACGAAAACATGTCCCTGCAGCATCCTATCACTAATCTCACACTCCTTTTGTCTCCTAAAAGCATCCTGTGAAAGTGCATAACAACGTTTTAAAACTTACTCATTAGTGATTATAATTAGCAGGGCTATATTCTTTAGTCACCAGGGCGTGTTGTTTTGCAGGCTCCAGGATCCACCCTCTCTCTGTCTGTGTGCTTTGCTTGTGCAGGCTTTGCCCTTTCCCCTCTCTATCACTCACAGAATGCAAATCATTAGTCCTGCCTTCAGCTCCACATCACATCAGCACAGACAGAGAGAGGGTGGATCCTGGAGCTGCAAAACAACACCCCCTGGTGACTAAAGAATATAGCCCCTGCTAATTATAATCACTAATGAGTAAGTATTAAAACGTTTTTATCCACTTTCACAGGATGCTTTTAGGAGACAAAAGGAGTGTGAGATTAGTGATAGGATGCTGTAGGTGACATTTTGTAGGTGACAAGATCCCTTTCATAAATTTTTGCTTAAAGCTGCTGTCATATTAGTTTTTGCCGTGATTCTGTCCTTTTGAAAGTCTCCATTGAATCCATTATGAGCAACAGCTTTGAATTAATTTGTATGCTGTGGCTTTGTTGATTGAAAGGATACAGCACTTCTCTTTATATCTTTATGAGATTTAAAGGGACACCGTGAGGTCATTTTTCAGTATGATACTAATATTACCCTTGAATAAGGCCTGGACAGACATGTAAAACCATTATTGTGCACTTTCTAGTTTCCATGTTATCGGCATCTTCATACCCTGCAAGGAGCTGGTGCATTATATTTCCAACCGAATTGTACAGTTCCTGTATAAGTGTTATTTAAATATCTACCCCCATCCAGGCTTGTGTTCACTCCCTCTCCTCTGTGCTCTGGGCTGGGAGGGGGGAGGTGTTTTGTGCTGCTGTCTGTAAGATTTCTATGTGTATACATAAACTTTGGTTTTCCTGTAGTCATGTAATGTGTGTATCTGATGAGCAAATGATCAAATGTTCATATAATCACATAGAAATATCTCAGACTGCACACACTACACACATGCCTCATACACACAGTGGCATGAGGAACTCCAGCTAAACCCCCCTCCTCCCCCCTCTCTTCTCTGTCTGCTGTGAATGAGTCACACAACAGACAGATCAGAGAGGAGGCAGGACAGTGTCATGAAGCATGAATATTCAATCATTGAGTGGGATTGAGCAGCAGAGAAATCACTGAGTGAGGCTGGGGTCACAGTAGCAATTTTTACAAGCGTTTTTGGAGACCTGTGTTTTCAAAAACGCATGTAAAAACGCACCCATAGGCCCCCATGTTAAAAAACGCATACCCTAATAGCAAAAACGCATGTGTGACTGTACCATGCGTTTTTGGTGCATTTCCAAAAACGCATGCGTTTTTTAATAAAGGGCCTTATGGGAAACGCATGCAAAAACGCATGTACAATTCGTGCCATTCAAAAACGCATGCGTTTTCCATAGGAGCCCATGTTAAAAAAAATGCAAGCGTTTTAGAAAACGCATGCGTTTTTGAAGGGCACTAAAAGGTACTAATTGTACATGCGTTTTTGCATGCGTTTTCCATAGGGGCCCATGTTATAAAAACGCATGCGTTTTTCAAAACGCACCAAAAAATAGTACATGCACTATTTTTTGGTGCAGATTTAAAAACGCAGCCAAAAACGCAGGGAGCCATCACACACCTTAAAAAACTCATGATTACATGAAAAAACGCATGAGTTTTTAAAAGGCACTAAAAAACGCATGTCAACTGTGACCACAGCCTGACAGAGGGAATTAATCTTTTATTTTGAAGTTTACAGAGTATAGGGGGGAAATAAATAATGGAAATACATGAATAGAGAGAGCTTAGAGAAAGGAATTAGGAAATTATAGCAGTTACGTAGGGATTTTTGGCCAAACAGTTTCCCTTTAAAGCGATCCTAAACCCAGAAACTGACCCCCCCCTTATCTTTAGACCTGTCCCTGCACCCCCTCTTACCATTTCTAGCCATCCCTTTTGCATAAAAAAATCGCTTTTGTAAAGTAAGAGAAAAGTATATAATAGTTTGACCTGTGTGAGTTCTCAGTTTCTGTTGGAAGCCGGTAATGCCCCGCCTGTCTGCTGCTGCCTGATAATTATTCACGCCCTTGTCTGCTTGCTGCCTTTGTGAGTGTGTGGCCGCGTCATGAAAGGGGGCGGGGCTAAATCGCGTGATGCCGGAGCCCCGCCCCCTTTCATGACGCTCCATGCACCAGGGCTGTATCAATGAGGGGACTGGCTGGTCATTTGTCCCGGCTGCACCAGGCAGGGAGGGCGCCGCCAGCCTTCTGCTGCAGTGCCCGAGGCCGGGTGTGTCTGCCAGCCGCATGTTACGCCCCACCACATTCATTTCCACCTGTGGAGCAGAACAGTATGTCTATGGCTGCTCTGTGCTTACAGGACCTGTGATGATGTCACATGGAGGGGCGGAGTCAGGGGTCACATGATCAGCTCCTATGCAGGACTCTGCCGTTCTGGTTGTCATGGTGCTGGATGAGGTGAAATTAAAAATCACATCTCATATAGTTTTCCAGGTATTTTCTCATTTGTTGCAGCAAAATGAGCCGGTAAAGTGTATGATTTATATCCCCTTTGCTTTGTGAAGTTTTGACATGAGAATTGAGGGTTCAGTAGGAGGAGCTTTTCCAGTCTGTGCCTAGTCTACACAAAGCTGGAAATTCCCAGTCTAGTAGAGGATGCCCGACAGAGCAGACCGCATGTGAGGGGGTCACTTCACCACTTCCAGGCTCCATGCCTGGAAGTTCATCCTTCTTTTCATCTCAAGATTTACAGCCAGGCCTAATACCTAGGATCTTTCTCTTGACTTCTACAGCCAAGACTGTTAACCCTGGATCCTCGCTGTCCGGATTAAAGTGAAAGATTTTTATTGTGATACGGTCAATAGTTGAGAAAGCGACTTACTGACTGTATCACAATAAAAACCTTTCACTTTGAAGCAAAACTAACTCTTTACGTGTGCTGTGAGTCTATCATTAATGGTATATGGGATCCAGGGATCCGTTCACTAAGCACCATGACAATAAAGTTGAGTGCTAGCAATCTGATTCTCTTAGCACTTCTCCAGTACCTATTGCCTGCGTGTTGAGGAATTTGAGGGTTTCCTGCCTAACCGTAATTGTCCGTTATTTGCTTCATATATTTTTTCTTTGCACGTGCCGTGCAATCTGTGAAATTAATACAGGATTCCAGGTCTGTAAAAACCTCTTACTATATTTCTACTCTTCTGCTTTTAAGCCACCAAAAGACTGAACTTTCTTATAACTACCTACAAATACTACTTCTAAATATTACAGGTTCTTAAAGCTCCAGAGCCTCAATTCCATGTTAGAATCCAATTGTGAACTGTACTTTCCGTGGACTACCCACATGAACTGTGAAGTATGTACTTCATGTTATAGTCCCCGTTCTGATGAAGTATAGCAACTGTTATCCCCAAGACCTTTGGGTCACTCCCATGGATACTGCATGGGGGTAAATAGCAGTAATCGAAAGGCGCCCCCACCCCCCCCCATTACGAGTGCCTTACAGATAGATTGAAAACTGAAAGAAAATTGCATACAAAGATGGATACAGCTGTTTGACATGATGCCTGTGGACTCCAATGGAGAGTCTCTAACAGGGCCACCAGCTATCACATGTCTTTAATAGTATTGGGTGACCCCAGTATTCGAGGGCGAGGCAGGGCCTCGGTTGCGGAGCAGCCCTGATAGCGCTCAGCTTGCCCCAGTCTGCTGCCCAGTGCAAAAGTTGAGGTCAGGGTTGCCCTCAGTAAGGGCCAAAGCACACAAAGTCTATTAAAGTTCTTAACGAAGATTTATTAAAATAGTCTCGTGAAACACAGGCATACATCTTAAACATCGCTTGGTTGGGAGTACTTATAATAGTATTCTTTGCTGCAGACTGCTCCCTTCGTCGCAGTGCCTCTAGACTCTCGTACCTCAGCCCCATTGTAGCCTGTGGGGAACTCATGCACTATTTTGTATCTCAGACCTTATCCCACCCACAGGGATCTGTCCAAAGGACCAACCAGGGCCTCCGCCAGATAAAAACTTCTGTCACAGCTCTTGCTTAAAACCCACACCTAGTGGGTGGACTCACTACCTAACTTAATAACACTTTCACTTCTAGAGGAAACCTATAACTCCACCCTTAAGGGGTGTACTAGCTCACTAGCTAATATATGCTTTGTTTACCCAAAGTACCAGGGAGCAGTAGCATAAACATACACATAATTTTGTAATATGTCAAAATAGATACACACAAGCCCATAACACATCAATAAATACACAAGAGCTCAGCATTCCCCAGGGCGGGGTAGCAGCACCCTAGACCCCCTTACACTCCTCTCTTTAACGATGGTCATCCTCGACAAAGTTGCCTTGGGGAATTTAAAGGCATATTATGTTCTACCATACATTACAATAACATTAAATAATACACATACATAATTAAATTCGATAGTTTAGATGTGCGGTTTGAAGGACAGGGCAGAGTCAAGGGTTACTCTGAGACAGCAGATTTCAGTTGAAGGTGAGATTCTGATGCCATTAACTAGGATAGATAGCTCAGGTAAGGAAAATATGTGAGATGGAGAAAAGAGCAAGAGGAGGAGAAGGAGGAGAAGGAGGATATGGCTGATAGACACTCCAGGATTGTAGCCAGCAGAGAGGTGACATCTGGGCCAGAGAGGTAAGTCTGAGTGGCATTAGTGTGCACGTGATACTGGAAGCCATGGGTCTTTTTGAGTTGACCCAGGCCAAGGGTGTAAATGGAGAAGAGTAGGGTTCCTAGTACAGAGCTTTTCAGGACTCCAACAGAAAGAGGGCGGGATGAGGAGGTAGTGTGGGAGTGAGAATCACTAAATCTGTGGTCAGAAAGGTATGAAGAGATCAAGGAAAGGGCAAGGTCTGTGATGCCCAGTGAAGAGAGGATCTGTAATAGGAGGCAGTGGTCAACTATGTCAAACAGAGAACAGGTCTATAAGAAGGAGTATAGAGAAATGTCTGATAGCTTTGGCAGTAAGTAAGTCTTTAGTAGTTTTGGCCGTTGGTAATTTTGGTTTTGGTTTACCGTTTTACTTTTTTCTCTTATTTAGGAATGATTTGCTTAAAGCATTACTGCCGTTTAAATTTTTATTTAATAATAACGCTGAGCAAGTGATTTTAATAAACTTTGTAATATAGTTCATTAGAAAATTCTGGCTGGTTACCATTCATAAACCTTCCACAAGATGTCCTCACTACGCCGTCTTCACTGTGAATACGGACATGTGAGCAGATAATGGAGAGAGGGTGTGGCCTACACTGTGTGCCTGCAACTCACAAGGATACAATGTATCACATTACAGCACAGAGCTGAGCAATGTCAGGATGTAAACTCCTCTATTCAAGCTTCTCTCTTCTGTCATCTGTCTCCACACAGCAATGTCTGCTAACCCCTTGTCTGCTGGCTCCCCACACAGCTCACTACCAGCCTTCTCTCACACACAATGCTGGCAGACTCTGGCCACTACCACACACACAGAAAATGCAGTGATAAATCAGTCATATGTCACAAAAAATCATTATCTTAGCTGCTATGTGACCTATCATTAACAACCAGTGCAGGATTGTTTTTTTTTCAATGAAATGACATTTACACTTTAAACTTTGATGCCTCACTAGATAAGAAACCATTTCAATCACTGACACTTTCTATCTCTATGAAAATGTATTATTTAGATTTTTTTTCTTATATTTAGTCTTATTTTCCAAACTCCAGACACCTCCTGTCTCCTCCAGCTCAAAAATATTTCCAGAATCTGTCCTTTCCTCAGCCCTCAATCTACTAAAATTCTTGTACATGCCCTCATCATCTCCTGCCTTGATTACTGCAACCTCCTCCTCTGTGGCCTCCCTGCCAACACTTTTGCACCTCTCCAATGTGTCCTCAACTCTGCTGCTCGTGTAATCCATCTCTCTCCTTGCTACTTCCCTGTTTCCCCCTCTGCAAATGCCTCCACTGGCTCCCAATTCCCCAACAAATCCAGTTCAAACTACTAACACTGACCTATAAAGCCATCCATAACCTGTCCCCTCCCTATATCTCTGAACAAATCTCCCTTTATCTTCACTCACATATGCTCTGCTCCTTCCCAGACCTTCTCTCCTCCACACTTATTTGTTCCTCACCTGATCACCTCTGAGACTTCTCCCGAATGTCTCCCATCCTCTGGAATTCTGCACCCCAAAACATCCGATTACCTACCACTCTCAGATCCTTCAGATGGAACCTGAAAATCCATCTCTTACAGAAAGCTTGCAGCCTGCAATGACTTCACTGCTACTGGAGCCTGCGCTCTACCACCACTACCGGAGCGGCCGCCTCACCACTACCCCCACTGGAGAGACCGCATCACCACCACCACCCCCGCGCACTAGCTAATGATGTAAAACCACACTACAGCTATACTGATGTATATATCAGAAGATAGAATCAGTCAGGTAACGTACTGTACAAGAGTAGAGAGTGAACGGAAGCGTATGGTGAATTCTATACTTAGCTTAGCTTGACGATAGTCAGGAGAATACAGATGAGGGAGAGAGGAGTCTGCAACACTGAAAAGAAGCAAGTGCTTCCCATCTTTATTACTCCCCTATATACCCTCCACGATCGACTGCGACGTCCTATGGGAACCAACACTCAGCACGGTGACGAGGGAAAGGTCACATGAGTTCAGAGGTTTAGATGAACTAAGGTGACCCAGACCCCGCTCACGATGGTAGCAGGAAATCAGTCAGTTTCCAGTCCTGCCATGAGAGGATATCACAGATGATCGTGGAGGGTTTATAGGAGAGTAATAAAGATGGAAATGAGGATTTTCATTGTGTTGTTTTTCCAAATAAAGGATTTTTGTAATATATTTAATATTTACTGAGAGGCTCTTAATGTCCGGATCTAACATTGGCCCGACATTACAAACCTCGGGGTTAGTGGCAGCTGCCAATACAAAGCTGGTATTAACCCTCTTATTACCCAGTTTGCCACCTGCACTAGGGCAACTGGAAGAGTCGGGTACAACACCAGAAAATTGTACAATTAATGTGTCATTTTCTGGGGCAGTTGCAACTTGCAGTGGGGGCCCAGAACGATTGGACTTCCCCACACTGAGGATTCTAGCCCCCAGCTACCTAGTTGTACCTGGCTGGCAACCAATACAGCAAAGCTCCACATAATTTTATTTTTAATTTTTTCAAAAAATAATTAAAAAAAAAGGACTCACCTGTATTGTGATTACCAGCCAGGTAAAACTGGGTAGCTGGGGGTTGGTGGCAGCCCATACCTGCATGCAGTACTTGTGCTGGTGACCAAAAATACAGAGAACCCCATCAGTGCAAAGTAATGTGACTTGCCGTAGCGGGGACCGTGGGGTACTCGGAACCGGACCCTCACGATGTTGTCGGAGCAATGGGGATGTCAAGGTGGCGTGACCCGGTCAGTGATCCCCTCGGCGGGCGATCAGTTAGAAAGGGGAATTGAAAAAAGAGATAAAAGAAAAATATAAAAATAAAATAAAAGAGTTTTTTTCATGACGCCACCCGTGGAATGTGGCCGGTATAGCCGCTGCTGCAGTTGGGACCTCTGGGGATGATGGGAGTAGGAGCCCTGATGGTTTTGATCTCCACAGGAAGAGGGGATGCTCCAGGGCAGCAGGGCTGAGCTGGCTGCTGGCAGGAATCAGGGACACTCTCAGGCAGACTCCTGTTGCTGGCTTGGCGATTTAGTCTACCTCTCTTCAAGTGCAGAAATCACACAGTGCTGAGCTTCAACCCGGTTTACTTTGATTTCTGGACTGATGTTCAAGTTACAAGACAGTGGCAGTGGCGGCTCCAGTATCTTTTAACAGCCGGGATGGCTCGTCCAGATCACCCCCTTTTGTGTTCCTTTCCATGGGCCTCTCTTTTTTACTCTTCCGCACACAAAGCTATGATCCAGCGGCCACCTGCCTGGTCCCCTTTCCCTAGTATGGCGGCCTTCTCTTTGCTGGGCTGGGTTTTGGGTTGTGGGGCATAAAGACCCACACCCCGCCGGGTTCGTGGTTGGAGTGTGGAGCATCCTGGCCACCTCAGAGCTGACACCCTGGTTTCTTCCCCATTTGCTCACTGCCTATGTCCCTAGGACTCCTGTCTATCTACTGTCTGTAGCCCGATAACCGGAACAGCCTCATGGTGGTACAGGCCGCCGGGTCCGTGTCCTCTCAATCTCGTGTAATGATGGTGTTCTCTGTCCTCTCCATCTGACTTGCTCTTCACTGATTGACTGATTGACTGGTTTTGTTTCTTCCCCTGACCGTTTCCTCTATAACTTTCCCACCCTCCACTTGTTTCCTCTGGGCATAGAATCCCTAGTCTTGGGATCAGAGTGTGTTTTGGGTAACTGAACGTACCGATCCCGGTTGCTGCCACTTCTAGTGGCGACCGGACCGCAGGGGCGCCACAAATTGACATATGCTATTTTTATCTGAATTGCTAGCAAATAAGTATAAAAGAGTTGGCCTCACCTGTTGCTGACCCTCTGCTCTACCAACAAAAAATAAATAAATAAATAATAATAATAATAACAAAAAAAAGATCATGCTGCAAAGGCTCAGGTACAAGCCAGGGAAGGTGGTCCCAGTGGTAATCAGCACACTGTGTGCTGTGCCTTAAAACCTTGGTCAGCACTTGAGAACAAGTAAGAGTTGACAAAATCACAATCTGTCAGCTATGAAAGGTAAAAGGCTGCACTTCTGGGCTCTGCACACATCATTCGCTGATATATAACGCAGTCCTAGACACTTGGGATGTGTCTGACTAGTGATTTAATACAAAATCCAGCATAGTGATCCTTTTTGTTGTGTGTAACTGTTGTATAAAATTAATAATAATAAAATAAATATTTTTAAAAAATTAAACAAAAAATATAGAGCTCTCTTAAACGGATATTTAAGGGACATTGTAAGGTTCCTGGACTTCCCAGCTGCTGCCACATCTGACACTGTTTCAAAAATCCACACTCTGCAGGTGTCAAAACACCCTCAAACTCCAGGAAGCTTTAAAAAATTTGTTTAAAGCTCTAAAAAAATTCTACAGCTTGATACAAGGCCGTAGACCCGATAACTGGAACACTACTAACCGTAAGGCAAGCACCGACGGAGAACCGTCTTCCGGTGAGTGTTTTGGCCAAAAAAACACAGAGAAATTTTTAGGGCCATTTTACATTTCAAAATCTTATGGCCACTTTACACACACCAACTTATCTGTCCAACTTCTGAACAACTTACTGGTTGCAGTGAAATCATGGACACATTGCTCCATTTGTACACAGCCACAAAATGGAGCAATGTGTCCATGATTTCACTGCAACCAGTAAGTTGGTCAGAAGTTGGACAGATAAGTTGGTGTGTGTAAAGTGGCCCTTATTCCCGAACAAAGCCGCATTTGCAGATTTTTGGGGGAAATTGCTTGTGTTTCCGATCCCAAACAAAATTGGCAATGTTTGCGCCAAATTTGAAATTGGCGAACATGTTGGGGGAAGGTTCGCTCATCTCTAATGGTGGCAGAGATGTAAAAACTTTTTAACTGGACAGATGTACTAGGACTGAAAAATAAACTGTTTTTGTTGCCCATAGCAACCAATCATTTAACCAGATCACTAGATCTGTTTAAGGGCCACGTCACACACACAGATATTTGTGCAGATATTGTTCGCAGATCTCTGGTTGCAGTGAAATCATGGACACATTGCTCCATTTTGTGGCCGTGTACAAGTGTAACAATGTTTCCATGATTTCACTGCAACCAGAGATCTGCAAACAATATCTGCACAAATATCTGTGTGTGTGACGTGGCCCTAATAAAGAAAAGATGACATCTATTCAGTTGCTATGGGCAATATATATAATATATACACATATACACATACACACACACATTTTTTGATGGAAAGATAATATTACCGTACTTGTTTATGGCTTTTATTTTATTTCTTCCTACCTTTGAATCCTCCTGTAGCACCAGGGATTATTTTAGGCTCTGAATTTCCATGGCGTTTTAATAAAGGAAGAAAAAAAACCACTGTTCTTTTAAATCACAAGCTAAGAATAATTGCCGGTGACATGATTGGTCCCAGTTGGCGCGCGGCAGGTCTAAAGATTGCAGACGGAGGTCCCGAAAGACTTGTGCTGGGTGTAAATTGCTGTTTACCATGACAAGGTGATCTTCTGTTTCAAATGTGGTATACAAGCTCGCTATTAGCCGCCCTTATGTGCAGCTTGTTTATCTCTTTAGATGATACTATTTAGTGTATTTCGGATAGACGTCTCATAAGGGGTTATTGTCTCTGATGGCAAATGACCCATGAAATAGCTCTTGCTCATATTAGCAGCAGGTAACCTTGCATCCAGTACAAGTAATACAAAATGAATTAAAAAAAAAAATATATATAGTAACAATAATAATCTTAGTTATATAGCGCCAATGTATTCTGCAGCACTTTACAATTAAGCAGGGACATATACAGACACTAAAAAAAAGAACAAAGTACTACATAGTTCAACAGTAACAGCTCACAATCTGCAATCCAGAAACATGATATATATATCATATATATATACCACTGCGTCTTCAATGGAGCACGGTGACCCCCCCACCACTGTGCAGGCGCGAGAGTAGTGCCTGTTACTCCACATGCATACACAAGTTTCAATGGAGCGGGGCGGGTATTCCAGGCAGGGGGGTGTCGAGGACCACAGAGAGCATACCTCCCTCTCTCCCCAGACCTTTTCAGGAGTCATTTACATACAGTGCGGGAGAGAATAAAAGTTAATTCCTGAGGTATGCAGGGGGAAGTCTGGGCATATAGAGGGGTTACAGGAACCCCAATTACATCATCATACAGCTGGTGGGCACAATTTAGAATGCCCAAACAGGGTGACAGGTTCACTTTAAGTTGTCCTACAACCTATCAGATGGTGTCGCTGATAGAGCTTATTCTCTGCAAATATCGTGAGCTGTGTTGATGCCGAGTGATGTCTTGCTGGACCTATCTTGCTGTGTAGCTTCATGGGGATTGCCATCTTGCTGGGAGTTGCTGTGCTTATTCTGGTCCCTGGGTGGAGGTGAAGGGGTTATAGGCAGGGGCGTAACTACAATAGGTGCAGGGGTTGTGATCGCACCTGGGCCCTGCAGCCTAGGGGGGCCCCAAAAGTCCCTTTTACTAATACTATTAAAGATTTCCAATAATTGAGGTTCCCTTTGGAGCTTTCGCATCAGGGCCCCTGGGCCTGAAGTTACGCCACTGGTTATAGCCTATGACTTGGTCTTGAGCAGGACAAGGATGGCAGACCAAACATTCTCATCGTCAGAGTTACTACTGGCAAAAGGGTCAGCTAGGGACCCCCAGTCAATGGGTCAACTAGTTCCCCTCATCGCCTTTTGCCAGTCACTGCCATCCTGCTAACCTATCACCTTGTCCGTTATTCCATCTCGTAGCAAACACTGACAGGTGTAATGTCTTGCAATGTGAAATACATTATACCTGTGATTAGAGTAATAAAAGTTAAAGTTCTATAGAGGGACTAAGTAAAAAAGTGAAACAAATTGTAAGAGTATAAAATATATATAAACTAATAAATATATACATTAATATAAAAACAAAAATAAAAAAAAGTACACATATTTGGCATTGCCGCATCAGGAACAACCCAATCTATAGAACTGTCAGTCTAGTTGAACCCTTCAGTGAACACTATACAAAAAGCAATGCTTGTTCATCATGCGGTTGAAAATAAATTGGAATAAAACACAATCAATAAGTCACATGTATATAAACATGATGCAGCTGAAAATGTCAACTTCTCCTGCAAAAGACAAGCTGCCACACAGCAGATGAAAAAGCTCTCAGAATACAGCAATGCAAAAGCAATTAATTTTTTTTCTAAAAAACTGTTTTTATTGTGTAAAAGTAGAAAAACATTTTTTTTTTACAAAATTGTGTTGTTTCCAAAATGGGGTCACTTGTGGGGGGTTTCCACTGTTTGGGCACATCAGGGGCTCTCCAAATGCAACATGGTGTCTGCTAATGATTCCAGACAATTTTGTGCACTACAAAGTCAAATGGCGTTCCTTTCCTTCCGAGCCCTGCCGCGCGCCCAAACAGTGGTTTTTCACCACATATGGGGTATCGGCGTACTCAGGAGAAATTGCACAACAAATTTTAGGATCCATATTCTGCAGTTACCCTTGTGAAAAAGCAAACTTTGGGGCAAAAGCAACATTTTTGCAAGAAAAGGCAACATTTTAATTTTTACCTTCCACGTTGATTAATTCTTGTGAAGCAACTATAGGGTTAATAAACTTCTTCGATCTGGTTTTGTGTAGCATGAGGGGTGTAGTTTTTGAAATGGTGTCACTTTTGGGTGTTTTCTTTCATGTAGGCCCCTCAAAGTCACTGCAAACCTCATAAAGTGACGCTGGTCAGAATTGTACAATTTGGTCTGGTCATTAAGGTGAAAACTGGCTGGGGGTGAAGACAGGGGCATAACCCCAACATGTGCAGGGGATGCAGTCACACCCGGGCCCTGGAGCCTAGGGAGCCCCAAAAGTCCCAATAATTGGCGGTCCTGTTGGAACGTTTGCATTGGGGCCCAAGACTTCAGGTTACACCACTAGATGAAAGGGTTAAGATTTGGGTCCCTATACTTTTTTACATGTAGTGTACTTATATAGCGCTAATGCCCATTTATAAAAAATTAAGAGACATGTAACTAAATTGACGTATCATACAGTACAAGATATACCATGACCCCAAATAACTCAACGCACAGATAGGCAACACATGTTCATTTGTCATTATTAAAGGCGCTGTCCAGAATTCTATAAACATGGCTGATTTCTTACAAAAAGAGCGCCACCCCTGTCTACAGGTTGTATGTGATATTGCAGCTCAGCTCCATTTAAGTGAATGGGCCTATGCTGTAATACAGGGGTGGCGCTGTTTTTGAAAGAATATAGTAAAGGTTTATTAATCCTGGATATTCCCTTTAAATTTTTAATGTTTTGTTGGTATTTTAGAGGATGTTTTAGTTACACATTGTAAAGAGATTGATAAGATGAGGTCGTATGGAATGATTTGACTGATATCCCATTATAGGATCATTGTCTTTTGGAAGCTTTCACTTAATTAGAGATATATCACATGTAAAGCGCCATGGAATAAATTGTGCTATAATAATAATAATAATAATAATAATAATAATAATAATAATATGATGGCTTTAGAAAAAAATACAGGAACAGTGGTGATAGGGAGGAAGGATTAAATAAATAGAAAAAACCTTTCAACATTTTATATATTTATATCATTTTAATATTGATGACCTGTCCTTACAATAGTTAACGCTATGACAACAGTTGGGGGTCACACTTTTGGCCATACAGTAGCACCGATCAAGAGACATGGTCACGTTGCACCAGTAGTGGTATAGCGCCATAGATTGTGTAGTGGCCATAAGTGGTACTATAGGTTCTCTCTTATATGGGTGCCAGGAGTTTGACAGCTGCCAATCTTATATCTAAATAATAATAATAACCTTTATTTATATAGCACCAACATATACCACTGTACTTTACAATTAAGAGATTCATATCAAACAGTCATAAGTAACATAGAAAATACAATATTAAAGCAAAATAACTACAACCCTGATCGCAAGAACTTACAATCTACAATGAGGTAGAGGTGACACCAAGTAAAGGTGCTTACTTACAATGATGGTCCAGCCATCCTGATGCAATGGGGATAGATAATGGTTGCACCAGCCAATCTTTGTAGTGTGTTTGGGTGCGATGGAGTTTGATGGAGTTATTTTCAGAGAAGGAGTGAATGGGTATATATAAAGGACTTTGATTAGAGAACATGATAAGCCACCCTAAAAGTGTTATTAGGGAGCACCTAAATCAGTGTAAATCGTGGTTAGTCCCAATTTCTTGGTGTAGAGCATTCCAGAAAATTGGTGCAGCTCAGAAGTCTTGGAGCTAAAGGGTGGTTATCAATATTAAAATCTTATAAAAACCCCTTTAATCAAGCTATAGACTATAATCACATTTACAGTTTTGTGAATGCGCTGGAGTGAATATAAAACAGATGAATGGGATAGATTCTTTTTATTCATATTTTTCTCCTTTTTAGTTATACTTTTTGCAAAAAAAACTGCAGATGTGAATCGTGTTTGCATTGCAGAAATAAATGTGCCAATAAGTGACTGATTGTGCAGTAAGTAAATATTAATCGTCGGGACCCGTCATGAAATCACTAACAAAGTCAGAAATGGTGTTGTCCAAAGCCATCAGCAATTGAGTAATTTTCAGTCAGCAGCGCCATCTATTGGTAAGAAGATAGATATCACTGTAGACATCAGAATGATTTTGTGTTCAACCACTGGGGGGCACTGTTCTATTGAGTTTAAAATCCGCTGTAAAATAACAATTTTGTTTCATTTGGGAAAAGTTAAATTACAAAAAAGTACAATTAGGCTAGAAAGAAGCCCAGGAGCCCAGGGAGGATTGTACCCAGATGCACATACACACACGAAGAGCTCGCAATCAGTATTTGATCAATTTTGATGTTGCAGCATTTCTCACCTATCTGGTAAATTAGGTTACATTTGTGTTTATCACTTAGGTTTCTGTCTCTTTTTGGTTTCATGCTTTAAATTAGGATACTTTATTTTGGACACTTCTTGGTATTTGGCTTTGTCAGAACTTTACTTGTACAGTTATTGTGGATTATATGAATTTTTAGTGCATTACCAGGGGTTCACAGTGCTCACCACATGTCTAAATGAATTCCTTGAGAGGTGTAGTTTCTAAAATGGGGTCATTTGTGGAGGGTTGTCACTGTTTAGGCACATTAGGGATTCTCCAAATGCAACATAAAGTTCGGTAACGATTCCAACTAATTTTGTGTACACAGGATACAGTATTCACAATAGGTGATGTCACAGCTCACCTCCTCCTCCTGTACAATGACTGATATAACCTCTATATACAGTAAATAACACAGGATCCACCATTCACAATAGGTGATATCCCAGCTCACCTCCTCCTCCTGTACAATGACTGAAAACACCTCTATATACAGTAGATAGTACAGGATCCACCATTCACAATAGGTGATATCACAGCTCACCTCCTCCTCCTGTACAATGACTGATAACACCTCTATATACAGTAGATAACACAGGATCCACCATTCACAATAGGTGATATCACAGCTCACCTCCTCCTCCTGTACAATGACTGATAACACCTCTATATACAGTAGATAACACAGGATCCACCATTCACAATAGCTGATATCACAGCTCACCTCCTCCTCCTGTACAATGACTGATAACACCTCTATATACAGTAGATAACACAGGATCCACCATTCACAATAGGTGATATCACAGCTCACCTCCTCCTGTACAATGACTGATAACTCCTCTATATACAGTAGATAACACAGGATTCCACCATTCACAATAGTGATTCAGAGCTCACCTGCTCCTGTAAATGACTGATAACACCTCTATATACAGTAGATAACACAGGATCCACCATTCACAATAGGTGATATCACAGCTCACCCCCTCCTCCTGTACAATGACTGATAACACTCTACTATACAGTAGATAACACAGGATCCACCTTCACAATAGTGACGTCACAGCTCACCTCCCCTCCTGTACAATGACTGATAACACCTCTATATACAGTAGATAACACAGGATCCACCATTCAGAATAGGTGATATCACAGCTCACCTCCCTCCTGTACAATGACTGATAACATCTCTATATACAGTAGATAACACAGGATCCACCATTCAAATAGGTGATATCACAGCTCACCTCCTCCTGTACAATGACTGATAACACCTCTATATACAGTAGATAACACAGGATCCACCATTCACAATAGGTGATATCACAGCTCACCTCCTCCTCCTGTACAATGACTGATAACACCTCTATATGCAGTAGATAACACAGGATCCACCATCACAATAGGTGATGGCACAGCTCACCTCCTCCTGTACAATGACTGATAACACCTCTATATACAGTAGATAACACAGGATCCACCATTCACAATAGGTGATATCACAGCTCACTCCTCCTCTGTACAATGACTGATAACACCTCTATATACAGTAGATAACACAGGATCCACCATTCACAATAGGTGATATCACAGCTCACCTCCTCCTGTACAATGACTGATAACACCTTATATACAGTAGATAACACAGGATTCCACATTCACAATAGGTGATGTCACAGCTCACCTCCTCTCTGTACAATGACTGATAACACCTCTATATACAGTAGATAACACAGGATCCACCATCACAATAGGTGATATCACAGCTCACCTCCTCCTCCTGTACAATGACTGATAACACCTCTATATACAGTAGATAACACAGGATCCACCATTCACAATAGGTGATATCACAGCTCACCTCCTCCTCCTGTACAATGACTGATAACACCTCTATATACAGTAGATAACACAGGATCCCACCATTCACAATAGTGAATCACAGCTCACCTCCCCTCCTGTACAATGACTGATAACACCTCTAATACAGTAGATAACACAGGATCACCATTCACAATAGTGATGTCACAGCTCACCTCCTCCTGTACAATGACTGATAACATCTCTATATACAGTAGATAACACAGGATCCACCATTCACAATAGGTGATATCACAGCTCACCTCTCCTCCTGTACAATGACTGATAACACCTCTATATACAGTAGATAACACAGGATCCACCATTCACAATAGGTGATATCACAGCTCACCTCCTCCTCCTGTACAATGACTGATAACACTCTATATACAGTAGATAACACAGGATCCACCATCTCACAATAGGTGATGCACAGCTCACCTCCTCCTGTACAATGACTGATAACACTCTATATACAGTAGATAACACAGGATCCACCATTCACAATAGGTGATATCACAGCTCACCTCCTCCTGTACAATGACTGATAACACCTTATATACAGTAGATAACACAGGATCCACCATTCACAATAGGTGATATCACAGCTCACCTCCTCCTCTGTACAATGACTGATAACACCTCTATATGCAGTAGATAACACAGGATCCCACCATACAATAGGTGATGGCACAGCTCACCTCCTCCTGTACAATGACTGATAACACCTCTATATACAGTAGATAACACAGGATCCACCATTCACAATAGGTGATATCACAGCTCACCTCCTCCTGTACAATGACTGATAACACCTCTATATACAGTAGATAACACAGGATCCACCATTCACAATAGGTGATATCACAGCTCACCTCCTCCTGTACAATGACTGATAACACCTTTATATACAGTAGATAACACAGGATTCCACAATCACAATAGGTGATGTCACAGCTCACCTCCTCCTGTACAATGACTGATAACACCTCTATATACAGTAGATAACAAGGATCCACCATTCACAATAGGTGATATCACAGCTCACCTCTCTCTGTACAATGACTGATAACACTCTATATACAGTAGATAACACAGGATCCACATTCACAATAGGTGATATCACAGCTCACCTCCTCCTGTACAATGACTGATAACACCTCTATATACAGTAGATAACACAGGATCACATTCACAATAGGTGATATCACAGCTCACCTCCTCCTGTACAATGACTGATAACACCTCTATATACAGTAGATAACACAGGATCCACATCACAATAGGTGATGTCACAGCTCACTCTCTCCTGTACAATGACTGATAACACCTCTATATACAGTAGATAACACAGGATCACCATTCACAATAGGTGATATCACAGCTCACCTCCTCCTCTGTACAATGACTGATAACACCTCTATATACAGTAGATAACACAGGATCCACACATTCACAATAGGTGATATCACAGCTCACCTCCTCCTGTACAATGACTGATAACACCTTACTATACAGTAGATAACACAGGATCCACCATTCACAATAGGTGATGTCACAGCTCACCTCCTCCTGTACAATGACTGATAACACCTCTATATACAGTAGATAACACAGGATCCACCATTCACAATAGGTGATATCACAGCTCACCTCCTCCTGTACAATGACTGATAACACTCTATATACAGTAGATAACACAGGATCCCACCATTCACAATAGGTGATATCACAGCTCACCTCCTCCTGTACAATGACTGATAACACCTCTATATACAGTAGATAACACAGGATCCACCATTCACAATAGGTGATGTCACAGCTCACTCCTCCTGTACAATGATGATAACACCTCTATATCAGTAGATAACACAGGATCCACACATTCACAATAGGTGATTCACAGCTCACCTCCTCCTGTACAATGACTGATAACACCTCTATATACAGTAGATAACACAGGATCCACATTCACAATAGGTGATATCACAGCTCACTCCTCTGTACAATGACTGATAACACCTTATATACAGTAGATAACACAGGATTCCAATCACAATAGGTGATGTCACAGCTCACCTTCCTCCTGTACAATGACTGATAACACCTCTATATACAGTAGATAACACAGGATCCACCATCACAATAGGTGATGTCACAGCTCACCTCCTCCTGTACAATTACTGATAACACCTCTATATACAGTAGATAACACAGGATCCAC
The DNA here is from genome assembly GCA_033576535.1 of Allobates femoralis. Classification (NCBI taxonomy): domain Eukaryota; kingdom Metazoa; phylum Chordata; class Amphibia; order Anura; family Aromobatidae; genus Allobates; species Allobates femoralis. The sequence goes on along the minus strand of JARQOC010000002.1, from coordinate 44,906,559 downwards.
CATTCACAATAGGTGATATCACAGCTCACCTCCTCCTCCTGTACAATGACTGATAACTCCTCTATATACAGTAGATAACACAGGATCCACTATTCACAATAGGTGATGTCACAGCTCACCTCCTCCTGTACAATGACTGATAACACCTCTATATACAGTAGATAACACAGGATCCACCATTCACAATAGGTGATATCACAGCTCACCTCCTCCTCCTGTACAATGACTGATAACTCCTCTATATACAGTAGATAACACAGGATCCACTATTCACAATAGGTGATGTCACAGCTCACCTCCTCCTGTACAATGACTGATAATACTTTTATATATTGTTCAAATACAACAAGGAAATATTAAAACTTACATTTAATACAGATTAATCTAAACAACACACTAATCAATGTATCAAGAAAAGCATTTCTCAGATGGGTAGAGTGTCTTGAAGAGTATTTAGAATCAAATCATCCACCCTCTTTGTGGTTTAAAAAGCTTCAATAATTTTATAACCAGATCAAATCATCACCTCTATAGGTAATTCCAGCGCTCAAAATAATAAATTGCTTTGATCCCATCAAATTCTTCAATATGAAGTGGAATCCATCTAGGATATTCACAGGAGTCACATGGAGCTGGGGGCCAAGGCAATAACTGACCCGAGGACTCCATGAGGTCCACAACATCCCATTATAACTCCGGTCCTGACAAGGGCAATACATCGCTGTCCCTCACGTATCCCTACCATCCATCCAACACGTTTTGCTGGATACTTATCAGAGGATCTTTCTATAATGAGAGGTATCTAACATACACCCTTTCCCTAGAGATATGGTGTATTTACTTATTTTACTTATATTCCGTAGCATTTTACAGACATAATCATCACTGTCCCCATTGGGGCTCACAATCTAAACATCCTAGCAGTATGTCTTTGGAGTGTGGGAGGAAACTGTAGAACCCGGAGGAAACACACACAAATACAGGGAGAACATACAAACTCCTTGCAGATGTTTCCTTGGTGGGAATTGAACCCTGGACCCCAGCGTCGCTAATCACACAGCCAAAATTTTGCCTGTATGTTACATCCCTTATTATAGCTGGATTGCGTAATATACTTGGCTAATCTTTTGCCTTCCTGGACCTGTTTTTGACTCCATTCATTCATTTTATACAGATCCCCATAGACTTTAATTGCTCAGTTTGATCCTCAATTGACGAGAACAGGACGAACTCTGAGGGTACCTTTACACGCCGCTACAACAGGATGGATACAACCCGCTACTTCACGTGCACGAGCACGCCCAAACGGTTACAAACGGTAAACGCACCACCTTTACACGCCGCCACAAGGTGCGCTACGCTACGCTACATCTACAGCTAGATACATCGCCGGGTGTCTCAAGTAGCCATCTGTAGCTTATTTTACCTCATTTACACACCGCTACAACAAGCTAATATGGGCGGACCTGGTGCAGCAGGGACAGCACATAGGCGTGCCACAATTGTGGATTACGAGACGTCCGTACGATGATTGGACAAAGCAAGAAACCCATGATTGGCCAGGCATCGCAGGAGGCTGTTTAATACATGACGCTCGAGCAATTGTGTAGTGTGACTGGTCAGCTCCTTAAATATGCCTCCCTATGCAGCGACTACCAATCGTCATGCAGGAGCTTCCACCAATGATCGCTGAAGGTGCGCGGTAACCCGGAGCCTGTGTCACGCCCCAGCTACATACCAGGTACATTGCCTGGTGTCGACACATCCCTTCTGTTGCTTCTTTACACGCCGATACAGCTCGCTGCAATCGGCTTTGTAGTCACCTGTTTCAGAGCAGTGCCCGGAAACAGATGTATCTGTTGCCCGCTGCCTCCTACCGTCTTCGCACGCCGCTACTACGGGCTATATTGACGACGCAAGCTACAATCGTAGCCTGTAGCGGGTTGTATCCATCCTGTTGTAGCGGCGTGTAAAGGTACCCTTAGTCTCACGGACTGGAAACACAGGTCAATTCTAAAACTAATGTGTGTATGGCTCAATGACACTTTATGGGCCAGGATGCTGTGCAAGTGCATCAAAGTGCCACAGTGTCATCACTGCCCCCGGGTGGTGGTATCACCAGAGAGCAACAAAGGGTATTCTCATCAGGCAACACACATACAACACCAACACCTCCAGAAGGGCCAGAAGGGGGAGACAAAGCCCGGGTTCAGGGTGAGCTCCCCTATATATTCTGGTCTGGAAAAGAGCAAGTTAGTGCAGTTCCTGAGAGGGCTGTGAAGAGTTCAGTTCCTGAGAGGACTGTGAAGAAGACCTGAGTGTAAAGGAGCTGTGCTAAGCTCGTCTCAAGGTCTACTGACTAGTTCCAGGCGGAAGGCTAGGGTCTGAGGAAAGGAGAAGCAAGAACACATCTGGGAGGCTGAGCAACTCCATGATCACCCCAGAGGAAAGGCGCATAGAACGGACACCGGAGTCCGAGACTGTGCAGGGTCTCACGTCCAGGCAGTCAATAACGGAAGGTGAGAGTTCCAGATTACCAGCCACATTGTACCAGAGACACAGCACCAGAGAGAGTTCAGAAACACTGAATGTGGGAACAGGGTATAAGTAAAGGACACAAGTTGCCTGTCATACCGGTACCTCACAGGATGAGACAGGGCTGGCAGCCAAGCTTAAGCAGCAGCAGGAGCAAAATTGCAAATGCAGTAAGGGAGGCAAAGACCCAGTCGGGTGAGAATAACCTCAAGTTGCTCTCGAGACTCCGTGGACAGCTTTTTTTTTGTTCCATCTGCTCCAGTAAAGGACTGAGAAAACTACAAAACAGTGAGTCTGCCTGTTACTTGCGCCCGTCGTCCTACATCTCACACATAGACTATTTACCCTGCCCCGGGATTGGCTTTACCCGTGGAGAGCCGTCCCATCTCAGCTGCTACCCATCATCCCCGGAGGTTCTGCAGCAGCGGTGGTCCCCACTGACCACATACCACGGGTGGCGTCACGACAATCTCCGCTGTACATATCCCCTTTTTTAACTGACGGCCAGGCCACAGGACTGGTTCACGACCCACGTGACTCCCCACAGACAGTAGCAGCAATCCGGTTCCTGAGTATCCCACAGCCTGGGGCGCCTCACAAGAAAAAACAGAGAGCGCTCAGACATGAAAGATAGGTATGTGAATGGAGCCTTTTACTGTCTAAATTTTGATGTTAAACATCTCCCTTATTATGTTACATGTTCTAACACTAGTAGTGGGGCATAGCAAAATGAATGCCTTCTGGACAGGGGCGTAATGACTAGGATCACAGGAGTCGCAGCCGTGACTGGGGCTAAAGGCAAACACTGCTTCAGCTGGATCTGTGTCCTCGCTGAGGATGCAAATCCAGCTGAAATTCATCGTGGTGCGGAGACCCGTCAGGTTCCTGTGCAGTGACACACGCTACCAGTATGGAGCCCACTGGGAGGGGGTACTGGGTACCGGACTGGGGTATCACAAGGGAGATCACGGCAGTCCTTGGTCCAGACCGTGTCCCGACCGTGTCCCGACCGTGTCCCGAGCCCACAAGTAATGGGGGGTATTTACAAGGATTGTCGTGACGCCACCCACGAGTTGTGGTCAGGGATTATGTTTGGGCAGCCAGTGATGCAACGGCTCTCCGTGGGCAGAGCCTGACTCCCTTGGGCAGTGATGGTAAAAGTCTCTAGATGATACAGAGTAGGGATAGTAGTAGAGATGATAGTAGCTTGTGAGGGAAAGGAGGGCTTGAGTGCAAGGATCACATAGACTCACGGTTTTGTAGTTTTCCACGTCTTTACTGTAGTTGTTGTTTAGCAAGTACTGTCCACGGAGTCTGTACCGGGGCCGTATTGCTCCCACCCCGACCGGGTCCTTGGCTTCCTACTCCTGTGCTGTGTATATGGCCCTGCTGCCGCTTTAGCTAGGCTGCTAGCCCTGGTTCTCCTCACAGGTACCCCCTTGCTAGGAAACTTGAGTCCTAACCATGTGCTTCTGACCCCGTCATGTTGCTTCGTTGGGGTACAGTGCAGATCTATAACCTCCACTAGTCCGGAGTTTACTGTGCCGCTTGTGTCAGTCACAGTTTCGGATCTGGTATCCGATCTTTGTGCTCCTCCGGGGCGAGTTATGGGGTAACTCAGTCTCCCAGATATGCTCCTTTGTTTTGCTTAACTCCTCTCCTCAGACCCTGGCTAGGCCTGGAATTGAGTAGGGGACTGTGGGGAAGCCTAAGGCAGCTCCTTTACACCACTGTCCTTCTTCCTCAGTGCTGCACCGCACTGAACTCCTCACTTCCTCTCCACACCAGAATATATAGGGGAATTGCTTTTAGTCCCCCTTCTGGCCTGGAGGCGCTAGTGTCGTATTGTGTGTTGGGTGGGGAACTAACCCTGGTTGATGTTATTGTGGCACATTAACCCCTGGGGTGCCACACCAGAACACACGCACAGCAGCTGTGAGCCGTTGGAGGTGCAGTGACAGGGGCCCGTGCATGAGAGTGACTTCACTGTTATGGGTAGGCCCCTGTCCCTGTATTCCCATGTCAGCTGCCAGAACAGTCCCTGTGCACTGGCTACAGGAGGACACCGGGCGTCGTGGGAGTGGAGGAAAACTAAGTGCAATGTTGTTGTTTTTACTTATGTGGCGCCCCGCAACGAGTGCGTCACAGGAGGGTATTGCAGCCATAAATGCAGCAGCAATATTCTCTGACGCAGCAGTTATGTGGTTAAATCAGAGATCCATACCCTGCATGCCTCACTTAGCGTAGAGGGCCAATCAAGGTCCTGGTGGGCGGAGTGCAAGGGTAGTGTGTAGTGGAAGTTTAGTCCAGCTTAGAGAGTTCTAGTCTCGGGTCTGGAGAAGCAACAGCAACTTAGAAGACCTCTGCAGATTCCCAGCTCTGCAACCTAGGAGAGGGGGTTGCGCAGTCGGTGCAGCCCCCTGGCCACCTTCTACCGGCCATCTCCTCACTTTCACCACGGTTGAGCACCATTACTCCCGGTGCACTACCAACCGAACTTGGACATCAACATGCGGGTCCAAAACCACCCCGCGCCCTTATACAGCCGGTTTGCTGGTACCGAAGCTAGCAGCAGTTCACCTCTGCTATGCGAACCAGAAGAGTGGAGGAGCAGATCTACAGGAGCACCCCACCATCGCCAAATCCAGTCGTCTAACCAGCGGTGTACCCACCAAGGGACCCAAGGCTCCCCAAAACATCCATCACGTATACTTTGGATAGGGCATTCAAGCAGCCTCCCTGTACCCGATCTGGTATTCCTGGGCGACAACAGCAACCTACTTAGTTAGAATGGAGGAACACCGCGGATCTCTGAGGGACACCTATCACTGCTGAGTCCACCCGGTCTGCTACCTACAACTGTATGCCATGTACTGCTTGCTGGTTACAGTAAAGAACCCGTTACAGAGACTTACAGTGTCCGTGCTTCCTTATGATTACATCCGTCTGCACACAAGGTAACCGCAGCTGCCGCACAACATCTTAAGCAGCTCCAGTCTCCGGGGATCATCGCTCAGCCTGTGGGGAGCGTTCCATCTTGCTGCTATCCATCCCCCGGAGGCCTCGCAGTGTCGGTAAAGTTACTGAACTACTCATAGGTGGCGTCACGAAACAATTAACCCCTTAATCTGTTCCCACAAGACGTCTCTTCTTTTTGATCTGCACTCAACCGGGCCCGACTACCGGCAGGCGCGGTCCACCCGTGACAAGGAGGAAGAAGCTACTGCCTGTCTAAACCGGAGTCCCGGCCACGGTGAGTCAGAATTTGGCGTCACGAACAGGATACGAGCAGGCCCGTTACCTAATGGGTATCATGTGCTTTAAAATGACTTTATTTCAATAATTTGGACTTTGTTCGTCCTAAAAAGAACTTTTCCCGCCTTTTCATCCTTGGGCCAAGATGGCGCCCAAGAAGGCGTCCCCGCCATGAGAAACCGCCACGTGCAAGCCCAGGGGTGAGCCACCGCCCCTCATTGTGAGAGGGCTAAAGGCAAAGGCGCCAAACTCTCTGTCCGCTCTGATTGCTCGAATCAACCATGGGGGCGGACCCCAAAGACTTTTCCCACGATTGGACTACAAAAGCCCCAAGGAAATGGGAGTGTGAGACAGACCGTTCTTCACCAGCTCTTCACCAGTACAGTTACCGGGTAGAGACGGGTGTGGCTCCTCCAAGAAAAATGGCCAGCTTAAGACTGAGAGACCTGATGCAAGAAGTGGAAGCCGAGGCCAGAGCAGCTGCCGCACAACATCTTAAGCAGCTCCAGTCTCCGGGCATCATCGCTCAGCCTGTGGGGAGCGTTCCATCTTGCTGCTATCCATCCCCCGGAGGCCTCGCAGCGTCGGTAAAGTTACCGAACTACTCATAGGTGGCATCACGAAACAATTAACCCCTTAATCTGTTCCCACAAGACGTCTCTTCTTTTTGATTTGCACTCAACCGGGCCCGACTACCGGCAGGCGCGGTCCACCCGTGACAAGGAGGAAGAAGCTACTGCCTGTCTAAACCGGAGTCCCGGCCACGGTGAGTCACTTATGCGTTAGGGACTGAACGGGGATAGATATAGTAGGATGGGGATATATATATCAGAAAGAGGACTATATATACCAGGAAGGGGACATATATACAAGCAGAACCATATATACAAGGAGGTGGACCATATATACCAGGAAGGGGACATATATACACAAGGAGGACAAAATATACAAGGAGGACCATATATACCAGGAAGGGGACATATATACAAGGACGACCATATATACAAGGAGGTGGACCATATATACCAGGAAGAGGACATATATACGCAAGTATGACCATATATACCAGGAAGGGGACATATATATATGTCTCACCCACCGGGACCATGGGGTACTCGGATCCGGGCCCTCTCGTCATCGTCTGGGGGCTGCGGGGTGTCACGGGGACGCGACCCAGCTCCTTGATCCCTGGCGAGGCAATAAAAAAAGGAAAAATAAAATTTTTAATAGGTGATCTGCAAATTGTCACTTCAGTGAAGAAGTGAGAAACTCTAATGCCACCCAATAAGGGTAGCAATCCTTAAAGTCATAATCAACTCTTTAACAAGCCTTTTAATATGACTTAGGATTTGTGCCAATACAGAACCCCAAACTGCAGATGCTGCGTTTCGGGGTGACTGCCCCTCATCAATGCAGTGTATGGGAGTTCTGATCTGACTGTATGAGAGAAATCAGAACTCCCACACACTACACTGATGAGGGGCAGTCATCCCGAAATGCAGCGTCTGCAGTTGGGGGTTCTGATCTGGCACAAATCCTAAGTCATATTAAAAGGCTTGTTAAAGAGTCGATTATGACTTTGAGGATTGCTACCCTTATTGGGCGGCATTAGTGTTTCTCACTTCCTCACTGAAGTGACAATTTGCATATTTCCCAGAGAGAGGAGCATTCCAGCTATAAGATTCCTTATCAGCTTATCTCTCTCCTTATGGTGGCAGGCAGATTCCTCTCCATAAGGTAGAAAGCTAGTTCCTCAGACCTAATAGGTGATCGTGACTCCACCCGTGGTTTGTGGCAGCTGTAGCCACCGCTGCAGTCGGGTCCTCTGGGGATGATGGAAGTTGCAGCGAGGACGATGTGCCCTCCACGGGTAGGGCTGGTCCCCAGGGCTTCCGTGTAGCAAGAGTAGATGATAATGAAGCAAATAGTCAGTCTCCCCGAGCAGCCCCCGGCTGCCAGCTAACGATAACAATCAGCCCCTTCCCGGGCACACAATCAAAAGTCACATAAAGTTCTTGGCTTTTATCGGGTTTTACTCAAGCTCTGCAGTTCTTACAGTACAGTCAGTACACTGGCGGCTCTGGTCACTGATTAGCAGCTGGGATGGCTCATCAAAAGCACCCAATCTCTGGTTCATCGGGCCTCTGCTCTTGGTCCCACAAGCAAGACTTCAGCCTTGCAGTCATGGGCTTTTCATGGAGCACCCTTCCGGGTCTCCTAGCCCTCGTACGACAGCCTTCCCTTCATTATGCCGGGGGTTGGGTCTGGAACATAAAGACCCCGCACCCCGCTGGAATTCGTGGTGGGGCATCTAGCTTCCCTGCCACTTCAACAGAGCCAGCACCCTGGTGTCAGCCAGGTCCCCTGGTGTCCCCGCTTCTTCGGACACATTGTGGACCCCTTGTTGCTTCCCTCAGTACGCAGCCTGGGACCCTGCCTAGCCATCCTGTGGCACAGGCCACTTGGTCAACGTTCTTCCTGCCCGGTAACTCAGTTGGCTAGGCTGCCGGGTGTCTCTGCTTAGACGCTCTCTCCTTTTCCCTCCTTTTTCTCCTCATTTAGTGGTCCTGGATTTTACTCCAGTTTCTCCACCTCTTACTGGGCTCTCCTCTCACTCTCCACCCTCCACTTGGTCCCACCCGCTATCCCTTGCCTGACATGAAGTAACTAGGACTAGGGAACGGGGCATGTGCTGAGTGTTTGTGCGGGGTGACCAACTTACCAGTCCCAGCTGCTATGCTACTGTGGCGCCCCACTGGTCAGTGCGCCACAATAGGGGTACTGAAACCATAACTGAGTGTGCGGTATTCCTGTCATTGGGGAGTGTAAAGTCAACCTGAGGCTCTTATCCCAGCATCCCTACAACTAACATAGGGGACCCATTGGCTAACCGTTACCAGGGTAAAAGGTCCCGGTGGGAGAAGTGTTAGGGTAGAAGTAGCAGGAAAAACACACTGACGGCGAGCAGTCTAGTCTGAGGAGAGGAGCAAGGAACAAGTCCCAGAAGGACACCACAGGGAGGGCGCCAAAAAGGAGTGGCGACCCAGACAGAAGGAGGAAACCCAGTGCTGGTGTGGCACCCTGGCACCTGTTGGGCACCACAGAACCCTTGGGGCACAAATGGAGTAAGTAACAGCAAAGCAAAACCCACAAACACCACAACACCTTAGAACACCTGGTTTCACCCCGAGCCTCTAGGGGAGCTCCACTGGTCACTTTGAGCCAGTTCCCCCTTTAAATAGAGTCTTGCAGGGAGAAACACCAGAGTGTGTGCAGTCGCTACAAGAGCTGCCAGCCTGTGTGAAACCTCCACCCTATGAGGAACACACTAGGCCCAATCAGCCTGCTAGCAAGTGAGGAAATCCCTGCAATTGGGATAAGAGGAAGAAGGAGAACACCTCTCAGGAACACAGAGTTATTCGGACTCTTTCCTTAATAACCGGTTACTGGAACCGAAGCTGTGAGAACCATCAAGCCATTACAGAGAACCAGCACCATCAACAGGAGGTTTAGCCACCTGTTCCACCTGATGCACCCATCCACGAGAGCCCAGGGAAGAGTACTGATCCTGCTCAGACCCTTTTACAGTGCCCTCAGTGCTGTTAACCAGGTGAAGCAAGTTCCATTGAACATACTGCCCGGTCCGGCTGGATTCCACATCCACCCGACCTTAGCACCAGAACTAGAGAAAGGAAGCCTAACACTGCTTGCTGTGAACCTCCAGAAGTGCCGACTTCACTATCCCGGTCCGAGTGTACCTGATTACCACCTAGTAAAGGTACCTAAAAGAGACTTTGCGTGGTTGTACGTTACTCCTGGATTCAGCGCGCAGCACCCCGCAGCTGCCTCACAACATCTTGCGCAGCACCCGGCTCTGGGGACTCCCGCTCATCCTGTGGGCAGCGTCCCATCTAGCTGCTTAACATCCCCCGGAGAACCCGCAGCACTGGTAAAGTTACCAGAACACCCGCAGGTGGCGTCACGAAGACAAATCACCCCTACTGTTCCGCCATATCCCCTATTGATCTGGACCACCGGGCCTACACCACCACAGGCGCGGTTCCGTGACTGGAGGAGAGACAACGCCCGCTACATGTACCCCCGGCTACGGTGAGTAAGAATTTGGCGTCACGAACAGGATACGAGCAGGCCCGTTATCACGGGTATTGTGTGCTATTTATTGACTGTAAATATCGAACTGTACATTTGGTCCGCCATTGCTGCGCGAAAAGGCGGGAAAAGAAGGGGCGTGACTGTGCAGAGGGCGCGAAGATTGGCCCCGCCCCCACGCTCTGACGACTTCCTCCGTACGCAGCAGGAACCGGAAACTCCCGTGGTGCCTCACTCCTCACCGAAAGGCCGACACTTCCGTTTGAAACCGAGGGAAAGGCTACGCTTAACTAAGGGGGAGCGACCATGAGTAACCCGGCTCCCGATCACGCGGTGCCCCCGCTAAACCAAGCAGCACCTCAAAACCTACATCTTGATGGACAGCAACAAGTCGGCGGTATGCCACCGCAACCCGCTCCGATTATGCCGATGTCTCTACCCTACGTTCCTAATGCGACCTGGTTACCTAAGTACAGTGGTGTACCCAGTACCTTGGAGAACTTCCAGAGGAATATATGCCAGACGCTGGCCATGTACCCGATGACCGGTAAGCAAAGAGCTTCAGTTATTATGGGACAATTAACCGGCGCAGCTGAACTGCAGAGCCGCAGCTGGCCTGTAGAAACTCAGGAATCTGTGGAGCAGATATTCGCTAAATTAACCCGGGTCTTTGAGCGCCATACTGAAGCTGAATTAAGACTGTCATTCTATCGTTGTAACCAAGGGGCACAAGAAAGTGTCCTTGATTATTCACTGCGCTTGCAAGAAGCATTCAGACTGTTAAAACAAGTTGATCCTGATGGTGTCCGAGATGAGAACAAAGCGTTAATTGGACAATTCATTGTGGGCCTTAAACTATCTGAGGATAGAAAGCAAGCAAGCTGGTGGTCCATACAAAATCCAGGCGCAGAGTTTGATACCTTGAGAGACTTAACAGTTTGGGGACAACGGCTCGCTGAAGTACCTGATCCCGCTTCACAGCAGCAGCAGTACGCTGACCACCCCTTCCGTGCCGGCAGCAGCATCTCCAATCCCTGCGATTCAGTCCAGTGCACAGACTGTAACACCTGACCGGTTTGATCAACTGTGTGCCAATGTCGAGCAGCTGATGAAAGACGTGGCCAAGCTACAAGCTGGGAGAAGACCCAAGACTGATGCAAGGCCATCGGACAAGATTCTACTCGCCGACAGCCCTGACGACGTCCCGTGGATGAGGAGAAAGACACAGCCGTCGCGAGGAAAACCTGCAGACTGCCGCAGTCCTGACAGACGCCGCAACAGTCAGCAGAACGACTTAGGAGGACGCAACCTGCAATCCCGTCCTTTAAACGAGCGACCCCTGGGCGAGAAGGGCCAACCCCAGGAGTAGACTGTCCAGGCCCTACGTCCAGCTGGGAACACAAGTATGTGGGAGACTGTCCATACTTACCAATCATCATCGATGGCATCGCTATATCCGCCTTGATAGACACTGGATCCCAGGTGACATCCATCCCCAGTACCCTTTACAAGCAGTTCTGGCCAGATGTTAAGCTAGAACCCCCTAACCCCGAGATGAACCTTGAAGCCACTAATGGTATACCGGTTACCATAGAGGGACAGTGGGAAGCTACAGTAAAGGTGGGGAGGGTGCAGTTGAAAAACCAGGGTATCTTAGTGGTCCAGGATAAGCCTAACCACAAGGATCCATATGTCATATTGGGTACCAATGTCATGATCAAATGCCTCGATGAAGTGTTGTTTTTACTCCAACAGAGTGCTGAAGCCGGTAAACCCAGAGAAAAGAGGGCTATCCAAAAGCAGATCAGAGCTCTGGTGTATCAACAACAGGTAACATTGTCAAATGATGAAATTGGCAGAGTAAGGGTCACAGATCCCATTCCAATTGTGGTACCACCCAGAAGTGAAATGATGATCTGGTGTCGAGCAGCCATAGGCCTCAGAGGGCAGGACTACCAAGCTGTAGTAGAACCTGTAATGTCCGACAGTAGTCCTACGCTCTTGACAGCCAGAGGGTTAGTCGACGTAAGAAAGGGGAGAGTCCCCGTACGCATATTTAATTATGGTGATGACGAAGTCAAACTGCCAAGATATGCAACTGTCGCAAAATTGTACCAAGTAAAAGATGATGCTGTGATTGATGTAAAATCCTCAAACCAAACAGTCACTGATGAACCCCCTCACTCCAAAGATCAGTTAGAGAAATGGTGTCAAGACCTCAGTGTAGGAACTGACAATACACCCTCTCACCAGAAAAATGGAGTATACCGGATAGTTCGGGAGTATGAGCAAGTGTTCAGCAAACACCCACTTGACTTTGGGAGGATTAAAGGGGTACAACATCACATCCCCACAAACAACCATGCACCTATCAAAGAAAGGTACAGGCCTATACCACCCACTCACTACCAGAAAGCAAAAGAGATGCTTCAGGACATGAAGAATGCAGGAGTCATTAGGGATAGCTGTAGTCCCTGGGCCGCACCACTAGTCCTGGTTAAAAAGAAAGATGGTAGTATGAGGATGTGCGTAGACTATAGGCAAATCAACAAAGTCACACACAAGGATGCATACCCGTTACCACGCATAGAAGAGTCACTAGCTGCACTCAAATCTGCCAACTACTTCTCCACATTGATCTTACTAGTGGGTACTGGCAGGTTGCCGTTGCAGAGGAGGATCGTGAGAAGACAGCCTTCACTACTCCTATGGGCTTATGCGAATTCAACAGTATGCCATTCGGGTTGTGCAATGCCCCAGGAACATTTCAGAGACTTATGGAGTGTTGTTTGGGCCACAAGAACTTTGAGACTGTCTTGTTATACCTTGATGATGTCATTGTCTACTCTCAGACCTATGAAGATCACCTCCAGCACCTGAGTGAAGTGTTCGAGTCACTGTCCAAGTACGGGATGAAACTGAAACCGTCCAAGTGCCACCTGCTGAAACCCAAGGTCCAATACCTAGGACATGTGGTAAGCGCTGAAGGCGTAGCACACCGGATCCGGATAAAGTCACCGTCATCAAGGACTGGCCAGCACCAACCAATCACAAAGAGGTACGTCAATTTCTAGGACTGGTCGGGTACTACCGACGATTCATCAAAGGCTATACCAAGATAGCCGCCCCCATGCAAGATCTCTTAGTAGGTCAATCCAAAAACGGCAAGATCAGGGGACCCCCGTTCCACTGGGGACCAGAACAGGACAAATCCTTCCAAACGTTAAAAGATGCTTTAACTGGAGAAGAAATCCTGGCCTACCCTGACTACAATCTCACCGTTTTTATTGTACACTGATGCAAGCAATGAAGGTTTAGGAGCAGTTCCTATCTCAACGCCAGCAGGGCAAGGAGAAGGTGATAGCCTACGCCAGCAGAAAGCTCCGTCCCACAGAAAGGAACCCGGAGAACTACAGCTCCTTCAAGTGGAGTTCCTGGCCCTGGTCTGGGCGATCACAGAGCGTTTCAAGCATTACCTGGCATCCGCCCCGTTCACAGCTTTCACAGAAACAATCCTCTAACACACTTAGAGACTGCAAAGCTGGGAGCCCTAGAACAGCGTTGGGTAGCAAGACTCTCTAACTACGACTTCACTGTAAAATACCGGGCAGGTCACAAGAACGGCAATGCTGATGCCCTGTCCCGAATGCCTCATCTTCCTGAAGAGGGAGAAGACATAGATGACCTGGAAGAGATTGAACTACCTGCTTTCCACCGTTCGGGTACAGCAACATGTCATCAGAGAAACCAGACACGTGTAGAGAGGACCGTGAACCCGTTACCTCACCATGACTGGAAGGAGGCTCAGGCCAACGACCCAGATGTCAGCCTGGTAAGGGATCTAATCACTCAAGAACATGCCAACATGGACTCTGATGCCTCACCAACTGCTAAGACGCCTGTGGAAAGAGAAAGGGAGGTTGTTCGTCTACCAAGGTAAACTATGCCGAAGATACCTCAATCCAAGAACCCATGAACTCATCTGGCAGATTGTAGTTCCCAAGACTGAAGTCCAAATGATCCTTGAAGCATACCATGACGATGCCGGACACTTTGGATGGAAGAAGCTGGAGAGACTCCTGAAGGATCGGTTCTACTGGGTCGGTATGCGAGGCTCAATTGACAAATGGTGTAAAAACTGTGGACCATGTCACCTTTGAAGGAAAGACCATCTAACTCAGACAGCTCCGTTGCAGCCAATTGTTACCACCAAACCTCTTGAAATAGTTGCTCTCGACCACGTGAAGCTTACCCCAAGTCGAACCAGGTACACTTACGCTCTCACCATCGTTGATCACTACTCAAGATTCCTGGTAGTCATTCCAGTTAAGGATTTAGCTGCTGAGGTAGCAGCCAAAGCGTTCCAGAGTTACTTCTGTCGCCCCCATGGGTATCCAGACCAAGTCTTAACTGACCAGGGGCCAGCCTTCGAATCAGCTCTGTTCCAAGAATTCTTAGGGCTATATGGGTGTAAGAAGATCCGCACAACACCTTATCATCCCCAGACGAACGGCCTATGTGAAAAGATGAACCACATAGTCATTGACATGCTCAAGACCCTACCAGTTGAAGAGAGAAATCAATGGCCAGAGAAACTCCCAGATCTCGTGGACATCTACAACCACATACCTGTCAGTTCGACAAACTATACACCTGCTTACTTGATGAGAGCAAGACCAGGTAAATTGCCTATTGATTTGCAGATGGGAACCATCGAACCCACAGAAGACTCTGCTGATGAAGACTGGGTCAGCCAACGCCAAGAAAAGTACAGGAAAGTACAAGAAAGCGTGGAAAGGAACCTTGAAATCAGTAGAATTAAACAAGAAAAAGACTTCAACAAGCACGCCTCAGCTGAACCTTTAGCTACAGGAGACGTAGGGCTAAAAAAAAAGCGAAAAACCAACAAATTGGATAACGGTTGGGAATCTATGCCACACTATGACAACTCAAAAACTTGTGTTATTAGTAAAGACAATGGGAATGCTATTGCGACTGTTTCAAGGGATCATTTGAAGAAATGTCCGCCACAGTTAATCCCACAAGCAACCAGTTACCCTGCTGTAACTATAGATGAAGAAACAAAAGAAAACCTAGTCCTTACAGACATTGGATACTTACTAGCTGACTGGCCACAATTAGGTGAAGCATTCCTCATACCAGTTATGCATTTCTACCAACCTGTTGAAGATCAGCAACCAAATCCAATCCAACAAGTCCAACAAGAACAAGTCCAAGTGCAAGAATTGCAGCCTGTTATTATGGAACCTGAGATTCCTGTAATCGGTCAACCTGCTAGTCCCACAGTAAGAGAAGCCATTCCTACTCAACTACCTACAGAGGTTAGTCCAGTTGATAGGCTCCGCACTTACTATGGTCTACCACAAAGCAGACATAGAGAATCAAGAACCACTTCGTACACTACACCAACAGCTTTGGAAACACCCACACTACGCAGATCCACACGTAGTACATTAGGACAACCCCCACACAAACTTGGAGAATGGGTTTAAAATGTAGTGGAAAATGTAACCTGTAAGTGTTTGTAAATAGTTACCCAGTTTTCAAAACCTGTAAAAAGTAGTGTACAGAAAGGTGGAGGAACTGGGCTCTGTCCCAAGTATACTAAGTTGGGGACAGAAAGCGCCTGGTAAGGTATAGAAGGTTAGTACCGGCCTCCCAAGCAGAGACACCCGTAGGGAATGTATAAAGTTTACCGTGTATCCCTGGACTTTGCCTTTTCCCTTTTCACAAACTTTGGACAATTGTCACAGGACTTGTGTGACCACTAACTTTACCTTTTCCAGCCTGCGGCAGATGGACTAGTGCCGTATGGACTGCTTTTCACCTTTTCCATATTTTTCACTTCCTTTTCAGTGATTTTTGTGTTTCCTTTAAGACTCCGTAAATTAACTGTTATAAAATGCTTAGTGTTAAGTTGTAAAAATAACTTTTTGCTCAGCCGGGAGAACTGAGGTTAACTAAGGGGGAATGTGGCACCCTGGCACCTGTTGGGCACCACAGAACCCATGGGGCACAAATGGAGTAAGTAACAGCAAAGCAAAACCCACAAACACCACAACACCTTAGAACACCTGGTTTCACCCCGAGCCTCTAGGGGGAGCTCCACTGGTCACTTTGAGCCAGTTCCCCCTATAAATAGAGTCTTGCAGGGAGAAACACCAGAGTGTGTGCAGTCGCTACAAGAGCTGCCAGCCTGTGTGAAACCTCCACCCTATGAGGAACACACGAGGCCCAATCAGCCTGCTGGCAAGTGAGGAAATCCCTGCAATTGGGATAAGAGGAAGAAGGAGAACACCTCTCGGGAACACAGAGTTATTCGGACTCTTTCCTTAATAACCGGTTACTGGAACCGAAGCTGTGAGAGCCATCAAGCCATTACAGAGAACCAGCACCATCAACAGGAGGTTTAGCCACCTGTTCCACCTGATGCACCCATCCACGAGAGCCCAGGGAAGAGTACTGATCCTGCTCAGACCCTTTTACAGTGCCCTCAGTGCTGTTAACCAGGTGAAGCAAGTTCCATTGAACACACTGCCCGGTCCGGCTGGATTCCACATCCACCCGACCTTAGCACCAGAACTAGAGAAAGGAAGCCTAACACTGCTTGCTGTGAACCTCCAGAAGTGCCGACTTCACTATCCCGGTCCGAGTGTACCTGATTACCACCTAGTAAAGGTACCTAAAAGAGACTTTGTGTGGTTGTACGTTACTCCTGGATTCAGCGCGCAGCACCCCGCAGCTGCCTCACAACATCTTGCGCAGCACTTGGCTCCGGGGACTCCCGCTCATCCTGTGGGGAGCGTCCCATCTAGCTGCTTAACATCCCCCGGAGAACCCGCAGCGCTGGTAAAGTTACCAGAACACCCGCAGGTGGCGTCACGAAGACAAATCACCCCTACTGTTCTGCCATATCCCCTATTGATCTGGACCACTGGGCCTACACCACCGCAGGCGCGGTTCCGTGACTGGAGGAGAGACAACGCCCGCTACGTGTACCCCCGGCTACGGTGAGTCACTGGACCTTATCAACAGTCAGGGGGAATCCTGGCCCAAGATGGGGTACCGGCTCCTAGTCACGGTTCAGGCAAGTATAACCTGTGCCGTCAATACCGGTGGGTCGCAGGTGTGCCCAGAGCAGCCCCGACCAGGTCTAGAACGCGCAGCCCCACCAGAAGCACCTCATAGCAAACAGCGGGCGCTGCTTCAGACCTCCGTGGCGATTGTACGGCAGCTTGGATGGTGCAGCTCCCTGCAGGTGGAGGTGAGTCCCCGGGCAGGACAGCGCTTGTGGTGGTTGTGCTGAATATGGTGTATGGGTAGTGCAGCGACTCGGATAATGGAGACACAGAGGCTGTATGACTCTGTACGGGTGTTTACTTGTCACTGAACAACACAGTTCAAGACGGATTAACAGTCAAACAGTTCTGGGTAGGTGGCCTAGGTAGTGGCCAATGAACAAGGTGTCTCTATGTGGCTTTGTTAGATGTCCCTCCTAACTACTCTTACAGTCCTTGTTTGTGTGAAGCCTGTGTGGTAGTGGGATAGCTTCGTGTGGCTTAGCGCTATCTCTCTTCTGGCGGTGCCTGGCTCCCTTGTTGGTGGCTACACAGATGCCCGGGAGACTAAAGTCTCCACGGTAAACCGGTATTCACTGCTGGGCTTGGAGCTCTCCTGCAGACTCGGACTCCGGTGTCCGGTGTGCTTTCTGGGTGAGCCCAAGACGGCTCCTTGGTCCCCAAACTGCTGCTCTTCCCCGGAAGACCCCTTTCCTCACTCAGGGCTACCTTTCCTTCTTCTCCTCAGACGTTCACTGCCTCTAACTTCCTCTTGTTTTCACACTGCTTGCCCTGAACTCCTCCTACTGGGGCTGGGTCTCCTAGCAGAGGATTTAACCCTGTAGTCCCTTGAGCTAAGGGTGTGTGGATGCGAGGAATAACCCACATATTAACCTCCCCATTCACTGATAACAGGGATACCACACACGCTGGTCTGGGTGCAGTACCCCTTAGTGGCGCTCCGACCAGTGGGGCACCACACTACCCGCAAAGACTATGTAACTGTGTACCTGAACTACTAAGAACTGTTGCCAGTAAAGTACCCGTACAGAGTCAGCAAGCCTCCGGTGTCTTATTCTATTAAGCTAATCCACAGAGCTGCTACCACGACAACCAGCACAGCCGCTACACTGCCCCGGGGATCTCGTTCCGCCTGCAGGGAGCGTTATCAACTGGCTGCAATACCACCATACCACCATCCCCGGCGGTCTGACAGCGGCACTGGTGAGATCACCAGAAACTGCAGGTGGCGTGACAAGACTTTATTATTCCCCTTTTTTTGTTTTTCCCCCTTTTCCAAGTGACCCCAGGGCACGGGTTTGGGAAGGCCACCAGTGACATCCCCTTACTGTAAACTCCCAGATACGGAGTTCCCATAGACCCCTGAGTGGGTCACCTAACTTGTGTCACAAACAGGATCCCGTGCCCGGTGTTACCGGGTACTGTGTGCCTTACAAACTTTTTAAACTCGGCTCAAAAAGAACTGTTTCCCGCCATTTCAACGGAACCCCAAAATGGCGGCCTAAAAATGTAAAAAGACAATGTGTTAGCCCAGGGGCGTGCCTCGGCCCATCACCATGGGAGGGCCATATCAGAAGCACGAAACTGTTTGCCCGCCCCGAGTGTCATCAATCAACAAAGGGGGCAGGCCAAAGACAAAGACCCTCTAGATAACTCCCTTAAAGAGCAGGAATGGTGCAGCCGTAACTCAGAGCAAAACAGGTGTAGTCCATGTACTGGAAACCACACTGCGAGACCTGTTTCGGGAAGTAGAGGAAGACGCCCATGCTACAACCGGCAATCCTGGGGTGGTCTCCCTCCTCACTCACGAGGGAGATGCGGCCTTCTGGAGAGCCACCTTCCAGGAGCTCAGAGAGAATATCCGCGAAACAGTGGAGTGGGCCATCCAAAGATGAAGCGCGGCGTGGCCATGGAGTTAACCAGCAGGGCTATGGAAAGGCAAGCGCTGGAAGTGGAGGTGACAGACCAGGCCTTGGTCGAGCACCTGGCAACTAGTGGAAACCCGCCCGGTGAACAGCAGCCTGCAACAATGGTAGAAGTTGAGGTACAGATGAATGACCCCGAGGGCCTGCCTGTAGACAGCGTCAGCACCACCGCAACGGAGCCTGATGACCCTGAGGAAGAAGCTGCAGAGCCAGATGTCCCCGGAGAACTTGAGGTGATCATGGAGTCTGTTCAGGAGGAACCAGATGACCAACCCAGCTCCGAGGAGGAGGATTCCAAGGACAGCAGTCCGGACAACAGTGGCGAGGAGGCCGGAGCTACTGGTCCCCAACCAGCATGGTGGAGCAGCATGGAGAATCGGCTCAAGAGAGTGAGCAGTCCAGCCGCCCATGCTGGGGGTCAGAGAGGGACCCTCCAACCTGTTTCACCGCCACTGCTCTATGACTATGGACCTAGCCCGCCCGACCAGGCGGAACGACAACGCCGCCGATAGGCGTGGTGGGCTAGGGAGATGGAGAATCGGCAGGTCCAAGCCCAGGCCTGCCTCCAGCCACGGGTACCTCTTGAGCAGCGGCGAACAGGTACCGTGACTATGTTTAACTTGGAGAGCGGGTATGGGTTCATCTGGGAACCGGGCCTTCATGGGGAGTAATTTGTGGGAAGGAGAGATGTGGAGTCCCACCTCCAGAAGGGCCACCCAGACCGGGACTTGTATAGAGGTGACCGAGTAACATACGAGAAACACGCAGAACCACGGGGTGGTATGCCATATGTGTTTCTAAACCCTAAAGACATTATAGACACCCGGTTTTATACATAGTTTCTATTATGTAAAAACTTGCTGATAGATTTGATGAGAACTCTTATTGTTTTTTCCTGCATTATGCTGAGCCAGAGACCCTGTGTGTGTATTAAAGCAGCGGTGACTAAGGACACTATGTTTGGTGACGGACAATTACCGCTGGGCCTGCAGTGTGTACCGACCAAGATAAGGTCGATGACTAGTTTAAGTTTTGCAATGTTTAAGCTTGGTGCCTCCCATAAAGGGAAGAATTGTATATACCTGAAAATAAAATCTGTTAATGTTTATTTGAAAATATAAAAAGCTCTGTACTGGGTAGGGGTAGGAACACTTGAGGACAAGTGTGTTTCACCAAGGGGAATGTGGCACCCCACTGGTCAGTGCACCACAATAGGGGAACTGCACCCAAAACTGAGTGTGCGGTATTCTTGTCATTGGGGAGTGTAAAGTCAACCTGAGGCTCTTATCCCAGCATCCCTACACCTAACATAGGGGATCAATTGGCCACCTGTTACCAGGGTAACTGATCCTGGTGGGAAGAGTGTTAGGGTAGAAGGAGCGGGAAAAACACACAGACGGCGAGCAGACTAGTCTGAGGAGAGGAGCAAGGAACAAGTCCTTGAAGGAGACCACAGGGAGGGCGCCTGAAAAGGAGTGGCGACCCGGACAGAAGGAGGAAACCCAGTGCCGGACCTTTTCGACAGTCCGGGGGAACCCTGGTCCAAGACGGGGTACCAGCTCTGAGTCACGGTGCAGGCAAGTCTAACCATGAGCTGTCAATACCGGTGGGTCACAGGTGTGCCCAGAGCAGAAGGTGCAGCCCCACCAGAAGCACTAAACCGAGTTGAGCCCCTTAGAGAAGAAGGGTACCTCATAGCACCCAAGGGGCCTGGTAGACAAGTGGGTTGTGCAGGACAGCGCAAGGATTGTAAGGAAACGCAAGCAAAGACACAGAGGACAGTGAAGGTACTAAGGAAGGAACACTCTGGGAGCCTCAAAGAGACTTTATTCTCCCCAGTGACTACTTGGCCGGCTACCCTCAAAGACTGTGTAACTGTGTACCTGAACTACTAAGAACTGTTGCCAATAAATTACCCGTAGAGAGTCAGCAAGCCTCCGGTGTCTTATTCTATTAAGCTAATCCACAGAGCTGCCACCACGACAACCAGCACAGCAGCTACACTGCCCCGGGGATCCTGCTCTGCCTGCAGGGAGCGTTATCAACTGGCTTGCAATACCACCATCCCCAGCGGTCTGACAGCGGCACTGGTGAGATCACCAGAAACTGCAGGTGGTGTCACAAGACTTTATTATTTCCCGTTCTTATTGTTTTTCCCCTTTTTCCAAATGACCCCAGGGTACGGGTCCGGGCCGGCCACCAGTGACATCCCCTTACAGTAAACGCCCAGATACCGAGTTCCCATAGAGTCCTGGGCGGGTCACTACTTAGTGGCGACCGGTCGACAGGGGTGCCACATATACACAAGGATGACCATATATACAAGGAGGAAGACCAGGAAGGGGTAATATATACCAGGAAGAGGATCATATATATCTGTAGAAGGACCATATATACCAGGAAGGGGACATATATACAGAAGGATGACCATATATACGAGGAAGACCAGTGGTGTAGCGTGGGGGGGGCGGGGGGGCGATCCGCCCCTGGCGGCACGTGTGTGGGTGCGGCAGTAGAGACGGGGATTTGAAGTTCCCGCCCGGGCAGCACATCCGACGGCGGCGGTGACTCAGGCAGCACTGCGCCGGGTAAGTGTGTGAGGAGCAGACGGCAGGGCGGGTACAGTTTCAATACCAGTGTCAGTACACTGTGCATCGATTCGCGCTGTGCTCTAGTAGCCTGGAACAGCTGCAGATGGGGCACAGGGGTGCAGGGATGGGGCACAGGGGTGCAGGGATGGAGCACAGCACAGGAATATGGATGGGGCACAGGGGTGCAGGGCTGGGGCACAGGGGTGCAGGGATAGAGCACAGGGGTGCAGGGATGGGGCACAGGGGTGCAGGGATGGGGCACAGCACAGGAATATGAATGGCGCACAGGGGTGCAGGGATGGGGCACAGCACAGGAATATGGATGGGGCACAGGGGTGCAGGGATAGGGCACAGGAGTGCAGGGATGTGGCACAGGGATATGGATGGGGCACAGGGGTGCTGGGATATGGATGGGACACAGGGATGGGGCACAGGGGTGCTGGGATATGGATGGGGCACAGTGGTGCAGGGATGGGGCACAGGGGTGCTGGGATATAAATAGTGGCACAGGAGTGCTGGGATATGGATGGGGCACAGGGGCGCAGGGTTGGGGCATAAGGGTGCTGGGATATGGATGAGGCACAGGGGCGCAGGGATGGGGCACAGGGGTGCAGGGATGGGGCACAGGGGTTCTGGGATATGGATGGGGCACAGTGGTGCAGGTATGGGGCATAGGGGTGCTGGGATATAGATGGGGCACAGGAGTGCTGGGATATGGATGGGGCACAGGGGTGCAGGGTTGGGGCATAGGGGTGCTGGGATATGGATGGGGCACAGGGGCGCAGGGATGGGGCACAGGGGTGCAGGGATAGGGCACAGGGGTGCTGGGATATGGATGGGGCACAGGAGAGCTGGGATATGGATGGGGCACAGGGGCGCAGGGATGGGGCACAGGGGTGCTGGGATTTGGATGGGGCACAGGAGGGCATGGATATGGATGGGGCACAGGGTGCAGGGATATGGATGGGACAGGGGTGCTGGGATATGAATGGGACAGGGGTGCAGGGGTATGGATGCACACAGGGGTGGTCCGGGTGCCTGGTGCTGGTGCCGAGTGCAGGCTAGCTGGAGCCGCAGAGAAAGAAACTGCCTGGATGAGGAATCCGGAATCAGGAGCGTGGAGTCAGGTACAGCGCTGTTACAGCCGAAGATAGCAGCCTGGGGGGACAGAATGAGATAGATGGATGGATGGATGGATGGATGGATGGATGGATGGGGTGGCCTGGAAGAGGGGGCAGAATGGGATGGATGGATAGATGCGGCGGCCTGGAAGAGGGGGCAGAATGGATGTATGGGACAGCCTGGAAGAGGGGGCCAAATGGGATGGATTAATGGATGGACGAGGCGGCTTGAAAAAGGGGGCAGAAGATGGATGGAGGAGGGGGGCATGGAAAAGGGGCAGAAGATGGATGGATGGGTGGATGGGGAGAAGGTACATGGAACGTAGGGGAGAAGCTACATGGATGAGGGAGAGGCTGGATGGAACATAGGAGGGGAGAGGCTGCATGGAACATTGGAGGGGTATGGGGGGGGAGGTATGAACGGCTTGGAACATATGGATGGAGAATGAGCTGCATGGGACATATGGGGGTGAACAGTATGGGATATGTGGAAGGAGGATAAGCAGTATGGCATACACATTTATATAGGGAACGTACTGTCCTGGTGATGTATTGATGGTGGTTCTGATTATGTATTATTGTATTGCTGGTGGTTTTGGTCATGTACTGACGGGTTATAGTGATGATGTATTATTGTATTGATGGGGGTTCTGATGATGTATTGACTGGTTTTGGTGATGTTTTACTGTATTGACAATGGTTCTGGCAATATACTGACAGGGGTTCTAGTAATGTGTTATTGTATTGCCAGTGGTTCTGGTGATGTAGTCATGTGGATGTTGTAATCTTTAACTTAACAGACTTGATCCTAAAACATTATAGACATTGCTTCCGTATTATCAACGACCAAAGGGTCAGCAGCTGCGGCAAATTTTTCAACCGCCCCGGGCGCCACAAACAGTTGCTACGCCACTGAGGAAGACCACATATACCAGGAAGGGGAGATATATACCAGGAGGAGGATCATATATATCAGTAGGAGGACCATATATACCAGGAAGGGGATCTTGTCATGGACAGAACAGGAATTAGTGTTTCAGATGTCAGTGATTTCTCTTGTACCAGTACTGTTTGATATTTTTCACTTTTTTCACTAACCCATAGATTTGCATTGGCAAGTTTGATGTGACACTTGAATAAATATTAAACAATCTCTGCACTTTTGTGGCATCCACTTGGGTCCAAGGAATAAATAGAACATATAGGTACAAGTGTTATATGTGAAAAATATGGATAGCTCCCATATGAGAAAAATTGATGTGTGAATGAGCCAGTAGGAGGATTTTATGTATTACTTTTTCATTCAAGGTTCATTTCTTTATACTTTTTTATTTAAAGAAACACTTCCATTTTGTTTCTCCTATAGCTGTAATTAGATGGGGATTGTTTATTTCACTCTACACTTCTCTCTATATAGTGTACTTACATCCATGTAGTTCAGCCTCCTGTTTTCTTCCTTTCAGCCTCCATGTTGATTCCTTGCTTTCATACTGCATATTTTTACTCTATGGGCAGCTAAAGTTTGTATTATCTCTGTATGCAGGGAGGACACTGTGATTATCCTTTACTCTATATTTTCCTAACCAAGGATATAATAAATATTTTAAAAGTATTCAATTAAGGAGGCTGAACTGTGATCTGCTTCATTATAACTGTGTGACAGGCACTGTGTAGTCATCATCATTATCTCTGATATAGGATTCTGAATCCCATCTATGAAGGAAGCCAGTTCTAAGGTCCCTGCAATTTCACACTGCAGACAGTTCTGGTGTCTGTAATAGCTATCACATCCAAACAACACAAATCAATGCACAGTGGTGTGAAAAAGTGTTTGCCCCCTTCCTAATTTTATATTTCTTTGCATGTTTGTCATGCATAAATGTTTCAGATCACCAACATATTTAAATAACAGACATAGATAACACAAGTAAACACAGGATGCAGTATTTAAATGAATTATTAAAGGAAAAAGATCCAAACCTACAGGGCCCTGTGTGAATAATGATTGTCTCTTAAAATATAATTTACGGTAACTGTGATTTCTCACATCTTTGGGTAGCTAAGTTTAATTTCCCTGCCTGTACCCAGGCCTGATTACTGCCGCATCTGTTTTCAATCAAGAAATCACTTAAATAGAACCTGCCTGATAATGTGATGTATACCAAAATATCCTCAAATGCTCGACATCATGATCCAAAGGAATTCAGAAATAAAATGAATTGAGATTTATCAGCCTGGAAAAGGTTATTAAACAATTTCTAAAGCTTTTGGACTCCAGTGAACCCCAGTGAGAGCCATTATCCACAAATGGCAAAAATATGGAACAGTGGTGAACCTTCCCAGAAGTGGCCAGGGTCAAAACTACCCCAAGCGCACAATAGACCCCACAACATCAGCCAAAGATCTGCAGGCCTCACTTGCCTCAGTTAAGGTCAGTGCTCATGACTCCATCATGAGAAGGAGACAGGACAAAAATGGATGCATGGCAGAAATTCAAGACGAAAACCGCTGCTGAGAAAAAATAAAGTAAAGCCTCATCTCAGTTTTGATAGAAAACAAAATACTCTGCTGTCTGACAAAACAAAATATTAACTGTTTGGAGGGTGAATGTCCCATTACATCTAGTGTATAAGTAACACAGCATTTAATAAAAGAAACATCATACCAACAGTAAAGTATGGTGGAGGTAGTGTGATGGTCTGTGACTGTTTTGCTGCTTCAGGACCTGGAAGACTTGCTGTAGTAAATGAAGCCATGAATTCTGCTACCAAGGAATCCTGTTCGGGACCTCGGGCCGATGCGTTATTTAGCAGGAAAATGATCACACCAGAAACACACCAGAAAGTCCACCTCTGAATTGTTTAAGACAAACTAAATTAAGATTTTGGAGTGACCACAGTCCTGACCTTAATCCGATTGAGCTGCTGAGGCATGACCTTACAAAGGAGGTTCATGCTCGGAAACCCTCCAATGTGGCTGAATTACAACAATTCTGCAAAGATGAGCAGCCAAAATTCCTCCAGAGTGTTGTATAAGACTCATTACCAGTTATCGCAAAAGCTTGATTGCAGTTGTTGCTGCTAAGAGTGGCTCAACTAGTTATTGGGTTTAGGGGACAGTCACTTTTTCACACAGGGTCCTCTAGGTTTGGATTTCTTTTTCCCTTAATATTAAAGACCATCATTTATAAACTGCATTTTGTGTTTACTTGTGTTATTTTTGTCTAATATTTACATTTGTTGGGTGATCTGAAACATTTAGGTGTGACAAACATGCAAAAGAATAAGAAATCAGGAACGGGCAAACACTTCTTCACACCACTGCACTTACCAAAGAGTCACCATTTGATTATATAACCTAACTTAGGGGGCCGTCACACGGAACGATATCTTGCCCGATATCGTTTAAGCGATCTCCTTTTTGATCGCTTAAGCGATATCGGGCAAGATATCGTTGCATGTAATCAAGCAATTTACGATGGTAAATCGCTTGATCGTGACATCGCTGATCTGAGGTTCGGTTCTCAGATCTAGCGATGAACGATGCAACGATCTGCATCATCGTGGTGTATGACACCACGATGATCCATCTCCCAGCGACCGCGCCTATGCTGGGAGATGGTAACTATGGTACACGTCGGGTAACTAAGCGACGCGCGGCGCCTAGTTACCCGATGTGTACCATAGTAACGAGCGAGATCGCTGCTCCACATCGCTGGTGAGTCTGTCTGTGTGACATCTCACCAGCGATGTGAGCGATATTGTAAGCGATTGCGCGTGCACGTGATCGCTTACAATATCGCTAAAGATATCTCACCGTGTGACGGCCGCCTTAAAAGGATAACCTGAATTCCCAGATAGAAAGGAACCACTATGAAAGGTAATAGTTGGATTATATATAGTGGAGACTAATGACATATTGATATATAAAAATAAATCTGGAGTGCTACATTAATATTGAGGTTTATATACTTTAACTAAGCTTGTATGATATTAAGTCTTGTGCTGTGCTATCACATTCCTTCTTCCAGTGAATGTAATGGTCTGACACTTCTAAATACCTCTGTTAGCTATCTGAGTACTTAGTAGGATTACATATTTAAGTAAACACAGTTTAGGATTCGGACTAGAAGTTCACCCTGATAAGAAGACGACCACATGTCATGAGTCTGTTTCGTTCTATCAGGTTTTAGTCAGTTCTGAAGATAGAGAACCACCCGGCGCAGGATGAAGCTAGTTCAGGCCGACCCAACAGGACACAAGGTTCTTTCTGGTTCAAGGTCATGGACTTAACCTCACTTTCTTGACTGTCAGCCAAAAAAATCAAAAACTTTGCATGTCTCAACCCAGCATTGCAATCACAGATGTGTGGTTTCGATCCTGCCTAGTAGAATGTCTGCAGAGGATATCTGTCAATGAGTAACTGGACTAACTAAAGTTCTGCACATCTGATTATACTAGTAATGAGCTCAGACATAGCTTCAAAATATTCAAGTAAGGACATAATATAGCGAATGGCCTTGTAGGCATTTTTGTGTTTTTAGAAGAATTAGATATATTGTGGATCCAAGATATCAGCCACAAGCCAACAAATGATGGATGGTGACTTATGTGTAGAAATAATAATAATAATAATGAAAATAATAATAAATTTAATTTATATAGCGCCAACATATTCCGCAGCACTTTACAATTAGGCGGGGGGCAATGTAAGACAATACCGACAATACTTAACATAATTCACCAGTGCAAGGTGTATGGGTTTATATGCCTCAATTTCTAATTGAAAACAAGAAAAGTATGTGTCGGACTCCAACAAGAAATTGGGCATATAAACCCATACACCTTGAATACCACCATTAGTCATAGCGTTAGGACCCGGTGAGACGGAAGCACCTTGGCGTGGTCACCGGGCACTCCACAGTGGCCACTGTTGAAGCTAAGTCTTCCATTTTGCATTGTATCTAGAGCAGTGATTGCTATACTCCTATTCACATGTTTCTGTATTAGCTGTGCAGTTTAGCCACTGCTCGAACTCATTAAAGTGCACATAGTGTTTAGTGTTGCAGCAGATAACTCTCTTATATTAAATGTATTTTTTCTGCTTGAACCTACACTTAGAGGTTGATGTCAGTCATTCACACTATTTACTCACATTTGTATTTTTTGTGACTGAGCTCCCTCCTCATCCTCCTTCCCCCGCCCTGAGGCCAGCTGAGGTCTCCATCTTGTTGGAGTCCAACACATACTTTTCTTGTTTTTAATTAGAAATTGAGGCATATAAACCCATACACCTTGCATACCACCATTAGTCATAGCGTTAGGACCCGGTGAGACGGAAACACCTTGGCGCTGGTCACTGGGCACTCCACAGTGGCCACTGTTGAAGCTAAGTCTTCCATTTTGCATTGTATCTAGAGCAGTGATTGTTATACTCCTATTCACATGTTTCTGTATTAGCTGTGCAGTTTAGCCACTGCTCGCACTCATTAAACTGCACATAGTGTTTAGTGTTGCAGCAGATAACTCTCTTATATACTATGCTTCACATGGTCTGGAATGGCTGCCGCCCTGTGGTGATCTCGTGTCCGGTGATGCCACCAGTCTCCTCCTTGTGGCATGGCTGGTCGCAAATGCTACAATTTCCCCCATGCAAGGGTTGTAGGAGACTGAGCATCGGTGTTGGGAGATATGAGTTGCCTTTGAGGGTGGCTGACAGTATCCTGCTAAATGCAATGATATTTTTAAGCGGCCAAATTTGGTGAGTTTTTTCTCTCTAAACCCAGACTCCCACCAAACACATCCAACACACCATAGGACCCAGGGGACCGTGGGTGGGCAGACCGGGGGGGAGGGACCAGTCAAAGGGACAAGGGAAGAACAGACGGGGGGGTGGCAAAAAGTAAGACAGTGAGTAGTGTAGGAGTAAGCTGAAGCAAGTGAAAGTGTGCAGTCGTGAGTAAGGGGAACAGAGAAGACCCCAGGGGCACAGGTGGAGTGAAAACAACCTGAGCGCCCGGATCCAGGACTAATATAGTCAGACAGAGGGGCTGAGAACCAGGGAACCGGCCCTGAACGTGGTGCGGATGCTGTATGCCCGAACCAGAGGCTGCGCAGTCTACAGGAGTGGTGGCTGCAGCCCGACGCACCCACTGAGAAGGCAACCGAACTAGGGTCAGGAGACAGGTAACAGTCGTCCGAGAAGGCCCGTGGCTGCCAGATCGTGACACTGCGTGTGGAGGCGCTGACAGGAGAGGCGACGAGGCAGCGCTGGAAGAGAGAGACCAGGGAAAGGAAAGGCACATGAAGGGGGTCTTGGGCAAGCTATCCCAGTCCCATGGGGACAGACCAGACTGGAACTTGGCAGAGAGAAGCACCCAGCGATCAGTTGCAACTTCAGTGAATAAACCTGGTGCACAATTCCAATGCTGTGTGAGACTGTTTTATTCTGCGGAGCCGTCGAATGCAAAAGCAGACGAGACACTGAGGCCCAGCGCAAAAACGTCCTTGCACATTCATCGCAATTAAACACATCTGCCCCGGAGTACTGCTCCACCTACGGGGAGCAACAACATCAGGCTACCCTACCACCAATCCCGGAGGTCTGACCCGCAGGGTCGGTCCCCCATGACCGAGAACTGAAGGTGGCATCACAAACTTTAATTCCATTAACCTTATTCCCCATCAGACAACCCCTAATCCCCGCTTATCCCAGAATTGACTTCCCTGGGGTCACGGAAGACGGGTCTCGACCCCTGTGACTCCCTTGCAGCAAATGGAGCCTGGTTCCAAGTACCCCACGGCCCCAGAGTGGGGGAGTCAGAACTGGCGTCACGAACAGGATGCGAACGGCCCAGTGAAATCGGGCCTTGTGCTCCTTGAAAAAAGACTTTTCAGAGACGGTACATGCTTTTTGAAAATGGCGACCACAGAATTAACGCGATGTGCTGGCCCGGGGGCGAGTCCCGGCCCCCCGTCGTGAGATGGGTCCACAAAGGGTGCAAAAGAGCAGGCCCGATCCAAGTACCAGCAAAAATCCAAAGGAGCCTGCTCGAGGCCTTGATAACTCCTCCCCAGGAGAGGAGTGATGACCGGAAGGGCAAGATCAAGAGACAAAAGAGTAGGAAGGAGATAGGAGAGAAGCGAGGGAGTAGTACGAGCAGCAAAGACACCATGGCATCTGTTGATTCAGCGGCTCCAGCAGGCGGGAAAACAGGAGCAGGCGTCCCCAGTGAGGCAGAGGGAAGTGCAGACCTGTCGCTGCCAGTGAACTCGGAATTCTGGAAAGCTGCACTAGATGATCTGAACCAGCAGCTGCATCGAGCCTAGGTGTGGGCTTTGAAGGCCTGGAAGGGGAATACCCAAGCTAGCCCAAGAATCCACGGTGCCAAGAACCCCAATGCCACCAGGGAAGGCAGCGGAGGATGTGTCACCGGTAAAGAAAAAAAATGCCGCCCTGGGTGAACCCAGTACCCCGCTAGAACCAGGACTGGTCCTGCAGGCTCCGTCCCAGCAATCCGGGCCAAGAGCAGCAATGCACGGGCAAAGTGACAGAGATGCTGAGGGTGATACACTGGCCCAGTCAAAGCCAGAGGCCGTACCCCCAGTGAGGCCCGCAAAGACAGACACTTAGCAACTCCATTGTGTGCAGCAGCAGGAGGAGCTGGCAAGGCTCCAGGTCACGACGCAGGCCAAGAAAGCCCACGAAGATGACGATGTCAGGAACAGCAGAGTGGACGATTACTGGAAGCAGAGGCAAGCGTCCAAGGAGGAAGAGCGACGACAGCAGCAGGCCAGGCGGTGGGTGCAGTAAGAGGCCAACCTGGAGGAGAAAGAGCGTGCCCAACGAGCACCAGTAGCAAACTCTACCAGCCGGCGACGGGGAGAAGTGGTGAACATCCACCTAACGAATGGGTGGGGGTTTATTAAAGAGCCCGGTCTGGAGGAGGAGGTGTTCGTGAGTCGTCGGGACGTTGAGTCCTACTTGCCTAAAGGACACCCGGGTAGGGACTTGTATACCGGAGGCGAGGTAAGCTACACATGACACATGGGATATCGGGGATGGTATGCCCTTCGTGTGTAAAGAGTGTCATCTCCCAAAACAGCACCAGAACTGCAATAAACCGTTAAGCAGAGTTAGAAATTTACATACAGTGCCTTGTGAAAGTATTTGGGCCCCTTTGAACTTTTCAACCTTTTGCCACATTTCAGCCTTCAAATATAAAGATATCAATTCTAATTATTTGTGAAGAATCAACAAGTGGGACACAATCGTGAAGTGGAACGAAATTTATTGCATATTTTAAACTTTTTAAAAAAATAAAAAACAGAAAAGTGGGGCGTGCAATATTATTCGGCCCCTTGAGTTAATACTTTGTAGCACCACCTTTTGCTGCGATTACAGCTGCAGTCTCTTGGGGTATGTCTCTATCAGTTTTGCACATCGAGAGACTGAAATTCTTGCCCATTCTTCCTTGCAGAACAGCTGGAGCTCAGTGAGGCTGGATGGAGAGCATTTGTGAACAGCAGTTTTCAACTCTTTCCACAGATTCTCGATTGGATTAAGGTCTGGACTGTGACTTGGCCATTCTAACCTGGATACGTTTATTTTTGAACCATTCCATTGTAGATTTTGCTTTATGTTCGGGATCATTGTCTTGTTGGAAGATAAATCTCCGTCCCAGTCTCAGGTCTTTTGCAGACTCCAACAGGTTTTCTTCCAGAATGGTCCTGTATTTGGCTGCATCCATCTTCCCATCAATTTTAACCATCTTCCCTGTCCCTGCTGAAAAAATCAGGCCCAAACCATGATGCTGCCACCACCATGTCTGACAGTGGGGATGGTGTTTTGAGGGTGATGAGATGTGTTGCTTTTACGCCAAATATATCGTTTTGCATTGTGGCCAAAAAGTTCGATTTGGTTTAATCTCACCAGAGCACTTTATTCCACATGTTTGGTGTCTCCCAGGTGGCTTGTGGCAAACTTCAAACGAGACTTTTTATGGATATCTTTGAGAAATGTCTTTCTTCCATAAAGGCTAGATTTGTGCAGTGTACGACTGATTGTTGTCCTATGGACAGGCTCTCCCACCTCAGCTGTAGATCTCTGCAGTTCATCCAGAGTGATAATGGGCCTTTTGGCTGCATCTCTGATCAGTCTTCTCCTTGTTCGAGATGAAAGTTTAGAGGGACGGCCGGGTCTTGGTAGATTTGCAGTGGTCTGATACTCCTTCCATTTCAATATGATCACTTGCACAGTGGCTCCTTGAGATGTTTAAAACTTGGGAAATATTTTTGTATCCAAATCCAACTTTAAACTTCACCACAACAGTATCTCGGATCTGCCTGGTGTGTTCCTTGGTCTCCATGATGCTCTCTGCACTTGAAACGGAAACCTGAGACTATCACAGATCAGGTGCATTTATACGGAGACTTGATTACACACAGGTGGATTCTATTTATCATTACCAGTCATTTAGGACAACATTGGATCATTCAGAGATCCTCACTGAACTGAACTTCTGGAGTGAGTTTGCTGCAGTGAAAGTAAAGGGGCTGAATAATATTGCACGCCCCACTTTTCAGTTTTCTATTTTTTTAAAAAGTTTAAAATATCCAATAAATTTTGTTTCACCTCATGATTGTGTCCCACTTGTTGTTGATTCTTCACAAAAAAATTAGAAAATCTATCTTTATGTTTGAAGCCTGAAATGTGGCAAAAGTTCAAGGGGGCCAAATACTTTCACAACACACTGTAGTTGAATACCGGTTAACATGTGTTTTATAAATAATGTGACCAGTTATTTGTTTAGTAGATTGCATAATTATATAGGTACCCGTAAGTCCTGAGTGGTAGTTATGTTTTCCGCCAACGTGAAAAAGGACAATTGTCAACGGTATAATAATTGCACTTGTGCTATTTCGGCCAGGATACAGTGCCGTAGAGAGACTACAAGGACACCACTAAACCTGGACCCGAGAACTTTGCACTTTTTTTTATTTTTTTGTGTGTGTGGACTCCTTTTACTTGCATTTTAATTGTATGACCCTGTTCGTAACGTTCAAGACAGAACCTCCCGTTAAGGGAAGTAACAGCAATCTTATGTTCTAATGTTATACGTACATGCTATTAAAGAAATTGTGAATTCTGTGTAACATCTTTATAACCCATGGGTCACTCGGGGTCAAGCTAATCTTTGCTAAGGGGGAATGTGGCACCCCACCGGTCTGGTCACCACGAAGGGGTACTGCACCCATTAGAAGGGTGTGGTGTCTCTCTCCTTGAGGGAACAGGTTGGTAAACCCAGACACCCAATAAACAGACCCAACACACCCTAGGATCCAGGGGACCATGGGCGGACCCGGGGGAGGGCCCAGTCAAGGGGACAAGGGAAGAACAGGTGGGGGGGGTGGCAAGACATTAGTAAATCAGTGAGTGAGTAGTGTAGCTATCCCGGTCCCGTGGGGACATACCAGACTGGAACTCCAGAATTCCAACGCTGTATGAGACTATTTTATTCCTCGCCTGTGGAACCGCCTTCTGCAAAAGCAGACGAGACACAGGCCCAGCGCGAATACGGCTTGCACATTCATCGCAATTAAACACATCTGCCCCGGGGTACTGCTTCAAATGCGGGGAGCGACGACATCAGGCTGCACTACCAACAACCCCGGAGGTCTGACCCACAGCGTCGGTCCCTCATGACTGAGAACCGTAGGTGGCGTCACAAACTTTAATTCCATAAACCTTATTCCCCATCAGACAACCCCTAATTCCAGCTTATCCCAGAACTGACTCCCCTGGGGTCACGGAAGCCGGGTCTTGACCCCTGTGACTCCCCTGCAGCAAACGAAGCCCACTCCCAAGTACCCCACAGCCCCGGGGTGGGCGAGTCAAGTACAATAATCATGAACAAGACAAGGCACAGACAGGTACAGGAGGAGAGAGGACCCTGCCCACGAGGGCTTAGTCTACAGGGTATGGGTGAGTATACAGTAGGTGAGGAAAGAGGACCCTGCCCACAAAGGCTCACAGTCTACAAGGAATGGGTGAGGATACAGTAGGTGAGGAGAGAGGACCCTACCCGTGAGGGCTCGTAGTCTACAAGGGATGGGTGAGGATACAGTAATGAGGAGAGAGGACCCTGCACACGAGGGCTCACAGTCTACAAAGGATGGGTGAGGATACACTAGGAGAGGAGAGAGGACCCTACCCATGAGGGCTCACAGTCTACAAGGGATGGGTGAGAATACAGTAGGTGAGGAGAGAGGACCGTACCCACGAGGACTCACAGTCTACAAGGGATGGGTGAGGATACACTAGGAGAGGGTAGAGCTGATTATTTGGTGGTTCAGTAGACTGAAGATCACTGCAGGTTGTAGACTTGTCAAAAGAGATGTGTCTTCAGGTTTATTTTGAAGGTTTCCACAGTGGGTGAGAGTCTGTTGTGATGTGGTAGAGAGTTCCATAGTATGGGGCAAGCACAGTAGAAATCTTGTATGCAGTTTTGGGAAGAAGAGATAAGAGGAGAGTAGAGAGGGAGATCTTGAGAGGATTGAAGGTTGCATGTAGGTAAGTACCGGGAGATCATGTCAAAGATGTATGTAGGGGTACATATTAGGTGGAGCGTACTTGTAGAGCCTGGTTCAGCCATCATTATTATAAATAGGGGTTTTTCATATGAGGCCACATGCTCTGGTCATCAGCCAGTCTTGTCTATATGCACTTACTGTATGTACTACATGTTTTATGGGGGCTGTAACGACAGATGAATAGGAAGGAGTGTGGCGCCCCGCAACGAGTGCGTCACAGGAGGGTATTGCAGCCACAAATGCAGCCGCAATATCCTCTGACTCAGCAATGACCTGGTTAATTTAGAAATCCAACCCAGCATACATCACCTAGAATAGAGGACCAATCCTAGGTCCTGGTGGGTGAAGTGCTAGGGTAGTGTAGGAGAACACACAATAATCTAGACAGTCAGAACAGAGTTGAAGAAGAAGTCTAGAACCTGACGAGAGCAGACTAGAGCTTGGAGAGGAGCGGGGGCTCCGCACCCCGTGCGGGCCCCTGGGCCGTCACCGGTCGGGTGTCAGCACCTGAGGCCTTAACCACCGGGATTGGGCATTTCTACACGGGTTCCCAAAAGACTCCCGTGCCCACAACTCACAGCCGGTTCACTAGTACCGAAGCTGGCAGCAGTTCACCTCTGCTACGCGAACCAGAAGAGTGGAGGAGCAGCTTTATAGGAGCACCCCACCAACAGCCAATTTCCAGTCATCTAACCAGTGGTGTACCCACTGAGGGACCCAAGGCTCCCCAAAACATCCAGAACGTATAGCATGGATAGGGCATTGAAGCAGCCTCCCCGTACCCGATCTGGTATTCCTGGGCGACATTGGCGATCACTTAGCTAGGAGGAACACTACGGATTTCTAAGGGACACCATCACTGCTGAGTCCACCCGGTCTACTACTCAACCACTGTATACCATGTATTGCCTGCTGGTTACAGTAAAGACCGTTATAGAGACTGTCTGTGTCCGTGATTCCTTATGAACTGTCCGTCATTAACTAGAAGGTAACCGCAGCTGCCGCACAACATCTTGAGCAGCTCCAGCCCCCGGGGATCACCGCTCAGCCTGTGGGGAGCGTAACATCTTGCTGCTGTCCATCCCCTGGGGGTTCCGCAGCGTCGGTAGCCCTTACCGAACTACTCATAGGTGGCATCACGAAGAAAACAAATTAAAACCCCTTTTAATCTGTTCCCGCAAGACGTCTTCAAACAGTTTTGATCTGCACTACACCGGGCCCCACTACCGGCAGGCGCGGTCCACCCGTGACAAGGAAGGAGAAGAATCGCCTGTCTAAACCGGAGTCAGCCGGCCGCGGTGAGTCAGAAAATGGCGTCACGAACAGGATACGAGCAGGCCCGTT
Source organism: Allobates femoralis (assembly GCA_033576535.1). Taxonomy (NCBI): domain Eukaryota; kingdom Metazoa; phylum Chordata; class Amphibia; order Anura; family Aromobatidae; genus Allobates; species Allobates femoralis. Next base: position 44,870,987 of record JARQOC010000002.1, on the reverse strand, counting down.
ACCCAACGGGTATATTGTGCTTAAACTGGACTTTATTGTCTACAATTGGACTTTGTTCGTCCCTAAAAGAACTTTCCCGCCTTTACACCGTCGGGCCAAGATGGCGCCCAAGATGGCGTTCCCGCCACAAGAAGCCGCCACGTGAAGCCCAGGAGTGAGTCAACCCCCCCCTCACTGTGGGAGGGCTAGAGACAAAAGGCGCCAAACTCTTTGTCCGCCCTGATTGCTCGAATCAACCATGGGGGCGGACCCCAAAGACTTTTCCCACGATTGGACTATGAAAGCCCAGAGGAAATGGGAGTGTCATAGATAGACACACCGACAGAGAAAGAAGACTTCTTGACCAGCTCTACCAGAACGTCTTACCGGTTGATCGGGTGTGGTTTCCCTCCAAGAAGAGAATGGCCAGCACGAGACTCCAAGACCTGATGCGGGAGGTCGAGGCGGAGGCCAGAGCAGCCATAGGCCAACCGGGTCCGGATCCTGCCCTTACCATAGACGGCAGCCCCGACTTCTGGCTAGAGGCTCTACAAGACCTCCGGGTGCGACTACTTGAGACTGTGGAATGGACGATTCGCAGCTGGAGCGCGACCCTAGGCAGAAGACTCCATCATGCGATGCAGCAGAGCCGACCGGGTACAGCTTCTCCAAGCCCAGACGACATCGCCAGCTTTTCCACCACCTCACTGTCGCCCACCACCTGTCCTGCTTCGTCACCGGAGCCCATAGACTGTGTTATTCCAGTGAGGACCACAACTCGACCCGTTCCAGCGGACGAAACCGCAGCCGACCCCGTTCCAGAGCCGGAGCTTCCAATATGCTCCCACGAAGAAGCTGACATCTACCTGGTTCCACCTGCGGAACCCGCGACTAGTTTCCAAACTACCGAGACTGTCGCCTGTTTCTCCCCTGAACCGGAGGCCTCTTCTGCAAATACAGAGGCCTACCTGGTAACCGGGATTGAAACACCACTTCCTGCTGCTACAGAAGAAGAGGCAGGCAGCCTGGAAGTCCTGCACAACGACCCCGAGGAGAACTTTGCAGCACAGCCATCCACCGATCCAGAGGATTCCATCCCATCGTCTTCGCCAGCCGAGCAGCCCGACGTAGTCATCGAGGAGGTCGAGGAGGATGACGAGGAGACCTACAGTTCACCTGAGGATCTCTACACCGGGTTCGCCTGGGGAGACACAAAGAACCCTTCTGCCGGGCGATCAGCTCGCGTGCACTGGTCGGGTGCCGCCGCAACAGTATCTTCTCCGGTCCCGTTGAACCGGGCTCCACTCCAGACTGCCCACCAAGCTCGAGGGGTTCAACAACCAGCCCGCCGTAGTGACTTTATCCACACGCCGCATCACTCCGACGAAGAGGTACGTCGTATCCGGAGAGACGAGTGGCACACTCGACTGCAAGCCAACATGCAGGCTCGTGCCGAGGCTCGCCGCCAATCTCCATTGCCTGAGCAATTCCGTAAAACCGGGTGGGTAAGCACATTTAACTTGTCCACCGGGTGGGGATTTGTAAGGGAGGAGGGTATGAGTACTGAAGTGTTTGTGGGGCGCCGTGATGTGGAATCGCACCTACCGCGAGGCCATCCAAGCCGAGACTTGTATAGAGGGGACATAGTAACCTATGAGCGCCATATATGCCGTGATGGGTGGTTCGCTATACGAGTCCGGAACACTGCCATTCATCAGTGACTTAAGTTGTTGTTTGAACTTTTCACCCAGAGACTTCTTCTTGTTTGCACCGTAACACCGCGACTTGGCGGCTACAGCCTGAACTTCTATTCTAAGGACAGCCGACCGCCCGCCGGGTCCGCGCAATGTGTTAACCTGTTTATCTACCTCACTTTTATGCATATATGACCTGTCATTAATAAAAGTGTATTACCTGTTGTAAAATATAAAATATAAAAACCTCTGTAATGTGAGTAGTAAGACGCTTGGGGACAAGCGTATTCAACCAAGGGGGAGTGTGGCGCCCCGCAACGAGTGCATCACAGGAGGGTATTGCAGCCACAAATGCAGCCGCAATATCCTCTGACTCAGCAATGACCTGGTTAATTTAGAAATCCAACCCAGCATACATCACCTAGAATAGAGGACCAATCCTAGGTCCTGGTGGGTGGAGTGCTAGGGTAGTGTAGGAGAACACACAATAATCTAGACAGTCAGAACAGAGTTGAAGAAGAAGTCTAGAACCTGACGAGAGCAGACTAGAGCTTGGAGAGGAGCGGGGGCTCCGCACCCCGTGCGGGCCCCTGGGCCGTCACCGGTCGGGTGTCAGCACCTGAGGCCTTAACCACCGGGATTGGGCATTTCTACACGGGTTCCCAAAAGACTCCCGTGCCCACAACTCACAGCCGGTTCACTGGTACCGAAGTTGGCAGCAGTTCACCTCTGCTACGCGAACCAGAAGAGTGGAGGAGCAGCTTTATAGGAGCACCCCACCAACAGCCAATTTCCAGTCGTCTAACCAGCGGTGTACCCACTGAGGGACCCAAGGCTCCCCAAACATCCAGAACGTATAGCATGGATAGGGCATTGAAGCAGCCTCCCCGTACCCGATCTGGTATTCCTGGGCGACATTGGCGATCACTTAGCTAGGAGGAACACTACGGATTTCTAAGGGACACCATCACTGCTGAGTCCACCCGGTCTACTACTCAACCACTGTATACCATGTATTGCCTGCTGGTTACAGTAAAGACCGTTATAGAGACTGTCTGTGTCCGTGATTCCTTATGAACTGTCCGTCATTAACTAGAAGGTAACCGCAGCTGCCGCACAACATCTTGAGCAGCTCCAGCCCCCGGGGATCACCGCTCAGCCTGTGGGGAGCGTAACATCTTGCTGCTGTCCATCCCCCGGGGGTTCCGCAGCGTCGGTAGCCCTTACCGAACTACTCATAGGTGGCGTCACGAAGAAAACAAATTAAAACCCCTTTTAATCTGTTCCCGCAAGACGTCTTCAAACATTTTTGATCTGCACTACACCGGGCCCCACTACCGGCAGGCGCGGTCCACCCGTGACAAGGAAGGAGAAGAATCGCCTGTCTAAACCGGAGTCAGCCGGCCGCGGTGAGTCAGGAGCAGGTTGGATTTAACATTTTGGAGGGTGGATCATGGAAGAGGGAAAAGTTATGTTGGGGAATTGAGATAATAGGCTTACCTAAAGAGATATGTTTTTAAAACATGGGGCTAGAGATTATTCTCAACGTTTGGGTTAGTGTATTCCAGAGCACTGGTGCAGCACAAGAAAAATCTTGGAGACAGAGGTGTGAGATGTGAGTAGTAATAATCAAACATTCCAGGCTCAAAGTAGTAATATCCACAGGGATCACATAATTTCTGCTAATAGTTCCAGCCATAATGCCACTATTATTGCCAGCTACACTGAAAAGTGTACACTGTGTGCAGAATTATTTGGCAAATGAGTATTTTGATCACATGATACTTTTTATGCATGTTGTCCTACTCCAAGCTGTATAGGCTTGAGAGCCAACTACCAATTAAGTAAATCAGGTGATGTGCATCTCTGTAATGAGGAGATCAGTAAAGGTCTAAAAGAAGAAAAAATAATGACATGACCCCCTTGTTTACCTGATCTGAACCCCATAGAGAACCTGTGGTCCCTCCTAAAATGTGAGATCTACAGGGAGGGAAAACAGTACACCTCTGGGAACAGTGTCTGGGAGGCTGTGGTGGCTGCTGCACGCAATGTTGATCGTAAACAGATCAAGTAACTGACAGAATCTATGGATGGAGGCTGCTGAGTGTCATCAGAAAGAAAGGTGGCTATATTGGGCACTCATTTTTGGGGGTTTTGTTTTTCCATGTCAGAAATGTTTATTTCTTAATTTTGTGCAGTTATATTGGTTTACCTGGTGAAAATAAACAAGTGAGATGGGAATAATTTGGTTTTTATTAAGTTCCCTAATAATTCTGCACAGTAATAGTTACCTGCACACACAGATATCCTCCTAAGAGCCAAATTTAAAAAAAAAAAACACCCCAACTTCCAAAAATATTAAGCTTTGATATTTATGAGTCTTTTGGGTGGATTGAGAAGATAGTTGTTGATCAATAATAAAAATAATCCTCCTAAATACAACTTGCCTAATAATTCTGCACATAGTGTACATTGTCCTGCTTGAATACTAGCCTCTTTTCCACTACTTTAACCCCTTCACCCCCCGGCAATTTTCCATTTTCCATTTTTTCGTTTTCCCTCTTGTTCTTCCAAGAGCCATAACTTTTTTCTTTTTTTATCAATATAAACATATGAGGGCTTGTTTTTGTGGGACGAATTGTACTTTCAGATGAAATCATTTATTTTACCATATAGTGAACAGGAAATTGGGAAAAAAAATTCCAAGGTGACATTGCAAAAAAAAGTGCAATTACATGTTTGTTTTTTTGTTTTTCTATTCACCATGTTCACTGTATGGTGAAACTGACATGTTGGTATGATGCCTCGGGTCAGTACGAGTTCATAGATACCAAACATGTATACTGTTACTGTTATCTAAGTGGTGAAAAAAAATTCTGAAGTTTTTAAAGAAAAAGAATTGCGCTTTTGTCGCTATTTCCTGTAGCGTCCTCATTTTTCAGGATCTGGGGCTGTAACGACTTATTTGTTGCGTCTTGAGCTGACGTTTCTAATGATACCATTTTTGTGAAGATGTGATGTTTTTATCGCCCATTATTGCATTATATTGCAATATGACAGTGACCAAAAACGTAAATTTGATGTTTGGAATTTTTTTTCCGTTACGCAGTTTGCACATCAGATTATTTGATTTCTAATGTAGCAATACCAAATGTGTGTTTTTTTATTTTTTTAATACGGTACATTTATTTTCAATGATGTAAAAGGGGGGCAGGGGTGAACTAAACCTCCCTGCTGCTTGAGGCAAAGAGCAAGGGGGGAGACTAAAGATCAGGGGGGGGCTTTGGTGCTATCAGTCTGGCAGTGGTAGTGAAGAGCCGTAGGGGGGGTGCTATAAGTCCGGCGGCGGGAGTGAAGAGAGGGGGGGGGGGGAGTGAATGTGCTATCAGTCTGGCAGGATTGAAGAGCTGTGGGGAGGCACTATCAGTGCAGGGCGGCGTTGTGTGCACATGCCTTGTTGTTGTGGAGGCAGGCGGCGGCAAGCAGCAGGCAGGAAGCTGCTATTTGCAGGGCGCCGCCCATCCCCCCCCCCCCTCCCCGCAGCATTGCCGCTCCCCTGCCTCCTTGCCTCCTGAGCAGAAGGCTCAACTTGGCTAATGGATGCTGTGGCTCTGAAGGGGGGTGATTTGAACTTTTATGGGGTTTTCTTTATACTTTTAAAAACATTTTTTTAATATATATTTTACACTGGCCACTAGAGGGCCTCAGTGCTGCGCACACTGATCGCTTGTCCTGTCTCTAGATCGAAAGATGTGGAGAAGTGATCACTCCCTGTTGGTGATGTCACGGGTCATCAACCAGCAGCAAGTGAATCAGGATAGCTTCCGGGGTCATTACAGGACTCCACATAACAGCATGCAAGTACCGTGATTGCTTCATTGGACCTGCTATTCAGGCGGGGATCAGCAAGAACACCGCCAGGTGCTTTGGATCGATTCAAAGGTTTAACAGCACCGATCAGATCGCGGATCTGATTTGCGCTGTTAGATACACATCTCAGCTGATGAGATCAGCTGAGATGTGCAGGGGATGATGCAGGTTTACAGCGTGAGCTTGAATCAAAGTGTAGGAGGCAATCTATGACGCACATGTGTGTCATAGGTCATGAATGGGTTAATAAGAGCCCCCATTGGTACTAGTTACAGTATAATATCCAGAGGCGTAACTACAATAGGTGCAGGGTTTGCAATCGCACCTGGGCCCTGGAGACTAGGGGCCCTAAAAGTCCCTTTGGCCTATAGAAAAAGACTAATGCTATTAAAGATTTACAATATTTGGGGGCTCCATTGTCCATCTATGTAACTTGATACTCATGGGCCCTGATGCAAAAGCTCCAATGGAGCCCCCAATGAGTCTCAAGTTACACCACTGATAATATCCCCAATAAGTATTAGCCCAATTCTATCCTGTAATAATACCAACAGCCCCCTCAAAAGAAAAAATACTAGCCACAGTGCCCCCAAGGAAAGCCACACCACAGTGTACCACACTACACGTAGTTCAAAGACTAGCCAAAGCGTTCACTGAAATGAATTCAACTGCACACCGTATGCAAGTAGCAACCAGAAATGTTCACGTGTAACTTTTTGCGCAAAAAACGCAGACAAGATCATAGTTAATCTGCTGTCAAGGATTGCAGGATCCTCAGGTTTTGCTGCGTTCAGGAGTGCTTAAAAAACGTCCTGTGGGCACATACCCTAAGACCTGCAGTACTTCAATCTGACAGTGTGCATGTGTTTGTATGGGCTTCCAGTTGAAGTCATTAACTCCTAGCTTCAGACAATTAGAAAGTACCATACTTAGTTACATCTTCAGGCTTTTGCTGCAAGCTGCCAGAAAAAGACTTTGGGTCACTTGTTGCTATCCTGTTTTGTACTGCTGTTATTTCTGATTGACCTCTGCCTGCTTTAAACTATTCTCCAGTCTGGTCTGGATTCTGTACCTTTCTGCCATCTGGGTTTTGACCGACTCTCTGACTACGCTATCGGATCCTATTTGTGTCCTTTTTGACCTCCCAACTTTGACCCTGCTTGACGACTTTCCTATCTCTGTTCTGCATCCCATCTATAGGCAGCAACCTACTGGACATTGCAGTAAATCCAGATCACTGTGTTGGGGGTTAAAGGGTGTCTGGGTTTCTCAGGGTTCTGCCTGAATGTGCAGCTTGTGTTAGTCCGCCTGAGATGCACCTTTTTACCTGAAACCTTGCATGGATTTCACACCTATATTTCCCAGCTGGAACATATATCATATCCTGTGACTTGCAAATGTGGCACCCTGTGCCAGGTCACCACAGACTCCCTTGGGACATGGAAGGATGTTACACAGCGAGTAACCCCACTAACACACAACCTGCCGTTCCTGATATACACTGATGCAAGTAATGAAGGCTTAGGAGCAGTCTTGGCACAGAGACAGCAAGGCAAAGAAAAAGTGATAGCCTATGCCAGCAGAAAGCTCCGTCCAACAGAGAGGAACCCGGAGAATTACAGCTCTTTTAAGTTGGAGTTCTTACCCTTAGTCTGGGTGATGACAGAACGTTTCAAGTGTGGCGCCCCGCAACGAGTGCGTCACAAGAGGGTATTGCAGCCATAACTGCAGCCGCAATATTCTCTGACTCAGCAATGATCCGGTTAACATAGAGATCCAACCCTACATGCAACACCTAGAACAGGGGACCAATCATAGGTCCTAGGGGGTGGAGTGCTAGGGTAGTGTAGTAGAACATACACAGTAGTCTAGAGCAGAACCTAGAACCTACAAGACTAGAAGAGTCTGAGGACTTGAACTTGGAGAGGAGCAGGGGCTCCGCACCCCGTGCGGGCCCCTGGGCCGTCACCGGTCGGGTGTCAGCACCTGAGGCCTTAACCACCGGGATTGGGCATTATCTACACGGGTTCCCAAAAGACTCCCGTGCCCACAACTCACAGCCGGTTCACTGGTACCGAAGCTGGCAGCAGTTCACCTCTGCCACGCGAACCAGAAGAGTGGAGGAGCAGCTTTACAGGAGCACCCCACCACCAGCCAACTTCCAGTCGTCTAACCAGCGGTGTACCCACTGAGGGACCCAAGGCTCCCCAAAACATCCAGAACGTACATCATGGATAGGGCATTGAAGCAGCCTCCCCGTACCCGACCTAGTATTCCTGGGCGACACTGGCAACTAAATAGGTAGAATGCAGGAACACTGCGGATCTCTAAGGGACACCATCACTGCTGAGTCCACCTGGTCTACTACTCAACCACTGTATGCCATGTACTGCCTGCTGGTTACAGTAAAGACCCGTTGCAGAGCTTTTCTGTGTCCGTGCTTCCTTATGAACTGTCCGTCCGCACTCAAAGGTAACCGCAGCTGCCGCACAACATCTTGAGCAGCTCCAGCCTCCGGGGATCACCGCTCAGCCTGTGGGGAGCGTAACATCTTGCTGCTATCCATCCCCCGGGGGCTCCGCAGCGTCGGTAGTCCTTACCGAATCTACTCATAGGTGGCGTCACGAATAAATTAAAAACCCCTTTAATCTGTTCCACCAAGACGTCTTCAAACACTTTTGATCTGCACTACACCGGGCCCCACTACCGGCAGGCGCGGTCCACCCGTGACAAGGAGGAAGGAAGCATCGCCTGTCTAAACCGGAGTCCCGGCCACGGTGAGTCAGAAAATGGCGTCACGAACAGGATACGAGCAGGCCCGTTACCCAACGGGTATAATGTGCTTAAAATGGACTTTATTGTCTACAATTTGGACTTTGTTTGTCCCTAAAAGAACTTTCCCGCCTTTTCACCATTGGGCCAAGATGGCGCCCAAGATGGCGTTCCCGCCTCAAGAAGCCGCCACGTGCAAGCCCAGGAGTGAGTCAACCCCCCCCTCATCGTGGGAGGGCTAAAGACAAAAGGCGCCAAACTCTTTGTCCGCCCTGATTGCTCGAATCAACCATGGGGGCGGACCCCAAAGACTTTTCCCACGATTGGACTACAAAAGCCCACAGGAAATGGGAGTGTCAGACAGACTTCTTCACCAGCTCTACCAGAACGTTTACCGGTTGAACGGGTGTGGTTTCCCTCCATGAAAAGAATGGCCAGCACGAGACTCCAAGACCTAATGCGGGAGGTCGAGGCGGAGGCCAGAGCAGCCATAGGCCAACCGGGTCCGGATCCTGCCCTTACCATAGACGGCAGCCCCGACTTCTGGCTAGAGGCTCTACAAGACCTCCGGGTGCGACTACTTGAGACAGTGGAATGGACGATTCGCAGCTGGAGCGCGACCCTAGGCAGAAGACTACACCATGCGATGCAGCAGAGCCGACCGGGTACAGCTTCTCCAAGCCCAGACGACATCGCCAGTTTTTCAACAGCCTCACCGTCGCCCACCACCTGTCCTGCTTCGTCACCGGAGCCCATAGACTGTGTCATTCCTGTGAGGACCACAGCTCGACCCGTTCCAGCGGATGAAACCACAGCCGACCCCGTTCCAGAGCCGGAGCTTCTAATACGCTCCCACGAAGAAGCTGACATCTACCTGGTTCCACCTGCGGAACCCGCGACTAGTTTCCAAACTACCGAGACTGTCGCCTGTTTCTCCCCTGAACCGGAGGCCTCCTCTGCAACTACAGAGGCCTACCTGGTGACCGGGATCGAAACACCACTTCCCGCTGCTACAGAAGAAGAGGCAGGCAGCCTGGAAGTCCTGCACAACGACCCCGAGGAGAACTTTGCAGCACAGCCACCCACCGATCCAGAGGATTTCATCCCATCGTCTTCGCCAGCTGAGCAGCCCGACGTAGTCATCGAAGGAGAGGTCGAGGAAGATGACGACGAGACCTGCGGTCTAGCTGAGGATCTCTACACCGGGTTCGCCTGGGGAGAAACCAGGAATCCTTCTGCCGGGCGATCAGCTCGGGTGCACTGGTCGGGTGCAGCCGCAACAGCATCTTCTCCGGTTCCGTTGAACCGGGCTCCACTCCAGACTGCCCACCAAGCTCGAGCGGTTCAACAACCAGCACGCCGTAGTGACTTTATCCACACGCCGCACTACTCCGACGAAGAGGTACGTCGTGTCCGGAGAGACGAGTGGCACACTCGACTGCAAGCCAACATGCAGGCTCGTGCCGAGGCCCGCCGCCAATCTCCATTACCTGAACAATTCCGTAAAACCGGGCGGGTAAGCACATTTAACTTGTTCACCGGGTGGGGATTCGTAAGGGAGGAGGGTGTGAGTACCGAAGTATTTGTGGGGCGTCGTGATGTGGAATCGCATCTACCGCGAGGCCATCCAAACCGAGACTTGTATAGAGGGGACATAGTAACCTATGAGCGACATATATGCTGTGACGTGTGGTTCGCTATACGAGTCCGGAACACTGCCCTCCATAAGTGACTGTTGTTGTTTGAACTTTTCTACTAAGAGACTTCTTCCTGTTTGCACCGTAACACCGCGACTTGGCGGCTACAGCCTGAATTTTTATTCTAAGGACAGCCGACCGCCCGCCAGGTCCGCGCAATGTGTTAACCTGTTTATTTACCTCACTTTTATGCATACAATGACCTGTCATTAATAAAAGTGTATTACCTGTTATAAAATATAAAAAAAAAACCTCTGTAATGTGAGTAGTGTGACGCTTGGGGACAAGCGTATTCAACCAAGGGGGAGTGTGGCGCCCCGCAACGAGTGCGTCACAAGAGGGTATTGCAGCCATAACTGCAGCCGCAATATTCTCTGACTCAGCAATGATCCGGTTAACATAGAGATCCAACCCTACATGCAACACCTAGAACAGGGGACCAATCATAGGTCCTAGGGGGTGGAGTACTAGGGTAGTGTAGTAGAACATACACAGTAGTCTAGAGCAGAACCTAGAACCTACAAGACTAGAAGAGTCTGAGGACTTGAACTTGGAGAGGAGCGGGGGCTCCGCACCCCGTGCGGGCCCCTGGGCCGTCACCGGTTGGGTGTCAGCACCTGAGGCCTTAACCACCGGGATTGGGCATTATCTACACGGGTTCCCAAAAGACTCCCGTGCCCACAACTCACAGCCGGTTCACTGGTACCGAAGCTGGCAGCAGTTCACCTCTGCCACACGAACCAGAAGAGTGGAGGAGCAGCTTTACAGGAGCACCCCACCACCAGCCAACTTCCAGTCGTCTAACCAGCGGTGTACCCACTGAGGGACCCAAGGCTCCCCAAAACATCCAGAACGTACATCATGGATAGGGCATTGAAGCAGCCTCCCCGTACCCGACCTGGTATTCCTGGGCGACACTGGCAACTAAATAGGTAGAATGCAGGAACACTGCGGATCTCTAAGGGACACCATCACTGCTGAGTCCACCTGGTCTACTACTCAACCACTGTATGCCATGTACTGCCTGCTGGTTATAGTAAAGACCCGTTGCAGAGACTTTCTGTGTCCGTGCTTCCTTATGAACTGTCCGTCCGCACTCAAAGGTAACCGCAGCTGCCGCACAACATCTTGAGCAGCTCCAGCCTCCGGGGATCACCGCTCAGCCTGTGGGGAGCGTAACATCTTGCTGCTGTCCATCCCCCGGGGGCTCCGCAGCGTCTGTAGTCCTTACCGAATCTACTCATAGGTGGCGTCACGAATAAATTAAAAACCCCTTTAATCTGTTCCACCAAGACGTCTTCAAACACTTTTGATCTGCACTACACCGGGCCCCACTACCGGCAGGCGCGGTCCACCCGTGACAAGGAGGAAGGAAGCATCGCCTGTCTAAACCGGAGTCCCAGCCACGGTGAGTCACAAGCACTATCTAGCATCCTCCCCGTTCACGGCTTACACTGACAACAACCCCCTAACCCATTTAGAGACTGCAAAATTGGGGGCCATGGAGCAACGTTGGATGTCAAAATTGTCAAACTACGACTTCACTGTCAAGTACCGGGCAGGTTACAAGAACGGCAACGCTGATGCCCTATCCAGAATGCCTAATCTACCAGATGAAGGAGAAGACATAGATGAACTGGAAGAAGTAGAATTGCCAGCTTTCCACCATCCAAGTACAGCCTCATGTCAGCAGGCAAGTCAAAGGCATAAAGAGAGAACAGTGAACCCGTTATCCCACCATAACTAGAAAGAGACTCAAGGCAGTGACCCAGATGTTAGTTTAATCAAAGAGCTTATAACCAAAGAGCACTCCAGTCTGAGTTCAGATGCTTCGCAAGATGCCAAACGCCTATGGAAAGAAAAAGGAAAATTGTTCGTCTACCAAGGAAAACTATGCAGACGTTACCTTAACCCCAGAACACATGAACTCATCTGGCAAATAGTTGTTCCAAAAAGAGATATCAAGATGATAGTAGAAGCTTATCACAATGATGCAGGACACTCCCTCACACTCCCGGGGTGCTGGCTTCGGACGTGCTTTCTCTCTGCGGCTCGCACTGGCTCTGTTCAGATTCTGCGCTCCTACACCCCACTTTGCCAGGACGTTTGATTTCAGTCTTTACTGCTCAGCCTACCTCGGCCTACTGACTCCTTCCTCCTCTCCCTTCACTATTTCCACCTTCTGTCACCTGACTTCGTGTTTGCCCACCCACTGCTCTAAATCCACCACCCCTCGCCTGCCTAGAGTCTCCAGGCTCCAGGCTGGATGCTGCCCTCTACTGTACGTGGGTTATGTGGGCAGTGAGGGTGTTGTTGTTCAACTGTCGTCCTACCTGCTTGGCTGCAGTTCCCTTTGTGGCCTCCTTGTCGCAGGGGCGCCACATGTACATCCCATTGAAAAATAAAACCAGCATTTTCGGGTAAAATTAGTGCATGTATAAAAGAGTTAGATGGCCACCTCAAAGTCAACGTCATCCAAGTGCTATTATATCAGTATGCCACAATTGAAGGAAATTAATAATTAGCAAACAACAAAGTGCTCGGGTGCTCTTTATTTAATTGAGCAGGTGGGAAAATCTGATGGGGTCAACTCAAGGAATGGGTATAATGAAGTCCAATTAAGGATCGGCAGTCTGGCTCGAAAATAGAGCATTTCCGGGGAAGGAGGGTTGTTTTTTTTATTACATACAGCATCTGGACACATTCCTTTTACCTCCAGTGAGAGCCTTTAACAGACTTTAAGCGGCTCTCACTAGCATGCCGGCTCCCATTATTCATTGGAGGGAGCCAGCTATTTGTGTCTGATCGTTCACGAACAACACATCGGCCAAGTGACGAGCATCAATGTAGTATCGAGCAGAGGTGAGCACACTTGCTCATCATTAGAGGAAATCTGTGGAGTGAAATGCTGAAAAGTTTGTCAAGTAAGATGCTTGGATGAAGAAAGCTGCACAGAAGAGTGCAGCCACCAAGGAGGAACGATGCCGATTGAGTATAGGGGTCCCAACTCTTATACAAGAAATTGCTCACCAAGTTCTGGTTCAGTTTAGACAACCTTTATTAAAGTCTGCAAAAAAGCCATTAGGGAAGAAGATAACCAGTAAGAATAAATCTATTTATTACAGCCGGGGTTGTATGGCTCGCACAGTAAATTTATGTACAATACGATATGGCCCAATATTTATGTGCACGTATCTGATGAACGGCTTCATTACTTGGACTTGGCCTCTTTCGTACACTAAGTATGGTAGATGAAAGGGTTTCCTCTCTGAAAATCATTTGTAGTTATCATACTCGAATAATGATTTACTCTTCAGTGATACATTTAGCTACTAGAAATTACTGTACAGCACTCCTACAGAGGAGATCAGATAATGCTTGAGCCGGAGCCAAGTCCATGCAGAGTGTGGAGTTATCCGGGAACTGCGTTCTCTGCACAGGATGGTCCTGCCGGGGATGGAACCAGGTGACTCGAGGGATAATATGGCTGAATTGTGACAAATCCATGAAGAACCAAACAATTAAAATGTAACCGTCATTTACATTTGTATTTCATAGTAGTGTAGAGCAAGTGATTCTAATCAAGTTTCACATATACATTATTAATGACCATTAAAAAAACCTTCCACAAGATGTCCTCAGCAGGCTGTGTGTGAAGCTCATTCTCCACACCTCCGTCTTCAGGGGGCGTGCCTAATCTGCATTCACAATACAGATAAGACTGACAAGTTACCTCATGCCGACACCTCCATTCACATGGCGCTGTTGGATGTTATCACAGAGCACAAACCAGAGGCCATGTGAATGAGGAGTCTGATAAGATCTCACAGCAGCTGTTTGAGCTCAGCAGGGTGACGTCATGAGGTAACTTGGCAGTCTTATCTGTATTGTGAACACAGTTTAGGCCACGCCCCCTGAAGATGGAAGTGTGGAGAAGGAGCTTCACGCACAGCTTGCTGAGGACATCTTGTGGAAGGTTTTATAGTGGTTTCCCTGCTAATTTTATTAATAAAGTATATGTGAAACTTGATTATAATCACTTGTTCTACATTACTATTAAATAAAAATATAAACGACAGTTGCGCTTTAATACACAAGAAGCAATGTTCCAAAACCAAGACCGATAACATCAGTTGTATTGGAAATATGATATCTACTTTAACCCCTTCATGATAGAGAATTTTTTCTTTTTTTTTTTTCATACTCTTTTTCCAAGAGCCGTAACTTGTTTTTCCTTTTTCCATGACTATAGACATATGATGGCTTGTTTCTTCGCAGGACGAGTTGTAGCTTTGAATGACACCATACAATGTACTGAAAAAGGTGAAAAAATCCAAAAATGGTGAAGAAAAATACAATTTCGTCATTGGGGCTGTTTTTGTATTTTTTTACAGTGTTCACTAATTTAAGAGTTATTTTTATTTATTTTTTTATTATTTTTATTTAGTGATTAAAGGAGAATTAAAATTTTGAAAAAAAATCATTTGACGCTGTCATTTTCTCAGACTAGTATTATTTTATATCAGTGGAAGCTGATGTTATTGATGCAGTTTTGGAGGATATTTTGATTGCATTTAATAGGGGAAGTGCATCAATAAATTAAACTTTTTATTTTTTATTTACTTTCCTTTTTATTCCAGTAGAGGACTAAAGCTTTTCAATCACTTGTTAAAAAGTCAGTGATTGCAGAGGCTGGTCAATGCCAGGCGGTGCACATGCACAAACCAAGCTATTTACGTTCTTTTGTCAGTGATTGTCAGCGGCATCTAAGTGGTTAAACAGCAGTGATCACAGTGAGGTACAATTAATGCTGTTTTAAGCAGATACAGCTGGCATCTGTCCTGACACGAGTGTACCCTGCCCTAGGTAGACCTTTGACAATTCTGGGACCTGAAGGTTACAACGCCTTATGGAATGCAGTTGTATAACTTGCATTTAAATGTATATACTTTCTTTTGGTGCTGCAGTAGTTAAGGACTCTTTCCTATTTGTTCTTTGTAAGCCTTAATCTCAGCTGTAAAATTTTGGTGACCACTCCCATTCCCTATAAAAAGTCTTGCTGTGGGAGGAAGGACCAGTTTAGAGATGATAGGAAGCGCAGGGTGCAGACTTAGGTGAGTGTCACCAGGGCCTTCCTTCCATACCATCCCCATGGTCACCTTTGATGCTGGGAGTTCGTACGCTCCAGTGTGACAGCTTTATACTTGTGCATCTTGTGACATACAGTTTTACATCAGGGTGAGCAAAGCAGTTACAGAGATTGTCTTTCCTATCTTGTTATTTTCCGTAAGCCTTGATCTCAGGTGCATTTTTGGTGACCACTCCCCTCCACTATAAAAAGTCACCTGTCTTACCATCTGAAGCCGTTGACAGACTCTCTTGCTTTGCTGACCACTTTGAAAGGAACCAGTCTCTGGAAGAAGTCATGATGATCACAGCTGTGGTGTTTTGATTCAGGCAGAGTCTAATGGTGGGTTTACACACACCAATCATTGTATCCAATATCTGAACCAATCTCTGGTTGCAGTGAAATCATGGACAGATTGCTCCATGTTGTACACAGCCACAAAATGGAACTATGTGTCCATGATTTCACTGCAACCAGAGATTGGTTCAGAGATTGGATACAATGATTGGTGTGTGTAAACCCACCATAAGGTTACTCCGAGACATTGGACTTCAGGTGCAGGAAAGAGTGTGATGTCATTTACCATAATATATAGATTAGTTCAGATAGATAAGCAAATTGGGGGAAAGACAATAAATTCAAATTTGTCTACATTGAGCTTTAGGAAGCAAGAGTAGAAGGAGGATATGGCTGATAGACACTCCAGGATTCTGGACAGCAGGGAAGTGACGCCTGGGGAAGATACGATTCTTGTTGTACCATTGAGCATGAACCCATATAGAAGCTGTATGGGCAGCACAGTGGCTCAGTGGTTATCACTGCAGCCTTGCAGCACTGGGGTCCTGGGTTCAAATCCCACCAAAGACAACATCTGGAAGTAGTTTGTAAGTTCTCTATTAGTTTCCTCCAGGTTATTTAGTTTTCTCCAACACTCCAAAGACTGATACACGATTGTGAGCCCAAATGGGGACAGTGATGATGATGTTTCCAAAGTGCTGTGTAATACCGTGTTTCCCTGAAAATCAGACATAGGGGGGTTTCGTCAGGCTGCTAAATATACGCCCTCCCTCAAAAATAAGTGACTCACCGTTGCCGGATGCTCACGTCTCAGGCGATGCAGCACTTGTCACAGTTTCGCACCTGAGGCTGTGGGGCCCGGTGGTCAGATCAAAGGGGGGTGAACAGATGGGGATAATTCTTCTTTGTCGTGACGCCACCTGTGGGATTCCGGTTATTGCATCGGCGCTGCTTGGGCCTCCGGGGGATGTGTGGCAGCTAGATGGGATGCTCCCCACAGGATGAGCGGGAGTCCCCGGGGCCAGGAGCTGTCTAGCTGGAATACGGCAGCTCAGTAGTTACTGCGGGTTAATCCAGAAGTAATACACCAACACAGAAAGTCTTTTGATAACTTTACTGTTGACAACAGGTACACTCGACCGGGTGATGAGGTTGACACTCCTGGAGTTTCCACAGCAAGCAGTGGTGTAGGCTTCCTTATATATCTGTTCTGGTGAGGTCAGGTGGATATAGAATCCTGCCGGACCGGGTTGTACGTTCTGGTGGAACGTGATTCTCCTGAACCTGAGTATGCTGCACTGAGGGCACTATCAAAGGGGTCAGGAGAGTTCCTCCGTCTTCCTGGGCTCTCATCTAGTGGTGCTTCAGGTGTACATGAAGCTAGACTTCCTGGTTGGGGTACTGGTTTCTCTGCAGCCTGCGATGTGCTCCTGCAGCTCGGACCCAGTGATCGGATGGTTAGGGAGAGTTGGGGTAACTCTTCTGTCCCTGTGAGGTATTTGTCTCCTGTTCCTATGACCCCTATTACGAGGGTCTCTCACTTTCCCGGGTGTAATGGTATGGGCCTAGTGTGGCTCCAGTACCAGGTCAGCTCTCCTAGCTGTTCACAGTTCTAAAGCGACTGCACACTCCACAGTTTCTCCCTCCAGGACTCGTATTTTTAGGGGGAACTGGCTTAAGGTAACCAGTGGAGCTCCCCCTAGAGGCCTGGGGTGAAAAGGGGTGTAAAAGGTGTGTTGTTGTTAGTGAGTTCTGCTTGCTGTGTACATTCCATTTGTGTACCAAGAGTTCTGTGGTGCCCCAACTAGGGTGCCAGGGTGCCACATAAGACCTAGCAAAAAAAAAAATTTTAAAGGCATGCTTGCCAATCAGAGGAGCAGGGCATGCAGGTATGATGGATACCGTGTGGTACCACTATTGCCGTAGCCCGCCGCCACTTTATTCTTTCCCCCACGTTCTCCTGCATGTACGGTATCTGTGCGCTACTCAGCATAGATGTACAGAAGAAAGCCGCTGGCCAATCAGGCGGCGGCTGCTGGCGTCTGATTGGCCGGAGCATTACCGTACATCTACACTGAGCGTCATCGTACATGCAGGAGAACATGGAGGAAAGAATAAAACGGCGGGGGGCTCTGGCAATAGCGGTACCGTGTGTGTATGTGAGATGGGGGCTGCAGATGGATGATGGGGGCTGTAGATAGATGATGGGGGCTGCAGATGGATAATGGGGATATTGGGGAATGATGGGGCTGCTAATGTATGATGGGGCTGCAAGGGGATATTGGGGAATGATGGGGGCTGCAGATGGATGATGGGCTGCAGATGGATGATGGGGGCTGCAGGGGGATAATGGAGGTTGATGGGGGCTGCAAATTGATGATGGGTATATTTTGGGATGATGAGGGCTGCAGATGGATGATAGGGGCTGCAGATGGATGGTAGGGATATTGAGGGATGATGGGGGCTGCAGATGGATGATGGGGCTGCAGATCGATGATAGGTATATCTTGGATGATGGGGCTGAGATGGATGATGGGGCTGCAGATGGATGGTGGGGATATTGGGGGATGATGGGGCTGCATAGGATGAGGGGGCTGAGATGGATGGTGGGGATATTGGGGGATGATGGGGGCAGTGGATGGATGATGGGGCGCAGATGGATGTGGGGGCTGCAGCGGAATATTGGGGATGATGGGGCTGTAGATGAATGATGGATAGATGACACAGTTTGGATATGCTGGTTTGTGATGATAGCTACTGTACAATATATAATAGATGTTCATTTTTTTCAATAATAAATATGAATTCTTCTTCATGGAGATAAGACACCCACTGAAAATAAGAAATGGTGCATCTTTGGGAGCAAGAGACTAATATAAGACACTGTCTTATTTTCGGGGAAACAGGGTATAATGACACTATATAATCAAAGCCATATAAATAATATCTGAGTATTCTCTGAGGACAGTTAACACAACCATATTGTGTGTGCACATCATCATTACAGATGCAATTCTCAGCCCAGCGGGGGTCTCTTGACCCCAAATAACAGCATCATAGGCAAAAATATAAAATGGATGATGTTGATTTTAAAATCTGCAACCCAGGTACTTTTTCATGCAGCAAAATTCCCCCAGTGTGGATGAGGTTTGTTAAAATCATAAAACCTTATAGTTTATTGGATTTGTAAATCAGCTGGTTATTACTGGAAGCTGTCAGCAAGCTGGTGGTCAGATCCTATCAGCTGAGCTTTGATAATGCAAGGACAGTCAGGTTTGTTTTTTTTTTTTATTTTTAAGATTAAAAATATATATTGCGTGATACAAAGAATACACTTCCCACAGATAATGGGTATGGGTATAATACAGGAGATAACTCAGAATCAGTACAGGATCAGTAATGTAATGTATGTACAAGTGACTGCACCAGCAGAATAGTGAGTGCAGCTCTGGAGGGTAATACAGGAGGTAACTCAGGATCAGTAATGTAATGTATGTACACAGTGACTGCACCAGCAGAAATAGTGAGTGCAGCTCTGGAGGAGTATAATACAGGAGGTAACTCAGGATCAGTAATGTAATGTATGTACACAGTGACTGCACCAGCAGAATAGTGAGTGCAGCTCTGGGTATAATCAGGAGTACTCAGATCAGTAATGTAATGTATGACACGTGACTGCACAGCAGATATGAGTGCAGCACTGGAGGATAATACAGGAGGTAACTTAGGATCAGTACAGGATAAGTAATGTAATGTATGTATGTGGCACCCTGCTGGGGATTGCCACAGGCCCACCGGTGCAAGGAGGGATTTACACTTTGGTACACACAGCACACAACACCTTCCACCACAGACCTGGAGGGGGAGCTCCACTGGCTGCGTTAAGCCAGATCCCCTATAAAGATCCAGGCCTGAGGGGAGGAGTCAGTTAGTTTCAGTTCAGTTCCAGTGAGTCTGCAGTGAGCAGAGGAGAGAGCAGAGTGAAGGAGCTGGTCGCTGGGATCAAGCCAGGCCCAGCACCAGGGAACACTGACCCAGCTGTGCTGCACCCTAGGGAGAGGTTTCAGAGGCCAGTGAAGGAGTAGAAGGGAATTAGAGAAGGGAACATAAGAGGCTTCCCTTTAGCTCACCCGGACACCAGAGTCCGACACTGCTAATCATCCATTGTAGCAGGAAAAGCCCGGAAGGACCAGGAGGAACTAATCCCCCTGAGGTGACAAATTAAGAGACATTCAAACCTGACCAAGCACAGGACCAGGAGCCCGAAAGGAGAATAGGGGTTCTCACAGGAGGTCCTCATAGTCTGTTACAGAGTAACACCCTGAGCGGGAGAAGGAGCGGCGAGTTCAGTTATAGGCAGAGCTTACCCCAAACCACCGTGCACAGTGACAGAGGAGGCCTCACAACTCTCCAAGGTGAAAGTCCCAAATTGCACCGAGGACTTGGTTACCTTCCTGGACTGTACCTGTTACCGGACATCAGTAAAAGGTACCGAAACAAAGACTATTGTGTGTGTGCCTGTTTCACCGCCGCTGCACACAACTTTCACCACAGAGATGCTACTATGACTCCCCTCATCCACCCCGCTGCCCTGAGGTAAAGCTCCACCTGTGGGGAGCTGTAACACCCAAGCTGCATCACATCACCTCAGCGGCCGGCCTGCAGCGCTGGTATGTAACTTACCAGGTACCACAGGTGGCGTCACGACCACATTCCCTTCTCCCACCACTATCATCATCATTTCCCCACCATCCCCGCCCCTGAGGGTCCAGGGCATGGAACTGGGAACCGACCTGCCGTGATCCCCCATCCAAGTAGTCATCAGTCCCGGTATCCGAGTACCCCCCTACCCTGTCGACCGCCTCATGTACATAGTGACTGCACCAGCAGAATAGTGAGTGCAGCTCTGGAGTAATACAGGAGGTAACACAGGATCAGTACAGGATCACTAATGTAATGTATGTACACAGTGACTGCACCAGCAGAATAGTCAGCGCAGCACTGGAGTGTAATACAGGATGTAATTTAGGATCAGAACAAGATGAGTAAAGTTACAGTTGAAACCAGAAGTATACATACACTATGTTAATATGCATGTTTTTCTCTCTATCTGACATGAAATTGATAAGCACAGGGAGAGGGGTACTCGGATACCGTTCGTGGCTGTAACGGGGAATCACGGGTGGTCGGTTTCCTGGTTCCGTGACCTGACTCTCATTGTTGGGGACGGAAGGGGAATTTAGGGAATGTTCATGACGCCACCTTTGGATCCTGGTAATAATGATACCAGCGCTGCTGGCCGGCCACTGAGGTGATGAGATGCAGCTTAGTGTAGTACAGCTCCCCACAGGTGGAGCTTTACCTCAAGGCAGCAGGAAAGGATGAGGGGAGTAGTTGTTCGTACCCCTCTTGATGGTGCAGAGGCCCTCTGGGCGCCGGTGGGTAGGAAGGACAGACACCGATTCAACTTCAACGTCCTTTACTGGTACCGGCAGATGGTATAGTACACAGTACAGTCTGGTAAAATGGGGACGTAGCTGCAGGTTCAGGGTGCCCTCATGGAGTCTGAGGATGGTTCCTTCTTAGTGGCTTTCGGGGTCTCAGTCTTTGCTACACTCTCTTTAACCACCCTTAGGCAGAGCTTCCTCGCCAATCCTCTGGCCTGTTACGGATAGGTGTGGTTTGTCCCTTTACCGGTATGGACGGGAGCGGTGAAACTCGAACTCTCGCGTCACCGGAATCCGGGCCGTTATCTATCAGTGTCTTGGGCCGATTATAGGACTGAGGAGGAGTTACCGTTCTGTGGTGCTACTGCTCCCATGGATTGGTCCCGAGGCTCGTCGGTTTACGGTCAGGGATAGACCACTGACCGACTCTGCTTCCATGTTGCCGGTGTCGACCCCAGATGTTTCCAGCCGGCTCCAACCGGTTCCGGATTGTCTCCCTCTGTCCTGGGTCCCCCTCTTGAAGAGAGGTGCCCTCCTGTCAATACTGCTGTCAGGCACGTCCTCTCTGGCTGCCTTCCCGGCACTGTCTGACTAAACTCTCTTTCTCCTGGTTTCCCACTCTACCCTAGGCTCCACCCCCCTGGGACTTACTGAATATCCAGTCCCTCTATCCTAAGGGGTCTAGTGTTGTCTATTAGTACAGACTCCATAAGTTAAACCCAAACCCACAGCTATGTAGACACTACACCTGCTATTCGGGGTGCAGTACCTCCCTGTGGCGCCTAGCCGTAGGGGCGCCTTTACCCCCTTGGTGAAATACACACGTCCGCGGGTGTTTAAACCAAACTGTGTGTGAGTTGAAATTTTTATTAACATGTTAACCAGGTAACTTTCAAACCAAACATCAACTATACACATACTTGTAGTCTTCCCTTGCAGGAGGTGTCATGCTTGTAATGTTGCAAACCATAACAATTTTTAACACTTTAGTCCTCATCGGCCCAACGGGGACTGAGCATCAAGTCTCTGATTCAATGTTTATCAGGCTTTACATTTAAAGGGAACCTGTCACCCCAAATAACCTTTCTAACCTATTAATACCTGTCCCTGCAGCCTTACAATACATTCTAACACATCCTTGTCTCACCTTTTTTTTACTAATCTAGGAGTACAATAATGTAGGTATCAAACTTACGAAATTCTTGTCAAAGGGGCGTTCCTCCAAGGCATTTTGACCAGTAGGCGGGTCCCCTGTGCTGCACTACCTCTGCCTCGTTGCTGTAATACGCCCTAATGGGTATCATTATACAAATGCAGTGCTCGGGCACGATTTCAATATCACGCCCGCAACGTCACCGCTGCAACGCGGTAATGTGACGCCGGGATGCATCACTTTTTGACAGATCCAATTCTGTCCAATTTTTTGCTGCACCGAAAATCGGAGACTGCTATGAGTTTGGGCACAGCGTACCAAATCGGACACAATTGGATCCGACATGATCCACAGCCATTAACATAGGGGCCTATGGAGCACGGGTCCGGCAAAACATTTCACGTTTCACGGACCCGATTCTAGTGTACTGACCATGCTCAGTACACTAAAACTGCTCTTTGCCTGTTTAATTTCACTTCTGCAATGTATATACATACATTGCAGAAGTAAAATTAACTAACAAAGGGTTAAAAATAAAAAAAAAAAACATCCTCACCTCTCCAGCATGTGTCCTGCACCGTCTAGCTCCCGGGGTTTAAGGACCTGGCGGGGCGGGGATACCCGATAAGCTGATCGGTCACATGACTGCATTAGCTGAGCGGTTTAAATCCCACACCCGCCAAAATCGATCAGCGGGCTGGAGATTTAAACCGCTCAGCTGATGCGGTCATATGACCGATCAGCTGATCGGGTTGTCACATGATCGCATCAGCGCGTTTTAAATCTCCAATCAATTTTGGCGGGCGCAGGATTTAAACCGCTCAGCTGATGCTGGCATGTGACCGATCAGCTGATCTGGTAGCCCCACCCTGCCAGGTCCTTAAGCCCCGGGAGCTAGATGGCGCGGGAAACACGCCGGACAGGTGTGGATGTTTTTTTTAGTTTTTGTTTTTAACCCTTGGTTCATCTGTGTCCGGATTCGTGAAAATCACAGACCCGGACACAGAAATGGCATCCGGAGGCCACATCCGATCCGGTCCTTTCCTATCCGTGGGGTCCTGCAACAAGTAGGTTCCCCACAGACAGGAAAAATATGCTATGTGAAAGCAGCTATAAGGATAACAAAGGGAATGTTTTGGAGTGGCCATCACAAAACCCTGACCTCAATCCTATTGAAAAGTTATTGGCAAAGCAGAAAAGGCAGGTGCGAGCAAGATGACCTACAAACATGGCTCAGTTACATCAGTTCTGTCAGGAGGAGGAATGGGCCCAAATTCCTACCAACTGTTATGAGACGCTTATGGAAGGATATCCAAAATGCTTGACCCAAGTCATACAGTTTAAGGGCAATGGAAACAAATACTAATGAAATGTATGAAAACTTCTGATGAAAGTAATAAAATGCCTTGAAACCTTCTCTCTCTTTTTAATTATTCTGGCATTTGGCAAATATTAATAATTATGTTAATCCTAATTGACGGGAAAGGTTTATTCTGATTTCATGTCAGATAGTAAGAAAAACATACATAGGTGACTTTTTATATACTGTATGTAAACTGGTGGTTTCAACTGTATATGCCTACATACTAATAATGGGGGTCTCAGAATCAGCCCTTGGGTCCATTACCACCATCAATTGGCATAAATGGGTGTTATAGAAAGCTCCAAGGATGAATACTTAAAAAATTCCATAAAAACGTTTCACAAGATTGAATAATATCATTGCCTCACGGGTCCATGGGTGGTACTGCAGCTTAACCCCGTTGAAGTTAATGGGTCTGATCCGCAGGAGCACATGGCCTGTTTTTAGCTCTGGTGCTGGTTTATGTGATCTGGTTCAATCGGGTTAATACTCATTCCAATATGGACAACCAGGACTTCAAAATTCATTCTTCAGATGGTGGGGGTCCGGCAGCTGGTGTGAAGGGTCATAAAAAGTCAATGATGGGAAAATCCCTTTAAGCAGGGCTCTTAAACACGTTTTTGTCTTTTTAATGGGCCCCGATGCTTCTGGGCCCCACCGCCTGTTCTGCCTGTACTTACACTCCTAATCCGTCATCTTTCGCCGTGATACTTCTGGTGTTATATGATGCGTCTTACATTACTATGTGGCTCATACAATGCGTCCTACACATATAACTATTCAGCATTTCACTGCTTAGAAATGCGGCTTTTCACTTCACTATAGAAGAGGTGGCAGACAGGCCGCGCACCACCCCAATCCTCCACTGGGTTAAGAAAATTTGTAATTAGCCGTCCTTTGTTTAGAAAGAGTGAAATCCACTAGATGGGATTAGCTCTTTGTCTTGCTGAATTTTCCCACAGACTTGTCTTAATGGCCGATTCTAGAAGTTTCCACACCGGTCACAATACGTAGTCCACGACCCTGCACTACCAGCGAGAGGGGGCAGCGCCACCTCCAAATGATGGACCTGGGGAACCAACTGCAATATTAACAAGGGGGTGAGAAGGGGAGGAAAAATCATCTTTGCTCGGCTGGAAAATAATGAGATCACCATAAAACGAACATCAGTCTGAATACCAGACATATTTGCAGATTTCAACTGGAATTCCCATTTATGTCTGCAGTGAGCGTCATACATCATCTACCCGGCTCCCAGCACATCACATGTCCGCAGCAAGAGTCTATCCAATATGTGCCATATGGAAGTGATTCTTAACTATCTATATATATCTCGTATCCTATACAGTGGGGAAAATAAGTATTTGAAACACTGCCAATTTTGCAAGTGTTCCCAACTATAAAGAATGGAGATGTCTGTAATTTTTATCATAGGTACACTTCAACTGGGAGACAGAATCTAAAAAAATCCAGAAAATCACATTCTATGATTTCTAAATAATTTGTTTGCATTTTATTGCATGAAGTAAGTGTGGTGCCCCTGCGGACCAGTCGCCACTAGAAGACACAGCAACCGGGATCGGTAAATCCAGTCACCCCCAAGCACACACCCAACACACTCCAATCCCAAGACTAGGGACTATACACCTAGGAACGGGATGGTGGGAGGTGCAAGCGGAGGGTGGGAAAGTTAGACAGGACATGGTCAGGAGGGAGGAAAGAAAAAACAGAAAACACCACAGCAAGTTGTTCAGTTGGAGAGTTGAGTCTAAGCAGCAGAGTCAGGAGGAGAGAGTACCATCACTACACGAGACTGAAAGGACACGGACCCGACGGCCTGTACCACCATGAGACTTGTCCGGGTCCCGGGCTGCAGACCGTGTAGAGAGATAAAGGAGTCCTAGGGACACAGATAGTGAGCAATCCATTTGTGTACCCGAATTGACAGGAAAGCTGAAGGACTGGGGCAGAAACCAGGGTGCCTGCTCTGAGGTGGTCAGGAAGCTCCATACTCCAACCACGAAACCCGGCGGGGAGCGGGGTCTTCATGTCCCGTGACCCAACCTCCGGCGCAGCTGTACTAGGGCTAGGGGACCAGGCAGGTCGCCCACCAAAAAGCCTGTGGCCGCTGGATCGTAACTTTGCGTGCGGAAATGACTGACAGAGAGGCCCATGAAAAGAACACAAAGGGGGATGGAGCCATCCCAGCTGCTAACAGACTACCGGAGCCGCCACTGTCTTGTAAATTCAATATCTGCCGAGAAAGAGAAGTAAACCAGGTTAAAGCTCAGCACTGTGTGAGACTGTCATTTCGGCCTGAAGAGAGGTAGAATGATTCGCCGAGCGGCAGCAGGTGATACCTTGATACACCTTATCCTTGATACTTGATATCCTTGATACATAACACCGCTGGCCTCCCAACCTCCAACGAACTATCATATCCGCAGACTGCATGGTAGCCCTGGGGACCCGCTCTTCCCATGGAGAACTGAACCATTCATGCTGCTACTTCCATCATCCCCAGAGGTCCCGACTGCAGCAGCGGCTATACCGGTTGCATTCCACGGGTGGCGTCATGACAAAAAATTTTATTTTTGTTTTTATTTTTCCTTCATCCCTTTTTCAACTTCCCCTTTTTAACTGATCGCCCAACGAGGGGATCATGGACCGGGGCATGCCACCGTGACATCCTGCAGCCCCCGACGACATCGGGAGGGCCCGGTTCCGAGTACCCCAGGTCCCCGCCAGGAGCGAGTCATAAGTATTTGATACAATAGAAAAACAGAACTTAATTTTTGGTGCAGCAATCTTTCTTGCAATTACAGAGGTCAGACGTCTCCTGTAGTTTGCATACACTGCAGCAAGGATTTTGGCCCACTCCTCCACACAGGTCTTCTCCAGATAATCAGTGCTGTCACTGGGCAACACCTAGTTTCGGCTCAATGTTTCAGATTTTCTATTGGGTTCTGGTCTGGACACTGGCTAGACCACTCCAGGACTTTGACATGCTTCTTACAGAAGCACTCCTTAGTTGCCCTGGCCGTGTGCTATGGGTCATTGTCATGCTGGGAGATCCAGCCACAACCCATCTGTAATGCTCTTAGTGATGGAAGGAGTTTATTTGCCAAAATATTGCGATACTTGACCCATCCATCCTCCCTTTAATAGAGTACAGTTGTCCTGTTGCTTTTGCAGAAAAGCACTCCCAAAGTATGATATTTCCAACACCATGCTTCACAGTTGGGACGGTATTCTTGCAGTTGTACTCATCCTTCTTCCTCCAAACACGCCACATGCAGTTTATACAAGAAATTCTATTTTTGTCTCATTTGACCACTTGACTTTCCCCATGTATCTTCTGGATCATCGAGATAGTCAGTGGCGAACTTCAAACGGGTCTGAACATGTACTGGTGGACCAGTAGGACCTTGAGCGCCCTGCACGATTTTAATCCATGACAGTGTATTGTGTTACTAACGGTAATCTTTGAGACTGTGATCCCAGCTCTCTTCAGGTCATTGACCAGGTTCTGGTATAGTTCTAGGCTGATTCCTGACCTTTTTCAGAATCATCTTTACCCCACGAGGCGAGATCTTGCATGGAGCCCCAGATCGAGGAAGATTGACAGTCATCTTGTGCTTCTTCCATTTTCTAATAATTGCGCTAACAGTTGTTGCCTTCTCAGCAAGCTGCTGCCTATTGTCCTGTAGCCCATCCCAGCCTTATGCAGGTCTACTCTTTTGTCCCTAGCGTCCTTAAGCCCCCGTCACACATAACAAGATCATTAGCGAGATCATTGTTAAGATTCCGGGTTTTGTGACGTAACAGCGATCTCGCTAACGATCTCGCTAAGTGTGACACTTAGCAGGATCAGGCCCCTTCTGTGAGATCGCTGATCGTTACAAAGTGCCTGGATCATTTTTTGATCGTTGGTCTCCCACTGGTCAGCATGCATCGCTGTGTGTGACAGCGAGAAACCAGCGATCAGCGATCTCACAGGCTGGTATCCATGGTAAACACGGGTATCTAGGCAGCGGCGCTGCCTAGATATCTGGTGTTTTATACTGGTTACCAGTGCTAAGCAGGAAGGATGCTGGTAACTATGATAAACACCGGCTCTGCTCCGTACATCTTGTACGCACACGGCTCCACTCCGTACACCTCTTACACATGCGGCTCTGCTCCATACACCTCGTACACAGGCGGCTCCGCTCCGTACACACGCGGCTGCGCTCCGTACATCTCGTACACACGCGGCTCCACTCCATACACCTAGTACACACTCGGCTCTCCTCCGTACACCTTGTACACACTCTGCTCTGCTACATCCACACTGTAAATCCTTCCTGACCCCACAGATAGTTTACCTCATCCAGCATGGCAAACCCCCCCTCTGTGCACAGACTCTCAGACTGCAGTGCAGCACAGCCACACAGTCAGAGACTCGATGCTGGCCGGGATGGCGGGCTATGGGGGGCGGGCCCTGCTTCACTCCATGATGCACACAGCCTGAGCCATGCCCCCTACAGTCATGGCTGGGCCCCCCTCTCCCTCTAGAAAACGGCCACGACCCCCTGCGGGGAAGCCCGGAGCCCCTGACTGGAGGCAGCCCGTCACCCCCTAATGGCGGGGGTGGTCTTAATTATAATCTATCTAATCAATATAGCTTATTAATGTATTTGTATTTACTTCCATGTATCTCATATGCATCTATTGATTTATTCATTATCTCAAGTTTATCTATCTGAAGAGATACCTATCGATAGACATATCTGTGTATCAATATGAATCTCTATCTATAGGCCCAGTTACACACACAGATAATTGTGCAGAGATTGTTCGCAGATCTCTGGTTGCAGTGAAATAGGACACATTGTTACATTTGTACAGCCACAAAATGAACAATGTGTCCATGATTTCACTGAAATCATACACATTTCTTGTAAAGGCCACTCACACATCACAGAATCTGACCAATATCTGCACAATTATCTGTGTGTGTAACATGGCCCTAGCTAGGCCTTAACTCACATCTATCTATCTATCTATCTATCTATCTATCTATCTATCTATCTAAGCTAAGTGAATGGGTTTTTATTATTTTGTGGCACACATGTTGTGTGCTTGAGGATCTGCTTATTGCTTGTCTTCCTCTGAGTTCTCGTTTGATATTTAGTCTGCATATTTGTTTACCTGCTCTCAGTTAGGCGCTGTCACACACTACGATTTTGTGTGGGAACTCAATAACGATGTCAGTAGTGTGCGCTCGTGCTCAACATCGTTAGTGAGGTGTCACATGTATAGATAACGTTCAGGACGCAGCAACGATGTTACGTGCAGGGATCGTTCACACAACCAGCGACTGATGCTTGTCAATGATGTGAATAGGAGAAATCGGTCAGGAGATCGGTTATCGCAGTGTCACACAGAAAAATGCAGCAGATTGGATGATCGACATCGTCTGATATGGGATCAGGTTCCCATATCTTTATATAACGATCTGACCACTTATCGGTAGTCACATCATGCTGTCACATGCAACGATGTCGTAGGAGCGATGCCAAATCAGGCACTTTCCAGCGAGATCTTTACATATATCGTAGCGTGTGACGCCCGCCTTAGGAAGTTTTCTTCCTAGGTATGTACTGCTATTCACTGTTGTCTGCAACTTCCAGTTTTGCTGGTGGTGTTAGAATCTATTTATTCTAGTTTGTTTCACAGACGTTCCTGCAGATATAGAGGGCGGCGAGTCTTAGCAGACTCAGGGTTATTTTTTGGTACTATATGCTGTTGGAGGTTTTTCATAGTATTTTAATACTGACCGCAATAGTATTCCATCCGGTACTTACTATCTAGCTAGTGTGGCCTCTTTTGCTTTACTCTATTATCTGCCTGTGTGTGTTTTTCCTCTCCTGTTTCCCAGTCAATATCCATGCGGGGCTTGCTATTCTTTTGAGGTCCTGCTCTGAGGCAAGATAGACTTTCCTGTTTCCATCTTTAGGGGTAGCTAGTTCTCTGGCCGTGTCGAGGTGTCTAGGGCATGGTTAGTTACACCCCACGGTTTCTTCTAGTTGCGGTATTTAGTCAGGGCTGCGGTCAGTACAGTTGCCAACTTCTTCTGTGAAGTCAGTTTATGTTACTCCTGGGTCTTTGGATCATAACAGGGACCATATTAAATGCTTGGTAAGACTTTGCAGGTGTTTGTTTTAATTATTCTAGTATTCTGAGATGATGATTTTTGGGTTTTCATTGGCTGTAAGCCATAATCATCAACATTTACATAAATAAACACTTGAAATAGATCGCTCTGTGTGTAATGACTCTGTAATATATGTGTTTCATTTTATGTATTGAATTACTGAAATAAATTAACTTTTTGATGATATTGTAATTCACTGGGATGCACTTGTATCTATCTATCTATCTGTCTATCTATCTATCTATCTATCTATCTATCTATCTATCTATCTATCTATCTCATCTTCTCCTCCTTCATCTGTAATCACATTTCTGGATATTCTTCTCTCCCTCCTGTCCGTCAGTCCTCTGGTCTTGCTGTCCTTACAGCCACTGCTGCCTACAATCCTCTATGTGTAATGCGGAGTCTAGAAATAATTAATCCCATCATTACAGAGAGGCATTTCAGAGCCTGGTAAACTTTCCCAGCTCCTAAAGGGAGTGTTTCCCAGGAATGCAAAGTACAAATCAAATCTAAACACAGTCATTTATCAAGGAAAACATTGGAAGGTTGGTCCGGGTGATGGCTCTGCCCATTCTCCATGTGCCACAGGCTCTGGGATGGGAAGGCATTCTCCGACTGAGAGATCCTGGGATTCACTACAACTCCAAGCAGATACCTGACCCTTCCCTGAAGGCTTCTGAGCACCAAGGTAAGTCCAATATACATACAGCATCACACAATATACAATATATTCAACCTGTGTGCAACACTACAACTCCCAGCATGCCTGGTGACTGCAGTGGACTGCTGGGTGTTGTAGTCTTTGTGCAGACTGATGGACACCAGGCTGCAGGAATGCTAATATATGATATATATTTATAGAGGAAGGATGCATTATTTAAAATAAATACAAAACCACAAGTGCCAGGATGAACTGACTGGTGATATATGCTAAAAAGAAGTATCAAACTGCCTGTATGCATTTCTATGTACAGTCAATCTATGTTACCTATTGCCTTATTGTATTGCATTTTTAAAGGGGTTGTCCAGGTTTATGCACACAAGGTAGGTCTCACCAGTAGAGAACTATAGGTTATCTATATTTATATTTAGCCTGTCTAAAAAATATATCACCTTAATAACATCTAACATATAACATCTTGTACCCCCTCCATGGTCAAACTTGACATATACAAATAGTGCATGTCTAGGGCCAAGGCAGCAGCTATGGAACCCAATGGAGCCACCATATCAGTGCTCACACTTCCTTTACATATTACCTATAAACATTTACATTTAGGATCTTTCTAACTGCTGGGGTTACCATCAATCACAAGATCATGTTTCCTGTGTGACTGGAGCACTAATGAGCATGTGCAACCACGTCTTCTTCCACTGCTGCAGACTGCCGATCAGTATTGGTAAGGAACAAAATGCTGCTCCATCCTGTATCTTCTTATCATCATTCTTCCCAGAAATTACACAACCTGGGAGAGCAGTGAACATATCACTGACACATAAGTATCATATCTATGCAGTGGCAGCAGGTGGCAGGATTTGGGCCCACCGGTTAATCCTCCGGTCCTCCAGTGGGCCAGTCAGACCCTTCCTACAGGAGTAGTGGCAGCATTTTTATTCTTCTGTGGTGCCCCTTGCAGCCACAGAAGGTGATGCAGCTGGGACAGGTAAGCTAGTCACCCTACACCCACACCCTACACATCCCCCCATTCCGAGGCCTAGTACTCCATGTCAGGCAAGGGATAGAGGGGGGAGCAACTCAAGGTGAAGGGTGGAGAGAAGAAAGGAAAACTCAGGAAAGGGGTGGAGGAACTAGACAAAAAACCTAGGAACACTAAGTTGGGAGGGCTTAGTTGGAAAGACACAAAGAGCACCAGTTTGTGTTCCTGGCGTGAGAACCCCAAGCCGAGACGCTCTGAGAGCCAAAATGTAACACCGTAGAGGAAGAACGTAGACCCAGCGGCCTGTGCCACCGTAAAGCCAGTCCGGATCCCTGGCCGCTTACCGAGGGAAAGAGTCCACGGTGGGTCCAGATAAGTCAGGACACCGGGAGAATCGGGTCAACACCAGGGTACCAGCCCTTTAGATGTGGTTGGCAGCTGCATGCCCCGGCCACGAATTAACTAGCGAGGTGAAGGAATTTTATGCTCGGAACCCAACCCCCTGCACACGAAGGAAAGGCCGTCATATAGGACCCGGAGTAGATGCGCGGGAATAGACTGCGAGGCCCATAAGGACTAGAAAGGGGGTGCCCCTAGTGAACTGTCCTGGCTGCAGAACCAGTGACCGGAGCCAGTTGTGTACTGTATGTAACTGCAACTGTACCAATGAGAGTAAAAGTACCCGGACAGACTCAGAATTGTGTGTGAGAGACTCTCCTTTGAGCAGCGGTGTCAAGCTCTAGCCTGCAGAGCAGCACACTGCCTACGGCGTGTCAGCATGGGAGACTGCCAAAAGAAGATAAGTGCAGGCAGAGGCCAGACGACCCATCCCCTACACCTACTCTGGGGAATACCAAGCCCTACCCGTGGAGGGCTCACCATCCCGGCTGCCACCTTCGTCATCGTTTCCCAGAGGCCTGGACAGCAGCGGTGGCTTTACTAGTCACAAACCACGGGTGGCGTCACGAATAACTATAAACTCTTTTTCCCCTTATTATACTATAAACTCTTTTTTCCCCTTTTTATTGCCACACCTGGGACCACGGGACCGGGTCACATCACCGTGACGACCCCAGCAGCCCTAGAGGACGACAGGGCCCAGTCTCGAGTACCTCCGTCCCCGGGGTGCGACACTTCTATAGGATTTTAAAACAAACATACTTTTATAAACCATCTGCCATCGCCCCACCCTGTTCTTGATTGCCAGGTCTTTACCTATATGATTGGGAAGTGCACTGAGATACAGGCTGATTTTCTGCTAAGGGAAAAAAAAAACCTCTATATATCTGAGTGTCTAGCGAGTGTGACGAGCTTTGTGTGACAGAGCGCAAGTGCGACAGAAGTAAGTGTGTGACTTGTGATTCAGTGACTTTGGATTAAGGGAGTTTGGAAGGGAGGACTTACTGAATTTCTGGTTGTATTTTATTAATACTTTGCATTTCTTTTTACTTATCATTTCTGTCTGGTGCAATCCCCATTAGGAAATGAGCTCCATGATTGGCAATGCCATCCAGTGTACATCTTGCCACATGTATGCATTCCTTGACCAGCCGGCCGAGGGTGCATACTGCTGTGTGAGATGTGAGTACGTTGTGCATTTGGAAGCCCAGATACTGGATCTAAATGAACGACTGACAACGCTGAGATCCATAGACAATATGGAAAGGAGTCTGCTGCTCACTGAACAGCTGCTCAATGGGATAGATGTGGGGGAGGATGGTACTATGGAGCCTCAGGACCATGAGGTAGCTAGCTGGGTGACAGTTAGAAGGCGGGGTAGAGGGAAGGGTGCCAGGGAGGCTAGCCCTGATCTGGCACACCCCAATAAATTTGCTATGTTGGCAGATGAGGGGGGTGTGAGTTCAGGTACAGCACTGCTGCAGCAGGGCATGACCTCTGAAAGCCAGAGGAGTGTCTGCTCCAGTAAGGGGGAAAACAGGAGAGTAGGGCAGGCCAGACAGGTGCTGGTAGTGGGGGACTCAATTATTAGGGGAATAGATAGGGCAATCTGTCACAAAGACAGGGATCGTCGAACAGTGTGCTGCCTACCTGGCGCTCGAGTCCGGCACATCGCTGATCGGGTTGACAGATTACTGGGAGGGGCTGGTGAGGACCCAGCGGTCATGGTGCACATTGGCACAAATGACAAAGTTAGAGGTAGGTGGAAGGTCCTTAAAGATGATTTCAGGGAATTAGGCTGCAAGCTTAAGGCAAGGACCTCCAAGGTAGTATTCTCTGAAATACTGCCTGTACCACGTGCCACACCAGAGAGGCAACGGGAGATTAGGGAGATAAATAAGTGGCTCAGGAATTGGTGTAGGAAGGAGGGGTTTGGGTTCCTGGAGAACTGGGCCGACTTCTCTGTTGGCTACAGGTTCTATGCTAGGGACGGGCTGCACCTCAATGGGGAGGGTGCAGCTGTGCTGGGGGAGAAAATGGCTAGAAGGTTGGAGGAGTGTTTAAACTAGGGATTGGGGGGGAGGGTATTCATTGTATAGGAGGGGAAGATAGTGTAAACAGTAACCTGGGCACAAGTAATAAAATTGGGGGTGGCATGGGGGGTGGGGTTAGAACAGTCAATCTAGTAGGAAGGAATAGAGGTAAAGAGAGATGCATAAAGTGCATGTTCACTAATGCCAGAAGCCTCACCAACAAAATGGAGGAATTAGAATTGATTTTGTTGGAAAATAATTATGACATGGTGGGATTTCAGAGACTTGGCTGGATGAGAGTCATGACTGGGCTGTTAATTTACAGGGCTATTGTCTGTTCAGAAATGACCGTACAAATAGGCGAGGAGGAGGTGTATGTTTATACGTAAAATCATCCTTAAAACCAATCCTGCGTGATAATATAGGTGAATCTAATGGAAATGTAGAGTCTCTGTGGGTGGAGATAAGGGGAGGGGGAAAAAAATAATAAATTACTGATAGGGGTTTGTTATAAGTCCCCAACAATAATGGAAGTGGAGGAGAATATCCTCATAAAGCAAATAGATGAAGCAGCGACTCAGGGAGAAGTCATTATTATGGGGGACTTCAACTACCCTGAAATACATTGGGGGTCAGAAACCTGCAGTTCTAGCAAAGGTAATAAGTTTTTGAAAACTATAAGAGACAATTACCTTTCACAACTGGTTCAGGACCCAACAAGAAGGGGGGCACTGCTGGACCTAATATTAACCAACAGGCCAGACCGCATATCAAATATACGGGTTGGAGGTCACTTGGGTAATAGTGATCATAACTTAATAAGCTTTCAAGTATCCTTTACTAAGACGTGTAGTAGAGGGGCCACAAGGACACTAAACTTCAGGAAGGCAAATTTCCAACGGTTGAGAGATGATCTTAGTGCAATAAACTGGGACGATGTCCTGAGACATAAAAGTACACAACACAAATGGGAGATGTTTATTAGCATCCTGAATAGGACCTGTGCACAATATATACCCTATGGGAATAAGCATGCTAGAAATAGGAGGAAACCACTATGGCTAAATAAAGCGGTAAGAAGTGCAATATGTGACAAAAAGAAAGCATTTAGGGAATTAAAGCAAGTAGGTAGTGATGAAGCATTAAATAAATACAGAAAATTAAATAACATTTGTAAAAAGCAAATCAAGGCAGCAAAGATTGAGACAGAGAGACTCATTGCCAGAGAAAGTAAAAAGAATCCCAAAATATTTTTTAACTACATAAATAGTAAGAAACTAAAAAATGATGGTGTTGGCCCCTTTAAAAATAGTCTGGGTGAAATGGTGGATGAGGATGAGGAAAAAGCAAATATGCTAAAT
Organism: Allobates femoralis; assembly: GCA_033576535.1. NCBI lineage: Eukaryota > Metazoa > Chordata > Amphibia > Anura > Aromobatidae > Allobates > Allobates femoralis. The sequence goes on along the minus strand of JARQOC010000002.1, from coordinate 44,835,934 downwards.
GACTTTTTTTCAACAGTATTTACACAAGAAAATCCCATGACAGACAATATGATCAGTGATAACAAAAATTCTCAATTAAACGTCACCTGCTTAACCCAAGAGGAAGTACGGTATCGTCTAAAAATCACTAAAATTGACAAATCCCCGGGCCCAGATGGGATACACCCCAGAGTGCTGCAGGAATTAAGTACTGTCATAGATAGACCATTATTTTTAATATTTAAAGATTCCATAATATCAGGGTCTGTACCACAGGACTGGCGTATAGCAAATGTGGTGCCAATATTCAAAAAGGGGACAAAAACTGAACTTGGAAATTATAGGCCAGTAAGCTTAACCTCTACTGTGGGTAAAATCCTAGAGGGTTTTCTAAGAGATGCTATACTGGAGTATCTGAACAAAAATAACCTCATGACCCATTATCAACATGGTTTTACGAGGGACCGTTCCTGTCAAACTAATCTAATAAGCTTCTATGAAGAAGTAAGTTCTGGACTGGACCAAGGAAATGCAGTGGATGTGGTGTATATGGACTTTTCAAAAGCTTTTGATACGGTGCCACACAAAAGGTTGATACATAAAATGAGGGCAATGGGGATAGGGGAAAATATGTGTAAGTGGGTTAAGAACTGGCTTAGTGATAGGAAACAAAGGGTGGTTATTAATGGAACACACTCAGAATGGGTCACAGTTAACAGTGGGGTACCACAGGGGTCAGTGTTGGGCCCGCTCCTATTTAATATATTTATTAATGACCTTGTAGGGGGCATACAGAGTAGAATCTCAATATTTGCAGATGACACTAAACTCTGCAGGGTAATCAATACAGAGGAGGACAATTTTATATTACAGGAGGATTTATGTAAACTAGAAGCTTGGGCTGCTAAATGGCAAATGCGCTTTAATGGGGATAAATGTAAAGTCATGCACTTGGGCAGAGGAAACAAAGGGTATAATTATGTGCTTAATTATAAAACACTGGGCAAAACTACCACTGAAAAAGACCTGGGTGTATGGGTAGATGACAAACTCACATTTAGTGGCCAGTGTCAGGCAGCTGCTGTAAAGGCAAATAAAATAATGGGATGTATTAAAAGAGGCATAGATGCTCATGAGGAGAACATAATTTTACCTCTATACAAGTCACTAGTGCGACCACACTTAGAATACTGTGTACAATTCTGGTCTCCGGTGTATAAGAAAGACATAGCTGAACTAGAGCGGGTCCAGAGAAGAGCGACAAAAGTTATTAGAGGACTAAGGGGTCTGCAATACCAAGACAGGTTATTAAACTTGGGGTTATTTAGCTTGGAAAAACGAAGGCTTAGGGGTGATCTTATAATAATGTACAAATATATGAGGGGGCAGTACAGAGACCTTTCTAATGATCTCTTTACTCTTAGGCCTGAGACTGGGACAAGGGGGCATCCTCTACGTCTGGAGGGAAGAAGGTTTAATCATAATCACAGACGTGGATTCTTTACTGTAAGAGCAGTGAGACTATGGAACTCTCTGCCACATGATGTTGTAATGAGTGAGTCACTACTAACATTTAAGAAGGGCCTGGATGCCTTTCTTGAAAACTATAATATTACCGGTTATATATACTAGATTCTTTGATAGGGCGTTGATCCAGGGAATTAGTCTGATTGCCGTATCTGGAGTCAGGAAGGAATTTTTTCCCCCAATGTGGAGCTTAGTGTTGCCACATGGGTTTTTTTTGCCTTCCTCTGGATCAACATGTTAGGCTATGGGTTGAACTAGATGGACTTAAAGTCTTCCTTCAACCTTAAAAACTATGTTACTATGTTACTATGTTACATAGTGTTACTCAAGGGGAGTGGAACAGGGAGAAGCCACTGGGAACGACTTTTTGGACTACTCTCTGATTGGCATAGTCCACAGCCGACTTTGTAAAATATGTCTTCTTTGAAATGGCTGAAACACCGAAGAAGATATTTTTTGTGTCCACAAGAAAAAGACATGTTCATTACCTATACAAGTGTAAAGTTATCAGTGTACAATCTGTGCGCTGTCCGTGATTAACATTGCTTAGGGAAGTTTTACAATTTATTTTTTTATACGAGCACATCATTGAACGAGGCCTACAACTGATAAATATATGATGAAATCTCCTATGTGTCTTGGGGCTCGTTCTCATTTTTCCGTGTCTGGCTGTAAGACAACTGGCTGCAGCAGAATCTTCTGCCCTGCTGACCTATATGCAAAGAGAAAAGATGACTAAGCTCCAACCCTTACCCGGAAGCAGGACTTTGGCTGTCTACCAGCCAAAGATGGAACTGATCAGCAGGAGATTAACCCAGTTGCGTAACTACCACAGGTACAGGGGTTGCGATCGCACCCGGGCCCTGCAGCCTAAGGGGTCCCAAAAGTCCCTTAGGTCTATAGAAAAAGACTAATACTATTAAAGATTTGTAATAATTGGAGACCCCATTGGAGCTTTCGCATCGGAGCCCCTGGGCCTGAAGTTACTCCACTGGATTAACGCCTATGCTCTCTGCAGGATTTCTGCAAGACTATATTTGAGAATCATGCAGAAAATCCTACACATTGGATCCTAAATTTCTTGTTATTTTTTTCATTATTCTCTAGGCTTGGTCTTCCTTTAAAGGTAATATTTTGCCTACTGACTCAGTTTCTCTTGGTTTACTTCCAGCAGAAAGTTTAAGAATTTTCTAATGTTGCTCGAAACTTTCCGGAGTGGTGTCCTATCTGGAGTGTGAACAGGAATCACAACATAAACAGAGATTACTGGGAACATGTTATGCTCCTGGCATTTACGCTATCTCCTGCTCCATTACTCCCATTAATGTCTTTGTGTGTTGACATTAAAGCGTGGGTGATAAATGAGCAATGCGCCTCAAGAATCTTATTTTCACCACCCTGTACAAGTGTTGCTTACCACGTTACGTCCATGAAAGCCATGCAAGCAACAAGCAGTTACATAACGCTCTTATCTATGGGATCAGGATCATTATTAGGATTGTTCTTTGCATTGTCCCGGAGTCTAGTCGCTATTTTTGGGTGGTCTGGAATAGGGTGCTTACATTACTTGTGTTTAAATTAGGATGTTAATATGCCAGCGGGTAGAAGCGTATGGGAGAGGTGAACCGAGGATAGAGAGAGGGGAAGGAGGGAAATTTAGCACTGACGCCCTGATAAAAGCTTTGAAATAGATACATAAAAGTGCAGCATTCAAGTGCAACTTATTATAGGATGTAGTGTTACACCTGCCTTATTTTATCAGCCTTTCTCTATGTATTGGTTGATTCTGTCTGCTGCCACTAGGGGCAGTTTACTGGATACTGGTTCATTAGGGTCCCAGGCAGTTCAGATCAGATCGCGAGAACCCCCCCCCCCCCCCCCCCCCCCCCCCCACTCGATGTATCATATGGCATGTAACCCTGTCCCCAATGATAGATCATGTGGTAGGTCACATGATTAACACACATGAAGTGCATATAAAGTCGTAAAATGAAAAAGACATTTTTTGCCTCATGAACAGCACTATACATAACACAGCAGGTGGGAAATTAATTTTCCATAGAGGTCACGTGAGAGACCATCCATGACTGGTGCGGAGGGCTGAACCAAAAGAATGAAGTTACCTCTGCCCAATATTGATATTAACAGATTAATTATTATATTAATATTAATTGTATCACTTAGTATTTGGCAGAATTAAGTATTCTTACACACTTATATACAGCCCACACACAGCCCCCTATATAGAGTATGAGCCCACACACAGCCCAGCCTACTGTATACAGCATGAGCCCCTTCATAGCCTCTATGCATGAGCCCCCACGTAGCCTTCTGTATACAACATGAGCCCCACAATGCCTCATATAAACAGCATTAACCCACACATAACCCCTACTTGTATGTTCCCGCAAAGCCCGCCTATATAGGAAGTGGGGTAGACACCTGTAGCTAGCCGTGACCGGTAGAAGGGCCTTTGCCCGAAACGGACCCGTTGTCACCTCGGCGCCCCCTCCCTGCACTTTGTATGTTCCCGCAATAAAGATCCCGTTACCTGCTGACCTGGTGAGTGCCGTTTTTCTTACATTTGATGATGAACCCCTACTTACAGTATGAGTCCCCACGTAGCATCCTATATACAGCACGAGACCCCAAATAGCCTCTATGCATGAACCCCCATAATGCCTCCTATATACAGCATGAGCCCCACAATGCCTCCTACATACAGCATTAACCCACACATAGCCTCTAAGCACGAGCCCCCACATAGCCTCCTATATACACCATGAGCCCTCACATAGCCTCTATGCATGAGCCCCCTCATACCCTCCTATATACAGCATGAGCCCACACAGCTACCTATATACATTTGCCTCACATAGCCTCCTATGTACAGCATGAGCCCCTAAATATCCTCCTATATACAGAATGAGCCCCACAATGCCTACTATATACACCATAAGCCCCATATAGTCTACTATATACAGCATGAGCCCCCACATAGCCTCCTATATACACCATGAGCCCTCACATAGTCTCTATGCATGAGGCCCTTCATACACTCCTATATACAGCATGAGCCCTACACAGCCTCCTATGTACAGAATGAGCTCCACACAGCCTCCTATATAAAACACAGAGCGCCCACATGGACTCCTATATACATGAGTACTCACATTGTCTCTATGCATGAGCCCCAACATAGCCTCCTATATACAGCATGAGCCCCACACAGCCTCCTCTATACAGAATGAGCCCAACAATGCCTCCTATATAGAGCTGTGGCACCCCTATGGTCCAGTTGCCACAGTAATATTGCCTCTCTTACCAGATGTGATGCCATGCTTGGAAGCAGAAGGAGATCCCCATGCTAGGTAACTCCTCACATGCACATACCAGACCCGATTCTTGGCCACAAGGTGGAGCTCTGCACCCGAGTTCAGGGGAGCTGCCCTGTTTTCGGCAAGGGGGAGGGGATAGGAGGAGTGTAGAGAAAGTGCAGGAAGGGAGAGGAAGCAATTTGAAGTAGGAGCGAGAAGAAGAAGGTCCTAGGGAGCAGAGCTGTTGAAGAGTTCACCCCAGGCAGTGCAACGGAGGATGCCAGAGCCCTGGGTTGTTTTGGCACTGCACGTCCCAGCAACCGTATCTGGAGGACAGGAGACTGCAAGTTTCCTGGCCGCATGTAGAGACCGGTGCACAACAGCTTAACTAGAGCTCTGAGCTGCGATCAGAAAGGCAGTGTCCATTACAGGTTCGTGCTGTCTGCCAGTCGGGAGCGAGGGCAAGAGAGAGGGAAAAGACAGGGTCACAGAATAGCTCACAGGCAGCTGGAACCCAACTGAGAAGCGCAGCAGGCAGGCCTCCAAACCCACCTTGCGAGGTGGAATCTGACTGTTTCAAGGCTGACCGGACCCTTCTGGACCTGGTAACCAGTGTCCCCGGACTTCACCACATTTCTTAAGTAAAGGTAAAAGAACTTTTTGCCCTCCTGCTCATTTCCCGTGCCCTCCTTGCCTCCTCCATAACTACCACCACCATCATTCTCAAAAGACTCTTACATCAAACCCCAGGGGGCCCGCTTCGCCTGTGGGGAGCGTTACCATCCTGGCTGCCTCAACACCTATCCCTCTGAGGGCTCATCTAAGCAGCACTGGTCACCTCTGATCAAGCACCACAGGTGGCGTCACGTACATGATAAGCCCAGGGCTAGGGGTACTCGGATACCAGGCCTGGTTTTGGTGGTAGAACTGGGGAAGTCACGGGTGGTAGGAATACAGGTTCCATGCCCTGGCTGTCATTTGTTAGATGGTGGGGAGGGAATATTTACAAGGGAACGTGACGCCACCTGTAGTTCCCGGTAATATAGGTACCAGCGCTGCAAGCCAGCCGCTGAGATGATGATGGGTGCAGCAGAGTGTGGTCCAGCTCCCCACAGGTGGAGCTTTTACCTCAGGGCAGCAGTGATGGAGGATGATGGTGGGGATGAGGGAAGTAGTTCTTACCCCTCTAATGGGATGCTGCTGATGGTGCTGAGCCCTCCGGGCACCGACGAGAAGAATAACAGAGACAAATTCAACTCAAACTCCACTTTACTGGGTACCGGCAGATGTTAAGATGAAACACGGTACAGTCTGGGTTACTGGGTGTCTGTTGCCGGTTCAGGGTCCCCCTTATGGAGTCTCCAGATGTTCCTTCTTAGTCTTTCGGGGTCTACTTTACTCTTCTCTGTCATTCCCACCCTCGCAGAGCTCTCCCATGAGTCCTACGGTCTGTATCTAATAGGTAAGGTTTGTTCCTTACGGGTCCGGACGGAAGCAGCAGGAACGCACTATCTCTCCCGCCACCGGAATTCAGCCCGATACCTATAGTGTCTTGAACCGGTTTCAGTCCTGAGGGATGAGATGCCTTTGTGGTGCTAATGGCAACCCGATTACTATGGGCCCGCAGCTTGTCGGTTTGCGGCCAGAGGTAAACTACTGACCGCCTCGGCTTCCCGTGCTACCGGTGGTCCCCAAACGTGACCAGCCGGCTCCAACCAGTCCTGGTCCTTCTGTCCTGGGCCCCCACTTAAAGATGGGGATCCTTCCTGTCAGCGATACTGTCAGGCGCATCCTTCCTGACTGCCTTCCCAGCACTGTTGAGGTAACTGTCACTCTACTCACTCTACTCTATCCTAGGCTCCACACCCTTTTGGGACCTACTAAATTACCAGTCCCCCCTATGCTAAGGTGGCCTAGTCCTGTGTGTGTGTGTAACATGAGACTTCACGGGTTAAACCCTGAACCAGCAACTTACAGAGATAACACATTTATTGTCAGAGTGTAATACCTTTCTGTGGCGCCTAGCCAGAGGGGCACCACATAAAGACATTATAATCCCCTGTAAATTTTCCCCTTCATCTGGCAGCCAGGGCCACGGAGCTGGGCCACCCCCACTGTGACATCCCCTGAAAGACTGCTGGCCTGACTACCGAGTAGCCCAGGCTCTTGCGGCCGTTGCACAGCATTAACCCCCATTGCCTCCTATATACAGCATGAATCCCTACACATCCTCCTATATGCAAAACAAACCCAAAAGAACAACGACCGACATGAAGTTCAAAAATACGATAAAATATTTTATTTAATTAGAACAAAGAGAGGATAAAGCAGTCACATGCCACATACTGTATATAAGCTTGGGACAGTGATCCAAAATACATTTATATAAGTATATAAAATAAATAAGTAAAGAGATGTAGTATATAGGATTCAAAAAAAGTCCATAAAATATAACAGTTCATTTAAGTACATAAATACGGAAAAAATGTACCAAATACATAACATAATATTAATCCATAATGTGTATGAAATATTGTTAGTAATCATATCAAAAATTAATTAGCCAAAGAGAGGACTCATAAGAAAAAATGAGAAAAGTGAAGACGTAAAATAGACACAGAAAACAGAGTTGGTGCTTGTGAGATTCAATGCAATGAAAAAGGCGTAAAAAAGCAAAAATGTCGCCGTCGCAAGGGCCGCGGAACTCGGTAGGCAGGAAGTCTATCACGGTGGTGTTTGCCCAACACCGTGGCCCTGACCAGACGATGAAGGGGTATATTTACAGGGGATAAGTGTTTGTAGATAGTTTGTGACACCAGCTGAGGTATTTGGTCAGGATTGGCCAGTGCTGCATGTAGTGGACTCCCAGGGGATGGGTGTTATTGCAGCAAGGTGTATTACTCCCCTCTGCAGGAGCAGGCCTCTGGGAGAATAGTTGATGTTGCAGATGTAGAAGACCATAGCAGTTGTTGGATGAGAGTGCAGGAAGGTCGCAGGACAAAGATAAGGAGACAGATGCACAGTTTTGTACCTTTACTGAAGACTTTGCAGCACAGGTACGACTTCTATATTGAACCAGATATGCAGCTCCGCCAGTCCGGAGATAGATGGGACCATCCTGCAGGCAAGGTCCCCTGTAAATTCAGGCCCGGTGACGGAATTAGGCAGTTCAGTACAGAACAGTACTGAGGAAGACACCTGGTGAGCGGAGCCGCGCTAGGCCCATGCCAGAGGGAAGCCTAGCCAGTGTGAGGGACCCAGGAGTGAGGGTCGGAGGCAAGGCGAGTAGCAAGGGGGAAAGTTGTCAAACCGGTTCGCCGCAGAAGAGCTACGTCGACAGCCCGGACATCGGAGTCCGAGACTGCACGGGTCCAGTCAGCCCAGCAGTGAAGACCGCAGACCAGGGAGTCTTCAAGTCTCCTGGGGCAGCACTTGGGGCACAGCCACCCAGCAGAGCCCGGGAGCGCAGTGTTTACAGCTGTGCCCGCAGCAGAGCTCTCACAGCCTGCCTTACAAGTAGAGATGAGCCACCACCCCGGTGTTCGAATTCGATTCGATTCGTCGAATCGACGGGGTGTTCAACGAATGTTCGTGGAATGCTCGACGAACACCGTCGAACACCCCGGAAAACGAACAAACCGGGCCTGTGGGGCATTTTCACTTCCACAATGTATGTATAAAAAAAAAGTGAAAGAAAGTGTTAAAAATAAAAAAAATAATCAATGCTCACCTGTCCGGGGTCCACCGAAGCCTCCGGCAAGGTCCTGCGGCTTCTAGGACCTGTGGTGACGTCATGTTCTTGCGCGAACTCCGGTCACATGACCGGAGTTCCGCGAGAACATGACGTCAGCACAGGTCCTATAAGCACAGGACCTTGTCAGAAAGCTTAAAATAGATATTTTTATGTTTCGGACCCTTTCTTTAAGTAACTTTTACTTAAAGAAAGGGTCCGAAACATAAAAATATCTATTTTAAGGTTTGCGGCAAGGTCCTGTGCTTCCAGGACCTGTGGTGACGTCATGTTCTCGCGGAACTCCGGTCATGTGACCGGAGTTCGCGCGAGAACATGACGTCACCACAGGTCCTAGAAGCCGCAGGACCTTGCCAGAGGCTTCGGTGGACCGCGGACAGGTGAGCATTGATTATTTTTTTATTTTTAACACTTATTAGCTGTTTATTTTGGCTGAAAATGCGGCAGATGCGGTTTTCTGGCCGCATCTGCCGCATTTTCGAACCAAAATCGAACATGTTCGAAATTCGCCGAATTTGAACCAAATTCTTTGAATTCGGCGAATGACTCGAATAGCGCCAAAATCAACTCGAATTTAAGATTGGCGAACTATTCGAATCGAACATCGCTCATCTCTACTTACAAGTGAAGACTACAGGAGAGGGTCAGGGCCTAACTTCAGACAGCCCAGTACTAAAACACACACACAGCGTAAAAGGGAGGCCTCATAACTCATCAGATGTGGCGATCCCGAACTGCTCCTAGCCTGCCCGAACTGCACTCTGGACGTAACCTTGAACAGCAACATTAGTAAAGGTATGAAACAACAACCCTGTGTCTGTGACTGTCAATGTGGGCCCTGATCCTACTCCCACCATAGACTGTTCCACAACTCCCATCATCCATTACTGCCCCAGGGATCCCGCTCCACCTACGGGGAGCGAAACGATCTTGCTGCTTCACCATCACCCCGGAGGACTATTCCGCAGCGCCGGTAACATTACCAGAGCCGTAGGTGGCTTCACGAGTCACTATTTTTATTATTTTCATTGACCGTTCCCCTTTTTCAGCGACCACCAGGGCCACGAGACCAGGCAACAGGCCCCGTGACATCTCCCGTGAACTATAATGCACGTAACCGGGTACCTCACGGACCTGGGGCAGGTCAGCTTCTGGTGTCATGAACAGGATCCCATGCCCGGTAAAACCAGCTACTGTGCGCTTTGAACTTTGTTTAATCCGAACTTTGTCTGTCCCGCAGCACCAGTAACCTGATCGGAGCCGTAGGTGGCGTCACGAAACACCATTTTTATTGACTGTTCCCCTTTTCAGCGGCCACGGGACCACGCAACAGGCCTCATGACATCCCTAGTAAATAAACGCTCAGGACCGGGTTCCCCACAGTGCTGGGGCGGGTCAAATACATTTGTCTGTTCCACTGCATGTCATTTTTAGCTTTTGACTAATGCAATGCAAAAAGAAACATTTTCGCATATTCAATGATTTGTGCCATACACAATCTGATGAGGCCGTCCTTCCTTCCTTCTTTCCTTCCTTCCTTCCTTCCTTCCTTCCTTCCTTCCTTCCTTCCTTCCTTCCTTCCTTCCCTTCCCTTCCTTCCTTCCTTCCTTCCTTCCTTCCTTCTTTCATAGTTTCCTTTGCTTTATATGAATCTATTCCAGTCATTATGAATATTAATGTCATTGTATAGGGATATTTACTTATCTACAAGTACGGAGTAAAGAACTTTATAGTAAGACAGGGGAATCACAATGGCGGCACACAGAGGGGACACTCAGCTCGGGTTTAGGCGCCTGAAGCTGAATTAAGTCGTTAATTACCTTTATGTTTTCACTCCCTGCTGGGACTTTCTTTCTTAGTAACTAAGGCGATTAATCTTTAATCCTACTTATGTTTGGGCACTAAAGCCCGAAAAAGCTTCTTTCTGCCACTCTCTCTTATAAATAGGGAGAAGCTGACACAACTTGTATAGGAAAATAATTTACAATTGTAGAAACATGGAAGAATGCAAAACAGCATCACGGTGCAACCTGTTCATCATGGTGGATGACGGCAGGTAGGTAATAAAGGGTTTGCAAGCCCATCTTGTTGGAGGAATCCCTACTCAATATGCAGGTCATGTTTCATTAATAGGCAGCAATCTCTGGGAAAATCTGGCGGTAAACATTCAATTGTTCTGTAGCGCCACTACTGGAGAAATTAAGTATTACACTTTGCCCATTTCCATCAGTTTGTTGCCTATGTATTGCAGGATTCTATTCTTGCTAATATCCGGAATTAGGGGCACTTAGATTCTATGATGTGGGTTGTCCTTAAAAGATTTGCAGGACCTTGACCAAAGCCCAGCGAAGCCCGTCTTGTGTGCCGCCATTTCCAGGGTATCTTATGACTAGCAGGCCTGAAGTGACATCATAGTTGGGGGCGCAGCACACACATGATGTCACACTCAGGGGCGTAACTACAATAGGTACAGGGGTTGCAATCGCACCTGGGCCCAGGAACCTAGGGGGCCCCAAAAGTTATTTTGGCCTATAGAAAAAGACTAATGCTATTAAAGATTTCAATAATTGGGGGCCTCATTGGAGCTTTTGCATCAGGGCCCATGAGATTCAAGTAACGCGACTGGTCACACTGCACCTAATAGTGGTTTCTTGAGATCTAATTGCTCAAGTCTAATAGTAGATATATTATTGATAGTAGATAATATATTATATATTACAGAATAGAAGATATAATAGATAGATATAAAAGATAGAACAGCAGGTAGTATATATCATAGTAGAGTAGATACTATAGCACTATATTATACTGTAGTAAATACAGTATTACTGTCCCATATTATAATAGAGTAGATATTATAATGGTATATTAGGAAATTGATGGTAATGTAGATCCCTTATAAATGATTATAAGTAAGGATGAGCGAGTGTAATCATTACTATTCGCTACTCGCACGGATACTGCAGTATTCGTGATACTCGTTACTCGGATAGTATCGCTGGTGCTCATGAGTGATATGTCCATTGTTATCGATCTGACACATATTGACAGCTCCCTTCAGTACACAATGGGAGCTGGCACCTCAGTGAGAGCAGACTGAATGTTAGGGTCTCTCTGCGGGGCAAAACATGGTGTTTTATGCAGTAGAAACGCAAAAAAGCCCACCCTCCTGCCCTATCCTGGAAATACTCATTTTATAGTCGGATGTGTGTGTGACAACCCACTGGTCAGTGTGCCACAGTAGGGGTACTGCACCCATAACAGAGTGTGCGGTATCCCCTTCATTGGAGGGGATAATGTCGAACTGAGGCTCTCTTCCCAGCTCCCAGCATCCCTACACCTAGACTAGGGGACCAATCAGCTAACCCGTTACTAGTGTAAGCGGTCCCGGTGGGAGGAGTGTTAGGGTAGAAGGAGTGGGAAACACACAGAGAGTCTAGAGTCTAGTCTGAGGAGAGAAGCAAGGAACAAGTCCTAGAGGTACACCACAGGGAGGGCGCCTGAAAAGGAGTGGCGACCCAGGACAGAAAGGGGAGACCCAGTGCCAGACTGTCCGAGTAAACAGTCTGGGGAAATCCCGGTCCACAACGGAGTAGGTAATAAAGGGTTTGCAAGCCCATCTTGTTGGAGGGATCCCTACTCAATATGCAGGCCATGTTTCATTAATAGGCAGCAATCTCTGGAAAAATCTGGCGGTAAACATTCAATTACTCTGCAGCACCACTACTGTCACGGTCACCAGTCCTAATAGGACGACTGTGTTCTTAGACCGTGGTGGAAAGTTAGGCTGCAGGTCATAAAGCACCTGCCCCACGCCAGTGTGTCCTGTCATTAGGGTCCTAAAGTGCCCCCGGTCACTTCTATAGAGCCGGCTCTCTGGCTGTAGCGGCCTAGCCACCAGTGTCCCAGGTATGGCTGTGGGATCACCAGGCTCTCTCTGTCAGTCACTGTTTCAGCTCAGGGTTCCTCCGGTCAGGGAAGATGTGTGTGGCTGCCAGGCCCTTGTCCTCCCACCTACTTTCAGCTGTGGGGTGTCTCTGCTTGCGGTTGTAGTCTCCCTCGCCTCGCGCTATGGAGCGAGCTTTCTCTCCTAGGGTTTGTGCAACTCAGGATTCTGCATCCTCCAGGGAACCACGACTCCTGGGAAAGTCCTGCCTACAGCTTGGTGTTCTTCTTCTACTGTTCTCACTCTAACTGTTTTTTCCCAGGTTTTCTATTGTTGGTCTCTCCACCCATTTTGTGAGTGCTACCCTACGCTCCACCCTCACTACTCCTAACACCTGCCACCCCTTGCCCAACCTATAGTCCTAGGCATAGGGTCAGTGTGTGCACCTGTGTGGGTGTTTTCTCAACCGTCTTGCCTTACCTGGCTGCACTTCCCTTTGTGGCCACCTGGTCGCAGGGGCGCCACATAAACAGTACATCAGAGTGCCCCTATATACAGCACATCAGAATGGCCCTATATACAGCACATCAGAGAGCCCCTATATACAGCACATCAGAGTGCCCCTATATACAGCACATCAGGTGCCCCTATATATAGCACATCAGAGTGCCCATGTATAGAGCACATCATAGTGCCCCTATATACAGCACATCAGAGTGCCCCTATATACAGCACATCAGAGTGCTGCTATATACAGCACATCAGAGTGCCCCTATAAACAATACATCAGAGTGCTCATATAAACAGTACATCAGAGTGCCCCTATATACAGCACATCAGAGTGCCCCTATATACAGTACAGCACATCAGAGTGCCCTTATAAACAATATATCAGAGTGACACATAAAGAAAACCCCTATAAATAGCACATGAGAGAGCCTCCATGAAAAATACAATCAGAGTGCCATATAAACTGCATCATTTAAGTGACCCAATAAACAGTACATCAGACTACTCTATATAAAACACTATAACTGTATCCCAACCCGTCCCTCGTAGACTGTGAGCCCTCGTGGACAGGGTTCCTGCCCCTCCTGTACCTGTACGTCCCGATTGCCTAGATTTAGTGTACTTGTTATTGTCTCCCTTATCCTCATGTAAAGCGCCATGGAACCTAATGGCGCTATATAAATAAATAATAATAATAATAATAATAAAAGTGCCTTCATAAATAGCATTAACTACCTCCATAAATAATACCATTAGAGGACCCCAATAAGCAGTAATATCAGAATGCCGCCATAGATAGTGCTATTTAAGTGCCTCAATATACACTACCATCAGAGGGCACCTGTGTATAGCACCGTCGGAGTGTACCCATCTACACCCCCATTAGTGTGCACTCATGTACACCACCATCATCAGAGTGCACCCGTGTACAGCCCCTTCAGAGTGGTGCACCACTATCAAGAGTGCCCCCTTGTACACCCACATTAGAGTGCACCCCCATCAGAGTGCACCCGTGTACACCCCCATCAGGGTGCACCCGTGTACACCCCATCAGAGTCCACCACCATCAGAATGCACCCATGTACACCCCCATCAGAGTGCATCATCATCAGAGTGCACCCGTGTACACCACCATCAGAGTGCACCTGTGTACACTCCCATCAGAGACCACCCAAGTACTCCACCATCAAAGTGCACCCATGTACACCCCCATTAGAGTGCACCCGTGTAATGCCTCCAAACAGCACCTACAGAAAGTCTCTGTACATTTCACTATCAGTGGGTCCCCTTAAGGTGGTTACTTGGGACTATTTTATCTTTCTACTCTATGGGCCTAAGAGCTAACAGGCAGGTAGTTGCTAACTACAAGCTCCTGATGTCACATAGGCGGCCGTCACACTCATCAATATCGTGAGCGATATTGTTAGCGATCTCATGCACGCGCGATCGCTAACAATATCGTTCACATTGCTGGTGAGATATCACACAGACAGACTCACCAGCGATGTGGAGCAGCGAGATCGCTGGTAACCATGGTACACATCGGGTCACTAGGCGCCGTGCGGCACTTAGTAACCCGACGTTTACCATAGATACCATCTCCCAGCATAGGCTCTGCCGCTGGGAGATCGTTCATCATGGTGTCACACACCACGATGCTGCAGATTGATCAAGCGTTTATCGCTAGATATGAGCTCCGGCTCTCATATCTGCGATCAAACAATCAAGCGATTTTACATTGTAAAATCGCTTGATCGCATGTAGCGATGCACAAACGATATCGCTTAAAGGGAACCTGTCAGGTGGTTTATGCTCCTCCAGCTATCACTGTCTGTACCTGCAGCTTAATGATACCAGTCTAATCATCTCTGTCTGAGCTCATAGTGTAATGTGAAAGGTGAAAAAAAGCATTTATACACTTACATTTCAGACCCCACCTTGGAGGAGGGGGACTGTCTGGCAGGATAATAGTTAACTCACTTTTAACTTGGATAGCTAAAGGACCTGTGTGATGTAACGATCATGTGACCATAGTGGGCGGAGCTAAGCCAGCAAACATATTATGTTCTATGAGAACTTAGCTCCGCCTATTGTAGTCACATGGTTGTGACATCACATCAGGTCTCCCAACATGTTCTAGCACAAGGCTGAAATGTTAACTATTAACCTGCCAAACAGTCCCCTCCTCCAAGCTGGGGACAGACTGCCTCATTACATAAGGAAATGTAAGTGTATAAATGCTTTTTTTTCACCTTTCACATTACACTATGAGCTCAGACAGGGATGATTAGACTGGTATCATAAAGCTGCAGGTACAGATAGTGATAACTGGAGCGGCATAAACAGTCTGACAGGTTCCCTTTAAGCGATCAAAAACCAGATAGCTTAAACGATATCGTTCAAGATATTGCACCGTGTGACGGCCGCCTTAGACAGAGCAGCTGAATTTCTTCTGCTCTACTCTGTTGATGTGGCGTCACTGCCGATGTCATGCTCCCTAACTGCAGGGAACCAGCTGTCAATCAGCATGACATCGGTTGTCACACCTTGTTGATAGAGCAGCCTGGAAGATGAACATCACCCCTTTAAGGCATCACTAAAGGTACCTTTACACGCCGCGACGGCAGGCTGGATACATCCCGCTACAGGCTACAAATGTAGCTTGTAGCGCCAATGTAGCCCGTCGTAGCGGCGTCTGAAGACGTGACGCTACAGCGGCAACAGAATACATCTGTTTCCTAGCTCTGCTCGAAAATGATGGCTACAACGCCGATGGTAGCGAGCTGTATCGGCGTGTAAAGAAGCAACGGAAGGGAACTCGGGACAGCCTGCGATGTAGCTGCAATGTAGCTAAGGCGTCACCTAGGCTCCGTGTTACCGCGCCCCATGTGCGATCTTTGGTGGAAGATGGTGCGGTCCGATTGGTTGTCGGCGCACAGGGCGGCATATTTAAGGAGCTGACGAGTCACACTACACAATTGCTCGAGCGTCAATATTAATCAGCCTCCTGCGATGCCTGGCCAATCATGGTATTATTGATTTGTCCTATCAGCGTACGGACGTCTCGTAATCCACGATTGGAGCACGCCTATGTGCTGTCCCTGCTGCACCAGGTACGCCCATAGTAGCTGGTTGTAGCGGTGTGTAAATGAGATACAGCTGGCTACTTGAGACACCCGGCGATGTAGCTAGCTATAGATGTAGCGTGGCGTAGCGCATCTTGTCGCGGCGTGTAAAGGTGATGCGTTGACCGTTTGTAACCGTTTGAGCGTGCTCGTGCACGTGAAGTAGCGGGATGTATCCAGCCTGCCGTCGCGGCGTGTAAAGGTACCTTCACAGATTGTTCCTAATGCACCATGGTCCATGTACAATTGCTATCTATATATTCCTTGTACCAAGTATAGCTTCACTGTCATAGCTTACTATCATACAGATGTAACCAAGGGTAACTTGACAAATAATGCATCATCTTGAAATTTGTCACAGAATGTTGTAAGAGAATCAAGATAACTTTACATTGCACAGGTTATTGCTCGATGCCATGTTGCACCTTTTTGTGTTGCGTTGTCGCAGGTTGTGATATATGTGTTCAGGTAAACTTTGCTACATCTGTACATCTATATTCCTTTATGAAGGTAGTGCATGCCTCCATAGGGTGTGTATGGGTTGGCCAGGTTACCTGTGGTCCCTTTAAGACACAATACATAGTGAAATATTACTGTGGCTGACAATTTCATGCCCTTCTCAGGATCCCGTGAGATTCATTTCCATGTGTTTTCTCTTCTTTACAGTAGGCGACATAAGACGACATTGTCCCACAATCTGCATTATGTGCAGCCCGAGTCATTGCTCCTTTAACTAACTCTCGATAGTTAGCCAAAAACTTCTGAGATTCATTTCCTGCTACTGGTGTTGCTGCGTGGCAGAGGAACCAAAGATAGATCAAGGGGAAAAACAAGCGAAATCCAGGAAAAGCCGAGAATAAAACTCCTATAATGCGCCAGAGTACAGCAGAGGAGCGCGAATCTGGAGCAGAGCAGCATCTGCACATCCACAGAGTAACTTGAGGACAGATGACCACAGCCGGTGAGAATACATCTGTATACACAGCGGACACAAGAGCTCGGACAGTGGGATTACTGAGCTGCCATAGAGAGGGATTCCAGTCTGTGCCCTATAGGCCCCTAATGCCAGAAATGATAGATAGATAGATAGATAGATAGATAGAAAGATAGATAGATAGATAGATAGATAGAGATAGATAGATAGATACAGGAGTGCACATACAAATCGCAGGTGGAGTAGGCATAATTATATGACACCCCCCCCAGTGACGTGGGGTACCCAGTCACGGGCATTTATTTCACGGGGATGTCACGAGCGGCATGTGCCCGGACCCGTGGCCCTGGTGGTCGCTGAAAAAGGGGAAAAATAAAATAAAAGAGTTTGTGACATCACCTATGGTTCCCGGTAATGATACCGGCGCTGCTTGCAGACCTCCGGGGTGATGATGGGGTAGCCAGTTGGTGACGCTCCCCGTAGGTGGAGCGGGATCCCCGACGCAGTTGTGAATAATAGGGATTTACACAGGGATGCAGCTCTCCCCACAGCCTTGTCTCTTGTGCAGCAGGGGAAGACGGCTCATCAGGTGGAGAGACTGTAGTATAGTCTATGAAGGGAGCAGGATCAGAGGTCACAATAACAGACACACCACACTCTTGAGACTTGGTTTCGGTACCTTTTAGTGATGATGTTGCAAGGTTACGTCAAGGGTACCGTCCAAGTGGTTGTGTGGCTGTTCAGGATTTCCACACCCGATGAGTTGTGAGGCCTCCTTGTTGCTGTGTGTGTGCTCTAGTCCTGGGCTGTCTGAAACCTGGCCCTGACCTCTCCTGTGTCCCTCACTTGTATAGCAGGCGGTGAGAACCTTCTGCTGGGCACCGCTAACTCCTCTGCAGCCCCTGGCTCTGTTGGTGGCTGTGTTACAAGTGCTGCGCCAGGAGACTGAAGTCTCCCTGGCCTTCTGGCCTTCTCTGCTGGGCTATCTGGACCCTTGCAGACTTGGACTCCGGTGTTCGGGTTGCTACTGCTGCTTCTCTGGGGTGAACCGATATGGTTCTCTGCCCCCTCTCTGTCTCGCCTTGCCTCCGACCCTCACCCTTGGGTCCCTGCACTGGCTAGGCTTCCCTCTGGCACAGGCCTAGCATGGCTCCATTCACCAGGATGTCTTCACAGTCCTCCCTGGAACTGCACTGCCTAACTCCTCCCCCATGCCTGAAATTTATAGGGGACCTTGCCTGAAGCTGGCAAGTAGAGCTCCCCCTCCAGGTCTGGGATGGAGGGTGTTGCATGTGTAAGTTTACCTGATGTGGAAATCCCTCCCTGCATCAAGTGTTCCTGTGGCAACCGAACCGTAGGGGTGCCACATATATCTCCCAGCTCTTATGAACAAAGGAGAGGGACATGTATGTGGCACGTACATGGTAATTATGTCCCTATTAAAGTCTCTTGGTGTTCTAAGCCACTTCTTTCATGGCCGACATAAGTTACTATGCACCCAAAGATGCCCCACCCTCACGCACAGAATATTATATCCCCATAGGGAATTCATCAATATAATTTCCCACAATCCTGTTGCCACACACACACTTACAGTATAATGATTCCTCAGTATGATGTCCTCATAGCACCTACTCAGTATGAAGGTCCAAAATTATCCCTCACTATGATGACCTCCAGTCAGTATGATGTCCCACAGCTCCTACTCAGTTTGATCATACTTTCAGTATGATACCTCCATAGCCCCTTACTCAGTCTGAAGGTCCCCAATATGCCTCATGATAGCCATCGTATAGGCACCCCACTCAATATGATTGCCCTCCTCATTATGATACCTCCATAGCACCTTACTCAGTATGAAAGTCCCCAATATCCCTCACAATTATGGCCTCCACTCAGTATGATGTCCCCATGGCTCTCACTCAGTATAATACCTCTCTAGCCCCTTACTCACTATGAAGGCCCCCAATATCCCTCACTATGATGGCCTCCACTCAGTATGATATCCCCACAGCCTCCTGTCAGGATTGCCCTCCTTAACATAGCCCCTTACTCAGTGTGAAGGCTCACAATATCCCTCACTATGATGGCCCCAACTCAGTATGAGGGTCCCCACAGCCTCCCACTCAGTATGAGGGTCCCCATAGCCCCCACTCAGTATGAGGGTCCCCACAGCCCCAACTAGTATGAGGGTCCCCATAGCCCCCCACTCAGTATGGGGGTCCCCATGGCCCCCCACTCAGTATGAGGGTGCCCACAGCCCCTCACTCAGTATGAGGGCCACATAGCCCCAACTCAATATGAGGGTCACATAGCCCCCCCACTCAATATAAGGTCACCACAACTACTGAAATTCAAAAAATCACTGCTCGCTTTGTCCCATTTTCCAAGTGCACTTCTTGGATCTGCGCAGTGTTGAGTAATGAGGCTCCATGCAGCAAGCAGGCCGAACTGTGGATGTTGGAGCCATTGGCTGCCTGATCCACCATTCCATTACCTGGTTCCTGTATCCGGAGGATAATGATACTGCTGAAATTGTAATGACGGTCAACAGTCCGTCCTCTGGTTTCCACACACCATAGCGCTCTGAGTCAGATCGATCCTTCACATGTCCTGAGCATTGGACATTGCTTCATCAATCTCTAAAGAGAAAGGTGCTGGAAAACCCTTTCAAGTCCTTGGTTGAACTCTCCTGCCACTGGTGATTTATCATTTTCTCGGTGAAGAAATTATCACACCCAGCAATGGTTTCCCCCGTTTCCTGGACTGGAGGCCTACACTGGGGTTGCAGAGATGGGACCTCTGGGTTATATAGAGTAGAGTTTGTCATCAGCTGCTATGCTGTGTATAGGCAGCAACCACCGAGATAACAGAGGCTGGGTTTGTGCTGACACTGATGCCCCCTGAGCCTGCAGGATAGCTTGAATTTCTTTGCAACTTCATTGGGTGGGCTTATAAACCATCCGGAATATCCTGCATTGAAATCATTCATCAATTTTTCTCTGTTATCCACATCCAGGAAGATTAGCTACAGTGCCATGGGTTGTAAACTTCTTGATTATGTTTTGCTCTGTAGACAGTGGAGCATAAAGCTCTCTGGAGATGGACTTGTAACCTTGAGATTGTTAATATTTTTCAACTATTTTGGTACTCAAGTCCCCAGAATATTTTCTTTTCCTCTTTCTGTTCTCCATGCTTAGTGTGACACACAATGCAAAGATTGAGTCAACTTCTCCCCTTGTTATCTAATTTCAGGTGTGATTTTCATATTGCCCACACCTGTTACATGCCTGAGGTCAGTTTGAACGAGCATCATATGCTTGAAACAAAGTTGTGTACCCACATGTTTAGAAAGGTGCCAAAGATTTTGTCCGGCCTATTTTGGGGTTTTGTGTGAAATTATGTACAATTTGCCTTTTTTTGTCTCAGTTTTTTTTTTGTATTGCTCCAATATACACAAAGGAAATAAAAGTGTATAACAAAACATGTTTAATTACAATAAATTCCTTGGAAAAATACTTCATTTTCTGGAACAATTTGAAGGGTGCCAACACTCTTGGTATGGCTGTATTTCTATTATATCCTATTACTTAAGAACACTTTTTAACATATGTAACATGCTTGTCTTCTGTATTTCTGGCCACAGACTTTAAACAGATGTAGACTGTTCTTCCTGGCCCAACTAACACATATTGATGGGCCTAACTAAATAGAAAAAGGGGAATATGCTGCTGCCAGATGTCTCTGGCAGGGGCTTACCTCCCCTGAGAATAAAACACATTGGATGGTAGGTGGGTCCCATCAAAATCATGGCTTTTGGCCAACATCTATTGATTGTTTATGTTCAGCTTCAGAGCACAGCGTAACTTGGATCTTGATTTCTTGGTATATTGATGACTCTTGTTAATTTCCTTTCCAGATCCCGATTGGCCTCTGCAGTCCCCCAATGGATGGAGTTGTGCCGCTTGAAGCCTGGTGCCTATGATATTAGGCTATCAATGTCCTTCCATAGGTACCTGCTTTTCCTACTTGTCTTCTTGGACTTCTGCATTATTGAGCACCTTGTTCAGAGTCAGAACCACACACTGATATTCTCCAAGGACAACAACCTCCGGAACTGCAGCTGCTCCTTCGACATCCAGAGCTGCGACTACAGTTTGGCCAACCTGATGTGTAACTGTAAAACCATCGCCCTTCCGAAAAACAAGACTGGGTCCAGACTGAGCTACAATGGTGACCTGACCATCTGGTTCTCAGACACAATCACCCTAGGAAGGTTGGTTAACTTTACCTTTGTCCATAACTTAAAACTATCTTTATGTGGAGCAACGACTCTCCCAGCAGAGTATCTGGCCATTCTGGGGCTTAGATACCTTCGTGTCCAAGCTGAGAGCATCCAAGAGCAAAGCCTGACAATAACCCACTGCAGTGTTGCAGATAGACTGTGCCAAGCACCTACAACACCAACGTTTCACATCTCCTATCTGGATACTTCACTGTTTAATGGACTTCCCTTGTTAAAGTCGTACAGCGTAGAGAACGTATCAAGCATAAAAGAAGAGTTCCCGAATCTGCCGTTTTCCAACTTGATATCGGCCACAAATAAGAGCTACATTGTGACGTTAATTTACTGATGATCAAAAAAGGATTGAACTGAGGGCTTTTCTTCTAGTCTGAGACTGTAAAGTAGGACTGTCTAGTTTCCGATAACTAGAACTCAGTGTGTGATGTGAAAATGACAATTTAAAGAGAACCTGTCATCAGGATTTATCACTATACAGTAAAGCATCGGCCCATAATGCCGCTGTGATGCTGATTACACTGATACCTGCAGTGAAGGCTCCGATCTGTGGTTGTGGAATAATGTTCCTTCATAGTTTCATCAGATGAAGCCTTCTGCGCATCAAAGCGAGGGATTTGGGGTCGGGTCGTGTTCTCTGCCCCTCCGTCTGCCTCTTTCTTTTACTGGTCACTGATTATTCTGTCACCTGCCTCCTGTTTGAAATTTCATGCCACCACCATCATTGGTATGGGCGCCACGTACACAGTGTGATTCTATGGCCGGTCTGCAAATCATCAATAAAATGGTGCGGAGGCGGCGCATGCGCAGATAAAGATTTCAGCTGCATGAATCCTTCATGAAGCTGAAATCTCAACTTGCCACCTGCAGCACCATTTTATTGAAGACAACCAGTGGAATCACACAGCGCACAGTCTTCAATAAAATGGCACCATTTGCAGATTGAGACTTCGACTCAATGAATAAGTCATGGAGCTGAAATCTCGAACTGTGCATGCGCCGCCTCCGGTACCATTTTATTGAGGACTATCTGTGGAACCAAACTGCACACACGCCACCCACCCTAATGACGGAGGCAGCGATGGCAAAGTATATAAAAAAAGAGGCAGGTCACCGAATAATCAGTGACCTGTAGAATAGAAGAGGCAGGCGGAGAGGTAAAGAAGCAGCAGACCGACCCCCAAGTAACTTGCCCCCTTGATGCCCAGAAGACGTCATCAAACGAAAACCTTAGAGGGAATTGTTCCACAACCACCGCAGGTATCAGTGTAATCAGCATCACAGCGACATTATATCTGGGGCTTTATTGTATAGTGATCACTCCTGCTGACAGGTTCTCTTTACAAGGGTTATCGGGTTCTTTATCCATGGGATTAACCATCTATATTAAATCAGTGTAGGTCCAATTCTTGTCACCGACACCGATCTGCTGTACTAGGGTCATTGGTTTCCAGGGATCCGCTGTACCTGCCTGCCGGGGATGCTAAAAGTGTTGGCTATACTGTCACAGTCGCTAACAAACGTAGCAAAGTGTGCCAGGAAGCCGACAATGACAAGACTTTCAAAGATGGCGCTGGTGCCAAGAAAGCCATACATTTTTAAGAACCAGATAACCCCTTGAACTTCACTGGATAAGAGAGAGAAGTGATTGAATTGATTAGTGGTACACCACTGTGGAATATGTTTGTGCTACTACAATAAACTATAATAATAAACCTTCCTTTGTTTTTCTTAAGGCTTAACTCCCATTTTTCTTGTCCTTCCAGTCATAGTTAATGTTCTATCCTTCATGTCTTTTGGCAAATATTTGTATTCCCCATAAAATTGTCATTCTGAAGCGTCTTTTCTAAGACCTCTATAGTGTGCTGACGCCATAATCATAGATTTAAGGTTGAAAGAACAGTGGACCCAAATTCATCTTGTTCAATCTACATTATAGCCTAACATGTTTATTCATAGGAAGGCAAAAACCCTATGAGGCAGAAGCTCATTGTCCCATATTAGGAGAAAAGTGCCTTCCCAACTTCACATAAGACAATCAGACTAGTTCCTTGTATCCAGGTTCCATAACCTGTGCTATTATATTTTTCAAGAAAGGTATTTAAGCCCTCCATGAACTTTTTTTGTGAATTTATCAGTACAAAATTGTCTGGCAAAGAGTTAGTCTCACAGCCTTGCACAGTAGAGAATCCATAATCTCACTGCTCGTATAGTAGAGAATCCATAGTCTCACTGCTCTTACAGTAAAGAATCCATAGTCTCACAGCCTTGCACAGTAGAGAATCCATAATCTCACTGCACTTACAGTGGGGAATCCATAGTCTCACTGCTCATAAAGTAGGGAATCCATAGTCTCACTACTCATAAAGTAGGGAATCCATAGTCTCACTGCTCGCATAGTAGAGAATCTATTGTCTCACTGCTTACACAGTAGAGAATCCATAGTCTCACTGCTCACACAGTAGGGAATCCATGGTCTCACTGCTCGCACAGTAGAGAATCCATAGTCTCACTGCTCACACAGTAGGGAATCCATGGTCTCACTGCTCACACAGTAGGGAATCCATAGTTTCACTACTCGTAAAGTAGGGAATCCATAGTCTCACCGCTCGCACAGTAGGGAATCCATAGTCTCACTGCAAGCACACTAGGGAATCTTTAGTCTCACTGCTTACACAGTAGAGAATCCATAGTCTCACTGCTCACACAGTAGGGAATCTTTAGTCTCACTGCTCATACAGTAGGGAATCCATAATCTCACTGCTCGCACAGTAGAGAATCCATAGTCTCACTGCTCGCACAGTAGGGAATCCATAGTCTCATTGCTTGCAGAGTAGGGAATTCATAGTTTTACTACTCGTAAAGTAGGGAATCCATAGTCTGGCTGCATGCCCAGTAGGCAATCCAAACTCTCACTGCTCACCCAGTAGAGAATCCATCCTCTCACTTCTCACACAGTGGAGAATTCATAGTCTCACTGCTCGCACAGTAGAGAATCCATAATCTCACTGCTCGCACAGTAGAGAATCCATAGTCTCACTGCTCACACAGTAGAGAATCCATAGTCTCACTGCTCGCACAGTAGGGAATCCATAGTCTCACTGCTCGCACAGTAGAGAATCCATAGTCTCAATGCTCGCACAGTAGGGAATCCATAATCTCACTGCTCGCACAGTAGAGAATCCATAGTCTTACTGCTCGCACAGTAAAAAATCCATAGTCTCACTGCTCGCACAGTAGAGAATGTATAGTCTCACAGCCTTGAACAGTAGAGAATCCACAGTCTCACTGCTCGCACAGTAGAGAATCCATAGTCTCACTGCTCGCACAGTAGGGAATCTATGGTCTCATTGCTTGCAGAGTAGAGAATCCATAGTCTCACTGCTTGCACAGTAGAGAATCCATAGTTTCACTGCTCGCACAGTAGAGAATCCATAGTCTCACTGCTCGCACAGTAGAGCATCCATAGTCTCACTGCTTGCACAGTAAAAAATCCATAGTCTCACTGATCGCACATTACAGAGTCCATAACCTTACTGCTCACACAGTAAACAATTGTCATGATAATACTATACCAGGAAAGATCTTTAAAAAAAATTATTAAACAACATGTATAAGTGCTTCTCAATAAATCAGAATATCATCAAAAAGTTCATTTATTTCAGTAATTCAATGCATAAAGTGAAACATATATATTATATCGAGTCATTACACACAGAGTGATCTATTTCATGTGTTTATTTCTGTTAATGTTGATGATTATGGCTTACAGTCAATGAAAACCCAAAAGTCATTATCTCAAAAAATAAGAATGATTACACGCAAAGTTATCCTGAACGATATCCTTGAAACGTCTCAGATATGTGATCATTCCAAAGATATCGTTTGTGCATCCTTGTGTGTAAAAGAACCATAATGGATGAAAAGATCGTTGGATCGTTCATCCAAGATTTGAGAGCCTGACCTCAAATCTATTGGTGCCGTTACACACGAGGATATCGTCAACGATATCCTAAGAAATGTCACATGACTAAAATTGAACTAACGATATTCAATTATCGCTCATGCGTCGTCACACACAAGGATATCGTGAACAATATTCATTCTGACTCTGTGCCAGAATCGTTAGTAAATCTGTCAATCCAACACTGAACAATAATGTGCCAGCGCTGTGACATCAGTACTGGCACATAATTGTGTGTAAAAGTATTACAGTGCCTACAAGTAGTATTCAACCCCCTGCAGATTTAGCTGGTTTGATAAGATGCCAATAAGTTAGAGCCTTCAAACTGCAAACGAGAGTAGGATTTATTAACAGAAGCATAAATCTTACAAACCAAAAAGTTATGTTGCTCAGTTGAATTTTTATAAATTTTAAACATAAAAGTGTGGGTCAATTATTATTCAACCCCTATGTTTAATATTTTGTGGAATAACCCTTGTTTGCAATTACAGCTAATAATCGTCTTTTATAAGACCTGATCAGGCCGGCACATGTCTCTGGAGTTATCTTGGCCCACTCCTCCATGCAGATCTTCTCCAAGTTATCTAGGTTCTTTGGGTGTCTCATGTGGACTTTAATCTTGAGCTCCTTCCACAAGTTTTCAATTGTGTTAAGGTCAGGAGACTGACTAGGCCACTCCATCACCTTGATTTTTTCCCTCTTGAACCAGGCCTTGGTTTTCTTGGCTGTGTGCTTTGGGTCGTTGTCTTGTTGGAAGATGAAATTACGACCCATCTTAAGATCCTTGATGGAGGAGCGGAGGTTCTTGGCCAAAATCTCCAGGTAGGCCGTGCTATCCATCTTCCCATGGATGCGGACCAGATGCGGACCCCACAGCATGATGCTGCCACCACCATGCTTGACTGTAGGGATGGTATTCTTGGGGTCGTATGCAGTGCCATCCAGTCTCCAAACGTCACGTGTGTGGTTGGCACCAAAGATCTCGATCTTGGTCTCATCAGACCATAGAACCTTGAACCAGTCTGTCTCAGAGTCCTCCAAGTGATCATGAGCAAACTGTAGACGAGCCTTGACATGACGCTTTGAAAGTAAAGGAACCTTACGGGCTCGTCTGGAACGGAGACCATTGCGGAGACCATTGGAGTACGTTACTTATGGTATTGACTGAAACCAATGTCCCCACTGCCATGAGATCTTCCCGGAGCTCCTTCCTTGTTGTCCTTGGGTGAGCCTTGACTCTTCGGACAAGCCTGGCCTCAGCACGGGAGGAAACTTTCAAAGGCTGTCCAGGCCGTGGAAGTCTAACAGTAGTTTCATAAGCCTTCCACTTCCGGATGATGCTCCCAACAGTGGAGACAGGTAGGCCCAACTCCTTGGAAAGGGTTTTGTACCCCTTGCCAGCCTTGTGACCCTCCACAATCTTGTCTCTGATGGCCTTGGAATGCTCCTTTGTCTTTCCCATGTTGACCATGTATGAGTGCTGTTCACAAGTTTGGGGAGGGTCTTAAATAGTCAGAAAAGGCTGGCAAAAGAGATAATTAATCCACACATGTGAAGCTCATTGTTATTTGTGCCTGAACTACTTCTTAATACTTTAAGGTACCTTTACACGCCGCGACGGCAGGCTGGATACATCCCGCTACTTCACGTGCACGAGCACGCTCAAACGGTTACAAACGGTCAACGCACCCTCTTTACACGCCGCCACAAGGTTCGCTACGCCACGCTACATCTATAGCTAGCTACATCGCCGGGTGTCTCAAGTAGCCAGCTGTAGCTCATTTACACACCGCTATAACCAGCTACTATGGGCGTACCTGGTGCAGCAGGGACAGCACATAGGCGTGCCACAATTGTGGATTACGAGCCGTCCGTACGCTGATAGGACGAAGCAATAACATCCTGATTGGGCAGGCAACGCAGGAGGCTGAGTAATACAGCACGCTCGAGCGATTGTGTAGTGTGACTCGTCAGCTCCTTTAAATATGCCTCCCTATGCAGCGACTACCAATCGTCATGCAGCAGCTTCCACCAATGAACGCACATGGGGCGCGGTAACACGGAGCCAGGGTCACGCCGTAGCTACATCGCAGGCTGTCCAGAGTTCCCTTCCGTTGCCTCTTTACACGCCGACACAGCTCGCTACCATCGGCGTTGTAGCCATCAGTTTTTGAGCAGAGCTAGGAAACAGATGTATCTGTTGCCGGCTGTAGCGTCACGTCTTCAGACGCCGCTACGACGGGCTACATTGGCGCTACAAGCTACATTTGTAGCCTGTAGCGGGATGTATCCAGCCTGCCGTCGCGGCGTGTAAAGGTACCATTAGGGGGACCAAACAGAATGCTGGTGGTTTGAGGGGTTGAATAATAAATTACCCTTTGAATTAACTTTTAACGCTTTAAAAAAAAATTTAAAAAAAAATTTTTGTGGCTGCAGTGCATTTCCCACTTCCAGGCTGATCTACAGTCCAAATGTCACAATGCCAAGTTAATTCCGGATGTGTCAACCAGCTAAATCTGCAGGGGGTTAAATACTACTTGTAGGCACTGTAAATACACTTTTCTTGACAATGTCCCTGCCTGATTTTACATTTAAACACGCTCCTGCAGCTCTGAGGAACCTGCCGTCACAGTGCTGCAGGAGCGCGTAAAAAGCGGTGTTTATGGGGTTTATTAAACTCACCAACATGGCCACAGAGAGTGGCCACACTCCCCTGTAGTCATGCTACCCCTAACATTGGCAGCCCAGGGGTTAACTGTACCAGGTTGCAGAAGCAGCATTATTGCGGCTCTGCTACAATCATTCTTAAAAAGCCGGCGGGTACTGTCTGTTCACAGTGCGCCGTGAAAAGTTACTAAACTGTTTTGTGAATAGGGAGCTATCCTCTGCTCTGGTGCTGAAGACAACACAGGGCTTCAGCATCTAAGCGATCATCAATACAGCAGAAAACAGCTCCTCTTATACTGTAATGAGGAGATGCGGCTCTGTTATGTACGCAATTTGCGTACACATCCTGATTACAGTATAAGAGGAGCTGTTTTCTGCTGTATTGATGATCGCTTAGGTGCTGAAGCCCTGTGTCGTCTTCAGCACCAGAGCAGAGGACAGCTCCCTATTCACAAAACAGTGTAGTAACTTTTCACGGAGCACTGTGAACAGACAGTACCCGCCGGCTTTTTAAGAATGAATGAAGCAGAGCCAACAAAATGCGCCTTCTCCAAACTGCCTTGGTTAAGCCCTGCGCTGCCAATGTTTTGGGCTACATGGCTCCAAGGGACTCTGGGGCCATGTAGCCCAATAACAATAACCCATTAAACACCGGCTTCAGACACACCGGTTTTTCATGAATTTATCTAGCAGAGCCGACATTGTGCGGCTTCTGCTAAATACATGATTTAACCGTTGCGCTGCCAATGTTATGTGCTACATGGCTCCATGGGAGTGTGGGCACTCTCTGGGGCCATGTGGCACAATAACATTAACCCCTTACACACAGGGTTAATACCCGCTCCTGCATCACAGTGTCGGCATGTAGCACTGAGCTGCAGGAGTGGGTTAAAATGAATAACATATTAAAAAAAATAGCTTTCTACATTTTAACAAACAAAATTACAGTTCCAGGAATAGAAGACTTTTGAACGATATCGTTCAAAAGGTTTCACACTGAACGATGTGGAACATCCTTCAGTGCTTAATTGGATGACGAATAATAGATTTGAGGTCAGGATCTCAAATCTTGGATAAACGATCTAACGATCTTTTCAACCTATATCGTTCGTTTACACTCAAGGATGCACAAACGATCTCTTTGGAACGATCACATATCTGTGACGTTTCAAGGATATTGATCAGGATATCTTTGCGTATAACACCACCATATCGTTCGTCGTCCAATTAATGTTCATTCAAGAAGCAACATCGTTCAGTGTGACAGCATTATGAACGATGCTGTTCAAAAATCTCCTATTCCTGCCGCTGTTACTTAAGAGAGTTTA
This sequence comes from Allobates femoralis, assembly GCA_033576535.1. Taxonomy (NCBI): domain Eukaryota; kingdom Metazoa; phylum Chordata; class Amphibia; order Anura; family Aromobatidae; genus Allobates; species Allobates femoralis. The sequence continues at coordinate 44,806,646 of JARQOC010000002.1, read as the reverse complement.
TTAAAAACATTTTCCGTGTGTGATTTTACATGTAAAGCCGCTCTGCAGCTCTGTGCTACATGTCGGCACAGAGCTGCAGGAGCAGCTATGAGCCCAGTCTTTGAGTGGTTAATGATATAGTGTGCCACATGGCCCAGAGAGTGCCCACACTCCCTTGAGCCATGTAGCCTAAAACCTTGTATGGGCAGTGGTTAAATCATTTACATTTTAGAAGCCACACACAGATGGCTCTGCTATATGTATTCATAAAAAGTCGCCGGCTCCTGTCATTTTACAGTCCGCCGTGAACAATTGCTAAACACCTTCCTGAATAGGGAGCTGTACCAGGTACTAACGCAAAATGCGTACTGTACTCATCTCTGTCCATGGTGCTGATCGCTTCAGCATTAATACCGTGTTTTCCCGAAAGTAAGACCCTGTCTTACAATTTTTTGGGGGCCAAAAGTGGCCCCCTGTCTTACTTTCGGGGGGGGCCTTACATTGGAGGCCCCACCATTCATCCATCCACACACTGCAGCCATCCATTAACACATTCCCACACATACAGACACATGCATACACATATATACACACCATACACACCACACACACAGTCACACACACACACATAGCACCGCTTCTTACCGGGTCCGGTGTGGGGTCCCCGATGGTCCTGTGCCGTCCTCTGTGCTCCGGTCCGGTCCCCGAGATGATCCGCTGCCGTCCGCCGTGTTCCGGTGCCGTTTTGCACCGGTATTGCCAGTCCTAGGCTCCATGGTCCCTGCTCTTCCGGAGTTCAGGCCGCAGCTCCGCCCAGGTCATAGTGTGGGCCAATCAGCATAGCGGCGCTCAGAAGCAAGCGTCATCGGGCCCTTGCCTCTGACGTCAGCGCCGCTATGCTGATTGGCCCACACTATGACCTGGGCGGAGCTGCGGCCTGAACTCCGGAAGAGCAGGGACCATGGAGCCTAGGACCGGCAATACCAGTGCAAAACGGCACCGGAACACGGCGGACGGCAGCGGATCATCTCGGGGACCGGACCGGAGCACAGAGGACGGCACAGGACCATCGGGGACCCCACACCGGACCCGGTAAGAAGCGGTGATATGTGTGTGTGACTGTGTGTGTGGTGTGTATATATGTGTATGCTTGTGTCTGTATGTGTGTATGTATGTATGTACCCCCCCCCCCCCCGTGTTTCCCCGATAGTAAGAACCCCCCCTCCCCCCTACCCTGCCTTACATTCGGGGGGTCTTACATTAGCAGACCCCCCGTCCCCCCCCCCCACCCTGTCTTACTTTCGGGGGGGTCTTACTATCGGGAAAACACGGTAACTATGGCCAGCACACATTGAAACTCCAATGCGCTAGCTATACTTATTAATGCTGAAGCGATCAGCACCATGGACAGAGATGGGTACAGTACCCATTTTGCGTTAGTACCCTGTACAGCTCCCTATTCAGGAAGGTGTTTAGCAATTGTTCACGGCGGACTGTAAAATGACAGGAGTCGGCGGCTTTTTATGAATACATATAGCAGAGCAGTGCGGCTTCTAAAAAATAAATGATTTAACCACTGCCCTGACAAGGTTTTAGGCTACATGGCTCAAGGGAGTGTGGGCACTCTCTGGGGCCATGTGGCACACTATATCATTAACCACTCAAAGACTTGGTTCATAGCCGCTCCTGCAGCTCTGTGCCGACATGTAGCACAGAGCTGCAGAGCGGCTTTACGTGTAAAATCACAGATGTATTTTATAAATTAAAGTTTTTTAATCACTTTTAGATACAATAATGTTCCAGTTCTGCTATCACAGCGCTGCCACATTATTGTAACGGCATTGTTCAGCATCGGATGGAAAAATCTCCCTCCGATACTGGCGCGCTGCCAATATGGATATCGTTACCGATATCCTTGTGTGTGATGACGCACGAATGATATATACATATCGTTCGTATGATTTCAGTCACGGGACTTTTGGAAGGATATCGTTAACGATATCCTTGTGTGTAAACCCACCATTAGGCTGGAAACACACTATCCTACTTACATGTGAGTCTCTTGGACAACACTTGGATGAGTGACCCTGAACGGCCTTTCCCTCTCTGGAAGGGATTGTGATGCTGCACAAAAACACAAGCAGCTGACACTCCCGTCCAGAGAGGTGAAGACCGTTCAGGGTCACTGATCCAAGTCTTGTCCAAGAGACTCGCATGTAAGTAGGATAGTGTGTTTCCACCCTTAGTCTGGTTTAGTACCCTACACAACCATTGACATGCTCCACAAGGGGGTAAGCTACAACAGGTCATTCCTAAAGAAGAGTGCTGTATCCAAGCATATTAATGGAAAGTTGAGTGGAAGGAAAATGTGTGGTAGAAAAAGGTGCACAAGCAAAGGATTGTTAAGAAAAGGCCATTCAAAAATTTGGGGGAGATTCACAAGGAGTGGACGATGCTGGAGTCAGTGCTTCAAGAGCCACTACACACAGATGTATCCAGGACATGGGCTGCAACTGTCACATTCCTTGTGTCAAGCCACTCATGACCAATAGACATCGCAAGGAACGCCTTAAGCCAGAGTCACACATACCATCCATTTTTGGATTAAATCCGTTTTTGGGAACATTTTGGTCATTTGTTTTTCAAAGTACAAAAACCCATATGCGTTAATGCATGTGCATGTGCGTTTTTGTGCAGCATCCCTAAAACGCTGCTAGAAGCGTTTTTGGGGTGCTTTAAAAAAACGCATGCGCTTTTTAACATGGGGCCCTATAGGAGACGCATGCGTTAATGCATTATACATATAGGCACCATGCGTTAACGCATGCGTTTTTGCATGCATTTTTGGTGAAAAAATGACTAAGTCCAAAAATTTTCAAAAAATGTCCAGGACCCCAGGGGACAAAATGGGCACCCTAACAAAAATAGATCCGGTTTTCTAAGGGCTTAAAAAAACGCATGGGCATGTGTGACCCTAGCCTTACCTAGGCCAAGGAAAAAAAGAAATGGACTGTTATCAGTGGTCCAAGGAGTTGTTTTCAGATTACAGTAATTTTTGCATTTCATTTGTAAATCAAGGTCTCAGAGTCTGGAGGAAGAGTGAAGAGGCCACAATCCAAGCTGCTTGAGGTGTAGTGTGAAGTTTCCAAAATCATTGATGGTTTAGGGAGCCATGTCATCTGCTGGTGTAGGTCCAATGTGTTTTATCAAGACCATACTCAGCGCTACTGTCTACAAGGAAATTTTAGAGCCCTTCATACTTCCCTTTGCCGAAAAGCTTTTTGGAGATTGAGATTTCATTTTCCAGCAGGACTTGGCACCTGTTCACACTGCCAAAAGTACCAACACCTGGTTTACTAACCACATTATAACTGTGCTTAATTGACTAGCAAACTCGTCTGACTTAAAGAGGACCTGTCACCAAAGCAGGCATGGTGATCTAATTACAGCACTGGATACAGCATGTCTGCAGCATGCAGGCAAGGGGTCCCCCAGCACTTGAGCTGCCCTGTACCCCGAGATAATACAGTTAGAAAACTTACATGCTACAGCCACTAAGGAGGCGGCTAGGGGCTGCAGCCAAGGGCAGATTCACACCCCTGCCTGTGTAATCTGCCCACCGCTGCCAATCATCCTCTCCCTTTCAGGGGGCGGGGGTACACGGGAGAGAAAAAAAAACAGTTTAAATGCTGCAGACACTGAGAGAATGATTGGCAGCGGTGGGCAGATTACACATGCAGGGGGTGTGAATCTGCCCTTGGCTGCAGCCCCTAGCCACCTTCTTAGTGGCTGGAGCATGTACGTTTTCTAAGTGTATTATCTCGGGGTACAGGGCTGCTCAAGTGCTTATGGACCCCTTGCCTGCATGCTGCAGACATGCTGTATCCAGTGCTGTAATTAGATCACCATGCCTGCTTTGGTGACAGGTCCTCTTTAAACATAGAGAATCTATGAGAGACACCAGACCCAACAATGCAGATGAGCTGAAGGCTGCTATCAAAGCAACCTGGGCTTCTATAACATCTCAGCAGTTCCACAGGTTGATCACCTCCATGTCACGCTGCATTGATGCAGTAATTCATGCAAAAGGAGCCTGGACCAAGTATTGAGTACATTTACTACCATCAGTAAGAGCATTGATGACGGTCCATGGCTGGATCTGCCAGCATGACAATTGTGGAGCCCACTGGGACGGGGTACTCGGTACCGGACCGGGGTACTGCTGGGGATGTCACGGAGGTCTTGGTCCGGAGTGTGTCCCGGGTTCTCACAAGTAAAAGGGGATATATACAAAGGATAAAGTTTGTCATGACGCCACCCACGGGTTGTGGTCAGAAATGGGACCACCGCTGCAGCGCCGCTCTGCCAGGAGGATGGAGGGATGGATGGGATGGGCTGCAGACAGATGGATGAGCCCGCCGTGGGTTGGGCTGCTCCTGACAGGATAAAAGGTATGCAAAGTCCAATATACCTGGAATCAAACACGGACACTCAGGCAGGGTTCACCGGGTTTACTTGTAAGTTCTTCACAGTTAACACAGCTCACGGTACAGTTCAGTTCTTATCAGTTCACAGTGCAGTTAACCTCGGGAACACTCGAACACTCTGCAGCCAGGCTGTCACTCTGAGACCCCTCACTCCTTCTAAGTACTTCCAGGCTGTTGTTTCTCTCTCTCTGTTATCTCCCCGGGTTGTATGGCGGCAGCTCGGACCCTTGTGGGTCCTCGTGGTTGCTGCTGTGCCTTCAACCCTTGCTGTGGGAACTCCAACCTGGAGTTAGAGCTCCCGTCGGTTAATCTGGGAAGCCGGGTGAATCATCGGTTCCCTCCAGAGCCGGCACTCTGTTGTGTGCCTAGTCTGCAGCAACCCTTTCCTGCAAGGCATTACCAGACTCCCTCCTTCTAGCTCGTGTGACTCCAGCACAAATCAGGGAAACCTACTCCGCCTGTAGTTAGTCGGTGCTGCCGTGTTCCTCTGACCCAGTACTGCTGGTCCGGTCTCTTTCCTCACACTCCTCTGGGATGTCGGCTATGGACGAGTTTTCTCTCCATGGTTTCTGTGACTCTGTGGATTCTGCATCTCCATCAAGCCCAACCCTACGAGGATGTGTGTCACTTTTTGCTTGATATCTTTTCAGCTCAGCCTACCTCGGCCTACTAACAACTTCCTCCTCTTTTCCTCTATTTGTACCCTCTGTCACCTGATCTAAATTCTTCCCACCCACTTTCCTCTAAACCCACCACCCCTTGCCCGCGTAGAGTCCCGCCTCCGGATTGGGTGCCGCCTCTGTGGGTGAGTGTGTCCGTGAGGCTGTTTGGTGTACAAACCGTCTATCTTTCTGCCTGGCTGCAGTTCCCTATGTGGCCACCCTGGTCGCAGGGGCGCCACATTCCCCCGGAGTTAAACCGGCGTGTCCTCACACCGTCCGGCATGGATCCCCTGAAAAAGGCATTTTATTTTATAACATTAACATTAAGCATTTTTTTTTTTTGAACAATTGTTTTTTATTGAAAACAGTTCATTAAGCATATTTTTATCTTCCACTTAAGGAGGTACGGGTTCTTTTAATGTTGCATTAACTATGTACTATGTCCACTGGTGTTTCTGCTTTGGAGGCCTAGATTCGCTTACACCACCCCCAAGGCACTTGCTTTTCCTAACTTAATGTGCATGGGGGTCAATCCAGTTCCTCCACCCTCTTGGACACTCTACCAGGTTAAGTGCTAAAACACATTATTCACTAAAAGGCATTACTTTTCAGCATAAAAGTATAAAAGTCTCGAAAAGTGCAAAAATGTTCAAAAAGGGAACAAGTGCTTCAAAAAGCGTTCAAAAGCACCTTGCAAGTTCAGTTCAAGGTTCTAGGCACAGTCTTAAAAGTGCAGATTGGTCTTAAAGCCAATTGGGAGCATACCATGTGCTCAACTATATACAGGGAAAGTTTATACCAAGTCACTGTCCATGGCATCAAATGTTCATCAAACATATAAAAGACAAACAGGGGAAAAGGCTATCATTCACTCAGGATTGGGATGGGGCCATCAAGGATCACATCACATTCACACTTACAATTCTGGTACAGCAGGATCCGGATCTTCACTTCAGTTCCTTTTTCTCCACTTTCCACGGAAGCACTTGTGGAGCTCTCCTTGGAAACAGTTTCAGCTCTTGAAGGGCTTGTACTAGCAGGTAACAGCTGGATGTCTGGGTAGCTGTGTCCTTAGTCGACTTTGCTGCAACAGTCTCTATATTAAATTTGTAGAACCCGTGTTGTTGACTGAATCCGTGTAAGCTGCTGGATCCGGGTAAATGGCTGGATCAGGTTCAGGATCCTCTAAGGCTGGGAGGTCTTCTTCCTCTGTTGCTTGCAAAGACAGTCTCCTTACTTGGACTCCATAGGGACCTCTTTCTCCCTGTACTACTTTGTAGGAGACCCATTCTCCGATGGTCACTTTCCTGTCTGGGTGTTGTGCAGGAAGATGCGCTTCCACATCACGCCTGTTTATAAAAATGTCTCTTGGCGCACCGGGTTCACGCGCAAAGGAGAATCCTTTATCCTCAATGATTTTTACTATTTGTCCCTGATGCCGTGGGGATCTGCGCACTTCTCGGTTGCGACGAGCCTCTGCCTTTGCCTCTTTAGTGCGGGCGATCACAATCTGTTTTTGTACTAGCCGCTCAACCTCTTCTTTCTCCCACTTGCACACATAGCGTCTAATATACTCCTCCTGGGTAATAATTTCTGCTGGTTCCACTGCACTGCTAGGGTCTCCAAGAAAGCCCATGAGATCATCGCAGGTCTCACTCCTCTCCCACCAGGATAGAGCTGTTCCCCTCTCACCTCTGATGTTACAGGCGCAGGTATCAAGGGGCTCCAACAATGGCAACCATCCCTCTTCCAGGGCTCCTAGTGGGTCAGTCACTCTTGGGGCAGGGCGCGGTGCAGCTCCGGGAGTAGACAGGTCAATCAGTGTTGCGGTGCAGCATTCTTCCTCGCTCCGTGGACAACTGTTGGAGGTGCCAACCCAGCCAAGTTGTGCAGACCAAGACTGAAGATTTTGCTGCACGTTGGTTTGAATCCGGGTCCTCTGCTCCGCTAGGGCCCGGGTCATCTGTAGGGGCAGCAGCCGCATTAAGCCCCTCCGGGTGTCTCGGATCTCCGGACGTCTGTCTCCGCCTTCCGCCATGCTGCCTCGATCACTGTTGTTCTCTCCCTGGCCGGGTTCCTCCACTGGTACGTTCTGTGGGCCCTCCAGGATCATCTCAGTTCTTTCGACCGCAGCACATTCCTCGGCGCCCTTCTCTTCCATCCGCATGTACTGTAATCATAATGGTGACTGCTCCGCTTCCGGTTTCCTGTCCGCCTCTTCGGGGCAACGACTTCCTCTTCAGCTCCCGCCAGCTTCTCATTGGTAAGCGCACTTGAGGGTGGGGGCTCCTCCTTGGGATTGATGGATGGCTCCCCCGGAGTTAAGGGGAGCCAGGGCGGGCCTTTCTTTTCCCGTTTTGGACCGGGCCTGCCCACAATGGGGGGTCTGGGCACGCTTCCCTTGCACATGGCTTCAGGCTTCCATGGCCGCCATTAAGCCCAGATTTGGTGTGAAAAGTCCAGAACACAAACCTTATGCACACAGGGTCCGGTTCTTTTGGACAGGATCCATCCTGTTCATGACCCCAAGTTGTAGAGCCCACTGGGACGGGATACTCGGTACCGGACCGGGGTTCTACTGGGGATGTCACAGAGGTCCTGGTCCGGACCGTGGTCTGGACAAGTAAAAGGGGATATATACAAAGGATAAAGTTTGTCGTGACGCCACACACGGTTGTGGTCGGTAATGGGACCACTGCTGCAGCGCCGCTCTGCCAGGAGGATGGAGGGATGGATGGGCTGCAGCCAGATAGATGAGCCCGCCATGGGTCGGGCTACTCCTGACAGGATAAAAGGTACGCAAAGTCCAATATACCTGGAACCAAACACGGATACTCAGGCAGGGTTCACCGGGTTTACTTGTAAGTTCTTCACAGTTAACACAGCTCACGGTACAGTTCAGTTCTTAACAGTTCACAGTGCAGTTAACCTCAGGAACACTCGAACCCTCTGCAGCCAGGCTGTCACTCTGAGACATCTCGCTCCTTCTAAGTCCTTCCAGGCTGTTGTTTCTCTCTCTCTGTTGTCTCCCCGGGTTGTATGGCAGCAGCTTGGACCCTTGTGGGTCCTCGTGGTAGCTGCTGTGCCTTCAACCCTTGTTGTGGGAGCTCCAACCTGGAGTTAGAGCTCCCCGTCGGTTAATCTGGGAAGCCGGGTGAATCATCGGTTCCCTCCAGAGCCGACACTCTGTTGTGTGCCTAGTCTGCAGTGACCCTTTCTTGCAAGGCGTTACCAGACTCCATCTAACCCGTGTGACTCCAGCACAAATCAGGGAAAACTACTCCGCCTGTAGTTAGTCAGTGCTGCCGTGTTCCTTGGACCCAGTACTGCTGGGCCAGTCTCTTTCCTCACACTCCCCTGAGATGCTGGCTATGGACGAGTTTTCTCTCCATGGTTTCTGTGACTCTGTGGATTCTGCATCTCCATCAAGCCCAACCCCACCGGGATGTGTGTCACTCTCTGCTTGATGCCTTTTCAGCTCAGCCTACCTCGGCCTACTAACTCCTTCCTCCTCTTTTTCCTCTATTTGTACCTTCTGTCATCTGACCTACATGCTTCCCACCCACTGTCCTCTAAACCCACCACCCCTCGCCCGCGTAGAGTCCCGGGCTCCGAGTTGGGTGCCGTCTCTGTGAGTGAGTGTGTCCGTGAGGGTGTTTGGTGTACAAACCGTCTATCTTTCAGCCTGGCTGCAGTTCCCTATGTGGCCACCCTGGTCGCAGTGGCGCCACACAATGACCCAAACACACAGCCAGGGCATCTAAGCAATGGTTCTGTAAAAAGAGTTATAAGGTCCTGGAGTGGCCTAGCCAGTCTGGAGACCTGAACCCAATAAGAAATCTTTGGAGGCAGCTGAAACTCAATGTTTCTCAGCGACAGCCCCAAAACCTGAACGATCTGGAGATCTGTATAGAGGAGTGGGCCAAAATCCCTGCTGCAGTGTGTGCAAACTTGGTCAAGAACTACAGGAAACGTCTGACCTCTGTAATTGCAAACAAGGGTTTCTGTACCAAATATTAAGTTATGTTTTTCAATTGTATTAAATACTTATTTAATGCGATAAAATGTAAATTAAATATGGAAAAATCATACCATGTTATTTTTGTATTTGTTTTAGAGTCTGTGTCTCACAGTTGAAGTGTACCTATAATATCAATGACAGATCTCTCCCTGCTTTATAGGTGGGAAAACAGGGAAAACCCTCAGACTATCAAATACTGACTTTCCCCACTAGTGAGGGGGCATGAGGACGCCAGCCATTCTGTTCCTCGAGGACCCAGCCTCTTCACCATCTACTACAGTACTAATCTACACGACACTGTGCCAATCCCTCGCCCTGACTGCTGTGGTGACGCGTACCTCTCCACTGACTCCGGTCATGACCTTGCTGTCAGGGGCGTAACTACAATAGGTGCAGGGGTTGCGATCGCACCCAGGCCCTGCAGCCTAGGGGGGGCCCAAAAGACCCTTTGGCCTATAGAAAAAGACTAATACTATTAAAGATTTGCAATAATTGGGGGCCCCATTGGAGCTTTCGCATTGGGGCCCCTGGCCCTGAAGTTACGCCGCTGCTTGCTGTGTAACCTCCATCAGTCGCCATTCTTGCTCTGAGCTGCAGTGTAACAGCGACAGGCAGCAATATTTGCCTATGTAACTTGTATTGCGACCAGAATTGCAGCGTACACCTCTATTTCTCACTTACATGCTTGTATTCGGGACTAGAAATCATTTATGCAAATAGGTTTCATTAAACATTTAGTTTTTTTACAAGTTCTTTCTTCATTCTCCTGCATATTTAATATTGACGTGGCCTTATAGTCATAAATCAGCTGAGAGGAGCTCAGAAAAGAAAGAAAAAAGTTACAAACTCCTCCATCCGAATAAGCTCACTGACATGTTCTCAGTTAACTCCTTTTATGTAGCCAGCAATAGTGCAGGGCAGAGGCTACAGAGGACAAACAAAGCAACATTTTGAATTAAACCCGATTACAAAAAATATTTTAAGCCAAAAATTACAAGCATGTAAGTCCTATATCATATGAATCATTCCCACCTATCTGCTGTTTGGCTAATGAGTTTCTTGCAATACTTCACTTCTGTCACTAGATGGCGCTGTCTCTCACTGTGAGGCAGTGATGGGCTGCTGTGTGTAATATCATAACCCATCGCTAGATGGCGATGTCTCCTGCTCTGAGCACTGATGGGCTGCTGTGTAATATCATAACCCATCGCTAGATGGCGATGTCTCCTGCTCTGAGCACTGATGGGCTGCTGTGTAATATCATAACCCATCGCTAGATGGCGCTGTCTCCCACTATTAGGCAGTAATGAGCTGATGTGTGTAATATCACCGTCCGTCACTAGATGGCGCTGTCTCCTGCTCTGAGGACTAATTCCATGCTGTGTAATATCACTGTCTACCGCTAGATGGCGCTGTCTCCCGCTCTGAGCACTGATTGGCGGCTGTGTTTAATGTCTCTCTCCGTCCATCGCTGGATGGCGCTGTATCCTAATTTGCACTAATTTGATGTGTGTAATAAAGAGAATTTTGTTTACGTACCGTAAATTCTTTTTTCTTGAGTCATCAATGGGAGACCCAGACAATGGGGTTTAGGGCTCTGCCCTCCGGAGGTCACACTAGGTACTACAAGTTTGTAGACACCGCCTCCTCCGCTTATAAACCCCCACCGTAGGAGACATCCTCAGTTTAGTCCATAAGCTGCGAGGAGAAATTAAACCACACCCGAAACATCGGGAAGAATGCCGTGCACAGACGGTTCAACAACCCGGCAAACACTGTCTCAACAGAGAACAGAACAAGTGCAAAATATGCAACCGAACAACTGGGTGGGTGCTGGGTCTCCCATTGATGACTCAAGAAAAAAGAATTTACGGTACGTAAACAAAATTCTCTTTTTTCTGGTCGTCATAATGGGAGACCCAGACAATGGGGATGTCCTAAAGCAATACCCCAGGGCGGGAAGAGTTCCTCAACAAGACGGATAACACATGGTTCCCTCTAAAGGTGGGCAACCGCCGCCTGGAGAACCCGCCTGCCCAAACTCGCATCCGCAGAGGCATGGGCATGCACCATATAGTGCTTAGAGAAAGTGTGCAGGCTGGACCAAGTGGCCGCCTGACACACCTGTAGAGCAGAAGCTCGATGTCGCAAGGCCCAGGAGGCACCTACAGCTCTCGTAGAGTGTGCCTTCAAACCCACCGGGAGAGGCAAACCAGAAGACCGGTATGCCTCCTGAATGGGAGCCTTGATCCATCTGGCCAAGGTCGACTTCGAAGCCGCGGCCCTTTACAGCGACCCATCGTGAGGACAAATAAAGAATCCGAACTCCTAAAGGAGGCGGTCCTGGACACATAAATGCGTACAGCTCTCACGAGATCCAGAGTATGGAGGTCGCGCTCAACCTGATGAACGGGAGCGGGGCAAAATGATGGGAGAACAATCTCCTGGTTTAGGTGAAACGTTGAAACCACCTTCGGCAGAAATTCAGGCCGTGGGCGCAACACCACCTTGTCTTGGTGAACCACCAGAAAAGGAGACTTGCACGAAAGTGCAGCCAATTCTGAGACCCGTCTCAGAGACGTAATCGCCACCAGAAAGACCACCTTCTGGGACAGACGAGAGAGAGAGACTTCTCTCAGTGGCTCAAACGGCGGTTTCTGCAGTGTCGCCAGGACCATGTTGAGGTCCCAAGGATCCAGAGGACGTCTATAGGGCGGAACCACCCGAGACACCCCCTGCAGAAATTGACGTACCTTCGGGAGGAGCGCCAAGCGCCTGTCAAACAGCACTGAAAGTGCTGATACTTGACCTTTCAGAGAGCCAAGGGATAATCCCAACTCCAACCCCGACTGTAGGAAGGCCAACAATGTCGGGATAGACAAAGGCCACGGTGAGCGGCCACCAGAGGCACACCAGGTAAAAAAGATTTTTCACGTTCTGTGGTATATCTTCCTGGAAACAGGTTTCCTCGCCCGATTCATAGTGGCAACCACTGTAGGGGAGAAACCTCTGGATGTTAGCAGCCAGGCCTCAAGAGCCATGCAGTCAATCTGAGGGCCCTGGAATTGAGATGGAAGAACGGGCCTTGCGCGAGTAGATCTGCGCGTTCTGGAAGAGCCCACCGGTGTCCGCCTGACAGTTGCCACAGGTCCGGGTACCAAGACCTCCTGGGCCAATCTGGAGCCACTAGAATGGCCACTCTGCATTCTGTCCTGATCTTCCACAGGACCCTGGGAATCAGAGCCAGAGGCGGAAACACATATGGCCGCTGAAAGCTGGACCAGCTCAGGATCAGGGCATCCGCCCCCAGAGACTGGGGATCCCAAGATCTCGCCATGTATTGGGGCACCTGATGATTCAGCCGTGAGGCCATCAGATCCACGTCCGGAGTGCCCCATCTGCTGCAGATGTCCCGGAAGACGTCTGGATGTAGGGACCACTCTCCGGCGTCCATCCCCTGTCGGCTCAGATAGTCGGCCTCCCAGTTCTCGACCCCTGGGATGTGAACTGCGGAGATCAGGCAGCCGTTTTCCTCCACCCAGAGTAGAATGCGGTGGACTTCGGCGAGGGCCTGAGCACTTCTGGTCCCTCCCTGATGATTTATGTAGGCGACGGCCGTCGCATTGTCGGACTGTACCCGAATGGGTTGTCCTGACAGGAATTTCTGAAACGCCAGTAGCGCCAGAAAAACCGCCTTGATCTCCAGCACGTTGATCTGCAACGCCGACTCCTACTGAGTCCAGAGGCCTTGAGCCCTGTGGTGCAAGAACACCGCACCCCAGCCCTTCAGGCTGGCGTCTGTGGTCACCACTAACCATGACGGTTTTAGGAAGGACCGGCCCCGTGACAGGTGATGTGGCTGGAGCCACCACTGTAGAGAGTCCCTGGTTGGTTGTGACAGCGTCACCAGCCGATTCAGAGAGATCGTCCTCTTGTCCCATCTGCGAAGAATCTCCAGCTGGAGAGGACGGAGGCGAAACTGTGCGAACGGCACCGCCTCTATCGCCGCTACCATGCGACCCACCAGTCTCATCAATACCCGTAGGGATGACTGTGGCGACAGGAGGACATTCTGCACTCCTGATTGTATCGCAAGCTGCTTGGCTTGAGGTAGGGACACCAGGGCCGAGTCCGTGTGGAAGTCCATGCCCAGATATGTCAATGACTGGGTCGGAACCAGGGTCGACTTTTGAATGTTGATAAACCACCCGAACCGTTCCAGAGACTTCATGGTCACCTCCAGGCTCACCCGACAAAGGTCTTCCGATGGCGCCCTGACCAACAGGTCGTCCAAATAGGGTATGACGGCGTGTCCCTGCGCATGCAGGAGAGCCATCATGGAGGCCATCACCTTTGTGAACACCCGTGGTGCCGAGGCTAGCCCGAATGGCAGTGCCACAAATTGGAAGTGCTCTTCCCCCACTGCGAATCTCAACCAGCGCTGATGAGCTGGTGCAATGGGAACGTGAAGGTAAGCGTCCCTGATATCGATGGACGCTAGGAAGTCTCCCTGTGACACAGCCGCGATCACTGAGCGCAGGGATTCCATGCGGAACTTCCGAACCAACACGTGACGGTTGAACAACTTGAGGTCCAAAACCGGGCGAAAGGAGCCGTCCTTCTTTGGGACAATAAAGAGGTTGGAGTAAAAACCCCTGAACCTCTCTTCCGTGGGCACAGGGACCACCACTCCGTCTCTGCGGAGCCCCTCCAACACCAGGTGAAAAGCCTGAGCCTTTTCTGGAGATGGAACCGACCGATGGAATCGGGATATCGGTTTTGACGTAAGCTCTATCCTGTACCCTCGCGAGATCACGTCTCGAACCCACTGATCTTGAATGTGAAGAAGCCACTTGTCCTGAAAGCAAGACAGGCGGCCCCCCACCTGTGGGGAGGCAGGATGAGAGAGCGAGTCATGTCGAGGCGGGCTTGGGGGTGGCAGCCGCTGCCCCCGCCGGCTTCTTCTGACGACTCTTGGAACGCCACTGAGTAGCAGGCTTGCCCCCTCGGTCTGAGCGAGTGGACGTCGTTGATGACTGTGAACCGGAGCGAAAGGACCACTGCTTAGGGTTCCTTTTCACGGTGTACCGTGGCTTAGGCTTATTCTGCGGGATCTTAGACTCAGCAGAATCCTTTATCAATTTGTCCAGTTCGGTGCCAAAAAGCCTGTCACCAGCGAACGGAAGATTTTGTAAAATCTTCTTAGATGTGGCATCTGAGTCCCAAAGACGCAGCCACAACAGCCTGCGGATCGCAATTGCATTGGCCGAGGCCACAGCAGAGCGAGTGGCAGTTTCCAAAGATGCCGTCCTGGCATAGTCCGCATAGGCCCTTGCTCTCTCAGTGAGCGCCAGGACCTCTGGACTGGACCTAGCTAGATCAGTGATACCATCCAAACAGATAGTGATCGCTTGTAGGGTCCAGACTGCGGCAAAATTAGGGGCAAACGAAGACCCCACAGCCTCATAGGAAGACTTGGCGAGTTGCTCGACCTGTCTATCAGTAGCATCCTTCAATGAGGAGCTATCAGAGGCAGAAAACAAGGAGCGCGCAGCAATCCTAGTCATGGAAGCATCCACCTTGGGAGACTGCGACCATTCCTGGAGCGCCTCCTGGGGAAAGGGAAAGCGATTGTCCTTAGTTTTACGGACATAACGCCGCCCAGGATGCAACCTGGGAGCTTTAATCACCCTTCCGAAATTAGTGTGGTCCATGAAGGAGCCACTTGGTCTAGCCTCTGGCCGCAGCCATTGATAGACCTCCTTGGGGTGTACAGTCACCTCCTCAGGAGGAGTGACAAGACGCAATGTCTCATTGATGGAGGACACCAGATCCTCCACCCCATCTGGAGGTTCAGACATAGACCCGAGAGTAGAACCCCCATCATCTTCCTCACCATCAGAGGAACGCTCCTCCTCAGAGAGAGTCTGGAGCTCAGGAGAAGCCTCACGAGCTCGCTTAGGGGGTCTTACAGCAGAAGTAAGAGACACCCGGGGGTAACTAGGAGGAGTAGCTGGGTTCTCCAGTCTCCTATGCAGTGCCTCCAGGGTTTGCGACATGGAGGACATCTGGGACAGCAGAGATTCATTGATCTTATTCTGCGTTTCCCAAGGCCCTGGGATCACCTGAACCTCAGGGTATAATCCCGGATTTGCAGACTCAGTAGTAGCAGACCGGGCCTCTGGGCGTCCGCAGTTATTGCAGGACCCCTCCACCAGTGTCCCGTTGCATGTAATACAGGCAATGGAGACCACCGCCGCCTTAGCAGCATGCTTCCCAACTGAGGACATCTCCACAGTGAGGGGAATATAAGCCAAAGTTCACAAACAAACCGGGAATCCCGGTGGCTTACCGACCGCAGTAAAGCGGTAGGAGGAAGCGGTGTGTGTGTGTGACCTCCGCGAGTTCCGGTCTCCCTTGTAAGTGCAGACACGCGCTGCCGTCAGATCCCAGCCGGGAAGTGAGGGAGAAGATGGCCGCCGACAGTGAAGATGTGGGCGGAGCCTGGAACACGCGGGAAGAACACACAACACGCCCAGCGGTGATGTCACCACAAGGGCTGCCTCCTCCTCCTCCAGGCTGCCTCAGCAATGGAGGTGCCGGAGCCCGCAGCGCGGGAAAAGAGTGTGAATATCACCACACACACACTCAGACTGCATGTACACACAAAACACCCGCAGTCTACAGCCTCAGCCCCTGTGAGACACAGGGCGGTCAGCCAGGGAGACCCCAGCACAGGGTCACCGCCAGAACCGCGGACCCGAGGGTAACCGCGCGGTCTGAGTGTCATGACACCACAGTGACAGACACTACCCCCAGGCACACAGGAGACACACCAGGTGCCTCAGTGCCGGTCCGGTCTGTAAGCACCTTTAGGGAGGCCTCGGACGGGGGTACAGCACCAGTCCGGAGTGTAAGCACCATTTAGGGAGGCCTCGGACTGGGCTGGCTCCGTCCGGTCTGTAAGCACCATTTAGGGAGGCCTCGGACGGAGCGGAGCTGTGCAAGGCTCCAGGCTCCCCCTTACCAGAGCCTCCATGGAGGGATGGAAAGGAAAGGAGCGCGACAGCGTACCGGGAGAACACTGAAGTGTCCAGGCTAAAAGCCCTCCGGTACCTCCACCAGCGTGTTCCGCAGAGGGTGAGCGGGGAGGCTGTCGGGGGTCCCGAGCGGGACCATTTTACCTTGTCTTCATACGCCATCACGTAAGCTGTGAGAATGCAGTGAAGTGCAAGCAAAGCGTGATCCTCCGAGCACACTAAGTTTAAAACTGAGGATGTCTCCTACGGTGGGGGTTTATAAGCGGAGGAGGCGGTGTCTACAAACTTGTAGTACCTAGTGTGACCTCCGGAGGGCAGAGCCCTAAACCCCATTGTCTGGGTCTCCCATTATGACGACCAGAAAATCGCTGTCTGCCGCTAGATGGCGGTATCTTCCGCTCTGAGCACTGAAGGGCTGATGTGTGTAATGGTATTCGTCGCTATGTGGCGCTATTCATCTAGTTTATGTGTACATTACCTCTCCTTACCACTAGGTGTCCCTCTCCTCCCGCTGTTCAGTCCGCCGTGCAGCAGGGGGCGCTGACATTCCCGGCCGTGTTACAGGCGTCAGGCGGGCAGGGTTCGGGCTGCGGCGGTGACTGCTCGGTACCGTCATGTTCAGGAAGGCGCGGAGGGTGAACGTGAGGAAGCGGAATGATTCGGAGGAGGAGGAGCGGGACCAGGAGGCGGCTGTGGAGCATGTGGAGGCCGCTGAGCCGTCCTGCTCCGGGCCCGGCCTGTCCCTGCAGGACGGCGGCAAGAACCGGAAAGCGGCCAGAGACACGCCGGGGCCCGGAGGGACCAAGACCGCAACACTGCTCAGCTTCAGGGACGACGAGGACGGTGAGGAGGGAGAAAGTGGGGGAGCCGAGCCGCAGGAGAGAGAGAGAGGGGGAGCCGGGCCGCAGGAGAGAGAGAGAGGGGGAGCCGGGCCGCAGGAGAGAGAGAGAGAGAGGGGGAGCCGGGCCGCAGGAGAGAGAGAGAGGGGGAGCCGGGCCGCAGGAGAGAGAGAGAGGGGGAGCCGGGCCGCAGGAGAGAGAGAGAGGGGGAGCCGGGCCGCAGGAGAGAGAGAGGGGGAGCCGGGCCGCAGGAGAGAGAGAGGGGGAGCCGGGCCGCAGGAGAGAGAGAGAGGGGGAGCCGGGCCGCAGGAGAGAGAGAGGGGGAGCCGGGCCGCAGGAGAGAGAGAGGGGGAGCCGGGCCGCAGGAGAGAGAGAGGGGGAGCCGGGCCGCAGGAGAGAGAGAGAGGGGGAGCCGGGCCGCAGGAGAGAGAGGGGGGGAGCCAGGCCGCAGGAGAGAGAGGGGGGGGGGAGCCGGGCCGCAGGAGAGAGAGGGGGGGGGGAGCCGGGCCGCAGGAGAGAGAGAAAGGGGGTGCCAGGCCGCAGGAGAGAGAGGGGGGAGCCGGGCCGCAGGAGGAGAGAGGGAGAGGGGGAGCCGGGCCGCAGGTGAGAGAGGGAGAGGGGGAGCCGGGCCGCAGGAGAGAGAGGGAGAGGGGGAGCCGGGCCGCAGGAGAGAGAGGGAGAGGGGGAGCCGGGCCGCAGGAGAGAGAGGGAGAGGGGGAGCCGGGCCGCAGGAGAGAGAGGGAGAGGGGGAGCCGGGCCGCAGGGGAGAGAGGGGGGGAGCCGGGCCGCAGGGGAGAGAGAGGGGGAGCCGGGCCGCAGGAGAGAGAGAGAGGGGGGGAGCCGGGCCGCAGGAGAGAGAGAGGGGGGGGGGGAGCCGGGCCGCAGGAGAGAGAGAGGGGGGGGGGAGCCGGGCCGCAGGAGGGAGAGAGACGGCAGAGAGAGGGGGAGCCGGGCCGCAGGAGGGAGAGAGACGGCAGAGAGAGGGGGAGCCGGGCCGCAGGAGGGAGAGAGACGGCAGAGAGAGGGGGAGCCGGGCCGCAGGAGGGAGAGAGACGGCAGAGAGAGAGGGGGAGCCGGGCCGCAGGAGGGAGCTGAGGGGAGAGAGACGGCAGAGAGACTGGGGAGAGAGACAGCAGAGAGAGGGGGAGCCGGGCCGCAGGAGAGACTGGGGTGGGAGCTGGGGGGGAGAGAGACGGCAGAGAGGGGGAGCTGGGCCGCAGGATGGAGCTGAGGGGAGAGAGAGACGGCAGAGAGAGGGGCAGCCGGGCCGCAGGAGAGACTGGGGAGAGAGACGGCAGAGAGAGGGGGAGCCAGGCCGCGCCGCAGGAGAGAGAGGGGGAGCCGGGCCTCAGGAGAGACTGGTGAGGGAGCTGGGGGGAGAGAGACGGCAGAGAGAGGGGGAGCCTGGCCGCAGGAGGGAGAGAGACGGCAGGAGAGAGGGGGAGCCGGGCCGCAGGAGGGAGAGAGACGGCAGAGAGAGGGGGAGCCGAGCCGCAGGAGGGAGAGAGACGGCAGAGAGAGGGGGAGCCGGGCCGCAGGAGGGGAGAGAGACGGCAGAGAGAGGGGGAGCCGGGCCGCGGGAGGGAGCTGAGGGGAGAGAGACAGCAGAGAGAGGGGGAGCCGGGCCGCAGGGGAGACTGGTGAGAGAGCTGGGGGAAGAGATACGGCAGAGAGAGGGGGAGCCGGGCCGCAGGAGGAAGAGAGACGGCAGAGAGAGGGGGAGCCGGGCCGCAGGAGGGAGAGAGACGGCAGAGAGAGGGAGAGAAACGGCAGAGAGAGGGGGAGCCGGGCCGCAGGAGGAAGAGAAACGGCAGAGAGAGGAGGAGCCGGGCCGCAGGAGGGAGAGAGAGGGGGAGCCGGGCCGCAGGAGAGCCTGGGGGGAGAGACGGCAGAGAGTGGGAGAGAGACGGCAGAGAGAGGGGGAGCCAGGCCGCAGGAGAGAGACGGCAGAGATGGGGGGAGCCGGGCCGCAGGAAAGAGAGGGGGGGAGCCGGGCCGCAGGAGAGAGAGGGGGGGAGCCGGCGCGCGCAGGAGAGAGGGGGGGGAGCCGGGCCACAGGAGAGAGAGAGGGGGAGCCGGGCCGCAGGAGAGAGAGAGGGGGAGCCGGGCCGCAGGAGAGACTGGTGAAGGAGCTGGGGGGGAGAGACGGCCTGGCCGCAGGAGGGAGAGAGAGGGGGAGCCGGGCCGCAGGAGAGACTGGAGAGGGAGCTGGGAGGAGAGAGACGGCAGAGAGGGGAAACCGGGCCACAGGAGGGAGCTGAGGGGAGAGAGACGGCAGAGAGAAGAGCAACCAGGCCGCAGGAAAGACTGGGGAGAGAGACGGCAGAGAGAGGGGAGCCGGGCTGCAGGAGGGACTGGAGAGGGAGCTGGGGGGAGAGAGACGGCAGAGAGAGGGGGAGCTGGGCCACAGGAGAGACTGGGGGGGAGCTGGGGGAAGAGAGACGGCAGAGAGGGGGAGCCGGGCTGCAGGAGGGACTGGAGAGGGAGCTGGGGGGAGAGAGACGGCAGAGAGAGGGGGAGCTGGGCCACAGGAGAGACTGGGGAGGGAGCTGGGGGAAGAGAGACGGCAGAGAGAGGGGGAGCTGGGGAGGGAGCTGGGGGAGAGAGACGGCAGAGAGGGGGAGCCGGGCCGCAGGAGGGAGCTGAGGGGAGAGAGACGGCAGAGAGAAGAGCAACCAGGCCGCAGGAAAGACTGGGGAGAGAGACGGCAGAGAGAGGGGAGCCGGGCTGCAGGAGGGACTGGAGAGGGAGCTGGGGGGAGAGAGACGGCAGAGAGAGGGGGAGCTGGGCCACAGGAGAGACTGGGGAGGGAGCTGGGGGAAGAGAGACGGCAGAGAGAGGGGGAGCCGGGCTGCAGGAGGGACTGGAGAGGGAGCTGGGGGGAGAGAGACGGCAGAGAGAGGGGGAGCTGGGCCACAGGAGAGACTGGGGAGGGAGCTGGGGGAAGAGAGACGAGAGAGGAGAGGGGGGAGCTGGGGAGGGAGCTGGGGGAGAGAGACGGCAGAGAGGGGGAGCCGGGGCGCAGGAGGGAGCTGAGGGGAGAGAGACGGCAGAGAGAGGGGCAGCCGGCCCGCAGGAGAGACTGGGGAGGGAGCTGGGGAGGGAGAGAGGGGAAGCCGGGCCGCAGGAGAGACTGGGGAGGGAGCTGGGGGGAGAGAGACGGCAGAGAGGGGGAGCAGGGCCGCAGGAGGGAGCTGAGGGGAGAGACGGCAGAGAGAGGGGGAGCCGGGCCGCGGAGGGACCTGGGGGGAGAGAGATGGCAGAGAAGGGGAATCGGGCCGCAGGAGGGAGCTGAGGGGAGTAAGACTGCAGAGAGAGGGGCAACGGGCCGCAGGAAAGACTGGGGAGAGAGACGGCAGAGAGAGGGGCAGCCGGGGCCGCAGGAGAGACTGGGGAGGGAGCTGGGGGGAGAGAGAGAGGGGGAGCCGGGCCGCAGGAGAGACTGGGGAGGGAGCTGGAGGGAGAGAAACGGCAGAGAGAGGGGAGCCGGGCCGCAGGAGAGACTGGGGAGGGAGCTGGAGGGGAGAGAGACAGCAGAGAGAGGGGGAGCCGGGCCGCAGGAGAGACTGTGGAGGGAGCTGGGGGGGAGAGAGAGCGGCAGAGAGAGGGGGGAGCCGAGTCGCAGGAGGGAGCTGGGGGGAGGGAGATGGCAGAGAGAGGGGCAGCCGGGCCGCAGGAGAGACTGGAGAGGGAGCTGGGGGGGAGAGAGACGGCAGAGAGAGGGGGAGCCAGGCCGCAGGAGGGAGAGAGACGGTAGAAAGAGGGGAGAGCCGGGGCCGAAATAGGGACTGGAGAGGGAGCTGGGGGGGAGAGAGAGACGGCAGAGAGAGGGGGAGCTGGGCCACAGGAGAGACTGGGGAGGGAGCTGGGGGAAGAGAGTCGGCAGAGAGAGGGGGAGCCGGGCCACAGGAGAGACTAGGGAGGGAGCTGGGGGGTAGAGAGACGGCAGAGAGAGGTGGAGCTGGGCCGCAGGAAGGAGCTGGGGGGAGAGAGACGGCAGAGAGAGAGGAGGAAAGAGAGATGAGAGGGAGCTGGGTTGCAAGTGAAGAGGTGGCAGAGAGGGAGAGGAGTGAGATAAGTGTGGGGAGAGGACTGTCGCTGTAGAGAGCTGGGCCACAATAGGAGAGAGTGGTGGCAGAAGGGGGTTGACAGAAGGAGAGACTGGGGGAGAAGGGGAGGGAGCTGGATGGAAAGAGTGGCAGAGTCGGGAGACTACCGCTTTGGTGAGCTGGGCCACAAGAGTAGAGAGGAGATCTCAGGGAGGGGGGGGTGAGAAGACACAGGAGAGGGAGTTGGGCGGGGGGGGGAGAGAGATGGCAGAAAAGAGGGAGCTAGGGGGGGAGAGACAGCAGAGAGAGGGGGAAAAGCTAGATAAGGGGGAGAGAGACAGCAGAGAGAGGGGGGGAAAGAGACGAGAGGAAGCTGGGTCGCAAGTGGAGAGGTGGCAGAGAGGGAGACAGAGTGAGATAAGTGGGGGGAAAGACTGACGCTGTAGAGAGCTGGGCCACAATAGGAGAGAGGGGACGGCAGGGGGGAGGGGACACGGCAGAGAGGGAGATGAGGGCTGGGGAGAAGAGGGGGTAGAGAAACGTCAGAGAGAGGGGGGAAGAGAGGGAGCTAGGGGAGAGAGAGATGACTAGAGACGGGACGAGAGAGACAGCAGAGACGGGGGGAAGGGAGAGAGACGGCAGAGAGGGGGAAAAGAGAGAGGAGGGGAGCTACTTGGGGAGAGAGGAGGGAGTGGGAGCTGGGGAGAGAGGCAGAGAAAGGGAGATGACCGGGAAAGACAGAGGGGGGAGACTGCTGGGGTAGAGAGCTTGGCACAAGAGGAGAGAGGGGATGGCAGAGGACGGGGGGAAGAAGGAGGGAGACAAGGCAGGGAGGGAGGTAAGGGCTGAAGAGGAGTAGGGGGGTGAGATGGCCATGGGGGGAGGGGGACAGCAGAAAAGAAGATAAAGTGGGGCAGACAGAGGAGTAATGGCAGAGAGGAGATGGAGGGAGATAAGGGGGGGAAGCAGAGAGGAGGAGGGAGAGTCGGCAGGGAGAGAGGGGGAGACTGCCAGGGAAAAGACCTGGGCCTGAAGGGGGGAAAGAGAGAGCTGGGCCGCAAGAGGAGAGACAGATGGCTGAGAGAGGGGGGAGACTGCCAGAGGAGAGAGCTAGAGGGAGATGGTTGGGGAAGAGAGCTAGGCCGCAAGAGGAGAGAGGGAAGATAGGGAGAGATGGCAGAGATGGAGGGAGATAAGGGGTGAGGAGGATGGGGAGTGGGGGACAGAGATGGCAAAGAGGGATATAAGGGGGAGAAAGAGACAGACGAGGAGGGTTGAGATGGTCAGGAGAGGGGAGGGACACTTGGGGGAAGGGGAGAGAGATGGCAGAGTGAGATAAAGGGGGTAGGTGGAGAGATGGAGGGGGAATTGGCAGAGAGAGTGGGGTAGACTGTCAGGGCAGAGACCTGGGCCTCAAGGGGGGTAGGAGAGGTGGCCAGGGGAGAAAGATGGCAAAGAGACACGGTGGGGGAGGTGAGACAGAGGATGGGGGTGAGAAAGCCAAGAGGGGGGATACAGAGTTGGGCACAGACGGCCAAGGGCAGAGAGCTGGGCCGCGAGCTGAGAGGGAGAGAGATGGCTGGGGGGGAGGAAACTGCCAGGGAGAAGAGTTGTGCCGCAATGGGGGGGAGAGACAGCCAGGAGACACGGAGAGGGGGGAGAAGACGACAGACTGTGGGGGAGAGAGACAGCAGAGGGGGGATGGCCAAGACTGGGGAGACTGCAGATGGCCATGGAAGAGAGTTGGGCATCAAGGTGGGTGGGACGACACACAGGGGGATGGGAGGGGGGCATAAGACAGCAGAGAGAGGGAGGAGAGATGGGAGGGATTTTCAGGGGAGTGGAGGGGAGGAGAGACACCCGGGAGGTAGGTGGGGGGGGGGGGAGATGGTCGGAGGATTGGGGGCTGGAAGGGTGATGTACAAGAGAAAGGCGAACCTGTGTGGGTTCTGCCAAGATAGGTTGGCCAGTTGGGTGAAAACCGAAAGATGACGAGTCACCAGGTAGAGAAGAGGGCAGGTGCTCGAGAGAGATGTATTAGTGGGTGTTAGCGTCCAAGAGAGCTGGGTCAGCAGGGGCAGGTGCCCGAGAGAGGAGGGTCAGCGGGGGAAGGTGTCCTAGACAGGTGGGACGGGGGAAGGGTGCCCGAGAAAGGTGGGTGTAGGTGCCTTAGAGAGTTCGGTCAGTGGGGGGGGAGGCGCCAGGTACCAGAGAGAGGTTGGTCAGCGGGTGTAGGTGTCCGAGAGAGGGGTCAGCGGGGGGAGGTGGCCGACGGAGGATGGTCAACAGGTGTGTGTGTCCCAGAGAGGTGGGTCAGCGGGGAGAGGTGAGGATAATTTAAGCTCTGAGTGAATAAATTTCACTAATTCTTAGTTCACACACATTGTACTGTGTTGACATTTGGGGCTGATGTAATCTCAGATATATTAGCATGGTGAGCTGAGCTTTACATAAGGGACACATTGGCTCGCAGAGTCTTTACTGACTTGTATGATTACGATAATTTAATGAATGTGATTTGTTTGTTTTTTGCCTCTATAGAAGTGGAGGTTTTTAAAGTGAAGAAATCGAATCACAGCAAGAAAATTGCAAAGCTTCTGAAGAAAGAATATAAAGACGACCTGGAAAAATTCCGGCCCAGATCCGAAGTGAACTTTGCAATTGCTGGTAAGAAGAGAGAAGGCTTTATAAATTAAAGGGACTCTGTCAGGTCATTTTTCAGTATGATACGAATATTACCCTTGAATAGTGCCTGGGCAGACCTTTTAAAAACATGTAAAATCATTATTGTACCGTTTATAGTTTCCATGTTATCAGCATTGTCAAACCCTGCAGGGAGCTGCTGCATTAGTCCTGTCCCATTATAAGCAGAGACGATTAGTCCAGTGCTGTGTAAACTGTCATATAATTATGTACTCCCTGTCAGCAGCTGTCTCCTCCCTCCTCCCTTTGCTTACAGTGCAGTGTCAGGTCTCACTTACAGGCCTGTTCAGTTTATATCACCACAGAGGGAGAGAGCTACTGCAGGTATGGGGAGTGGACAGCAGAGAACTAAGTGGATCATTCACTGTGAGTGACAGATGGAGTGAATCTCTTTATTTGAAGTGTACAGAAGATAGATGGGGAATATAAACAAAAATACATAGATAGAGATTAGAGCGAGGAATTAGAAATTGATAGCTGTTACTTGTGGATTTTTGACCTGACCGTTTTCAAGAGAAACACC
The DNA here is from genome assembly GCA_033576535.1 of Allobates femoralis. Taxonomy (NCBI): domain Eukaryota; kingdom Metazoa; phylum Chordata; class Amphibia; order Anura; family Aromobatidae; genus Allobates; species Allobates femoralis. Next base: position 44,782,343 of record JARQOC010000002.1, on the reverse strand, counting down.
AGATTTTAAGATTTCATGCCTGACGATGCCATCATTAGTTATTGTTGTGTTCTTTCTTTCCTTTTTTGTGTTGAAGCAATACAAAAATGATACAATTCCAGACAGTCTCCGTTATCTCCTCGCTGCGGTGCCACCTGAGCTCGAGGAGCTGATGCATGGAGTCTCTTCAGGGTGTAAGCCTGCTTTCACATGTGCAAATTTTCAAATCCGTATCCATCCATTTTGAAAGTGGTGGCCATGGATCTGTTATGGCCTCCCATGTTATCCTATGGGCACAGATTAGTCCTAAAGTGGCCATCCGTGCGTCTCCATTTTGTCACGGATGTGTTGGTGTTCGCACTTTCACATAGAAACTCTTCTGTTTCTGGGCTTCCTCGGAAACCGCAGACACAGACAGACGTGGCTCCCTTGGTGTCCGTATGAAATTATTATGGGGCTCTATGGAGCACGGATTTGTACGGATCCATGAAAACAATGGATCCATGAAACATCAGTTTTGCTATTCTGAGCACGCTGAGAAGCAAGGTACAGCTCCTCCCAGCCTTATCTCTGGTGTCTGATGATGGATACGTTAAAACAACGTTCCGTGGACATCCTTTGGCATCCTTCTGCACAGATCTGTGCCTGTCCATGACTTTACATGAATTTCATGGAACCACACAGTTTTGAAAATAGCCAGTGTCAAAGCAGCCTAAGACTTTAGGGGGGGCCGCCCCTGGCCTATCCCATGTATTGGTGTTTTTTGGACATGGCCAATGATAGCTCTGCAGTATGATGCTACCTGAGCTCCCTGTTACATGACCTGTGGGCTGCATCAATATCTGGCATCTCAGGTAGAAACTGCACAATTTCTTAAAGGTACCGTCACACACGGCAATTTTGCTAGCAATTTCACTGGCAATTTGCTGGTTGCAGTGAAATCATAAACACATAGTTCCATTTGTACACAGCAACAAATGTAACAATGTGTCCATGATTTCACTGCAACCAGCAAATTGCCAGTGAAATTGCTAGCAAGGTTGCCACGTGTGACGGTACCTTAAGAGTTCATGGTGGAGATCATCTCTTGAGTTGTAAGTGCATCCAATGACCTCTTTTTATAAGGTTTATCCTGCATTCAGAATTTCAAGAACATCATTCAAAATGTTTTTTGTAGTGTATTTCCTAAGGTCTGACTGCACCTATTGTTACGCCAAATCTGATCTTTTTTTTTTCTTCTCGATTTGGGACCCACTGAAACTGCAAGTCCCAGCATCCTCCACTCCCATCCTAAAGAGAGTCTGTCAGCGGCATTTTTGTAAGTAAAGTACAGACAGACCATATTTTCGCTATCATACTGATTAAATTCATATCTGAGGTGAAGAAATCCATTTTCTTAATCGCTTCATTGGGGACACAGGAAGACCTTGGGTGTATGCTTGCTGCCATCAGGAGGCTGACGCTATGCAAAAACACAAAATAACTCCTCCCCAACAGTATACACCCCTACTGGCACAAATATAACTCCGTTTTAGCTTAGTGTCATAGGAGGCAGACACAGGTCTCTCTGAGCCCGTATCTACCAGAATTTTTTATTTGTTAGTTATATTTTTTTATTTTACTATCAAGATTCATCAGGGAATACGGAGCGGTTCGGCCAATCCGTCACCCCAAAAGAGATCGAGAGTACAGTGTACGCTGGTTGCACTGTTAACTCTCCCTCTCTGGGCCAGGGCCCCCCATCCCCCTCCTACACGGATGCGTGTCCCAGGGAACTTCGAGGCTGGACACTGGTGCCTGTCCTGGCCCATCTGCTCCCCTACCCACTCGCCCATCAGAGCCGGTCTGTAGGGTCATCCGACGCCCGGATCCCTGAGGAGAAGTTTCTTCTGCGTCAGGAGCTCTGCACCTCATAAGACAAGGTAGGGATCTGCATCCTGGTGGCGGATACCCCCAACATCCTCCCCATACCAGCTTCCCTCCTGGAAGCACCGCATCTTCCCCTGTGGTCTTCCACTGGGGGCCACTTTGGTGTCGCAGCTGCCATTCGGCCAAGCTCCTAAACTGCATGCAGGCTAGGGCTGCTATGGGCACAGATCCGACTGCTGCAGCAGGGGTTGCCTGCTTCTTATCAGGCACAGGGAGGTGGTGGCCGTGGAGGGCACATTACACAGAGAATAAGGGTCTCCTGGCCTTTTTCAGGGCTTTCATGCCCCTTCCAGCCACTTAGTAGGCCGCCACTGCTCCGCGGGCCTCCTGCTTCGGGCCACCATCTGAAATTTAGCCCCAGGCTCCACTGCGGGCTCCGGGACTCATCCGCCCACCCACAGACCGCCCCGGACCAATCACGTGCACCCACGGGCAGGCTTTTCATAATGGCAACCGCCCTGGCGTCCCCAAACTCCACCCCCAGGCCAATGGTAGACAAGAAGGGGCCAGGTTCTACCGACGGCATCCATGTCCCCGACACCTTAGGGTGACCTTTTGCTGCCTATTAAGCCCCACTCCTCCCCTAGACCAATGGGATTTGAGCGCAGGCTCCATATGCACCGTTTTTGACCCCGCCCACCGACTTCCTGCCTGAGCCTGCATTTTCAGGCCACACTACTCATCCACAGGTCTCATGCACCGGCACACAGGACGCTGAAGCTGCCTCTGTGCTCTCCCACTGCACCCCTCATGGATTCTTCATGGGGGACACCGGAAACCTGGCCCTTGGTAAGCTACAACCCCCCCAGTCCCCACACTCCTGGCACTTTGACTACTGGCCCTTGTAGATGCCTATTACAAGGAGCTCCCGTCCAGCCACCACAGCCAGCCCGATTTATTACGCTTGCTCAGAGTGTAATAAGAAGCTCCCTTCGGCTCAGAACTCCCCTCTGTGCCTCGGTTGTAGCCCACAGACCATTCAGCCAGCTCAGTAGCCTCCCATGGACCCCACAGTGGTCTCTGCCCCACCGGTGATCCTCTCTTCCCTGTCTCAGACCGTTTCAGATCTGGCTAAGTTATCTCAGACTCTGATGGTGGCCCTTGCACACCTGCCTATGCAGTTTGTCCCCCGAATCACAGCCCTTCTTGGGGAATCCGACTCATAGCCTGCCCTCGGACTCCGAGGCAATAGACCCCTCGCAGAGGAAGTGATTTCGCCTATCCTCCTTGTCCCGGTCACTCTCCCCCAGAGATTTCTTTCGTGGTCCGCTACCCTGGCAGGTTCAGCATCAGCTGATTCCGTGTCCTCCTTGGACTTTGATCAGGGCCTGGACTTTGATCAAATTTCTAGAATCGGGGACACGGTCGACAGCCTGATTCTAGCAGTGAATGAGACCCTTAAGGTCAACTCTGTCAACAAGCCACCCACTCGTAAGGTGTCCATCAAGCACTCTTAAGCCAGCACCCAGAGTCTTCTCTTATCTAGAAGACTTTGATGACATCTTTGCCAAGGAATGGCTACATCCAGAGAAGTGCTTTCAATCCAGAAAGCACCTGGAAGCCCTTTATCCTTTCTCTCAAGAGGTTCGCCAAAAATGGACCACCTCCTCAGTGGGTCCCCCAGTTTCGCGTCTGTCTACTAACACCATCCTACCCCTAGCAGATGGCGCCTCCCTTAAAGAAGGCCCACACAGACACATAGAGGCCATATCGAAATCCGCGTTTGAAGCTTCCGGTGCATCTCTATGCCCTTCATTCGCAACCACCTGGGTGTCCCTAACCGTATCCTCTTGGGCTAACAACCTCCGAAGGGCATTCTGGCCCAAGCACCTCCTTTGGAACTGGCGGACCAGATTGGCCAAGCGGGAAAATACATAGCCACCACTTGCCGTGACTCCGCCTCCTGCGCAGCGCAGGCTTCTGGCAACATGATCTCCATTCGCAGGGCCCTATGGTTGAAGGCCTGGAATGCTGACGCAGCCTCTAAAAATATCACTTCCCAATCTTTCATTCCAGGGTTCTCGCCTGTTGGGCGTTAAGCTTGATAACATCATCTCAGATGCCACTGGTGGAAAAAGTACTTCCCCTCCACAAGCAAAGCTCAACTCCTAAAAAGAGCAATTTTCAATTTCGCTCCTTTCGGTCCACGGCTTCCAGGCCCTCCAATCGGCGAGACTGCTCCCCCGCTCGTCTTGATAGGAAAAGGCCTTCCTAAAAATCCGCCCACTCCTGGCGCCCTCGCAACTCCCACACGCGGCCTTCTGGTTCCTGGTCAAACCATTCATGACTCCACCTCCAACCTCAGAGGTCACCTTCTGGACTTCCGATCAGCTTAGCTTTCCGTGATCGACGATGCTTGGGTCCAAGACGTCGTCTCGGTAGGGTACAAGATCGAAATCGCTTCTTTTCCCCAGGACTGTTTTTTCTTATCCCGGCCACTGAAAATCCCAGACCTCATTCCCGCTTTCCACCAAGCCATCTCTTCCCTCATGGCAGCAGGCATTATCCATTCCTGTCTTGAAACACCAACACTTTTCGGGTTTTTACTCCAATCTCTTTGTGGTCCCAAAAAAGGGAAGATCCGTTCGCTCCATTTTGGATTTTGGACCTGAAACTTCTCAACACCAAGCTCCGATTGAGACACTTCAGGATGGAGTACCTACATTCAGTAATCGCTTCTATAGGACCAGGAGAATTCCTGGCTTCCGTAGACATCCAGGACGCCTATCTCCACGTCCCCATCCTCGCCTCTCACCAACGCTACCTACGCTTCGCTGTGGGGTCCCAACATTATCAGTTCGCCGCCCTACCATTTGGCCTAGCCACGATCCCCTGGGTCTTTACAAAAATCATGGCATCAGTAGTAGCTATTCTTTGATGAAAGGGAATTTTAGCAATACCCTACTTGGACGACATCCTGATAAAGGCCCCTCACATGCGGAGTGCCTCGACAGTCTACAGATCTCTCTGGACTCCCTCTGTCGCCTAGGCTGGATCATCAATGCCAAGAAGTCTTGTCTTCTCCCGACCCAGCAGTTAACCTTTCTGCGCATGATATTCAACACAGCCCAGTCCCACATCTTTCCTCTCCCAGACCAATGTGCCGCCCTGTTGTCCGGGATTCACCGTCTCAGACAACCCTCTTCGCCCTCACTCCGCCTGTCCATGAAAGTGCTGGGCAGCATGTTGGCCTCAATCGAGGCTATTCCTTTCGCTCAATTCCACAACCGGCCTCTCCAGCACTTCCTTCTAGCAAGAAGGGATTGCTCCCTCAGCAGTCTCAACTGTCCAGTCCACCTCTCCAGATCAGCAAGACAGTCGTTCCTCGGGTGGATCGAATCTCCCCTCCTCCCTCAAGGCAGATCGTTCCTCCCAGTCAGGTGGACGATCATCTGCACCGACGTGACCTTCCACAGCCGCAGAGCCCAGAGCAGATGGAACCCTTAAACCTCCTTGCCCATAAACGTCCTAGAACTCAGGGCGATCCTCCGAGCCTTTCTTTACTGGCAAGACATCCTAGTGGGCCGAAAAATAAAAAAAAAAAAGGACTAGCTCCAACCACCTAATATTCCCAGGACTCCCAGGCAAACCGGAAAGTGGCTTGGCAACCACCAGTAGCAATAGAGAAAAGTGTAGAATCCGGTGCCACAAAATTCCTTTTTATTTTCAAGAAATTTAAAAATCACACATGCTCCAAAGGAGCTACTGGACGCAAAAAACAGCCCCCTCTCGCATGTGTGACAAATATACTTCAATTATTTCTATCCAATCACATACCTGCAGGTTCTACAAGAGTTAAAAAGAAACATATGGGGAAGAAGAGGGGGAGGGGAGGGAAAGAGAAGAAAAGAGCTGATAACAGAAAGTAAAAAAAGGAGTAAAAAAAAAAAATGGAAGAAGGAGAGGGAGGGAAGAAAAAAGAGTGATAACAGAAAGTAAAGAGGGAGAAAAAAAAAATGGGAGAGAGGGAGAGGGAGGGAAAGAGAAGAAAAGAGCTGATAACAGAAAGTAAAAGAGAGAAAAAAAATGGGGAGAAGGGAGAGGGGAGGGAAAGAGAAGAAAAGAGCTGATAACAGAAAGTAAAGAGAGGGGAAAAAAAAAAGGGGGGGGAGGAGAGGGAGAAGAAAAGAGCAAAGACCTGATATATTAGTAATGCAATTACATGGTAAACTTACAGGTGTAGAAATCTAGGGATAACTACAACAAAGATCTTTATTTCTTATTGTAAGTTACCAACTACAAGGCTATTACATTTTAGAAATAGTATATTCCAAGAGAGAAGGTATAATCCTCCAACCACATAACAGTAGAGGGATCCCACTAAGATTTCATTCACAGAATACATAAACATATACCTTCTTTCCCAATGAATTATTCATACATTATGTATAGCCATCGTATTGCAAGTGCACTCAATATGCATTATACAAAGGAGCAAATACCATAAAAGAGACATAGGGTGCAGGATCAATAAAAGTATAACAAATCGATCTATAGTTCAGACCCTGTGGAATCCGTGCATCAAGCCGCAGGATCCATAATTTTTCCTGGTTATGTAGTGCTTTCTCCCAATTACCCCCCTATATGGACGGGGTATCCTCTCTATGCCCCTGATCTTTAAAGTTTTAAGGTCCCCTGCATGGAAATCCCTAAAATGGCGCGATAAACCTGACAGGCCCGTTCTATTGGCTTTTGAATTGGGATTTGCCCCTGTAATGTGCTCCGACATCCTTACCTTAAGGGATCTGATACTACAACCTATATAATATTTATTACAGCTACTACACGTAGCCATATATACTACGTGGGACGTGTTACAATTGATATAGGTAGATATTCTATATTGCTTCCCAGTTTGATTATTGCAAAAGGTTTCACCCATATCCACGTATTTACACATGGTGCACCTATTTTCACCACATTTAAACATCCCCCTATAATTCAACCAAGTCTTCCTTTGGGTTCTTTTTTCCAGATAAATACTAGGAGACAAGTAATTCCCCAAATCTTTCCCTTTTCTAGGGACCACCCTACATCCTGAATCTAAAATAGCTGATAATTTACTATCCTGATATAATATGGGGAGATTCTTCAAAAAGATGCGTTTGATGTCATAGTACTGGTTGCTAAAGGGTGTTGCGAAGGTCGGTATTATTGATCCCGGAGGGGCTTCTCGTTCTTTCTGTGCCAGGAGGGATTCCCTACTCCTTGATTCTGCAATATTCACTGCTCTATCTAACATCCATTTTTTGTATCCTCTTGATCGTAACCTTTTAGTCATGACATCAGCTTCATTCTTAAAATCCACATATGTGGTGCAGTTGCGTCTTGCTCTTATTAATTCCCCTACCGGCAGATTTTTAATCACATGCTTAGGATGGTTACTTTCTGCTCTAAGGACCGCATTCCCACTAATGGGTTTGCGATACAATCTAGATGTAATTTTTCCTGTTCTTACATTACCCACTAAATACACATCCAGAAACGGAGTTTCAGTTCCGTGCACCTCCATTGTAAATCGTAGATTGAAATCATTTGTATGAAAATATTCCAACATTTGGACGGGCGATGGTGAGGGAGATCTCCAGGACGCTACCCCCCAAATGAAAATCAGGTCGTCCAGGTACCTCCCACACCACCGTATGCAATCCTTAAAGGGACAGTTCTCAGAATAGATAAAGCTCTCCTCCCATTTTCGCATATATAATATTGCTAGTGAAGGGGAAAATTTTGAGCCCATAGGGAAACCACACAGCTGTAGATAAAAGCTTTCATTAAACGTAAAGTAGTTACTTCTCAAGAGAAATTCTACAGACATGAGAAGGAACTCCTTTTGGTTGTCAGTAAATACATCCGTCTCTTTCAGGGTTTCTTGTAATACCCATATAGCTTTTCCATGGGGGATAGTAGAATACAGCTGCACTACATCACAAGTTAACCAGTTGAAATCCTCCTGCCATGTCATTCCATCTACAGCCTGCATCAAGTGTTTGGTATCCTTTATTAAGCCTGGAGTGCCCTCCACCAAGACCCTCAATTTTGAGTCCACCCACGCCATTGTACTGACGATTAAGTGGGCTAGACCCACGAAATGCGTCCAGTAGCTCCTTTGGAGCATGTGTGATTTATAAATTTCTTGAAAATAAAAAGGAATTTTGTGGCACCGGATTCTACACTTTTTCTATCCTAGTGGGCCGCGGTGGCGTACATAAATCGCCAGGGAGGGACTCGAAGTCGCTCAGCCATGTTTGAAGTGGCCCAAATTCTTCAATGGGCCGAGCTAAACGTTCCGGCAATATCAGTAATCCACATTCTCAGAGTAGACAACTGGGCAGCATTTTACTGATGTGCACCATCACATCAATCTGCACAAGCATCTTCTGCGGCTAGGATGGGGCCAGCGCAAAATTTAAATAAGATGACAACCAGAGGGACAGGAAAAAAGGCTGAAGACCCTTCCACCAGCCCTGCCCCACAGGCCGCCCCAATGCTCGGAAGATATGAGGAAAACAAAACTTCAAACACAGATTAAAGAAAGTCTACAAAATGTATTTCTTCATCTCAGGTATCATTTTAATCAGCATGACTGTACCAATATGGTCTTTCTGGACTGCAGGGCTGTGGGGTCGGAGTCGGTAGAATATGGACTGACTCGGACTGACTCAGACTCCTAAAATATATACTAAATTGGGTTCAGTAGTTCAATGCAGAATCTGTTGAATGTTGTTATGGATTATTATTATGTTCTAAATAGCTTGATTATTATATCACTAGTTGGTGGCCCGATTCTAATGCATCGGGTATTCTAGAGTATGTATGTAGTTTATGAAGATTTAAGAATAATGCAAAGCGAAGCTGGGTTTAAATCCTGCGCCAATATCGCTGATTGCTGGCAACCAGCCGGGCACAACCAATCAGCGAAGCATGGTTGAAATCCCGTGCCAATTTGCGGGCTGACTGTCCCTGTTGCTGATTGGTCAGGCCAGCTGCCCACGACCAATCAGCGACGCAGGATTTGCGTAAGACAGAAGTAGACAATTATATAGTAGATTCCTACAGCAGTACCGGTGTGCAGCGGTGCCAGTGTGCAGCGGTGCCGTAGTCCAGGAGGGGACAGCGGGCGGGTGCGATCAGGAGGGAGCCGGGGGACAGCGACTGGGTGCGGGCAGGGGGGGCCGAGTAAGAGCGGCCGGGTGCGGGCAGGAGGGGGCCGAGTAAGAGTGGCCGGGTGCAGGCAGGAGGGGGCCGTTGAAAGAGCGGGCAGGTGCAAGCAAGAGGGGGCCAGGGGGACAGCGGCCAGGTGCGGGCCGGGGGACAGCGGGCGGGTGCAGGCAGGAGGGGGCCAGGGAAAGAGCGGGCGGGTGCAGGCAGGAGGGGGCCGGTAGAAGAGCGGGCGGGTGCGGGCAGGAGGGGGCCGGTGGAAGAGCGGGGGGGGGCGGCGTGAAGGGACGGGTGCAGGCAGGAGGGGGCCGGCCGGTTGAAGAGCGGACGGGTGCAGGCAGGAGGGGGACGGTGGAAGAGCAGGTGCGGGCAGGAGGGAGCCAGGGGGACATGGACCGGGTGCGGGCAGGAGGGGGCTAGGGGGACAGTGGGCATGAGGGGGACAGCGGCCGCGTGCGGGCAGGAGGGGGCCAGGGGGACAGCGGCCGGGTGCGGGCAGGAGGGGGCCAGGGGGACAGCGGCCGGGTGGGGCAGGAGGGGGCCAGGGGAACAGCGGCAGGAGGGGGCCAGGGGGACAGCGGCGGGTGCGGCAGGAGGGGGTCAGGGGGACAGTGGCCGGGTGCGGGCAGGAGGGGGTCAGGGGACAGCGGCCGGGTGCAGGCAGGAGGGGGCAGGGGGACAGCGGCCGGGTGCAGGCAGGAGGGGGCCAGGGGGACAGCGGCCGGGTGCAGGCAGGAGGGGCCGGGAACAGCGGCCGGGTGTGGCAAGGAGAGGGCCGGTGAACAGCGGACGGGGGGGGCCCCTCCTGCCCGCACCCGGCTGCTATTCCCTGGCCCCCTCCTGCCTGCAGCAGAGTGCTTAGTAGAGTATACGGCGGCTCAGTGGTCAGCAGAGAATACGGCGGCTCAGTGGTCAGAAGAGTATATGGGGGCTCAGTGGTTAGCAGAGAATACGGCGGCTCAGTGGTTAGCACAGTATACGCTGGCTTAGTAGTTAGCACTGTATACGGAGCCTCAGTGGTTAGCACTCTATGGTGGCTCAGTGGTTGGCACTGTATATGGTGGCTCAATAATTAGAACCGTAATGTGGCTCAGTGGTTAGCACTGTATGGTGGCTCTGTGGTTAGCACTGTATGGTGGCTCTGTGGTTAGCACGATATGGTGGCTCAGTGGTTAGCACTGTATATGGTGGCTCAGTGGTTAGCACTGTATATGGTGGCTCAGTGGTTAGCACTGTATATGGTGGCTCAGTGGTTAGCACTGTATATGGTGGCTCAGTGGTTAGCACTGTATATGGTGGCTCAGTGGTTAGCACTGTATATGGTGGCTCAGTGGTTAGCACTGTATATGGTGGCTCAGTGGTTAGCACTGTATATGGTGGCTCAGTGGTTAGCACTGTATATGGTGGCTCAGTGGTTAGCACTGTATATGGTGGCTCAGTGGTTAGCACTGTATATGGTGGCTCAGTGGTTAGCACTGTATATGGTGGCTCAGTGGTTAGCACTGTATATGGTGGCTCAGTGGTTAGCACTGTATATGTGGCTCAGTGGTTAGCACTGTATATGGTGGCTCAGTGGTTAGCACTGTATATGGTGGCGGGTGCAGTGAGTGCTCAGAGCACTGTATATGTGGCTCAGTGGGTTAACACTGTATATGGTGGCTCAGTGGTTAGCATGTATATGGTGGCTCAGTGGTTAGCACTGTATATGGTGGCTCAGTGGTTAGCACTGTATATGGTGGCTCAGTGGTTAGCACTGTATATGGTGGCTCAGTGGTTAGCACTGCGCAGTGGCTCAGTGGTGAGCGCAGGATGGAGGCAGAGTGGTGAGCGCAGGATGGAGGCAGAGTGGTCAGCGCACGTCCATCCCACCTCCCATCCGCTGCGGTATCGCCCGCAACCTGTGTTTACATCGCGGTCAGAAGCTACAGCAGGTAATGAGCGGTCATGTGATAGGCGGGTTGAAGTGACGTGCTCAGAGCCTGTCACATGACCGCTCATTACCTACTGTAGCTTCCTGTGGCGATGTAAACACCGGTTGCGGGTGAGACCGGAGCGGCAGGGAAAATGAAGCAAGGGGGGGTATGGAGCGGCGGGCAAGAGGGGGCCGGAGGTGGGCACACCCACTCCAGCGGGCGGGTGCGGCCAGGAGGAGACTGATAGCGCGGTGTCTGTGAGGCGAAATCGCGCGTTGCTGATTGGATCGCGGCGCGCGGCTGTTTTGCATACGCTGCGCTCATTGGTTGCCACAGCTGGCGGAGACCAATGAGTGCTGGCGCGCGATTTCGGCCTCAGGCGGTAGTGGCTGCAAGATGATTATATTATAGATAATGATTAAAAGCCTGATATTACTATTGCACTACAATGAATTTATCACTTAAAAAATAGTCATGTATGAAGGAAGGAGTTGGGAGTTGTGAAGTCAGAGTCAGGGGAGTTGAGGAGTCAGTCGGAGGTCGTTGGTTTGGCTTACTGACTCCACGGCCCTGCTTTATTTAGTAAAATATTGCTGACAGGTTCTTTAATCCTCAGATACTTCTCTTGCTCTTGAGACCAAAGATTCTCATTGAGACCACTAGGCCGATGATCATCACACATATCGGCCAGGCAGTTACTTGGGGAAGAAGGTATGTAAGCAGCCTGTTCACAGAAGAGCACACAGACTCTACAGGAGGCAGCAATCCTCTACTGTACACAGATGTGGGGCAAAAACCCCAAAACAGCTTACTGCAAAAGCATGTACCTTCCTTTCTGAAAAGATTCTTATTGGGTTTTATTACCAGTGTCCTGTGTCTGGACTCTTTGTATATTGTCATCCAGTATTGCTGCCTCTAATAAGCGCTGTAAAGATGCTCTGCTTTTCCGCTGTGAAGAGGCCATTTGCATCTGTTTTTCCTCTCGGTGCCTGTGTTGTGTAGCTCTTTGCTGGCTTTAAGTAGGAACTTGACAAAGCGGGGCCCTAATTCGATAACACTCTGAAATGAGCAGGAGGGGGAGACCGTACCACCTGACCGTAGTCCATAACTAGTATTGGGAGCATTGGATCCAAAAGATAAAATATATTACTAGGCCACGTCACACACACAGATATTTGTGCAGATATTGTTCGCAGATCTCTGGTTGCAGTGAAATCATGGACACATTGTTCCATTTTGTGGCTGTATACAAATAGTACAATGTGTCCATGATTTCACTGCAACCAGAGATCTGCGAACAATATCTGCACAATTATCTGTGTGAGAGACGTGGCCCTAAGTTACAGCTTTTATATTCATGAAAGTTTATGTCCCTTAAAATATTTTGCAGTTTTAACCAGATTCGTTTCCCCTATTCTTTTCTTTCTCCTTTTGATAATAATGGATGATTATAAGCTGCCAAGGAGTAACTTACTTTTCACTTTTCCATCTTTTTTTTTATTTTTCATCCACTTGTCTGACAAAGATTTTACTGTGAATGTCTCTGCACCCCCATCTCTTCAGCAGGTGATCAGCTGTCGGGCAGGAATGACAGATGGGCGACTGCTGGCAGTGACCTGGGCGAGGAGGAGATGGAAGTGGAAAGTGAAAAAGAAGACGAGAAGCCCAAAGCCGGATCGTTCGCCAACTCCTTGTCCTCCTTAAATGTGCTCCGTCCAGGTACTGAAACTGCAAAACAGCCGTCATTCACAAATCCCTGGAGCTGAAAGTTGTGTCCCAATTTCTAATTTTTGACTAGTTTTCTATGAAGCCATATAACAGAATCTCGAAAGGTCATAAGTGACACTTTGTTTTCTATCACTGCTATTTCCATATGATTTGCTCTGTTCAGGTATTTCAGGTTACATGTGATTTTGCTTGCAAATTCCTATTCCAAAGATTTATCTAAGATACTTAATGAATGTCACAGGTGTAGGTCGCCGCTCTGTGAGCAGCAAGCAGCTGTGGTTATTATTCAGTGAACACAGTGAATTAGTCACATGTAGACTCCCTTGGGATCAGGGGTGATAGATCTTACATTAGACCACTGTAGATACTTCTTATATCTCACAACGTATCGTGGTCTCTCCCGCGGGCCTGTCTGCTCCACCGCGGGTCTGGGCCATGGGCTCCCTCGTGGGTCCGGGCCATGGGCTCCCCTAACTTTTTGTCTTGTTTTTAGGCGAGATTCCAGATGCTGCTTTTATTCATGCGGCTCGAAAGAAAAGACAACTGGCTCGAGAGCTCGGAGACATCCCATCCATTGATGTGGATGGTGGGAAAAGCAGACTAGTCCGTGAGGATGAGAACGATGCTAGCGACGATGACGATGATGACGAAAAGCGTCGTATAGTCTTCTCAGTCCGAGAGAAATCACAAAGGCAGAAGATTGCTGAGGAAATTGGTATGTTCCACAACAGTTCCCAAAACATTTACTGAACAGTATATATTGTAAGTGATGTATCAACAAAATTCCAGAATGTGATCATGTACTGGACCTTCACTTCAGGAGAAAAAGGCCTTTCATAGAAGATGTTGTGATTCATTGTGATACAAGGAACCATGCGTGCTGGCCTCAGCCCATAAGCACAAAAGCCGTTGTCTTCACGACAGGCTGCACCATCCTACAAGGCAATAAGATATCACCAGGCCAAGAAACGTGGGATGGGCACTATGTGACCCCAATGCAGAATGAGGGAACAGGGCTAAATAAGTCACACCTTCTCCCTGCTATTCTGAACTGCAGGACCATGTCTCCTGCAGGTGGCCCATAATACTTAGTTTTTAGCAGGACAGACTGCATCCATAGGCCAAACATCAGGACATGCGAGTACTTTGCATCATCAGGCCTCCCCGAGGCCTTTTTTCCTCAGCATTGGCACTGCTGATTGTTGATACTATGTTTTCTATTGAATGCACGGGCTCGCCACTAGATCTCAATTTTAGTTCCAGTTTTGCCGCCTACTGTAGCTTTACTGACTCCAACCCCTCCACTCCTGTTGCTTCTTTTCTTCTTTCATCCCCTCCCCTCCTGGTGCTTCTGTTCTTCTTTCATCCCCTCCCCTCCTGGTGCTTCTTTTCTTCTTTCATCCCCTCCCATCCTGGTGCTTCTTTTCTTCTTTCATCCCTCCCCTCCTGGCTCTTCTTTTCTTCTTTCATCCCCTCCCCTCCTGGTGCTTCTTTTCTTCTTTCATCCCCTCCCCTCCTGGTGCTTCTTTTCTTCTTTCATCCCCTCCACTCCTGGTGCTTCTTTACTTCTTTCATCCCCTCCACTCCTGGTGCTTCTTTTCTTCTTTCATCCCCTCTGCTCCTGGTGCTTCTTTTTTTCTTTCATCCCCTCCACTCCTGCTTCTTCTTTCATCCCCTCTGCTCCTGACTCTTTCTCCAGCCATAGCCTCCAAACAGCAGCTCCTCTATATTCAGTGCTGCCATCCTCTCCTGATTTCCCACGGTGATTGTGGGGTTTCAGAGTCACTCCACAGCAGCTTACTTTTCATTGTTCACAGTAACCTATCAGTCACAGGTTCCTGGGAGTAAAATCCAGGACTGACAAGTAGTCTTCCACATGATGCAACACTCTCACTTTCAAGAGCACAGACATCTTCTATTCTAGAACATTTGGCTCTTCACAGTTGAGGATGTCTGGGTTAGAAATGTCACTTATGGTGGGTTTACACGTCCCGGTATCGGCGTCCAACTCCGACCAAAAGTCACGTGGTTCGTGCGTTGGACCCGATATCGTTCGTGCGTTGTACGGTGTAAATGACCAATACGATGCACGAACGATGTCAAACCGATATCGGGGGTTGAATGAGCGTGCTATTCAACGGCCCGATATCGGATGTCGGTTGGAGCCGGATCGTGCTGTCTAAACGGCCAACTCCGATGTGCAGTACAACGTCCCCCATTCACTCCCATGTTAAATAGTCGTTCCTGGGTCGGCCGTACAAGGGGGCGTAGACATCGTAGAGTCGTTGTATCCCGATATCGCGCTGTGTAAATCTCCGATGCGATTCTTTGAAATCCGGCCAGAAAAAGCGCGCTCCTGCGCCGTCGGATCCAATATCGGATCGACGTTGGAGCGTGTAAACCCACCATTAGTCTAGATGCAGAATAGATTTCCAGCACAGTTAGTTTGATTAGATCGCATTCGTTCTTCTCGCTTCCAGTTTCTTCCAGGCAGTCTTCCTTCTCTTTCACTCAGGAGTTATCTTATCCAGCCCCTCTTGGAATATATTCACAGACTTTTATTCAGGTCTGTTTGTAGTCCCTTAAGACAGGTCAGTGAGGCCTGTTCTAGACCTGAAATGTCTGGACAAATTGGTTTGGCTTTGCCATATCACAATGGCGTCTCGGCGCTCGACCATTGAAGCCATCAAGTTCTTTTCCTCAGTGGATATGAAGGATGCCTATGTCCCCATCAACCCCCTCACCAAAGACATTGGCTTTGCAGTCCAACAATTTCATGTTCCATCTTGGTGTCAGCAGCTAACGCCCAGACTAAAACCCGGTTACACGCTTCAATGTCCCAGCGATTCCCACCAACGATCGGGATCGCTGGGACATTGAAGGCTGATTGCTGGTAAGCTGTCACACAGGCAGACTCCCCAGCGATCCGGACCAGCGAGCACGCTGGTATCCAAGGTAAACATCGGATAACTAAGCGCTGCGTGGTGCTTAGTTACCGGCAGTTTTCCTTGGATACCAGCTCCCAGCGTTGCTGTGTGGCGCTGGGAGCTCGCTGAACATTGGTTACCGCTGTCACACACAGCGATGTTGCGCGTTCAGCGGGCGGCCAACGACGGGTTTATGAACCGGTTCATAAATCTACAATCAACGACTCATCATTGGTTGCCAGGTGTCGCACGCAACATTGTCATTTAGACATCGCTGCAACGTCACCAAAACGGTGACGTTGCAGTGATATCGTTACCGATATCGTTGTGTGTGACAGGCCCTTTACTGTGTCTCCAAATGAAAGCGACAAGAAAGAGATTTTAGCTGTTCTTTTATGTTGTGTATCTGTTCAGGGAGGAGTCGTATTAATCGAACTCCACCGACCATTTTCTTTGCGGTTTCATTAGTTTCTGTATTTTCTCATCTCTTCCAGGTATTGAGGGCAGTGACGATGATGCTCTAGCAACAGGGGAGCAGGATGAAGAGCTCAGCCGCTGGGAGCAGGAACAGATAAGGAAGGGAATTAGCATACCACAGGCACGGATCTTTAATTAACTCTGTATATCTTATTCCCTTTCCGGGATATTAAGCTGGAGTCGTAAAACCGAACATAAGCATATGAATGTTTGTATAGTGGAGAGATCTCGCTAATGTCTTATATTGCTTGACCTGACCATCCTCTGTATTTGGAGTCAATCCCTTAATGCGAGGTGTTGGTTTATGGAGATACTTGCGGGTTGGGAATACTGATATGATGCTACGGGTCCCCGGCCACTTTGAAGACTTACCGATCTTTGGCAAATAATGGGCCCTAATCGGCTTTATGGGTTTGGTAACAAGGATAACCCCTCCTGATTTCACATGTTTCCCCCAGGTAAAATAAAAGCCTGTACTCCCCTCCCGTTCTGGCACATTCCAGTGGTGTCAGTAATCCTGGGGATCACATCACACAAGCCTGGCTTCCAATCACTGCTGGTTTGTCTCCCCGCCTTCTGACCAAATGCGTTAACAGGAATTGATTTGCAGCCTCATCGTCAATTCCTGTTGATTGCTCCTGAATTCAAAGGCAGTTAGACAGTAGCTGGCAGTGATTGGGCTCAGGACTCGTGTGAAGTCACAATTTTCTGATCATCATAATGGGAGACCCAGACAATGGGGTTTAGGGCACTGCCCTCCGGAGGCCACACTAGGTACTACAAGAACTGTAGACACCGCCCCCTCCGCTTATAAACCCCTACCGCAGGGAACATCCTCAGTTTTAAACTTAGTGTGCTCGGAGGTACCACACGCTTTGCTTGCACTTCATTGCATTCTCACAGCTTTCGTGATGGCGTATGAAGACAAGGTAAAAGAAGGTCCCAGTCAGGGACCTCCGGCAGTCTCCCTGTTAACCTTCGGGGAACACGCAGGTCGAGGTACCGGAGGGCCTAGTGCCTGGGCACACTGTGTCTCCCGGTACGCTGCCGTGCTCCTTCCCATCCCCCCTGGGGGCTCTGGGAAGTGGGAGATAGGAGCCTTGCACAGCTCCGCTCCGTCCGAGGCCTCCCTAAATGGTGCTTACAGACCGGACTGGAGTCAGCTCTGTCCGAGGCCTCCCTAAATGGTGCTTACAGACCGGACTAGAGCCAGCCCAGTCCGAGGCCTCCCTAAATGGTGCTTACAGACCGGACTGGTGCTGAACCCCCGTCCGAGGCCTCCCATATTATGGTGCTTACAGACCGGACCGGCACTGAGATACTTCGGTGTCTCCGGTGTGCCTGGGGGCAGTGTCTGGCACTAGTGTGTTCATGACACTCAGACCGCGCGTTGCCTTCGGGTCCGCGGTTCTGGCGGTGACCCTGTGCTGGGGTCACCCTGGCTGACCGCCCTGTGTGTCACAGGGGCTGCGGCTGTGGGCTTCAGACTTTGTCTGTGAGCCTGGGTATTTATGTTTATACCTCCCGCGCTGCGGGCCCCGGCGCTTACATTATTAGTAATGGCGGCCGGGAGAGATGTGGAGCGGCCCATGTGACCTGGATGGGCGTGTGTGTGTGCTTCCCGCGTGTTTCGGCCCCGCCCTCTGCTTCTACAGCGGCGGCCATCTTTTCCCCTCACTTTCCTGCTGGGATCGTTGGAGACTGCTCTGCTGCACTCCAGGGGAGACCAGGTCTTCTTTCCTCGCGGAGGCCACACACACACCGCTCCCTTCACCACCGCTGTGCAGCGGTCGGTAAGCCACCGGTTTCCGGTGAATTTTCTCCTGTTTGATATTCCCCTACCGTGGGTATGTCCTCAGGGAAGAAAGGCGCTGCTAAGGCGGCCAGTACCACACCTGTCTGTGCTACATGCAAAGGGACACTGGTGGAGGGGTCCTGCAATAATTGCGGACGTCCAGACGCCCGGACTGTCACTCCTGAGTCAGCAGCTCCGGTGCTATACCCTGAGATTCAGGTGATCCCAGGGCCATGGGAAAAACAAAGCGAGATTAATGCTTCTCTGTTGTCCCAATTGTCCTCCATGTCGCAATCCCTGGAGGCACTAACAAGGAGACTGGATGCTCCAGTTACTCCTTCAAGCTACCCCCGGGTGTCTCCATCTTCCACCGTGAGACCCCTTAAGCGGGCTCGCCGTGATGATTCACCCGAGCTCCAGATCCTCTCTGAGGAGGAGCGTCACTCTGACGGTGACGAGGATGATGGGGGTTCAACCCTCGGGTCGGTGTCTGAACCAGCTGAAGGGGTGGAGGATCTGGTGTCCTCCATCAACGAGACTTTACGCCTCGGGTTACCCCCTCAGGAGACAGCCGTTCACCCGAAGGAGGTCTATCAGTGGTTACAACCTGAGGCTAGACCATGTGGTTCCTTTTTGGACCACACTAACTTTGAAAGGGTGGTTAGAGCTCCCAGGGTACACCCTGGACGGCGTTATGTCCGCAAATCCAAGGACAACCGCTTTCCCTTTCCTCAGGAGGTGCTTCAGGAGTGGTCGCAGTCCCCGAAAGTGGACGCTTCCATGACCAGGATTGCTGCACGCTCCCTTTTCTCTGCCTCTGATAGCTCCTCACTGAAGGATGCGACAGACAGACAGGTCGAACAACTCGCCAAGTCGTCTTATGAGGCTGTGGGGTCGTCATTTGCCCCGAGTTTTGCTGCGGTCTGGACTCTGCAGGCGATCACATCCTGTCTGGATGGTATTGCTGACCTGGCAGGTTTCAACTCTGAAGTCCTGGCACTTACAGAGAGAGCAAAAGCCTATGCAGATTATGCCAGGACGGCGTCCCTGGAGACTGCCACTCGCTCAGCTGTGGCTTCGGCCAATGCGATAGCGATCCGCAGATTGTTGTGGCTACGTCTATGGGACTCAGATGCCACGTCAAAGAAGATTCTGCAGAATCTTCCTTTCTCTGGTGACAGGCTGTTTGGTGCCGAGCTGGACAAGTTGATCAAAGACTCTACGGAGTCCAAGATTCCACAGAACAGACCTAAGCCTAGGTATACTGTGAAAAGGAACCCTAAACAGTGGTCCTTTCGTTCCAGCTCACAGCCGTCAGCGTCTTCCGCTCGCGCGGACCGTGGGGCCAAAACTTCTCAGCAGTGGCGTCCCAAGAGTCGCCAGAAGAAGTCGGCAGGTACAACAGCTGCCGCTCCCAAACCCACTTCCGCATGACTCGCTCCCTCTTCCTGCCTCCCCACAGGTTGGGGGTCGCCTGTCTCAATTTCAAGACAAATGGCGACTCCACATTCAAGATCAGTGGGTTCGAGACGTAGTCTCAAGAGGATACAGGATAGAGCTGTCATCACAGCCCGCACACCGATTCCATCGGTCTGTTCCATCTCCAGAAAAGGCTCAGGCTTTTTATCTGGTGTTGGAGGGACTCCGCAGAGACGGAGTGGTGGTCCCAGTACCCACTGGGGAGAGGTTCAAGGGTTTTTACTCCAACCTCTTTATCGTCCCGAAGAAGGACGGCTCCTTCCGCCCGGTTCTGGACCTCAAGCTGTTCAACCGGCATGTGTTGGTTCGGAAGTTCCGCATGGAATCCCTGCGCTCCGTGATCGCGGCTGTGTCGCAGGGCGACTTCCTAGCGTCCATAGACATCCGCGACGCTTACCTTCACGTGCCCATTGCACCGTCTCATCAACGATGGTTGAGATTCGCAGTGGGGGAAGAGCACTTCCAATTCGTGGCGCTGCCTTTCGGGTTGGCCTCGGCTCCCCGGGTGTTCACGAAAGTGATGGCATCAATGATGGCCTTACTGCATGCGCAGGGACACGCCGTCATTCCTTATTTAGACGACCTGCTGGTCAGAGCGCCATCGGAACACCTGTGTCAGCGGAGCCTGCAGGCGACCATGCAGTCTCTGGAGCAGTTCGGGTGGCTTCTCAACATTCAGAAGTCCACCCTGGTTCCAACCCAGTCACTGACGTATCTGGGCATGGACTTCCACACGGACTCTGCTCTAGTGTCCCTACCACGAGCCAAACAACTGGCCATTCAGTCAGGAGTACACGATCTCCTCAGATCACCTCATTCATCCCTACGGGTATTGATGAAGCTGGTGGGACGCATGGTGGCAGCCATAGAGGCGGTGCCCTTCGCACAGTTTCGCCTCCGTCCTCTGCAACTGGAAATCCTCCAGAGGTGGGACAAGAGGACGTCCTCTCTGAATCAGCTGGTGGTCCTCTCCCAGCCGACCAGGGATGCTCTGCAGTGGTGGCTTCAGCCGAGTCACTTGTCGAAGGGACGATCCTTCCTGAAGCCATCGTGGTTAGTGGTGACCACCGACGCCAGCCTGAAGGGCTGGGGCGCGGTGTTCTTACACCACAGAGCTCAAGGTCTCTGGACACGTTCAGAGACAACGTTGCAGATCAACGTGCTGGAGCTCAGGGCGGTCTATCTGGCACTCCTGGCCTTTCGGGTGTTCCTATCCGGACAACCGATTCGGGTTCAGTCCGACAATGCGACGACTGTCGCCTATATAAATCACCAAGGAGGAACCAGGAGTGCACAGGCTCTAGCGGAAGTCCACCGCATTCTATCATGGGTGGAAGCCAACAGCTGCTTGATTTCCGCAGTCTACATCCCAGGTGTCGAGAATTGGGAGGCAGATTACCTGAGCCGACAGGGGATGGACGCCGGAGAATGGTCTCTCCATCCGGACGTTTTCCGGGACATCTGCATCAGATGGGGGACCCCGGATGTGGATCTGATGGCCTCCCGGCTGAATCATCAGGTGCCACAATACATGGCGAGATCGTGGGACCCTCAGTCTCTGGGGGCAGATGCTCTAGTCCTGAGTTGGTCAGATTTTCACCTGCCATATGTTTTCCCGCCCCTGGCACTGATGCCCAAGGTCCTGTGGAAAATCAAAACAGAATGTCACGCAGCCATTCTAGTGGCTCCGGATTGGCCGAGGAGGTCCTGGTATCCGGATCTGTGGCAACTGTCCGGCGGACACCGGTGGGCTCTTCCAGACCGCGCAGATCTTCTCGCGCAGGGCCCCTTCTTCCGCCCCAATTCCAGGGCCCTCAGATTGACTGCATGGCTCTTGAGGCCTGGCTCTTAACATCCAGGGGTTTCTCTCCTGCGGTGGTTTCCACCATGAACAGAGCTAGAAGGCCCACGTCGCGGAAGATTTACCACAGAACGTGGAAAGTCTTTTTCGCCTGGTGCTCCTCTGGGGGACATGTACCTTGGCCTTTGTCGATCCCGACCCTATTGGCTTTTTTGCAGTCAGGTTTGGAGTTGGGCCTTTCCCTCAGTTCTCTGAAGGGTCAGGTATCAGCGCTGTCTGTATTGTTCGACAGGCGCTTGGCGCGCCTCCCAAAGGTTCGTCAATTTCTCCAAGGGGTGTCTCGAGTGGTTCCGCCGTATAGGAGACCTCTGGACCCTTGGGATCTCAACATGGTCTTGGCGGCTTTGCAGAAACCACCTTTTGAGCCATTGAGAGAAGTCTCTCTTTCTTATTTGTCACAGAAAGTGGTCTTTCTGGTGGCTATTACGTCCCTGAGACGGGTCTCTGAACTGGCGGCACTATCGTGCAAGTCACCCTTTCTGGTGGTTCACCAAGACAAGGTGGTGTTGCGCCCGCGGGCGGAATTCCTGCCAAAAGTGGTTTCCACTTTTCATTTGAACCAGGAGATTGTGCTCCCATCATTTTGTCCCGCTCCTGTTCATCAGATTGAGCGCGACCTCCACACTCTGGACCTCGTACGGGCTGTACGCATTTATGTGTCCAGAACTGCCTCCTTCCGGAGTTCGGACTCCTTGTTCGTACTGACGGCGGGTCGCTGTAAGGGGTCAGCGGCGTCAAAATCAACCTTGGCCAGATGGATCAAGGCACCCATTCAAGAGGCTTACCGGTCTTCTGGTTTGCCTCTTCCGGTAGGCTTGAAGGCACACTCGACAAGAGCTGTCGGTGCCTCCTGGGCCTTGCGACATCGCGCCTCTGCTCTGCAGGTGTGTCAGGCGGCCACTTGGTCTAGCCTGCACACCTTCTCTAAGCACTATATGGTGCATGCCCATGCAAGTTTGGGCAGGCGGGTCCTCCAGGCGGCGGTTGCCCACCTTTGACGGGGACCGCGTATGCAAACGTCTTTTGAGGAACTTTTTCCCGCCCTGGGGTATTGCTTTAGGACATCCCCATTGTCTGGGTCTCCCATTATGATGATCAGAAAAAAGAGAATTTTGTTTACGTACCGTAAATTCTTTTTTCTTGAATCATCAATGGGAGACCCAGCACCCACCCAGTGTTCCGTTGTATGTTACGGTTGATCTGTCCTCTGTTGGGGCAGTTTATCCGGGTTGTTGAACCGTCTGTTCACGGTGTCTTCCCGAGGTTTCGGGTGTGGTTTTCTGTTGTCTCCTCGCAGCTTATGGACCAAACTGAGGATGTTCCCTGCGGTAGGGGTTTATAAGCGGAGGGGGCGGTGTCTACAGTTCTTGTAGTACCTAGTGTGGCCTCCGGAGGGCAGTGCCCTAAACCCCATTGTCTGGGTCTCCCATTGATGATTCAAGAAAAAAGAATTTACGGTACGTAAACAAAATTCTCTTTATCGCATAATCCCCAGGATTACTGACACTGCTGTAATAGCACCTGCATGTTAGGTGAGTACAGACTCATTTACCCTGGGGAGACATGAAATCAAAAGGGGTTGTCCACTACTGTAAAGGGCAAGAGGAATTATTGGCACAGACCTATCGCCTATGCTCAGGATAGATGGAAAAGTGATCCCAAGAATGGCGTCCTCCATTTTCTGGTCATCATAATGGGAGACCCAGACAATGGGTTTAGGGCTCCGCCCTCCGGAGGTCACACTAGGTACTACAAGTTTGTAGACACCGCCTCCTCCGCTTATAAACCCCCACCGTAGGAAACATCCTCAGTTTTAAACTTAGTGTGCTCGGAGGATCACGCTTTGCTTGCACTTCACTGCATTCTCACAGCTTACGTGATGGCGTATGAAGACAAGGTAAATGGTCCCGGTTGGGACCCTCGACAGTCTCCCCGCTCACCCTTTGTGGAACACGCAGGTGGAGGTACCGGAGGGCTTTTTAGCCTGGACACTTGCTGTTCTCCCGGTACGCTGTCGAGCTCCTTCCTTTCCATCCCTCCATGGAGGCTCTGGAGAGGGGGAGCCTGGAGCGTTGCACAGCTCCGCTCCGTCCGAGGCCTCCCTAAATGGTGCTTACAGACCGGACGGAGCCAGCCCAGTCCGAGGCCTCCCTAAATGGTGCTTACACTCCGGACTGGTGCTGTACCCCCGTCCGAGGCCTCCCTAAAGGTGCTTACAGACCGGACCGGCACTGAGGCACCTGGTGTGTCTCCTGTGTGCCTGGGGGTAGTGTCTGTCACTTGGTGTCATGACACTCAGACCGCGCGGTTACCCTCGGGTCCGCGGTTCTGTTGGTGTACCCTGTGCTGGGGTCACTCTGGCTGACCGCCCTGTGTGTCTCAGGGGCTGAGGCTGTAGACTGCTGATGTTTGTTTTGTACATGCAGTCTGTGTGTGTATGTGCATTGTTACACACTCTTTTCCCGCGCTGCGGGCTCTGGCACCTCCATTACTGAGGCTGACTGGAGGAGGAGGAAGCAGCTCTTACGGTGACATCACCGATGGGCGTGTTTTGTGTTCTCCCGCGTGTTCCTGGCCACGCCTATGACTTTACTGTCGGCGGCCATCTTCTCCCTCTCTTCCCGGCTGGGATCTGGCTGCAGCGTGTGTCTGCACTTTCCAGGGGAGACCGGAACTCGCGGAGGTCACACACGAACACCGCTTCCTCCTACCGCTTACTGCGGTCGGTAAGCCACCGGGATCTCCGGTTTGTTTGTTACAACTTGGCTTATTTCCCCCTACTGTGGCGATGTCCTCAGTAAGGAAGCATGCTGCTAAGGCGGCAGATGGCACCATTACCTGCGCTACATGCAACGGTTCACTGGTGGAGGGGTCCTGCAATAATTGCGGACGCCCAGAGACCCGGACAGTTACTGTTGGATCAGAATCTGCGGGTCTGTACCCTGAGGTTCGGGTGATCCCAGGGACATGGGAAGCACAGAATAAGATAAATGAATCTCTGCTGTCCCAGATGTCCTCCATGTCGCAATCCCTGGAGGCACTTCATAGGAGGCTGGAAAACCCAGCTACTCCTCCCAGTTACCCCCGGGTGCTTCTTACTTCTTCTGTGAGACCCCCTAAGCGAGCTCGTGAGGCCTCTCCAGAGCTCCAAGCTCTCTCTGAGGAGGAGCGTCCCTCTGATGGTGAGGAAGATGATGGGGGTTCTACTCTCGGGTCTGTCTCTGAACCTCCAGATGGGGTGGAGGATCTGGTGTCCTCCATCAATGAGACATTACGTCTGGTCACTCCTCCTGAGGAGGTGACTGTTCACCCCAAGGAGGTCTATCAATGGCTGCGGCCGGAGGCAAGACCAAGTGGGTCCTTTATGGACCACACTAATTTTGGAAGGGTGATTAGAGCCCCCAGGTTACATCCTGGGCGGCGTTATGTCCGTAAACCTAAGGACAATCGCTTCCCCTTTCCTCAGGAGGTGCTTCTGGAATGGTCACAGTCCCCTAAGGTGGACGCTTCCATGACTAGGATTGCTGCACGCTCCTTGTTTTCTGCCTCTGATAGCTCCTCATTGAAGGATGCTACTGATAGACAGGTCGAGCAACTCGCCAAGTCTTCCTATGAGGCTGTGGGGTCTTCATTTGCCCCTAATTTTGCCGCGGTCTGGACCCTACAAGCGATTACCTCCTGCTTGGATGGTATCTCTGATCTAGCTAGGGCCAGCCCAGAGGTTCTGGCACTCTCCGACAGGGCAAGGGCTTATGCGGATTACGCCAGGACGGCAACTTTGGAAACTGCCACTCGCTCGGCTGTGGCTTCGGCCAATGCTATAGCGATCCGCAGGTTGTTGTGGCTGCGTCTTTGGGACTCAGATGCCACGTCTAAGAAGATTTTGCAAAATCTTCCGTTTGCTGGTGACAGGCTCTTCGGCACCGAGCTGGACAAGCTGATAAAGGATTCTGCTGAGTCTAAGATACCGCAGAATAAGCCTAAGCCACGGTATACCGTGAAAAGGAACCCAAAACAGTGGTCCTTTCGCCCCAGCTCGCAGTCATCAGCGGCGTCCGCTCGCGCGGACCGTGGGGGCAAGCCCTCCACTCAGTGGCGCAACAAAAGTCGCCAAAAGAAGCCGGCAGGGGCTGCAGCTGCCACCCCTAAACCCGCTTCGGCATGACTCGCTCTTTCATCCTGTCTCCCCACAGGTGGGGGGCCGCCTGTCTCTTTTCCAGGACAGATGGCTTCTCCACGTCCAAGACCAGTGGGTCCGAGACGTAGTCTCAAAAGGCTACAGGATAGAGCTGACGTCACAGCCGGCACACCGATTCCATCGGTCTGTTCCATCCCTAGACAAAGCTCAGGCTTTTCATCTGGTGTTGGAGGGACTCCGCAGAGACGGAGTGGTGGTCCCAGTACCCACGGGAGAGAGGTTCAGGGGTTTTTACTCCAACCTCTTTATTGTCCCAAAGAAGGACGGCTCTTTTCGTCCGGTTCTGGACCTCAAGTTGTTCAACCGCCACGTGTTGGTCCGGAAGTTTCGTATGGAATCCCTGCGCTCCGTGATCGCGGCTGTGTCACAGGGAGACTTCCTGGCGTCCATAGATATCCGAGACGCCTACCTTCACGTGCCCATTGCATCGGCTCATCAGCGCTGGTTGAGATTCGCAGTGGGGGAAGAACACTTCCAATTTGTGGCACTGCCATTCGGGCTAGCCTCGGCACCGCGAGTGTTCACAAAGGTGATGGCCTCAATGATGGCTCTCCTGCATGTGCAGGGACACGCCGTCATTCCCTATTTGGACGACCTGCTGGTCAGGGCGCCATCGGAAGACCTTTGTCGGGTGAGCCTGGAGGTGACCATGAAGTCTCTGGAACAGTTCGGGTGGCTTCTCAACATTCCAAAGTCGACCCTGGTTCCGACCCAGTCTTTGACATATCTGGGCATGGACTTCCACACGGACTCAGCCCTGGTGTCCCTACCTCAGGCCAAACAGCTTGCGATCCAATCAGGAGTGCAGAATGTTCTCCTGTCACCACAATCTTCCCTACGGGAGTTGATGAAGCTGGTGGGGCGCATGATAGAGGCGGTGCCTTTCGCACAGTTTCGCCTCCGTCCTCTCCAGTTGGAGATTCTTCGCCGATGGGACAAAAGGACGATTTCTCTGAATCGGCTGGTGACGCTGTCACAATCGACCAGGGACTCCCTACAGTGGTGGCTCCTGCCACATCATCTGTCACGGGGCCGGTCCTTTCTAAAACCGTCATGGTTAGTGGTGACCACCGACGCCAGTCTGAAGGGCTGGGGCGCGGTGTTCTTACACCACAGGGCTCAAGGCCTCTGGACCCAGGCGGAGTCGGCATTACAGATCAACGTGCTGGAGATCAAGGCGGTCTATCTGGCGCTCCTGGCGTTTCAGAAATTCCTGTCAGGACAACCCATTCGGGTTCAGTCCGACAATGCGACGGCCGTCGCCTACATAAATCATCAGGGAGGGACCAGAAGTGCTCAGGCCCTCGCCGAAGTCCACCGCATTCTAGCCTGGGTGGAGGAAAACGGCTGCCTGATCTCCGCAGTTCACATCCCAGGGGTCGAGAACTGGGAGGCCGACTACCTGAGCCGACAGGGGATGGACGCCGGAGAGTGGTCCCTGCATCCAGACGTCTTCCGGGACATCTGCAGCAAATGGGGCACTCCGGACGTGGATCTGATGGCCTCACGGTTGAATCATCAGGTACCCCAATACATGGCACGATCGGGGGATCCTCAGTCTCTGGGGGCGGATGCCCTGATCCTGAGTTGGTCCAGCTTCCAGCTGCCATATGCGTTCCCGCCTCTCGCTCTGATTCCCAGGGTTCTGTGGAAAATCAGGACAGAATGCAGAGTAGCCATTCTAGTGGCTCCAGATTGGCCCCGGAGGTCCTGGTACCCGGACCTCTGGCAACTGTCAGGCGGACACCGGTGGGCTCTTCCAGAACGCGCAGATCTACTCGCGCAAGGGCCATTCTTCCACCTCAATTCCAGGGCCCTCAGATTGACTGCATGGCTCTTGAGGCCTGGTTGCTGACATCCAGGGGCTTCTCTCCTACGGTGGTTGCCACGATGAATCGGGCAAGGAAACCTGTCTCCAGGAAGATATACCACAGAACGTGGAAAATCTTTTTCTCCTGGTGTGCCTCTGGTGGACGCTCACCGTGGCCCCTGTCCATCCCGACATTGTTGGCCTTCCTACAGTCGGGTTTGGAGTTGGGATTATCCCTTGGCTCTCTGAAAGGTCAAGTATCAGCACTTTCAGTGCTGTTTGACAGGCGCTTGGCGCTCCTCCCAAAGGTTCGTCAATTTCTGCAGGGGGTGTCTCGGGTGGTTCCGCCTTACAGACGACCTCTGGACCCTTGGGACCTCAACATGGTCCTGGCGGCACTGCAGAAACCGCCGTTTGAGCCACTGAGAGACATCTCTCTCTCTCGTCTGTCCCAGAAGGTGGTTTTTCTGGTGGCAATTACGTCTCTGAGAAGGGTCTCAGAATTGGCTGCACTTTCGTGCAAGTCACCCTTTCTGGTGGTTCACCAAGACAAGGTGGTGCTGCGCCCGCGGCCTGAATTCTTGCCGAAGGTGGTTTCAACTTTCCACCTAAACCAGGAGATTGTTCTCCCATCATTTTGCCCCGCTCCCGTTCATCAGGTTGAGCGCGACCTCCATACTTTGGATCTCGTGAGAGCTGTACGCATTTATGTGTCCAGGACCGCCTCCTTTCGGAGTTCGGATTCCTTATTTGTCCTCACGATGGGTCGCTGTAAGGGGTCCGCGGCTTCGAAGTCGACCTTGGCCAGATGGATCAAGGCTCCCATTCAGGAGGCATACCGGTCTTCTGGTTTGCCTCTCCCGGTTGGTTTGAAGGCACACTCTACTAGAGCTGTAGGTGCCTCATGGGCCTTGCGACATCGAGCATCTGCTCTACAGGTGTGTCAGGCGGCCACCTGGTCCAGCCTGCACACTTTCTCAAAGCACTATATGGTGCATGCCCATGCCTCTGCGGACGCAAGTTTGGGCAGGCGGGTCCTCCAGGCGGCGGTTGCCCACCTTTAAGGGGGACCGTGTATTATCCGTCTTGTTGAGGAACTCTTCCCGCCCTGGGGTATTGCTTTAGGACATCCCCATTGTCTGGGTCTCCCATTATGATGACCAGAAAAAAGAGAATTTTGTTTACGTACCGTAAATTCTTTTTTCTTTAATCATCAATGGGAGACCCAGCACCCACCCAGTTGTTCCGTTGCATGTTTGCATTTGATCTGTTCTCTGTTGAGACAGTGTTTTTTTCCGGGATTGTTCAAACCGTCTGTGCACGGTATTCTTCCCGATGTTTCGGGTGTGGTTCATTTTTCTCCTCGCAGCTTATGGACTAAACTGAGGATGTTTCCTACGGTGGGGGTTTATAAGCGGAGGAGGCGGTGTCTACAAACTTGTAGTACCTAGTGTGACCTCCGGAGGGCGGAGCCCTAAACCCATTGTCTGGGTCTCCCATTGATGATTAAAGAAAAAAGAATTTACGGTACGTAAACAAAATTCTCTTTTTTCAAGGGAGGTACTCCTTCATTCCTCTGCTCCTTTCACCAAAGGATTATAGGGGCGAAGGAGTTTTTCAAGCTCAAAGCTAAATTCCAGGGCTTTAAAGGGGGTCTTCAGAATTGGCATCCAATATCAAAACTCTTAGCACCACCACAGATCAGTCACAGTCCGCTCCGCAGAGATTATGTCCAGACTCTGATAATTATTGCATATAACCTGAAAAGAAATCTAAAAACTGTGACCTGGGGCCTTATGACCTGATATAAACATGCACTGAAAACTATATATTTCCCTGTTATATATATTTTCCATTGAGCATCTTGATGTGACTGTTATTGAAGTATAATGGATCTTTATTTCTTCTTCATCTTCAGGTTCAAGCCCCGCAGCCCGTAGAAGCAAATAACTTGTTCTACCCCAGCACATACCATGGAATACCCTACGGTTCAGCTTACAACGTGCCTTACACTTATGCCGCCTATGGAGCTGCTGAGACAAAATCTCAGAAAACAGATAATTCTGTCTCTTACAAAACTCCCAGTAATGAGATGACTCCTGTTACTATTGATTTGGTAAAGAAACAGCTTAAAGACAGGTAGGGCAGACTATCCTTCCATTTTGGGAACTACCTCAGTGTCCCTCGACTCATGTTGCATGGGGTCAGGGATGCAGAGTTCTTGTAGAACGGCAATGAACTGCTCCAAGATCACGGACGGAACCAAGAAATGAGCAAATGCCCTGGAAAAAAAACAATTAAAGCCTAGTGAAGTGAAATTGCCTCATGGGGCAAAAATTCAGGGCTGTGTGAGTGCAACTCTGGAGAGAGATGGCCAAGTTCACAGAAGGTATATGGGTCCAGATGCCGCAAATTGGCCAAAATGTTCTTTGCGTATCCAACTTGTAGAAGGATGTCACCTTAACTTTTCAAAATGAAGCTGCTACTGGTGTCTTTCATATATATTTTTTTTTTCTCTAATATGGTAGAAATTGAAAAAAATGACAATAGTTGAACTGAAACATCGCCAAGACTTTCTGATCTGTCCGGGGATTTGGCAACTCCGTTCACAAGACAGATTGGGGATCAGGGAAGCCTCCTGTTTTCTATAGGTGGGGGTGGTCTGAGATATTGGTCTTAGCCGGAGGTTATTGCATATGTCGTTTCATTTAACTAAATGCTTTTAAATCAGTTGACATGTCCAGTAATCCTCTGTTAAAAGTTCTGTCTACACAACATTCATGTCTGTTTTTAAATAACTGATTTTTGCAGAATCCTTTTTAACATTAGAGTCTACGGCAAACAGATTTGTTATCTGATTGCCAATTAGTCTCCGTTTTTCTTTCATGTGTAAAAAATCTGAGGGGGTTTCTCCTTACTGGATCAGTTTTAAATGGAAGATAAATAGCATGTAGGTAATGGAGCTGTTCTCCATAGACTACAATGTATAAAAATGGATCCTGCAAAACAAAAGAGAGTCATTTGTGCAACTTTTTTGCCAACAAACGGCTGAATCCGTTCTAACAGATGATTACTGGACATGTGAATGTAGCCTTAGATTAGTTCTCTGGTTTGGACAATGCCTTTGTCTTTGGTCCCCCTTAGTGGTGTTGGTACTCCCGTGTTACTACTGTGGAGGATGGCGCAGGACTGCACTCCACATCAGGAGCGAGCAGCGCTGATGTCGTTGCGTCCGTAGACACCTGCCGGGGTGTATGCATGTCCTATTCGGTAATATCTGCTGACACATCACCAGCGCCGTTCACTTTCAGATACTGAATTGGACAGCGTTGGGCAAATTTCCGTTTCCCACTGGTGTCCTATACTTTCTTTCCCTTAATCTGCTTGTGGTTTTTGTGATTAAGGAGATTGCTGATAGTCTATGGGGTGTGTGTAATCCTGCTCTATAGAAGTCAGAGTATTGTCTGGGTTTCAGGTGATATTCTATAATGTGCTCCCCTGACCGTCGCCTGCCTTGTGTGACTGTGCCCCTAACATGCCATGCACCGTACCCACTTGTTACTATGCTTTCTGCCACTTACAGGCTCAGCGCTATGCAGGACGTGCACAAAGCAAATCTTGAACTTTACGAGAAGCACGAGAAAAGCCGGCTTGACTCCAATACTGCGATAACTCGATTGGAGGGGTGCTCCGGGGGCAATGGTGAACGGTATCAGTTTCTGCAAGAAATGCGTGGGTATGTCCAAGACTTGCTTGAGTGTTTCCATGAAAAGGTAAGAATGCAATCATTTCTTCTCTATGCCTAAATATTGCATTTATTTAATTATTTTTCCCACCCATATTCAATCAGTTCAGTATGTGAAATAGTTACTGTACCTCGTAGAAATATATAATTTACTGTTCCCTTCTTGCATAACACCTTTTATTTTCTCTGCACGAATGGTTGTCTGGTTGAGACGCCGTCTTATTTCACAATAAGGTGTCTGGTTGGTCAATAGCTACTGCAACTTATGAGGTCTTATTCCACCTGATTGTGTTCCCAGCAATATTAAGAAAGCATTATGGATGCCAGCGATCCATTATTTGATTTACCAAGGCGTGGCACTGAGTGGGGCCCTCTCTTTAGTATAGGCCAGTGATATTAAATGTCGGGGGGCTGTTTGAAGTTGCTGCAGCTAGTACAGTGTTTCCATTACTTCAGTTATTTGCACATTGCCTATTTGATTTTGTAGATGGCTTTCAGATATACATAATAGTGTGAAGATTGTATCATCTGCAACATGGTCCAAGGCCTCCAAACCAACGTCCCCGACCAATCTAATATTGCCCACCATTCCAGTGGATAAGCTAATGATACTATGATCGCACAAAATGAATATTGACATTAACATTCAGTGTACATACCTTTCTATTGGTCAGGGATTTCATTGCTACTAAAGTTCACAAACTAATGGTCTCTTTTGTCTAAAGGCCCCTTATATTCATTATATATGAGTGATATGGTATTGTATAGATGTATAGATTTTTATGGTGTGTTTCCAATTGTTTACCTCTTTTGGAAATGCAACAATGTGATGGTCTAAGGGACCCTGTACTCTACACAATGGATTACTGTCAGCTCAGGTTTGGCCAAAAGTTCTCTGTCCAGACTCCTTCATAAACGGAGAGCTCCTGTGTTCAGTATGAGCAGACCGAGATCAGACTGGACAGGTTTTATCTCCCATAAGTCAAGAGGAATCTATACACATTAGACTGGCGGGCTTGTTGACTTTAGTCTGTGTATGTGGCTTTAAAGGGGTATTCCCATCTTCAGGATCCTATCCCAATATGTAATAGGTGTAATGATAACATCCCTCCAGTTAGAAATGTAGTATAGTTCTCCTGATTAGCTACCACTTTCCTCACTTAGAAGGCATTGCAGCTTTAAGAATCCATGGTTACAACCAGTCGTATAGATACCTAAGAATGCCTGCACATGAGGTAAGTTACCGCTAATCAGGAGGACTATACTACATTTCTAATTGGAGGGACTTACTAATATTATTATTACATATTATTATATACTACATATTGGGATAGGATCTTGTAAATGGGAATATACCTTTAAGTATTCATCAGCATTTCATTATTCTTTAATAGGCCTTTATAATCCATGATATGTCCTTTTGATATTATTGTTAAAGCTAATTCTGGCATATATGGTATAATACACTATTTGATCCTGACTGTCTTCCGTAATGACATTCTGTGACTTGCTGATCCTGAGGTGTCTTGAGAAAGGTGGTTGGGATCAGCAAGTCATTAGAAACTTTGAGATTATTTCATTCTTAGAACAGGTAAGTGACAGATGATGCATATGAAGCATAGTATTGGGGTCTTTCAGATTCTGAATGTGATCGGTGGGCATACATGACCTCCTTTCCATGTTTGTGCCAGGCACTGGGGCTGAGCTGGAGGACCAGACACAACCACATGGGGAAAGTCTGCTGTGATCCAAGGGTTAGACTCCCGACGATCACACAGGGGTTAGACCCCTTCCGATCACACAGGGGTTAGACCAAGCCAATCACAGAATGGTTAGACCTTGCCAATCACGCAATGCTTAGAGCTTACCGATCACATATGCCCAGCAGACCTGATGGAAAACAATCGGGGTGGGATATCTTGTATTTGCTATTTTTAAACACCAGCTATTATTAATCCATTCCACTTCTAGGAAAGGTTCCTCATTGTTCGTGGAGTTAGCCACCCCCATTTTTCCTTTTGCGCAGATTATGGTATTACGAATGCTGTTGTGTTTTTTCAGGTTCCACTGATAAATGAGCTCGAATCCACAATGCACCAGCTGTACAAACAGCGAGCTGCTCGCCTTGTCCAAAGACGACAAGAGGATATAAGAGATGAATCTTCGGAGTTTTCGAGCCATTCAAGTCAGTCCATCTTGAAGGTTTTTATTATTCATTAAACAACCTCCTGAAATGTATAATAGTCTATGCCTGACAATGAATGCAAATGTGTGTAACACTATTTGGGTCATTGCATTTGTCAGACTCATCCTGAGTGGTATCGTACTCTGTGGTGTATACCTATTGTCCGAAAACCGTACACCTTAGTGATAGGACTGATTCTGTTTGAGAGACATTGTGCCTTCAGAAAACATCTGACATTATCTCATCTGCCCAAAAGTACCGAATACTCGCTGCCTCAGTGCAGGGATCTTATCCTTGCAGTATGGATCTGCTTCATTGTCACCAGAATATTTTGGGTGCCTCATTGCAGCTTTTTATTTAAACACAGGTTGTAAGTTGCTTCATATTCACATGCAACAGACTAGGTGCAAAGCTTTAATAGACTCTTCCCCATTTATCTGATTGGGGTTTCTGACAAATGGATTAATGAAACTGATTTTCTTTATTTTTCGTCACCGAAAGCTTTATCCAGCAAATCTGCTGCATGTAAATATTTCCTTAAGGTCTTCTTGGTCGCATTTATATGCTTAAAGAGTAAGTACCATTGTAATATTTATTTCATAAATTAATAGTTCAAATGAACATAAGCAACTTCATAATGTATCTTAGATAAATCTGCTTCTTTCTCCTGGACTGATCTTTCATTCTCAAAATTCTCAATTCACAGGTAAATTCTGTTTTTAGTAATGGCAGATTTTTGTTACTGAGAAGAGATGACAGTTGGTGCTGATAAGATTCTATTGTAGAATGGAAGAGCTGGAGGCGAGACTGGGAGTGGGCTGGAGGCGAGACGGGGAGTGGGCTGGAGGCGAGACGGGAAGGAGGAGTGGGCTGGAGGCGAGACTGGAAGGGGGAGTGGGCTGGAGGCGAGACGGGAAGGGGGAGTGGGCTGGAGGCGAGACGGGAAGGAGGAGGGGGCTGGAGGCGAGACGGGAAGGAGGAGGGGGCTGGAGGCGAGACGGAAGGGGAAGTGGGCTGGAGGCGAGACGGGAAGGAGGAGGGGGCTGGAGGCGAGACTGGAAGGGGAGTGGGCTGGAGGCGAGACGGGAAGGGGAGTGGGCTGGAGGCGAGACGGGAAGGAGGAGGGGGCTGGAGGCGAGACGGGAAGGAGGAGGGGGCTGGAGGCGAGACGGGAAGGAGGAAGGGGGCTGGAGGCGAGACGGGAAGGAGGAAGGGGGCTGGAGGCGAGACGGGAAGGGGAGTGGGCTGGAGGCGAGACGGGAAGGGGGAGTGGGCTGGAGGCGAGACGGGAAGGAGGAGGGGGCTGGAGGCGAGACGGGAAGGAGGAGGGGGCTGGAGGCGAGACGGGAAGGAGGAGGGGGCTGGAGGCGAGACGGGAAGGAGGAAGGGGGCTGGAGGCGAGACTGGGAAGAGGAGAGGGGGTGGAGGCGAGACGAAGGGGAGTGGCTGGAGGCGAGACGGGAAGGGGGAGTGGGCTGGAGGCGAGACGGGAAGGAGGAGGGGGCTGGAGGCGAGACGGGAAGGGAGGGGGCGGAGGCGAGACGGAAGGAGGAAGGGGAGCTGGAGGGCGAGACGGGGGAAGGAGAGGCGGGCTGGCGAGACGGAAGGAGGAAGGGGCTGGAGGCGAGACGGGAAGGAAAGGGGGCTGGAGGCGAGACGGGAAGGAGAAGGGGGCTGGAGGCGAGACGGGAAGGAGGAGGGGGCTGGAGGCGAGACGGGAAGGAGGAGGGGGCTGGAGGCGAGACGGGAAGGAGGAGGGGGCTGGAGGCGAGACGGGAAGGAGGAGGGGGCTGGAGGCGAGACGGGAAGGAGGAGGGGGCTGGAGGCGAGACGGGAAGGAGGAGGGGGCTGGAGGCGAGAACGGGAAGGAGGAGGGGGCTGGAGGCGAGACGGGAAGGAGGAGGGGGCTGGAGGCGAGACGGGAAGGAGGAGAAATGGGGGTTATCTGGAGGCGGAACAAGTGGAGTATCTGGTAGCGAAAAGGGGGGATGAGTATCTGGTGGTGGAACATGTGGCATCTGGATGCAGAATATATTGTTGCTACATTCTGTGCACCACTCTGCTCTTTGTGATACGTGGCCAGGGCCGCACCGTCCATTGGACAGTGTGAGCCCTGTCATTCAGGCGGCAGCCGGCAGGGGGAGCGGCTGTGCAGAAGGGGGCGGCGCCTCATGCACAGAGCCTCCCCCTGTCATGGCGCCGGCCGCTCATCCCGCTCACCGCAGGTAAGCGGCGGGCAGCGGGGGGACACGCACACAAGGGGCGGCAGCCCCAGGCTTCAAAAGCCCCCCCCCCCCGGTACTCGCGGCAGCAGGCCGGCGATCCGGTCGCTGCAGGAGGGGCGGGCAGCCCCAGGCTCCACTAGCAACCCCCCCCCCCCGGTAATCAGTAGCCGCGGCTCAGGCGGCAGCGGGGCTCGGTGCACCCCTGTACGTGGCACAACCTTCCATGTGGTTATAAAATAGTAGGAAATGCAAAGTTAAAGGCACCGAGGTTTTCTTCTCTTACAAAAATAATTTTATTGATCCCAGCCTACACTTTTTTTATGGCTTGATAAAGGCCCTGCATTGGCGACACGTCCTGTTTTTTTCTCCATGTATGCTGGGATCAATACAGATGGTATTTTTCTTAACAATAGAAAACCTTGATCCTTAAGCTTCATTGTATTTCCTGCTAGAGGGAGGACCTGGAGGCAGAACTCCTCCTGCCTCATCTCCTATTTCATCATAGAATCTTATAAAAAAAAAAAAAAACAATTGTCATCTCTTCTAAGTAATGAGAGAACCTGTATTCACTGAAGGTTTATTTTACCTGGCAATTGAGAAGTTTGAGAAAGATTAAATAATATTTCTCTGATTAAATGTACTACAATGTTGCATATTTTCATGAGTGCTATTGATTTATGGAATAAAATTAAAATGCCGGTCACACTTTCTATTAGAGAGAGAAGACTCCCAAGTCTTTTCTTCCCATTTGGGTTTTTATTACATTCTGGTTAGGCTTTTTTTTTTTTCCAAAGTGTGAATTTGACCTAATAATATTCTGAACTCTAATTTATCTTGGGGTGTTTTTACGACTGGGTTCACATGTCTGTGATTCATGTCCCAAGTATAAACTGCAATGCACAGACCGAGCGTGGCTGCTGAGATCGGCGGCTGGTCTGTTCATTACAGTCCTTACCTGGTCAACAGCATAGACGTGACTCCGGCCTCAGGTCTGGACAGCTTATTGCTTATATATTCTGTAATATT
Source organism: Allobates femoralis (assembly GCA_033576535.1). Taxonomy (NCBI): domain Eukaryota; kingdom Metazoa; phylum Chordata; class Amphibia; order Anura; family Aromobatidae; genus Allobates; species Allobates femoralis. The sequence goes on along the minus strand of JARQOC010000002.1, from coordinate 44,745,905 downwards.
ACATTCTGATTGTTGGTACTTTTCGCACTGTTTGCCTCTTAACAATGACTCTGTATGTTTACCCTTTAATTCTCTGTATAGAAATGTTATGTCTTGTTTGGCTCCACAGTTTAGAATATGCCAGACTTTCTTGTACAGGACCTCACACAAAGATCGTCCATTTCTGCATTAAATGTTTATAACTTTCCGGAGCCAGCAGGACTTGTTATTGTAGTGTATTGTATAGGGCTGTACACATTGGATAGTGCTGGCATGCCCACTGTATGCCAGACTTGCCCCATCGGAGCCTTCGGATCACTGCAAGATGACATCTGTCCGACAGCTCAGTGATGGCTGGAGCCATCCGTCACCTGGATAACAAGATCATTGCGCTGCATTAACAACAATGGCGCCAAAGGCGTGAACTTACTCCTTTTAATATCATTATATTGTGTCCTGCTGCTGATGAATCGATATTGTGCTGGCTTCTAATAATTGGGAAAGGTCCTGTGTACGTGACTGTAATGGTGCCATATGTTACATGGCCACTGTATTACCAGCATGCTCTTTGCTTTTCTTCATGCCCAGTAACGCCTGGGATATGCATTTGTAATAACACTTTATAGAAACAACCCGCTCATATAGTGCATCATAGACTTTTATTATGGGTCTTCTCCTTATATATCGGTAAAATTGTAAAGTGCTTGTAAATAGGAGCTTGGCGTGCCCAGAGTTACACTGAAATTTGCAAGATCGCAGTATCCTACCAGATTGTGTACCTGTGTTCTCACATGTTATAGAAGTGAATCTACTTCTGGATAGTGCACAGTGTGGGCCAGTAGCTAAGCCTTGCCACTGGTCCTTATCCGTTAATTTTTAAGAACCCTCTGCCCCCAAACATTTGATGAGCTGGGCCGCAGGGGAGCTATTTGCTGCTAAAGACGGAAGATTAGAATAACACTTTATGTATGTTGTGTATACCTTGTCTAGCTTTGTAGACTTCATCTTCCTTAGTGATATGGATCTCCAAGGTTGACTTTGCTGTGACTCTCTCTAGAATACTCAGAAACCATGCAGTATAAATCTGGGTACAGTGATTCTAGGCAACACAGTTTTAACCTTTCTCCCCTGCCTCCTGCTTGTAATTGGTAATTGCCTGTATTCTTACAAGCAGGAGGCAGGCGGGGCCTTGAAGCTTCATCCCATAGAATATGCTGGAGATTTTGCACACAAGACTGTGCAAGAGAGATTTATAATTCTGAAGCTAATGTGTCAAAGTTCTGCATTTAAAGAATTACAATTTGCTGTATTATAATAGATAACCTGTTGTCTGTCACTTCTTCCTATCTTTCCCTGGTAATTGTCTTCTCTGTCTAGAGAAGCAGCTTAATTTTTACAATCTGTATCTTAGAAGTTATATCTAAGGAATGTGAAGATGTCTTGTAGATTGTGTCTGAACGACTGCTTTGTTCTATAAATTCTCAGGTAAAGCTTTAATGGCACCAAATCTAGACTCATTTGGGCGTGATCGAGCAGCGTATCAGGAACATGCGAAACAGCGGAGGATTGCCGAGAGAGAAGCCAGAAGGTAAGGGACCGAGTTCTTATTATGTATAGTCTCTGAACTAGCTGTTGTGGTACTACAGCTCCGAGCCAGAAATCGGACAGTAGTGTTACATTGTTTCATGTTGTAATGTTGCTAAAGTAATGATTTAGGTCATGCCCAGGTCTAAGTCTCCAATAAGGGATGTCCTAAGATCACTACTGGCACCAGAAAACATCTGATCCATGTACATTTTCTCTGTTTGTGAGCTCTAAGCCTTTATATGAATATTCATTGCTTTGCACACATTACTCAAAAGTTGATGAGATCTATTGAGTGATTCCTCCTTGTTTCAGAGCGCGGCGGCGACAAGCTCGTGAAGTGTCTGATAAGATGGCCGAACACCTTGAAGGTCTTTCAAGCGATGATGAAGAGACCTCTACAGACATCGCCAACTTTAACATGGAGAAAGGCAAGTGTAGTATACAGCAGCCTACGTCATCATAGACGACAACACCTTGCCTTCAATATTGGCATTGATGCAGTGTGTCATCCCCGGTGCCAGGTATGGTCATATGGAGAATTTACTTTGGTTCTGTTTTTATTCTTTCAGACCGGATATTGAAAGAGTCCAGCGAAGTCTTTGAAGACACCCTGGAGAATTTCCATTCCATAGATTGTATCAAGTTCCAGTTTGAGACCTGGCGCACATCTTACTATAACACGTATAAAGATGCCTACATTGGGCTTTGTTTACCAAAACTGTTAAATCCTCTTATACGCCTCCAACTTTTAACTTGGAACCCGCTGGAGGTAGGTTACGAATAGTGGGATGAACACATGGAGGAATGTTTTCTGGAATAATGTTGGATATCTTTTAGGGCTCATGTGCATTATGGGGATTTTTTGCACTTTTTATTTATTTTTTTATATTGATATTGACAGTCCATTCATACAACAGGAAAAAAAAAACTGGAGAAGTTTATCTTTGTGATAGTTTACTTGTACTGCATTGATTTGGAGAACGCCCGTTGTCTCCTGACATCGGTTTTGTTTCTGGCAATACTTTCCCATAAAATAATTCCTGGAGCTTCTCTCTCTCTGGAGATCTGTGTAGTGAATTTCTTCTGTAATTCCTTTTGTAAATGTGAAAAAAAAGACAGACAACTTGCTTTAACCTTCACTTTGTCAGCAGGGTGTGTCCATATACATTATATGGTGCCAGGTAGAAGGCCAACACTATTGACAACAGGGAGGCGATAAGACCCAAGTTGTAATTTTCTTAATTTATTTCAGGTGGAACAATAAAAAGTAGCCCGGGAGCAGACAAATCCTCTTAGGATATATGCACATGATCCGGAGGCACTGTGTGTTGGATGCAGTGTCTCCGGACCTGAGGGAAGCCGGGGTGAACACAGGGTGTGAGCACAGCTGCCATGTGCCCACAATCTGCATTCAGTACAGGGCGGCTTTTCCCTGCATTCACCCGCTGGAGATCGTCTCCGACTCCGCAGCTGTAAATTAACATGTTGCGAAGATGCTAAAGCACAGCAACCTGCATCACAACTGAAATAACGCTGTGGTGGGGAGAAGCACAGTGAGCATAGGATTTCTAGAAATCCCATCCACTGTGCTGGTACTGTACAATGCAGCATTTTGGACACAGCAGTAATACGCTGTGTCCAAAAACCTCCTATTCTGAATCATGTGCATGCACCCTTATGGAAAAAGCTGCCAGAATCATCATGTTATCCAGCATTTTTGCTAAATTGATTGCATTTTTTTTTCTTTCTTTCAGCCCAAATGCTGTGACTTTGAGAGTATGAGCTGGTTTGAATCTCTGCTCTTTTATGGTTGTGAAGAGAAAGATTATGACAGTGAAGACGTAGACATTCTGCTTTTACCTTCATTAGTGGAAAAGGTCATTCTCCCCAGGCTCACAGGTTTGTACAGATAAATCCTTACTTGGAAATTAAGTAAAATTATTTTAAGTGCAGCTAAAAACAAAACCGTCTCCACAATCATGAAGTTTCTGAAAGGCTCTGTTTGCTTTTTTTATTTTTCTATCGGAAAGTGCAGCAAATTAATGTTACTTAGTGCTCTTTCATTCAGACGTCTGTGCAACACGTTCAATGCGCGAACCGCAATGCAAGGCGCTGGCCGCAGGTTTCGTATATTTCTATGAAGCTGTCGTGCTTGGATCAGGAGTCCCTCGGCCAAGTCTGCGCACTGGACTGCGTTTAACAAACGTCTGAAAGAGCCTTTTATATGTTGACACATGCACCAGGTGTATCAGTCCTATAGATGCGTTTAATGTTTGCATCTGGACTCCTTTTAGTTCGCATGTTAATTGTGTTGTCCTGACGAGGTGTGAACAGAGCCGTAGTTCTTTTCAGTAGGTCAGTTTTTACCCTTCTGCTTCCCTTAGTTTTTGCAGAGAACGTGTGGGATCCATTTTCTACGACGCAGACGAGCAGGCTGGCAGCGGTGTTCCAGAAGCTAATTACCGCATACCCGACCGTCGCAAATTCAGACAACAAGTACACAGAGGTAAAAATAACTCTACAGTCCAGGAACATTGCGCTCTGTACGATGGTCATTAGTTTAGTTTCTGCGCTTGAATATACAACACAACGCAAACAACACTGCATAGTTATAACTACTGGGAGGTTGATCATGTATTATATATGTTTCACATATATACATGTTGTATTGTACTTCACAGGCTCTACTGAAAGCGCTGCTAATGAGAATGAGGAGAACGCTAGACGATGATGTTTTTATGCCTCTTTATCCCAAAAAGTAAGTGTCTTGTATTCAAATGCAAACATTCCTCCAATTTATATGAGGATGCAAGTACCTTTCAGACCTTTGTATAGACAATTTGTCCATGTGTTTATGGGATTTTCTCATCCTCTTAAATGGGTCATATAACACATAGCTTGTAGAGACAACTTTGCAATTTACTTCTTTAATACTCTTTGTTCTCAAGAACTAGTAGATTTGTTTGTTTCTCACTGCATTGGTTACCGGCCATGTCTACAGTTATTCGGAGCTGGTCGGTCTCTGAGATAATGAGTGCAGAAGTTCTTTGTTATACAGCTTACTAGGGCCATTCTGAATCGGGGCCTGATTACATCCTCGGTACCACTGTGAACCTCAGGTGCTGTATATCTGCTTGTAGCATCGGAGAGCACAAAATTTAGGCCCGGGGCACAGTCATGCCCTTAGTGTAAGCCAAGAGTGAGTGAAGTGCATCTTGCCGGTCACATTTTTAAACCCCCACCTCCCCCAGCTGCTCCAGTCAGGCCCACGGATGGAGATGGCCAAAGGGCTGAAACCTGTTTGGCAAAGCATGCATATAGCAGCGAATACATTGGTGGAGGAATGGAGCCGTCAGCTTCATCTTCCATCAATCACCTTGTGCAACTGAGACAGCACAAGCAATATTGTCATGTCAGTGCACTGGAGACCGGAGCAGAGCGCATAGCTGGGGGAACCAGAGGGAGGGGAGTATGGGACAATTTTTTTTTCTGTCTATGAGATGTTTGGCTTTACATATAAGGACTGTGTGGTGGCACATACCATATATATATATGGTCTATGTGGGAGGCTCACAATGTATATAGCAGGCTTTGTGAGGTCCCACACTGTTAATAAGGAGGCTATTTGGGGGCTCATACTGTGTATAAAAAGGCTATGCAAGTGTTCTTACCATATATTGTATATATTGGGGGCTATTTCGGGGCTCATATTGTATATTGGGGGTCTGTGTATGGACTCGTACTGTATATAAAGGGACTATGGTATCTCCTGTATGTAGGTGAACTGTGTGGAGGACGGCTCATACTGTATATAGGGGACCTGTGGAGGCCTCATACTGTAAATTCGAGGACTGTGGGCTCAAACTGTATATAAGTGGACCGTGTAGAGGGATCATGCTGTATATAGGGAGACTGTTGGGCTCATACAGTATATATAGGGGGATTTTGTGTGGGCTCATACTGTCTATAGGTGTATTCATACTGTAAACGAGGTCATGACTCTGTATATAGTGGCTGTTATGTGGGCTCACACTGTATATTAAGGGATGTCGGCATACCTAATTCTCCTTAATGTTAAGTAATATTAATATCACTATAAAATATATTAATATTGAGCAGAATTAAGTTCAGCCTATTTGTTTGGCTTCCACAACAGTCACGGTCACTCATGTGGCCCCTCAGGAAAATTGATTGAGACCCCCCCAACCACAGTCTAAGCTATACAACAAGAGCGCACCTTTCCCAGGCAAGTAGGAAGCAGAGGCCGGGGAGCGCTGTGTTCCTGAAGACCACATTGCCAAATTACCTAAAAAGTTGCAGATTACCTGTGTAATGCAGGATTTGGTAAATCTGATGCGATCTGTTCTGCCTGGAGGAGCCCAGGAGAGGATCTCGCAGCTCCTAGTTCAGTCTAGGTTGGATGTGGGGATTGTGCCGGCCTCATGTGACAGTGAAGTTCTTCTGAATTCTCCAGATATAGAAAAGCCCCTCTATCCTGATGGTTAAGGGGTCACACAATGTTGCAGTTTTTTTTCCCCTTTGTTGTAACCTTTTGCGACCTTGATGTGCAAATTTTAGGTTTTGTCTGCTTACATCCTACATCTCACTAGATCCTGTCGGTTTATCAGTCACTCTCATTTATAAGAAGCCGAGGAGCGCTGTAACATAAAATGTTTTATAGAATACATCTGTCCGCCCAATGCTACAATATAATATCCAGTTATGTGTATTTCTAGTGTGATCGACAATAAGAACTCGGGGCCGTGCGTCTTCTTCCAGCGCCAGTTCTGGTCTTCAGTAAAGGTAAAGGTGATGATGTCGTGTAACAACCTCAGATATGAGGAGTTAATGTCCCTCGCTCTTCAGGGGCCTGCAGCGACTTGTGCTAGTCATGTGCACAATGTCCTCTTTCTTAGGTTAGGACAGAGATTTAAATGCCGCCTATGTGTACTTACAGGCCTTGTTTTACTGTCTCAGTTACTAGGAAACTTCTTGAAGTGGTACGGCGTCCTTTCTAACAAGAGCTTGCAGGATCTGGCCATAGACGGACTGCTGAACAGATATATTCTTATGGCTTTTCAGAATAACGAGAATGGAGAAGACAGTCTTAGGAAAGCGCAGAGTGTGAGTAGGATATACCCTACTATTAGATTTCCATACCCCTGACTCTGTCCATACACGAGGATGATTCAGCAGATTACACCCCTCATTTGATGTGAATGGATGACTACCCGATCCTGGGAGGTAAACTCCTGTCTAAAGAGCCTTTTGTTATACACATGTAGACTCAACCTGAACTTTCTAAGGCTAGCCGCAGAACGATGCCTCAGGCCGCCCTCCATCTCAGCCAACTCTTCCATACACAGGAGCGCTCATGTGGGCCACCAGCTTATCCAAATCAGACATTTGAAATCACATACACAAAAGACTGTCATCCAAACCTGTTGATATCAGGGGGTTCAGCTGACCTTAATCTACTGTGTATGGGGGCCTTTAAGGGAATCTGTCACCAGAGTTTTGCCATCCCATCTGAGAGCAGCATAATGTACAAATAGAGACCCCAATTTCAGCGATGTGTCACTGAGCTGCTTGCTGTCATTTTGATAACTTACTGTTTTCTCTGCAGCAGATTTAGCAGTTCATGAATATGCTGGACTAAATATCGGGTGGCCAAGTAGTACTGATTAAACAGTGATTTTATTAAAACAACACTGAGAAAGTGACACATCTCTGGAATCAGGGTCTCTGGCTCTACATGATGCTATTCTCAGATTAGGTGGCAAAAACCTTGTGACAGATTCCCTTTAAGGCAGGGACTCTCAAGTTTATATACTAAACTGGTCACATAAATCAATCCATGGTGAAGCCAGGGCTTCAGGAAACAAGTATTACCATGAGGCACACACAATGCCATCTAGCTGCACCAGATAGCAGAAAACAACATGAAACACTGAGTGGCAGCAAACAAATGCACCAGCTGTGCCAGTATCACATTGCAATACCAAATAATTCCCTAACAGCACCACAAACCAGAGTGGAGTACAAAGTACATCCCAGCAGGGGCCGACCACATGATGCTTCTGAACATTGGCCACATTGCCACCATGAGTGCCAGGCATTGGAGCCAGATACATAGTTGGTTTCCCAACTAACAGCTATAATACCCTTGTTTATTAACCTTACTGTTGCCCTCATACATGCCATCTGCAATGCCTGTAAGTGCTTGAGATCACGCTGAACCAGGCCGGAGAACACTGAAGTCGCTGCTTTATGGTTTAATCTGCGCTTGTCTGAGCATTTTCACTCCATCCACCACATCGTCTTCAGTTCAGTTTAAGCATTATGAAAAGTACATAAGAGTTGCCGCTGAAAAATTGTTCTTGATTTATCGTACTTTCTGAACCATAAAACGCACCCTAGATTTAGACAGCAGAAAATAGGAAAAATATTTTTAAAACTAGGGGTCATTAGCACACCAATTTTAATGTAACACATTAGAATAGGAAAATAATGAATGTATTAGTGTTTCTCTGAAGTGTATGTTATACACACAGCTCTGCTACATGCACAGTAACAGTTACACACAGCTCTGCAACATGTAAAGTTACACTTACACAGATCTGCTACATGCAGAGTTACACACACACTATACATTACCAGATCTTGTACCTCTTGATCGTACACAAGTTTTTTAGATAATTTTCACAGTTTTGTGGTTTTATGTTTCTTGTGAAGGGAGAATGAAGGGCTTATGTGGGCAAAACATTTATCTCTCTGCTACACAATCCTTCATTCACGTCAGTAGTTCCTGGTAACGTCTTAGCGTGCGCTCTCCCATGTAGATTTATTCTAAAGGCGTCTCGTCTGTTTCTGACATACTTGTTCCAGGACACACACATCAATCATAATCTCTCGTCAGATGTTATTGGCATCTACAATAAGCCAAGATGGCAAACAGCCCCAATTACAGATGTTACTGCCATTTTACATCTTTTCATGTTTCCTTGGTTTTCTAGGCTGTTCGCCCAGGACAACCCCTGGGCATCTGCAGGTCTCCTTCCAGGACAGAAAATGAGATGTAATTTTTTTTTTATTATTTGCTTTTCCAGGTGATTGCATGCTTTCCAAAGCAATGGTTCTCAAACCTTAAAGGAGGTAAAACTATTCCACAGCTGGAAAACTTTGCCCGGTATCTCACCCATCAGGCCGGTGTCATCTACAGGCAGAATGTAGGCTGTTCAGACATGGAGAAACGCAGTGCCAGGTGAGTATTTGCAAAAGGGGAATTCTCATCTCGTACATGTGTTCTAGTAGTCCCATATCTATGACCTGTAAAAGAGGTGGGGGTCTCGCTGAGACCCCACAGATTGGCAGAATGGAGAACTTTTATCAGTTAAAATGGAATAATAGTTTACATCCTCAGCTTCCATTCTCGAAGGGATTATACAAGAAGGAGCCAGCACACAGGGAGGGAAGACGGCACAAGGAGAGAAAGTGCACATGGGGGAGAGACAACACAAGGGGAGTGAGAGCGCAAAAGAGGGTAGAAGACTGCACATGAGGAGAGAGCACACAGGGGGAGAGACAGCACAATGAAAGAGAAAGCAGTTTTCTAATTGTGTTTACCTTGTCCCCCACCAATCGACACCCCATCCCATGGATAAGTGTCAACTTGTTTTTGCCGCAAAACCCCTTTAAGTGTATAAGATAAATATGCCTCTTTAATATGACATAGATCCTATGTCAGATCGCCATTGATACCATGTAGGATGGCGCCAATTGTGTTGCATCTTGTTTTGTGTTTCTAGTTTGTGGCCAGATTTTTACTATTCTGCGAGAAAATTAATATTTGTTTTTTCCCTTTTTTGCCAGAGACCAAATCCGACAGATCGTGAAGCTGCTAGCAAGTATTCACTCCCTAGAAAACGCTATGTCTGTTGTAAACGATTACAACGTGAAGGATGTCAAAGCTCCATCAGACACTAAATAAAGCTGCGACCGCGGCGTGATTCTAAGCGCCCCCTTCCCCTCGGCATTTCCTATTTGCTTTGTACATAGTCTGTAAAAATTCAAAAGCTGTATAAAGTGTTTGTTTTTAACAAAAGTGTCGACACATACAATAAATGAATTGTTGTAGACTGGCACAGTCCCGTGTACGTACCTGCACATCGCTTTAGGGAGAAATCTTAAGATGAAGCCACATCGCACCATCAAGATCGCATCTAATGATCATTTGTGTTGAGTATTGATGCAACAGACGTACAGAAATCCAATTCTGTGAGATTTTGATCAGAGGTTTAGAGTTGCACTTAAAGGTGTCCCCATGGACTTCAATGCAAGTCTCTTGCCTGAGTCTGGTCTATGACTTGGCTGTTTCAATAGCTGAGGCACTAAACTAGTCACCATGTTGCCTTAGTCTTAGGGTACCGTCACACTTGGCGACGCACCAGCGATCCCGACAGCGATACGACCTGGTAGGGATCCCTGGTAAGATGTCACAGTCAGATCTCACCAGCGACGCAACAATGATATGGAGGTCGTTGGGACCCTGTTTCTCAGATCTGTAGTATTGAGGTCATTGGTCGTTGTCCCTGTCAAACCGATGCATGCTGCCCAGCGGGACCCCAACAATCAAAAAATGGTCCACGACCAGCGATCTCCTAAGTATCAAACATAGCGAAATCGCTGTTGCGTAACCAAACTTAAGACTTAGCAGCGATCTTGCTAACAATCTCGCTTAGTGTGACGGGGGCTTAAGTGACATGTTTTCAGCAATATAGAAAACAATATGATCTGATAGGGTTACTATAGATAAAGGGAGCTGATAAATGATTTATGCTGCCCCAACCACAGGCATCATGAATCAGAGACAGTCTACACTATTCCAGATATCTGCTAGTGATGAGCGAGCACTAAGCTACTTGAGCCCTCAAAGCGAGCAGGTTGGACAGGCTCAACGAGTATAATGGAAGTCAATGGGAACTCAATCATTTTCCCAGACAATCTGAGCCCTGGAGAAGTGTCAGTAGACACACAATGGCCCCAGCCTGCTGTTTGCCATTACTCTCCCTGTACTGAGATAATAGAGATTTTTGCACGATGTGGTGAGCGCAGTTATCTTCACTTCTACTACTTGGGACCATCAGTGACTTGTGTATGGTGGCAGAGAAGCATTACAGCAGAGCTATGTGCATGGACTACATCTAACTATAGCAGTGTGCATTTGTGGGAGGAAAACGGTGAAGCCAGGCTGTTTACTTAGTGCTTGTTCCACCTTTGTTTTCTCCAAAATGTATTTGCAATGATGAAGCTGCCAGTGGTTCGGGCAGAATGAATGTCCTGACCGCTTCCCTATAAGACCACAGCTACGGTAGTTATTCAACATTTACCTCTGTGGGAAGAAAAAAAGCTGCTGACACCCGTGACATTGTGGGTCCTCATGACCTTACATTATTTAGGAATCCTCTATCCTGAATGACAGATTCCCTTTTTTACAAGAGAAGTGCCCTGGATGCCCTGTGGTTTCATGCACTTGGTGAAAAGCTTAGCATTCTCTGTGTAAGAATTGTCATTTATTAAATACAACCACATTCATTCCATTAACTTCATCTGTCAGTTCACAGCAATTTGTTTAGTAATTATATTATACTAGCTGTAGAGCCCGATGTAATGCCCATATGTGCTTGTAATGCTCATATATGGTAATATCGCCCATATATGGTTATGTAAGTGCTTGTATCATAGCCCCATCCCTTCATAGTTCTGCCCCTGACATAGCTCAGCCCCCTCCAGGTAGCCCCTTTATAGCTCCGTCCCCCCTACACATAGCCCCTGCTAGTAGCTCCACCCCTTCTTAGATCCGCCCCTACATGTAGCCCTTGCCCCTTCATAGCTCCACCCCTCCACATAGTCCCAAGGTGGAGCTATGTGGAGATGCAGGCTGTGGAGTGGGTGTGACTATGACACATGCATAGGCAGCACGGTGGCTCAAGCGGTTAGCACTGCAGCCTTTGCAGCACTGGGGTCTTGAAGTCCTGGGTTCAATTCCCATCAAGGACAGTAAGGACAACATCTGCAAGGAGTTTGTATGTTCTCCCCGTGTTTGCGTGGGTTTCCTCCGGGCACTCCGGTTTCCTCCCACATTGAAAAGACATACTGATAGGATGTTTAGATTGTGAGCTCCAAGAGAGACAGCATTACTGATGTATGTAAAGTGCTATGGAATTAATAGCGCTATATAAATGAATAAATTATTATTATTATTATTATTATATGCATACTTACTCAGCTTTATTATATATACTAGAAATAAGCCCGATGCTATTGCATCATGAGGGCAGTCTCCTGTGCCTGTCTCCCCTTGAGCGCACTCTCCACTCTGTGCGCATTCTCTTGTGCCTTTCTCTCAGCACTGTCTCTCCCTATGACTGCCTCCCCTGTGCCTTCTGCCTCCCATGTCCCATCACTGAGCCAGCATACAGTGCTCACCACTGAGCCACTGTACAGTGCTCACCACTGAGCCACCATGTACAGTGCTCACCACTGAGCCACCATATACAGTGCTCACCACTGAGCCACCATATACAGTGCTCACCACTGAGCCACCATATACAGTGCTCACCACTGAGCCACCATATACAGTGCTCACCACTGAGCCACCATATACAGTGCTCACCACTGAGCCACCATATACAGTGCTCACCACTGAGCCACCATATACAGTGCCAACCACTGAGCCACCATATACAATGCTCACCACTGAGCTACTGTAGGGTGCAGACCACTGAGCCACCATACAGTGCTGAAAACTGATCATTGCTCACCACTGAGCCACCATATATAGTGCTCACCACTGAGCTACTGTAGAGTGCTGAAAACTGAACATTGCTCACCACTGAGCCACCATATACAGTGCTCACCACTGAGTCGCCATATACAGTGCTCACTACTGAGCCACCATATACAGTGCTCACCACTGAGTCACCGTATACAGTGCTCACCACTGAGCCACCATATACAGTGCTAACCACTGAGTCGCCATATACAGTGCTCACCACTGAGCCACCATATACAGTGCTCACTGAGCCACCATATACAGTGCTCACCACTGAGCTACTGTAAGGTGCAGACCACTGAGCCACCATACAGTGCTGAAAACTGATCATTGCTCACCACTGAGCCACCATATACAGTGCTCACCACTGAGTCACCATATACAGTGCTCACCACTGAGCCACCATATACAGTGCTAACCACTGAGTCGCCATATACAGTGCTCACCACTGAGCCACCATATACAGTGCTAACCACTGAGCTACTGTAGAGTGCAGACCACTGAGCCACCATATACAGTGCTCACCACTGAGCCTCCATATACAGTGCTCACCACTGAGCCATCATATACAGTGCTAACCACTGAGCCATCATATACAGTGCTAACCACTGAGCCACCGTATACAGTGCTAACCACTGAGCAATCATATACAGTGCTAACCACTGAGCCACCATATACAGTGCTCACCACTGAGCCACCATATACAGGCGGCGGGAGATGACTTGCGGCCAGCTTTAAATCTCCCGCCAGTACCGCTCAGCTGATTAGTCCAATCAGTGCGACCAATTAGCTGAACAGGATGGTATTGGTGGGAGATTTAAAAATGCCCGCCTGACCACCTGGCGGCGGGAGATCAGTGGCTGCCACCGCCGGGAGATCAGCGAGCATTTTTAAATCTCGTGCCAACTGATTGGTCGCGTGAAAGTGCTGCGATGTATTATGGGATTTGCGTACAGGGCTGAACTGGCAATTATGTATTTAGATATACATACACAGCTGAAAGTGTTGGCCCCCTTGAAATTGTTTAAAAAAACTAAGTATTTCTCCCATAAAATTATTACAATCACACATGTTTATTTCTTTTGTGTGTATGGCAACAACACAAAAACGGGGTGGAAAAAAGCAATTGGACATAATTTCACACAAAACCCCCAAGGATTGGTCAGGCAAAATTGTTGGCACCTTTCTAAAATTGTGGGTAAACACAACTAAAATAAAACGTCAATTAAAATAAAGTAAAATGGGATAAAAAAAAGTTTAAAAAATATGAAAAAAAAGGTTTAATCACCCCCTCTTTTAATCCACTGAAAAGAAAACTATTTAAAAAAAAAAAGAATACACATATTTGGCATTGCTGCATTCAGAAATGCCCGATCTATCGAAATATACAATCAATTAATCAGATCTGTAAACTGCGTAACGAAAAAAAGTCAAAACGCCAAAATAAAACTATTTTAATAACAGGTGATCAAAGAAAGCATCTACCCCGAAATGGTATCATGAGAAACGTCAGCTCAAGCCAAAAAAATTAGCCATCACACAGCCCCAGATCCCGAAAAATGGGGACGTTATGGGTCATGGAAATGGCGCCAGAAGCTTATATAAAAGTAATAGTATACATGTTTGGTATCTATGAACTCATACCGACCTGAGGCATCATACCGACACGTCAGCTTTACCATATAGTGAATGTGGTGAATATTGGTCTATATTGACAAAAAAAGAAAAAAGTTATGGCTCTTAAAAGAAGAGAAGGAAAAAATTAAAAATGGAAAATCGCCCGGGGGTGAAGGGGTTACAATTGTTGCAGACTTTGGCTTTTACATGCTCTTCGTTCAGTCTGTGGTCATAAGTCAGCTGAGAGGCGCTCATAAAAATAAAAAGTCGAAAACTCCCCATCAGATCATCATAGCGAGCTCACTGACAGATGCTCAGATAACTCATTGAGCAGCGGCACGGCAGAGGATATAGAAAGCAAACGGTGCAAAAATGGTAACAAAATCCAATTACAGTACAAAAGTAAATATTTTTGAACTCCGAATGGTAGCAATTAAGTGAGAGTTAAGTTAGTTGCCACTACCAGCTGTGTATGGATTTAGATATGAAAGATAATATACAAGTCAGAAAATATCCATTATCTACATTGTCTGTAGTTGAAAATTGGAAAAAAAAAAGCACAATATAAATCTGAATTGATTACACAAGTTTATATAAAATATATATATAATATTAACATATATAATATATTAATATTTAACAATACAATATACATATATACAATATAAATCTGACCTGACTACACATACAAGTATATATACAGTGGCGGACCTACCGTGGTGCAGCTGGTTTAGCTGCACCAGGGCCCTGACCGGCTAGGGGGCCCCTCAGGCACCTGTAGGGGGGCCCCTCCGCCTTCCTGCAGGGGGCCCCGGAGACCGCGATAGTGTGTCAGAGGAGAGGTGCAGCTGCGGGAAGCTCCGTTTCCTGTGGCTAATGCCGCCCCTCCTCTCCTCTCTACTACCTGGTCATGGTGGAGACGCAGGTGGCAGCCCATACTCACCAGCACTCCCTCCCCGCTCCTCACCCCTGGGACTGCAGCTTGGCACGCCACCCCTGCTCCTCACTAGCACCCCCCCCTCGCTCCTCGCCTGGGACGGAAGCAGCAGCACCGGGGCATCTATAAAATGCTCTACAATAAATGTAAGTGACCTGATCGTGCCCCGCTGCGCCTGTTCTTTTCTTCTGTTCTGTTTTGTGCTTTGTGTACAGTAAATCATGTACTGAATCTTGTACAGAGATCCAGCTATAAATCAGTGACCAGATCTCTTGTGTTTTTGAGGTGGGGAATTGCTTTAAATAAGGAATAAAATACTTTCTTAGGTTGTTTACTTTTTACATGGGGTCAAATGTATTAACTAAAAATTACATTTTTGTTTTTTGTAGCGGTGGATGGGGGTAAATTTGACCCACAATAAAGACACAAAGAAATGTAGCGTCCCAGAGGCAAATGAATGGAGACTATCAGGAATTGGTGTTCCTAAACCACCTGCTTACCCATAACAGTTCAATGATTTTTAAGCTTCGTTTAAAATCATCGTTGACAACTGTTAATAGGATACGATGCCGAGAACAATGATAGTCCATAGGCTCAGAATGATCTATTACCGATTGTTCTTGTACAGTGCAGTTGGACGGTCTGAAAAGTGTCACGCTGGGGTGTATGGTCTGCCAGCGTGCGGCACAACACAAGAGTGAGCAATTGGGATGTTATGGAAGGAAGACCCTGGCAATAGTGATAGGGGAAAGGGGTCACCTGACAATGTCCTGTGTCTGCACCCTAAGCTCCCTAACTTCCCTATACAGGTCCTTCCTCCCCCAGTCACATACCTAGGCCATCAATCGCCCTGGACTCACCTTGTTGTTGTGTAGGACGGTGAGAGCACTAGTCTCATACCTGCAGTAATACAACACAAGGTGGGAGAGACAGACAGAGGGAAAATAGACAAAAATAGATATAACACCAAACTCCTCAATTGCAGCAAAGCACTGCAGCTGTAATTGTCGCAACACCACTGCTTATTCCAGAGACAGGCTCCTTCAAAGTGGTCAGCGTACAGAATGAGAATGTTATCTTCAGCGTCAGCTGATAATGTGACTCTAGCGGAGGGGATTGGTCACCAAAAACCGCACCTGAGATTAAGGCTATAGAGAACAACCAGACAGGAAAGATTCCTAAAACCGTGCAGCACTAAAAGAAAGCATATAATATATATATATATATATATATATATATATTAAAGTACAAAATATTAACCTGAGATCCATAAGGCGTAATCCTCATATCCCAGACTTGTCAACAGTCTCCATAGGGTGGGATATACTAATGACAAGAGGACTATAAAATGGCCATCGCTCGTGTTCTGTGTTGCCAATGGCCATGGACAGCTGCTCTAACTGAGCATTTAGAGTGCTGGTTTGCTGAATTTCTTACACCCCAGTCTCTAGTCTTTTGCAGCCTCTAAAAGGTTTACCTCCAGGATTGCCCTTGATTTAGCAACATCCATCTTCTCATCAGCTTTGACCAGCTTTCCTATCTCTGCTGAAGAAAAGCCTCCCCACAGCAGGATGCTGCCACCACCATGTGTGACGGTGGGGATGGTGATTTCTGGGGTAATGTGCAGTGTTGGTTTTACTTCACACATGGCGTTTTGCATTTAGCCTGAAACGTTGTACTTTGGTCTCATCTGACCAGAGCACCTTCTTATGCATGCTCACAGTGTTCCCTTCATGGATTTTTGCAAACAACACTTTTTATGAACATGTCTATAACACAAAAACGTTTTTTCCACTCATGGTTAGTGGTTGAGTGAAGCCATTTATTCTCAAACTACTGTGTTTTCTCTTTTTACATCATAATGACAACCAAACACATCCAAATAACCCTCATCAAAAGTTCACATACCCTGGTGATTTTGGCCTGATAACATGCACAGAAGTTGACATACATGAGTTTGAATGACAACTAAAGGTAACATCGTCACATGTGACCTGTTTACTTGTAATCTGTGTGTGCATAAAAGCTGAGTGTGTTTCTGGGATCCAGACAGACTCTTGCATCTTTCATCCAGCCACTGATGTTTCTGGATTGTGAGTCATGGGGAAAGCAAAAGACTTGTCAATGGATCTTCTGGAAAAGG
Organism: Allobates femoralis; assembly: GCA_033576535.1. NCBI lineage: Eukaryota > Metazoa > Chordata > Amphibia > Anura > Aromobatidae > Allobates > Allobates femoralis. Next base: position 44,728,808 of record JARQOC010000002.1, on the reverse strand, counting down.
TAGTTGAACTGTATAAAACAGAAAAGGGATACAAAAAGATATCCAAGGAATTGATAATACCAGTCAGCAGTGTTCAAACTGTGATTAACAAATGGAAAATCATGGGTTCTGTAAAAGCCAAACCATGATCAGGTACACCAACAAATATTTCAGCCACAACTGCCAGGAAAATTGTTCAGAATGCATGAAAAACCCGCAAATAATATCAGCTGAAACACAGGACTCACTGACAATTAGCGTTGTGGCTGTTACAAGATGCACAATAAGGAGGCACTTGAAGAAAAACGGGTTGCATGGACGAGTCGCCAGAAGAAAGCTGTTACTGCACAAATGCCACAGAGTATCCCACCTACAATATGCCAAATAGCACAGAGACAAGCCTCCAAATGTCTGGAACAAGGTAATTTGAAGTGGTGAGACCAAAATCAAACTTTTTGGCCATAACCATAAACGTTACATTTGGAGACGTGTCAACAAGGCTTGTGATGAAAGGAACACCATTACTACTATAAAGCACAGAGGTGGATCACTGATGATGTGGGGATGTGAGCTACTGGAAACGTGGTCAAATTTGAAGGAAAGATGAATGCAGCTTGTTATCAGCAAATACTGGAGGCAAATGTGCACTCATCAGCCTGGAAGCTGCGCATGGGATGTACTTGGATGTTACAACATGACAACAATCCAAAACACAAGGCCAAGTCAACCTGTCATTGGCTACAGCAGAACAAAGTGAAGGTTCTAGACTGGCCATCTCAGTCTCCTGATCTCATTATCATTGAGCCACTCTGGGCAACGAAGGAGTGGCTTCATAAGAAGCATTTCAAGGTCCTGGAGTGGCCTAGCCAGTCTCCAGATCTAAACCCTATAGACAGGGCCGGTTTTAGACCAAGTGGGGCCCTGGGCGAGATTGAGAGTGGGGCCCCAACTGTCTGTGGCGCCCGGGGCGGTCAAAAAATTTGCCGCCCCTTTGGTCGTATTATCTACCATATAATTGCCGTAGGCACTTCCGTGTCGGACCCCGAAAAAGACCGTGGCTTTGTCACTCTGTGACGTCACCACGTGCGAGCAATGGCCGCAAAGCGGCCATTGCGAGTCGCTGTCCGAAATCGAACCAGAGGCTCGGCCACAAAGTTAGCGATTTACCGCTCATGTAGCGCGAGTAATGGCCGCGAGGCCATAGCGAGTCGCTGGCCAAGTTAGCGATTTACCGCTCATGTAGCGCGAGCAATGGCCGCGAGGCCATTGCGAGTCGCTGCCTGAGCCGCCGCACCTGCCGCAAGTCCCCCTATACTTTCTATGGGGATTGCTGGCCAAGTTAGCGATTTACCGCTCATTACCGCAACCGCACCGCAAGTGTAACGGTTATGCGGCAAACGCGGCAGATGCGGTTACACTTGCGGCGCGGTTGCGGTAATCTCCATAGAAAGTATAGGGGGACTTGCGGCAAGTGCGGTTTTGCACTTGCGGCAAGTGCGGCCGCGAAAATCTTAAAAAAAAATTAAAAATATTCTAGACACCCGATGCTATTATTGCTATTAATAATGCTATTAATGCTATTAATAATGCTATTAATGGTAATATTAATGCTATTAATGCTATTACTGCTAATAATAATTCTATAAATGCTACTAATTATGCTATTAATGCTAATATTAATGCTAATAATAATGCTATTAATGATATTATTAATACTATTAAGGCTAATAATCATGCTATTAATGCTATTAATAATGCTATTAATGCTATTATTAATGCTAATACTGCTATTAATAATGCTATTAGTGCTAATAATAATGCTATTAATGCTAATAATTATGCTATTAATGGTAATATTAATGCTAACAATGCTAATAATAATGCTAATAATGCTATTATTAATGCTATTAAGGATAATAATCATGCTATTCATGCTATTAATAATGCTATTAATGTTATTAATGCTAATATTAATGCTATTAATTCTATTATTAATGCTATTAATGCTATTAATAATGCTATTAATGCTAATAATAATGTTATTACTGCTAATAATAATGCTATTAATGCTAATAATTATGCTATTAATGCTAATATTAATGCTAATAATGCTAATAATAATCCTATTAATGCTATTAATAATGCTATTAAGGCTAATAATCATGCTATTTATGCTATTCAAAATGCTATTAATGCTAATAATATTGCTATTAATGCTCTTTATGCTAATACTAATGCTATTAATGCGATTATTTATGCTATTAATTCTATTATTTATGCTATTAATAATGCTATTAATGTTATTAATATTGTTATTAATGCTATTAATGCTAATATGAATGCTATTAATGCTATTAAGGCTAATAATCATGCTATTAATGCTATTAATAATGCTATTAATGCTATTTTTAATTCTATTAATGCTATTAATAATGTTATTAATGCTAATAATGCTATTACTCCTCATAATAATGCTATTAACGCTATTATTAATGCTATTTATGGTAATAATGCTATTAATACTAATAATAATACTATTATTAGTACTATTATTGCTATTAATAATGCTATTAATGCTAATAATAATGCTGTTAATGCTAATAATTATGCTATTAATGGTAATAATAATGCTATTAATGCAAATAATATTGCTATTAATGCTATTATTAATGCTATTAATGCTAATACTAATGCTATTAATGCTATTATTTATGCTATTAATGCTATCATTTATACTATTAATGCTATTATTAATGCTATTAATGCACATACTAATGCTATTAATGCTATTCATAATGCTATTACTCCTATTAATACTGCTCTTAATGCTATTAATACTGCTATTAATGCTATTAATACTGTTATTAATGCTCATAATACTGCTAATAATGCTATTAATACTGCTATTACTGCTAATAATAATGCTATTGCTAATATTATTGCTATTGATGATGCGATTATTATTTAAAAATCTTTAAAAAAACAATAAACATATTCTAGACACCCGATGGATTTGTATCAGGCTAACAGCTATAACTACTATAATCAAATTAATGCACGTTCTAGAATCCCGATGCATTTGCATCGGGCTCACAGCTAGTAGTAGTTATATTCTTGTATATAGGGGCAGTATTATAGCAGTTATATTCTTGTATATAGGGGCAGTATTATAGTAGTTATATTCTTGTATATAGGGGCAGTATTATAGCAGTTATATTCTTGTATATAGGGGCAGTATTATAGTAGTTATATTCTTGTATATAGGAGCAGTATTATAGTAGTTATATTCTTGTATATAGGGGCAGTATTATAGTAGTTATATTCTTGTATATAGGAGCAGTATTATAGTAGTTATATTCTTGTACATAGGAGCAGTATTATAGTAGTTATATTCTTGTATATAGGAGCAGTATTATAGTAGTTATATTCCTGTATATAGGAGCAGTATTATAGTAGATATATTCTTGTATATAGGAGCAGTATTATAGTAGTTATATTCTTGTATATAGGGGCAGTATTATAGCAGTTATATTCTTGTACATAGGAGCAGTAATTTAGTAGTTATATTCTTGTATATAGGAGCAGTATTATAGTAGTTATATTCTTGTATATAGGAGCAGTATTATAGTAGTTATATATTCTTGTATATAGGGGCAGTATTATAGCAGTTATATTCTTGTATATAGGGACAGTATTATAGTAGTTATATTCTTGTATATAGGGACAGTATTATAGTAGTTATATTCTTGTACATAGGAGCAGTAATATAGTAGTTATATTCTTGTATATAGGAGCAGTATTATAGTAGTTATATTCTTGTATATAGGAGCAGTATTATAGTAGTTATATTCTTGTATATAGGGGCAGTATTATAGCAGTTATATATCTTGTATATAGGGACAGTATTATAGTAGTTATATTCTTGTATATAGGGACAGTATTATAGTAGTTATATTCTTGTATATAGGGCAGTATTATAGCAGTTATATTCTTGTATATAGGGGCAGTATTATAGTAGTTATATTCTTGTATATAGGGGCAGTATTATAGTAGTTATATTCTTGTATATAGGAGCAGTATTATAGTAGTTATATTCTTGTATATAGGGGCAGTATTATAGTAGTTATATACTTGTATATAGGAGCAGTATTATAGTAGTTATATTCTTGTACATAGGAGCAGTATTATAGTAGTTATATTCTTGTATATAGGAGCAGTATTATAGTAGTTATATTCCTGTATATAGGAGCAGTATTATAGTAGATATATTCTTGTATATAGGAGCAGTATTATAGTAGTTATATTCTTGTATATAGGGGCAGTATTATAGCAGTTATATTCTTGTACATAGGAGCAGTAATATAGTAGTTATATTCTTGTATATAGGAGCAGTATTATAGTAGTTATATTCTTGTATATAGGAGCAGTATTATAGTAGTTATATTCTTGTATATAGGGGCAGTATTATAGCAGTTATATTCTTGTATATAGGGACAGTATTATAGTAGTTATATTCTTGTATATAGGGACAGTATTATAGTAGTTATATTCTTGTACATAGGAGCAGTAATATAGTAGTTATATTCTTGTATATAGGAGCAGTATTATAGTAGTTATATTCTTGTATATAGGAGCAGTATTATAGTAGTTATATTCTTGTATATAGGGCAGTATTATAGCAGTTATATTCTTGTATATAGGGACAGTATTATAGTAGTTATATTCTTGTATATAGGGACAGTATTATAGTAGTTATATTCTTGTATATAGGGGCAGTATTATAAGCAGTTATATTCTTGTATATAGGGCAGTATTATAGTAGTTATATTCTTGTATATAGGGCAGTATTATAGTAGTTATATTCTTGTATATAGGAGCAGTATTATAGTAGTTATATTCTTGTATATAGGGGCAGTATTATAGCAGTTATATTCTTGTATATAGGGGCAGATATTATAGCAGTTATATTCTTGTATATAGGGCAGTATTATAGTAGTTATATTCTTGTATATAGGAGCAGTATTATAGTAGTTATATTCTTGTATATAGGGGCAGTATTATAGTAGTTATATTCTTGTATATAGAGCAGTATTATAGTAGTTATATTCTTGTACATAGGGTCATCGAGTATAGTAGTTATATTCTTGTATACAGGAGTCCTATATACAAGAATATAACTACTATACTAAAACACAAAGAGAAGGGGCGCAATTGGGGGTAAGTATTGGGCCAAATGGCCACTCACCTATTGGGGTTGTCACTGTGCACCTCTGCACAACCCCAGTGTATGGCAACAAGCAGACTCAAGAGGACCCGGGGCACGAGCAATTTTCGCCGACAGAGTGTCTTCCCTTCCGTCTTCCGCCCGGGTAGCGGTCACGTGTTGCGATCACGTGACTCGGGATCTCCTTAAAGGAAAAAGACAAAGAAAGCGTGTATATATGGACTGGGATCATAGCCAAATTTCAGATTAAATATATTTTATCAGTGCAATACTATATACAGTGCCCTATAATATAGAATATAGCACCCCCATATACAATACACAGCTCTCCCATATGCTATATATAGCACCCACACATACTATACACAGCAACCCCATATACTATATACAGCAACCCCATATACTATATACAGCAACCCCATATACTATACAGCACCCCCTTTATACATGACTGCATCCCCCATATACTATATACAGCCCCCATACATGACAGCACCCCCTATTAACTATATACAGCACACCATACACCATATACAGCACCCCCATGTACATGACAGCACCCCCATATACTATATACAGCACCCCCACCATACTTGACAGCACACCCATATAATATATACAGCCTGAGCCCCCATATACATGACAGCACCTGGCCCATATACAACATACAGCAGCATCCCCCATTTACATGACAGCTGAGCACCCATGTACAACATACAGCACCCCATAAACAATATACAGAACTAATATATATAAAATACAGCCCCCATATACTATTTACAGCACGTCAGCACCCTCAATATACTATAGGCCAGCAGCATGCCCCACATACATGAACACAGAGCATCCTCATATGACATGACATACATGACACACACACACACACACACATACATACACACACACAGCATCCTATACAGGCAGAATTTATCTACATGATGGTCAGCAGCACCCTCAATATAGTATATACAGGCCAGCAGCACGCCCCACATACATGACACACACATACACACACACACGCACAGCATCCTATAATATACAGGCAGACCCAGTGGTGGTATACAGGGCCCCAGTGGTGGTGTATACAGGGCCCCAGTGGTGGTGTTTACAGGGCCCTAGATGTGGTGTATACAGGGTCCCAGTGGTGGTGTATACAGGGCCCCAGTGGTGGTGTATACAGGGCCACCCCCCCTGCACACCTGTAAAGGAATACAGATCATGATGCATCATTATACTTACTTATCCCTGCCGGCTGCCGCTGTCGCCGCTCTGCACCACGCTCCGGCTTCTTCCTGCTTCCTCCTCTGTCTGGCGCACAGGCAATGTGACGTCATTGCCTGCAGCTGCGCCCGGCGCCGGTCACCAGGAAGAAGCCGGATGAAGCCGGAGCGTGGTGCAGAGCGCTGCAAGCCCCGCCTATAATCCGGCCCTGGGGGCCCTCTGAAACTTGGGGGCCCTAGGCAAATGCCCAGGCTCCCCCCCCTAACGCCGGCCCTGCCTATAGAAAACCTTTTGAAGGAGTTCAAAGTCCATGCTGCTCAGCGACAGCCCCAAGCCATCACCACTCTAGAGGAGATCTGCATGGAGGAATAGGCCAACATACCAGCACCAGTGTGTGCCAGTCTTGTGAAGACTTACACAAAAAGTTTGACTTCTGTCATTGCCAACAAAGGATATATAACAAAGTATTGAGAGGAAGTTTTGTTATTGACCAAATACTTATTTTAGACCAAAATTTGAAAAAAAAATTCTTTCGTAATCAGACAATGTGATTTTCAGGATTTGTTTTCTCATGTTGTCTCACATACCGTGTTTTCCCGAAAGTAAGACAGGGTCTTACATTCTTTTTGTGGCCAAAAGTGGCCCCCTGTCTTACTTTCGGGGGGCCTTACATTGGAGGCCCCACCATCCATCCATCCATCCATCCATCCACACACTGCAGCCATCCATCCACACATTCCCACACATACAGACAGACACATGCATACACATATATACACACCATACACACCACACACACCACACACACACATAGCACCGCTTCTTACCGGGTCCGGTGTGGGGTCCCCGATGGTCCTGTGCCGTCCTCTGTGCTCCGGTCCGGTCCCCAAGATGATCCGCTGCCGTCCGCCGTGTTCCGGTGCCGTTTTGCACCGGTATCGCCGGTCCTAGGCTCCATGGTCCCTGTTCTTCCGGAGTTCAGGCCACAGCTCCGCCCAGGTCATAGTGTGGGCCAATCAGCATAGCGGCACTCAAGCAAGCGTCATCGGGCGCTTGCCTCTGACGTCAGTGCCGCTATGCTGATTGGCCCACACTATGACCTGGGCGGAGCTGCGGCCTGAACTCCGGAAGAACAGGGACCATGGAGCCTAGGACCGGGCAATACCGGTGCAAAACGGCACCGGAACACGGCGGACGGCAGCGGATCATCTCGGGGACCGGACCGGAGCACAGAGGACGGCACAGGACCATCGGGGACCCCACACCGGACCCGGTAAGAAGCGGTGCTATGTGTGTGTGTGGTGTGTGTGGTGTGTATGGTGTGTATATATGTGTATGCATGTGTCTGTACGTGTGTATGTATGTATGTAAACCCCCCCCCGTGTTTCCCCGATAGTAAGACCCCCCTCCCCCCTACCCTGCCTTACATTCGGGAGGGGGTCTTACATTAGCAGGCCCTCCGTCCCCCCCACCCTGTCTTACTTTCGGGGCGGTCTTACTATCGGGAAAACACGGTAGTTGAGGTCACCTATGATGTGAATTACAGGCCGACCTTATCTTTTTAAGTGGGAGAACTTGCACAATTGGTAGCTGACTAAGTACTTTTTTTTCCCCACTGTATGTCTCTAATCTGGGTGGTCGTGCCCACATCCAAGACCCTGTAAGTATCCTTAGCCCCTAATAGTGTATAAGACATTGATCTATACACTTCATGATCAGGGATAACCAGGTTACCACTTGTTATCTGAGGCTTTGAGAACTATATTCTGGTTTTTGTTTAAATCCCACAAAGCAGTCATTTCACTTTCAGAGAGGTTACTCGTACTGTGTCCACCATGAATCCGTCACATTTCATCCTCCACTACCTTCACAACAATGTCCATCCTGAACTGTTCACTGGCAAGTGGCATTTACTTACTACAGTGTTTAAGATTGGTAGAAGTCCCAATATCTCTATCTCGTTCACCCTCCTCCAACGGACCAGCCAAGGTTTGCACCCCTTCAAGGTCTTCTATATTAATTCCCAATTTCTTACATTGTTCTTCATCATGATTCTTGAAAAACCTATGTCACTTGAGTTTCCTCCCAAAGAGGTGGATATTTTTCACCCAATTTAACGTATTGAAACAGTGGGGACAAAAGAAAGACCCCTGTGGAGTACTGAAAGCATATCTTTTGAAAAAGAAACAGAGGAGAAATAATAACCTGACAGGTTGAGGAGTTATCTGTCCAAGTTAATTATGATTCTTGAGATCATAAGTTCAAAGTTACCTTCTCTAAAAAAAAGAGAAGGATGAATGGAATTATGAAGAGGATGTGGTTACAGGGGTATTTCTTGCCAAACGTACACCTGTAGTGTTTACCCCTACAGGAGTTGCAGATCGCCCACCTCCTTGGCCTTGCCATCTTGGTCTCGTGAATTGTCGTCTAAGGCCCCCTTCTTCTTCTGGGTCTACTTAGTCCCGTTGAGTTCAGTATCTGATGTGTCACGGTCTGAGGAGGAGATATCTGTCAGACTTCTAAAGGAGTTACTGTCACAAAGTTGTAGGCCTTGTTATCCTGGAAATCTCTTCAGTCTCTTATAAACTGTTTATGTTTCCTAGTCTTAAGAGAGTTATGGTATTTCTCAACAGTATTCTGTAGAATAGCCTCATTCAGTTTTCAGATGTGTCTTTGTTATCAATCTCTTGGTAGAATCATAAAGTTCTTTTTCTCCTCTTCTAAGAGGATATTCACGGACTTTACTCAAGAGGATATGGATTCCTTCTACCAAAGAGAGAGCAGTGAGGACTGTGTAGTCTGGATGTGGGTGAGATATTAATGCAAAGGCCCTTGGGCACAAAGAGTTGTGTTATATAATTCTCAAGGGCCTTAATCTCCCACTAAGACCTGACGTTTTTTTATACTTCTCTGTGACATTTATTCGCTTGTCAATTTTGGCATTCATTTTGTGTATGTGGGTGCATATGTATATCTATATATCTATGTATTTATCTATATATAATTTTTTTAATGCATAGCCAATAAAGTATTTATGCTTTTCTAGGAATTTTTTTCTGTTATCCCCTTTTCTATAGTATCCTTTTATAAATCTAATTATTGTTAACTTCTTAGTGTACGAATAATGGTTGCCCTGTGGACAGATTCTCCCACCTGGGCTGTGGATCTCTGCAGCTCCTCCTCATGGGCCTCTCAGATGCTTCTCTAATTAGTGCCCTCCTTTTTGGGATGTCAGTTTAGACGGCTATGTCTTGGTGGGTTTGCAGTAGTGCCATAGTCCTTTCATTTTTGGATGATGGATTGAACAGTGCTCCATGAGATGTTCAGAGCTTGGACTATGTATTATACCCTAACCCTGCTTTAGTCTTTTCCATAACTTGATCCCTGACCTGTCTGGTGTGGTTCCTTTGTTTTCATGATGCTGATTGATCCCTAAAGTCCTCAAAAAAACCTCTGAGGCCTTCACAGAAAAGCTGTGGTTATACTGAGAATAAATTACTCACAAGTGGACTCAGATTACTAATTAGGTGACTTCTGGAGGCAATCATGATTTTATTTAGGGGTATCAGACTACAGGGGCTGAATACAAATGCACATCACAATTTTCAGATTTATATTTTTAAAATAATTAGAAAACAAGGAATCATTTCTTTTACTCTTCAAAAATACAGACTACTTTGTATTGGTATATCCAGGTCTGGCTCCAGGATTCTGTTGGCCCTGGGCAAAAGAATTAATATATATATATAATGGTACCGTTACACGGGGAAACATCACCGGCAACATCGCTGGCAATTCAGAGGTGTGGCGAAGTTGCAGCAACATCGCCAGTGCATTGCCCCGTGTAATAGGGTGATATCAACGGCGATAGTTGCTTCAACAACATCGCCTGGTTTCAGGACAATGTTGCTCAGGCGATCTGGCAGAATCGCCCAGTGTGACACCACAACTGCAATGTTGTAAGCAACTTCCCCCATTGAGTCCAATGTTAATGATCGCTCCCAGGGTTGAATTTAACCCTAGTTGCGATAGTTGCTTTAAACATCGCTGCTCCGTTGCCGGCGATGTCTCCCGGTGTAACAGCGGCACAGCGATCTTGGCCAGCGGACAAAAACATGTGCGCTCCCATGAGTTGCCGTCAATGTTGCTGCAGACGTTTCCACGAGTAACGGTACCATAATATAGCAGCTGTGGTCTCTATTAAAGGCTGCAGGTTTTGTCTCTTTCCCCCTTGTGCGCTCCTCTTCCTGTGCGCTGGGTCTCTCCCTACCTCTGCACTGGGTCTCTTCACCACTGTGTGGTGGGACTCCCCCCTGTCCACTGGGTCTCTTCCCTCCATGGTGCAATAGGTCTCTCCCCCCTCAGCACTAGTTCTCTCCCCCTGTGCACTGTCTCTCCCTCATCCACAGACTCATCCCCGTGTGCTGTCCCTCTCCCATGTTCTGTCTCTCCCCCTGACAGGGGGCCCTGTGTACTGTGAGTTCCCTCCCCCCACCCCCCGACAGGGGCCCTGTGCACTGAGTCTGTCTCACCCCCTATATGAGTGCAAAGTTGTGTCGCTATCTCTGGCAGGAACCAGTGACATCGCCTGCAGGGTGGTACTGAACTTTTGCACTGCTTAGTATAGTGACGCTGTTGCCAGATTATTACTAAGCTGCCAGCAGTCGTAAGTGCAGTAGGGGGAAAGCAATGCAAGGGCAGGGGACACTGGAAATCAGCGTGGATAGCATGATCAGGGGCGTAACTGCAATAGGTGCAGGGGTTGCACCTGGCCCCTGGAGCCTAGGGTGCCTCAAAAGTCCCTTTGGCCTAGAGCAAAATATTATTGCTGTTAAAGATTTGCAATAATTGGTGGCCCCGTTAGAGCTTTCACATCGGGGCTCATGAGCTTCAAGTAACGCCACTCAATGTGAAATTTTGGACCATTTGTCAATCACTTTATTAAAAATATTCAGTTTACTAGAAAATTTCTTTAACCCCTTCACAACTTTTGACATACATGTACGGCAAAGTCGTGTCTCTGCCTTTGATGCAGGCTCACACGAGCCCGCATCATTCTCAGTAAATCACAGCTAATTTAATCAGTTGTTATGTGCCTCCAACAGCTAGTTAAATCCCCCAAATCTCTGGCATTATTAACATGCGCCAGCAAGGGGCGTATCATTCCCTGCTAGCATTGGCGTGCCCATGACATGATTACGGGGTGCTGATAGGTTGTCATGACAGCCAGGGGTCAGCTGATGACCCTCGTGCCTATCATTACAATCGTGAATGCCGGCTGTGAGCCACTATTCATACATAGGACATCATGATTTCTGCTATACAGAGCAGGGCTGATGCTGATACACCCAGATGATCGCAGATAAAGGCTCCTAAGGGGACTACTAAATACAGTAAAAAGTAAAACTTTTTAATAATATGAAAGAAATAAAAAAAGACAAGTTCAAATCACCCCACTTTTACCCATTAAAAGTAAAATAATTAAAAAAAAATACACATATTTGTTATCACGGCATTCAGAAATGCCTAATTTATCAAAACATAAAATCAATTAATCAGATCAGTAAACAGCGTAATGAAGGATAAAATCAAAATGATAGAATTATGTTTTCTTTGGTCGCTGCAACATTACAAATAAATGCAATAACGGGTGATCAAAAGAATGTATCTAAAATGTCAGGTGAGGGCGCAAAAAATATGTTCTCACAAAGCCCCAGATACCGAAATATGAAAACATTACAGGTCACGAAAAATGGCTTCTTGTAAATGAAAGGGGGTTTTACCAATGTGAGACGTGTAGATCAGGAGAGCAGACTGTCAGTCATTACATGTCTCACACTGGTAACGCCTCCTTTTATTTACAATAATTCCTGGAGGCAGATTCTCATGGAGATCTATGTCCGGCCCAAAGATCTTAACAGCTCATTTACATAGTAAGAAACATTTGGATTAATCTGGAATAAAACATCAGGTATCATTTGTTCAACTTCCTTTGACCTGCATGACTATATAGATGACTCAGGAGGGTTGATCCTACTGGCAAATTCCCTTTAAAGGGGTTCTCAACTACTAGAACCAACCCCTTCTGTTTCCACATGTCTCCTCCATGTAAAATAAAGGATCCTATACTCACCTCCTGTGCTGCTGCTGATACAGCGCTGTGGGTAGTTGAGGTGCAGGGCTCACTTCCACTTTCAGCCGCATTGTCTCTTCCTGCTGATTAACTTATTTGGTCTGGGGACACTGAAGCCGGCGATGATTGGACGTAGAACTCGTGTGACATCACAATGTCATGTGAGCCCCCTAACTGCGATTATCCACAGCGCTGTATCGGCAGCAGCACCAGAGGTGAGTATAGTGTGGCACCCCAGGGTTAATGTGCCACAGTAACAACACCAAGGGTTAATTCCCCTCACAACCCACAACACTACAATAGCGCCTCCAGGCCAGAAGGGGGAGCTAAAGCTGCTTCCCTATATATTCTAGGTGGAGAGGAAGTGGCAGTGAGTTCAGTTCCTGAGAGGACTGAGGGAAAGGACCTGGGTGTAAAGGGGCTGTGTTAGGCCCAACCCACGGTCCCATGTCCACTCCCAGGCCAGCCAGGGTCTGAGGAATAAGAGAAGCAGAGGAACACACCCGGGACACGGAGTTACCCTAAACTCACCCCGGTTAAGCGCAAAGACCGGATACCGGATCCGCAATTGTGCCTGACACCAAGCAGCATAGAATACACGGGATAAGTGAAGATTATATATCTTCACTGTACCCCAGCGAAGCAACACGGCGGGGTCAGAGACACAAAGAAAAGCCTCAAGTTGCCTAGCAAGTTTGGTACCAGTGAGGAGAGGCAGGGCTGGCAGCAGGGTCACACACACACCGCAGGAGTAGGAAGCCAAGGACCCAGGCAGGGTGGGAAGCAACCTGGCCCCAGTACAGACTCCGTGGACAATATCTACTGAATACCATCTGCAGTAAAGACTTGGAAAACTACAAAACCGTGAGTCTGTGTAATCCTTGCGCTCGAGCCTTACTTCCCTCACAAACTGTCATCATCTCTACCACTACCCCTGCTCTGCATCATCCATAAATTATCATCATCACTGCCCCGGGGAACCAGGCTCTGCCTGCGGAGAGCCGTTACATCACCGGCTGCCAAACATCATCCCCGGAGGTTCTGCAGCAGCGGTGGTCACCCTGACCACACACCACGGGTGGCGTCACGACTATATCCCCTGTAATTACCCCCCTTTACTTGTGGGCTCGGGACACGGTCCGGACCAAGACCGCCGTGATACCCCCAGTGATACCCCGGTCCGGTACCGAGTACCCTGTCCCAGTGGGCTCCACAATAGTATCTTTAATTTTACATGGAGGAGACATGTGGGATCAGAAGGGGTTGTCCTTTTATGTTGAGCAGCAGCTACTCTTAATATGTAATGATAAGGCTTGTAATGTGTTCTTACCTCCAGCAGCGAATCAACACCATAAAATGTACTGCTTTTTATAAAGTTTATAAATCATATGCTCCTGTTATACAGTATTAAAGGGAACCTGACCTTGAAAAATGTGCCCCCAGCCTCTATATACCTGTCCCTGCACCATGCTAATAGATTTCTAGCCATCCCTTTGTGTTTTTAAATCGATATAGTAAAGTTTAGAAAAGTTGTTTTTATACCTTGTGATGTGCGAGTTCTCATTATTTGAGAAGCTGTAAAAGGCGTTCCTTTCTGGGCCTCCCCGCCGCCTGTTTGTTATTTATTCACACCCCTATGGGCATGCTACAGAGCAGGGAGACTGTGCGTGTCATGTAAGGGGCGGTAAAGCCGCTATGACGCAAATTGCGTCATATCCGGCTTTACCACATCGGTACACCCATTAGGGTGTACTGCCGACCTCGCGATGCCAAGTGCACATGCGCGAGGTGTGTTTACTGTACACCTAATGGGTGTACTGACGTGGTAAAGCCGAATATGACGCGATTTGCGTCATAGCGGCTTTACCGCCCCTTACATGACACGCACAGTCTCCCTGCTCTGTAGCACACCCATAGGAGCGTGAATAAATAATAAGCAGGCGGCGGGGAGGACAAGAAAGGAACGCCTTTTGCGGCTTCTCAAATAATGAGAACTCGCACATCACAAGGTATAAAAACAACTTTTCTAAACATTACTATATCGAATTAAAAACACAAAGGGATGGCTAGAAATCTATTATCATGGTGCAGGAGCAGGTATATAGAGGCTGGGGGCACATTTTTCGAGGTCAGGTTCCCTTTAAGTATATTTAATAAATATAGATGTAACATGATCACCAGCTCCCTCCACATAGTTTGATGCCCCCATAGCCCCATACAAAGTATATACTGTATGAAGCCCCTACAGCCCCACACAGTATGATGCCCCCCACGGTGCCACTCCCGCTCCTATAGTTTGACATCGTCAACCTCTATATAAAGTGATGTCATCACTGTGCACCGCTATGCTGAGCCATGCAGAGCAGCAGACATACCCTGAGGACACCGGAACAGTGAAGACCGAGGAGAGAGGTATTTACAATGGAGCACTATGTGATGTGCTATATAATATAGGACTATGGGGGGTGTATTATACTATATGAATTACTATGGAGGTGCATTATACTATATGAAGGACTATGTTGTGTACAATATACTATATAGAGGGCTATGAATGGTACTTTGTAGTATATGGATTGCTCTCACATCCCTTGCTCAACCCAATTGGAATTCCCTTATTAGCTCCAGGCTAGTGGCGAAACAACTGGGGTTGCAGGTGCCGCAAGTGCGACCGGGCCTGGAGATACAGGGGCCCAGTGCCCGCCAACACCAGCGCCTGCTTTACATGGATGTGCGTCACTGAGGACGCACATCCATGTCACTGCGCGACGGTCTGCTCGGGCGGTCCCCAGGCAGCTGATCACAGCCGCCGGAGAACTGGCAGGCACTTCAGCTTTAAAATTCCTGCGGCTGCTGCGTGCTGCACTCTGATGAGGTCATGGCACCTACCACAGTCAGGATGCAGTTGCCGGCGGGAGTGGTGAGTGTGAGCTCCGTTCAGGAGCAGAAGGGCCTCCACAGCTTCTGGAGAAGGAGAGAGGGGGGAAAGAATGTGTGTGTGTCTGTACAGGGGGCACTGTGACTGGATGTGGGGGGGTGCTGCACTGTGATGAGGTCATGGGACCTACCACAGTCAGGACGCAGCTGCCGGCGGGAGTGGTGAGTGTGAGCTCCGTTCAGGAGCAGAAGAGCCTCCACAGCTTCTGGAGAAGGAGAGGGGGGGAAAGAATGTGTGTGCGTGTGTGTGTGGCTGTACAGGGGGCACTGTGACTGGATGTGCGGGGGGCTGTACTGTGGGCAGTGTGTCTGTGTAGGGGGGAGGGCTGTACAGGAGGCAGTGTGACAGGGTGTGGGGGGGCTTTACACTGGGCAGAGTGTCTGTGTGTGGGGGGGCGGTACAGTGGGCAGTGTGTCTGTGTGTGTGGGGCTGTACAGGGGGCAGTGTCTGTGTGTGGGGGGGCTGTACAGGGGGCAGTGTGACTGGGTGTGGGGGGAGGGTTGTATAGAGGGACGTGTGACTGGATGAGTGGGCCAGGTTGAATAGGGGGCAGTGTGTCTGTATGAGGATGTATGCTATATGGAGATCTATGAGGCTGCATTATTGCATTATACTATATGAAGTGCTGTGACGCTGCATTATATTATCTGGAGGGATGTGATGCTGCATTATATTATTTGGAGGGCTATTATGCTGCACTATATTATCTGGAGGGATGTGATGCTGCATTATATTATTTGGAGGGCTGTGATGCTGCATTATATTATCTGGAGGGCTGTGATGCTGCACTATATTATCTGGAGGGCTGTGATGCTGCATTATATTATCTGGATGGCTATGGCGCTGCATTATATTATCTGGAGGGCTGTGATGCTGGATTATATTGGATGGCTATGGCTGGTTTCACATTGCGATTTAGTTAAATCCGATGCTGTCCGATGAAAATCGGACAGCATCGGATCCAAACTGATCCCTGCCATCCCTGACATTTTGCAGGATCAGTTTGGTCTCCTGTCACCTCGCTCCCCCTCTCTGCCTCCTGTCATCTTGTTGTTGCCCTGGTGTCTCCTGCTGTCCCCCTGTTTTGCCCTGGTGTCCCCCTGTTTTCCCCCTGCTGTCCCCCTGTTCTCCTCTCTCCTCTTCTCCCTGCTCCTCCTGTCATTCCAACATAAACAATCTTTATTCTCACCTGCCAGCGCTCCCCCGGCGTGTCCATAGGGATCCCGATCAGTTACAGGACCTGCGATGATGTCAGAAGCGTCATCGGATCGCATGAACGGTTACCGCAGTAACAGTTCATGTGACCCGATCAGCTGATCGGGTTGTGACATCATCCCAGGTCCTACCGAGCGGGAGCTGATGGAGACGCCGGGGGAGCGTTGGCAGGTGAGAATAAAGATTTTTTATATTAAACACTTGATTTTAGTTATATTTCACTTCCGTAATGTATGTATATACATTCCGGAAGTGACATTAGGCAGCACACAATAGTTTTAGTGTACTGAGCATGTTCAATACACTAAAATCGGGTCAGAGGAGACATCAGATGTTTCCTCAGGCCCTGCTCCATAGGGCCCCATGTTAAAGGCATTGGATTGGATCGGATTTGGCATAATTGCCATCCGATTTACCTCCGATCCAATTTTCTCCGATTTTTTTCAGGAGCCAAAATTGTAGTAGTCTACGATTTTTGCTCCTGCAAAAAATCTGACCGAATCGGATCGGAGGCAAATCGGATGGCAATTATGCCAAATCCGATCCAATCCCCATTGGATAACATGGGGGCTGATTCGGATCTGATGATGTCCGATTTTCATCGGACAGTATCGGATTTAACTAAAACGCAATGTGAAAGCAGCCTATGATGCTGCATTACATTATATGAAGCTCTGGCTATGATGCTGCATTATATTATCTGGAGGGCTGTGATGCTGCATTATAGTATCTGGAGAGCTGTGACGCTGCATTATATTATTTGGAGGGCTGTGATGCTGCATTATATTATTTGGAGGGCTGTAATCCTGCATTATATTATCTGGAGGGCTGTGACACTGCATTATATTATTTGGAGGGCTGTAACACTGCATTAAATTATCTGGAGGGCTGTGACGCTGCATTATATAATTTGGAGGGCTTTGACGCTGCATCATATTATTTGGAGGGCTATGACGCTGCATTATATGATATGAAGAGCTGTGACGCTGCATTATATTATCTGGAGGGCTATGAGGCTGCATTATATTATCTGGAGAGCTATGATGCTGCATTACATTATCTGGAGGGCTATAATGCTGCGTTAGATTATCTGTAGAGATATGAGGCTGCATTATATTATATGGAGGGCTATGAGTCTGCATTATATTATATGATGGGCTATGAGGATGCATTATACCATATGGATGGCTATGAGGCTGCATTATTCTATGTGGAAGGATATGAGGCTGCATTTTACTATATGGAGGGCTATGAGGCTGCATTTTAGTATATGGAGGGCTATAAGGCTGCATTATACTATATGGAGGGCTGTGAGGCTGCATTGTACTATATGGATGGCTGTGAGGCTCCATTATACTATATTGAGGGCAATGAGGCTGCATTATTCTATGTGGAAGGCTATGAGGCTGCATTTTTATATATGGAGGGGTGTGAGGCTTCATTATACTATATGGAGGGCTGTGAGGCTGCATTGTACAATATGGATGGCTGTGAGGCTCCATTATACTATATCGAGGGCAATGAGGCTGCATTATTCTATGTGGAAGGTTATGAGGCTGCATTTTACTGTATGGAGGGCTATGAGGCTGTGTTATACTATAATGGAGGGAGGACCATGTATACCAGGATAAGGGCATATTCCAGGAGGAGGAAGATATATAGCAGGATGAGGGATATTAATACATAATGAAGGAGAGAGAGGTCAATTTGTGAGTCTTTATAGGATTTAGAACGTTACATGGGGCCCATACATCTGACCAATGTGGGCATACGGGAGAATGCCTAGGTCCAAATTTCGCACTGGGACCCTTCGGACTGTAGTTACGCCACTGCTCCAGACAACATTGTGTGCGGTGCGTGTGACTGGATAAGAGTTTCAGGAGAAAGAGGTGTGGTCTGTTGGGGAACATGCGCCGTTTGTCCAGCTTAGTGCAGTGGCGGCTTGTTGATGCTCAGACTGCAGGTCGTTGTATGTGGTGCATGGACGGTGCTGCACGGTGACATGTCTGACTAGTCAGTGCCAGGCAGCACCCACATTGGTTTTGTAGGCGTGTGTCAGAGGTCATAGGTTGGCAATCAGTGCTGCCTCCTGTGTTATACTGTGTCTGCCCTCAGGACCAGTGCTCTGCTGCCATCATTTTGTGTTTATGTTTGTGCCAAGCCGCCATTGCCATTAATGATCCTTGTTCTGGATTCTTCTGTGTGGTACTTGTATGTGCGTGTGATGGCGCTGACAGCCTTGTGTTTGGGGGGGCGCCCTTTTGCAGTTCCCCTCAGGCAGCAGAGAGGCTGGGTTCCCCCCTGTTCACCCGTATAATGAAGCCCGCCCATGTTTGGTATCGCCGTAATCGTACTGATGAGGAGAATCAGACTCCGAGGTCATTTTTACCACAAATTGTAAACCGGAAAAACAATTCCAAAAAAACATGTCAGGAATGTGTTTTCTATTCCCAATTACCGTCCACTGTGTGGTGAAATGAATGGTGGCATCAAAAGTAAGGAGGACGGAGAAATAAAGAGGAGGAAACAACGAAAACAGCAAAACTGAAGGGCCACGATTGCCATCTCTGTAGCCTCCACTTCAATAAATGCATCGTTGTGTGATCAGAATAGGATTAATAGAAGGTGCTGTGTTCGGGCAGGCTGCTGCTCCCGGATTACAGGCCGCAGAGATCGGATTACTGCCATCATTACTGCCCTTTTTAAAGATGGCGGCCAAAGGGGCATGACGTCATGGCAAGAGGAAACGTTAGGCGCAGCCAGCAGCAGGGGCCTGGTAAAGGGGCGTGGCTTTTGTTGTCTGAGGGCGTGGCCGGGGCGGGGTGAGCGCGCCCCCTGCGTCTGATACCTTGCGAGCGCGGCCCCGCGACAGATCTCCGGGAGCAGAGGACGTCTCCGGTACGTACCGAGCCCCCGCCCTCCCCGGTGTCCGCACACACGGCCCCGCTGTGACCTCCGCAGTGTTACAGGCCCCGGCGGCCCGCTGTCATCACCTCCTGACCGGTATGGTGACAGCACAGCCGGCCGTGGCCTCCTGACACCGGACGATCGCAGTCGGTCACAGATCTGCTCCATCACAGTGATCTCCTGTCCCCCGGGGGTGATTGATTGTGTTCTCCCTCCGCTGTCACCATCACTGATCTGCCACCTGTGGCTCCACAGACACCAGGGAACTACAACTCCCAGCATGCCAGGGCAGCCGGGCTGCTGTCAGGGGCACGCCGGGCATGCTGGGAGCTGTAGTGCTGTGACTGTACAAGGTCATAACTGATCACTGGTTGTAGCTGTTTCAAAACTACAACGCCCAGCATGCTGTGCTGTGCTGGGGGGCATGCTGGGAGCTGTAGTTTCTCTCACATCTGTAGGCAGCAGTGGTAACAGGGGCAGAGCTGTATCCGGCATCAGCACCCGAGCGATGGGGGATTTGTTGTGGAGGTTCTGCAGCAGCTGACACGATGGTTGTAGAGGTTCTGCACAGCTGACACGATGGTTGCGGAGTTCTGCAGCAGCTGACACGAGGTTGCGGAGGTTCTGCAGCTGCTGACACGATGGTTGCGGAGGTTCTGCAGCAGCTGACACGATGGTTGCGGAGGTTCTGCAGCAGCTGACACGATGGTTGCGGAGGTTCTGCAGCAGCTGACACGATGGTTGCGGAGGTTCTGCAGCAGCTGACACGATGGTTGCGGAGGTTCTGCAGCAGCTGACACGATGGTTGCGGAGGGTTCTGCAGCAGCTGACACGATGGTTGCGGAGGTTCTGCAGCAGCTGACACGATGGTTGCGGGGTTCTGCAGCAGCTGACACGATGGTTGCGGGGTTCTGCAGCAGCTGACACGATGGTTGCGGGGGTTCTGCAGCAGCTGACACGATGGTTGCGGGGGTTCTGCAGCAGCTGACACGATGGTTCGGGGGTTCTGCAGCAGCTGACACGATGGTTGCGGGGTTCTGCAGCAGCTGACACGATGGTTGCTGGGGTTCTGCAGCAGCTGACACGATGGTTGCTGGGGTTCTGCAGCAGCTGACACGATGGTTGCGGGGGTTCTGCAGCAGCTGACACGATGGTTGCGGGGTTCTGCAGCAGCTGACACGATGGTTGCGGGGTTCTGCAGCAGCTGACACGATGGTTGCGGGGGTTCTGCAGCAGCTGACACGATGGTTGCGGGGGTTCTGCAGCAGCTGACACGATGGTTGGGGGGTTCTGCAGCAGCTGACACGATGGTTGGGGGGTTCTGCAGCAGCTGACACGATGGTTGGGGAGCTTCTGCAGCAGCTGACACGATGGTTGGGGAGCTTCTGCAGCAGCTGACCCGATGGTTGGGGAGCTTCTGCAGCAGCTGACCCGATGGTTGGGGAGCTTCTGCAGCAGCTGACCCGATGGTTGGGGAGCTTCTGCAGCAGCTGACCCGATGGTTGGGGAGCTTCTGCAGCAGCTGACCCGATGGTTGGGGAGCTTCTGCAGCAGCTGACCCGATGGTTGGGGAGCTTCTGCAGCAGCTGACCCGATG
This sequence comes from Allobates femoralis, assembly GCA_033576535.1. NCBI lineage: Eukaryota > Metazoa > Chordata > Amphibia > Anura > Aromobatidae > Allobates > Allobates femoralis. Next base: position 44,707,594 of record JARQOC010000002.1, on the reverse strand, counting down.
GTTGGGGAGCTTCTGCAGCAGCTGACCGATGGTTGGGGAGCTTCTGCAGCAGCTGACCCGATGGTTGGGGAGCTTCTGCAGCAGCTGACCCGATGGTTGCAGAGGTTCTTTGGGCAGCAGCTGACACGATGGTTGCAGAGGTTCTGCAGCAGCTGACACGATGGTTGGGGAGCTTCTGCAGCAGCTGGCACCTGTGTTGTAAGGGTTCTGCGTGAGCTGTTGCATGTTAGGCTACATTAAGACACAAAAGTTTTTTTTTTAATTTTTTTTGGTGTTTTTCAGCTGCTGACCTGAGCTGCTTTTCAAAAACTGCACCACCCATTCACACTGTGCGTTTTTGCATCTGTTTTTTCGTCATTTAGAATGGTGTCCTATGGGATAAATGGAGGAGAAAAATGACACTAACATGCACTAACGTAAAACGTCTCAGTCTGAATGGCCAAAAGTGAAATCCCATTGACTTGGCTGGGCATTCATTTGACTGATCTGTTTTATGCTGTGCACTGTAAAAAAACGGATCACAAAAACGGATGCAAAGACACAGTGTGAATGTAGCCTTAGTAACACTATCATCAGGTTCTGCTGCAACTAATGCCTGCATTGTGAGGTTTAGCGGCGGCTGACACCTGCGGTGTGAGGTTCTACAGCAACTGAGAAACACCATGATATAATACACACTGCAGCTGCTGCAGAACCTCCACATGTCGTGCTGTGCACGACATGCTCGGCTATGTGCATCGGCTGTCAATAGTCTGCTCTTCTCATTTGTTACAAAGTATCAGCACGTGTCAAATCTTTAAAAGAAAGCGTCTGATGTGGTAAAAAGTATGTACACCCCCCCCCCAGTGTCCTCCGACAGTGTCTGAGTCTCAATTAATTTAAAGCATCAGATCTCACAGGACTGAATGTTCCCGCTACTTGTGCCCCTCACAGAGAAGCTGCATTCCCCCTCCCTCACTCTCCTGGTATCTCTTTATTATGATATAACTAGCTGGGTGCCCGATGCAGATGCATCGGGATTCTAGCAGAGCGAGTCTCTGACTCGCAATGGCTGCTTCGCGGCCAATGCTTCGCGCTGCTAAGGCGACTCGCCATGCCCGCTGCGCGGGCATAGCGAGTCGCCTTAGAACTGCTTGCAATGGCCACTGCGCGGCCAATGCTTCGGACGTATCCACATGACCACATTGACTCGCAGCGTGAGCGGACTCAAAAGGGGCAAAAATCCCATTCATGATTATATAATAGATATTGTTACTTTGTTTCTTTTTGTTATCACAGCAGTGTGACTTCTCCTTGTGTTTCTCTTTAGGTCGTACTTCCTCCGTCTTACAGAACCATGGCGTTTAGTAAAGGATATAGGATTTTCCACAAGTTGGACCCAACTCCGTGTAGCGTGATAGTCGAGGCTCGAAACAAGGAGGAAAGTCTGATGTTTGAGTCCGGAGCTGTGGCCGTCCTCTGTGAGTCTCCAATGTAGATGGTTACAGATGCAGCTGAATGCATGTGGTTACCTGCAGCAGAGCTGTGTGGTGGTGTCTGGTTTTACATGGGACTGCAGCTGTGGATGAATACCTTGTTAGACGTAGACCTCACCGTCCTGGGGTTAAGATGATTTTGGATTCTTTCATGTGGTCCCTGCATTTCCCAACAGCTTGATTTCATAGTGTGATAAACCGACAATCTGCAAATAACTTTATTTGTAAATTAAGATGTTTCACCAGCGCTTCACCCTCTTCCTCTTTGAAAAACAAACAAAGATCCAGATCTTCTATGTCGTTTGTAGTCCGCTGCCTGTTGTCAGGTGCAATCCATCACTAGTTACTGATTTTCAGATACAGATTACAAGAATTGTGGACAAGTGTGGGTCTCGTTAAAGGGTAAGGGGTTGGGGGAGGCTGGTATTGCTGACCCCCTCTATCACACTGTATAATACAGCAATAAAAGATTGGTGAGCTTTCTGTTTGGAGTAGGCAAGCTATTAGACACTGAGAGGTACGATACTTGTTTGGAAGTAAGGAAAAAAAAAAGCTCCAGCACTTATAATCAGGGGCATAACTACAATAGGTGCAGGGTTTGCGATCGCACCCGGGCCCTGCAGCCTAGGGGGCCCCAAAAGTCCCTTTGGCCTATAGAAAAAGAGTAATACTATTAAAGATTTGCAATAATTGGGGCCCCGGTTGGAACTTTCGCATCGGGGCCCCTGGGCCTGAAGTTACACCACTGCTTATAATGCTTGCAGAATGTTGATGACAATGGATCACAGTCTATAATGCATTTGAATCGAGACGTATTAGACTAGTGTGACCACTAAAAGCTGATTTACTTTGTTGGGGATGGGGACAGCAGGACACCTGCAGACAGATAAGTTTTGCGGACAGGTGCATGTGAGAAGACTCCCCGGTGAATGTGTCCATAGGAATGGCTTATCCTGACGGTGGCCAGCGGTTTGTGTTAGCGATTTGCTAGAAGACTCAGCTGTAGTTTGGTACTCCTTTTTAAGGTACCGTCACACGTGTCAATTTTGCTAGCAATTTTACTGGCTATTTGCTGGTTGCATTGAAATCATGGACACATTGTTCTATTTTGTGCCATGTAAAAATGGAACAATGTGTCCATGATTTCACTGCAACCAGCAAATTGCCAGTGAAGTTGCTAGCAAAATTGACACGTGTGACGGTACCTTTAGAGTTTAATGTCATGTCTTTTCTGGTTTTTACTCGCTGAGCGAACCATCATTTCCTGGTGAGATGTCTGGAGCCTCCCGTCCGATGCTTCTCGTGTTGTTTCACTGATGGATTGTAGAAAATTGCAGCTGCATCCCCCTCCTCCCTGCCTCTCTGTCAGCTGTGCACAGACACCAAGAGAGCCGAAAGGGCAGGAGGACTACAAGTGAGGAGCTGACACTTCCAGTGTGGAAATTACATTGCAGTTTCATGTAGTATAAGGGACCTGCAGATCCAAAGAGAAAGCCACAAAACCAGCTGAGGTCATCCTAAAATGCATCCTCAAAGTAAAAATTGTGTACAGACAGACAGACAGTCAGTGTTGGCCAAAAGTATTGACACTTCATTTAATTTGTCTTCAATGAAAAAAACACAAAAAGAATTGTCCTAAAGCCAAATTGGATCTAATTCCACACCAAACATAAAAAAGGGGTGGACAAAAGTATTGGCACTGTTAGAAAAATCATGTGATGCTTCTCTAATTTGTGTAATTAACAGCACCTGTAACTTACCTGTGGCACCTAACAGGTGTTGGCAATGACTAAATCACACTTGCAGCCAGTTGACATGGATTAAAATTGTCTCAACCTCTGTCCTGTGTCCTTGTGTGTACCACATTGAGCATGGAGAAAAGAAAGAACACCAAAGAACTGTCTGAGGACTTGAGAAACCAAATTGTGAGGAAGCATGAGCAATCTCAAGGCTACAAGTCCATCTCCAAAGACCTGAATGTTCCTGTGTCTACCGTGCGCAGTGTCATCAAGAAGTTTAAAGCCCATGGCACTGTGGCTAACCTCCCTAGATGTGGACGGAAAAAAAAATTGACAAGAGATTTCAACGCAAGATTGTGCGGAAGGTGGATAAAGAACTAACATAACTCGACTACCATCCAAACAAGTTCAAGCTGCCCTGCAGTCCGAGGGTACAACAATGTCAACCTGTACTATCTGTCGGCGTCTGAATTAAATGGAACTGTATGGTAGGAGACCCAGGAAGACCCCACTTCTTACCCCGAGACACAAAAAAGCCAGGCTGGAGTTTGCCAAAACATACCTGAGAAAGCCTAAAATGTTTTGGAAGAATGTTCTCTCTTTTTGGACAAAGGTATCAACATAGAGTTTACAGGAGAAAGAAAGAGGCATTCAAAGAAAAGAACACGGTCCCTACAGTCAAACATGGCGGAGATTCCCTAATGTTTTGGGGTTGCTTTGCTGCCTCTGGCACTGGACTGCTTGACAGTGTGCTCAGCATTATGAAGTCTGAAGACTACCAACACATTTTGCAGCATAATATAGGGCCCAGTGTGAGAAAGCTGGGTCTCCCTCAGAGGTCATGGGTCTTCCAGCAGGGCAATGACCCAAACACACACTTCAAAAAGCACTAGAAAATGGTTTGAGAGAAAGCACTGGAGACTTCTAAGGGCCCTTTCACATCAGCGTTTTTTTTAAATCGCGGCAGATGCGGTGAAAAAACCGCATCTGCCGCGATTACCGCATACCGGCTGCACTTGCGGCGCGGTTGCGGTTTTTGCCATGCAAAGTATAGGCGGACTTGCGGCAGGTGCGGCAACTGCGGTTTTGACCTGAATCCCATAGAACACCTGTGGAGAGATCTAAAAATGGCAGTTTGGAGAAGGCACCCTTCAAATATCAGGGACCAGGAGCAGTTTGCCAAAGAAGAATGGTGTAAAATTCCAGCAGAGCATTGTAAGAAACTCATTGATGGTTACCGGAAGCGGTTGATCGCAGTTATTTTGGCTAAAGGTTGTGCAACCAAGTATTAGGCTGAGGGTTCCAATACTTTTGTCTGGCCCATTTTTGGAGTTTTGTGTGAAATGATCAATGTTTTGCTTCATTCTCTTTTGTGTTTTTTCATTGAAGACAAATTAAATGAAGATAATAATGAATGCCAAAGAATTTGTGATTGCAATAATTTTCAGGAAGAAACTGAGTATTATCTGACAGAATTGCAGGGGTGTCAATACTTTTGGCCAACACTGTACATGTATAGATATATAGTAAATAAACTATACTTGCTTACCATGTAATACTTTTCTTGTGCCTTGCCATTCTCTATACACCTGGCCTCCTGTAATGATAACTTTCCACTTTAAATTTTTCAGTTTTACACCACTGATGCTTACTGTTCTGTTAATCAATACTCCACATGATCACAGACAAGATTAGAATGACTGATAACACCTCCATATACAGTAGATAACACAGGATCCACCATTCACAATAGGTGATATCACAGCTCACCTCCTCCTGTACAATGACTGATAACACCTCTATATACAGTAGATAACACAGGATCCACCATTCACAATAGGTAATATCACAGCTCACCTCCTCCTCCTGTACAATGACTGATAACATCTCTATATACAGTAGATAACACAGGATCCACCATTCACAATAGGTGATATCACAGCTCACCTCCTCCTGTACTATGACTGATAGCACCTCTATATACAGTAGATAACACAGGATCCACCATTCACAATGGCTTATGTCACAGCTCACCTCCTCCTCCTGTACAATAACGTTTTCAATGTAGTTTTGCTCCCTGTGTAGCTATGGTTTTACAGATGTGACCTATTGCTTCCTCCGCTCGGTTCTTTGTCTTCTCTTCTTGTTCTGATGAATTATTAGAGCCTCTTTCCTGTTCGCTGACAATCAGGTTTTCTTTATCAGCTTTGTATGTACAGGAGATTTCACAACCACTTGCACTCATTGCTTAATGATTATATCTGTCTGAATTTCTATACAAACTTCTTCTAGGGACATTAAATGCTGCTGGGTGTGTGAACGTTGTAGAGTAGATATATCCTGGTGGCTGCCCTTATGCCACCACCAGTGTCCTTTCCTATGTCTGTACCCAGGGTGGTTTATGTAGATGGAGAGGTGGTGGGCATCACTGCATACCCCTGAGACAGGGCAATATAATGGGCTGCTCTGTTAGTGCATTGTGTACGGGTCGCCCCTTTTGCACCATATGAGCCTCTTCTTCCAGGGTTTACCACTATAAGATGTATTTACCGTATTATTGCAGGAATATGACTGAACAACGTGGAAACCCCCACCATAATGTGGACCTCCATCACTGATACTTTGAGAAACATTCAGCTTTATGATATAACATGTCTAAAGGAAGTTCCCTATGATAACAGCCCGTCCATGAGCTTATTATGGAGAGCTGCTAACAAGTATATTATATGATCTGATATTAAAGGGGTTGGGATTTTTAGGGCTAACATTAAAAATTGTGCAATACTGCTTGCTATACCAGTGTACTCTGTGCCGTGTTCAGACTTAGTGTCACTGCAGCATTTTTTTCTTATTATTTCACTGCTGTAATGGAGCTTTAAACCTAAGTCCCCATTGCCCTTGTCACATACTCACATGCCGCCATTTTAATCTTTTTCTACCGCTGCTCCAGTTGGTCTCTGAATATTTTGGACCTTCCCGCTGCTCCAGTGTTTTGTGGAGGTCACAGCTCCATACATCTCTGAGCGCCTCGTTCAGGCCTTGTCCTGGCTCTCATAGAGATGCATTGGGAGATTGTGATGTAACGTCAGACTTCAGTCAGAAGTTACAGGCACAAGATGGCACAGTGCGACCAAAGTGGTGACAAAAAAAGATGAAAATGCCTGAGGGTGAGTATTAGAGAAGGGGTGGGGATCTTGGCTTAAGACCACGTTCATATGTTGAATGTTTGCAGAGTTTTTACCTCAGGATTTGTAGCCAAAACCAGGAGTGGAACAATCAGAGGAAAAATATAATAGAAACACGTCACCACTTCTGTATTTATCACCCACTCCTGGTTTTGGGTACAAATCCTGAGGTAAAAAACTCTCCAAATAATCAACATGTGCACATGGCCTAAGGCTAGGGTCAGATTTGCGTCATGCATCCGCTAAAAGCATGTTTTTCTCCCATCGCCTTCCACGACAGCATTGGAGGATGTCGTCCACGCCCTATTGGGGACAGGAACACAGAGAGGTTAAAAGCCCCCCCCTTCCTCCGCACTCCAGTGTCTTCCTGTCCCCCTTGGGGCATGGAGAGGTTCCAGTGCTGTCAGGCCGGCAGAGGCAGCATTGGGGTGTACTTACAGCCGGGCCAGGGATGGACGTCGGGGGCGGCCTCCTCCTCCTTCTCAGGGCTCCCGTGGTGGGACCATCCGGCCTTCCTGCGTCCTACGGGGTAAAGCAGGCCGTGTATTGCAACGCCGGAGGCCTGTTCAGCTCTCTGGCGTCTCCCTCCTCCAGCTGCGGTCCCTGGGGCATGCATCAGAGGTGCCGCGGAGGCACTTCCGGTTTCGGGGATGGCACTTCCGGTTCGGGGATGGCGCTTCCGGTTCCGGGATGGCACTTCCGGTTTCGGGCGGCGGCTCCTGTAAGGGCTGTGGCAGGCTGGGCGCGGCTCCAGGGAACCCAGCAGGACTTTCGCGCGCTACTGCCCGCGGCCGGTGACCAGGAGGAGGGAGGGAACAGGTGTTCCTCGTTGGGGGCACGGTACTTCTGGATAAGTACCCGCCGGAAGCTACACCCAGGTAAGGCTGATCCCTAAAACATGGAAGGTGATAGGCTTCCACCTCTGCTTCTGCAGAGCCCAGCGTTCCCCCAGCTCATGTAAGTGTTTCTGGGGGTGGTCACAAGGGGTAGAGTTATTTAAGCCCTGCACTCACACTGGGACCCCCTTCTCTTCCCTTTTTGTCTATAGGGAGACGAGGGCCGTCTGTGAAAGGGAGCAATAATGTGGCTGCGGCACAAAATGTCCCTCTTCCTACAACAAGGTGTCGGCCATGACTGACAGTGTTGTCAGGATGGACTCCCCATCCCTGCTTGAGGAGCTCCAATCCATTAGGGAAGAGGTGCAGGCTTCTATCTCGGCACTGCGGGGTTTTGCTGCAGCTTCCGGGCCTTCCCCTCCGTAAGAGAGGAAGCTCCAGGATTGTGACTCTGTGGATCTCATGGAGGCTGGCCAGAGCTCAGCGTTAGAGGACGGCGAGGATATTGCTGCTGTTGCCTCTGTCCAGACACGAGAATCTGGACACTACTATTTTTCCACAGAGTCCATGGGTGCATTGGTGGACACTGTCCATTGTACCATGGGAGTAGAGGTGGTGGAATCCCCTTCTTCTGTGCAGGACTAAATGTTCAGAGGCCTGAAGGCTAAGCGGCTCACCCCATCCGAGTGGATTGGAGGGTGATGACTTTGTCTGGGAGGTCCCGAAGGTGGACATCCAGGTGGCCAGGGTAGCAATCAGCTGCTATTGTAAACCCATTGTGCATGCCCTTGACACACTGTTGAGGCTAAGCAGCAGGAGCCTCAGTCACGGGCTGGATGGGAGACCTCATGAGAGACCCAATGGGAATCTCTATGGAAGTCTCTATAAAGTCAATGGGACTTCTAACATGAAGGTCTATGGCAGTATTCCATTTGGGAAGCTTAGCATATAAGACCACGTTGCCTTTTGAATATTCCTCCCGGTTGAAGGACCCCCTCGTTCGTAAAATGGAGAGTTTCCTCAAAAGATCCTGGGAGGCGGCAGCTATGTCTTTAACGGTGTACATTTCCTCTACATGTGAGCAGGTCTCTCTTTAAGTGGCTCACCCAGCTGGGAGAATTCATCCTACAGGGTACTCCCAGGAAAGAGCTTTGGACTCCATTCCACTTCTGAGACGTGCTATGGGCTTCCTGGCCGATGCCTCTGCTGAGTCGTTCCGTGTTGGCGCCAGGTGCGCAGTGTTGGCTAACACAGCTCGAGGGCAGTGTGGCTTACAAGGTGGAATGAGGAGTTCACGTCTAAGCTCCAGCTGTGTGGCCTCCCCTTGCAAAGGGCATTAGATGACATCCTGGAAAAGGTGTCTCCCAGAACAGGAGCCCTTTCGGAGGCAGTCCTTTTGGCCTGAGCGCAGCCAACCCTCCCAGTCTAAAGGGAAGGGTAAGTCTGGTCACTGGGCATTCCAGTATGGGAACAAGACCCGTAATATCTTGCTCCCCCAGTAGCGGCATCACCAGCCGCTCCTAAACAAGGTCGCCTTCCCCATTGCGGGGCGGCTCCTGCGGTTTCTGCCACAGTGGCAAGCGATCTCCTTGTGCCCTTGGATCCTCTCGACCATTTGGGAGGGTCTACGCTTGGAATTCGAGAGCCAGCCCCTCCGTGTCTTCGAGTCCTCTCCCTTCCTCAGGGGGACTCTCGCACGGTTTTTCTTGTCGGCTCTGCGACACATGTTGGATTCGGGTGTGGGGTCCCTGGTTCCTCCTGGAGAGGAGGGCCAGGGGCGCTACTCCAGGTTGTTGTGGACCTCCAGAACACGTATTCTCATGTCCCCATACACCCGTCCCACAAGCGCTTTCTGCGATTCACGATCTCCGGGGCAGGCGGGACGGTCCATTCTCGGCTTAATGTGCTGCCCTTTGGGATTTCGTCGGCCCCAGAGGTTACCAAACTCATGGGGGAAGCGATCACATTCATCCAGACCCAGGGGATATGTATGCTTCCCTATTTAGACGAGATGTTGGTGGTGGCTCCTTCGGCAGCGCTTCTGCGCACAAAGGTCTCCAACACATTGGAGATTCTTGAGTCCCTGGGATGGGTACCCAATCTTTGGGAATCGGAACGGGTGCCTGCAACCCGACGTCAATTTTTGGGAGTCTTGCTGGCCTCCTCCAGACAGACCTCGTTCCTTCCTGCGGAATATCAGCTTTTGCGCCGCGTGAATCTGACCCGCCTCCGGGCAGGGGGGTCGCCCTCCTTGCGGGAAGCAATGTCCCTGTTAGGGGCCATGATGGCCTGCATTCAGTCAGTAACATGGGCTCAGGCTCCTTCCCGACTGCTCCAGGAACACATACTGAGTTCCTGGGACAGACGTCAGGATTCCTTAAACCTGTGGGTCCGGACCCCGGGGCGGGTGGTAATCTCGCTTTCCTGGGGATGAATCCCAGACACCTTCCTGTGACCTCCATTCCCACTGATGCCAGCGGTTCCGGTTGGGGCACGATGGTAGTTCGCACACCGTTCCAGGGGATTTGGAGTCGCTCGGTCAGTCGCCAGTCTTCAAACTTCTGGCAGTGGAGGAAGCGCTTCTTGCTGCAGCTCACGTTCTCCGGGGTCATCATGTCAAGGTCCTGTCAGACAATGTGACTACGGTTGCTTTCTTGCGGTACCAAGGCGGTACTCGTGGCTTACACTTGCAGGGGCTGGCAAGACTGTTCTTTTTGTGGGCAGTACGCCATCTTCTCTCCTCCTCGGCAGTACTTCTGAAGGGAATGGCCAATGTACAGGCAGATTTCTTGAGCCGCACGGAGGTCCACCCTGGCGAATGGAGCCTCCATCTGGACGTGTTTCGCTCTCTCACGGACAGGTGGGGAGTCCCTTCAATCGACCTGTTTGTATCGGGAGCCAATGCCAAGGTGCCGACGTATTTTTCCCTGAGTCGGTCGGACCATCCTCTGGGGCTGGACGCCTTCGCCCATCGCTGGGACTTCCGGTTGGTGTATGCGTTTCCTCCGATCCCGCTGCTCCCCAAGACGTTGCAGAAGATTCGGGCGGAGGGGGTGACGGCTATCCTGGTGGCTCCCCTGTGGCCCAAAAGGGCATGGTACGGCGCTATCCACGACCTATGCCTGGAGGGTCCGATTCGGTTGCCCCACAACCTCGACCTGCTATCCCAGGGTCCTCTGTTTCACCCGGACCCGCAGTGGCTCAATCTGGCGGCATGGCTGTTGAGGCCGAGATCCTGACGGCCAAGGGCCTCTCCCAAGCTGTAATCCGCACGCTTCAGCAGAGCAGGAAGCCCGTGACGAACGCCATTTACGGGAAGGTTTGGAAACGCTTTCTGTCCTGGTGTGCTCCTTCCATTCCGGATATCCATCATCCTAATGTGGCTCTCAATTTGGATTTTTTGCAGCGAGGCTTGGATTTGGGCCTTCAGCCAAGCACCCTTAAGGTCCAGGTTTCAGCTCTCGGTGCCGTGTTTGATCAGGATCTTGCTGGCCATCGATGGATCAAACGTTTTTTTTTACCTCTGCTTGTAGACTGCGTCCCAGGCTTCGGCCTTCCGTCCCTACTTGGGATTTGAACATTGTTCTTCATGGGCTTTCTCGGGATCCCTTTGAGCCCTTGTCTGCTGCTTCCCTTCCATCTCTCTCTCACAAGACGGCGTTTTTGGTAGCCATTACTTCGGCCAGGCGAGTTGGGGAACTGCAGGCGCTCTCGATCCAGGCGCCTTACCTCGTGGTTTCCGATGATCGCATTACGCTTCGGTTGGATCCGTCCTTCCTTCCTAAAGTTGTGTCGGATTTTCATCGGTCCCAGGAAGTGGTGCTCCCGTCCTTTTGTCATTCTCCTGCTAATGCAGCTGAGGCCGTGTTTCACACCTTGGATGTCCGTCGGTCCGTCCTCCACTATCTCCAAGTGACCGCTTCCTGGAGATTAGATCAGAACCTGTTTGTTCAGCATTTTGGGAAAAACAAAGGGAAGAAGGCTTCCAAGGCTACCATCGCTTCCTGGATCAAGAAGGCGATCTGTTCGACCTACGTCGCTCAAGACCTTGCTCCTCCGGTGGGGTTGAAGGCTCATTCCACTCGGGCTGCTGCTACATCCTGGGCGGAGCGGGCTGGAGCTTCATCTGAGCAGATATGCAGAGCGGCTACGTGGTCGTCCCTCCACACCTTTTCTCGCCTCTATAGGTTAGATCTGTCCTCTAGTCGGGATCTGTCCTTTGGTAGGAAAGTCCTACAGGCAGTTGTCCCACCCTGAGGAGTATCGGTGGTATTCCTCCAATGCTGTCGTGGAAGGCGATGGGAGAAAACTGAATTAGTCCTTACCGGTAATTCCTTTTCTTGGAGCCTTCCACGACAGCATCAGTTCCCCCCCCTTATTGTCGATTTTTGGATTCAGGTGTATCAGGTAATCCATGTCTTCAGGTGATCCTGATAATACACTGGAGTGCGGAGGAAGGGGAGGGGCTTTTAACCTCTCTGTGTTCCTGTCCCCCAATAGGGCGTGGACGACATCCTCCAATGCTGTCGTGGAAGGCTCCAAGAAAAGGAATTACCGGTAAGGACTAATTCAGTTTTTTTCATGTGCACATGTGTAAAAACGCATGTGTTAACACACCCATAGACTCCAATACAAAAAACGCATTGCTAAAGTGCAATGCGTTTGGCGCTATGTGTTTTTTGTAGCGCACATAAAAATGTGGGCTGCAGCGTTTTTGGGCCTGTTATGGAAAACGGATGTGTTTTTTTCTAACATGGGACTCTGTGGGAAACGCATGCGTCAAAAATGCAAACGCATGTCGTGAATGCAAAATGAAAAAAAAAAAAAAAGCATACTTTAACGCGTCCATCAAACGGATGCAACCTCCCAAATGTGACCCCAGCCTTAGGCTGTGCGTCCACAAGTTTTTTACTTAAGTACTTGTAAGTCAAAACCAGGAGTGCAATAATCAGAGGAAAAGTATAATAGAAACACGTCACCACTTCTGTATTTATCACCCACTCCTGGTTTTGGCTACAAATACTGAGGTAAAAAACTCACCCAGTACTCAATGTGAGCATGTCGTTTAAGGGGTCACATAGTGAGTGTTTTACCTCAGTATCTGTAGCCAAAACCAGGAGTTGGTGATAGAAACACATCACCTCTTCTGTATTTATTATACTTTTCCTCTGATTGCTCCACTCCTGGTTTTGGATACAAATTGTGAGGTAAAAAACTCTCCAAATACTCAATGTGGGCACATGGCCTTAAAGCGTTGGACTGGTGCTTTAAGCCATGCCCCCTCGATTGTCTGTGCCATCTTTATAGCACGCTCGGCTATAACCGGCGATAGATGGAGGGGCATGTGAACAAAATACACTTTCTTATTGCAATTCTGCTACCTGGCTCGATAGGAAGGTGCAATGTTTCAATGCACCAGGCTTAGTGATATATTTGTTGACATGCTCCTCCATCTGCCGCCATCTTACAGACAGTCATGGATGGCACTGAAGTCTGGGATTTCAACAGTCTATGGCTTAAAGGGAGTTGTCCCAAAGTCCTAAATGCTTAAGATTGCAAATTAGTTGTAAAATCAGGCAACATTTCAATTTTCCTCTTATTTCCTCTTCGATCTCAAGAACGGACTGAATTTTAATTCTGTTTAACGCTCGTTGCCACGCCTACTGGCCATCGTTACAGGATGTCACAGGTAATCTGTCTCCTAGGCAAAGAGAGCAACTGGATCCTACCAGTTTGTGTTCTCTGCTTGTTCCATTAGAGTTCACTGTTGGGATGAGTGGATCAAACATGCTGCCAGTCCGTGCTGTAAGTGGTCTGGAGCGCACAGACTTTCAGCATGCGAGAGGCTGGAGAGCAGTGTGCTCCTGAATCAATATATTGTTGTGACCCTCCTAAGAAATGGGGTCTCCGAATCCTCTACGGGAATGAAGCGGGTGTACATTCGACAGACCTCCAGCGATCATGTCCTGTTTTTATATGGTTTACATATGATCGAAAATGATGCAGACCTTTAGAGGGATGACATGCATAATTTTATTATAAAACTTTTTAATTTTAGTATTAAGCTGTCCAATCTGCAAAACTATATTTCCCCTGTAGTGGCCACTGTGCAGGGAATGTGCAGCTGATGGCAGAGTTGGCCTAACTCATGGCAGTCCTCTGATCGCTGTGACCGCTATCCTGTTAAAGGAGTTTTCTGTAATGGAGCGAGAACAAAACCGGTTGTGACGGACCGTGACTTTACCCCTAGGAAATGCACACAGTTTGTTCAGACTTTCCAGGACCTGACTATAGTGCAGACACCTGGTCCTAGCACAGCACTCAGCCCTTATGGTGTATATATGTTATTAGGGTATACACAATGGCAGGGGTTTCTGCGGTGATACATCGTCTCTTGCTGGCACATATAATAATATTTCCACTGTAGGGATTAACTGGTGACATTCCGGTGCTCATCCCTACACAGCGGCCCGGCGGGTGGCACAGCAGACGGACACAGTCCAGACCTGGCCGTACGCTTCTCTTCCCGGCTCCTACGTGAATGAGATCTCTTATCTGAAGGGGGAACGCCAGCGTCACGTCAACTATTTCCTGCTACATGAATGTAATCCCATCGGGCAGGGAGCGGGCAGAGGACTGGGTTTGGGAATGGCTGCCTTGCTTATTCACTCTTGCACCTTATAGAAGTTAGCCTGTGCGCCCTGCTGGCTCCTGTGACAGTGTGCATCACCATTCCTTTATTCTGAGGAGATATTGTATGCGTTTTTTTTTTTTTTTTTTTCTTCACCTGTTTGGTTTTCTTCTGCTGCACCCTTTATGCTAATAAGGCAACACTGATCTGGACGTTCATCTCTTCCTCCAGTCTATATAGAAACCTCAGCACTTCTGGGAAAGGGTTCACAAATAGGATCTTGTCCCGTAACTCATTCAAAGATAAATTTGGCACTTCAAAATGAAGAAATAGACTTTTTAGATGATATGGCAGCAATTCAGAATGTAAAGTTTTCGGTCTGACAATCAGACCTTATCAGTTTACGGATTGCTCAGGAATACACCATGTTCCAAATTATTATGCAAATGTTCTTTTTCTCTGATTTTCCTAAATGGTCGGTGCAAATGACAGTCAGTGTAATAAAAGTAATCACCCCTTAGAGTACTGTATACATAGAATTTTATTGACAAAACCTCCCAATGATAACAACAGTATAATCTTCAAAATAAAAAAACATTCTAAATGCACTGTTCCAAATTATTAGGCACAGTAGAGTTTCTAAACATTTGATATGTTTAAAAGAACTGAAAATGCTCATTTGTTGAATTTGCAGCATTAACAGGTCACATACATTCACTGAAATAAAAAGCTATTTAACTCCAAAACATTCTAACAGGCCAATTTACATGTTAACATAGGAATCCTCCTTTGATATCACCTTCACAATGCTTGCATCCATGGAACTTGTGAGTTTCTGGAGAGTTTCTGCTTGTATTTCTTTGCATGATGTCAGAATAGCCTCCCAGAGCTGCTGTTTTGATGTGAACTGCCTCCCACCCTCATAGATTTTTTGCTTGATTATATTGCAAAGGTTCGCTATAGGGTTGAGGTCAGGGGAAGATAGATGGTGGCCACACCATGAGTTTATCTCCTTTTATGCCCATAGCAGCCAATGGCACAGAGGTATTCTTTGCAGCATGAGATGGTGCATTGTCATGTATGAAGATGATTTTGCTCCTGAAGGCACGTCTCTGCTTTTTGTACCATGGAAGAAAATTCTCAGTCAGAAACTCTATATTCTTTGCAGAGGTCATTTTTACACCTTCAAGAAACATGATTCCGGCCCAAAACCTAATTCCTCCACCTTCTTGCTGACGTCGCAGCCTTGTTGGGACATGGTGGCCATCCACCAACCATCCACTAATCCATCCATCTGGACCATCCAGGGTTGCTGTGCATTCATTAGTAAACAAGACTGTTTGAAAATTAGTCTTCATGTATATCTGGGCCCACTGCAACCGTTTCTGCTTGTAAGCACTGTTTATGGGTGGCCGAATAGTAGGTTTATGCACCACAGCAAGCCTTTGAAGGATCCTACACCTTGAGGTTCGAGGGACTACAGAGGCACCAGCAACTTCAAATATCTGTTTGCTGGTTTGTAAGGCCTGTCTAGCAGCTGCTTTCTTAATCTGATGAACTTGCCTCATTCTGCCTTTATCTGCCTAAACACGTTTGTGCTCAGAAGCACCCACAAATCTCTTCCCAGTACGATGATCACGCTTACGTTTTCATGCAATATCTAATGTTTTCATCCCTTGTCCAAGGCATTGCACTATTTGTTGCTTTTCGGCAGCAGAGAGATCCTTTTTCTTTCCCATGTTACTTGAAAACTGTGGCCTGCGTAATATTGTGGAACACCCAGTTTTCCTTTTATTGGGCTCACCTGCCAAACTAATTATCACAGATATCTGAGATTGATTTCAGTGATCCAAAGAACCCTGAGACACAATACCATCAATGGGTTTCAGTGAAAAAAAAAAAAAATCCTATAACACTTAAAACCAATTTGCATAATAATTTGGAACATGGTTTACACTGTATAGGGGTTTAGTGCAAGGATGCATGTGTGGTGTCCACCTCTATAAAAAGTGAAGAGGTACCTCTTCAGTAAACTGAAGAAGGTCTGATTGTCACACTGAAATATTTAAATTCTGGATTGCTGCCGTATCATCTAATAAATCTAACACATTCTTAATTCTGTAGTGCTGAATTCATCTTCTCTAGTCTAGTCCTACTGCAGTTGTAGCTATCCACCCCCTAATTGATGATCCACCTACAGTCCAGCATGGTGGGATTGCTGGAAATTGGGTGCATGTGAGCGGTAATGCCTCTATGACTGGTTATAGTGCAGATGCCATCAGTCCCCCAGTCTGCAAGAAGAAACTCCACACTGGGCTCGTCCTGTCTCATTAGCAGGGCTGTGGATTCGTTAAGCCAAATATCCGTCTCTGACTCCGACTCCTCAATTTCCCTGAATCCTACTCTGACTCCAACACCACCAAAATGGACACTGACTCCATAACCATGGCTGTGAAGTCAGGAAGAAACATCCGACTCTGACTTCTCAATTTCCCCGAATCCAACTTCACCCAAAATGGGCACCAATTCCAGCTTCACGATTCCGACTCCACAGCCCTGCCCATTAGTCTGCTCTGTACAATCGTTCTGGTTTATCATGGCTCCAAAATGAAAAACATGGCTGCTTTCTTCTAAAATTGGCACCACATCTGTCCATGGTCCATTTCTGGTATTAGAGGATTTTCAGTTTTAGAAAACGCCGTCCTTGGCTGCAATTTGTTAAAAAACCCAACTGTACCTTACCCTCCCTCCCCTGGTCCAGCACCGAGTCTCTGCCGCTGCTTCCAGTGTCCGCGCCTTCAACTTTGGACCAAGCCGCTGAGCTGAGTGATTGACCGCGTGGTGTCAGTGCTGATGACATTTACGGGCTCCATTAGCTGTGCTGGACCCGGGGAGGGTGTGTAAAGCTCCGGTGGTTTGTTTTCAAACAAACTGTAGCCGGAGGACGTGGGTCTCCTGAAAAAAGAAAACCCCCTTTAAAGATCGGTAACATAGAAATGAAATGAGCTGAGTTGCAGTACCACAAACACTGTTGTTTTTTTTTTTTTTGTGTATGTCTAGTCATCTACAACCCTTTTTAAAACCCTCGTTTGGTCGTCTATTTCTTTGCAATTCCCCTTCAGAAATACTTATTTTATTTATTTTTTTTTCATTGGGTAGAGGGTGACGAGCTGCTGCCAGACACATCTGGCTGTGACTTTTCTCACATTTCTGCCCAAAGGATCAGACATGCTGAAATACAACATGCCTGATCCTTCTTTCTACTAACCATGAGGGGCGAGTCCGGACACCCTGTATATAATATATTCTGCCAATGTTGGGCACATTGTTCCTGTCTGTCCAGATTGGAACACATCATCACCTTCTCATGGGCAGTCTGTTATGGCAAGGACGATTGTAATTAACGTTAAGAGTAGGATGATCCGGTATTGGACGCCTCCGCGAGGGAAGTGAGGAGCAGGAAGCCTGGAGATCTTCTGTAAGGTCATCGAGCAGAGAGGTAATTGCATGTGGATATGGATCTAACTAATAGAAATAATTATTATTACCTCCTGGAGACTTTCCACGGGAAGTACATAACTTTGCTCCTCCATCTAGGGCTGCGATTGTCTGCTTTATATAAGATTACATGCAGCCTGAGGCCAGGTGCAGCTCACTCACCGCCCATAATGCCTGCAATAATCTAATGTACTGCAATCATGGGGTAATTACTCATCATATTGAGCTATTGTTGCTCAGACGAGCCTTCTGCTGGAGATTTATGGAAAACCGGTCAGACGGACAAATGTCCTCCTCCAATCCTCTGATCCAAGACTCCTGGAAAATGCCATGACAAGTGATAATGCTTTGCATTAAAGGGAATCTGTGAGAAGGTTTTACTTTGTAAACGGAGGACAGCATGCTGCAAGGGTTAAAAAACAAAAAGGCAACAGTGCCTCTCTTATCAGGCTGTGTGCTATTGCTTACTTAAACTAAAGGCTTTATTACCCTGTGATTACCATTACAGGACTGCTATGTCACGCCCCCTGCTGTGATTGTGCGTTGACAGTTAGGTGTCCATCTCTACAGAGAGCATGGGGGCAGCTCTGCTGTGTTACTAAAACTAAATTCTTTGATTGTGTCAGAACAGCTGCAGTAAGTAATCTGTCAGATCCATCGTTGGATTCTGGGCCATTTTGCCTACATTATGTAGCTGTCAAATGAGGAAGCAAAAACCTGCTGACAGATTCCCTGTATAGATGATTCTCTGTTGTATTGTCAATACAGAGAGGAGAAATAAGCAGCCTCCAGACAGCGCTGATCCTTCAGGAAGAATGGATCATGCATATTCACAGCCAACATGCCTTATCTTTATTTTCCCCAACAATCAGGTGTCAGGATTTCCACATACACGTTAGATAATGAGATATAACCTTAAAAAGCTGCTTCCATCACTCATTTAAAGTGTATGGCCGGCTTTTCTATAATGGATCGTTAGACTGTTATCTGAGGTCCATTTATTTATTCAGGTTTATTTAAAGGTGACTTTGAGATTCTATTCCGGGCCAGCACATATCAGTCACTCGGACCGCTCGTGATTGCTGTAAAATCTTGCTTTTCCCTGCACAGATGAGGGAGCGTATAGTGCGCTGAGGGCCGAGCTTAAAGGGAACCTTGTACATATGGAAATAGCGGTACAGCTGTATAGGCACTTCACTTACAATAAAAATAATTACTTACCGTATATATTCGTGTATAAGCCAACTCCCCTACTTTTGCCCCCAAAACCTGGGAAAACCTATTGACTCGTGTATAAGCCGAGGGTGGACCCCAGCACAGGTATACAGCCCCCAGCAGTGTGGTATACAGCAGCCCCAGAGGTATATACAGCAGCACCAGTGGTAGTATACAGCAGCAGCCCCAGTGGTATATACAGCAGCAGCTCCAGTAGTTAGTATACAGCAGCCCCAGAGGTATATGCAGCAGCCCCAGAGGTATATGCAGCAGCCCCAGAGGTAGTATACAGCAGCCCCAGAGGTAGTATACAGCAGCCCCAGAGGTAGTATACAGCAGCCCCAGAGGTAGTATACAGCAGCCCCAGAGGTAGTATACAGCAGCCCCAGAGGTAGTATACAGCAGCCCCAGAGGTAGTATACAGCAGCCCCAGAGGTAGTATACAGCAGCCCCAGAGGTAGTATACAGCAGCCCCAGAGGTAGTATACAGCAGCCCCAGAGGTAGTATACAGCCCCAGTGGTAGTATACAGCAGCCCCAGAGGTATATAAAGCCCCAGTGGTAGTATCCAGCAGCCCCAGAGGTATATACAGCCCCAGTGGTAGTATCCAGCAGCCCCAGAGGTATATACAGCCCCAGTGGCAGTATCCAGCAGCCCCAGAGGTATATACAGCCCCAGTGGCAGTATCCAGCAGGCCCAGAGGTATATACAGCCCCAGTGGTAGTATCCAGCAGCCCCAGAGGTATATACAGCCCCAGTGGTAGTATCCAGCAGCCCCAGAGGTATATACAGCCCCAGTGGTAGTATACAGCAGCCCCAGAGGTATATACAGCCCCAGTGGTAGTATCCAGCAGCCCCAGAGGTATATACAGCCCCAGTGGTAGTAAACAGGCCCCCCAGTGGTGGTATACTGGCCCCCACCAGTAACACACAGCCCCCCCTCCTTAGTATGTCCCCCCCTCCTTAGTATCTTTCCCCATAGGCTGCGGCAGCTGTCAAAATAACAAACACTTTATACATCACCTTCCGGCACAGCTCCTCCGGTCCCGGCTTCTTCTTCCTTCTTGTGCCGGCTTCTGTGACCGCGCGCAGGAAATGACGTCATCTCCTGCGCCCGGTCACATGACACCGGCACAAGCAGGAAGAAGAAGCCGGGACTGGAGGAGCTGCGCCGGAAGGTGATGTATAAAGTGTTTGTTATTTTGACAGCTGCCGCAGCCTGGGGAGACGTAAGGAGGGGGAGGCTGTTTATTACTGCTGGGGGACCCATAATAAGGAGGGGGGGGGGGGCTGTGTAGTGCAATATGCACGGCATCCCCTCGCCGCTGATGGACGGGTGGATGCCGTGCATATTCATTGCACTAATGAGGCGGCCCCACGTGACCGCCTGCGGTCACCGCGGCCCCCTCCTGCCTCCTCCAGCCACCGGTGCAGCCCCCCCACAGCATACCGTATGACCCGTGTATAAGCCGAGGGGGGGATTTTTCAGCCCAATTTTTGGGCTGAAAAACTCGCTTATACACGAGTATATACGGTACTTTTTTTTTTTTTTTTTTTTTTTTTTTTTTGAGATCCAAGATGCCTGTCAGGAGAACGCTAGTGCAGAACTCATATGTAAATAGGGCTGGAAGTGTAGTGGGGTCCAGAGAAGCCGCCCGCATTCATTGCCACACCCCCAGTGCACTTTTAGCCTGATTTGCATACAGATCCTGCAATATATTTCTCCTGATCAGCACATAGGATCTCTAAAATGATAAAACAGAAACAGCTAATATTTATTGGGAGGGAAGCCCCTAAACAGCCGTAAACCTAAGGAGGCAGCTGGTTTCTTTTTTTTCTTTTGCACTTTCATTTTCTCCTCCGCTTCCTCCATAACTTTCTTTTGTTTTTGTTAACATGGCTTGTTTTTGCCTTGCTTTGTTTTGTTTTTTCTTTCTTTTGTGTGCTGCACTGTTATTCATTTTACTGTTTTGTATAGTGCCATTAATTCCACAGCTCTTTATAGACATAATCATCACTGACCCATTGGGTTGGAAAGTCTTGTCTCTGGCGTGCAGAAGGAAACCAACAGATGTTGTCCTTGGTGGGATTTGAACCCAGGATCCCTACAATATTACTGACCACTGAGGCACCACGCTGCCTTAATTTTTAATGATGCCACTTTGGGTCGTATACAACGTCTTTGTTCACTCTTTATTGCATTTTTGGGGAGATGTTTCAACCAAAAATCCTATTCTGGTGTTTCAATTTACACATTTTTTTCATTATTGTGTTTCTTTTTCAAGTTGACAATTTTTAGATTTTAATAGGTTGGACTATCATCTATGATCCCATGCTGTAATGTCTGTATACTCCTTTTTTTTTTTTTTTTTTTTCTACTTCCAATCCTGCCCAGGAGATGTGGTATGATCAGAAAATGTCCCTGCACAGTCAGACACATCCATTACACAGTACATAGCATGGACACATGTATAAGATTCAATCTAGTTATTGAAGGGTTAACAACTGGGCACGACGATCCCTTTCACATATCTCTCAAACCTCTTCAGTCCTGTTAGTGGACCCACCTCCCACCCGGTCATCAAACATTTCTGATAGCCTCCCCCCGCTTCTCAACTCAGGGCCGGCAAACCAGAACTGCCACCCGGGGTCAGAGGCCCCAGCCAGCCCCTGCTGCAAAGCAATTACCATGTGCCTCTTAATAAATTTAGCACATCATAATTTCAGTGTATGCAACGTCAGGATTTATTAATTATCCCCTTTATAATAAATCTAGATGCCAGTTTTTTGCAAATTGTTTAAAAATCTCCCCCAGTTAAAAATATGATGTCTCATCTCACACAGGTACTTCGGTATCAGGGGCACATGGAGAGGCTGTGGGTCTATAAAGCAGCCCAAGGCCTCATTCCTGTTTTTGTTTTTTTTGGACAATTGACGATATCTACCATCAGTGTCAAAGTTTAGTTTCATAGAATAGGGAGGGTTCAGCGCAAGGCCCATACCGGGGCTTCCTATTGTGCAAATGCGCCCAACCCATACAAACATACACCTAGCGTAGGTTAAGAAATAGATTATGGTATGTATGCCCTTAAATATATCATAGCTACCTGCCGAGCAGACTAACCGCTGTTACCACTGAGTTTAGTACACTGGCTTATATCAGGATTTCCTGATTGGCTTTGATAGTTTAGCTAGCCTCAAGGTCCCCTGTTTGGACGAGGAGGGTGGTTGTTTAACTATATACTCAATTTGTAATATATTTCTTATCTCCTGGGATGATTAAGATTACTAATAAAAGCCCTATTCAGATTATAATTCATGGTAGAAACACTCGTGATATTTGAATTTGGTTATTGTAATATATAGTGTTAGGGCATTGGTATGTCTATCTCAGCGGTTTTCAGCGTTGGTCTGCTCGGCAGGTAGCTATGATAGATTATGGTATGTACGCCCTTAAATATATTTTTTTTACCTCCGCTAGCTGTATGTCTGTATGGGTTGGTCACATAGCGACCTGCGCATTTGCACAATAGGATGCCCCGGTATTGGCCTTGCGCTGAGCCCTCCCTGTTCTATGCCTGTCAGTTTTACCTTGATATGCATCTGCATATTTATTTTGACTGTTAAGATTTTCCTTAATATTGCTGTTCAGTTTGAAGCTTAGGTATGTTTTTAGAACTTTGAATTGTTTTTAAAAATCTTTGCTAATGGTGACGTCATTTTAGTGTGCAGGCTCCTCCTATATAGGAAATGAGCCACACTGCCATTAGATAGTGACCCATGGAAGCGCAAGCCGCACGGAACGTTGCCGTCGTCACATCAGCCGTCCCTCCCTGCACTATGTAAATCAGCAAACCTGAATAAAAAGCAAGCATCACACCGGTGAATGCCGTCTCTTCCTTTTACTGGATAAATGCTATTTGTGGACTTTGTGACTGAGCACCCGGTTGTACTGCGCTCGTTGCTCCTTCTCGTTCCACCCGGAAGCTGTTACACTATACCGGTGCCCCGATTCCTTCTTCAAATTGCTCTTTAAAGGTACCGTCACACGAGGCAATTTTGCAAGCAATTTCACTGGCAATTTGCTGGTTGCAGTGAAATCATGGATACATGGTTCTGTTTTGTTGCCGTGTAGAAATGGAACCATGTATCCATGATTTCACTGCAACCAGCAAATTGCCAGTGAAATTGCTTGCAAAATTGCCGCGTGTGACGGTACCTTAAGGCCCTTTCACATCTGCTTTTTCGAATTGCGGCAGATGCGGTGAAAAAACGCATCTGCCGCGTTTGCGCATAATCGGTACCACGTTTCGCACGGTTGCTTTTCCTAGAAGTATAGGGGAATTTCGCAGATGCGGCAATGCCGTATTGCACTATGCAGATCGCACGAAAAACCGCAGTAGCCGCGGTTTTTCTCTGCCCCACCTGGCCGAGTGCAATACCAGACTTTGCCGCATCTGCCAGTTCCCCTATACTTTCCATGGAAAAACCGCAACCGAGCCGCAAGTGGATACGTTTATGCGCAAGCGCAGTGCTTTTTTTCACGCATCTGCCGGAATTACGAAAATCGCAGATGTGAGACCTTGAAGCTAAGTCAAGTTGCAATGGTGTGGAATCAAGAATGTAAATCAAATGATGAAGTACATAGCTGTCTTAAAGGGAAATGTCAGAAAATCCTTTCCTATATAAGCACCACTAGATCTGCACAGCCACTGGATTTGATGCATACAGATGTTGCGGTCCCAAAGAGTGTTCAAACTCTAAGCAAGACAGATATTTTCTCACATTTATTGATGACTACTCCAGTATACAGTCACCTACCGCTTCACAGTAAGATGAAGTCCACAGAAACTTGAAGAATATTTTGCTGTAGGTTTAACAAAATTAGAAGAATGCCAAAGCCCATGTGTGCAGTAATGATATTGAATATACAAGTGTGAGGGCAAACATTTGAAAAGAATGGAATCATGTCCCGACGGACCTATCCATACAACCAGAACAGAATGGCATTGCGAGAGAAAGAACCGCACTCTCTGTGAAAGTGGAGAAGTATTTGTGTGATGCAAATCTACTTACAACATATTGGAGAAGCCACAGACAGCGTGCTATCTTCAAACACTGCCAGGTAAAGCCACAATATAACTCATATGAGCTTGGAACTGCGAAAGCTAACGAAGCACCTCAATATTTGGAAGCAAAGCTTTGTTATGTTCCCAAAGAAAAACATTCCATGTGAGAATCACATGCAAAGCAAGGAGTCCTGGTGGGCTATAGCGAAACACAAAAGGGATACAGAATCCTACACCCAGAGACCAACACAGTAACAATCAGCAGAAATGTAGTGATTGATTGAGAACTCTGTTTCACTCAAATTCCATGAAGTTACACCAGTCGTTCAAGCCAAGAAACAAGTACAAGAATTTCAATGATCAAACCCAGTCACTGAAAAAGAAAACACTGAAGTCTGGATGAGCTCAGAAGCCAGCAAGGAAGAAACAGAAGAACCAAGTCTACCTCCAGACAGGATATCAGAAAGACCAAATAAAGGTATCCCACTTCCTTGTTCAAAGAATTTTATTGATTTTAAGTATCCCACTTCCTGAACCAGAGCCACAGTCATGGCAAGGAAGAAGAGCTCTCAGAAGCCAAAGGTTCGGCAAAACTCCAGCAATGAGAGTTACAGACAAGCAATGGGAGCACTTCTTTTATATGAGGACAACCAAGGATGTATTGGACTTGCAAGCAGTGGGAAGATTAGTGCAAGGACTAAGCACATCGACATTAAGCATTACCACTTGCGTGACTTAGTGGAACGTGATGTACTAAAGTTTGTGTATTGTGAGTCTGGCAAGATGTTGGCAATGGTTTTGTCATACCATCAGCTAAGAGCCAAGTTTGAGGACTACAGAACCACAATGGGACTAACAGGATAAGTAGTTGTTGAGTGGGGGTGTTGGAATATGTTTAGTGCAACAACTCCATTCCTGTGTATGTAAGTGTTCTATTGCTAGGTTTGTGCATTGTCTATAAAGTTGTGCATTGTCTATAAAGTTATATAAAAAAAAACACTCCCAGAGGCTCACACATAGGAAGGACCATGTGGCTGTACCCAGTTTCCTGTGTCTGTGCATGAGAGGAGAAGCAGCCAGTGGATGCTGCACAGAGATACTTAGGCTTTATGGAATCAGGAATATACATATTTTATTATATCTGTACCTGTTTGTTGCTAATTTCAAGCTCTGTTCTGTTGTCAACACGCTTTGAGAGTATCCTGAATAATCCGCTGCCAACCATACTGGTCCTTGTCGTCCGTGGTACCGAAAGAAAACGGACATGTTCATGAAAAAACACGGACTTGTTAATAGCACCATAGATTGTAAAATGTTACCAAGTCCCCTGTTTTTTTATTTTCATGCACTATTGCAATTTATTTATTTATTTATTTTAGAATATCTGCTCATTTTTGTTTCATTTCTTTGTTTTGCTGTTTTGTGGCTTCTGTGAACATGCACCTACATACTGCATGCATATACTAGCATTTCAGTCCAGTTTTTTTGTTTTCTTTATGATATATGTAGATTGCACACAGTAACGTGACTATTGGTCCCCAGCACAAAGAATATGGCAATGGATTTAAGTAAGTTGGCCAGTGAATGTGGGTCTACCTGCCCCAGCTTGTCCCACATTACAGTTTGCTGTTCACATATGAGCTGCTGTATCCATGATATCAGATGGTCATACACAGATGAGCAGATGGCAGAGGAGTGATGCCAGGCGGTGTATACCCACCCAGCGAGCTGCGCTGTCTGCTTATCAACCGCCTGCACACAGTCACTGCCTGTCTCTTCGTCATGTACTCTACCCATCACCAGACAGATACTGCGGTCATATCCCCCCATGAAAATTGAAAAAGCTGATATATACCGTATAATGGGTTTCCAGTGCTATCACAAGGGCTCTGTGGCGCTGAGGGCACCAGCTGTCTTTTCCCCTCCCATCCGCTCTTTCTGTCCCCCGTCCACTCTCTCTGTCCCCCTGTGCGCTGTATCTGTTAGTTACAACTGCCAGCAAGCCTTGACAGTGACAGCTAGATTGTTAAGCCATCATCAATTGACAAGTGTAAGTTATAGTTTCCCATATTTCTAGAGTTCAGGCAGTCCCCCGTATGACATAATTGGAGACGGATAGTTGGCGCCTTTCACGTGACTTTTGTAGGAGAAAACTCTGTGCCCTAAAGCAGTTTTATACAAAAAATGCTTATGTAATGAATTCTTCAGAAAGTTTTGCATGTTTCTCTGGTTTCAGTTTCTTGTTTTTTTTTTTTTTTTTTTTTTTTTTGTGATTTCCCCTTGCTGTTAGTGAATGGAAATATTCTTCTTTACATGGGGAAAAAAAACAATAAAAATCTTCTCCTGATCACCATCAGAGAATGCACAGATGAACTTGAATTATTCCGTAAATTAAACATTTGTGACATAGCCCACAGTAGAAATCGCATCACCAGTTGCCTGAGCTTACTATGTGGCAAACCAAAATAGCTGCTGAGGGGGCACATATGAGAGCCAGAGTCCATATCTCCTGTAGACTCCAATGTAGAGTTGTTTTGCCGCCTCTCCACCATTTTGCCTTTTCCTCTGGTGATTGTTACTTCGGCCACGGTCACACGTTGAGTATTTGGTGAGTTTTTTTTACCTCAGTATTTGTAGTCAAATCCAGGAGTGGGTAATAAATACAGAAGTGGTGATGTGTTTCTATTATACTTTTTTTTCTGATTGTTCCACTCCTGGTTTTGGCTACAAATCTTGAGGTAAAAAAAGTAATTGTAGAGACCTTAGGCCCCTTGAACAGATAGAGTATTTGAGTTTTTTACCTCCGTATTTGTTTTAATCCTGGTTTTGGATACAAATACTGAGGTAAAAAACTCACAATGTATGCCTAAGGCCTCTACTATTTGAGGTTTTTTTCTCCTCCCATCCACCACAAGAGCCCTCAGAAGGTTGCCTCTCGGCCCTAATAGGGGCAGGAACACAGAGTTTAAATAGTCCCTCCCAACCTACTCACACCAGTGTTTCCTGTCCCTATGGGGCATGAAGAGGTTTCCTGAGGCTGTGGGCACACAATCCTCTCACCAGATCCAACCAGGGTCGATCGGGCTTCAGCTCCTTCCTCCTGTTCGCGGTTTCCCTCCTGGCGGCGCCAGCCTGCAACCGCTCTCCCGCACTTTCGGGCAACGCTGGGCGGGTGCCGTTAGGCCCTGGTCCTCTATGAGCTCCCCGGCCGCCTCCTGCTTCCGCCGGATGTGCCTGCGTCATTTCCAACTCCGAGCGCTCGGCCTCGCGGTGATGGCATCCACTGCGGGGACTGGCAGGAGCGAGGAGGCTTTTGGCACAGGGTGCCTTCCATGACCAACGGCCCTTTACTATAAAGGGGTCCTTGGTAGGGCTCCACAAAGGTAAGCCTCTGCAGGTTGTTATGATGTCAGCTGCAGGATGTGGTCCCTGGTCCTGCAGTTGCGGAGCCCGGCTCTGCCTCCCCTCAATAAGTCCTGTGGGTGAGGCCCTGTCCTGTTCCCTCCCCACACTGGATCAGCTTCATTCCTTCTCTCCCTGTTCTGTGTTTCAGGGAGAAAAGGAGCAGGCACAAAAGAAGCCCAAATCCCAGCCCCGCAAATGCGGCGTCTGTAATCAGAAACTGTCATCATCTTACAAGAAACTTCTGTGCCTGGGGTGTACCGACAAGGTCCTGAGAGACGAAAAGCAGTGACTGATGGACAAACTAAAGGATCTCATCAAATCCGAAATCCGGTCCCCCCTAGCTGCGGTTCGCACCCTCCCAGCACCCCCGTCCAAATAACGCAAGGTTGTACCAGAGGATTCGGACCCAGAGCCCTTGGGACTTTCGGCTGGCTTACGCCTTTCCTCCGATTCCTCTATTACCTAGGGTGGTACAGAAGGGGTACACATGATTCTCACTGCTCCCCATTGGCCCAAGCGCAGCTGGTGTGCAGTTCTCCATTCCATGACGATAGCAGAACCCCTCCTCCTACCAGTGCACCCGGACGTTCTTCATCAGGGTCCAATTCTCCATCCCGACCTGGAGCATCTCCATCTTTCGACCTGGTTACTGAATCCCAGATCTTAAAGAAGCGGGGTCTTTCCGATAGAGTTATCTCCACTCTCCGGAATAGCCGCAAGCCTGTCACCAATGCCATCTATACTAAAATCTGGAAGGTGTTCTACTCCTGGTGCGGTACCTCACCTTCTGATCCGTTTCAGCCAAACATCGCCCGTATCCTGGATTTCCTACAGGCTGGTCTGGATAAGGATCTTAAGCCGAGTACTCTGAAGGTCGAAGTAGGTGCTCAGCACCTACTTCGATCAACGATTGGCCGACCATCCGTGGATTTAGCGGTTTCAGTGATACGCATTTTGTCTCTGTTCTTCGGTGTTCAACTACTGTCCTCCGTGGGACTTTAATGTCGTCCTCAACGGTCTGTCTAGGTCTCCTTTTGAACCATTTGTCATCGGTACTACTGAATAAGCTGTCATGGAAGACTGCTTTCCTGGTGGCAATTATCACGGCTAGACGTGTCGGTGAACTTCAGGCTTTCTCCATCCTTCACCCCTACCTGAAGGTCCTGGACGACAGAATCATTCTCCGTCTGGATCCATCATTCCTTCCAAAGGAGTCTTCTGATTTTCACCGCTCCCAGGAGATTGTCTTGCCTTCCTTCTGCCAGAATCCTCAGAACGAGAAGGAGCGAGAATTTCATCTGTTGGATGTCAGATGGACTGTCCTCTTCTACCTCCAACAAACAGCCCTGCAGGATCGATACCAACTTGTTGGTGCAAATTGGTGGTCATAATAAAGGGAAGAAGGCGTCCTGTAGTATGATCGCCACGTGGATCAAGCACGCCATTTCCGACAGTTATTCTTGCCAGGGCCTTGCTCCTCCGGACAATCTGAAGGCTCATTCCAAACATGCCGTTTCTGTCTCCTGGGCTGAGCATGCAAACGCATCCATCGAGCAAATCTGTAAGGCTGCCACCTGGTCTTCAGTTCACACCTTCACCTGACACTATCGTTTGGAAGTCCTTAAGCATTCGGCTCTGACGTTTGGATGGAAAGTCCTTCAAGCTGTGGTCCCTCACTGATTTTTTGGCTTTGGTATAACTCCTGAGGGCTGTCGTGGTGGATGGGAAGAGAAAACTGAATTGGACCTACCGGTAATTCTCTTTTGGGGAATCCACGACAGCCCGAGTGATGCCCTCCCTTTTTTTTGCAAACCTTTTTTATTTTTTATTGTCGTTCCTCCTTGTGTAAGTGGTTCTTGGTACTTCATTTCTAGGGGTCCTTGTTAAACACTGGTGTGAGGAGGTTGGGAGGGTCTATTTAACCTCTTTGTGTTCCTGCCCCTATTAGGGCTGAGAGGCAACCTCCTGAGGACTGTCGTGGTGGATTCCCCGAAAGAGAATTGCCGGTAGGTCTAATTCTGTTTTTTACCTCAGGATTTGTAGCCAAAACCAGGAGTGGGACAATCAGAGGAAAAGTATAATAGAAACACGTCACCACTTCTGTATTTATCACCCACTGCTGGTTTTGGCTACAAATACGGAGGTAAAAAAAAACTCTCCAAATACTCAGTGTGAACGTGGTTCTGGTGAGTGAAATACATAAATGGTAGAACATTGTATATGGTATATGGAAATTCCAATCACTTTGGTTTCTATGTAGGGGAGATTCTGTACTTCAAGCAGAGAAGTGCACAGAGGAGTCCATGACGTTTTCTGCTGGACCAGTTCCTACTTCGCCCAACTATTTGGTTGTCATTTCAGCGATTTCTTTATTATACAAGAGTGCACATGCAATATCTTGATGGCGTTCCCTGGCATTGCCGCATTTGCAGTCTTGGCTGCTGTTCGGCTTCATAGAAAGCGCTGATGTGACACTTGCTGCTAAGTGGATCCATACATCATTGTACGTAGCATTATAATTCTATTATAAATGGCGCACAGGTCGGGTATCGATCACCTCTGGTTTCTTCAGTGCTTCTACATAAATCTCCCCGAGTCATAAATACTTTCTGTATGAACATCTGCCTTTGACACTGTCTCGCATCTCGTGTTATGGACGGGATTATTTACTCTGTGCCGCACCACATACTCAAGGTCCTGTCACCTTTTATGTCTTATAAGGTGGCGTTACACACTAGGATATTGTTAACGATATCCTTAGAACGATCACATTCGGCAACGCACCATTAAAATAGGAGAGCAAGGACTGAACGATCTTTTAAAGCGGCAGGAATAGGAGATTTTTGAACAACATCATACAAACTACTGAACGATGCAGCTTCTTCAAGAAGCGTTAATTGGACGACGAACGATAGATTTGAGGTTAGGATCTAATTTTTGTGATGACCGTTCCAACGATTTTTTCATCCTTCATCGTTCGTTTACACGCAAGGACGCACTAACGATATCGTTAGAACGTTCACAAATCCGTGACGTTTCAAGGAATTGTTAACAAGATCCTAGCGTGTGAAGCGGCCTGTAGAAGTGGCACTAGTTTGGGTATGTAAATATATATATATGTGTTATTTGGATACACCTGTGAGCTAAATTCACACGTCACATATTTGGTGCAGATTTCTGAACTAAAATCCACAGCATTTGTTTTAAAATCTGCACTTTTTTCCTTATTATTCATGTATTTGTGTTTCTTTTTTTTATTGACTTGCTGAAATCCACAGTGTTGTGAAGTCTGTGTCCATTTTGGTGGAGTCAGAGTTGTTCTGTAATGAACAGACTCCGGAAATATATCATAATCTGGGTAGTTAGTTCCCACTTATTGCATAGTGTATTGCATATTTGCAATTTATTAAATGTAATTTGTGTTCTAAAATTTTATTCCAATTAATATATTTTATATTGTATCTAAATATCTAGATTATTGTATTATAATAATGATTAATACCATATATTACCATTGTACTACAATAACTTGATCACTTAAACATGAGCCATGTATGAAGGAGTCGGACTCAGAGGTTTCGCTTACTGACTCCACAGCCCTGATTTTAACCTACAGATTTCTAGCCCACAGATATATCGGTAAGAGTAATTATAAAATATAAAGTGCATTTCCACATCAGATATTGATGAGCCTTGGATTTAAAAACCACAACGACATTTCCATGCGGATTCCTCAAACCCCACCCCTGCTGCTGGAAAGTTTCAGTCATTTAGGAACGGCACACCATTTTTGCAAAGTGAGTGCAAACTGGAAAGTTAGGGTGCATCCTCACGATCAGGAGACGCAGCGTTTTGGACGCAGCGTCTTTGTGCTGCGTCCAAAACACTGCATCATACAGTACTAGCATAGTGGATGGGATTTCAAGAAATCCCATCCTTACTATGCGTAACCCGCCCGCAGCGTCTTTGGAACTGCATTGCGTTACGGGTTGCCTCCATTCCACTCCTCCTCCACATGTTCATTTCATGCTGCGGAGTCGGAAGCGGCTGCCACAGAGAGACTGCAGGGAGAAGCCGCCCCGCACCCGCCGCACATGGTGAGTATGCGGCAGCTGCGGTCTCTCTGCGGCCACCCGCGGCTTCCCTCAGGTCCGGAGGAGATGCGTCCAACACGCAGTTCCTCCGGACCGTGAGGACATACCCTTAGGCTATCAGTTACATAGGGATTTTCAGATAATTAACCCCTTCACCCCTGGGCGATTTTATGCTTTGTTTTGTTTTTCCCTCCCCTTTTTCCAAGAGCCATAACTTTATTTTCCTTCAATATAGACATATGAGGGTTTGTTTTTTGTGGGACCGATTGTTCTTTTGATTAAATCATTTATCTTGCCATATAGTGTACTGGAAAACAGGTAAAAAATTAAGGGCAGTGAAATTGCAAAACAAAAGTGCAATTACATATGTTTTTTTTTTTGTGTTTTTTTTTTTATTTACCACGTTCACTATATGGTAAAACTGATGTGACGGTATGATGCCTCAGGTCAGTACGAGTTCGTAGATAGCAAGCATGTGTGCTGTTACTGTTATGTGAATGGAGAAAAAAAAATTCTGAAGTTTTTAAAGGAAAAGAATTTCTTTCACATTTTTCACTATCCGTAGCGTTCTCATTTTTGGGGATCTGGGGATGTGTGACGGCTATTTTTTGCATCTTGAGCTGACGTTTCTAATGATATCATATTTGGGTAGATGCATTGTTTTCATCGCCTGTTATTGCAATATTGTGGTGACCAAAAACATTTAGTTTTGGTGTTTTGACTTTATTTTTTACCGTTATGCAGTTGACAGATCTGATTAATTGATTCTAAATGTTGATAGAGCAGGCATTTCTGAACACGACGATACAAATTGTGTGTATAATTTTTTATTTTTTTCAGTTTTAATAGTTTAATTTCAATGGGGCAAAGGGGGGTGATTTGAACTTTTGTGAGGGGGGTTTCATATTTTTAAAAGTTTTTTTTTTTTTTCTTCTACTCTATTTTACTTGGCCCAGTAGATGGCCTTATCACTGCACAGTGCAATGTCTTCTCTATCTAGAGACCTCTGCTACTGCATTTCTCAGTCTAGGTAGAAGAAATTATCACTTTCTGCTGGTGACCTCACTGGGAGAGGAAGTGATTGCTGACTGCTTCCAGGGTTATCTGAGGACCCCAGGCTGTCCAAGTAACAGACAGAGCTTCCGTGATCGCTTCACAGGACCTCCGATTACAGCAGGGAACAGTGTGATCCATCGACACAGGGCTTTGGATCGTGCATTCAGTCACAGACAGTGAGATCCAAAAGATTAATGTGGAGCCCACTGGGACAGGGTACTCGGTACCGGACCGGGGTACTGCTGGGGATATCACGGCGGTCTTGGTCCGGACCGTGTCCCGGGTTCTGCAATAAATGGGGGGGGGGGTATATTTCACGGGGAGTTTGCCGTGACGCCACCCACGGGTTGTGGTCAGTGAGGGGACCACCGCTGCTGCAGAACCTTCGGGGATGATGTTTGGCAGCTGGAGATGTAACTGCTCTCCGCGGGTAGAGCCTGATTCCCCGGGGCAGTGGTAGTAATAGTCTATGATTGGTGTAGAGTTTGGGTAGTAGTAGAGATGATGAGAGTTGGTGAGGGAGAGTAGGGCTTGAGTGCAAAGATCACACAGACTCATGGTTTTGTCAGTTTTCCAAGGCTTTATCAAATTAGTAAAGAGTACTGTCCACGGAGCCGGGTACCGGGGTCGGGTTGCTCCCACCCTGACGGGTCCTCAGCTTCCTACTCCTGCGCCTTGTGTGTGGCCCTACTGCTGCTTTAGCTGAGCTGCTGGCCCTGTCTCTCCTCACAGGTACCCCCTTTGCTAGGCAACTTGAGTCTTTCTGTGTGCTTCTGACCCCCCGTGTTGCTTCGCTGAGGTACGGTGTAGGTATGCAACCTCCACTATCCCGGTGTTTTCTGTGCTGCTGTTTCAGTCACCGTTTCGGATTCAGTATCCGGTCTGTGCGCTCCTCCAGGACGAGTTGTGAGGTAACTCAATCTTCTAGATGTGTTCCTCTGTTTCTTGTACTCCTTCCCTCAGACCCTGGCTAGGCCTGGAATTGAGTAGCAGACTGTGGAGAAGCCTGAGGCAGCCTCTTTACACTACAGTCTCTCTTCCTCAGTTCTCCCAGGAACTGAAACTAACTACTTCCTCTTGACACCAGAATATATAGAGGAACTGCTTTAGCTCCCCTTTCTGGCCTAGAGGTGCTAGTACAGTGTCAGGTGTTGTGTTGGGAGTGAACCCTTGTTGATGTTACTGTGGCACATTAACCCCTGGGGTGCCACATTAACACCACCTGTTGGATCACTGATAATCCTGCTGTGCCTAGTGTCTTGATTGTGGTCACAAATGCCGCTTTCTCCCCAGAGAACACTAGAACGCAGTGTCCCCGGATTGTGAAAATGTAGCCTTGCAGCCTGATCTATTGAAATATAAAATGATTTAACCTGTTTGCTAAATGCCAAAACCTTCAGGACATTTCTTTTTCTTATGTAACAGCAATTCATTCAATAAAACAGGCAGTAAAGCTGGGTTCACATTTGACGTTTGGAACGCATAATACCCGCGTTTGGCTGTGTTTGCATTCGGATGCGTTATTTACAAACACCCTCCAAACGCAAAATGTTGCATTTTTTGTGCGTCCGTGGGTGCTTGGTTTATCAGCAAGCGTCCGCAAGCACACAAAGAATGCATGGCAGTGAACTGAAACGCACCATATCTGTAAGCATGCGCAGAGACGCTGCGCTTGTGCTGCCTTTTCTCCTCTCCCTCTCAATTAAATTCTCTCTCTCTCCCGCCCTCTCTCTCTTCTTCTCGCCCTCTCTCTTTCTTCTCGCCCTCTCTCTTTCTTCTCCCCCCCTCTGCTCTCTCTCTCTCTCTCTCTTTCTTTCTTCTCGCCCTCTCTCTCTCTTCTTTCTTCTCGCCCCTCTCTCTCTCTCTCTTTCTCTTCTCGCCCTCTCTCTCTCTCTTTCTTCTCGCCCTCTCTTTCTTCTCGCCCTCTCTCTTTCTTCTCGCCCCTCTCTCTCTCTCTCTCCTCTCTCTTTCTTTCTTCTCGCCCTCTCTTCTCTCTCTCCTCTCTCTTTCTTCTCGCCCCCTCCTCTCTCTTCTCCTCTCTTTCTCTTCTTCTCGCCCTCTCTCTCCTCCTCTCTTCTCTTCTTCTCGCCCTCTCTTCTCTTTCTCTCCTCTCTCTTTCTTTCTTTCTCGCCCCTCTCTCTCTCTCTCCTCTTTCTTTCTTCTCGCCCTCTCTCTCTCTCTCTCTCTTTCTTTCTTCTCTGCCTCTCTCTCCTCTCTCTTCTCTTCTTCTCGCCTCTCTCTCTCTCTTTCTTTCTTCTCGCCCTCTCTCTCTCTCTCTCTCTCTCTCTTCTCTCTTCTCGCCCTCTCTCTTTTTCTCGCCTCTCTCTTCTCTTCTCGCCCTCTCTTTCTTCTCGCCCTCTCTCTTTCTTTCTCGCCCTCTCTCTTTCTCTTCTCCCTCTCTCTTTCTTCTCGCCTCTCTCTTTCTTCTCGCCCTCTCCTTCTCTCCCCTCTTCTCTTCTCGCCCTCTCTCTTTCTTCTCCCCTCTCTCTCTTCTCTCCTCTCTCTCTTCTCGCCCCCTTCTCTCTCTCTCTTTCTTCTTCTCGCCCTCTCTCTCTCTCCTTCTTCTCGCCCCTCTCTCTCTCTCTCTCTCTGCCCCCTCTCTCTCTCTCTTTCTTCTCGCCCTCCTTCTTTCTTCTCGCCCTCTTCTCTCTTCTCTCTCCTCTCTCTCTTTCTTCTCTCTCCTTCTCCCCCCTCCTTCTTCTCCTCTCCTTCCCTCTTTTCGCCCTCTCTTTTCCCTCTCCCCCCTCTTTTTCGCCCTCTCCTCTCCCTTTTTCTCCCCCTCTCTCTCCTCTTTCTTCTCGCCCCCTCTCTCCTCTCTCTTCTCTCCCCTCCTCTCTCTCCCCTCTCTTCCCCCTCCTTCTCCCCTTCTTTCTCCCCTCTCTCCTCTCTCTCTTCTTCTCCGTCTTTCCCCTCCTCCTTTCTTCTCGCCCTCTCTCTCTCCTCTCTTTCTTCTCGCCCTCTCTCTTCTCTTCTCTCGCCCTCTCTCTCCTCTCTTTCTTTCCTCCCCCTCTCTCTCCTCTTCTCGCCCTCTCTCTTTCTCTCTCGCCCTCTCTTCTCTCTCTCTTTCTTTCTCTCTCCCCTCTCTCTCTCTCTCTTCTCCTCTCCTCTCCTTCTCTCTCCCTCTCTCTCTCTCCTTTCTTTCTTCTCGCCCTCTCTCTCTTCTTTCTTCTCGCCCTCTCTCTCTCTCTTCTCTTCTGCCCTCCTCTCTCTCTCTCTTCTCTCCCTCTCTCTCTCTCTCCTCTCTCTTTCTTCTCGCCCTCTCTCTCTCTCTCTCTCTCTCTCTCTTTCTTCTCCGCCCCCCTTCTCTCTCTTCTCTCTCTCCCCTCTCTTTCTTCTCGCCCTCTCTCTTCTCTCGCCCTCTTCTTCTCGCCCCTCTCTCTCTCTCTCTCTTCTTTCTTCTCGCCCTCTCTCTCTTCTCTCTCTCTCTCTCTTTCTTCTCGCCCTCTCCTCTCTCTCTTCTTCTTCTCGCCCTCTCTCTCTCTTTCTTTCTTCTCGCCCTCTCTCTCTCTTCTTTCTCTCGCCCTCTCTCTCTTTCTTTCTTCTCGCCTCCTCTCTCTCTCTCTTCTCTCTCCCTCTCTCTCTCTTTCTTCTCGTCCCTCTCTCTCTCTTTTTCTTCTCGCCCTCTTTCTCTCTTTCTTTCTTCTCTCGCCCTCTCTCTCTTTCTTCTCGCCCTCTCTCTCTTTCTTCTCGCCCTCTCTCTCTTTCTTCTCGCCCTCTCTCTTTCTTCTCGCCCTCTCTCTCTCTTCTCCTCCTCTCTTTCTTCTCGCCCTCTCTTCTTCTCGCCCTCTCTCTTTCTTTCCGCCTCTCTCTTTCTTCTCGCCCTCTCTCTTCTCTCCTCTCTCTCTCTTTCTTTCTCGCCCTCTCTCTTTCTTCTCGCCCTCTCTCTTTCTTCTCGCCCTCTCTCTTTCTTCTCGCCCTCTCTCTTTCTTCTCGCCCTCTCTCTTTCTTCTCGCCCTCTCTCTTTCTTCTCGCCCTCTCTCTTCTCTTCTCTCGCCCTCTCTTTCTTCTCGCCCTCTCTCTTCTCTCCTCTTTCTTCTCGCCTCTCTCTCTCTCTTCTTCTTCTCCCTCTCTCTCTCTTTCTTCTCTCCCTCTCTCTCTCTTCTTCTCGCCCTCTCTCTCTTCTTCTCGCCCTCTCTCTTTCTTCTCGCCCTCTCTTTCTTCTCGCCCTCTCTTTCTTCTGCCCTCTCTTTCTTCTCGCCCCTCTCTTTCTTCTCGCCCTCTCTTTCTCTCGCCTCTCTTTCTTCTCGCCCTCTCTTCTCTCTCTTCTTCTCGCCCTCTCTCTTTCTTCTCGCCCTCTCTCTCTTCTTCTCTGCCCTCTCTTTCTTCTCGCCTCCTCTCTCTTTCTTCTCGCCCTCTCTTTCTTCTCGCCCTCTCTCTTTCTTCTCGCCCTCTCTCTTTCTTCTCGCCCTCTCTCTTTCTTCTCGCCCTCTCTTCTTCTTCTGCCCTCTCTTTCTTTCTTCTCGCCCCCTCTTCTCTCTCTCTCTCTCTTCTCTTCTTTCTTCTCGCCCTCTCTCTCTCT
Source organism: Allobates femoralis (assembly GCA_033576535.1). NCBI lineage: Eukaryota > Metazoa > Chordata > Amphibia > Anura > Aromobatidae > Allobates > Allobates femoralis. Next base: position 44,670,872 of record JARQOC010000002.1, on the reverse strand, counting down.
CTCTCTCTCTCTCTCTCTCTCTCTCTCTCTTCTTCTCCTCTCTTCTCTTCTCCCCTCTCTCTCTCTCTTTCTTTCTTCTCGCCCTCTCTCTCCTCTTTCTTTCTTCTCGCCCTCTCTCTCTCTCTCTTTCTTTCTTCTCGCCCTCTCTCTCTCTCTTTCTTTCTTCTCGCCCTCCTCTCTCTCTCTCTCTCTCTTTCTTCTCGCCCCTCTCTCTTCTTCTCGCCCTCTCTCTCTTCTCGCCTCTCTCTTTCTTCTCGCCCTCTCTCTTTCTTCTCGCCTCTCTCTCCCTTTCTTCTCCGCCCTCTCTCTTTCTTCTCGCCCTCTCTCTTTCTTCTCGCCCTCTCTCTTTCTTCTCGCCCTCTCTCTTTCTTCTCGCCCTCTCTCTTTCTTTCTCTCGCCCTCTCTTTCTTCTCGCCCTCTCTCTTTCTTCTCGCCCCTCTCTCTTTCTTCTCGCCCTCTTTCTTCTCGCCCTCTCTTTCTTCTCGCCCTCCTCTCTCTTTCTTCTCGCCCCCTCTCTCTCTCTCTCTCTCTCTCTTTCTTTCTTCTCGCCCTCCTCTCTCTCTCTCTCTCTCTCTCTCTCTCTCTCTCTCTTTCTTTCTTCTCGCCCTCTCTCTCTCTCTCTCTCTCTCCTCTCTCTCTCTCCTCTCTTCTCGCCCTCCTCGCCCTCTCTCTCTCTTTCTTTCTTTCTTCTCGCCCTCTCTCTCTCTCTCTCTCTTTCTTTCTTCTCGCCCTCTCTCTCTCTCTCTCTCTCTCTCCTCTCTCTCTCTCTCTCTCTCTCTCTCTCTCTCTCTCTTCTCGCCCTCCTCGCCCTCTCTCTCTCTCTCTCTCTTTCTTTCTTCTCGCCCTCTCTCTCTCTCTCTCTTTCTTTCTTCTTGCCCTCTCTCTCTCTCTCTCTCTTTCTTTCTTCTCGCCCTCTCTCTCTCTCTCTCTCTCTCTCTCTCTTCTCGCCCTCCTCGCCCTCTCTCTCTCTCTCTCTCTCTCTCTCTTTCTTTCTTCTCGCCCTCTCTCTCTCTCTCTCTCTTTCTTTCTTCTCGCCCTCTCTCTCTCTCTCTCTCTTTCTTTCTTCTCGCCCCTCTCTCTCTCTCTCTCTCTCTCCCTCTCTCTCTCTTTCTTCTCTCCCTCTCTCTCTCTTTCTTCTCGCCCTCTCTCTTTCTTCTCGCCCTCTCTCTCTCTCTCTCTTTCTTTCTTTCTTTCTTTCTTTCTTCTTCTTCTCGCTCCTCTCTCTCTCTCTCTCTCTCTCTCCTCTCTCTCTCTCTCTCTCTCTCTCTCTCTCTCTCTCTCTCTCTCTCTCTCAATTCAATTCAAATGAGCTTTATTGGCAGGACTAAGTAAATATCAGCATTGCCAAAGCAAATAGTAAAAATAGGGGGACGGGAGTGGGTAGGCATATTAAAGTCCATGATATATCGGGATCCTTTTAGGGGGTGGGGACATGTCCAGGGTGGGGTATATAAGTCCATGGCATATCAGGCTCTCAGTTGGGGGATAGGGAAATGTCCAGGGTGGGGTATATAAGTCCATGGCATATCAGGCTCTTAGTTGGGGGATAGGGAAGTGTTCAGGGTTGGGGTACAGAAGTCCATGACATATCAGTCTCCTCTTAGTCTGGGGCAGGCATTGACATATTGCGCTGCTATGGCCGCTGCACTTTCCTCTTCCCCCAGTAGTATTGGCAGTTTCTCTTCCTCCTCCATGGAGGTGAAGTCTGGGAGGAGATCGGACAGTCTCTTGAAGTGAGTGTCCCTCACTGCGGAGTACTTAGGGCACCTCAGTAAGAAGTGGGCCTCATCCTCCACGACCTCCTGGAGGCACTGCTGACACAGTCTGCTCTCTCGGGCTTGTAGTTCTGTCGGTGCCGCCCGGATTCGATGAGTAGGCTGTGGGCGCTCAGTCTGTACCGGCTCAGGATCTGTCGCTCTTTGGGGTTTTCCAGTTTCTCTAGGTATGGCGCCAGTTTGTACTCTCTCTGTAGGTTCTGGTATATCATCAGTTTCTGTGATTTGTTTATGTCATTCCTCCAGATGCTGAGATATTCCTCTTTGCCTTTGTGCACCATCTTCTGGATTTCGCCTTTTGTCAGGCCATGTGAGTTGGTGGGTTGGTCAGGCTGTCTTTGGGTACTTTGTGTTGGGAGGCTTCCTGGGCTTCCTGGTGCAGGAGGGCTTTGTGATGGTAGGAGCTGGGACTGCTGCTTTGTAGATGAGCCTTGAATGACAGCGCCTTCTTCTGGATCTCGAGGTGTAGCGGGAGTCTCCCCAGCTCTGCTCGGCAGGCGCTGTTTGATGTGCTCCGATGGACTTGGAGAAGATGCTTGCAGAACTCTAGGTGGAATATTTCAGTCGGCCCAGCGTCCCACTTTGACCAGTTTGGGTAGGAGACTGGACCCCAGACCTCACTGCCGTAAAGAAGGATTGGGGCAATGGTGGTGTCAAAGACTTTTAGCCAGACGGTTACTGGTGCCTTGAGATGATACAGACTTCTTCTTATGGCATAGAAGGCTTTGGAAGCCTTGTCTTTCAGTAACTCTACGGCTTGCTTGAAGCTCCCTGATTGGCTGAGTTCTAAGCCCAGGTAGGTGTACCTGTTGGTTTCTGTAAGTGGGCAGTTGTCTATCGTGAAGGGAGGATGTCCAGCAGGTTTCTGCTTTCTTTTCTGGAACACCATGGTATTAGTTTTCTTCTGGTTGACTGGCTCGCTCTCGCTCTCTCTCTCTCTTTCTTTCTTCTCGCCCCTCTCTCTCTCTCTCCTCTCTCTCTCTCTCTCCTCTCTCTCTCTCTTCTCTCTCTCTCTCTCTCTCTCTCTCTCTCTCTCTTTCTTCTCGCTCTCTCTCTCTTTCTTTCTTCTCGCCCTCTCTCTCTCTCTCTTTCTCGCATATGCTCGGACCATCTTATAATGCTTTACTATGGACATTGTTATGTTCAAAACATGCAGCCAATCGCCGCTGCGTTCGCATAACAACGTCTGCGTTCAGCACTGTGTATGTATATGCGCCCCATATGCTGTGGTGCCAAACGCAAATGTGAACCCTGCCTAAGAGATCAAAATGTTGCTCTTTCCAAAGTATTGTATCGATACAAATAGGGAAAAAATGGCTTCATTGCATTTTATTCTTTCCCTCACTTGGAATTTTTTTTCCACTTTTCAGTACAACACAGTAAAAATAAAATATGTCTTTGGATAAAAGGGGAGGTATAATTATAAGTGCCAATACAAAAAAATCATGGGGTAGATAGTTACCCTTCAGAAAATGAAGGTGGCAACTTGATGTGAGATGTGAAACCACCGTGCTTCTTGTGTAGCAGTTTTGCTTAATCTTGTACTTGTGGACACCGGTATGACAGTTTCCTATATGCACGCACTGTGGCTCAGGACATTACCGCTTGGTTGTCATGGCAGCACAGGCCTCAGCTGCGGCCTAGCACAGCACATTAAAGCCTTTTGACTGGATATTGCTGTATGGCAACACAGGCCACAGCTGCGGCATAGCACAGTACATTGAAGCCTTTTGAGTGGATATTACTGTATGGCAGCACAGGCCACAACTGCGGCCTAGCACAGCACATTGAAGTCTTTTGAGAGGACATTACTGTATGGCAGCACAGGCCACAGTTGCGGCTTAGCACAGCACATTGAAGCCTTTTGAGAGGACATTACTGTATGGCAGCACAGGCCACAGCTGCGGCCTAGCACAGCACATTGAAGCCTTTTGACTGGATATTGCTGTATGGCAACACAGGCCACAGCTGCGCCCTAGCACAGCACAGGAAAGCCTTTTGAGAGGATATTACTTTTTGATGGCCAAGGCAGCACAGCAAAGCCTTTCAGATTTTAAGCAGCGGCGGACAAGATTGAGAACATCATTTGTGAAGCTACTACTCCCAGCATGTCCTGATGGAGCTGTAGTTTTGCATTTGTAGAGTGACAACGTTTTTACTGTAATGTCTTCTAGATGTGAGAATGAATGCTTTGTATTGTCTCTGTATCTTCCATGTTGTCATGTCTAGGACTGTGACCTCGGGCCATAGTGTAACCTGGATATACTTTTGTAAAGCTCCAATGTGTAACACAACCCTGGCAATAGATAATGTATTTCAGCTTCCCAGGTTATGTGACAAGAACATACATTAATTTACCAAGAAGATGGCACTTCATTTCTCCCTACAGTCATGTCTGATGTACATCTTCATGTTTTAGGAATTTCAATATCGGTCTACAGTGCTTTTGAAAAAGTCTTCATACCCCGTGAACGTTTCCACACTTTATTTTGTAATGTTGCACCCACAAACCATGTATTTTATTGGGATACAGAAGCGGTGACGTGTTTCTATTATACTTTTCCTCTGATTGCTCCACTCCTAGTTTTGGCTCCAAAACTGACAAGCAAAAACGGACCAAAAACGCACAGTGTGAATGTAGCCTCAGTTCTAGACTGTGACTGGTCCATTCACACACTATCTGCAACAAGGTGATCTCATCTTACCGAGTCCTAACGCTACGTCGGTACGTGCAGTATACAATTGCTAGTATGGGTTTTTATGCCTGTGAACTGCAATTAAAACCTGCTGTTTTGGTATGTCTCTGGACCTGGGCTACAGCAAGATGGAGGGATAGGAGAGGCTACTGGGCTGGGGAGGGAGCTCGGTCAAAAAATAGTCATACATATATATTGTTGAAGCAAAGTCTCTCTATTTTCTCTATAATCCAGAGCAGTATTTACTGTGTTTCTTTGTCATATATGCATTATCTTAGTTGTACATAGCCCTGCTTCTTAGCCATGTAGCTAGTTCACACTCATCATGTTTAGTGTCGCAGCAAATATTCTCTTAGTGTATGTATTTTTTGCTTGCGCTTTTACATGCAGGTGATGCCGCTCATTATCTAATACGGTGACTCAAGTGGTTAGCACTGCAGCCTTTGCAGCCCTGAGGTCCTGGGTTCAATTCCCACCAAGGACAATATCTGCAAGGAGCTTGTATGTTCTCCCCTTGTTTGCATGGGTTTCCTCCGGGCACTCCGGTTTCCTCCCACATTGCAAAGACATACTGATAGGATGTTTAGATCGTGAGCTCCAAGAGGGACAGCATTACTGATGTATGTAAAGTGCTATGGAATTAATAGTGCTATATAAATGAATAAATTATTATTATATAAGTCATCCAACTCCTGTCCAAAATCCACAGACTCGCAGAATGGAGAGATTTTGTTCTCCATCTTCTAGTCGCCTGATACTCTTATGCCAGAGAATTGGATCGCATTAAGCTGACTGTGAACATTAACATAAATTGATCCGATTCTCTAGCAGAGAGAATATATGCTTGTGTGTTGATCCCGACCTAATAGTTGCCCTGTGGACAGATTCTCTCACTTGATCTGTGGATCTCTTGAGTTCCTCCAGGATGACCATGGACCTCTTTGCTGCTTCTTTAACTAGTGCTCTCCTTGCTTGGGATGTCAGTTTAGGTGGACAGCCATGTCTTGCCTTGGTAGGTTTTCCGTTGTGCTATACTTTTTTCATTTTTGGTTGATGGATTGAACAGTGCTATGTGATATGTTCAGGGGGGCTGAATACAAATGCATGTTACAATTTCCAGATTTAGGTGATATTTTTAAATATTTAGAAAACCATATATCATTTTCTTTACATCTCACAATATATCTGTATAGCACATAAAATTCCAGTAAAATTTATTTATTGTGGATGTAAAATGAAAAAAGTGTGGAAAAGTTGATGGGGTAGGAACTAGTGATGGGCAAACCCGAACTGTAAAGTTCGGGGTCCGTACCGAACACCTGGTGTTCGGACACGGACCCCAAAGATAGACTTCCCTGAGATGTCCGTGTTACTGTTTGGGTTCGATTGGGGTCTGTAAAAATAAACAGTAATTAAACATCAGCTCATACTTAACAGGGTCCGCACACTTGTACTTCCGGGGCCTCTGATTAACTTCTTGATTATTCACTGCTCAGTAGATGCTAGAATATATGGACTGCTTCCAGGTTATTGCACTTACTCAAACAGCCATTCACAGACACCCACTCTCTGTGACAGACACCCCTCACCTGTTGTGCCGGTGTCTGTGATAGCTTGCCATAGACAACGAACCTGACGTCATAGTAGTGTAACAATAAATAATTTTAAAAAAGTTGTAGGTTTTCGCTGTATTTTTGATTCTCAGTGCAGATAAAGTAGACAGCTACAGGCTGCCACCCACCACCAGCTGCCTGACTTTACCTTGGCTAGCAATCAAAAATACAGGGGAGCCAATTATTTATTTTTTAAATTTTTTTAAGTAAATATTTAAAGAAAAAAGTGTGGGCTTTGCCCTATTTTTGATTACCAGCCAAGGTAAACACTGGGCATCCAGGGGGCTGGTTATTAGGCCCATCCAGAATAAAGAATAGCAGGAGCCGCCCCAGAAATTGGCTCATTCATTAGAAGCACCAATTTCTGGCGCTTTACCCGACTTCCCGATGCCCTGGTGTGGTAGCATCGGGGTGATGAAAGGGGTTACTGACAGCTTGTTATTAAGCCCTAGATTGATAATGTTCAGGTCTCTGAGACCCGCCTATTATCAATCCTGTGAGTAAACTGTTAAATGATTTTTCCCTGTGTGTTGTGTTTTTTATTTGGATAAAACACGCAGACAACCCTCATTTTCCTCTCGCATACCCTCTGATGATAATCCATAATGATGGTCCCATGAAACGTATGAACCTGGCTCTGCTTAATCCAGAGGCTGCAGCTAGGGAACCAGCGTCTTTTCGCTGCAGTCTCTGTGATCACACTGATTGCCGCGGGTGACATCACTTATTGAGTCAATGAGGCCCTACTGCAGGGGACTCGGGTCCACCATACTAAATGCCCGACGCACATCCTTGTAAGACCGCTATTTAGATTGAACAATATCTGTTCTTGGGGTGCTTTCACTTCTGTGTTTTTCAAATCCGGCGGAATTTCGCCTTTTTTGAAAAAAGAAAAACATTTGACAACATTGAGTTCTGTGCAATGAATTGTAACTGGGGTTCCTGACATGTGTGGCGACTTGCGTCATTCATTGCGATCCGGCAACTCTGGCACTTCCAGCTTGTCTTAAAACCACAGTTAGCAGTGTTTTTTGTCTGGTGCCGAATTTGCCTGATCACGATGAAAACGCAAGTTGCCGCCCATGTCTGGAACTCCATTAACAATTCATTGCACAGATCTCCAATGTTGCCGCATCCGTTTTTCTTTTTTTTTTTTCAAAAAAAGCAAAGTTCCGCCTGATTTGAAAAAACGCAGATGTGAAAGTAAATAAAAAACCTGAAGTTGAAAAGTTGAGGTTTGCCTGATATTCCTGAACTGAACACAAACGTAGATGTGACAGTGCCCTTAGACTGCGTTAACACACAGCATCATTTTCGCATGCTTTTCCCCCAAGAGCGCATCTGCGTTTCCCCGCAAAGTGAATGGAAATTAATGTTGCCATTCAGACGCTGCGCTTTTTTCACCTGCGTTTTTATGGGAGAAAGCACACGCGTAAAAAGAATGAACATGTCATGCGTGCGCTTCTCCCATTGGCGCCATTTAGACAATGCTGTATTCCAGCGCCTGTCATCGCGGGTGCAGGGGGAAGTGACTGCCAGGACCTGAATGATCTGATTCGCCGGTAGCAATCAGCTGATATGTCACAAGACATCATCAGCTGATCGGTTTAAACCTCCTGCCCACCAATCGGTTTTGGCAAGCATTTTAAACAGCTCAGCTGATGTTATTGTCAGGTGACACATTAGCTGATCGGTTTGCTGCCGGCCAGCTGATTCAGGTCCTGCAGCGATCCGATGTGGACGCCTCACATCCCAGGACAGTCGGCGAGAGGTGAGCATTTTATTCTATTATTTTTATTACTATTGTTTCTTTTATTTCACTATAGCAGTGTTTGTAGATACACTGCTAAAACGAAAGTACACCTACATGTCACACGGGAACAGGATTATTCCTACCCCCGTGTGACATCACTTCCTCCTGCACACCTGGGGGAAAAAATGCGGCCGTAAAAAAACGCAGTGTGTGAGTGTGCCACTTTTTTTTTTTACCAGCACTAAATAGCGCGGCCGCCAAACACGCACCCAAAAAAAGTGCAGGAAATACTTTACTGCATTAACATAAACTGACTCTTAAGCAAACGTGACAGTCTGTCCTCAGCGCTGAGACTGCTCTTTGGAATATGATATAAATTGTTATTTAAGTCTTCCAAACAAACCCTACATATTCTGTATCCACACAACTGTAACAACCTGAAGAATTAATTAATCCGGTTATATAGTGTACAACAAGTTGTTCAACTGCAGGTAATCGCTGGATCCGCACTGGCCATTCTCATCTGCTGTATATAGCACGGTGCACACAATAATGCCAGTTTATAGAGTAGTATCTGCCTGTAAGTGCAGCGACAGCCGCCGTTGTGTATTTGTAACACTACAGATTGATATTCACGCCACTGCAATGTTTCTGGATACTCCATGTGTTGTGTCTGTGCCGATAATAGTTATCTTCTGCCGCCAGGAGGTCATTTTTAGTACAATAGTGAAAACATTACAAAAACTGTATTTATGTACGAGGCATTGGGTTTACATTGTCGTCCTGCAGCATTCCTTCCCAATCTACCGTAGAGGTAGAGAGCAATGTATATACAGCAGGGGTGGGCAATTAATTCTCCTGAGGGGCCACATGAGAGATCGTGATTGGTGTGGAGGCTGAACAAACAGGCAGAAATTATATGTGCTCAATGTGAATTTTAGCATATCAATTGTTTTATAGTACTATTAACTGTATCACTTAATACTGAGAAGAATTAAGTATGCAGACACTCCTCTTTATACAGTATGAGCCCACATAACAACCCCCTATATACAGCACGAGTCTCCACATTATCCCCGTTATACAGTAGAGGCCCCCAACATAGCCCATCTTTGTACAGTGAGCCCCCACATATCCTCTTTATATATAGTGAGCCCCCACACAGTCCCCCTATATACCACATGAGCCCCCACATAGACCCCTTTATAAATTATGAGCACATACACATACACATATAGAAAACCCCAACCAGCATATACTTACCTCACTCCCATTCCCTCCGTGCTGTGCTGCACTCATCCTTTGCACAGCAGATGCCATGATGTGACGTAATTGCATCTGATGTCTCACGTGGCCCCTCGACCTTCAGTTTATTCACCACTATCCGCATCCTGAGGATGCAGATAGCGGTGATGTGAAGCAGCGGCATGGGAGGGTTTAGTTCAGCCTGCAGGTCTGTATTTTTTAGCCTTTTAGCTGTCTCGGTCCACAAACTGGACTGGAACGGCCAGAGGGCTTAATGTGGCTCACGGGCTGGACTAGAGCAGCCCGAGGGCTGGATATGGCTCACGGGCTGGACTAGAGCAGCCCGAGGGCTGGATATGGCTCATGGGCTGGACGTAGCTCATGGGTCTGATGTGGCTCACTGTGTGGACTGGAACAGCCAGAGGGCTGAATGGGGCTCACGAGCTGGACTGGAGCAGCCTGAAGACTGGATGTGGCTCACTGTCCAGACTGGAACAGCCAGTGGGTCGGATGTGGGTCACAGGCTGGGCTGGAGCAGCCCGAGGGCTGGATGTAGCTCATGGACCTGATGTGGCTCACTGTCTGGATTGGAACAGCCAGAGGGCCAGATGTGGCTCATGGCCCGGATGTGGCTCACGAGCTGGACTGGAGCAGCCCGAAGGCTGGATGTGGCTCATGGGCCAGATGGGGCTCACTGTCTGGACTGGAACAGTCAGTGGGTCGGATGTGCTCCACAGGCCAGACTGGAACAGCCGGAGGGTCAAATATGGTCCAGGGGCCGGAGTTTGCCCACGCCTGATACAGGATAGTGTTGCCTTCTGAGTCTGGGATTGTGATGGGATTCCAATGACAGTGCGGTAATGTGGAATTGCTATTCATGCCATTCCCTAATGTATTCTGTAAATCTACTGTAGCAGTTTATTGGTTTTCTTTTACACATTGCCGGTTGTTAACTCCTGTGATTTCTATTTTCGACTTTTGCAGCCTCGGCAGAAAAGGAAGTGATTAAGAGCTCCTACAGTAAAGTCATGGACGCGTACGGCCTCCTGGGAGTGCTCCGGTTCAATCTCGGTAAGAGATCCTGCACTCTGCTCCATAACCTTGTTTCTGCGTCTATCCTGGTGGCTCATGTCTGTTATACAGCTCTGTCTATCTGCTGTACTAACTCTTTTCCAATTTTCATTTTTGTTTCATTCTTCTCCACTTGTTCTAATTGTCCTAACTTTATTTTTCTATTGATCTAGCCGTAGGAGAGCGTGTATTTTTTAAGGGATAAGTTGAAGTTTTAAATGACCAGATTCCTTTTACAATCTAATTTACTGAAAAATTGGTAAAAGAAAATAACAAGCCAGGTGAAATGATGTTTTATTTTACAGACGTTTTTTTGTGCTGTTAAAAGGAGGTGATCACGTGATTCAAGGCGGTGCAATTATTGCAATAACTAGCAAGTACCGTATTTTGGGAATTATACAATGCACCCCAAAGTTAGAGGCTAAAAATCGGGAAAAATATCATTTTAATGATAAAAAAGGGGATCTGTCTTGTAATCCTAATGTTCTTGCTATAGTCAGTGTAGCTTACCAGGGGGCGCGGTGGATCGGGGTCACAGGAGGCAGGGTCACCGCTGTAGGAGGTCATATGCAGCGGCATGAGTGGGGCTATGCTATAGTCCTGAGGCTAGCAGGAGGGGTGACTCGTCGGCGCCATTGATTTCCCGACAGTACATACGATGGGCTCCAGAAAGTGGCTGCTGAGGCGGTGCACGTGTAGATTGAGATCTCGGACATCTAAGATCTCAATCTCCACATGCTCCACTTAGATGCAATGGACATCAGGAAAATGGCTGCAGAGGCGACGCATGTGTGCAGATTTAGATCTCAGCTGTCCACGATCTAAGTCTGCGCGTGCGCAGCATTGCCCCACCATGCTGCCGCTGGGACACCACCCTTCTGCCAGCCTCTGGTCCGCACCTTGCCTCCTGTGCCCCCACTCAATCCCCCCTCCAGTAAGCTATAACTGGATTATAAAACACATCCCCATTTTTGTCCTAAATTTTAGGGGGAAGAAAGTGTCTCTTATAATCTGGAAAATTCTGTATATAATTTTTTATATATTTTTTATTAGTTATAAAAAATTCAGAACTTTGTTAAAAAAATAAATAAATACCAGTTTGGGAACCCATGACTTTTTTTTGTTTTCCTCTTTTTCCATTTTACGCCTGGGGGGTTGTAGATTTTGTAGTGAATAGTAGTATTTTTAGGACATACACAGCATTTTAAGCTTTTAAGCACTATTTATTCAATCTTTTTGGAGGAGGTTGCAAGGTGTCCAAAAAACGCCAATTCTTGCATTTCATGTTAACTTCTTTCTTTTACAATATTGCAGCATGTAGCAAAAAATGACATGCCCTGAAATTGTACTTTTCCAGCAGGGAGCTAGCACATGTAATCCTTGCACTTTACACTACATTATTACTTTCATTGCAGAACCCAGTAGGCTTACATACTTTTGTTATACCCCTAGGTGCTGACTGGGTGACATAAAGCACAATCCCTCTGTCTAACCCATTAAATGCTGCGGCCAGCATTGACTTCTAAAGGGGTTAACTATAGACTTAATAGATTCTAGATTCTGATATAAAGTGATTTCCCCCCTCCTCTCGCAGGCTGGTTATGTTAACCTACAAGCTCTCTTCTGGCCTGACGCTTCAGTATGGATTAGATGGGTAGACTTGGGTGAGTGAGGCCACAGCAGGAAACGTCTAGTGTTAAAGTTACAGTGACATCAGTGCTTGTTACTAATGTATCCTTCTGTTTATTTTCAGGGGAAACCATGTCCCATTACATTGTGGTGGTCACCGGGTGCATGTCCGTAGGAAAGATTCAGGACTCTGAAGTTTTCCGGGTCACCTCTACTGAGTTTATCTCGTTGTTAAGAATGGACCCAACAGATGAAGACCGGATATCAGACGTCCGTAAGGTCCTAAACTCCGGCAGTTTCTACTTTGCGTGGTCGTCTACTGGGGTCAGCATGGACCTCAGCCTCAATGCTCACCGGAGCACACAGGAGCAAAGAACCGACAACCGCTTCTTCTGGTAGGTCCATCAGTATTTGGGTGGGCGGCCCTCTATGGACCCTCCCTATTACAAAGGGAGAAAAAGGAGAAAATATTTTCAGCCTACCGTGTGACTGCCATGAATAAAGCCCATGTCGGTGCGCGGAGATTGCAGGGCGGCACTCCCAAGATGCAGAAAAATAGACGTTTCCAGCACTGGGTCCAACTTCAAATGGGATTCAAAACAGTCTGAAATCGTAGGACACGTAACCTTGGGTCCGAAACACGTAAAGTTACATGTCCTATGATTTAAGGCTGTTTTTAATTTTAATATATCTAATATTTCTATTCCTATTTGAAGTTGGACCCAATGCTGGATACGTCTTAACATTGTTCCTCCCTGTTCCAAGAAATTTCAGAAATTGTGTTCTTAAAGAGTTTGGCTCATAATTAACATATATCGCATAAAACTGGGGGTTTGGTTTCTGATGGCCATTAGAATTGGGGTCCCAACAGTCCCTGTGTGAGTGGAGCAGTAATGAGCGGCCCCTGCCCTGGGTAGAAGTGGAGGTCACTCGTGCTCCTTCACACCGGGGACTTTAGGATCCCTGTACTTGAGATCAGTAGGGTTTTTGCACCAGCTGGCCCTCCAGGGGTCATTCATTTATCCTGTGGATGTTATATATGGGGAAACCTCTTGTAAAACACTAGAATGAAGCTCACAGCTGTGTCAGGGCGTCACCCACAAACCGCTCTGCTTTATCCAGGGGATCTTGATGCAAAAAAGCAAATTTCACTTTTTTCCTTAGTTTCTTTGAAAATGGCAGGTGGCTTTCTCACTGGTTTAACCAGTTTCTTGCAGCCGCTGGATATGAGGATGAGTCCTCCTGTACTGAGGAGACCTGCAGACTATTCCCTGAGGATATGACCGGGTGCAGGTTACATTTAATGGTGCCTGTCTAGGGACTTTATTTAGCTTGTTCTGTAGATTAATCTGTCTCACAATATAAAGGAGAAAAAAGAAACGTGCTTGAGCCGTCTTCAGAGACTTTTCATTGTTGGAAGCTTTTTTTTTTTTTTTATTATTTAGTTAAAAATAGAGTGCCACTCTCATTCATTGGCTGTGTCGGGTGTTGCAGGTGATCCCTATTTATGTTTTATGTAAGAGGTGCAATATTAGTTACAGGCAATGTATAAGCTGCGGCGATCACCGAATCTGTTGATCTAGGAGAAAAAGTGTCTGCGATAAAGAGAATATGCAAATTGTTTCTTCAGAGAGAAAGTGGTTTTGAACTCTAGGGCAACCTATTGGAAGTAGCAATCCTAAAAGTCAATATTGATCCTTTAAAGAGCTTTCAGGATTTATACCAGATCAGAACTTCAATTTGCCGACATGATGTTTCAAGGTATTGACCCTCGTCAGTGCAAAATATGAACTCTGATCCTAATGAGGGGTAATCGCCCAAAATGCAGCATCTGCAAATTGAGATTCTGGTTTCGCTTATATCCTACGTCATATGGCAAGCTTAGCTCATGAAAGAGTTGATATTGACTTATAGGATTGCTACTTCCAATAGGTGGCACTAAAGTTTGGCTACTTCCTTCCTGAAGAGACAATTTGCATATTTTATTTCCCAGAGGAGCATTGAGGTTGTAAGTCTCCTCATTACAGGCATGACAGATCTGGTGCGTCACTCTCCATAAGGAGAAAAGCTTATCCCTAAGGGTACCTTTACACGCCGCCACTATCCCTGGCAAACGGTATCAACCGTACGTGCATGCGCACGGTTTTAACGGTTGCTAACGATCGCCGATACCACATGTACACGCCGCCATTGCGTTTTCAACTAAAGGTATCATGGTTCCACCGAAGTTCCCACAGATCCTGCAGATAACTGCCTGTTGAATCCCGTCGCCCCTTCAAACGCCGCAATCAGTAGGGGAATGTGGGCGTACATGTTCTGCGGCGCCAAAACATAGGCGTGACGGAGTTGTGTATTCCGTGACGCTAACACGGTGATTGGACAACACAATAGCGTCATAATTGGGCAGCCTGCGCAGGAAGGCTGACTAATACATGACGCCATTGCAATTGTGTAGTGTGAATGGCCAGCTCTTTAAATATGGCGCCCTGTAAGGGAACATCCAGTGGTTACACAGTAGCCCCCACCAATCATCGCTGGTGGGGCGCGGTATCCAGCACGCTGTGGCACGCGCCGGGGAAATCACTAAGCGACGCAGATTCCATCCATGTCCCCCGTTTACACCGCTACTACCATGGCAATTGTGCCTTTGTGTTGCCTTGGATTTTAGAACACGGCTCGGAAACAGCTACCCGAAGCACCTGCGATAAACCCAATCACTTTCGCATATTACACGCCGCTACTTCGTAGCAATTTCAAGGCAACAGTCACAAAAATCCCCATTGCCAGGCAGTGGTTACCACGCAGTGGTGGCGTGTAAAGGTACCTTTAGAGTAAGAGCTAAATTTTTACTTTTTTTTTTTCATTATTATAGTTTGTCATACTGCAGCAACCAGATTTTCTGTGGCGGCATGTAGATCTGTTTTGCTTCTATGATGGGGATTACAGAGACAGGACACCACGTGTCTGCACACTTTGTAGTGGACGCTGTGGTACTCACTTGTATAAGAGCTCAGCTGTGGCACCTTCAGCGTACTCCTCTGTGACTTCCCTCTGTCAGAGCTTATAACAGCTGATTAGTGCTAGTCCCACCAGTTTCATATTGACCTAGTCCCAGATGTCGTACCCCACCAGACTCCTATTAACCTAGTCCCAGGTGTTGGACCCCTCCAGTCTCGTATTGACCTAGTCCTAGGTGTCTGACCCCACCAGTCTCCTGTTGACCTATTCACAGGCGTCTGACTCCACTAGTTTCATATTGACTTCGTCCAAGGTGTCGAACCCCACCACTCTCCTATTGACCTAGTCCCAGGTGTCGAACCCCACCAGTCTCCTGTATGTTGCATTAATGTAGGATGTCAATATTATACCTGACCACTATTTAATTCATTCTTCTCCAGGAACCAGTCTCTGCACTTGCACCTGAAGCACTACGGGGTGAATTGCGATGACTGGCTTCTGCGTCTGATGTGCGGAGGAGTGGAGATCAGGACTATTTATGCCGCTCACAAGCAGGCCAAGGCTTGCATCATCTCCCGACTCAGCTGTGAGCGGGCCGGCACCAGGTTTAATGTGCGCGGCACAAATGACAACGGCCAAGTGGCAAATTTTGTTGAAACTGAGCAGGTGAGTTGGATCTTGGGTACACGTATCTGTGTGGTACATATGTAGCATAGCTCAGTTTGTAAACTATTATGGCTCAATTCTACTGCACTGTATTATGGCAACTATTAAAATGTGTTGCCCTATTGTCAGAGAGCAAATGCAGCCTATTGTTGGTGTTTGATATCAATAAAGGTCTGACATGTGGAGCCGGATCTGATTGGGCACAGGGCCCGCGTCACATAGCAAACATTTACATGGCTAAGGGGTTGTTCTAGTAGTGGACAACCCCTTTAATACTGCTCCATATGGCGGCACATGTGGGGATTCCATAGGGACTCTGTGCACCTAACCCTACCTTACTCTGCACTTGTTAGTGAATCAAAACAGATCTATGCAGGTTCAAACACGCTATACGGATACTAAGATGTATGCAAACATTTAATATGATTTATTTCACAGCTATATTTACTCTAATGTACATGATCGTTTTTAGTTTGATATAAGAGAAGAACCTGGCACTTTCAATATGTCATTGCATTCTTCAAAGTTTTAATATGGTAATAGACTTAATTTATTATGTTTCGGTTCAAAATGTCACACCTTCATCAGAAAGTAACAGGAAATGGAGCCCAAAGGAAGGGCGACCATAGTCATGGGTGCAGAGGTTTTTAGTTTGAGCTCTCCTGCCACAGTAGCAGCTGTCTTTTAAATATTTAACTTCTCTCACCGCACATTTTGAGATTTCAGGTTTTGAAGTAAGAATAAATCAGTAGGAACCATATTTACACCGTGCTAATTGATAACCGCTTTAGGCAGACAGAGGCATGCATGACCAACAAAAGCAGTCACCATCCTGAATGTACCTTGTGACTTAAACCACAGTTGTAAAGTAATGAGAAATACAATGAAGGCCGATTTATTGGACACCTGTCCTTTCACCATTGGAGCTTCCCGGTTTGGAGATTGGATACGTGACGCCACAGTACAGCGTAAGCAATTGCTATCCTGTGCATCAATATCACATCACAATGGTTAATTGAGTGATCTGAGTGACCACAAATGAGACCTAATGACTGCAGGACAATTAATTTTTGGGTGTTTCCTAACACAAAAGGTTTGGAGAATGTACAGAGAATGGTGTGATCTAGAAAATGCATCTAGAAGATCCCATTACATGTAAGGATCTCATCAATGAAAGGGGTCAGAGGAGGAAGTGAAGAATCGACCTGATGAACTAGGGTGCAACTGATGTTTCCGAACACCCAACTCTGGCTCTTGCTTGGCTTGGATGGGGCTATACAGCTGATGACGAGAGGTTCTGCCTCCCTCAGACAGTGGAAACTAAACTGGGCAAAGATTGTCATACCAATGGGAGGGTCAGCATTTGGCACAGGCTGCAGGAATGCATGAACCCTTCTTGTTAGGTGTCCACAGTTCTGGCTGGTGGAAGAGAAGTAATGGTTTGGGGAATGTTTGGATGGATTTCTAGACTGAAGGGTTTGCCTGGGTCATTCCATGTCAAGTGAACCAATGATTATTACCTCTATATTTTTAATTCTTTTGAGATTTTGTTATTTGATAATAGCATGTCAGACAATGCAAAATGTGAAGAGAAAAATTTTTTAAAAAATTTATTTTTTTTTTAAATGATTTTCAAAGTTCGGAAAAAGTGTGAATTTCGCTGTTGCCTGCCTTTACGTTTCTCCTCATAACTAAGGCTAGGAATAAGATAGAGAGACAAAATAAACACCATTCTACTCAGAACTATACAGGCTTTCACCAGATATGTCACAAGAGGATCTTTGTTAATATTTTACCCATGTGATCGCAAGCGCAAAACTTTAAAACGTATTTCCGAAAAATCGGCGCGCTTTAAATATTTCAAAAACTGCCCATGTGTCTGCTTTGCTCTTAGCCACATCTGTACCAAATTTCAAGTTGGGATCGCAATGGGATCATATTTTAACATATTTTACTATTAATAGCGTCAATGGGTCATTCCATATCAAGTGATCTAAATATGAATATTTTTTTTTACCTGACGTCTTTAGATTTTTTTTTTTTTTTCCTTTATGAAGTACTACTTTAGTTAATTACAAATTAAAAGTTTGGAATTTTTTTCTTCATCAGTTAATTTTTTACAGATTTTTAAAGTTTAAAAAAAGGGTGAATTTTGGCCTGGTACGACTTTAAATTTTTTTATCTCGGGCTAGAAATAAGATAGAGAAACAAAATAAACACCATTCTACTCAGAACTGTCCAGGCTTTCACCAGATATGTCACAAGAGTATATTTGTTAATTTTAATTTTTTTACCTATGCGAATGCAAACGCAACATTTTGAAACGCATTTCCGAAAAAAACATTTTAATAAAAATTTTCCAAAACTGCCCATGTGTCTTTTATGCTCTTAGCCACATCTGTACCAATTTCAAGTTGGGATCGTGATGGGATCATATTTTAAAATATTTAACTATGGTTAATCTCATTTTTATTAAATTTTGAAAAAACATATGAAAGACATACATTCAATCTTTTAACAAAATCTTGAGACATATAAAATATACAAAAAGAGAATTCACAAAGTTATTAGTAACTTTAAGATAAGCTGCAAATTTACTTTTGCGCTTATCTCTGGTGCAATATATACTACAATCTAAATATAATTCCAAACACTCAAGTATACAACCTTTCTCAGGGTTTTGAGATGTTCTGATGTCAAGGGGACAAGCAGCCCCAGCAGAATGATTTTTATCACTTGGCCCCTTCTAACAGGTTGACCACGTAAGTGGGTCATTACCCGTTGAGGCCTAGTTGGAATAGTCTATCGACTGGTGTACTGGAAAGGAAGGCCGAAATATTAATGATCTACTCACAGCTCAGAGTTTTCGATACCTGTCTAATGTTCACTAGAATTCTGAAGGTATAGGCGTAGAAAGGAAATACCTAGACTGAATGTATCAGATGGGAAGAAAAGAGAGATAGAAAAGAAGAGAGAGAGAAGAGAAACAAAAACCATTAGAAAAAAGTTATACTGGGAAAGAAAAGCCACGTAAGAAAAAAAGAAAAAAAGGAGGGGGGGGGACGGGTGAGGTATGGGAAGGAGAAAGGGTACTCATCCCACTGGCTCCCCATCAGCCAGAGGTCGAGCCATATTATCTGTGCTGGAAAAGATACTCCTAAATTCTGCAGAGTCGTGAAAAAGAATCCATTCAACCCAAATCCCTAAGAATTTGTTCCGAGATCCCGACGCATCAGCTGCGAGCTCCTCCATTCGATATGTGTCCATCAATTCTTTGAACCAATCAAGTAGAGATGGAGCCCGGCTTGATTTCCAGAACCTCGGGATCACAGCACGAGCAGCCGAGATGCAAAAGCGGAGAATATCCCTCTTCTGTAGCCCAATAGGACCTGGAAAAATGGATAACATTGCCGATTCTGGGCAGCATTCGGCTTCTTTACCTGTTATCCGGGCGTATGCATTGAAAACCTCAGACCAGAACCGCCGGATTTCCCCACAACTCCACCAAATGTGTATCATTGTACCCTTCTCTTCCCCACAGCGCCAGCAGGTATCAGGGGTTCCAGGGAACATGTTCCGGAGTGTCGTCGGGCACAAGTACCATCTAGTGAGCAGCTTATAGCTTCTTTCTTGTGCAGAACAAGCGCTAGCTAGTGAGTGAGTAAATATAAAGCATTTCTGCCAATTAGCTTCTGAAATGCTACACCCCAATTCCCTCTCCCAAGCACGTTGGAAGTAAAGGGTGCCCTGCTCTCTCATGGACCCTAAGGCCTGGTATAGAAATGATATTTTGCGCCTCGGTGGAGCCTCCAGTTGGAATAACCTCTCCAATACGTTGGGCGTCAATCTTACCCTGCAAGAGTGGTCAGCTGAATATAATTATGCTCTGTATTGGAGAAATTCGAATCACTTAAGAGGTCTCGTAGGTTCTTTGAGTTGTAGCTCTGCCATCGGGGGCAAACCACCACTGGACAGAGTCTGTCCTACTCGGGTGTCATCCACAATCCGCCAACATAAAAATCTCTGCCTGTCAAATCTGGGTGGGAAAGATGGGTTGGAAAAAAGGGGAGTCAAAGGGCTAAGTCTGTCGTTTAAGCGGAGGGTTTTCGTCACTAGGTGCCATACCTTCAAGGTGTTTCTGGTCATGTCTGTCAAAGGTACTAGGTCTGTGGAGTCTTTAGGGGAAATCCAAAGCAGGTGTTTCAGCGGAATCCCCAAACCCTCTTGCTCCACCCCTACCCATTTCTTGGAGGACGCATGATAATGCCAATCTAGAGCTCTAACAAGAGAGGAAGCCTCAAAGTACGCTCGTATGTTGGGTAGTCCAACCCCTCCTCTGGTCTCGGGCAAGGATAGGATATTCATTCGCAATCTGGACCTCTTGCCCCCCCAGACAAATCTAAGGATCATAGATTGCATTTTGGAGAGGAAACCTCTATCCAATAGAACAGGAACTGTCTGAAAAGTATATAAGAGTCGGGGCAAGACATCCATCTTGACTACGTTTATTCTCCCGAACCAGGATAGCTTTAATTGTCTATAGGAGGTAAATGCCGATTTAGCGTTAGTCAAAAGGGGTTGATAATTTAAATTGAATATTTGTTTAAGATCTTTTGGTATAAGGACTCCCAAGTACTTAATGGCTTCTACTTTCCATTTAAATGGGAACTGTTTAGATAGATGAGAAACCAATTCTCCAGGCAAAGAAATATTGAGTGCCTCTGTTTTGGAGCAATTCACTTTAAAGTTGCTCAATTGTCCGAACCGTTCAAACTCCATTAAGACCGAAGGGATGGAGACCAGGGGCTGGGAGATGTAAAGTAGCAGGTCATCTGCAAATAAGGCTAATTTGTGATGACTCTGTCCCAGCTTGACCCCATGGACGCATTCATTGGACCTAAGTGCAAAATATTTAACTATTATAGTGTCAATTCAAAAATCACCAAGAACACAATCAGTCATTTTTTCACAATTGCCCGTCAATAGTTTGAATTTGATATAAAGAAACATAGTCTTGTAACATGTCAAATGAAAGCTGTTACCGTTCTGAGTAAAATGATGCCTCTCCCACTTCATTATCTTATTTCTAGCCGGAGATAAAAAAAATTAAAGTCGTACCAGACCAAAATTCACCCTTTTTTTAAACTTTAAAAATCTGTAAAAAATTAACTGATGAAGAAAAAAATTCCAAACTTTTAATTTGTAATTAACTAAAGTAGTACTTCATAAAGGAAAAAAAAAAAAAAAAAAATCTAAAGACGTCAGGTAAAAAAAAATATTCATATTTAGATCACTTGATATGGAATGACCCATTGACGCTCTTACTAGTAAAATATGTTAAAATATGATCCCATTGCGATCCCAACTTGAAATTTGGTACAGATGTGGCTAAGAGCACAGCAGACACATGGGCAGTTTTTGAAATATTTAAAGCGCGCCGATTTTTCGGAAATGCGTTTTAAAGTTTTGCGCTTGCGATCACATGGGTAAAATATTAACAAATATTCTCTTGTGACATATCTGATGAAAGCCTGGACAGTTCTGAGTAGATTGGTGTTTATTTTGTTTCTCTATCTTATTTCTAGCCCGAGATATGATAGCAAATGTAAAGCCATACCAGGCCAAAATTCGCACTTTTTTAAAACTTTAAAAATCTGTAAAAAATTAACAGATAAAGAAAAAAAATTCAAAACTTTTTTTTGTAATTAGATAAAGTTGTTCTTCAGATAGAAATTTTTTTTTAAAAATCTGAGGACGTCAGGGAAAAAAAATATTCATTTTTGGATCACTTGACATGGAATGACCCGCCTACATTATGGCCAACCTAGTCCTTTCATCCATGACAGCTGTATAGGCAAAAGGACCGTACCCAATGCCACAATGGTCATATAGTCATGGATTGCTAATAGGAACATGGCAGCCAGTTTTTCTTGCTTCCCTATTTATCAAAGTCATCAGATCTGAATCATATAGAGCATCTCTGGGATGACATAGAACAGATTTCTTAAAGCATGTCAGGACCTCCAGCTATTTTGCTGTGAGATGCTATCCTATCTGTACGAGCCAATATTCCTGTAGAATGATCTAAACATTTAATCTATGCAACAAGGAATCGCTTTGAAGGCTAAAGAAGGTCCAACGTGGTACTAGATGGGTGTCTGTAACAGTGGCCATTCAGTGTATAGCAATAATACAACTTACAATTCCTTATATATGATGTAACTTTGGTAGTTTCAGGTTTGATATTTATGGTTATTCAATACTATGTGATTTGTGCAGTCTGTTATCTATTACTGCTGTACTTTCCGCTCCAGCATCCCTTCTCATTACCCATATATCTATAGTTATTGTTGCTCTGGAGCAGCTCTATCAGCAGATAGTGTTGCTTTTAGTGATCACGTCTTGTTCTTCCGCAGGTGATATACCTCGATGACTGCGTGTCGTCATTTATACAAATACGAGGGTCCATCCCTCTGTTCTGGGAGCAGCCAGGTTTGCAGGTGAGTTTTTATCATGTGCTTTGTTACACTTTGTAATAATAATTTGTAAGGTTTGATATAAGGCAGAGCAGAGTGCTAGTTGTTTAATATTTTTAATAAGCAAACTTCATGCACATGCCATCTCTAAAACAGTTTTATGTATCATTAACTTCATGATCTTTTTATTTTACGATTAGACAAGAATGTATTAGAGCATTTTGATGAATTAGAATATCCTCAAAAATCAATGTCATATTGCCATGTTTCAGGGCGTTTCTGGGAGCCCTGATAAGCGTTGACTAATAAATCAATATTATATTCACCCTTTTATATCTCGTGGAATACAGCAGCATGGTGTTTAACCCTTCATGCTCCCTGCTTTAATTTTATGAGATAAAAAGATAATGACCTATAGGCTTTTATTGTCATAATGGCATAATCATCAACATTAACAGAAAAAAAACACTTGAAATAGATCACTCTGTGTGTAATGAATATGCATTTCACTTTTTGTAATGAATTGCTGAAATAAATTAACTTTGATGATATTCCAATTAATTGAGATGCACCAGTACTTTACCTAGCTTAGCGATGAAAGCACTGGTCCCTTTAAGAGAAGAGGTCGGGAGTCAGCTGAATTCAGGGCTCTCTGCTGTCTCACTATTGACAGCTGCGTGAGACTACCTGCTTATGAACTGGGATTAACAGTTAATAAACGCAGCAGAGATCTGTGCTGCTATCTTAATTCATGGTTAATGGTGTTGTTGGATTAGTCCACAAAGGATCACTTCTTCAGATCATGTACAGTAGGTATGGCCTGAGAGCACACAGACAGCAAACTTAAGCGTCAGGTCAAGTGATAGTTTGTTCACAACCGATCTGGTACAATAAGGCGACACCTTCTTGTGAATAATGGGATTCGGCACTCCAGTGAAAGCCATATAGTCTCTGAATAACTCTTACTGGGGTAAAATGATAGAGTTTGTTAGCCACCCAGTGATTTTATCTTTAAATGTGTTCGGTATCCATTTATGATCCAGAAGAGCTATCTCTTTTTGGTGAATGGAGCCAAATGATCCAGCTCACTAAGAAAGAGCCAGACTGCCCATTACTAGAGATAAGTGGACTCTTGGAAGTTCAGATCCAGCTGGACAAAGTTCTGTTCTGGACTCAAACGTGACCTGAACCTCATTGGAAGTCACTGATTGGATTGTTCGGCTCTTGGCCCAGCCATAAACAAAACTCTTCCAGGTGAGGGAGGACATGGTTTTGTTAATGTATTTTTATTTTGTATGCACTATATCCAATAACACTGATTTTACCCCCAGGGTGAGATAATCAAACACTGAAGCGGCCTGCACTGGGCCGAGCATTGAGTGTGCCCGAGCTCCTAGTGTACCCGAGCACAGCGATGCTCACTCCATTGATTTGTGTATGTAAGGCAGCCAAACTCCGAACCTAAACACTGAAATATCTTGAGTTTGGTATGAACCCCAAACTTTAAAGTCCGGTTCGTTCATCACTAATGGCTTTAAGCAGAGTGCCAGAGTTCATTTATCCCTAGCAGTTCAACCCTTGGCGATAAGTGATAAATGTACCATAGTAAATTCCAGTAAATAAGCAAAAATCATTTTATCAAAAATACAAAACGTCAGTGTCTGTTGGAGTACTGTCAATACACTTGCCAGCATCTGGCAAATACCTATTTTATCACGCATTATAGATTAACAGATTAATATAATAACTAAAGCCGGCTATACACCTCGTTTGGCTGGCAGCCATGTCAGATGGCTCTCCCTTGTACAGGAGGGCTCGTTCGGACGAGTGCTCCTGTATTCCCTGAGAAAGCTGTCACTTGGCTTGTCCTCCAGTAATATGCTGCAACCTGACAATATGGTCGTCATTCCAAAATCAGTCTTCATGGATTGATATTTCGCACGATAATACATTCGTTGGGGCTTCTGTACATGTTAGACTTCTAGCCGAACCCATCGATACTGGCTGCTTGACATTAGTCCAATGTGTGTGAGGGGCTTAACATTTTTATAGAAGAAGCAATGTAAGATGGATTCCTGTGTATTATGTGACAGCAGAAGGAGGCTGAATACTGTCATAGATTGCCCTTCAATGTGGCTTCTGTCCACTCCGCGTCTATATTGCTATGGCTTTTTCCTGCCTTTGCAGATTGACTCTTTAGAAGCAGCTATGTCCTCCTCCTTTATTTGTATTGTACAATATACAGGAACCTCTAATTAACAATATTTAGTGTGAAGTCTTCATAGCTGCAATTAGATCTGCTTATAGTGAAACTTATAATAATTGTTTTCTGGCAGGTTGGGTCTCACCGTGTGAGGATGTCCAGAGGATTTGAAGCTAATGCACCAGCGTTTGATAGGTAGGTTCAGTCATTTTGGGATCTATTGCCCTACTACAGACAGTGTTTCTTTTTTTTTTTTTTTTTCTTTTATATGTATTCTTAAGGTTGTATGTTACAGTTGCCCTCCCCTAATATGCACATGCTTTCACTACAAGGCACTGCTTGCATTTATTCATTCATTTGTTATTTTTAAGATCTCTGCATGGATTCAGTGAATGGTACCATTTGTGTCTAGGTGCTGAATAAAACACCAGTTAATGACCCCAATCTGATAGAATTACTACACTGATGCATCATAGATCTGTGCTGCTACACCCCACTGAATTTTGGGCTCTTACATTATTCCATACATAGAATCATAAAATGGTGGAGTTGGAAGGGACCTCCTGGGTCATCCGGTCCAACCCCCTGCTCAATTGCATGCACCATCTGCTTTCTTGCCAATAAAGGGTAGGTGGACACACAGCACCTGAAAATAGATGTGCAAGTCAAGTATATATCAATTGTTGGAATATGTGAAAAAAAGATAAAATGCAGTTAGGGGTTACATCCAACATTCCTGATTTATTTCCCCCAATATCCGCCATTATGGGGGAGTCTGAAACATCCCCATCCCCAATAGATGGTCGACCAGTCTCGCCAAAATTTGGGTGCAGCAGGATTTGCTATGTATTGGAATCACTTCTTCAGTTTGACATTGTCCTCTTTCAGGCATTTCCAGACACTGAAGAGACTTTATGGAAGACAAGTGATTGTCAATCTTCTTGGGTCCAAGGAAGGAGAAGCCATGCTCAGCAAAGCTTTCCAGGTACGAAGTAAACCCCCCTGAGTTATCCTTACTGTAGACCCGGGCTCATATCTGTCACATTGTGAATATATGATTTAATACTTTGCACACCTTCCCTCTTTTCTGCAGAATCATTTGAAGGCGTCGGAGCATGTGTCTGACATCCTCATGGTGAATTTTGACTACCATCAGATGGTGCGAGGAGGCAAAGCCGAGAAACTCGTCAGCGTCCTGAAGCCCAAAGTGGCCAGTTTCCTGGAGGAATGCGGGTTCTTTTTCATGGATAAAGATGGAGTTCACAGGTCTGGAAACTCCTCACCTCCTGCATACATGTGCTTATCTGCCTGTAAATTATGTCTCCTGGCAGAGGGGTCTAGATTCTGGATCCCCAGCGATCCTGTGAATGAGGGGTTGAGGCACTCACATAGTGCTGCACTCCTACACTATTAATCCCCCACCTAGAAGAGCAGTGGTCTCCAATCTGTGGCCTCCAGCAATTGCAAAACTACATCTCCTAGCATGCTCTCACGGCCGCAAGCATGCTGGGAGTCATAATTTTGCAGCTGCTGGAGAGCCGTCTGTTAAAGACTTCCCTAGAGAAAAGATATTGGTGTTTTACTCTATCACAGGCTATCCAGTGCATTGTGTCAGTGGACTCCACTATGATGGATTCTGATGATCACTGTGTAAAATGTGTCTTTCATCCTTCTTGTCATAGAACACAAAGCGGCAGCATAAGGTCCAACTGCTTGGACTGTCTGGACAGGACCAACAGTGTCCAGGCTTTCCTGGGCCTTGAGGTAAGGATAACGCCACAAACTGACTGAGGTGTCATTGCCAGAGGGGAAAAGACGTAAAAAATTACTGATCTGTATAATGGTCCAGCCGTTTTAATACAGAATAGGGTAGAACACATAAGCTACATGATAATGCCCCCCCAGGTTGGGTAATATAATGATTGAGGGGGAATAATGTTGGATGGAGGGAAAGGATCCAGTTATGAGTAATAATGGGGATTTTAAGAGCAAGAGTCAATGTATGAAATATGGGAGGCCTGCCTCAATGAATGGATGTGTTTTTTAGATAAAACTTTAAAATGTAGATGGAGAATTCATCTGATTGTCCAGGGTAGTGAATGCTAGAGAACTGGTGCAGCACAAAAAAAATCCTTACCAGTGAGTAGTATAATGGATAGATGAGGGCAGAACTGTGTAGATGACAGTCAGGGTGTCCGACAGAGAAGAGGGAGATAAAGGGCAGTACAGCACTATGTAGAGGAAAGTTATGGTGGTACACGGAAAGAGGGAGATTTAAGATGGTGCAGCACGCAGGAGTACGTTTGTGAGCGAGTGTGATCAATTCGTATAGTATTCTGTGGTGGATGGGTAACAAGTGCAATGACTGGAGGGTGGAGACATCTATGTAACAGCTGGACAGAAATACAAGCTGATGCATTCCGCTCTGAGCACCGCCTTCCTTACTGCACAGGATGAGGCAGAGCGCCTGCAGCAGCATCTCACCTTGCCACTCAAGTCTTTAGTTACTTAAGTCATTCTTATTGGTGACAGTAGAAGTTTCTGAATATATACCGAGAGCCTAAAGGTAGAAATGGGGGGGAGTGGAGAGTGGGAGAGGAGGAAGACTACATATTCTCCATGTAAAACATATTGCAGCCTTTGACTTATTCATACATCACTGATTTATGCAAAATTCGTAATGATTGCTGTGATTAATGTCAGAGCTACGGTAATCCCGGACTGTGACATAGGATCCTGTGTAATCTCTCCACTCATCGTCCTGCCCTGCGGTCAGTCCGCGATCTACAGTCGTGAGTCAGGTTTTCCAGGACATCAGCATTAAGTAGAGTAACAAGACCATGGGGAATTTAAAATGAATGCACTGAACGTGTATATAGTAAGAGGGGACGGACACAACTGAATGAGACGTTCTGATTAATAACAGTAGATTATCTGATCAGTATGTAATGGTCCTGTGTATAGCGGCCGCAGCTTGTGATCTATCACTAGTGTAAAGCAATTGCCTTCAGATTTATAAAGCCAAAGCAATGATTGAAGTGATGCTATTAACCCCTTTGTTGGTCTTTATATTGGCATTATATTATCCATTTGCTTTTTGCTCTATTATTTGCCCAGAATGTGTTCAGTGTCTTTAGTGCTTGATTCACAATTGTATGTAGAGGAATACAGTGCCTACAAGTAGTCTTCAACCCCCTGCAGATTTAGCTGGTTTGATAAGATGCCAATAAATTAGAGCCTTCAAACTGCAAACGAGAGTAGGATTTATTAACAGAAGCATAAATCTTACAAACCAAAAAGTTATGTTGCTCATTTGAATTTTAATAAATTTTAAACATAAAAGTGTGGGTTAATTATTATTCAACCCCTAGGTTTAATATTTTGTGGAATAACCCTTGTTTGCAATTACAGCTAATAATCGTCTTTTATAAGACATGATCAGGCCGGCACAGGTCTCTGGAGTTATCTTGGCCCACTCCTCCATGCAGATCTTCTCCAAGTTATCTAGGTTCTTTGGGTGTCTCATGTGGACTTTAATCTTGAGCTCCTTCCAAGTTTTCAATTGGGTTAAGGTGAGGAGACTGACTAGGCCACTCCAACACCTTGATTTTTTCCCTCTTGAACCAGGCCTTGGTTTTCTTGGCTGTGTGCTTTGGGTCATTGTCTTGTTGGAAGATGAAATTACGACCCATCTTAAAATCCTTGATGGAGGAGCGGAGGTTTTGGCCAAAATCTCCAGGTAGGCTGTGCTATCCATCTTCCCATGGATGCGGACCAGATGGCCAGGCCCCTTGGCTGAGAAACAGCCCCACAGCATGATGCTGCCACCACCATGCTTGACTGTAGGGATGGTATTCTTGGGGTCGTATGCAGTGCCATTCAGTTTCCAAACGTCACGTGTGTTGTTGGCACCAAAGATCTCGATCTTGGTCTCATCAGACCATAGAACCTTGAACCAGTCTGTCTCAGAGTCCTCCAAGTGATCATGAGCAAACTGTAGACGAGCCTTGACATGACGATTTGAAAGTAAAGGAACCTTACGGGCTCGTCTGGAAAGGAGACCATTGCGGTGGAGTACGTTACTTATGGTATTGACTGAAACCAATGTCCCCACTGCCATGAGATCTTCCCGGAGCTCCTTCCTTGTTGTCCTTGGTTAGCCTTGACTCTTCGGACAAGCCTGGCCTCGGCGCGGGAGGAAACTTTCAAAGGCTGTCCAGGCCGTGGAAGGCTAACAGTAGTTCCATAAGCCTTCCACTTCCGGATGATGCTCCCAACAGTGGAGACAGGTAGGTCCAACTCCTTGGAAAGGGTTTTGTACCCCTTGCCAGCCTTGTGACCCTCCACGATCTTGTCTCTGATGACCTTGGAATGCTCCTTTGTCTTTCCCATGTTGACCATGTATGAGTGCTGTTCACAAGTTTGGGGAGGGTCTTAAATAGTCAGAAAAGGCTGGCAAAAGAGATATTTAATCCACACATGTGAAGCTCATTGTTATTTGTGCCTGAACTACTTCTTAATACTTTAGGGGGACCAAACAGAATGCTGGTGGTTTGAGGGGTTGAATAATAAATGACCCTCTGAATTAACTTTTAACGCTTTAAAAAAAAAAAAAAAAAAAAAATTTTGTGGCACTGCATTTCCCACTTCCAGGCTGATCTACAGTCCAAATGTCACAATGCCAAGTTAATTCCGCATGTGTCAACCAGCTAAATCTGCAGGGGGTTGAAGACTACTTGTAGGCACTGTATATACAATATCGCCATCTTTTCACCAAGTTGTGCACAAATCAATAGTGCAAGCAAATGTAAGAAACTTTGTACAATATCTTATCGGAGAAATCTACTTCTTTCTCCACTCATCAATATGCAAGGAAATGGGGGAAATGGAATACAGCTTGCCAGCTTGATTGACACCTGCACTGCATGGAGCGTCCGCTCGGAGACACCTAGGTCCTAACTTCATATCTATAACAAGTCCAGCTATTGAAATCTCGTTCAATCATTATCTAAACAGTGCAATCCAATAAAAAAAAGTGTGTTTCAGCATTACGCTTCATTCATTGTATACCGTACCCTGAGCAAGGTGTAATGCTGAAACGCGTTTGGTTTTTTTATATTGGATTGCACTGTATAGCAGGGGCTGGCTGAGCTTGTCCCTGGGTGGCAGTCTGATCCCTCAGCCCTGAGGAGCAAAAGGGGGGGGGAGGTGCTGTCGGATCCGGCCGATGGAGGAGCGTGGGGAAGGCTGCTATCGGATCCGGCGGGGGGAGGGGGGGGGAGTTTTCTGACACAGCACACTGCCTCTAAGTAACAATGGTCGCTGGCCCATGTCATTAAAGGGGCGGCCCACCAGCCTGGGGAGCACTTGCCCCCCCCCACCTGGGCCTGTCCCCCCTGTGTTTATGTGAAGTTTTAATGATTTTTCAATACATGGATATTGGACCGCCAAAGCCTTTTCTTCTCTTTCCCCACTTATGAGCCACTTGTTCCTCATATGTTACCTTCCAGCTTCTGATCTCAAAATTTATTCTGAAAAATCTTGGTCAAGACAAGTTGACTTCCAGCTTACCTAGGGAGCGGGAGTCCTCTTGTTTTGACCAAGATACCTTTTAGATGATTCTTTTTTTTTTTTTAACAGCTACCTTGAGAGTGAGAGATGGATGTCGTGGTTCAGCTTTCTAGTATGTGTTATATCACCCCCCCCAGACTCAGATGTCATTTTCATGGTAGTGCTTGTATCCAGCTCTCTCCTTTCTTCACTTTGATTGGTAGTTTCCCGACTCCCATAGAAGTGAATGGGGAATTCTCTGCACATTTGCAGCCACTTTTCCGCTCATTTATACGAGTGCAGCTGTCCGCAGATATGGAGTGTGAGCGGCTGTGGAGCTGGACGGATGTAACCTCCAAAACTGCTGAATGATTTATTCTTTCTCATTATTCTCAGATGCTGATAAAACAGTTGGAAGTCCTCGGCCTGGCGGAGAAGCCGCAGCTGGTCACCCGCTTCCAGGAGGTTTTTCGCTCCATGTGGTCCATAAACGGAGACTCCATCAGTAAAATCTATGCCGGCACCGGAGCCCTGGAGGGGAAAGCCAAGGTGATGAACAGACGGAGGAATGGGGGGAGTCCGATAGATGTTTAATTGATTGCAAGTCTGGATGGATTTAGGGGGCGATGCTATATTGAAGATATAAATATCTAATCATCTACCGATTTCCAGATTGAGCCTCATTATCTGAGTAGCCGTGATCACCGTCATGTTAATGTCACATACATTTTGCTCTGCATGTGGCCAAATTATACAGCATGGCAATTGCACTGCCGACCTTTCCATTATTTTGCTCTGGCATAGAATAGGGTGACACCGAGACACCGGTCACATGTTAGAAAGATCATGTTATCAATAGGGTTGGGTTGCAACCTACTGCTGTGACCTTCAACAAAACAAACTATTAGGTTATGGGTGAAAAGCCACTTGTCATGTTGCCTGTTGCCCCCACAAACATACATTGTGTTGGTTGTGCTACTTGCTGTCTCGATTGAAATTTTTTTTTAAGCAATTTTCCTTTTCTTAAACCACTGATATCAGCGGTCCCTCTGTTATACCTCCTGGAAATAAATGGTGAATTATATATCCTCCTGGATGGTGGGGTGCGTCTTGACACCGTCCTACTGATTGTACAATATTATTTGCCCCATTGATAAATGGTGACACTTTGCTGTCATTTTGTTTCTGCATTTCCAGGAGGAATGACTGAGGAACTGCACAACCCAAAGTTTGAATGAAAATATTTTATAATTCAAATATTTACTAACAGTAGATATGTCAGCAGAATGAATATTGCACTCTTTGAAATGAGTAGTCTCAACTAGACATCCCCTATACGTATGTCTGATTTTTCTATATCGCCTCATTGGGGGACACAGGATACCGGGGACACAGGATACCGTGGGTGTATGCTACGGTATCCTGTGTCCCCCAATGATGGCTCAGAGAAAGAGATTTTACGGTGAGTACACAAAAATCTTCTTTTTTTTAACATGTTTCTTGGCAGCACATCCTCTTGTGTAAACGGGACACGCGCTGCCCAGAACTATGGTAGCCGAAGCCGACAGGCCTGTGTATGCTGGCTCCTCTCCTGCAGTGTCAGTGTGTGCACGCACCCTGGATGTTTCTGCTTGGCAGCCAGGTTGCCCCAAATGAGCGCTATCTATCTCTACCCCATGGTGGCAGCAGGGCATTCCTATTGAGGGGGTGGAAAGGTGCTCAAAGTATGAGGCCGTGCCATTAAAGGAGTTTTCTCATCTCAATCAGGGATTCTGTCTCCTATGCGATGCTGTGCTTAGTTTAAATTATGTTTTGGGTAGACGGACTCCCTCTAGACATTTATTTCTAAACTTACTAACTCCAATAGGTGTCACTATCCAGATAGCTTTTCTTTCTCGAGGAGAGCGATATTTCTCCCTCTAATTTGTATTGACGAGTGAATAAATTCACAGACCTGTGATCCATATTTCGTGACCCAAAAATCTCCTGTAACCTGCGGCATCCACACCTCCCTTTTGATTAGCCGGCCCGTAGCGCCATAATAGTACAACAATGATACAGGCTGGTTAATCAATATAGTCTGGGGATACTGCAGGCTGGTGGAGATTGCCAGGGCTCCCAGCCGGTGACCACACAATACTGACCTGGCTGCTTTATCTGGGTCCTGTGAATTGATTTGTTCATCCATCCCAAATAACTGTGTATTTTGTTCCCCGTGGTACGTCATACATAATAGTACATGCACAAATGGTCAAATAAGGAGAGTCGGTGTCAGTTGCCCATTTTGGTCTTTTTTTAAAGCAATTTTGATCAACCCACAATAAAAGGAAGTTCTGCCATGTTTGCTCCAGTCACATTCACAGATGCATAAAATATACATTGAGGCGTCACCCAGAGCACAGTCCTGCCCTCTCGTGCCTGTTTTTGTTTATCCAGTCAGACCCTATTCACATTGGGTAGATGGCTGTAGAGTCGCTTATCTCACTGCGGTGGAATTTAAGGCTAAACCAAAAGATAATTATGAAGGAGCCAAACACTCATTCATCAGGTGAAATGATCTTTTGTGCAGCGCAGAAGACCATAGCTCTCGGCAGCACCTCGTCCTGTGTAAGCAGCATTCGTGCTGCTGAGAACTGTGAGCCTAGGAGTACTGTGCGATCCAATACAGATCTATTACAGATCGCTCAGTGCACATCGTTTATTTTGGTCTGCCCATGTTAAACGACCGCCAATAGGGAACATTTTACCGCTCGGCAGCCATTCAGTGTAAACAGGCTGTAAGATCCTACCTGCTCATCGTAAATACGCCGCTCCCTCCTGCACGTTCCAGTCCTCGCTATTGCCATATACTAACATGGATTTTATTACTTAATCCTGTCTGCTTATGCATCATGTATATAACTGTATTAACTCCTTGCATGCCACTGAAAAGATTTGTGTTTTTACCTTTTTTCTCTTCTTCTCCTCATTGTAAAGTCCATGTTCCTATAGTCTAACTTCTCGCCTGCTTTTCTCCTGCTCCCTCTCGGTTCTTCACCTCCTGATTTTATCACTGAATGGTGAGTATCTCATATAAGGGAAGGTTTTGGGTAGTGTGAAAAAGCTAAGGGGGTGTCCCAAGGCAATATATATCATGTATCCATTTGAGAACGGGGATCCCAAAGTCCCCTGTGTGAGTGGAGTGGTACTGAGCATGTGCATCCATTAGATTGGTGGCTGCACATGGTCAACGCTGCTCCGTTCCAGTTTTAGGTAAGTGGGAATCTCCGCAGCCAGATCACCAGCGATCATACATAATCGATCATTGTTATTTTTGGGACAACCCCTCTACCGATCTCTGGTTCTGATGCTCATGATGGTATGATGATACTTGGCCAAGTGCCGAAAGTGTTGAACTCTCGGCCATCATCCACCTTTTGTTGTTTTTGTTTTTTATTTGTATTTAAAGGGAACCTGTCTTGATTCATACTGCCTGAACTATGGGCAGCATGAATCTGACACCGGAAGTATTAATTCAAACACGGCTCTCCTGAGGTCTTATTAGTCAAATCAGGGTGGGGAGAGGCCGACAGGGAGCTGCTTCGGACTAGTCGGGCTGGGACTATGTCTTGGCTGACTAGTCCAAAGCAGGTCCCTGTCGGCCTCTCCCCACCCTGATTTGACTAATAAGACCTTAGGAGAGCCCTGTCTGAAATTAATGTAAACCTTGAATGATAGCTATCATATAAGACCGCTGCTCCGTTTAAACACCTGACCATGGTTGAACCTGTATCGGGGAGAGGCTTCTGCCATCTTTTTCCTATGTCAAAGACCTATCAATCACCTGAGCCGCCGGCAGAGTTTTTCAGTGAAATATATATTTGACTGTAATGGTGCACATGATTAGGTTCCCTTTAATAGATGTTGGACCTGATTAGACTGGTGCACTTACTATTTAAGACCATGTCAGAAAAGCTGTATAATCCTCAAATTAAATGAGCATTTCTTTAGTTCAACTAGAAGTATACTAGAAAACTTGTCATACCTTGCAAAAGACCTTGAGATTATGTAAGGAAATGACACACAGGAAATAAGTGACTTAACCTAATGTAAGTGGCGTATGTGGCATTCTGTTACCGATTGTATGTATACACTCTCTTCTAAGGACGAAGGTGGGCAAATTCAGGCTAGTGGTGCCCTAGGGGAACAGCTGGTGCCACAGGGCCGAAAAGATCCTTGCACCGCTTCTCTCTATTACTCTTCACCCATGTACTTTATTCTGTAGTAAAATCAGCTGCGGTAGACCTAATTTGGTCCCGAAAGGTAAGGGGTCCACTTTTATCTTCAAAGCAGGTGGAATTGTGACTAGTCAATGGCTAAGGTCCCATTTAGTGTTCCTGCACAAGAGACCCCTCTGTGGCTATCACTGAAAATCAGACATAACTCAAATCCATGTGGGGTGGCTCTGAAGGTGGGACAATTCATATCAAGCTCCTCAATCTCCCTAGATTGTTCCCTGCCTGTCCATTGTGCTGCTCTACCCAGCAATATTAATGTAGTGACCCTTAGGCCCATTTCAAACAGTGCATTTTTGATCCGTTTTTGCATGAAATACAGATCACTTCCAGTGATGCCCAGCAAAGTCATTGAGTTTTCAGAAATGCTGTGCAGACGCTATGTTTTTTCTGGTCATCATAATGGGAGACCCAGACAATGGGGTTTAGGGCTCTGCCCTCCGGAGGTCACACTAGGTACTACAAGTTTGTAGACACCGCCTCCTCCGCTTATAAACCCCCACCGTAGGAGACATCCTCAGTTTTTAACTTAGTGTGCTCGGAGGATCACGCTTTGCTTGCACTTCACTGCATTCGCACAGCTTACGTGATGGCGTCTGAAGACAAGGTAAAATGGTTCCCGTCGGGGACCCTCGACAGTCTCCCCGCTCACCCTTTGTGGAACACGCAGGTGGAGGTATCGGAGGGCAAAAATGCCTGGACACTCTGTGTTCTCCCGGTACGCTGTCGCACTCCCTTTTCCATCCCTTCCTGAGGGCTCTGGAGAATGGGAGTTGGGAGCCTTGCACAGCTCCGCTCCGTCCGAGGCCTCCCTAAATGGTGCTTACAGACCGGACTGGAGCCAGCCCAGTCCGAGGCCTCCCATTATGGTGCTTACACTCCGGACTGGTGCTGCACCCCCGTCCGAGGCCTCCCTAAATGGTGCTTACAGACCGGACAGGCACTGAGGCCCGTGCGTCTCCTGTGTGCCTGGGGGTAGTGTCGGTCACTTTATGTGTCCTGACACTCAGACCGCGCGTACCCTCGGGTCCGCGGTTCTGTCGGTGTACCCTGTGCTGGGGTCACCCTGGCTGACCGCCCTGTGTGTCACAGGGGCTGCGGCTGCGGACTGCAGGTGTCTATATGTACTGACAGTCTGTGTGTGTATGTTGTATTCACACTTCCCGCGCTGCGGGCTCTAGTCACCTCCATTAATGAGGCTGCCTGGAGGATGGGAAGCAGCCCTTGCGGTGACGTCACCGATGGGCGTGTGTGTGTGCTTCCCGCGTGTTCTCGGCGCCGCCCACGACTGTGCTCTCGGCGGCCATCTTCTCCCTCACTCCCGGCTGGGATCTATCGGACAGCACGTGTCTGCACTTCAGGGGAGACCGGAACTCGCGGAGGTCACACACACACACCGCTTCCTCCTACCGCTTCACTGCGGTCGGTAAGCCACCGGGATTCCCGGTTTGTTTTGTGAACTGCAAATTGGCTTATATTCCCCCCACTGTGGCGATGTCCTCAGTTGGGAAGCATGCTGCTAAGGCGGCGGTGGTCACCATTACCTGTGCTACATGCAACGGGACACTGGTGGAGGGGTCCTGCAATAACTGTGGACGCCCAGAGACCCGGACTGGCACTGCTGAGTCTGCAAATCCGGGATTATACCCTGAGGTTCAGGTGATCCCAGGGCCATGGGAAACGCAGAATAGGATCAATGAATCCCTGCTGTCCCAGATGTCCTCCATGTCGCAATCCCTGGAGGCACTTCATAGGAGACTGGAAAACCCAGCTACTCCTCCCAGTTACCCCCGGGTGGCTCTTACTTCTACTGTGAGACCCCCTAAGCGAGCACGTGAGCCTTCTCCCGAGCTCCAGGCTCCTTCTGAGGAGGAGCGTTCCTCTGATGGTGAGGAAGATGATGGGGGTTCTACTCTCGGGTCTATGTCTGAACCTCCAGATGGGGTGGAGGATCTGGTGTCCTCCATCAATGAGACATTACGTCTTGTCACCCCTCCTGAGGAGGTGACTGTGCACCCCAAGGAGGTCTATCAATGGCTGCGGCCGGAGGCTAGACCAAGTGGATCCTTCATGGACCACACTAATTTTGGAAGGGTGATTAGAGCACCCAGGTTACATCCTGGGCGGCGTTATGTCCGTAAACCCAAGGACAATCGCTTTCCCTTTCCCCAGGAGGTGCTTCAGGAATGGTCGCAGTCTCCAAAGGTGGACGCTTCCATGACCAGGATTGCTGCACGCTCCTTGTTTTCTGCCTCTGATAGCTCCTCATTGAAGGATGCTACTGATAGACAGGTCGAGCAACTCGCCAAGTCTTCCTATGAGGCTGTGGGGTCTTCCTTTGCCCCCAATTTTGCCGCGGTCTGGACCCTACAAGCGATTACCACCTGCTTGGATGGTATCACTGAACTAGCTAGGTCCAGTCCAGAGGTCCTGGCGCTTACCGACAGAGCAAGGGCTTATGCGGATTACGCCAGGACGGCAACTTTGGAAACTGCCACTCGCTCTGCTGTGGCCTCTGCCAATGCAATTGCGATCCGCAGGCTGTTGTGGCTGCGTCTTTGGGACTCAGATACCACATCCAAGAAGATTTTGCAGAATCTTCCATTCGCTGGTGACAGGCTTTTTGGCACCGAGCTGGACAAATTGATAAAGGATTCTGCTGAGTCTAAGATCCCGCAGAATAAGCCTAAGCCACGGTACACCGTGAAAAGGAACCCTAAGCAGTGGTCCTTTCGATCCAGCTCCCAGTCATCAATGACGTCCGCTCGCTCGGACCGAGGGGGCAAGCCTGCTACTCAGTGGCGTTCCAAGAGTCGTCAGAAGAAACCGGCGGGGGCAGCGGCTGCCACCCCCAAGCCCGCTTCG
Source organism: Allobates femoralis (assembly GCA_033576535.1). NCBI lineage: Eukaryota > Metazoa > Chordata > Amphibia > Anura > Aromobatidae > Allobates > Allobates femoralis. Next base: position 44,634,098 of record JARQOC010000002.1, on the reverse strand, counting down.
ACATGACTCGCTCTCTCGTCCTGCCTCCCCACAGGTGGGGGGACGCCTGTCTCGATTTCAGGACAGGTGGCTCCTTCACATTCAAGACCAGTGGGTTCGAGACGTAGTCTCACGAGGTTACAGGATAGAGCTGACATCAAAACCAATACCCCGATTCCATCGGTCGGTTCCATCTCCAGAAAAAGCTCAGGCTTTTCACCTGGTGTTGGAGGGACTCCGCAGAGACGGAGTGGTGGTCCCAGTGCCCACGGAAGAGAGGTTCAGGGGTTTTTACTCCAACCTCTTTATTGTCCCAAAGAAGGACGGCTCTTTTCGCCCGGTGTTGGACCTCAGGTTGTTCAACCGTCACGTGTTGGTTCGGAAGTTCCGCATGGAATCCCTGCGCTCCGTGATCGCGGCTGTGTCACAGGGAGACTTCCTAGCGTCCATCGATATCAGGGACGCTTACCTTCACGTGCCCATTGCACCAGATCATCAGCGCTGGTTGAGATTCGCAGTGGGGGAAGAGCACTTCCAATTTGTGGCACTGCCATTCGGGCTAGCCTCGGCACCGCGGGTGTTCACAAAGGTGATGGCCTCCATGATGGCTCTCCTGCATGTGCAGGGACACGCCGTCATACCCTATTTGGACGACCTGCTGGTCAGGGCGCCATCGGAAGACCTTTGTCGGGTGAGCCTGGAGGTGACCATGAAGTCTCTGGAACAGTTCGGGTGGCTTCTCAACATTCAAAAGTCGACCCTGGTTCCGACCCAGTCATTGACGTATCTGGGCATGGACTTCCACACGGACTCAGCCCTGGTGTCCCTACCTCAAGCCAAACAGCTAGCGATCCACTCAGGAGTGCAGAATGTCCTCCTGTCACCACAATCATCCCTACGGGTATTGATGAGACTGGTGGGACGCATGGTAGCGGCGATAGAGGCGGTGCCGTTCGCACAGTTTCGCCTCCGTCCTCTCCAGCTGGAGATTCTTCGCAGATGGGACAAGAGGACGATCTCGCTGAATCGGCTGGTGACGCTGTCACAACCGACCAGGGACTCCCTACAGTGGTGGCTCCAGCCACGTCACCTGTCACGAGGCCGGTCCTTCCTAAAACCGTCATGGTTAGTGGTGACCACCGACGCCAGTCTGAAGGGCTGGGGAGCGGTGTTCTTACACCACAGGGCTCAAGGCCTCTGGACTCAGTCGGAGTCGGCATTGCAGATCAACGTGCTGGAGATCAAGGCGGTCTATCTGGCGCTCCTGGCGTTTCAGAAATTCCTGTCAGGACAACCCATTCGGGTGCAGTCCGACAATGCGACGGCCGTCGCCTACATAAATCATCAGGGAGGGACCAGAAGTGCTCAGGCCCTCGCCGAAGTCCACCGCATTCTAGCTTGGGTGGAGGAAAACGGCTGCCTGATCTCCGCAGTTCACATCCCAGGGGTCGAGAACTGGGAGGCCGACTACCTGAGCCGACAGGGGATGGACGCCGGAGAGTGGTCTCTACATCCAGACGTCTTCCGGGACATCTGCGGCAGATGGGGCACTCCGGACGTGGATCTGATGGCCTCACGGCTGAATCATCAGGTGCCCCAATACATGGCAAGATCGTGGGATCCTCAGTCTCTGGGGGCGGATGCCCTGATCCTGAGTTGGTCCAGCTTCCAGCTGCCATATGTGTTCCCGCCTCTGGCTCTGATTCCCAGGGTCCTGTGGAAAATCAGGACGGAATGCAGAGTAGCCATTCTAGTGGCTCCAGATTGGCCCAGGAGGTCCTGGTACCCGGACCTGTGGCAACTGTCAGGCGGACACAGGTGGGCTCTTCCAGAACGCGCAGATCTACTCGCGCAAGGCCCATTCTTCCACCTCAATTCCAGGGCCCTCAGATTGACTGCATGGCTCTTGAGGCCTGGCTGCTGACATCCAGAGGCTTCTCTCCTACAGTGGTTGCCACTATGAATAGGGCTAGGAAACCTGTTTCCAGGAAGATATACCACAGAACGTGGAAAATCTTTTTCTCCTGGTGTGCCTCTGGTGGACGCTCACCGTGGCCATTGTCCATCCCGACATTGTTGGCCTTCCTACAGTCGGGGTTGGAGTTGGGATTATCCCTTGGCTCTCTGAAAGGTCAAGTATCAGCACTTTCAGTGCTGTTTGACAGGCGCTTGGCGCTCCTCCCGAAGGTCCGTCAATTTCTGCAGGGGGTATCTCGGGTGGTTCCGCCTTACAGGCGACCCCTGGACCCTTGGGACCTCAACATAGTCCTGACGGCTCTGCAGAAACCGCCGTTTGAGCCTCTGAGAGACATCTCTCTCTCTCGTCTGTCCCAGAAAGTGGTCTTTCTGGTGGCAATTACGTCTCTGAGAAGGGTCTCAGAATTGGCTGCACTTTCGTGCAAGTCGCCCTTTCTGGTGGTTCACCAAGACAAGGTGGTGTTGCGCCCACGGCCAGAATTCTTGCCGAAGGTGGTTTCAACGTTTCACCTAAACCAGGAGATTGTTCTCCCATCATTTTGTCCCGCTCCCGTTCATCAGGTTGAGCGCGACCTCCATACTCTGGATCTCGTGAGGGCTGTACGCATTTATGTGTCCAGGACCGCCTCCTTTAGGAGTTCGGATTCCTTATTTGTCCTCACGATGGGTCGCTGTAAGGGGTCCGCGGCTTCGAAGTCGACCTTGGCCAGATGGATCAAGGCTCCCATTCAGGAGGCTTACCGGTCTTCTGGTTTGCCTCTCCCGGTGGGTTTGAAGGCACACTCTACTAGAGCTGTAGGTGCCTCCTGGGCCTTGCGACATAGAGCGTCTGCTCTACAGGTGTGTCAGGCGGCCACTTGGTCCAGCCTGCACACTTTCTCTAAGCACTATATGGTGCATGCCCATGCCTCTGCGGATGCGAGTTTGGGCAGGCGGGTTCTCCAGGCGGCGGTTGCCCACCTCTAAAGGGAACCATGTATTATCCGTCTTGTTGAGGAACTCTTCCCGCCCTGGGGTATTGCTTTAGGACATCCCCATTGTCTGGGTCTCCCATTATGATGACCAGAAAAAAGAGAATTTTGTTTACGTACCGTAAATTCTTTTTTCTTTAATCATCAATGGGAGACCCAGCACCCACCCATTTGTTCCGTTGCATGTTGTGCATTTGATCTGTTCTCTGTTGAGACAGTGTTTTCCGGGTTGTTACACCGTCTGTGCACGGCATTCTTCCCGATGTTTCGGGTGTGGTTTATTTTCTCCTCGCAGCTTATGGACTAAACTGAGGATGTCTCCTACGGTGGGGGTTTATAAGCGGAGGAGGCGGTGTCTACAAACTTGTAGTACCTAGTGTGACCTCCGGAGGGCAGAGCCCTAAACCCCATTGTCTGGGTCTCCCATTGATGATTAAAGAAAAAAGAATTTACGGTACGTAAACAAAATTCTCTTTTTTTACTGGTCCGTTTTTGGGGCAGAAAACAACCAGAAAAATATGAGCGTGTCAATTAATGATCCGTTTTCTCAATTGACTCCATTGTAATGAAAAACAAAAAAATAGAAAAGCAGCAAAAACGTGATGCGTTTTGGGTTTGGTTTTTTTCCCCAAAGACGGATCCAGTTTTGCTGCTGAAAATTCTACAAAAACGTAGCACAAAAAAAAACAGATGAAAGATGCAGCATGTGCACATGACCTAAAGCTCCAGGCAGGTCACCGTTGAGTAGGACATACCTGAAGATGGTGACGCTCGGGCTCCACAAGTTTCTGGACTTCCACTGATTCTGAACGTAGACATCCAAGATGCTTTATCAGCCACAAAGACCGAAGCCTTAAAGTGTTTTTAATTATTTCATAAAACAATAGTGCATGAGAAAATAAGCAACTCTGTAATATCTTATCAGAGGAATCTACTTCTTTGATCAGTCATCATCAAAATTCTCCATTATGATGTAAAATCTGTCATCAGGGAAGACTTTCCCATCACCTAGATAGATGACAGCTGGTGCTGCTGAGATTCGATGATGACGGGAGGAGCTAGGGGCAGAGGGAGGAAGTAGGGAAGGGAGGAGGAGCGAGAGGCGGAGGGAGGAGGAGCGAGAGGCGGAGGGAGGAGGAGCGAGAGGCGGAGGGAGGAGGAGCGAGAGGCGGAGGGAGGAGGAGCGAGAGGCGGAGGGAGGAGCGAGAGGCGCGGAGGGAGGAGGAGCGAGAGGCGCGGAGGGAGGAGGAGGAGAGGCGCGGAGGGAGGAGGAGCGAGAGGCGCGGAGGGAGGAGGAGCGAGAGGTGCGGAGCTCCACCCCCTCCTCACTCTATAATCTACATAGACGACAGCTGGAGCTGAGGAGATTCTATCTCAGTAATGGGGAAGTCTTCACTGAATACAGATTGTACATCATAATTAGGAATTTTTATAATGATTAAGCAATTCTGGCAGAGAAAGAAGCAGATTCCTCTGAAAGATATATGACAAAGTCGTTTATTTTTATGTGCACTATTGATGTCTGAAATAAAAATTTAAAATGATGATTACTCTTCAAGCTTGATTAGACCTGTACAAGGATTAAAATAAATAGTCTCTCTTTATGTATAGAAAAGCAGTCCTCATTATTAACGCATTCATTTTTTCAGGGTGGGAAGTTGAAGGACGGTGCGCGGTCGGTGACTAGGACGATACAGAACAATTTTTTTGATGGCTCGAAACAAGAAGCAATCGATGTCCTGCTGCTGGGAAACACCTTAAACAGTGACCTGGCGGATAAAGCGCGAGCTCTTCTGACCACAGGAAGCCTACATGGTAAGTATGAATCCAGGGGGTAAAGAGAAAACCTAGGAGGTAAGACGTGACCTCTGTAGGTGGAGACTGTGGTGGTTGTCGCCTCTCCTGCAGCATTCAGGACCCTCTAACATAAGAGGTGCTGGAGCTTTGGATGCAGAACTCCTGTGCCCAATGTCACTAATATTTAGTCATGAAATTTTAATGTTAATGAAACTTGTGGATGTTTTTCTCTGTGTTTCTGCTATTAACCAGCTGTCTTCTTCCCTCCTGCTGCACGCTCAGTATCTGAGCTCATGTTACAATCAGGTATGGTTTATTACATTGTCGGCTGTAATTAGTATCTTCTTTGCCTAATATTTTACTTGTTAAAAAAATTCTCTTGAGATATTACACATTTAGGGTATTGAACAGAAACCTTGGTGGTCATGGCCATAGTGATTACATGTATCCCCCTCCATTGATTTGCTGTACATACACGTGGGGGGGGGGGCGTAGTACTTGATAATTCCAGTGTCTGTAAATACTTTCTATAGACTACATTCTGTCTTGTTTCTTGTAGCGTCTTCGAAAGTGTTAGAGGGCATGTGCGAGAACTATTACAGGTACGCCAGGCCGAGAAAAATCAGGATCTGCACAGGGACCTGGAATGTTAATGGCGGGAAGCAGTTCCGCAGCATCGCATTTAAGAATCAGACGCTAACAGACTGGCTGCTGGACGCACCGAAAATTGCCGGGATCCAGGAATTCCAAGGTAACTGAGGTCCTATACTGTGTAATGTGACTCCAATGATCAAATACAGATCCACAGCCGCATGTGATGGATTCCTACGATTTCTATGAATCAGTAGGAAGTTATAAATCTGGACAATCATTTGGGATACTGTCACCCGGGCCCGACTGATGACCCGTCTCGGCACCCGGGCCCGACTGATGACCCGTCTCGGCACCCGGGCCCGACTGATGACCCGTCTCGGCACCCGGGCCCGCCTGATGACCCGTCTCGGCACCCGGGCCCGCCTGATGACCCGTCTCGGCACCCGGGCCCGCCTGATGACCCGTCTCGGCACCCGGGCCCGCCTGATGACCCGTCTCGGCACCCGGGCCCGCCTGATGACCCGTCTCGGCACCCGGGCCCGACTGATGACCCGTCTCGGCACCCGGGCCCGACTGATGACCCGTCTCGGCACCCGGGCCCGACTGATGACCCGTCTCGGCACCCGGGCCCGACTGATGACCCGTCTCGGCCACCCGGCCCGACTGATGACCCGTCTCGGCACCCGGGCCCGACTGATGACCCGTCTCGGCACCCGGGCCCGACTGATGACCCGTCTCGGCACCCGGGCCCGACTGATGACCCGTCTCGGCACCCGGGCCCGACTGATGACCCGTCTCGGCACCCGGGCCCGACTGATGACCCGTCTCGGCACCCGGGCCCGACTGATGACCCGTCTCGGCACCCGGGCCCGACTGATGACCCGTCTCGGCACCCGGGCCCGACTGATGACCCGTCTCGGCACCCGGGCCCGACTGATGACCCGTCTCGGCACCCGGGCCCGACTGATGACCCGTCTCGGCACCCGGGCCCGACTGATGACCCGTCTCGGCACCCGGGCCCGACTGATGACCCGTCTCCGGCACCCGGGCCCGACTGATGACCCGTCTCGGCACCCGGGCCCGACTGATGACCCGTCTCGGCACCCGGGCCCGACTGATGACCCGTCTCGGCACCCGGGCCCGACTGATGACCCGTCTCGGCACCCGGGCCCGACTGATGACCCGTCTCGGCACCCGGGCCCGACTGATGACCCGTCTCGGCACCCGGGCCCGACTGATGACCCGTCTCGGCACCCGGGCCCGACTGATGACCCGTCTCGGCACCCGGGCCCGACTGATGACCCGTCTCCGGCACCCGGGCCCGACTGATGACCCGTCTCGGCACCCGGGCCCGACTGATGACCCGTCTCGGCACCCGGGCCCGACTGATGACCCGTCTCGGCACCCGGGCCCGACTGATGACCCGTCTCGGCACCGGGCCCGACTGATGACCCGTCTCGGCACCCGGGCCCGACTGATGACCCGTCTCGGCACCCGGGCCCGACTGATGACCCGTCTCGGCACCCGGGCCCGACTGATGACCCGTCTCGGCACCCGGGCCCGACTGATGACCCGTCTCGGCACCCGGGCCCGACTGATGACCCGTCTCGGCACCCGGGCCCGACTGATGACCCGTCTCGGCACCCGGGCCCGACTGATGACCCGTCTCGGCACCCGGGCCCGACTGATGACCCGTCTCGGCACCCGGGCCCGACTGACATACCACATTTTTTTAAAAGCTGAGTTAAAGGAATGGTTCATACTGAAATCCATTCCCCTTAGATAAACACCACAAGGAGAGAGAGACAGTGAAAAGTGGGAAGAGACAGCGCACTGGAGGATGGTGAGCAGCAGCACCCGCCTAGCCACGGCCACCCTGTGCAGCAGTGGGCTCCACCCGCGTTCCTTGGTGGCGCTGTGATTAGTAGCCAGGTTATTTGGATTTATATGGTCTGGGAACTTGCTATCAACCTTATGGAGACAGCGAAGTAGGTGAGGAGATTGTAGCCACCTCCCTCCTCTCAGATATATGCAAATTTGCACTTCACTAAGGAAGTAGTGAAACTCCAGTGCTTAGTGAAGTGCAAATTTGCATATGTCTGAGAGGAGGGAGGTGGCTACAATCTCCTCACCTACTTTGCTGTCTCCATAAGGTTGATAGCAAGTTCCCAGACCTTGTCCTAGCCCACTCACACAGCCAGATCAGAATATCCCACAACCAGTGGCGTAACTACCGGCATAGCAGACGTAGCAGTCGCTTTGGGGCCCGGCGCTTGTGGGGGGCCCGGACCCAGCGCCGCTACGCTGCTATACCGGCAGCTGCGATACCTGTTGTTGTGTGGCCGTGGGGGTGGGGGCCCGGCGGGGGGCGCCCGCGCCCGACGGGGCCCCCCTGGTGAGGTGGATGCCGCTCCTATTCAAAGCGGCCGCAGGCGCCGCACACAGAGATCAAAGGCCGGGCTGCCGCCGCCAGACTGTTGTAGTCTGCTGCCTGCCTGTGACCCTGTGTGTTCTCTGCGCACTGCGCAGTCTGTGGAGTTGGTCACCTGCCCCCTGGCCGGCCTGTGTCCCCCGCTATTCTATCCTCCTCTATCCCTATCCTGTCCCCTGTCCTCTCCCTGGGTGTAAAAAAATAAAAAAACTCCTCCGGGAGTATACATTACCTGTCACCGGCTCCAACGCTGCCGCACGATCAGGGCTAAAGGACCTGTGATGATGTAAGAGCCCGGTCACATGACCCGGTCAGCTGACCGGGTCATGTGACTCTGACATCATCACAGGTCCTTTAGCCCTGATCGTGCTGCAGCGTTGGAGCCGGTGACAGGTAATGTATACTCCCGGAGGAGTTTTTTTATTTTTTTACACCCAGGGAGAGGACAGGGGACAGGATAGGGATAGATGAGGATAGAGAAGCGGGGGACACAGCAAAGAATAGCGGGGGCACATCATATAGAGTAGGAGAGGGAATAAGATGGAGGAGGCAGGAGTAGGGAGAGACAGGGGACCGCAGGTTCCACACGGATCCTGCAGATCGGATGGCTATTTGCCATCCGATTGCAGGGATCCGTATGGATCCGTGCCTGTCCGTGGGATCCCCCTTCAAAGTCGGATCCCACGGACAGGCACAAAATCGTTATGTGAAACCAGCCTTAGTCCCACTCCCTCACAGCAGACAAGCAGGAAGAGGAAGGAGCTGCTGCACTGCCCGGAGAGAGGGTGAGAGAGAGGCCGGCTATTATTAACACTATTTACTGACAGTGAGGAGCGGCAGCATGGGGAGGCCTTACTGAGGGGGGTGGGGGCCTGTATACCCTGTGTGTGCTGCTGGGACTCTGGGAGCTGTATACCTCCCTGTGTGTGCTGCTGGGAGCTGTATACCTCCCTGTGTGTGCTGCTGGGAGCTGTATACCTCCCTGTGTGTGCTGCTGGGAGCTGTATACCTCCCTGTGTGTGCTGCTGGGAGCTGTATACCTCCCTGTGTGTGCTGCTGGGAGCTGTATACACCCTGTGTGTGCTGCCGGGAGCTGTATACCCTGTGCCGGGACTCCTGTATACACCCTGTGTGTGTCGGGAGCTGTATAAACCCTGTGTGTGTCGGGAGCTGTATAAACCCTGTGTGTGTCGGGAGCTGTATAAACCCTGTGTGTGCCGGGAGCTGTATAAACCCTGTGTGTGCCGGGAGCTATATAAACCCTGTGCCGGGAGTTGTATACACCCTGTGTGTGCCAGGAGCTGTATAAACCCTGTGCCGGGAGCTGTATAAACCCTGTGCCGGGAGCTGTATAAACCCTATGCTGGAACTCTGGGAGCTGTATACCCTGTGCTGGGAGCCTGTGCGCCGGAGGAGGAAGCATGAAGACCCGGAGGAGCACGGTGTCAGAGCAGCGACAGCGGCAGGGATAAGTAAGTATAATGATGTATTCCTTTACAGGTGTGCAGCAGCAGCAAGGGGGGGCCCTGTATACCACCACTGTGGCCTGTATATACCACCACTGGGGCCTGTGTATACCACCACTGGGGCAGCTGCTGTAATACTGCTGAGGCCTGTATATACCACTGGGGAGGCTGCTGTATACCACTGGGGCCTGTATATACCACTGGGGCTGCTGTATATACTGCTGGGGCCTGTATATACCACTGGGGAGGCTGCTGTAATACTGCTGGGGCCTGTATATACCACTTGGGAGGCTGCTGTATACCTCTGGGGCTGCTGTATATACTGCTGGGGCCTGTATATACCACTGTGAAGGCTGCTGTATATACTGCTGGGGCCTGTAAGAGGGTGTGTCTTGAAGGGGGCGTGTCATTGGGGGCGTGTCTTGGAGGGGGCCCCGTTCAAAAGTTTGCTATGGGGCCCTGCCAGTTCTAGTTACGCCCCTGCCCACAACACTACACTGATGAGGGGCAGGCACCCCGAAACGCAGCGTCTGTAGTTTGGGGTTCTGATCTGGCACAAATCCCTTTGTCATATTAAAAGCTTGTTGGAAAGCGATTATGACTTCGAGGAAGCTGCTTAAATGTGGCACTGGAGTTTCTCTACTTCCTTAGTGAAGTGCAAATTTGGATTTATATATAATTCACACCCTCTAAAATCACCCGATTCAATAGAACCCGGATCCTGTCTAGTACGCATAAACTATCGAGCAATGATTGGGGCCTGATACTGAGCTACATAATAGCTACATACTGAGCTTTAAAGGAAGACTATATCACTCTTCCTTTTACATCATTGGCTAAGACTATTGCTTTAATTCCCCCACCATGCTTTACACTGCAGCCCTTTGCTCTGTGCATTAGTACAGGATCATCGCTTGTGCAAAGAAGTTATTTTACAGCAAACTTAGAAATGGAAGAAAAGAAAAGCAACTGACTTGTGAGAAAAAGGATTAGTATGTGGTGTTCCTGGAATAGGCATTGACGCTCTGTGATTTTAGAAGATTTTATCAAGGGTCTTTATAGGATGGGACTAATAAGGCGACAACATCCAATAGGTGTCAATAGAGAGATGGTTTGCTCCCTTAGGCGGCCGTCACATGCAACGATTTCTTGCCCGATATCGTTTAAGCGATCTCCTTTTTGATCGCTTAAGCGAGATCGGGCAAGAAATCGTTGCATGTAATCAAGCGATTTACGATGTGAAATCGCTTGATCGTGACATCGCTGATCTGAGCTCCGGAGCTCACATCTAGAGATGAACGATGCCACGATCTGCTTCATCGTGGTGTATAACACCACGATGAGCGATCTCCCAGCGGCAGAGCCTATGCTGGGAGATGGTAACTATGGTACACGTCGGGTTACTAAGCGATGCGCGGCGCCTAGTAACCCGATGTGTACCATAGTTACCAGCAAGATCGCGGATCCACATCGCTGGTGAGTCTGTCTGTGTGACATCTCACCAGCGATGTGAGCGATATTGTAAGCGATTGCGCGTGCACGTGATCGCTTACAATATCGCTATAGATATCTCAGCGTGTGACGGCCGCCTTACTTTCACTTTTGGATTGTTTGGTCTTGACTGGCCGTACACCTCATCCTTCTGCCAATACGGTAGTTATTACTCCCTAAAACAAAACAAAAATGGCCGAATTCCAGAATGAATTAATTCTTTTTCTTTGTCATCAAAAAAGTCTGGACACCACTGTTCCCATTAGAAGTTAAAAAGCGGATATATCCATCTGTATCGGCCTCACAATAATGACGGCTTCTCTGTTCCTTCCTTGTATTAGAAAGAAGAAGCAAACCGACAGATATATTCGCCATCGGATTTGAGGAAATGGTGGAATTGAACGCAGGGAACATTGTCAATGCCAGGTGAGGCCAAACCTTGTGTCTCATACAATTGCACCATTTCTCATACAGGAGCCTTATCAAGTCTGGACCTGTGCAGAAGAGTGAAATTCATTTCATCAGGCCCGTTGTTATCATCCAGAAAAGTCTGATAAGCCACTTTTTTTTTTTTTATTAATCCCTTTATTGGAATTATGATTTATAAGAGCCAATGACATGGGATGGCCCAAGATCGACACTATTACAGACAGGTGATGGGTGTCTGATTTATGGAGGACCCTCTGGTGCCAGTGTTCACCAACCCTTCATTTCACTGCCATCCCCCAACCCAGAGCCAGCGATAACCAACACTTCAAGCTCCCCTTACCCCTTCTAGGGTCATTGATCGCCAACCCCCATGCATCTAAGGACCAATTACTGAGAATTGGCCCACTCACAAAGGCTAGTTACTGCTAATACCCCCCTTCCTCCCAGCAATTGCCAACATCCCCCCTAATGTGTTGGCACCTCGGGTCCCTAGCTATTTATCTGTCTCTACAGCACAACTAACCAGAAGCTGTGGGCTGCGGAGCTCCAGAAGACCATCTCCCGGGATAATAAGTACGTTCTCCTGGCCTCAGAACAGTTGGTCGGCGTTTGTCTCTTCGTCTTCATCAGACCCCAGCATGCTCCTTTTATCAGGTCAGTCACCATTCTTGGCAGCACAAGTCCATAATTGCCTATTTCTTCATTACTGAGTGTTATGACTTTGTATTCCAGGGATGTGGCTGTAGACACGGTGAAGACCGGCATGGGGGGAGCCACCGGAAACAAAGGCGCGGTGGCCATCAGGATGCTGTTCCACACCACCAGCCTCTGTTTTGTCTGCAGTCACTTTGCCGCTGGGCAGTCCCAAGTAAAAGAAAGGAACGAGGATTATCATGAAATCGTCCGCAAGCTTAGCTTCCCCATGGTAAGAGGGCAGCATGGCTACCACCTTCTTCTGGAGGTCTCTTCCTTACTGCAGAATATGTTGGACCTGATCAGTTTGATCTTGTGATTCCCACCAGGGCCGGATGCTGTTTTCTCACGACTACGTCTTCTGGTGCGGAGATTTTAATTATCGCATTGACTTGCCTAACGAAGAAGTGAAAGATCTGATCAGGAATCAGAACTGGGATTCACTCGTAGGGGGAGATCAGCTGTTCAAAGAGAAGAAGAAGAATGAACACGTATGATAAACTTACAGGGGGATGAAAAGCTCTAAATATCTAATATCTTTTGTGTTTTTGTCTCTTGTTTGCCTGTATGCATGCTTCTATTCCCAGACAGCAAGCTGAGATCTTGAAAGTAGAAAAAAAATCCTTAAACCTGAATTTATCATGAAGTTTTCTGTTTTCTGGTATAAAGATCCTCATAATGTCACAAACGTTTCAGCAACTTGCATATGTGATAAAATGTTGTGACTTTTGGCATTTCTCCTTCGCCTCATTGTGGGGACACAGGACAATGTTTCATAGGGTGCTGTGTCCCCCAATTAGAGGCTCAGAGAAAAGGATTTAACGGTGAGTACACACACACATCCCTTTTTCTCCTTCGCCTCATTGGGGGACACAGCACCCTATGAAACAGAGTCCTATGTCCCCCAATTACAGGCTCTGAGAAAAGGATTTTACGGTGAGTGCACGCAAAAATCCCCTTTTTTCATGCCAGTGCTGGGTGACTCCTTCGAAGTAGGTGAAGCTGGAACAGGGCATGGCAAATGCCAGCCAATCAAATTGATCATATTATTGCGCTGCAGTAGTGGCGGAAAATGCCAAAACCTTTCTGTTGGAGGCGCACGACAGGTGTTAGATGCACTGAATTCATTAATAGACATTTCCTTAAGGAATTTGGTGCATCCTACCCCAGCGCTGCATTTACCTACTTAAAAGGCTGTAATGTTAATGACTTGCAGCCATAATCTACGTGCAGATTACAGAACAACAAAAGAGCTTTTTCACTATAGGTCCATTAGTGTCAGGTATAAAATCCTCATGACATGATCCCTTTTTAGCTTTAGGCTAAGTTCAGACAGAGCACTTGTGGTCTGTTATTTGTTGATGCGTTTTTGGAGCAGATCGTCTTTTTGCGAAAAAGCATCACAAATGCATCATCCGTTTGTGCTGCTTTATTGCTCTGTTTTCAGGGGACACAAACACACACACTTTCCTATCCTCCCACGGTCAGCTCCAGTGATATCTTCCTCCCGGGTATGGGCAGGTCCTGTCCGTGAGTAGTACGAGTACTTTCAGGACCTAGCACCACGTGACTCTCTGGCCGAGTCATATGGTGGTAGGTCCTGGAAGTACAGTACCCAACTACCCACAGGTCCTGCGATGCCCAAGAGGAAGACCTCACCGTGGGATTGCTTGGGAGGATAAGTGTTTAGATGTGGTGCAGAATGCGCAGCAGAAAAAACGAGCACTAATTAGCGCTCGATATTTTCTGGATCTGGTTTCTGCACCTCTATGGCTGCTTTCATGTCAGTGTTTCTCGACATTCATGGCAGATCCGGCACTTTGCCGTATCTGCCGCCTAATGGAACACTTCCGGCAAGACTGCGTTCTGCCTAATTCATTCTCTATGGGACTTGCTACCAGCGTTTTTTTCCGTTGCCACAAGTGCTGGATTGGCTGGATCGCGGTAAAACCCAAGTTGTGCACATGTAAACACATGGAATGAATTGGGCTGTGCACAGTCTTGCTGCAAGTGATTTGTTCGGGGATAGATGCGGCAAAACTGCCGGATCTGCCGCGAATGCCGAGAAACACTGATGTGAAAGTAGCCCAACGCAGCAGTCAAAGATGCAGCATCTTAACAGCAAATTGAAAATCCCATTCACTTTGCTGGCAGACGTTTTGACTGGTCCATTTTTGGTGCAGTTTAAAAAAAAACACAGCATCCGAATCGTCCAGTGTGAACTTCGCCTAAGTTACATGAATAGGATTTTGTCATCTGATCTTTTCTGATAGAGCAGGATCACTCAACATCCCAGAGAATCCATCTGATTATGCCAATGACGCTTTGATTAAACCCTAATCCAATTGTCAGCATAGTGTGCGCACACTGTAGTGAGAAGATGAAAAACATTTTCTCCATTCGCCTTCCACGACAGCATTGGAGGATGTCGTCCACGCCCTATTGGGGGACAGGAACACAGAGAGGTTAAAAGCCCCTCCCCTTCCTCAGTACTCCAGTGTCTTCCTGTCCCCCTTGGGGCATGGAGAGGTTCCAGTGCTGTCAGGCCGGCAGAGGCAGCATTGGGGTGTACTTACAGCCGGGCCAGGGATGGACGTCGGGGGCGGCCTCCTCCTCCTTCTCGGGGCTCCCGTGGTGGGACCATCCGGCCTTCCTGCGTCCTACGGGGCAAAGCAGGCCGTGTATTGCAACGCCGGAGGCCTGTTCAGCTCTCCGGCGTCTCCCTCCTCCAGCTGCGGTCCCTGGGGCATGCATCAGAGGTGCCGCGGAGGCACTTCCGGTTTCGGGTGTGGCACTTCCGGTTCCGGGATGGCACTTCCGGTTTCGGGCGACGGCTCCTGTAAGGGCTGTGGCAGGCTGGGCGCGGCTCCAGGGAACCCAGCAGGACTTTCGCGCGCTACTGCCCGCGGCCGGTGACCAGGAGGAGGGAGGGAACAGGAGTTCCTCGTTGGGGGCACGGTACTTCTGGATAAGTACCCGCCGGAAGCTACACCCAGGTAAGGCTGATCCCTGACACATGGAGGGTGATAGGCTTCCACCTCTGCTTCTGCAGAGCCCAGCGTTCCCCCAGCTCATGTAAGTGTTTCTGGGGGTGGTCACAAGGGGTCGAGTTATTTAGGCCCTGCACTCACACTGGGACCCCTTCTCTTCCCTTTTTGTCTATAGGGAGACGAGGGCCGTCTGTGGAAAGGAGCAATAATGGGGCTGCGGCAAAAATTTCCCTCTTCCTACAACAAGGTGTCGGCCATGACTGACAGGGTTGTCAGGATGGACTCCCCATCCCTGCTGGAGGAGCTCCAATCCATTAGGGAAGAGGTGCAGGCTTGTATCTCGGCACTGCGGGGTTTTGCTGCAGCTTCCGGGCCTTCCCCTCCGTAAGAGAGGAAGCTCCAGGATTGTAACTCTGTGGATCTCATGGAGGCTGGCCAGAGCTCAGCTTTAGAGGACGGCGAGGATATTGCCGCTGTTGCCTCTGTCCAGACACGAGAATCTGGACACTACTATTTTTCCACGGAGTCCATGGGTGCATTGGTGGACACTGTCCATTGTACCATGGGAGTAGAGGTGGTGGAAACCCCTTCTTCTGTGCAGGACTGAATGTTCAGAGGCCTGAAGGCTAAGCGGCTCACCCCATCCGAGTGGATTGGAGGGTGATGACTTTGTCTGGGAGGTCCCGAAGGTGGACATCCAGGTGGCCAGGGTAGCAATCAGCTGCCATTGTAAACCCATTGTGCATGCCCTTGACACTCTGTTAAATGAGAGACCCAATGGAAATCTCTATGGAAGTCTCTATAAAGTCAATGGGACTTCTAACATGAAGGTCTATGGCAGTATTCCATTTGGGAAGCTTGGCATATAAGACCGCGTTGCCTTTTGAAGATTCCTCCCGGTTGAAGGACCCCCTCGTTTGTAAAATGGAGAGTGTCCTCAATAAATCCTGGGAGGTGGCAGCTATGTCTTTAAATGTGAACATTTCCTCTACATGTGAGCAGGTCTGTCTTTAAGTGGCTCACCGAGCTGGGAGAATTCCTCCTGCAGGGTACTCCCAGGGAGGAGCTTTGGACTCCATTCCACTTCTGAGACGTGCTACGGGCTGATGCCTCTGCTGAGTCGTTCCGCGTTGGCGCCAGGTGCGCAGTGTTGGCTAACACAGCTCGCAGGGCAGTGTGGCTTACGATGTGGAATGGGGAGGTCACGTCTAAGCTCCAGCTGTGTGGCCTCCCCTTGCAAAGGGCATTGGATGACATCCTGGAAAAGGTGTCAGACCAGAAAATGTGTCTCCCGGAACAGGAGCCCTTTCGGAGGCAGTCCTTTTTGCCTGAGCGCAGCCAACCCTCCCAGTCTAAAGGGATGGGTAAGTCTGGTCACTGGGCATTCCAGTACGGGGACAAGACCCGTAATATCTTGCTCCCCCAGCAGCGGCATCACCAGCCGCCCCTAAACAAGGCCGCCTTCCCCATTGCGGGGTGGCTCCTGCGGTTTCTGCCACAGTGGCAAGCAATCTCCTTGTGCCCTTGGATCCTCTCGACCATTTGGGAGGGTCTACGCTTGGAATTCGAGAGCCAGCTCCTCCATGTCTTCGAGTCCTCTCCCTTCCTCAGGGAGACTCTCGCACAGTATTTCTTGTCGGGTCTGCGACACCTGTTGGATTCGGGTGTGGGGTCCCCAGTTCCTCCTGGAGAGGAGGGCCAGGGGCGCTACTCCAGGTTATTGTGGACCTCCAGAACGTGTATTCTCATGTCCCCATTCACCCGTCCCAGAAGCGCTTTCTGCGATTCACGATCTCCGGGGCAGGCGGGACGGTCCATTCTTGGCTTAATGTGCTGCCCTTTGGGATTTCGTCGGCCCCAGAGGTTACCAAACTCATGGGGGAAGCGATCACATTCATCCAGACCCAGGGGATATGTGTGCTTCCCTATTTAGACGACATGTTGGTGGTAGCTCCTTCGGCAGTGCTTCTGCGCACAAAGGTCTCCAACACATTGGAGATTCTTCAGTCCCTGGGATGGGTACCCAATCTTCAAAAATCGGAACGGGTGCCTGCAACCCAACGTCAAATTTTGGGGGTCTTGCTGGCCTCCTCCAGACAGACCTCGTTTCTTCCTGCGGCATATCAGCTTTTGCGCCGCGTGAATCTGACCCGCTTCCGGGCAAGGGGGTCGACCTCCTTGCGGGAAGCAATGTCCCTGTTAGGGGCCATGTCGGCCTGCATTCAGTCAGTAACATGGGCTCAGGCTCCTTCCCGACTGCTCCAGGAACACATACTGAGTTCTTGGGACAGACGTCAGGATTCCTTAAACTCGCGGGTCCGGACCCCGGGGCGGGTGGTAACCTCGCTTTCCTGGGGATGAATCCCAGACGCCTTCCTGTGACCTCCGTTCCCACTGATGCCAGCGGTTCCGGTTGGGGTACGATGGTAGTTCGCACACCCTTCCAGGGGATTTGGAGTCGCTCGGTCAGTCACCAGTCTTCAAACTTCTGGCAGTGGAGGAAGCGCTTCTTGCTGCAGCTCACGTTCTCCGGGGTCATCATGTCAAGGTCCTGTCAAGACAACGTGACTACAGTTGCTTTCTTGCGGTACCAAGGCGGTACTCGTGGCTTACACTTGCAGGGGCTGGCAAGACTGTTCTTTTTGTGGGCAGTACGCCATCTTCTCTCCTCCTCGGCAGTACATCTGAAGGGAATGGTCAATGTACAGGCAGATTCTTGAGCCGCACGGAGGTCCACCCAGGAGAATGGTGCCTCCATCCGGAAGTATTTCGCTCTCTTACGGACAGGTGGGGTGTCCTTTCGATCGACCTGTTCGCTTCGGGCTCGAATACAAAGGTGCCAACCTTTTTCTCCCTGACGCGGTCGGACCATCCTCGGGGGCTGGACGCTTTTGCCCATCCCTGGGACTTCCGGTTGGTGTATGCATTTCCTCCAATCCCACTACTTCCCAAAAACGTTTGCAACGGATTCGGGCGGAGGGGGTGACACTATCCTGGTGGCTCCCCTGGGGCCCAAACTGGCGTGGTACGACGCCATCCGAGACCTGGGCCTGGAGGGACCGATTATGTTAGCCCACAGTCTCAACCTACTGTCCCAGGGTCCTCTGTTTCACCCGGGCCCTCAGTGGCTCATTCGGGCGGCCTGGCTGTTGCGGCCAGGATCCTGAGGATCAAGGGTCTCTCCCAGGCAGTGATCCACACGCTTCAGCAGAGCAGGAAGCTTGTGACAAATGCTATTTACGGGAGGGCTGGCATCGTTTCCTGTCCTGGTGTGCTCCTTTCATCCCGACCATGCATCATCCTAATGTGGCCCAACTCTTGGATTTTTGCAGCGTAGCTTGGATTTGGGGCTTCGGCCGAGCACTCTTTAAGTCCAGAGGTCGGCACTTGGGGCGGTTTTTGCCCAGGATCTTGCTTCCCATCCATGGCTCAAGCAGTTTTTTACTTCTGCTTGGGGGTGGCGTCCCCGGATTCGGCCTTCTGTCCCTCCCTGGGACTTGATGCTTGTTCTCCAAGGGCTTGCTCGAAGTCCCTTTTGCACCCTTGTCTGCTGCATCCCTTACGTCTCTCTCTCACAAGGTGGCGTTTTTGGTGGCCATCACTTCTGCTCCCAGAGTTGGAGAACTGCAGGCGCTCTCTGTCCGGGCTCCGTGCCTCGTGGTGTCCGCACTCTCTGTCCGGGCTCCGTGCCTCATGGTGTCCGCACTCTCTGTCCGGGCTCCGTGCCTCGTGGTGTCCGTTGTTCGCATTACGCTTCGGTTGCATTCATCTTTTCGTTCGAAAGTTGTCGGATTTCCATCGGTCCCAAGGAAGTGGTTCTGCCTTCGTTTTGTCAATCTCCTGCTAATGCGGCTGAGGCCGTGTTTCAATCCTTGGATGTTCGTCGGACTGTCCTCCTCTATCCGAGAGACCGCTTCCTGGAGGTTAGATCAGAACCTGTTTGTTCGGCTTTTTGGAATAATACAGGGAAGAAGACTTCCCAGGCTACCATCACTTCCTGGATCACAAAGGTGATTTGTGAGGCCTACGTCACTCCGGTCCTTGCTCCTCCGGTGGGGTTGAAGGCTCCTTCAACTCGGACTGCTGCTACGTCCTGGACGGAGCAGGCTGGAGCTTCATCGGAGCTGATTTGCAGAGCGGCTACGTGGTAGTCTCTCCTCTTTTTTCTCGCCTCTATAGGTTAGATCTGTCCTTCAGTCGGGATCTGTCCTTTGGTAGGAAAGTCCTACAGGCAATAGTCCCACCCTGAGGAGTATCGGTGGTATTCCTCCAATGCTGTCGTGGAAGGCGAATGGAGAAAACTGAATTAGTCCTTACCGGTAATTCCTTTTCTTGGAGCCTTCCACGACAGCATCAGTTCCCCCCCTTGGTGGTGTTTGATTCCGGTTTGTATCGGGTAATCCATGGCTAAGGGTGATCTTGGTAAACACTGGAGTACTGAGGAAGGGGAGGGGCTTTTAACCTCTCTGTGTTCCTGTCCCCCAATAGGGCGTGGACGACATCCTCCAATGCTGTCGTGGAAGGCTCCAAGAAAAGGAATTACCGGTAAGGACTAATTCAGTTTTTCCATCTTCTCCATTGTGTCCGTGTGCATGGAAATTGGGTTAGGCTGACCTGTTATCCAAGGGCAGTCTGATGATTCCCACGCACTCGTTAACTTGTTTTGCCAAGTGGAATCCAAATATCGGAGAAAATTTGGACATTGAGTGTTTTTTTTTCCCCTGACGTGAGCTAGCCCCATAGACTAGCATTGGTCCGAGTGTGGTCCGATGATTTTTTTGGACCAAAGATATGGCCATCTTCCTGTAATCTTCCAGCTCAGTCCCATGTATATAGGACTCCTGACCTATACATTAAACTGACTGTTACGGATGTCTACCAGCGACATCTGTCATCCATAGAATATATCATCATCTGTTGTGCATCTGTCAACACATCAATCACCTGCTGAATTAATAATGACGAGCTCGCAGCGTTCCATGTAATGGATGCCACACAGTGACATGAGAAGGACATGTACTGTGTCTGACGTATACATTTCTTTACCGGCCCACTCTGAATGAAATTGAACAATTGATTGGACATTTTCCCACACTCTTTTGGTCTCTGTCTGACAATGGCGCCCTGTGATCACGTTTACCACATAGGACCTGTCTATGTATTCATACTGAACATGACTTGTTCTCACTTGACCACCCCTGTATTTATCACCCGTACTCAGGATAGCTAATAACTTGTTGATCAGTGGGGGTCCGACTGCTGGGACCCAAACCATTACCTTATCCCCATTTGTATTCAGCGGTAGTGCGCATGCTTGGACGCCACCCCATCATACCTCTCTTGTGGGACTGCCGAATGCCATACTTATTTTTTTCAGGAGCCCTATAAAGAGGGAATGGAGAGCTGATTGAATGTCTGACCGGCCGCTCCACTTTGCTACAGGAAAGTAAGTCCCTCCCTGGGGAATCTGTCCATCAGTGCGGGTCCCAGTGATCAGGCAACCCCCGCCGATCAGTCAGTTATCACCTATCCTGTGAATTGGCAGTAATGTATTCTAAGTCAACAACTCCTTTATTGATGTGTACGGTGCCTTCTGTGTATAACCCTTGATCTTCATCTCCCTCACTCATCTAGTAAGGTCCTCTTGGAGCTCATTGTAGGATGTCCATACGATACAATACCCTGAGTATTATACATTGCATTGCAGGTCATACACAATTGGTAAACTAATAAAAAAACAATCACTATGATGATTCACACTTAGGTGTTTGTTGTACTAATGTAGCAGCCGGCACAAACTATTTCCTTCTTAAACTGTAGTAGGATTAGCCGGTTACTGAAGGTACTCCTATGTCTCATGAACAGCTCATATAATGGGTGCGCATTATTGTTCATTATCGCCATACATGTATTTAACCTAGGTGCACCCACTGTTTGCTGTCTGCCTTTCTTTTCTTCTTTCCTTTCTTTCTCTTTTCTTTCTTTCTTTTCTTTCTTTCTTTTCTTTTCTTTCTTTTCTTCTTTCTTTCTTTTCTTTCTTTTCCTTTCCTTTCCTTCCTTTCTTTTCCTTCCTTCCTTCCTTTCCTTCCTTTCCTATCCTTTCCTCTCTCCTCCCCTCCTACTCCTCTCTCTCCTCCCTCTCCTCTCCTCCTCTCCTCTCCTCTCCTTCCTCCTCTCCTCCTCTCCCTCTCTCCTCTCCTCTCCTCCCTCTCCTCTCCTCCCTCTCCTCTCCTCCCTCTTCCTCTCTCCTCCCTTCTCCTCTCCTCTCCTCCCTCTCCTCTCCCCCTCCTCTCCTCTCCTCTCCCCCTCTCCTCTCTCCCTCTCCTCTCCTCCTCTCTCTCCTCTCCTCCCTCTCCTCTCCTCTCCTCCCTCTCCTCTCCTCTCCTCCTCTCCTCTCCTCTCCTCCTCTCCTCTCCTCTCCTCCCTCCTCTCCTCTTCCTCCCTCTCCTCTCCTCTCCTCCCTCTCCTCTCTCTCTCTCCTCTCCTCTCCTCCCTCCTCTCCTCGCCTTCCTGCTTTGTTTCTTTCTTTCTTTTTCTTCTACTATCTATCTATATCTATCTATAGAACGATAGATATAATATATGATTTTTTTTATATACGTATTTTTGGGTTAATCTTGACATGTAACCTTTTTTTTCTACACTCAGGTATTCTGGGGGTTCTTAGAAGGAAAACTTAATTTTGCCCCCACATATAAATATGACTTGTTTTCTGACGATTATGACACGAGTGAAAAGTGTCGGACCCCAGCGTGGACGGATCGTATTCTCTGGAGGAGGAGAAAGTGGCCGTTTGACAGATCAGGTATTTCTTCTAGAATATTGAAACCTTCTGCCCCTTTGCTGGAGATCCATGCGGGGTGTCTGCACGAAATTTGAGCAATGTCACTTTGACAAGTCAGACGTGATGGTGACATTGAATTTGCTTGCTATAAATTATATTATTCTCCTTCCCATGTAAGTGAGATGTCTCTAAGGAATCGGGATGGGGTTCTCTTCCTTTCTTCAGACCCAATAGGGTCTTTATATGTGTTTTTGTCTGACTTTTTTTTCTCCTTTTCTATTTTTTCAGCTGAAGATTTAGATCTTCTGAATTCAAGTTTACAAGAAGGCAGAGACATTCCTTATACCTGGAATCCAGGTACATTGCTGCACTATGGCCGAGCGGAGCTGAAAACCTCCGATCACAGGTAATCCCAGGACCTGCATATTACTGCTCCATATCCAGTGTATGTGTATTATCGCCACTGACGTGCTTTGTATCCTCGTTTTGAAGGCCGGTCGTTGCACTGTTGGATATAGATATATTTGAGACTGAAGCTGAAGAGAGACAGAAGATATATAAAGAAGTTATAGCGACCAATGGGCCGCCGGATGGCACCATCATGATCTCCATACAGCGCTCATCCCCGCAGGAGAACTGCTTTGATGATGCTCTGATTGATGAATTGCTGCAGCAGTTTGCCGGCTGCGGAGAGGTCATACTCATCAGGTCAGAGGTCCTACACATAATTCCAACACAAAAGGGAAAATGTTCCGCATTGTTACCTTGATCGCCCACATTGGAAAATGTTTTTGTTCTTTTGAGACTTTTTATAACTGAAAATCCCCACTCTGCACTCCCACACCCAAGACCTGGCAAATTCCTGTCCTCTAACATTTCCTTAAGATCAAGGCAAACTTGTGCCATGTCTGGAGTTTCAGTTTGAGATGTAATTTCCCCCTTAACTACTGAGAACAGATCATGAAGCAAAAATTATTTATCTCCTTTCTTTAACCCCTTAAAAGCTTTTGAACTTTAGTATCTGGGCACACATTATTTGCAGATGGTGCACAGTGGCCGATGGTCTGGGCAGGTACGTGAAGAAGTGACACCATCTATGCCGCTTGTTCCCTGCCGACACATGTATAGCCAATGTCTTGCCACAATCCCTCTGTTCTGGAGCCTCATTTTCTAGTCATATAATGGTCAGTCGATGCCGGTCCACTGCCGCCTGATAGGACTCTGGAGACACGGGGGTCAGTGGGTGCTCTCATCCACTGGCCTGGCCGCCTTTAGAAAGACTGCATGAACTAGGGCTCATCCCAACTGAACACCTTATCCGTGCGCAGAACACTACTCAGACAACACAGGATGAGGGAATCATACAAGGTTAAGGCTTTATTGGATTTCCAACAGTCAAAGGCATATAACACATAGCAAGCAAATTGCACAGTGTAACAAGCAATAGATTCTCACCCTTCCACTGGCTCACCAGGGATTAGACTGTTTGTGTGTTTGGGGCATCCCCCAATCTAGTAGCACCCTTCTTTTGGCGGACACCCACTGAAAAAGGAATAGCGACAAGCTTAGGAAGCTGACCGAGAATAGCAAAGTCTGTAGCCAGCTGACCGAATTGTCCCAATCTTCTTTATGTAGTCTCTGATATTTTAGCCGAATCCTAGATTCCTAGGCTGAAGTCCATATAATATATATATCCAGGTTCTGATACCCTAGCTGGAGCCGAAGTGCCTAGGCTGCGTCATGCATCATCTCTCCCTGGTGACTTAATAAAGTCCCTTTTTATATCCTGACTACACTTCAGGGTATGTTGTGTTCTTCCAGGATTGGTGGAATAAGGCTATGGTCTTATTTGCTGGATTTCAAGCCGCATACTTAATTCTCCTTTGAGTGTATGTAGCCAGAGGGGATGAGGGGGTGAGATAATTTAAATTAGCAATACACAACCTCAGAACAATAAAGACTCCGCACAGTCTGGCAATAGACAATGACTTTGCAAACATGAGATAACTAACAATAGGTCGATAGTCTGGCCAAATTAAGAACATTAACCCCCAGTCATGCACTGAGAAAAGCTGTGTCTTCACAAGGACCACCTCATTATTAGCACTCATGTCATCAACCTTGGGCCCATCGGAAGAGAACATATGGGGGGGAAATGCAGTTTTGCTATTATTTTTTTGCTTTATTTTACATTGCGGACCATGCAGTAAGGATATATTGAATACTGGGACCCTTTGAGTTGATTATTTGCTATCCTGTGGAGGGTTCATGGGAGCATTATGTTAGAATCTTCCTACGGGAACCTTTATTCATGGCATGGAAACTTTTGGAACTGCGTTGGATGGGAAGATGCTTCCAACTCTAGAGTTTCAAATTGAATTAGTCAACTCTGTAATGGCCTACAAACACTCAATCTATCCGAACAGAGGTTGCCCACAGAAATGTTGTAGTATTTGGGACTTCTGGAACTCGTTCTCTCCTCACAGTTACAGCATCAACATTTAGATAGTGTAAGTGAGCTCCTATACCGCTATACATTAAATGGTCACCATGTTCCATGTTTTATCCTTATTGTGGACAGACAGTGAATGGGGTAGGAGTTACTTTCTATCGCATATCCCATATATATGATTGTCTAGACGACAAATTTGGGTGGTTTTCCATGTCCTTGTTGACTTAATTTAGGAGCGGTATTGGCTTTTTTCTCAATAACTATTGACACAAGCTACAGTTATATACGGTTAATCCCTCTCTTCAAGGAGAAATCAGTACATGAATAAAGCTTTGCTGATAAATGAGAGCTAGTGAAGACACACAGTGCTGACATCCAGCATGTATTACTGTGCGGGACACTTCCATAACATTCGAAAGTTTGGGGTCAGACAGACAATTTTGTGTTTTCCATGGAAGCCCATACTTTTATTTATCAAGTGAGTTGCAAAATGAATAGAATATATAGTCCAGTTATTGACAAGGTATGAAATAATGATTTCTTTTTCGCTCCATTGGGAGACCCAGACATTGGGTGTATAGCTTCCGACCTCCGGAGGACACACAAAGTATTACACTGAAAAGTGTAACTCCTCCCCTACTGCCTATACACCCCCTCCAGGAGGAATTCCAACAGTTCTTAGCTTTGTGTTGAAGGAGGCACACTCAGCACTCATGCACTCTCTCTTTAGTCTTACTCACTCTCCCTGGAGAGTGTCGGATGGAAGAAAAGCAGATCCATATGGATCCCCAGCATGTCTCCTTCCTCACCCTCGGGCAGAGGCGGTTGAGGTACCCTTGGGGTACAACGGGCTGGAGCCCTCATGCTGATTTTTTCCTTCTCCATCCCTTGGGGGCTCTGGAGAAGTGGGATCGTCTCGGGCTTCCATACAGTCTGAAGCCCTAACTCCATCCACAGCCCCTCATGGATCAGCTGGCCGGAGTTGTTACCCCCAGGGACCGGGCCCTGCACCGATAAGGTACTCTGTGTGGAGGTTATACTGCAGCTGCAGTCTGGCCTCCGGTTCCGTCTAACTGGGGGTATTCACTGTGCGGGCTCCTCAGCTACCTGCTCTCAGCCATGCTGTGGAATATCCGTTGTTTTCCGGCTCTCCGCTGTGTCCCGCTACTAAGCGCCGGGCGACCACAATGATGTAGGCCGCGGCCTACGGTCGGCCCTCCATTGGGCTCTGCAGTAGCCGGGATTGTCTGAGGGCTCCATAAGCTGGAGGCCCCCATACGCTCCCTGCACTTGGGCAAGGGGGTAGCCTGGTCCCCGGCACAAAGATGAGGAGGCATCCTTCACTCAGGATGCGCTCCCTCCAGCTTCTGCCTGACAGGCCCTGCATTGGGCTCTGTGGTAGCCGGGATTTCCTGAGGGCTCCTTAAGCTGGAAACCCCCCCCTACGCTGCAAGGGGGTAGCCCGGTCCCCGGCACAAGGATGAGGAGGCATCCTTCACTCAGGATGCGCTCCCTCCAGCTTCTGCCTGACAGGCTTCTGGGGCTCCGGGAGCAACAGTCGTCCGTTTGCCCCAGAACGCGGGAGTACCAGAGTTCTGCTCCTCCCGCGGGCCTCAGCGCGGCAGGACCTAAGCGTTTTGGCGAGGTTCGGGTGTTTTTTTCACACTCGCCCGGACCTCCGCGCCAACCCCGCACCTTTCGCGGCACGGGGTTTCTACTTTAGGCCGCGGCTTCGGCCTATTGTGAAGCCGCCGCCTATTGCCCGCCCCCGGCCCGCCTTTCCGAATGACGCGATTCGCGTCATGGCGGGGGCGGACTGGACACATCACGGGGGCGGGACAGTGGCTCCGGGCGCCCCTCGCTCTCTGTGAGAGCCTCTGCGCGCCTTTTGTGAACTGGACCGCCCTCCTCACAGGCAGCGGCGGCCATTTTCAGGAGGGTTTTCAGGGCACTGTTGATCAAGTGCTTATTCCTCTATTCCTGGTGAACCTTACTGTCAGTCACTGTAGAGGGTTCCACCGGTCCACCTTTAGTGTGTCATCCACTCCTGGGGCATAAACCCCAGAAATATTCTGGGGGGTACCCTCTCTCCACGGCCCCCCAAACGGTCACGGAGAGCTCTCTGCCTCTCCTCATTTCGCCGGGACCCATACAGTGGAATCTCTGCTTGTGGGGGCTGAGGATCGGGGCTACATTTGTAGGACTCTAGTCGAGCCCTCTAAGGAAGATCCCTTGGTGGATTCCTTACATTAGCTCCGTGTTGGACTTATCGGCCTCCGCCTCGGCGGCTGCGCTCTCGGAGGAACTGTCTCAGTCGCTTCCTCCGTCCAAGTCACACGGCCTGTTCTTTTTGATCACTCAATTTCGGATCAACTATGCAGGCGCCCAGGGCTTGCCCTGATAAACGTTTCACTAGACAACAGACGGTGTCTCGTTATCCTTTCCCTCCAGAGGTGGTAAAGGCTGGCGCCTAAGGTGGACCCAAAGGTCTCTAGACTGTATGCCAATTCTGTCATGTCAGTGGCAGATGGGTCCTTCTCTAAGGACTCCTCTGAACCCCAACTTGAGCTCCTGCAAAGGTCAATTTACGAAGCTACAGGAGCCTCGTTTGCCCCTGCTTTCACGGCAGTGTGGGCCTTGCAGGCAGTTTCTGCCTGCTTGGCGGAGTTCGACGTAGTACCGCAGGATATTCCTAAGGTGACTCCCTTATCATTTCTGGCCTCCGCATTCGCAGATTTGGCAGGACGGTGGTCATAGGACGCAGCCCGCAGAACGTTGTGGCTGCGGGATTGAAAAGCTGACGCCCCTTATAGGAGCCGTGGCCTAATGGTACGCACGGCTGCCTACCACCTCAAGGGTGCCTGGTCCGAGCCCCGCTGAAAACCCTTTCTCGGGGAATGGGCTTGGAGGGGGTAAAGGCATCTACAGGTGGAGATTCCACCTCCTTGCCTCTAAGGTGCAGAAGTCTGGACAGCGTTAAGTGCATGCCTGATTTCGGTCCTATCGTCCCTCATCTAGCCCTCTCCGCCCGTTCAGTCTAGGTTCTTACGGGCGGGTCGGTCTATGTCAGCCAGAGCCTCGGCCTCACAGGCAACCTCCACAGGTCTCGCTGCCATTACCAGCAGCAATCTCTTTCGGTGGCAGGCTCTTCTGGTTTTGAGTCATTTGGCGCTGCCATTTCCAAGACCGGTGGGTGGTAACTATTTTTCCCCTGGGCTACAGGATAGATCCATCCTAGGGCCCTCCGACTCATTTCTGCCTTTACTCGTTCCTGCCAGCTAGGGCTTCGGCCTTTCATCTCTGAACGCCCTGTATCAGGACAGGGTCGTGATTCAGGTCCCCGTGTGGAGCTCCTCCTGGGGTTCTGTTCAAACCTATTCACGGTTTCTAAGAAGGACGGTTTGGTGGGGCCGGTTTTGGATCTCAAGCTGCTCATCCGGCTCGCGACAGTCAAAGATTTCAAGTTGGAATCATTCGGCACATGATTGCCTCATTATGGCTTGGGATCTTCCTGGACTCAGTGGATGTCCAGGATGCCTATCTACTCGTCCCCTTTGCTCCTGCTCCTCAGCGTCGGCTGAGGTTCGCGGTGGGGGGAGGAGCGCTTTCATTTGGTGGCCCTGCCCATCGGCCTGGCCTCAGCTCCGTGAGTCTTCTCCAAGACGATGGCAGCAACGGTAGCCGTACTGCAGTTCTAGTCCGCGCAGTAACCCCATACTTGGACGTTCTGCGGGTCAGAGCTCTCTACGGAGCAGTATCATCTCAGTCTCTCGATAACTCCCGACTCTCGGCAGCATTTCGGGTGGCTGATCGACGGCCCAAAGTCCTCTCTCCTGCCTGCACAGACGCTCACGTTTCTGGGAATGGACTTTCTCTCCGTTCCGTCTCTGGTCATACTGCCTTTAAGCAAGCAGATGTCGATTCTAGAGGAAATCTGATCCCTTCTTCATTCGGGTTCAGTCTCCATCAGTCGTCTGATGCACATTCTAGGAAAGATGGTTACTGCTATAGCAGCAGTACAGTTTGCGCAATTTCTCCTGCGTCCGCTGCAATTGCAGATCCTCCACGGTTGGGACAAGACTCCATCATCTGTCGTCAGGCACATCTCGCTGCCTCCGTCAACGTAGGAATCGCTCCTCTGGTGGCTGCTAAACATGTCGCTGTCTCGAGTGAGAGGCCTGCGGCCCCCCTCTTGGTTGGTAGTATCCACGGACGCCGGCCTCCTCGGTTGGGGCGCCGTGTTTCTCCACCACAGGGATCAATGCATCTGGTCGGAGCAGGGATCCATTCTTCTGGTCCACATCCTCCAGATTCAAGCCATTTACTTGGCTTCACTGGCTTTTCAGAGGATTCCTGGTGAGGAATCTTATTCGGCTTCAGTCCGCCTTCGCGACCGCGGTCGCTTATATTGATCACCAGGGAGGCTCTCGAAATTCTCCGGCATTGTCTGACCTCGTCCATCTCGACGGTCAATTTCCCCGGGGTGGACAATTGGAAGGCATACTACCTATGTCGGCAAGGTATGGACGCGGGCGAATGAGCTCTTCACCCCAGCGTCTTTCTTCAGCCCCGACAGATGAGGCTCCACAGACGTGGATCTGTTGGCTTCTCGGTGGAACCACATGGTTCCGGTCTTCATGTCTCGCTATCGAGACCACAAGGATGCGGAGGCGGACGCTCTGGTCCAGGACTGGTCCCAGTTTCGCCTCCCCTACGTGTTTCCTCCAGTGCCACAAGGTTCTACGGAAACTCAGAACAGAAGGTCGACAAGCCCTGTTCGTCGCCCCAGACTGGCCCTGGGGGCCTGGGGTCAGGACCTGTTACAGTTCTCGGCGGAAGTTCTGTGGAAGCTCCCGGCCAGACCTCTTGTCGCAAGGTCCATTATTCCACCACATTCCTGCGGCCCTCAGCCTGATTTTGTGGCTCTTAAAGACTAGTTGCTGACATTTTGTGGCTTCTCTTCGGAAGTCGCCGCAACCATGAGACGGGCCTGAAACCCTACATCGGCAAGGAGTTATAGAGGAGTCTGGAAGACCCCTTTTTTTCTCGGTGCTGTCTCAATGGAAAGTCTCCTTGGCCTTTCTCCCAACCCTCCTTGACTTCCTTCAATCAGGGTTACGTAGGGGCTTGGCCCTTAGCTCCCTCAAAGGACAGACTTCTGCGCTCTCTGTGCTATTCATCAGACGTCTGGCTACCCTTATTCAGGTGACGTCGTTTGTACAGGGAACGATTCACATCGTTCCTCCCTGCAGGTCTCCTTTGGGATCCCTGGGACCTTAATCTGGTCCTTGCGGCATTACAAAAATCGCCTGTCGATTCTCTGAGGAAGGTCTCTCTCCGGACTCTCTCTCTCAGAAAGTTGCCTTTCCTGGGGCCTTTTCCCTTCTGCGGAGGGGGTTAGAGCTGCCCGCAATGTCTTACAAATCTCTATTCCTAGTGATCACCTGGATTAAGTGGGGCTCCGGCCTGTGGCAGAGTTCTTACCTAAGGTGCTTTCTCCGTTTCACCTGAACCAAGACATTGCCCTTCCGGCCTTTTGTCCTGATTCTGGTGTCCAGTGTGAGAACTTTCTCCGTACTTTGGACCTGGTCAGGGCTGTCAGGAATTATGTTCCCTACACGGCTTCTTTTCGCCGTGCGGATGCCTTGTTCGTTCTTACGACAGGTCAGAACCAAGGGTGAATCAAAGCTCCTATCCAGGAAGCTTACCTTTCCTCTGGTACCCCTTTGCATGCGGGTATAAGGGCATTCCACAAGAGCTGTGGGTGCCTCGTGGACCTTATGTCATCAGGCCACGGCACAACAGGTGTGTCAGGCGGCCACTTGGTTTGCCTTCACACCTTTACAAAACACTATCAGATTCATGCGTATGCTTCGGCTGACGCTAATGTGGGCACACGGATCCTTCAGGCGGCGGTCGCTCACATTTGAAGTTACTGTCTTGCTTGGGTCTCTTCCCACCCAGGGATAGCTTTTGGACATCCCAATGTCTGGGTCTCCCAATGGAGCGAAAAAGAAAAAGAGAATTTTGTTTACTTACCGTAAATTCTTTTTCTTCTAGCTCCTAATTGGGAGACCCAGCACCCACCCTGTTGGCCCTTCGGGCGTTGTTCTTGTAAGTGAGTGACTGGTGTTGTACATGTCGCTCTATCAGCCCTGTTGGCCGACAATGTTTTCCGGACCTTTTGGTCTTGGTGTGGGTTTTATCCTCCTTCCTGCTTGTGCACGGAACTGTTGGAATTTCTCCTGGAGGGGGTGTATAGGCAGTAGGGGAGGAGTTACACTTTTCAGTGTAATACTTTGTGTGTCCTCCGGAGGTCGGAAGCTATACACCCAATGTCTGGGTCTCCCAATTAGGAGCTAGAAGAAAAAGAATTTACGTTAAGTAAACAAAATTCTCTTTTTTTATTTGAAATAATAATATTATCCTTATAAGTTTGCTTTCCTTAAAGAATGCTCCCTTTGCAGCAATTACAGCATTGCAGACCTTTGGGTACTATTTAATGAAGCTGCCAGTAGAGGAGCTGTGAGGCGACTCTAATGTACTTGTCTTGTTGCTCAGTTGTGCAGCGGAGCCTGCCACTTCTCTTTCTACTCTGGTTAGAGCCTGTTTGTGCTCTCCTCTGAAGGGAGTAGGACACACCGTTGTAGGAAATCTTCAGTTTCTTGGCAATCTCTCACATGGAATAGCCTTCATTTCTAAGAACAAGAATAGACTGTCGAGTTTCACTTGAAATTTCTTTCTTCCTGGCCGTTTTGAGAGTTTCATAGAACAAACAAATGTAATGCTCCAGATTCTCAACTAGCTCAAATAAAGGTCAATTTTATAGCTTCTCTAACCAGCCAAACTGTTTTCAGCTGTGCTAACATACTTGTGCAAGGGTTTTCAAAACATCCATTAGTATCCTTACTCAGTTAACAAACACAATGTAAAATTAAAACACTAGAGTGGTGGTTGTTGGAAGTGGGCCTGCCTCTATATACCTATGTGCTGTAGGTATTGTTTTGTACAGACCAAAAGTTTGGACACACATTCTCATTCAAAGTGTTTTCTGTATTTTCATGACTATGAAAATTGTAGATTCACACTGAAGGTATCAAAACTATGAATTAACACATGTGAAATTATATACTTAACAAAAAAGTGTGAAACAACTGAAAATATGTCTTATATTTTAGGTTCTTCAAAGTAGCCACATTTTGCTTTAATTACTGCTTTGCACACTCATGGCATTCTCTTGATGAGCTTCAAGAGGTAGTCACCGAAAATGGTCTTCCAACAGTCTTGAAGGAGTTCCCAGAGATGCTTAGCACTTGTTGGGCCTTTTGCCTTCACTCTGCGGTCCAGCTCACCCCAAACCATCTCGATTGGGTTCAGGTCTGGTGACTGTGGATGTCAGGTCATCTGGCGTAGCACACCAGCACTCTCCTTCTTGGTCAAATAGCCCTTACACAGCCTGGAGGTGTGTTTGGGGTCATTGTCCTGTTGAAAAATAAATGATGATCCAACTAAACGCAAATCGGATGTAATGGCATGCCGCTGCAAGATGCTGTGGTAGCCATGCTGGTACAGTATGCCTTCAATTTTGAATAAATCCCCAATAGTGTCACCAGCAAAGCACCCCCACACCATCACACCTCCTCCTGCATGCTTCACGGTGGGAACCAGGCATGTAGAGTCCATCCGTTCACCTTTTCTGCGTCACACAAAGACACAGTTGGAACTAAAGATCTCAAATTTGTACTCATGAGACCAAAGCACAGATTTCCACTGGTCTAATGTCCATTCCTTGTGTTCTTTAGCCCAAACAAGTCTCTTCTGCTTGTTCTCTGTCCTTAGTAGTGGTTTCCTAGCAGCTATTTTACCATGAAGGCCTGCTGCACAAAGTCTCCTCTAACAGTTGTTGTAGAGATGTGTCTGCTGCTAGAACTCTGTGTGGCATTGACCTGGTCTCTGATCTGAGCTGCTGTTAACCTGCGATTTCTGAGGCTGGTGACTCGGATGAACTTATCCTTCGCAGCAGAGGTGACTCTTGGTCTTCCTTTCCTGGGGCAGTCCTCATGTGAGCCAGTTTCTTTGTAGCGTTTGATGGTTTTTCCAACTGCACTTGGGGACACTTTCAAAGTTTTCCCAATTTTTCGGAGTAACTGACCTTCATTTCTTAAAGTAATGAAGGCCACTCGTTTTTCTTTACTTAGAATTTGTATTATGGCAAGAAAAAAGCAGCTAACAGTCTATTCAGTAGGACTATCAGCTGTGTATCCACCAGACTTCTGCACAACACAACTGATGGTCCTAACCCCATTTATAAGGCAAGAAATCCCACTTATTAAACCTGACAGGGCACACCTGTGAAGTGAAAACCATTTCCGGTGACTACGTCTTGAAGCTCATCAAGAGAATGCCAAGAGTGTGCAAAGCAGTAATCATAGCAAAAGGTGGCTACTTTGAAGAACCTAGAATATAAGACATATTTTCAGTTTCACACTTTTTTGTTAAGTATATAATTCCACATGTGTTAATTCATAGTTTTGATGCCTTCAGTGTGAATCTACAATTTTCATAGTCATGAAAATAAAGAAAACTCTTTGAATGAGAAGGTGTGTCCAAACTTTAGGTCTGTACTCCTCAATTACACAGTACATAGCAGGACACATATATAAGATTATATCAGCACAGGAGATGTGATATGATCAGACCATGTCCCTGTACGGTCAGACACATCCACACTCAATTGTGGAAATGATTACTATTACAAGATCTATTGATTAAAGTCAACTTTTTGTTGGTGGGAAAACCCCTTAATTTATTGTAATGTATAACTTGTTCAGCCAGGATATATGAGGGTAACTCTTTATTAATCGGTGCAGGTTCGTCGAGGATAAAATGTGGGTCACGTTCCGTAAAGGAAGTCAGGCTCTTGCGGCGCTGAACCTTGACGGTGTGGAGGTAAGTGGATGTTTTCTATATGAAGAACCACGTTCACAATTTTGTTTTAACTTTAGTTTTAATCATCCTGCTGGATCTTTGCAAACCAACACTTTCATCACTTTGCTATAACTCTGGAAATCTCCGGAGTCACATTGAAGCAGTGATTACTTTCTGTAGCTCCAGTACTATGATTATTAAATGTAAAATAAGCGTTGTGCCTCTAGCAATTGTAATAAGCTCTTAAGCAGATGATCATTTCTCCTTATGGGTCTGATTGTAATTGATGATTCCTTGCTGTACGTGCAGGTGTTGGGAAAGACGATGAGTATTCAGCTGAAGAACCCGGACTGGATCGCTCAGGTGGAGGAGGAGATGAGTCTGGAGAGGATAATCGTAGCAATGCCTTGTTCTACAAGCTCTACGCTGCTGGGAGAAGATGCGGACGTCACCGCTGATTTCGACATGGAAGGTGATCGGTCAAAGATCACTGCAGATCTCATTATTATATACTCATTAGATGGCGTCTGACATCCATATCCTTCTCCTTTCATAAGAGGGCGCTGTAAGCAGTTACTGCAAGGAAATGTATTGTATAATGCGACCGTGTCAGTCTCTGGTGAAAAGAACAGAATTCTGAGTGTGAGATGGAAAAATATTAAAATCTGAGTGTCCTCAGTGGTTGATGCCACCTTTTCAGTTAAGCCCCAGTCACACATAACGATTTCGCTAGCGAGATCGTTGTAACTGTGACGTTACCCCGATCTCTCCAGCGATGTCGTTATGTGTGACACTTTGCAGCGATCAGGCCCCTGCTGTGAGGTCGCTGATCGCTGCAAAGTGCTCTGGGTCATTTTTAGATCGTTGGTTTCCCGCTGGTCAGCACGCATCGCTGCGTGTAACAGCGAGAAACCAGCGATCTGTGACCTCACAGGGCTGGTTACTATGGTAAACACCGGGTATCCAGGCAGCGCGCGCTGCCTAGATACCCGGCGTTTACCATGGTTACCAGCGTCCTCCCTGGTAACAATGTCGATAGCTGACAGCTGCGGCCGCCATTGGTGCGGGACAGTGAGGAATTCATGACAGGACGTTGGCAGGGAGACGCTCAGGAAGCTTTCATTCCTGTCAGGGAGCCGCCATGTTTGGACGTAGCCGCACCCTCCACGTCTGGAACACAAACACAAGCCCGGGGGCTCCGTCCGTCACCTCACAGTAGCGGCCGCCATTTTACCTCAGACACGGACCCTGACAGCCCTCAGTGCCCTGGAGCGATGTGGGAGGTGGCTCCCATGGCCTGATCGCTGGGGAGATCTGCCTGTTTGACAGCTCCCCAGCGATCAGGTAACGATGCTCCAGCGATCCCAGCAGGTCGTTATCACTGTCGGGATCGTTGGAGCGATCTTTATGTGTGACAGCACCCTTAGCCATTAAAAGGTAACAAATGGCCAGCTTTTGAGACAATCAAGTCTCTTCAGGATGGTGTAAGACGAAATCTGATGTGCCACACACAACATTGCATGGAATACTGCAGTTCTTAAGGGAGGTGGAACAGAAGAGGAATTAGATGGGGTGAAATGATTATGGCAGTGAATATTGGAACAGTTCAGTGATAACAAGTGTGAGAGTTTTATTGTCCTCTAATTGGATGCATCATATCTTTGAACAGAACCCAAAGCCCTTTCAATGTATGTACATGTCTTTTTAAATCAATTGAAAGAGCATTTGGGGGCATAATATCTTTGAACAGACCCCAATTAGAGGACAATAAAACTTTCACACTTCTTATCAGTGAACTGTTCCAATATTTACTGCCATAACCATTTCACCCATCTCATTCCTCCTCTGTTCCACCTCTCTTGTTTAAGAACTGCCGTATTCCATGTCATGTTGTGTACATATATAAGTGGCACATCAGATTTCTTCTACCATCCTGAAGAAGGGACCAGAGTTTTCTCAAAAGCTTGCTATTTGCTCCTATCTTTTCAGTTCGCCATTAAAAGGTATCAACCGCTGAGGACTCTAATGGCCACTTTACACGCGGCTACATTTCCAGCTTATCCACAGGTAACTTACTGGCTGCAGTGAAATCATGGAGACATTATTCCATTTGTACACAGCAACAAGATAGAACCATGTCTCCATGATTTCACTGCAGCCAGTAAGTTACCTGTGGATAAGATAGAAATGTAGCTGCGTGTAAAGTGGCCATCAGATTTTAATATTTTTCCATCTACTGGCTAACATGGTACAGACATAATTTTACCTCATCAGAGTGGGAGAGCCTAATTCTTTGATGTGCAAATGACTGACAGTCCTCTTAAAGGCCATAGAAAGCTTTGCATTTTCTACCTATAGTTAGGATTGAAAGAAATAATAAATTAAATGTCTGCTTTGTTTAAAAAAATGGCACCACACCTGACCATTGGTTACGTCCGGTATTGCAGCTCAGCCTTATTATCATGACATGCATTCCCACCCACGACCTGTAGACTGGTGGGGCGCTGCTTCACTGCTTTTGAAGTAGAGTAGCCATAGGGTGATTTACTGAAAATCTCAGTCTTCTTAGGCAATATTTGTTTTAAAACGGTGTGAAAGCGTTCTACCATTCTAGTGTTGTAGAGTCTGTGTAACCCCTTCACATGACTGCTTGTCCTGCTGAATCTGAATCTGACAAGGCTCTGTCCTAGACCCAGTGTTGTTCAACATCTTTATTCATTATTTAGATAAAGAAATTGAGGGTAAACTAATTAAATTAGCTGATTTTAACCTAGGAGGGATAGCTAATACTAGAAAAAAGAGAGAGGATTCACAAAGATCTAAATAAACTTTAACGGTGGGCAGCAACTAACAGAATGGTTTATAACAGGGAGCAATGCAAAGTCCTACATGTGGGCAACAAAAATAAAAGGACATACAGAATGGGAGGAATAGGGCTAAGTAACAGCATGTGAGAAAAAGACTTGTGTATACTAATAGATCACAGACTGAACATTAGTGTGATGCAACAGCAAAAAGGCAAACACAATTCTGGGATGTAGTAACAGAAGCATACAGTCTAGATCATGTGAGGTCATTATCCATTATAGCCCTCTACTCCTCTAATCAGACCTAATCTGGATACTGTGTCCAGTTCTGGGCTCCACATTGTTAAAAAGACAACAACAACAATCTGGAGCACGTTCTGAGAAGAGCGACCAGAATGGTAACCGGTCTGCAAACTATGTCCTATGGGGAACGGTTACAGGATTTGGGATTGTTTAGCTTGCAAAAAAGAAGACTGAGAGGAGACTTAATAGCTGTCTACAAATATATCAATGGCTGTCACACTGTATCAGCTTTAGGGCCACGTCACACACACAGATATTTGTGCAGATATTGTTCGCAGATCTCTGGTTGCAGTGAAATCATGGACACAATGTTCCATTTTGTGGCTGTGTACAAATGTAACAATGTGTCCATGATTTCACTGCAACCAGAGATCTGCAAACAAGATCTGCACAAATATCTGTGTGTGTGACGTGGCCCTTATCCTCATTTGCACATGGATATATGAGAATCCAAAGGGATTAAACTGAATGGGAGGAGACACAGATTACATATTAGAAAAAACTTTTTGATAGTGAAGGTGATCAATGAGTGGAACAGGCGGCCACGAGAGGTGGTGAGTTCTACGTCAATGGAAGTCTTCACACACAGGCTGGATAGACATCTGCCTGGGATGATTTAGTGAATCTTGCTTTCAGCAGGGGGTTGGACCAGATGACCCAGGAGGTCCCTTCACACTCTACCATTCTATGATAAAAGCCTGACTAGCTATGTCTGCTCCTCTGCTCTGCCCCTTCATCTCTGTTTCAGAGATAGCAGCAGAGAGCAAGATGTACCCAGGAGGTAAGAGATTGGAGGGTGAGAAGCATCCATGACTTCAGGGAGGAAGATCACTCAGGCTTTAATTAAGGAGGAAAGCACACTATGCAGTTTTCAAGTGAAGAAGGGTTAATCACATGAGCTATGTACAAGTGTTTAGAAATAAGAGCATCCACGGCAAACTGCATTAGGGAGAGGGAATCTCCTTCTTCTTGGTATCTGTCTCTGACCGCACAAGAGAGAAGTAAAATCTCATGAGGACTTCAAGAAGAAATCAGTACATGAATAAAGCTGTGCTGATGCATGAGAGCTAGTGAAGACACCTACCGCTCACATCCAGCATGTATTACTGTGAGGGACACTCCCATATCAGACCACGCTTAAAACTGGATATGAGGGAGGCTGAAAATTAGTGAAGGAAGAGATTGCAAATTTTACCTGAAATTTTTTAAATCAAGGTAACTAATAACATATGATTTGTATATTCCATAGCCTTTACTGACTATCAGAGTGTAGTGGGGGAGGAGGACAATCCTCCAATGACTAAGTAGTTTTGGGATGTTATTATTTTACTCTCTTATATAGCGCCACTAATTTCCACAGCGCTCTACAGACATCTTCATCGCTGTCACTGTTGGTGCCTGTTTTTCCAGTCATGTGATCAGATCTCCATCTATCTCACAGGTGACGTGGATGACTACAGCGCAGAAGTGGAAGAAATTCTCCCTCAGCATCTACAGCCATCATCATTCTCTACAATGGGATCATCCCCGAGCTCATCTCCTCGTTCAAGTCCATGTCCCTCCCCCACCATGCCAGAGGGACCCCCTCCTGCTCTGCCTATACGTCCAAGCCGTGCTCCTGCAAAGACCCCAGGACCCCCAGTACCCTCATCTCAAGGTAAATTCCCTCAATGTCCACCACCACAATCATTTGTGAACATATTGTGGAACACTCACTTGATAGCAGATTTGAAGCACACAGCAGGGGCTGGCTGGGGCCTCTGGCCCCGGGTGGCAGTTGAGGTCCGTTACGTACAGTCCACATTAAATGTACATATCCTACAGTCCATATCTTCTGTGGGTATGCCCGCACTCTTTACAGAAACGTGTATTACCTATGTTCCGTTTCTAATGCAAATATGTCCGCACGCACCACCTGTGTGTTCCAGAGAGAATGTAGCAGTCCTTCACTCACTGACCTCACTCAATCACATAAATTTCCTTTCCTTGGGGTTACCTGTCAGAAGCGTTGCCAGCTTCACAGCCTGGCTCCAGCCTGTCTCATCGTCCAGGAAGGCACTTACTGGGATCACCAACCAGGTCTTTGGATTTGCTCCGTTTACTGGCACCTGTCATTAGTCCAGACCTTCAGAAGTGTCTGCCGCTTTCTAGCCTCTCAGAGACATAGCTAGCTCTGTGCACCTGGTCTTTTCACCATGGGCTGAAACAGGAAGTCTGTACTCCCAGGATCTGTCTGACATCAGAGTCCAGGTAGCCCAGTAGCTGTCTCACTATAATGCATGAGACACACCCATGGGGAGGTATGTGGTTAACCAGACCCGCCCAGGACTTTCTGGCTAATCTATAAATCCAGACCTTAATACACGATCCGATTTGTGGATCTACAAGTTCCAGCAAAACAACCTGGATTTACACTGCAGCAGACCTCCGCCTGTGCGATACATACATTCCTTTATGATATAGCCGGACACTACCTCACCACAGCTGTCATACAGTATTCTGCGTCAGTGCTGACTAATGAGCACACGATATTTGCCATAAACATCATAAACATTACACATTGCCTTATGCTATCCATGCACTTGGGTGTTCCATGGGGGTGGTAAAGTAAAAAAGAACACATACTCAACTTCCGGTTCCTCGCCGGTGTTATGACTTCTACTTCCTTCTGGGGGCATCACATGATCACTAAAGCCAAACAGGTCTCTTGGATCACCCTATTAATAAGATACTTTGCAAATAGTCCCAAAAGCCCTGAGTGGAACAATGGTCTCTTCTGGATAGAGTCTTGAAATTCATGCTCTAAAAAATCAATCAGACCCGTGTAAAGGGGCAGTCCCATGATATGTAATTATGTTTCTTCAATGGAGGGACACCTTAGGCAGTCCTGGGTTTAGCACTGTTGTGGACATGTATGTATGACCCCCTGAGTAGCCATCCATTACAAGTCCTTATTCCCATTGGTCAACCTTCCAGAAGCCATGTCTGTCTATACATGGTTCCAGGTCTTCCTGCCAACAATCTCTATTAAGACGCTGACTCTTATGAGCTTGTGGATCTTGTTGGGTTTCCACAAGTCTAAGCTTAAAGGGGTTTTCCCACAAACTAAGTTTCGTTTTATTCAATAGATTTTGTAATAATGCTGTAATGTCTGTATACTCCTTTCTGTCCTCACGGCCAAGAGATGTGGTACGATAAGATCATGTCCATGTACGGTCAGAGACACCATTACCAGTACTAGCGGACACTACATAAGATATCTCACAAGAGTTGGTATGATCAGTCATGTCCTGTACATCAGATACATCATACCTAATAGAGGACACATAATAGATTTCTCAGCACAAGAGATGTGGTATGATCAGACCATGTCCCTGTACGTTCAGACATATCCATTACACAGTACATAGCAGGGACACATACATAAGATTATCTCAGCACAGGAGATGTGGTATGATCAGACCATGTCCATGTCGGTAGACACTCCATTACACAACATTAGGACACATATATAGATTATCTCCACAGAAGTGTGTATGATCAGCATGTCCCGTACGGTCAGACACACATTACCAGTACATAGCAGGACACATATATAAGATTATCTCAGCACAGGAGATGTGGTATGATCAGACCATGTCCCTGTACGGTCAGACACATCCCATTACACAGTACATAGCAGGGACACATATATAAAAATACCTTAGCACAGGAACAATTTTTAAACACTCAATTGTGGAAATTCTTATTATTCCAAGATCTATTGATTAAAATGAACTTTGTGGGAAAACTCCTTTAAGTCCTCCAAATCATGCAACCCTCACAAATGTGAACAACATTCCCATAGAAGCAGGGATTGTGCTAATTGTAAGGGAAGGTAGATGACTCACTTGTGGCAAACAAGCTCCCGCCATAGGGGAAGGAGAAGAAACAAAATTACAGATGTTTACCTGAGACTCCGCACACCGTGTGGATATCTGGGAGGTCATTATCATGTGCTGGACACAGCTGCAGGGCTCGTTACAATGGGGTGCAGTCCGCAGTATTGTCGCATCATGAGCCGTTCACTTGTATATTCATCACATCACAAGTTTCTGTTTTATCTATTCCACTCCGTAAGGCAGGTTCCTATCAGAACAAAAAAACAGAGTTCTTTAAAACTGCTGAAAAAAAAATATGAACAAAAATGTAGAAAATATTCCCATGTGTGACTATGACAGATATGATGGGTGACTTCATATCGTGTATACGCTACAGTCTCAAATTAAGTAATTATGTTAAGGAAATGTAAAATGTTCAGTAATAAAGGCTGGTAAGTTGCTGAATAGAGCTACATGACCCAGCGTGCTCTGCTTCTAGTGTCGCACCCTATACTGTAATATAGCAGATTACTCCCATGTTCTATGATTATTGTAGGTCTCCAGTGGACTTCCAGCCTGTTGTACTAAAAGAAGCTCCATCCCTGTCTCTGGAGCCTAAACGAGCCCCTCCACCAAGACCCGGCGCTCCCCCGGCACGTCCAGCGCCCCCGCAGCGTCCTCCACCTCCATCAGGTAAGCGTCATCTCTTCTAATATATGTGAGCCGTGCACTGATGTAGACTGTTTGGCTTCAGGATCAATCATATAACTTCAGTGACAACTTGAACTATATACCACTACAAAATATATATGGTATTTTAATTTATACATATAAGTGTGTGTGTATATGTATGTATCTATACATAGAAAAGTGGGGGAAGTAGTGGTTATCCTTGAGGAAACCGCTGAGTATGGAGTGTTACAGGCAAAACTCAAGGGAGAAAACTACCAAGGATTATTTCATTTTGCAGAAGGTCGCAGGTATTGCCATATTATTCGACCCTTTGATGAGTCTTGTAACAAGACTCACTCCATATTCATCCGGCCTCTTTAAGGAGGGCCCAGGCTTCCCCTTGTTGCTCTCCACCTGCCCAAACTCTGCTCTGCAGTGATGAGGCGTAAACCCTCAGAACAGTCTGTCTATAGTAAAGTTTCTGGCTTTTGGCATTTATCCCTGATCATGTGATATACAGCCGGCATCTTCCTGTAATAGCAGTGACCGGAGCTTGCTTTGATCGCTGCTGTTTTTGATGCTGCCAATAATTACGTTATTGTTCATTATTGCAGTGTAGAGTACAAGTGATCAGATAATCGCAGGTTCATGTCACATTTACACACATGAGAAGTCCCAGAAATTTTGAGCTTCCCCTGAATCTGTAACTTTTTTTCATTTTGGAGATGAAAAAGTACAGGATCTGACAAAATATGGCGATTACACCAATGTTTGTGAAGTTTTTACCACATCTCTATCGTTATATATCCAGCATTTATTAGTTTATCTACTGCCTGGGAGAATCCTTTCACCCAGTTATATGTTAAGGCCCCTGAACATCGTAAAAAATAAGGGAATTGGGTATTATTTTATCCAATTTCACCCACTTTTAATTTATCACCTGTTTTCATTCCTATATTACAGTAAGTAACTGGGCGTCACCGTACATGTGTTTCTAGACTCTAGTGTGCGTTCATAATGATTGTATTCTTTCCATGTATAGGAAGTGAAGGAAGTTTTAGAGTTTACTGTATTATCATGTTATTATTTATTGACTTTTTATATGAAAAAGTTTATTTTATGTCTGGACACTCCTCATTCAGAAACCATTTCATTATAGGCACAATTTGTCTGACATGAGCTGGCAATGACTGTATGTTGTGGGGTATGACTCACAATGGCAGATCGTGCACTCTCTGACTGCCGCGCATGATCTGTACCTGTACCACCCACTGTATCACTACTGATTCATTCTCTGTTCTACTCCTTGCTGCTTTCCTGTGCCATGATAAGGTGTAAAGCCGTGCCACTAGGAAAGAGATGGAGGTAATGGTAGCATCCGTTGTCTCCTGTGCTGAATGTAAACCGGTGCACTGGTCCAGTTTACATTTCATTCCCTTTCCTGAATACATTCATGTTGGTGTGTTACTGTGTGCATCCTCCCTGCTTGTCTGCTCTACAATATATTACCGTAGTGGGCATCCCTCCATCATGGTGCTATTACTATCATTACCTCAAAATATGGTAAATCGCAGAATTACTGCAATGTGACCTTGACCATGGAGCATTGCAAGGGCTGCGATTTTATCATGACTTGCCCCGGCATCCTGCACAGCTGCAAACCTGCATTGCTGTCCGCCATAGAGGTAGTTTATTGATTCAGCATTTTTTAACTCCTACAGCGGATGTTACCCAGCTTTTCCCAAACATCTGATTGACAGATCCATCTACTTCTATAGTGTCCAATCGGCATCATGAAAAAGCTGAATGGCCATAATATGGCTGCTAAAAATGTCCTCACCCCGCTTTCCCTAGCTTCTGGTAACTGTTACAATCACCTCTCCATCATTGCTGGTGAATCAAGGGGTGAGTCCAGAGACCACTAATTCAGTGTTTCCACCGCAAAGTCCCCACATGTGACATAAGCGGCCAGTCTCACCCTATATACATTGTAAGAGGAAAATTCACAGAATCTTCATAACACAATAAAGCGCAATGCAGATTTGAAAGTCGCTGCACATCAACACCTCGGCGGTCAGCATCGTCCTCTGTGGTTCAACTCCGACCAAGAAGAATTACATCGAAAATTAATCTGACATCTTTTTGGGTGGAAAAATTAAAATAAAGAACTTTAATAATGTGGTTGCACAAATAAGCACATCCTTAAACTAATTATTTGTTGAAGTAAGCTAATCGGATTCAGGTCTGGGCTTCAAAACGTTGATCTCCTGGTGAAGCCATTCTTTTTTTCATTTAGAGGTCGTTTACGGTCGTTGTTGTGCTGAAAGGGGAATTTCCTCTTTAGCTTTTTAGCAGAGGCCTGATGGTTTTGGTTCAAAATTCACTGATATGCGGAACTGCTTATACTTCCCTTCACCTTGACTAAAACACCAAGTTCCAGCTGCCAAAAAA
Organism: Allobates femoralis; assembly: GCA_033576535.1. Lineage (NCBI taxonomy): Eukaryota > Metazoa > Chordata > Amphibia > Anura > Aromobatidae > Allobates > Allobates femoralis. The sequence continues at coordinate 44,591,023 of JARQOC010000002.1, read as the reverse complement.
ACAGCTCCAAAGCCTAATGCTGCCTCCACCATGCTTACTGTTGGTATGGTATTTATTTTTTTTTGGCAATGCGCAGTGTTTGCCTTGCACTAAACCTTATTTTTGAATTTATGACCAAAAAGTTCAACCTTGGTCTCATCAGACAATAACTTCATTTCCAACTTGCTTTTGACAGACTTTGTGGATTCTGGCTAAACACAGCTGGGTTTGGCTGTCTTTCATGGAATAAAAATAAAGACTTCCGTCTTGCCCACCCCACCCACAGGCCAGAGATCTAAGGAATACAGGACATTGGTGTCACATGCAGCACACAACCAGAACTTGTCAGAAATTCCTGCAGCTCCTTTAATGTTGCTGTAGGGCTCTTTCCAGCCTCTCGGGCAAATTTTCTACTTGTGCAATCACAAATGTTTGTGGGCCGTCCAGCGCACCACTTCTTTTATGATCATCTTCACAGTGTTCTATGGTAGATCTCCTTGGAATTTGTTTTTATTTGCACCCTTTTTTATTATTGTTGTCTATAAGCGATGATTTCCCTTTGCTGTGCTGTCAGCTGTTTACAGACCATAGCATTTAATGTAAGAAAATGTCAGGAAAACCCTCCTAGAAAATCTAAACCTTATGGGATTAATCAGTCGCTGTAAATGGTGGCGGCCGTTTACTGACTAGTGTGTAACCTGAGGGTGAATGTGATTTAGCTTATTCTAAACACAACCACATTCCCACTTATAAGCGGGTGTTTACACTTATGCAACCACATTATTTTAGTTTACCATTTTTCTCCTCAAAATTATTTCAATTGAATTGTACAGATTTTGTGGGACAGAGATGGGCAAATTCTGGCATGATTCTTCTTGATATGTATATTTTTTCTTTACATACAAAAAAACTGGTATTATAACAGGGGTGTGTAGACTTTGTATATCCACTATGCATACGGTATATGTATATTTGTATATCCGAGAAAGAAAAAGCTAGGCGGCACTCACCGAATTTCTGAGATCCTTTTATTCATCCAGTTATTCACAAGACATAATCAAGAGGGGAGAGGGAGTGGGGAGCACGGATGACGGCTGCAGTTTCGCGGAGCAGTGCCACTTCAACGGGTCCAGTTCCTCTATTGCATATGTGTATATTTGTGTTCTCCTCTGTTTTACACTGCTTTCCTCCAGGTATCTTGGTAATCTTCTATACTCCTAATGAAAGGGCATCTAATTGAGCCCTACTGATGAGTGGTGAGGGTGTTCTGCCGAATTTGTTGGTGCCATATATGCAACAAGGCTAAATGTTGTAACTTGTGGTGCTTATGTCACAGATCTGAATGTCCCCCTAGAAAGAACGCCAAAGCCACTAGCCAATCCAATGTCCTTATAGACTACGCACCGTCCCAATACTTAGCACACAATGAAACACTCCCATCAGTACTTTGGTTAATATCTGTCTACATGATGCCGTCTTTCTTTGTCTGTCTCTTTGTGAAGCTCCATATGACGTATTCTCTAAAATCTTTAGTGTCTTTTCTCTCTTTGACAAGGTGCGGGTGCTCCTCCCAGCCCGGGGGTGGCTCGCAGGGATGCAGAAGGTAACCGAACCGCATGAGCGTGCCAAGCATGTGACGTAGGACTGCTCTGTACTAACATTGTTTAGACCGGGGGGAAAGGGAGGCAAGGTGTTAAAGGGGTTGTCCGGACTAATGATATTGATAATTTATTCCTTTGGTTAGGTCTTCAGTATCAAATTAGTAAGGGTCTGATCTCTTTATATTCAACAATAACAGCTGATCGGTGGGGAGGCTGGTTTTTGGACCCTCCCCCACCACTACAGATCTGATATTGGTGACCTAACCATAAACAGGTCATCGTCATCATCATTATACCGGCACCCTAAAGTAGTTGTTTAACAGTACTTTACCCCCTAAAATAAAATCTGCAACTTTGTTATAAATCTGTACCTAAAATGCAAAAATGTGTAGTGTTTGACTGTAGGCCCTGCCATTTTGTCTGCTGCTCCTGTGCATCTATAGTCCAGTGAGCACACACCCCCTGTGGTTCAGCCCTGCGGTCACACTGATTTCTAATTTTCCTTTTGCAATTGCAGGAAGTATAATCTCAGGATCTGACTACAGTTTGTGTTGTCTGTTACCATGGAAACCCATACTGTGCATGGAGCTGCAGACACAATGATTTATTGCATGAGCACATCTGAAATGCATTGATTACATGGATGTATTTATTAATTTGTAAAAATGGAAGATTTTATTATTGAACTTTTGTGCTATTTTCTATTACTTTTTTTGCATTGCTTAGTTACTTATTAATACTAGGGTTCATGGTAGCAGGGAACTATCTGATCTGCTCATCACTGGTACCAGCTAGACGGCCAGAGTAAATGTGCTTTGGTAACACTACACTACAACTTATATTATAGATGGTCAGGCGGAGGCTAAAGGGTTATTCCTACTCTGTACCTGGAAGAAAAAGGATTTTGTGCACCCACATTCCCATTGTCAGAATGAGGGGGATGAATGTTGGCTGAAATTTCTGCTGGATCTAAGTAATTGGATCCATTTGACCTTTCATGGCCTCTGGATCTCTTGCTTCAACAACTTATTAAAATGTGACAGTCTCATTAATCAAAACTGTCTAATGATGAGGCTCTTCCCTCTTTCCCACAATGGGAGGCATATTCACCATCCTAGGCCCATCCTGGTATACATGTCCCCATTCTGAGCCCATCCTGATATACATGTCCCCCTTCTGAGCGCATCCTGGTATAATGTCCCCCATTCTGAGCCCATCCTGGTATACACGTCCCCATCTGGTATACACGTCCCCACACCTCCTGGTATACATGTCTCCCATCCTGGCCCATCCTGGTATACATGTCCCCCATCCCGGTATACATGTCCCCCATCATGGGTCCATCCTGGTATACATGTATACCAGGATGGGGAACATTTATACCAAGAAGAGGATGGGAACATATATACCAGGATGAGGGACATCACTACATAATGGGGGCGGTCAGTGTCATAACTTCAGGCCCATCGGCCTGGTGCGGAAGCTCCAATGGGGCCCCCAATTATTGCAAATCTTTAATAGTATTAGTCTTTTTCTATAGGCCAAAGGGACTTATGGGGCCCCCTAGACTGCAGGGCCCGGGAGCAATCGCTACCCCTGCACCTGTTGTAGTTAGGCCCCTGGGGGCGGTTTATATGTCCTTTTAGTATTTAGAATGCTACAAGGGCTCATACATCTGACCAACATGCAGAGGGGGCTGGTCCAAAGTTTTCATTGGGGCCCATCGGATGGAGGACATATATGCCTGGATAAGTGCTATATATACCACAAAGGTGGCAAAGATGGAGGACATATATGCCAGGATAGGGGACATATATACCAGGATAGGCCCACGATGGGGGACATATATACCAGGAAGGTGCCCAGGATGGGTACATTATATACTAGGATGGGGGACATCACTATATAATAGGGGAGGGGGGCAGTTTTTATATACCCTTATAGTATTTAGAACGCTACAAGGGCCCATACATCTGACCCAACATGTAGGGGTGGCAGGTCTAAAGTTTTCATTGGGGCCCATCGGACTAGTTTGTGGAGGAGGCACTGGATCTGCAGAGGTTTCAGTAGGTACGTATTGAAGTATTACTGGTTTTATACAAGGCAACCCCTTTAAGAGAGAGTGGTTTATTTTGCTAGATTGGGTGTTTTCTTGTTCCATTAGGGAGCTTAACGGTCAGTCAAGTGTCCTCGTTATTATCTGGAAAACCAAGAAACTAGTGTAAACCTCCCTCCATATGATGAGGTTGTGATCGCTGGGAAAGAATCGGTTACAGGGAGGGATTCTTCCCAATGTAGAGCTGAAGTGCAGTGGAGCCATTATATACACTGTATAGTGGATGTGGACATTATCCAGATGTAGCTTTGTAATAACAATCATGGCGTCTAAGCTGGCACCTGTAATGCCATTTACTATACATAATGTACTAATATAGTAACTTACCCAAGTTATCCATCTTCTGCATGATTAATGCCTCGCTTGCTTTTTAGTCCTGTGCCATTAGCCTGTATACAGACATGGTTACTTGCATGAAAGCAGACTGTGAGTTTCTGATTTGTCTTTCAGTTCGTGCACAACCTCCTCCCCAGTACGGAGGCCCGGTGGCTGCGCCCTGCTCCTCAGTGAGGCCGGTGAGTGTCTGCGGATTGTTTCCTTTATCCTCTTTATGCAGCTTCTATCTATCTATATGTAATTCAAAATGACTGCAGCACTTCAGTTGAGGTAGGCAAATGCCTTTATTCAGGCCTTCAGGACCACACCGCAACGTTTCAGCCTACCACAGGCTTTCTTCTAGCTGTGGTAGGCTGGAACGTCGCGGTGTGGTCCTGAAGGCCTGAATAAAGGCATTTGACTACCTCAACCGGAGTGCTGCAGTCATTTTGAATTATTTATGGAGAGCAAGTAAAGGTTTGCTGGACTGATTTGCACCCATAGCCATTAGTGCTGCTCAGAACGTTTATTGTATCTATCTATATGGTTAAAAATGCTGCAGCACTCTGGGTGAATGATGATTATGCCATTACCCTGTATATGACGCCTGAATAAAGTAGATTACATCATTCACCTGGAGTGCTGCAGCTATTTTTAACCATATATTTCAAGCTAAGGTAAAAGTGGAGCTGAACTGCCCCAAGAAGGCATTGCACTTCACACTCCACATATTAAACAAATAGGAAAAAAAAAAAAAAAAGTGTACATTTTGGTAGTAGCTGAGTGCTGCAGTGAATTTTTCTGGTTGTTTGTTCCAGCATCGCAGCTTGCACCAGTTCACACTATTCTTGAGTGCTGTGCAGTTTTTTTCTGTTTTATGTCTGATATGTGGAGTTGCTGGCTCCACAGCAGCACTTAGCACCCTCACCGCCCCAGGTGGTCTGAGGTTTGAGATGGTGTCCATCCACTTAGAATGGGATAGGGAGGACAGGATGTCAGGTAGGACTCCTCAGATCTAAGGTCACCGTGTTCGTGTTGATGAGCAAACAGATATTGGCCAATATATGTACCAAGAACCCCAGTGAATAAAAGATAAGATATTGAGTTTTTTACAAAAAACATAACTTTTTAAATTTTTTCCACATATATAAACCGCTTATTAGCATGTGTTAACATTTTTGGTAGTAAGCTGAGTGCTGCAGTGAATTTTTTCTGGTTGTTTGTTCCAGCATCGCAGCTTGCACAGTTCACACTATTTCTTGAGTGCTGTGCATTTTGTTTGTTTTTGTTTTCTATTTTTTGTTTTTTTACAATTTTTTTTTTTCTTTTTTCTTTTTTCTATCATCTCACATCATGCTAGTCGGTCAGAATGCAGCTATGTGATATGTACTCACATATTAATCTATAGGTACCAAATGTTATACAGTTGACAAAAATTGAAATAAAATCAGTATATTCCTGCCAGTTTATACCAGAGATGCCTGCTTTGGCGTGGTATGTAGGAATCTATGGACTCGTACAGATATGTCAGAATCAATTCCTATGCATATATCAAACGTACTGATAGGGTTAAGAAGTACGCCCAACTAAGATTTTTTTGACTAATCCCTTAATCTGTGTGTGGTTTAATACAAGTGCAATAAATGGTTCCCGATCGCTGTGTTCTCCAGTTTCCAGTGCTACTTCCGCTCTGCAGCTTTGCTGCCTCACACAGCATTTTCTGTTTGGGACTGTTTAGCTTTCCCAACATATTTCTGAGAATCCATAGACTTTTATATTGAGAAAGCGGCATCCAGTCCACGTATAAACCCCTGTGTGATCTCATTCATCTGAGTTGATGCCATGTGGTGCAGTAGCGTGATGGAAAGCGAAGAAGACTGCGATCGGTCAGTATTTTAATGCATCTACATTACATTAAATAATAGGTAGGATTTGGAAATAAAAATGAGCTTAGAGAGCAGCTTCAGGTAGGTTAATGAGAACGGGTCCGTTGTCCCATGGTCAATGGGGCGGTAGTGCACATATGAACACCACTCTATTTAGATGTGCCCTACCGATCCTAGAGAAGTTTGACCTTAGCGATCGTACATTTACTACCTATCCTGAGAAATTCTGGTTCTGCAATAACCCCTTTTAATACTTTCTGTGCCTTCGGTTTAAGGATGTTGTCCCAAACCAACCACACAATACACAAGATAAGTGAAAAATGATTGATTGCTGGGTGAACAACCATTGCTCCAAGGCTCCTTTTTGGAAATGAAGTGTAGGTGAGCAGCTATAGTCACTGCGCTTATATCTGTCTATAGGAGTTGTGGACCATTCACTGTTCACTAAAGTATTTTGTCAGGATTAGTAGGGGTCTCAGGTGCAATCATACATGTAGTGAAATATGTATTTGAGGGGAATAGACACCAAAACAGTTAAAGGTTATATTCTACAACACTACACAAAGGGTCATAACCTATGCTATCCAGCTAGCTGACTCTAGTCTCACCAGGGGGCATCCTGCCATCAGGGCAATAAAACAAACATGCACACCTATAGCAAAGAGAAAGCGAATGGATTGAGAGAGAGGCCATTGCAATTAGTGAACTTCAAACAGACCAACAGATGGGTAGCAAAGACCAGGAGATCTTAGTCAGAGAAGACAAAGAATATTTTGAAAAAGTAATGTGTGCGTGGCTAAATTTGTGAGGGCTCCAATCATTGTTCCAGAATCAGAATATTAAAATGGAAGGCTGGTCTAGAAATCTGATCTCCAGACTGAGCGTATAACTTGGGCCCCCCCCAGGCCAAAGTCTTTGTTCACAGATATGGGGCAGCTGAAACACTGCTGTGATCCACATTCATTTTTTCTTCCCTCCCCATTGGGATACAGAATGCAAGCTGCAAAGTTTAGGGTTCTGTAAGTTTTCTCCTTTTTATTTAATAACTGTTCTTGCATATTGTATGTCACTTTTTATTCTATGTTTATATCTTTTTATTGTAAGCACTGTACCTTTATATTAAAGCTAAAACATTAATAAGTTTGAACCTTGTATGCCCTAAAGAACCCATAACCCTAGAGAGGGTGTGATCTTGTTGATTGTCTGATAGTCTTAGTTTAGGGGATTCATCGCCCAAATCCGGTGAGTGGTGGTAGTGTGTGTGAAACGGGTGCGTGGTCTGTGTCGGGGTGTAATTTATGCTCCCTTTCAGCATAGGCCCAGAGGTCAAGTGCTGGATTGAGTGAGAGGAGATAGATTAATCCTTGCATGTGCAACTCCAAGTCACGTGCTGAGAAGTGGGTACGTGACAGTACATTTATCATCTATCCTGTTTATATGCAATATATGCTTTTGGGTGAACTTCTCGAAGTGTCAATTTGTAGTAATCCAAAATGGAGATTTTGCCTTGGGAATTGCAGCAGTAATAACGATCAAAGCCGTTTAGTGCCCTATGTGACTGCTATTGCTTCCTCTAGATAATACCGCCTCGTGCTGGAGTTATCAGTGTCCCCCAAACCCCGACAAGCACAGACCAGACCAAATACTGAGGCACCAGTGAAAGCTGCAGAACCAGCCAAAGGTATGCGAGTCCTCCTGTCTAATTAAGGCCTTTCTGCCTTCACTCCTGATCTACGGGCTCCGATTACACTGATGTTTAAGCAGATTTGTCACCAAATTCCACAACCCCAATACATAACCTATTAAACTGACTCATGAGACCTGATTAGGCTGGTGAATTTATTATGATTATCTATGTCAGAATGACTTTAGAATCCTGAAATTAAAATGGTAATTTTGAGTCCATTAAGAATGAAAACGGTCGCAAGTCTAAGTGCATTCATTACTCTGCTGACCATCAGCTGTAGGTTGTACTGAGCAGTGTGAGATTTTGGCAGCAGCGGGGGGACTCTGGGAGCTGTCAATCAGGCTCAGAGGGTGAAGATTGATAGTTTACACTTTCAGGAAGGATTTTACAGCCAATCCAACATGGATTTTCTAAGAATGTGTGGCATCACCATCACATCTAAGAGATCTATTTTGTAAAGCATGCAGTTTATATTGTGAAATCTGGTGACAGATTTTCTTTAATGTTTATTTACTGTGATGGTCCAGGTGCACCGTAGTGCACTAGTGGGCCAAAAACCTCTTAAGTAGAAATGGATGTAACTATGTCCGTTATGGGGTCCATGAGTGTAGAGGGGGCTCAGTAAAAGGGCAAGCTCCAAGTGTGACAGAAGGACAGATGCTTGCTGCATATTACAACCTGTAAGCTTAGATTGTGGCTATTAACCATTTAGATGCTGCTATCAATTACTGCCTGAGGCTTGGCTTCATAGGAAACATATATTACACTATACTTCCGCATTACCAAAAAATAATATTAATGTATGACTTCTAGGGGAGAAGAAAAAAAATCTCCCAATCATTATATGGGGTTAAATTTGTCAGGAACGATCATATCCATTTTGGATCCTGTGAGCAGGTCCATTGTGAACAATGGCATAGACATTTACAATTGGAAGTTATCTTAAGAGCCAATGGGCTGATCAGATCTGCTGGCATTGACTGTGTTGAAGCTGACATATTTGTGTGTTTTTCTTCTCTTTTTAGCGATTTCATCCCTTCCTGAGCCCTTGAAGCCCCAGCTTGCAGCCCCTCTCCAGCCTAGCCCAACTTCCCAGCCCCCCTGCCAAAAGCTGCCAGAGCCTCTGTTACCTACAGCGTCCCATCCGACTTCCCAAACGCCCCCAGCACAAAACCTAGACCCCCTCCACAAGCCTCCGCCTCGCAGCCGCTCCGCACAGAACCTGCCTTCAGAGGAAGCCGGTCTCAAGAGGTAGGACTGGTCTCGGTCACATAGCTGTTACTGTTGTTGCTTGTGTTCTCTGTTATCAGCTTCCATACATTTGGGTTGAGGCAGCCCATTTGTATAAATTTAAGGTGTGGATCTCATGTATTCACTGTACCTTATGGTATACAATGTATTCTGAGGTTGTGTAGGACAAGAGAGTGCCTCTCGTGCTCACAGGTTGTGTGTGGTACTGCAGCTTCTCTCCATTCACTTCAATAGGCCCAAGCTGCATACCAGATGCAGAAAGGAAAAAGGGCAAGTTTTTTCTGGTCAACCCCTTTATTCATTTGGGATATGGGGCTGCAACTGTACAAGGGATGCCAATTATGATATAGAATTTTAGGGAACTATTAAAAAAAATCAAATGTATATTATATTTTTTCATTTAAAGAGTTTCATATAACGCCTGTACCCATGCACAGTTTGCTTTAAAATACAGCACTCAGCAGTCCACAGAATGTTTCTAGTATTGTGTCTCAGATATTGCCTTTACTGATGGTTAATCGCAATATCGCGAAGAACCTGCAACAACGACTTAAAATTCTTCCATATGAATCATGTCAGACAATAAAGAGACTCTGGACCTTAAGTAATGTCACCATCACCAATCAGGCTCATTTGTTACTTCTGACAGTCTGGTTGCCTTTGAAATTGCCTTACAATAGCTCTTTCCAATACAGTTGTTCCATTGGATATTAGAATAAATGGACTTAGGCACCTAGTATAAGTCATAATGAACATGAAGTATACTATAACAAATAGAACAGCTGCATCTGCATGTAAGGCATGCAAACATCAATATAGGAATATAGTCATAATTATGCTAAGAAAACATATTTAAAAAAATGAATGTAATATAAAAGGCCAGTTTTATGTGAGCCCAGAGCTAGCGACATGGCGTATCTCTTCACTGGGTCCTTTCCTAATGAATGTCTCTCTCTGGGTTAAAAAATACTCCATTTTATGGGCAGATAGGAACCTGCTAATAAAGAATTAGAATCGCCTAAGGCTAATGGGGAGGAGTGCAGTCAGAAGGCATGAACCTATAATATAAATAGGAAAACTGACCACACACTTCCTAACATGCCAGTCTGAATGGTGCAAACTCAACACAAAAAAATTATAAGCAAATAGAGACAGCTGCAATCTGCAATCCTAAGGTATGCAAACAATGATGTAGGAAGTGGATATGCATTACTGCTAAGGAAATACATATAAAACAATTGATGCATATAAAAGTTTTATGTGAGCCCTATAGTCATGTCAAGGCGTATTCTTCACTGGATCCCTATCTAAGCTAACCTAGAGAGAGGCATTAGCTTAAATAGAGATATGCCTTGACATGACTACTGGGCTCACATAAATCTGCCTGTTTTATATGCCAAATATCAAAATTTTTTTATGTTTTTCCTTAGCAGTAATGCATGTCATATTTTTATATTATTTTTGCATGCCTTAGCATTTCAGAGTGCAGCTGTTCCTTTACTTGTTATAGAACATCACTATTAACCATGCTTGAAGGTTAAAACAATACTGTACGTGTAGGGAGCCAACCATAGTAATTGGTAGTTGTTTTTGGCATCTGAATGGAAATAAATTTATGTATGTCTATCAATATCAAAATTGAAAAAATACATACTGCTGTATATATATGGAGCTTCAATGCAGACCTATGTGTCCTCATGGATACAGACCATACTGTGCCGTCAAATCCTGCAGTTATATTTCCCCAGTCTGTCTCTCTACTTCTATCTGCATGTAATGGAGGGGGTGAGGTTTCAGGGTCAGACTACACAGGGGTTCTGTGTAGTCTGTTACCATGGAGACACATAGATCTGAAGAGGAGCTGTATAGACTGAAATGGTAGGAACTTTTTCTTGTATCTAGAATTTTTGGAGTTTCTTCAGTATGATTTTAATGGATTGGAGCAATGTATATAGTGTGATACAGGAGGACATAGACAGGATCTAAGGCTTTTTAGGAATTTCAGATCTGCATGTTGAGCTTATTACTCTGTATATATTCTCTTCTCACCTCTTTTTATTTAATATCTGTCTTTTTTATTACTAGCAGGAGCAACCATCAGGGTAACAGGTACCTCAGTAATTTACCCCTACTCCCATACTCCACCAATGAATGACACCCGTAGCTTCATACGTCTCATGTAATAGTCCAGATAACCCTCATTACCTCTGCAGTTTGCTGTCATGATAAAGAAAGGACAGTCTAATACTACTTGTACTCCAAACTCTCCTCCCAGATGTGAAGTCTTTTCTTGTCAGGAGGATCTGTTAATCTGTGTCAGGATCTCTGGATCCTGATGTCTCTAAAACCAGAGCTGCCAATCAAAGAAGAGGGAAGGTGGAGATAGAGGGAAAACAAGTAGGTGGGAAGGTGCACTTAAATGTTTTGCCACACCAAGGGTGCACTGAGCACCTGTGCTTAGTTTGAACAGTCATTGTGTGTCAAACAGCTACCTTTTAAGATCCTTGTTTTCTTCAAGCTGGCACACCTCTTTGAAAGGAAAGGTCCATGTTTTAAATTGGCGTTGCCCTCGTTCTTGACATGTCTGTTATAGTGAATACTTGTATTTCCTATAAAAGATTTAATTCTAGAGCATCTTTTCTTAACACTCCGGTTATTCCTGCTATAATAACTAGATTTACCATCTGGGGGTGTGTATCTACACACTTTCACTGACCAATCAGACATGACCATATCAGACACTATAAGGACACACCCCTTTGGAAATGAGAGTGATAACAAATGGTTGTCAGATTGTTCTTAATTTCTGGGAGAAATAATACAACCTAGACTCATGAGACGAGGCGTCATTTCAAGGGCAGTGTAAGTGGTTACTAAAACAGACAATACAGGATAACCAAAATGTCTTGATAAACATCATTTAATCAACAGGTCAATAATTCTAAGCCAATAGGTACCAAATCTCAGTTTTTCTGATTGAGAACACCTAAATTCCACAAAGATTTATGGCTGCTTGTTCTTACCTGTAGGGGGAGCTCAGGAGGTGTTCAAAATGAGTTGTTTAAAGCAGTGAGCTCCCCTTAGTGGTGTCTGTATAAATCTGCATGCCGTGAGCTCCCCCTGGTGGTGGCTGCAGGTACATTTAATTTTAATATTTATCTCCAAGTAAAGCAGTGGATGAGATGGTATACATAAGGTTTAGGATGAGAGACCTGAACTTTTAAAAGATTAAAAGGTAGACAAACTTTACATAATCTGTATACATTTGACTGATGTCATTCATTGTAATTTATTTTACCAACTATATGTACTCGTAACACTTGTCGTATCTCGGTGGTATTCTCATCCATGTACCATCACCATCCGCAGTCTCTGTAACGGCCTGGTTTAGGTCATGTATCTAGATGGACGTCACATGTCTGATTGATTGCTGGTGTAATAGGCAATAGGGGTCCTCACTCTTTATCATGACTGGTTGCCTGCTGCATCATATTAACTTTTACTGCTGCACAAATCGGTACTCCTCTAACAGACTAGATGATCTCCAGCTTTGTCATCTCATATCCATGAATGATGCAGCAATGTTAGATGAGCCATCTTCATACAGACACCAAATTTCAATACTGATGTGGTTTTAGGTGTACATTCTTCCCCAAATCAAAATGTATTCACTCTCTAAAGGACAGGAAATACCCTGCTGATCTCTGGTCTTCTGATCATTGGATCCCCAGTGATCTGGAGATTGGGGTCTTGCACCTTTATCTTTGGTGGTGCGCGGGTGCTCAATGCTCAGACTCCGCTACATTCCATGGTAATGGGGCTGCTGGAAAAGTGGTGCGGTTTATTCTGCTATTTCCGCAGTCCTATTAACGGTGAATATAGCGGAGACCTGCTCTCCATTCAAGACTGGGCTCTAAAGAGTTCGGGGACTAGAGCCGCATCTATAGAATCACTGGAGGTCTAGTGGTTGAACTACAAGTTATCATTAAGTTATTCCCTGTCCTACGGATAGAGGATAATTTATGATTTTTGGAATAACTTTTTAAAGAGGTAGTCTGCTACCGTTTTGTTAGTTAATTCAAGGTGGATCCCTTGGATCCCTTCTCGTCAAAAAACAAAAACAAAACATACCATACTCTTGTAAATTCTCCTTATTGCTCCTGGTGATCCAGGCCGCTGTCCTGGTTTCCAGAAGACCGGAAGGCAACAGTACCAAGGAGCAAGGGAGTCTGGTATGTGAATGGAATTTATTTATTGGTCCTAAAACTAATAAAAAGTAGTGGACATCTTAGCTAAGATTTTAATTTATACACACTATATGGGGCCAACTATTTCTTCCCTTCATTGTCGTCTGGATCAACATGATCTAAATGGAGACATACAGCTGAAATAATTTAAAAATCATACCAATACTTGCTAATTAGGAAAGCTAAAGCCTGTGATTGGAGGGGGCGGAGTGCTGCCATGTACGGCGGGGGGGGACGTGCTGCCGTGTATGGTGGTGGGGGAGGAGAGCCAGGTGTACGGTGGAGGGGGAGGAGTGCCGCTGTGTGTACGGCGGCGGGGAGGAGTGCCGCTGTGTACGGCGGCGGGGAGGAGTGCCGCTGTGTACGGGGCGGGGGAGGAGTGCGCTGTGTACGGCGGCGGGGAGGAGTGCCGCTGTTACGCGGGGAGAGTGCGCTGTGTACGGCGGGAGGAGGCGCTGTGTACGGCGGGGAGGAGTGCCGCTGTGTACGGCGGGGGAGGAGTGCGCGTGTACGGCGGGGAGGAGTGCGCTGTGTACGGCGGGGGAGGAGTGCCGCTGTGTACGGCGGGGAGAGTGCGCTGTGTACGGCGGGGAGGAGTGCCGCTGTGTACGGCGGGGAGGAGTGCCGCTGTGTACGGCGGAGGGGGAGGAGTGCCTGTAATATCCTCTAGCAGGCTTATAGTACAGTGACCATAACCGGACTGCAGCTTCACTGCACCTGTCATGTGGCAGACAAAAATTATGGGGACATGCCGACTCTTTCATTCAGTTATGGGTGCAAAAAAACAATTGAATCCATTTTTTGTTGTTGGTTTGTTTGCCTAATAAGAAAAACAAACACAAACACCTTTTTTATTTCTGGGTGTCTATTAATCAGTCTAAAATTATTGATATCCCACTTTTGACATGTCATTAAAGCAGACGCAATATCATGACATTTCCTCGTTTCACCTGTCTGCTTTACTGTGTAGTCTGGGGCTTAGTCAACGTTAGGCAGGTAATAACCGCTGTATAGCTTAGATGAAATCCTTCATATGGCAGGATCGTGATATATAATGGCCACTTTACACGCGGCAACAGGAGATAGAACGGCAGGTGTCGGAGATAATTGTACCTTTTACTTCAAACACTTGCAGATACTGAATTACACGAGCCTCAAGGTGTTTTGAAGGTAAAAGGACAATTGTCTCCGACACTGCCGGTTTCTATTTTCTGTTGCCGCGTATAAGTGGCCATAAGCATGTATACAGCCCTTTTCAGGTCTGAGCAGCCTATATACTGTAGGTGGAGCAGGGCCGATTGTGATGGCCTAGTGGACTTTGTATCTGCTCATTCACTAATATGTGTTGTGAGCCTCTAGGATGAACAATGTCTGTCAGTCTCCATATTGCTCACATTCATAGATCTAGTTACTCGATCGTATCCCATATCCTTTACAAACACTATCCCGTTCCTATGCTTTGGTTATATTCATGGGGTGACCAACCACTCTCCCGCCGTCCCCGTCATTTTAGTAAGAAATGATCCATAGAACATCGGTGCCATTCATGTTTTATATCATTGTCTATGAGCATGATAATTAGATTTAGATGAAAGGAAGCAATCAAGCTGCAGCTGGTAAAGGTTAGTGACCTCTTTATTTTCTATGGGAAAAGTCTCCTCTTGTCTTTGCGTTTTTGACTGTCGGACCACCCAGAGCTTTTTGGACTCTCATCCCAGTTCTTGCATGAATATTGCATGAGGTAGTCAAGAACGTCAAAAACAAAGACATTTCACATGGGATGGTAGATCTTTTCATTTCTGTAGCCAGTGAATGGTGGTATCTTGGTATATAGGATGTTTTTAGTTTATTTTTTGGGATGACTGTGTCCATCTTGCTCATTTCATTGTTTCAATATAGATGACCTGCTACATGTGCATTTTATGTATTTCGATATTGGCTAATCTCCATGCTTTTTGTTATTTATTACAGAACCAACTTACTGAAGTCGGTGGCTTTAAAAGTCACTTTAACAATGATTCATTTGCGGACTTGGCATTCGATCAACCTCCCATTTCAAAGCTGCCGGCACCCTTTCACATATCACCGCCATCGGTTTCATCATCAATCCCAAAGGAGCCTTTTTCATCAGCAAATAGTCTTCACCTACCGAATAATAATAATTGCATGACTGACTGCTCCTCCTCCGATACCTGCTCGTGGCGGGACTCTGGACAGTCTGAGGATATCACCCAACCCATTTCTCAATAACACCAACACCTCCCACATAGCAAACCCATTCACGGAAAGATCAGCAGAACTTATAAACCCATTTACCACTCAGACCCCCGCTTCAGCATTCTTGCAGACTGGTATATTCGATCAGCCTCATTCTGTCAGCCAACCCGAGTTGCTTCAAAGCAAGCCAATGTTTACAGTGGGTCCAGCAGAAAAAAGTCTTTCCTTGCCTCACAACTTTCCCACGATGCCCGGCCCAAATGCTAAAGGTTGGGTAACTTTTGAAGACACCAACTTTATTTCACACAGGTCACTGCCCAGCAATGGAGTGGAACTTGATGGACTCTCCTTACCAAACCCTTCCCAGAAATCTGGATTTGACAACAACTGGAACACCCTCCCAGCGGGATCTTCACTCACTATGTCCTTAAGAAAGCCACCACCCCCTCCACGTGCCCCATCAAGGACAAAACTCGAACCACCCGCTACCAAGTTGTCTTCAAACTTCTCCCAAAGTTTCGATTTTGCCGACCGGTAAACAAGACTTTACTACAAACTTTCTCTAGTGTGCAATATGTTTACCTGAGGAAGTATATGGCTACCTAATGTAAACTCCCCCAAACCACTATTTAATATCGTCCTATTTTCCCTGTATACCTGAACGACATTTCAAATGTGACTTTATTTTTGGGATTTTTTTCTTATTGTAGAATTGCATACTCTGTATAAAGCCATTCAAATGGAAGCTGCTATCTGGATAAGACTCACTCAGATGGGGTATCCCACAAGTAACCCAATCAAAGTGTGTACAAGGGTCCTTGAAAATGCTAGCTAGGTGGCCATTTGATTCTTAAAATGCCATCTCTGAGAGTACTAAGGCCAAAAAGATATGCGCAGCCTTTGCTCTAGATACAGTTTAGTCCATTTGAGTAAGCTTTTTAATGGTACAAGTTTTACTATTGGGGGCTCGTCCGGGATGCAGTTACCCTTGTTTCTTTTGTGTGTTTCCCTTGCTTCTTTTTTTGTGCCCTTGCTTTTTAATTTTTCCTTACATTTTTTTCTCTTGCTTTTTTTTCTTTGCTTATTTTTTTGTTTTGTTTCCCTTGCTTTTTTTGTGTAGAAAACTACTATTATAATGCGCTTTAAGTTTACTGCAGTAACAGGTAAACCACTGTATGAAATTGCCGTGAAAAAGGCAAACTTGAATAGAAACCAAATGTGTGGGAGGCTTTACAATAGTCTAGATGGAAATATGTTTCAGAGACTAGAATTATTTGTGATTTGAGCGATCGCAGTATCATGGGTCCAAGAATAGAATAATCCGATAGGTCATTTGTATGGACGGTGTGTGATGCTTCAAATTATGCAGAAACGTATGCCCATACACCTCCACTGAAGATACCCAGGCAATATAAAAGACTCCAACTTGGATGTGCTTTAAATATATCAGGTACTAACCCCTCACTGTAATCACATTCAGGCTACGTTCCAACATGTCTGACCAATGCAATTGTCCATTTGGACCTAAGGTAAAGCATTCACTAGTCTTGTCTATTTTGCACATGAGATGGTCCTAGTTTTGAGGCCTGGCAGCACCCATACCCATTACCAATGCTGCCGATTGCACAGCCACTGCGGCATCCGCAGTCGCACCTGATCTTGGCTGTACATGATTGTAAAGATAAGCGTTCATGTTCCATAGTGTAATTTTAACAGTAGTATAAATGTCCGCGTTTCTCCCTACACCTATAGGACGTGATCAATTATTAACTCTTGTGCTAGATGCTTATGGTAAAATACTTCAACAATGGCAATTATTTGGCTCATTATGTAGCGCTCCTAAATTGACATGCACACAATGCACAAGTTGGGCATAAATGTTTGACATTGCCATATACAAAATGTGCAATATATGCTAACAGGGCAGAAAACAGGTTTCGAGCTAGGACACGTTATATACCTCTGGCACAATGAGATCTGTAGGTTACGTATTGCAGCCTTTGTATACAACCAAAATTACTATTGTCTGTACGTGGCATATACTTTGGGAATGGGCATCACCCATGAAACCACGGCTCCAGAAAGGTGGCGCTACTGAGTCACGCTGCTGCATCAATGTCATCCCTAGGGCTGATTCATCAAGGCTGACATTTTTTGCATTTGAGGAAGATGTATATATTATAACAGAATTAATTTTTAAACCTCATATTCAATTTGGTCTAAAAAGTTGCAAATATCTGTGACTTGTGGCGTTTTTAAGCAACACTTGCACAACAGATGAATCAGATGGGGAAAAGTTTGCAAAAATCCAATATGGTGACTTGCAACTTTTTTTTTTTCTCTTTCCAGGAATCTTCATATGGACCTGTAATGTTAGCTAAACGTTTTTGATGGATTTCCTCTTTAAATAGCCTAGTGAATACATGAACCATAGGACTGCACTCAGGGTGGCCCACAATGGCTCGATAGGCCACTGTATAAAATGCTTTTACTTTCCAACGAACCATGATTGGGGGGGGGGGGGGGGGCGGACTCAGGTTGTCCTGAGTAACATGTTCATGTTTCCTTGGCTTTAGTTTGTTACATGTGTCTTCTGTTAAAGCACAAAAGGTTCAGAGATAATATGGATCAGTTGCCCATAGCAACCAGTTTATTTGACAGAACTCTGATCAGTCGCTATGACAACTGTATTACTTGTTCTCCCCAGTATTAGGGGGACATTATGTATAACTGCTGCTGTACTGCACCTCTTATAACCACAGCTTTGCAAGAGTACAAAATCCTTCCCTTCCAGGACTTCATTACTAATCTCTCATTTTACAACGCTCTATTTGTCTAGATAGAATTGGCACTAATCACACAATTTCCGGTGGTATCCGCCTATGCTTTCTGTATCGGGGCGCAGCGAATAAAAGTATGATGCACTTTAATTGTCTCGTTACATTTCAAAATATTTTCCATTTCTGAGCTTCTGTACTGTGCCTAAATCATATAATCATCCGCTCGTGGTAAAACATCCGTAACGCCAATTTCAAGGTCATAAGTCTAAGCCAATATTCAGGGAAAACTCGCTGATGACTGAATATTTAATTGGCCACAATATGGCCAATTTGATGCAGGTTGAGTAAGTATTCGCTTTTATAACCATTGTCATCCCATGTAATATACATATGGCACTGTATATACACACTATGTATCCTAAGCCTAGTCAGTAGTTTATATAAGTACACTGTATGGTTGTCTGGTCCAAATTCTGTGTTTTATAGATAGAAATGTAAATTTAATTTACAGGTATGAATGCTTAATATATTCCAAAATATTAATATGCTATATTTATGGGTGCGTATATACATTCCTGCACTGGTTTCTTACGTGGGACAGTGCACAAGCGAATAAAGAGTGTTTCTACCCAACATAGGTGGATAGTGGGAAGGAGAAGTTTACTTCTGTCAAGTAATAAAGTTTTATCTGTTTAAGGGGAGTTGAATGATAATATGGCAGTTGCCATAATTTACAGCAGCTGTTGCCCGGTTTTCTAAAAACTGATTAGTGTTCCTTATTGCTGATGACGGGAGTCTGGGAAAGCTCGGCCATGTTATTTTAGTTATCCACTTTTTAAAAAATGGTTTTAGGATACCACTCTCTCTCCAGGTGGGTTTTCCTTCCACAACCCCGTGTTTTTAGAGACAGGTCTCCTGACCCCCCACTCAGGATTTTCAAAAGAATATGGGTGTAAGGGTGTCGAGTTCGAGATCAGGAGACACTTGAATGTGAAAGTTGTATATGCTACACTGAAATAATACCATATTCATACATCTGTATGTCGCAGTCCAAACAAGGGCCGTGATTCAAGAACCAGCCACCGTTCTTCCATCATGCCTTGATGGCCTCACTTGCAATAAACGAGTCCTGTGCACCGTTTTGTTATCTGTGTGTTTTTGGTGCAATCCTCTACAAGGTTGTAGCAATACAGAGAAATCCATGAACCAGGGCACCAGATGTCCTCTTTTTAGTAACTTTATTAATGCTGAAAAATGACATTGAAGCCGGCTAAGGCCTTTATCAAACCATATCTTTTTCTATGGCTTGATGAAGGCCCTACCCTGCCAAAACATTGTCATGTTTCTGCACTAATAGTTACTAAAAGGAAGACGTCTGGTGCCCTGGTTCCTGGATTTCTCTTGATAACCTCGTAGGCATGTATTAAGCTGCCAAGTTAATGTCAGGATACTCACGGCTTGTCTGTCCATCACGGTGTTTGCCATCTATTTATGAAGGTGTCGTGCACCTTGATGGCAGCCCTAATACCACTTTTTACAAAGAGGAATCATAACTGAACTTGATAGCATCATACTTTAGAATAAATGATTCCTGTGCACCACTCTGTTGTCCATGCACACCTGGTGCAAACCTCCACATGGTAGCAATACAGAGAAATCCAGTAGCCAGGGCACTAAACATCCTTTTTTTGGTAACTTTTAGTGCAAAAAACTTTGCAATTTTTCATCTGTGCAGGGCCTTTATCAGGCCATATCTCTTTTTCTATGGCTTGATAAAGGCCCCGTTCTGCCAAACGTTGTATTCCAAGGACCGCTGTTCATAAATGTCTGGTAGGGTCACAGCCACCGCTGCCAAAACTTTGCTTTCCAGGAACAAGGACGCAGGGTAACAGCTTGAAATTTGAATGGGGTTTTCCCCGATGGACGACCCCCTTGAGGCAAAAAACAATCTACTGTGGTAAATACCAGGTAGATCTGAGAAAATTGGGCGACACCTGTTGTGAATTGTGAACTGTGATGGCCGTCACTCAGCTTTTCCCGACTGAGGAACAGCGCTTAATGTGGTTTTACTAATTGGACGGTGGTGGACGGTTTATTTTTTAAAAGGAGGAAAGCTTGATATAAATATATTGACACACGATGTGTCGCACCATCCTTTCTCTAAATTATAATGCGCATCATGTCATAAACCAAGCTTCATGTAGAAAGCAAAAAACTCTAGGCCATGTTTATCTGCTCTGAAAAGAAAATCAGGCCTCGTTACCCATAGCAACCAATCAGTGCACAGCTTACATTCACAAACACTGCTCTGAACAATGAAAGCCGCATGCTGATTGGTTGCCAGGTGCAACAAGTGAGGCCTACTTACTTCTAGGCCTACACAGCACATTAGATTTCTTTTTTTAACATATATACTAGCATGGAAGATATATTTAATATATTCACTAGATTTTTAAGGCCATATTTTGACTTCCAGATCATAGAATAAGGGAGGGAGGGGAAATGTATTTTATATTGTGATTCTATCTTGTATATTTTCTAGAAAAGCAAATTGCATTGATGCTTCTAGAGAGCGGGGCTTCTATCTAGAATGACTTCTGTAATCCTATGACTATTGTACATTATGTACGTATTTATTTAATATATCGTCGTCCGTGTGTGAATGGCCATATATGTGTGTTACTCGACCTCTGTACACCTTGGCATCAACAGTCCTGCTCATATTGGATTGTTGGCAGTGCTTCTCGATCTTAAAGGAATTGTCCAAGATGAGAAAAAACATGGCTGCTTGTTCAAACAGCGCCACACTTGTGTGCAGGGTGTGGCTGGTGTTGCAGCTTGGTTATAACTTCTTAAATAGGGTTGAGCTGCAATACCAGATACAACCTGCAGATAGAAAGGGGTGCTGTTTCTGGTGGTAATATTTTTTTCAATTGGGAAAATTACCTCTGGCAGTTCACCTTTAAATCCATATTAGACACCCTATATTGATCCTTCTGTTGGGGAACTGCAGTTTTAGTGTCTACCGGAGATGGGTCTCTTTGCTGAGTTATGGAGTTAAAAATGAATTTGATTGTGTACAAAAAAATGGCTACTTGCATTATACAGGCACAATTGGCGTCTTTTCTCCCCATTCTGCCTTATCCATCGTACTATGGATGTGTTACTGATCCATACTTTATTCTCTAAGGAAATTGGGGGTGTTTGTGTTCTAAAACCTGTGGTATAAGTGATGAATTTCATGTTGGATTTACATGGCTTCTGTGGTATGTGTATGAGATTCTATACTGACAGGATGCATCTGCAGTATTACAGTATCAGTACAATGTAACCTGTGCACTGTCCTGTGAAATATGTGGAGTGATGTTGAAATAAAAGCAAAAAATGACTGATTAGAAGCTGATTCATTTTTTATTATTTGCACTGCCTAAATGGATTTATAGGGGGTCTCCAAAACAAATAACATCATCATACTTCTGTTATAACTAAAATCACCATTGTCCTATTATACTGCGAGAAACATATCCAAGAATGTAAATGGGACAGGTTGTGTGCCACTTGCTGCATAGGGAAAGTTTTTAAACAGGCAGGGAAATGTTTTATCTCACAGAATAATCTATGATTCTGTGCTATAATGTCTTTACACTCTCTTGTGTCCTCACTGGCTCAGGAGATGTGGTATGATCAGACCATGTCCCTGTACGGTCAGACACATCCATTACACAGTACATAGCAGGGACACATATATAAGATTATCTCCGCACAGAAGATGTGGTATGATCAGACCATGTCTCTGTACGGTCAGACACATCCATTACACAGTACATAGCAGGGACACATATATAAGATTATTTCAGCACAGGAGATGTGGTATGATCAGACCATGTCCCTGTACAGTCAGAGACATCCATTACACACTACATACTGTAGCAGGGACACATATATAAGATTATCTCAGCACAGGAGATGTGGTATGATCAGACCATGTCCTGTACGGTCAGGCTCATCCATGACACATTACATAGCAGGGACACATATATAAGATTATCCCAGCACAGGAACATTTTTTCAAATCATAGAATTGTGGAAATTATTTTTATTTCAAGATCTATTGATTTAAAATGCACTTTGTGGAACAAGCAAGTGTGGTCCTTAAAAGAGTACCGTATTTTCCGCCCTATAAGGCGCACCTAAAAGACTAAGATTTTCCCAGAAATCATAAGTGCGCCTTATAGTGCAGTGCGCCTTTATATAAGTTTTTTTCCGCCAAAATTGATGTATGCTAAGGGGGTGCCATTTGCCTGCAAATATTTGGCACCTGCCAGAAAATAAGACATACCTGATCCAACACAAGATCCTCCGTCCCCGCTGTCCTGTGTCCGGTGCCCGCCGTTGTATTACGCATCGCTGTGCAGGGGCGCGCTCACCAGCCACCGATCACCTGTTCCGCTGTCCCCGGTGTCCGGTGCCCGCCGCTGCATCGCTGTGCCGCTTGAGGGGCGCGCTCACAGCCCAGTAGCCCATCAGCCAATCACAGCTCCGCACAGGAGCGTTGAGCCAATCCGAGGCCAGCTGACGTCAGTCCATAGCCTCTGATTGGCTGAGGGCTCCAGCGCTGTGATTGGCTGAGGGCTCCAGCGCTGTGAGTGCCTTACCACACAGGAGTAAAGTAGTAAGCAAAAAGTAAAAATCAGTTTGTGTGTGTGTGTGTCTGACTGTGTGGGATACTGGAGGGTGATGGGAGGCTACAGAGGGATACTGGAGGGTGATGGGGGGGGCTACAGAGGGATACTGGATGGTGATGGGGGGCTACAGAGGGTGATGGGGGGCTACAGAGGGTGCGCCTTATAATCCGGTGCGCCTTATAGAGCAGAAAATACTGTACTCTGAGAAATGTAATAAATATATAACTAAAAAGAAGTACATTTAAATATTACTAATTTTTCTAAGCACCGCACATTTATTTAGCAAAAATGTAATTTTAGTGCACCAATAATTTAAAATCTGTTGGCTCCCTGCAGTTTCCCAGCCATCTCATATCTAAGGACTGGCTGCATAAAGACATCTGCTGGAGTCAAACATTAGAAGAGTGCAGCGTCCTGTCAGGTATTGTGAATGCATACTCCTCTGTTCACTGAACCTGACAGGCAAGCAGAAGACAGTTTGTATAGTTTATTCCAGTTGCTCTATGCTGTCTTTCTGCCCTGCTTTGTTCCCCTCAGCATTGAGGTTATCTGATGCCAGGTGTATGCACCCCAGAGCTTCAGAGAAACTCCCTGCGCATGAAATCATGGACACATTGTTACATTTTGTTTCTGTGTACAAATTGCATGTAACGTTGCGACGTGTAATGGTACCCTAAGCAAAACCAGCATTATAAATATTTTTTTTTTCAACATTAGATTTGGAGAATAGCATTGTACTTGGATGCTTAGGAGGGACATTTTGGCCCACTTCTTTGCCTGCTGGTTGTTTAACCCCTTCATGACCCAGCCCATTTTGGCCTTCCTGACCTGGCCATTTTTTGCAATTCTGACCAGTGTCCCTTTATGAGGTAATATCTCTGGAACGCTTCAACGGATCCTAGCGATTCTGAGATCGTTTTTTCATGACATATTGGGCTTCATGCTAGTATTAAATTTAGGTCGATAATTTTTGTGTTTATTTGTGAAAAAAATCAAACATTTTGCAAAAATATTGAAAATTTTGCAAATTTTAATTTTTATTCTGCTAAACCAGAGAGTTATGTGACTCAAAATAGTTAATAAATAACATTTCCCACATGTCTACTTTACATCAGCACAATTTTGGAAAAAAAAAAAATTTTTGTTAGGAAGTTATAAGGGTTCAAAGTTCATCAGCAATTTCTCATTTTTCCAGCAAAATTTACAAAACCATTTTTTTAGTGACCACATCACATTTGAAGTCCCTTTGAGGGGTTTACATGACAGAAAACACCCAAAAGTGACACCATTCCAAAAACTGCACCCCTCAAGCTACTCAAAACTACATTCAAGAAGATTATTAACCCTTCAGGTGCTTCACAGGAACTAAAGCAACGTGGAAGGAAAAAATGGACATTTTAATTTTTCCAACTAAAATGTTCTTTTAGCCTCAATTCTTTCATTTTCACATGGAGAACAGGATAAAATGGATCCTAAAAATTGTTGGGCAAGTTCTCCTTAGTACACCGATACCTCATATGTGGTCATAAACCACTGTTTGGGCGCACGGCAGGGCTCAGAAGGGAAGGAGCGCCATTTTACTTTTGATGCTAACTTTCAATTCAAAAAGTAAAATGGGGCTCCTTCACTTCTGAGCCCTGCCATGCGCCCAAACAGTGGTTTATGACCACATATGAGGTATCGGTGTACTCAGGAGAACTTGCCCAACAAATTTTAGGATCCATTTTATCCTGTTGCCCATGTGAAAATGAAAAAATTTAGGCTAAAAGAAAATGTTTGTAAAAAAAAAAGTACTTTTTCATTTTTACGGATCAATTTGTGAAGCACCTGGGGGTTCAAAGTGCTCACTATGCATCTAGATAAGTTCCTTGGGGGGTCTAGTTTCCAAAATGGGGTCACTTGTGGGGGAGCTCCAATGTTTAGGCACTCAGGGGCTCACCAAACGCAACATGGTGTTCACTAACCATTTGGGCCAATTTTTTATTCAAATTGTTAGCGGACACCATGTCGTGTTTGGAGAGCCCCTGTGTACCTAAACATTGGAGCTCCCCCACAAGTGACCCCATTTTGGAAACTAGACCCCCAAAGGAACTTATCTAGATGGGTGGTGAGCACTTTGAACCCCCAGATACTCCACAAATTGATCTGTAAAAATGAAAAAGTACTTTTTTTCCACAAAAAGTTTCTTTTTTCATTTTTACGGATCAATTTGTGAAGCACCTGGGGGTTCAAAGTGCTCACTATGCATCTAGATAAGTTCCTTGGGGGGTCTAGTTTCCAAAATGGGGTCACTTGTGGGGGAGCTCCAATGTTTAGGCACTCAGGGGCTCACCAAACGCAACATGGTGTTCACTAACCATTTGGGCCAATTTTTTATTCAAATTGTTAGCGGACACCATGTCGTGTTTGGAGAGCCCCTGTGTACCTAAACATTGGAGCTCCCCCACAAGTGACCCCATTTTGGAAACTAGACCCCCAAAGGAACTTATCTAGATGGGTGGTGAGCACTTTGAACCCCCAGATACTCCACAAATTGATCTGTAAAAATGAAAAAGTACTTTTTTTCCACAAAAAGTTTCTTTTTTCATTTTTACGGATCAATTTGTGAAGCACCTGGGGGTTCAAAGTGCTCATGACCCATCTAGATAAGTTCCTTGGGGGGTCTAGTTTCCAAAATGGGGTCACTTGTGGGGGAGCTCCAATGTTTAGGCACTCAGGGGCTCACCAAACGCGACATGGTGTCCGCTAACAATTTGGGCCAATTTTTTATTCAAATTGTTAGCGGACACCATGTCGTGTTTGGAGAGCCCCTGTGTACCTAAACATTGGAGCTCCCCCACAAGTGACCCCATTTTGGAAACTAGACCCCCAAAGGAACTTATCTAGATGGGTGGTGAACACTTTGAACCCCCAGATACTCCACAAATTGATCTGTAAAATGAAAAAGTACTTTTTTTTTCCACAAAAAGTTTCTTTTTTCATTTTTACGGATCAATTTGTGAAGCACCTGGGGGTTCAAAGTGCTCACTATGCATCTAGAAAGGTTCCTTGGGGGGTCTAGTTTCCAAAATGGGGTCACTGGTAGGGGAGCTCCCATGTTTAGGCACGCAGAGGCTCTCCATACGTGATATGGGGTCAGGTGGTTGGTATGTGGTGTAGTGTATGTCAGGTTGGTTTGTGGTGTAATGTACATCTACATGTGGTGTAGAAAACACCACACACACAAACCTGATGTACACAACACACACACACCACCCTGATGTACACCACACCACACACCAACCTGAGACACGTCAGGTTAGTGTGTATGGTGTAATGTATGTCAGGTTTGTGTGTGGTGTAGTGTACGTCAGGTTGGTGTGTGTGGTGTAGTGTACATCTACATGTGGTGTAGTAAACACCACACACACAAACCTGATGTACACAACACACACACACACACACAACCCTGATGTACACCACACACCAACCTGACACACGTCAGGTTAGTGTGTATGGTGTACTGTATGTCAGGTTGGTGTGTGGTGTAGTGTACGTCAGGATGGTGTGTGTGGTGTAGTGTACATGTGGTGTAGTAAACA
Organism: Allobates femoralis; assembly: GCA_033576535.1. Taxonomy (NCBI): domain Eukaryota; kingdom Metazoa; phylum Chordata; class Amphibia; order Anura; family Aromobatidae; genus Allobates; species Allobates femoralis. The sequence continues at coordinate 44,564,678 of JARQOC010000002.1, read as the reverse complement.
CCACACACCCCAACCTAACTTATACTACACAACACACACACACAACCCTGATGTACACCACACCACACACCAACCTGAGACACGTCAGGTTAGTGTGTATGGTGTAATGTATGTCAGGTTGGTGTGTGGTGTAGTGTACGTCAGGTTGGTGTGTGTGGTGTAGTGTACATCTACATGTGGTGTTGTAAACACCACACACACAAACCTGATGTACACAACACACACACACACACACACAACCCTGATGTACACCACACACCAACCTGACACACGTCAGGTTAGTGTGTATGGTGTACTGTATGTCAGGTTGGTGTGTGGTGTAGTGTACGTCAGGATGGTGTGTGTGGTGTAGTGTACATGTGGTGTAGTAAACACCACACACCCCAACCTAACTTATACTACACAACACACACACCACCCTGATGTACACCACACCACACACCAACCTGAAACACGTCAGGTTAGTCTGTATGGTGTAATGTACGTCAGGTTGGTGTGTGTGTGGTGTAGTGTGACAGGCTGGAATGTGTGAGTTCTATAGGGAATGTCGGGATGTCAGTCCATGGACGTGTGATAGACTTTGAAGCAGTCTTTCATGCACAGTCCAGGTTTGTCAGGACAGGTTTCACATTGGAAACGCGTGTCCTTTCTTGTCCCCCTTTTATAACAGACCCGGCACCTTTTTTGTGATCTCCCTCTTTGGGATGTGTTTGGGATCTCACCGGGAAAATGTTGCCCTGGTACCATACGGGAACCTCGAGTTCCAGGGGTGCTGGGGCCCGCTCCTTCTTCGCCTCCAAACATCAGGGCTTTTATCACCGCCTCCTGGAACTGGAGGAAGGTGTAGGCGGTCTGGCCTGCACATCGTGATAGCACGTATGCATTATACAGTGCCATTTGAACGATATGCACGGCCAGTTTTTTGTACCACACCTTCGCCTTCCGCATGGCACTGTAGGGCTGGAGGACTTGATCAGAAAGATCAACTCCCCCCATGTATTTATTGTACCCCAAAGCACAGTCCGGTTTATAGACCTGTGCGGGGGTACCTCTAACGGTGGTGGCCGTGGTGGTGGGACCATGGATTGTGGTCAAGAAAAGGACATCCCTTTTGTCCTTGAACTTGACCACAACCATGTTGCTGCTACATTGGGCTCTGCTCTCACCCTGTGGAAGCAGCTGCCCAACTAGCGTCACAGGGAGACCCCTCTGGTTTCTGCGCACAGTACCGCAAGCGGCGGTAGCTCTGGCAGAAAGGGACTGAAATAGTGGGATACTTGTATAAAAGTTATCAACGTATAGATGGTAACCTTTATCAAGTAGTGGGTGGATCAGATCCCACACTATTTTCCCACTCACCCCAGAGCAGGTGGACACTCTGGGGGCTGGATCCTGGAATCCTTTCCCTCATACACTCTAAAGCTGTGGGTGTACCCTGAGGTACTCTCACACAGCTTGTAGAGTTTGATTCCGTACCTTGCCCTCTTGCTGGGCAGGTATTGCCGGAACTGAAGCCTCCCTTTGAAGTGGATGAGGGATTCATCCACACAAATTTCCCTTTTGGGAACGTACACTTCAGCAAACTTGTTGCTGAAGTGTTCGATGACCGGCCCGAATTTTGAACAGTCTATCAAAATTCGGGTCATCGCGGGGAAGGCTGTCCGCATTGTCCCTGAAATGTAAAAATTTATGAATCGCCTCAAAAACGTTTGCGAAACATAACCATGCCGAATACTGGAGTTTGATATAAAATATCTGTACTCCAGTATTGGCGGATTTCTGGTTTCTTCACAATCCCCATGTGAAGTACCAGTCCCCAATATTTCAACATTTCTACCGAGTCCACGGGACTCCAAGATGAAAATGTTGAATTTGGGTTTTCGGCCAGGAATTGTTGGGCGTAGAGGTTAGTCTGCTCCACCATGAGACTCACAATGGCCTCAGAGAAATAGACTTTGAAAAAGTCTATTTCCCTGAGGTTTGCCGTCTCAAACTGGATTCCTGATTGGGGAAGGAAATCAGGAATCCGTGGAGTAAAGGTTTCAGGGATGGGGGTCCAAATGGGGGCACTAGTGCTAGGTTGGGCGTGACTAGCACTAGGTTGGGCGTTACTCACAGTTGGCTGTGGGTCTTCCTCCATGGCCTCCGGCTCTTCTTCCTCGGCCTCTGGGTCTTCTTCCCCGACCTCCGGCTCTTCTTCACCGACTTCCGGACGACTTCTTGTCCTTCGCCGTCTTCGTGGTGGTGGCGAGTCGGTGTCACTGGAGGATGAAGAATGGGAGGAATAGAGGAACGTGGGGTCCTCTCCCTCACTATCAGCTTCGGAGGCAATAATGGCATATGCCTCCTCAGCTGAGTACGTCCTAGACTGGGATGAGCGGGACATTTTGCGTGTGGTGTGTGTGCGTGTGTGTAAAAAAAAAAAGCTAAACTTTATTCTACTTTTTGTGTGTGTGTGTATGTGCTAGTGATTGGTGCAACTTTTTAATTTAGGAAGGGGCTGTCCGGAGCAGGGGGAAAAAAGGAGGGGGCTGTCAGAAGCAAGGGGGTAAGGAGGGGGCTGTCAGGAGCAAGGGGGTAAGGAGGGGGCTGTCAGGAGCAAGGGGGTAAGGAGGGGGCTGTCAGGAGCAAGGGGGTAAGGAGGGGGCTGTCAGGAGCAAGGGGGTAAGGAGGGGGCTGTCAGGAGCAAGGGGGTAAGGAGGGGCTGTCAGGAGCAAGGGGGTAAGGAGGGGCTGTCAGTTGCAAGGGGGTAAGGAGGGGGCTGTCAGGAGCTGGACGGAAGAAGAAGGGGGTGGCAAGCAAGTCGCAGAGCAGGGGTGGTGATCACGAGGCGATCACGGGGCTGCGGGGGCGATCACGGGGCTGCGGGGGGCGATCACGGGGCTGCGGGGGCGATCACGGAGCTGCGGGGGCGATTACGGGCGATCACGGGGCTGCGGGGGCGATCACGGAGCTGCGGGGGCGATCACGGGGCGGAGGGGGCGATTACGGGCGATCACGGGGCGGAGGGGGGTGATCACGGGCGATCACCGGGCTGGGGGTGAGTGGGGGAGCAATCACTGGGCTGGGGGTGAGTGGGGGAGCAATCACTGGGCTGGGGGTGAGTGGGGGGCAATCACTGGGCTGGGGGTGAGTGGGGGCAATCACTGGGCTAGGGGTGAGTGGGGGGCAATCACTGGGCTAGGGGTGAGTGGGGGGAGCAATCACTGGGCTAGGGGTGAGTGGGGGGGGCAATCACTGGGCTGCACAGGGCACTGTAGGGGGAGCGCAGGGGGAGCTGCGCACAGGGCACCGGAGCGGCGCACAGGGCACCGGAGCACAAGGCTCCGGTGTTATCAGATTACCAGGCAGGCGGCGGCAGCAATCGGCGGCGGCAATCGGCGGCAGCAATCGGCGGCAGCAGGTCAGGGAGCAGGTCAGGGAGCAGGCGGCAGCGGCGGCAAGGGTCCTCCCTCTTCAGTCTCCACGGACGGCATGAGGCTGAAGGGGGAGGGCAAGGACAGGTCACAACACCCCTCCACCTCTGATTGGAGGGATTGCGTCACATGGACGCTACCACCAATCAGATCTGGAGGGGGTGACACACAGGGCACCTTCCTCCAGCCAATGGTCGGTGCTTTGCAGCGCTGGCCATGGCTGAAGTGCAGTAGTTCACCAATTTTCATTGGTGAACTATTACGATCACTCTGATTTGACTGTGTCAGTTTCAACAGCCAATCAGTGATCAAAGCCACGTAGGGGCTAAGCCACCCCCCCTGGGGTGAAGTAGAGGTCCTCACATTCCAGCAGCTTCGGTCACCTTTCAGTGAACCCGGTTACCGGAGCCGCTGGAACGAGATCCCGCCATGACGTCGTGGGACGTCACAGGTCGGGAACGCATCGACTTCTATGACGTCCCACGACGTCACAGGTCGTGAAGGGGTTAAAGGGCTTAGGCAGGCTTCACACCATGTTTTTTGTGATCTGGGGCCGTCCAGTGTGATTTGGCCCCATAGTATTCCTATGGGGCCGGATGGCAGTGATTTGCCATCTGGTTTCCTGCCGTCAGGGAGGATCAGGCAAAAAATCTGTCAAAATCCGAGCCTCTCTAACATGGGAATCTATGGACTCCAGATCGCATCGGACCCGACAGAGAATCTGTCCAGTTCCCGAACATCTACTCCCCTAACCTCAGGGAATCCACCGCCAGACTAGCCGGACGTCCGAGTCTTGGTGTGATGATGTCATCACGTTGCTATGGCCGGACGCCCAAAGTGACCTGCGTCCTACAGACCGGACAGCGGCCGTGCAGGGAGACCGCAGAGTGCACCGACCCAGACCTTCACTGTATTGTAATAGGTTGATATAGGTGAGGGGATCACTCCGGGTCAGGGGCCTCTCCAGGGCGGGGGCTCACGGTGACTGCACCCTCCCCCGCTGCCCCACCTGTCACTATTCTAATGCCATAAACAGAAAATACTCCAAAAAAAGCCATAAAAACCTACGCCCCAATCTGGTACCAATGAAAACCACACGGCCTGCAAATCACAAGGACATTAAAGCCGGTCTCAGCGGCCCTGACCACTGAATGGTAAACGTTTCCAAAAAACGTGACAGAAACCGATTTTGGTTAATTATTTTTATATATAAAGTTCTGGAGTTTTTTTTTTTACATTTTTTAAGCCACTGAAATAATTAAAATAAATCGAAGTTTGTTATGTCCCAATTGGCGGATCCTGAGGCCTCGCGTCCCCCCACAATAACATCACACACAGGGTGGAGCTGGGTTGGGTTTTCCAAAATTTCTCTGCATTTTGTTTATTTTTCCTGTTTTTCAGACTATTATTTGGTAAAATGAATGATGTCAGGGTTCACCAGGGGCTGGCAGGCAAATATCGGCCTGGGGGGGGGCAGCACAGAGCAGTGACCCATGAGCAGTGAGATTCAGGGGCAGAGCGGCCTCCACACCAACATGACATATGGCCCCAAAACTGCTGCTTGACCTCTGGCCTGGGGCAATCTGTGTCCTGGGCCGGCCTGCCCCTGGGGCACACAGGTCGCAGCAGCAGCAGCACTGACCACACTGCACACAGGTAAAGTAAGTAGGAGCTGGTGACGTCACACGTGCTGTGCCAATCAGCTTCTATTTCCTGCAATGAAAACGACGATCATCCAATCAGCGATAAGAGGCGTGGCTTCAGTACCACAGACCGTTACTCCTCCCTGCCTGGGGCCGGATGTTGATTGTCGTCGCCGTGGAAACAAGCACCGGAAGTGCACTGTGCAGCAGTCAGCGGGACCGGCGGGAGCTCGGAGCCGCAGGTGAGCGGTTTAGGTATAATTCTATGTGTGCAGAATCACGGTCAGCCGCTTATTAAGAGAACTACGACCCCCACCAGGTGGAGGAGGCGGCACTGGAGCTCAGTACATTCAGGCTGCGGGGAGTTGTAGTATTTCCTTAATTGTTCGGTAGAATATCTGACAATCTGGAATGTATTCTGTCCGGTAATGCCGGATTACAAGACATTTCTATATAAAGTGCTATTTTATGATGTGGTGTGAGGTCAGAGGTCACTAAGTGATGACACTGCGTCATTTGTGTTACTACAACTCCCAGCATGCTCTAACAGCCACAACAGTGGAGGGGGTCTGATGGCTGGAGGGGGATCAGGGTGTCTGACAGTTGGAGGGGAACTCTGATGGCTGGAGGGGATTGGGGGTCTGTGATGGCTGGAAGGGATTCGGGTTTGATGGCTGGCCCTAGTCAGTGATCGGAACATAAGGCAGTCACTATAGGTAGCCTGCATGGCGTGCTGGGAGTTGTAATTTCCTACAGCTGGAGTAGCCTCGGGTTAGAGAGTTCAGATATATGGAATTAAGATAAAAAAGGAGGGGAACAAGAGGCGCAATAGTGCCCTATCAATGTGGCACTGAGTGTGTAAGCGGTGAAAATAGGGATTCACTCACCTGGGGCAGTTGTGTAACCCACAACTGGCTTGAAGGCGTTATTGATGATGTTACCAGATAGCCGTGCAGGACTTCCACCGTCCACACAAGTGTGGAAATACATCAGATGATAGGGAAAAAATGGTGTGTCACAGTCCGCGCTGCCACGATCATCCACTCCAAAGAAAACACGTGAAGATGGAACTTCCACGAAATACTTAAAGTATTTCGTGAAGTTCCATCTTCACGTGTTTTCTTTGGAGTGGATGATCGTGGCAGCGCGGACTGTGACACACCATTTTTCCTATCATCTCAGATATATGATAACACCCCCTACTCTAAAATAAACAGGTTTTCTAGGATTAGAAGAACATGTCTGCTTTCAGAAACAGCGCCACCCCTGACCATGGATTATGTCTGGTATTGCAGCTTTGCCTAACTGAAGTGAGCAATGATCCGCTGTGGTCAGGGGAGGCGCTGTTACTGGAAAAAAGCAGCCATGATTTTTCTAATCCTAGACAATACCTTTACAGGTATTAGAAAACATCCAGTAGTCCTGCTGCTGCTGCAGAAGCTCTTTGTGAAGTGTGAGGGTGATTTGTGCCCACCATTAAATGAGTGATGCTCTATATATGAGGTTAGGCGGCTTTTTATTTAGACACTTCAGTCATTTGTTGGAAAGGAGGAGTAACTTCTTCCAGGATGCTCCTGACACACATGAAGGAGCCTTGTAAAGCCGCTTCTCTCTGTGTAATGATCATGGACAGACCGGACAATAGAACATGATTTTGTGATTTCATTTATTCTGTTTCCTGCAGGAATGGTGCGATTACACGTGAAACATGGTGACGAGAGCCAGTTCCTGTTTGATACAACCGTGGCCGTTCCTGTAGAATTACTGGTCCGGGAAGTGACCTCCATATATAATGGCCGACTGAAAGTCAGTAGGGTCTGTGCCGGTGAGAAGACCAGTGTGCATGGAATATTCCATCCCATCACAATTATCCATGGAAGAAGTCTGGGTGTCTCTAGCCTTTCACAAAGGTCCGCAGCTCTGGACCGTCATAATTAGTCCGGATGATTCCTGTGTGGAGCTTCTCCCTCTGTGTGACCCGTCTCATCCACACATCGCCACATGGGACATTTTACACATTAATTTCCCATTGTTCTTTTTATTCTGGAAAAGCTGAGTGACGATCGATGTGGTCATTAGTTATCTATGAATCCAATGAATGTGAACGATCCGCACTGCCGTGATGAAGAGGAGCACACAGGTATACAAGGAGCGGGGCTTTATCTACGTGTTTCAGAGCTATATCCTCGCTCCTTCCCCAGGAAACCAACCGAGTTACATAGAGTAGTGAGAGACACTGATGAAATAGCCAGAGACTACGCAAGAGAAGCCCAAGAGAAGCACATGATCGTGACCAAATCCTGGGAGGTGACAACTACGTCATCTGTGATATCATCCTCTACACAAAGAATCTGTTCAGATTTTAAAAAAAATATGCAAAATTGGGAAAAGTCAAATGTGGTGATGAAAGCATGAGAAATAATGACATATTTTCCCCTTTATTTTTCTTTTCTCTCTCTTTTTTCTCTCTCTCCTTTTTCATCTCAATTATATTTCCTGGTTGTTTTTCCTCACCACTTTTCACTTTTTCCAATTTTGTTTATATATTTTTTCACAATCTGAAATAAAGGATGATATCACAGATGACGTAGTAGTCACCTCCCAGGATTTGGTCACAATCATGTGCTTCTTTTGGGCTTCTCTTGCGTTGTCTCTGGATATTTCATCAGTGTCTCTCACTACTCTATGTAACTCTGTTGGTTTCTTGGGGAAGGAGCGAGGATTTAGCGCTGAAACATGTAGATAAAGCCCTCGCTCCTTGTATACCTGTGTGCTCCTCTTCATCACGGCAGTGCGGATCGTTCACATCCATTGGATTTATTCATTTGTCACCTGACATCACACGTGGTTTGTGGATCCCGCAGGAGCAGTTACATGCGAGGTAAACTGGTTGTGTTTCAGACAACTTGACCAGGTGAGCAGCGACATCAGTGTGTGTGTCACAAACATAAGATAATATTGATGACCTCTCTTTTGGATCAGTCATCAATATCAGATCAGTAGGGGTCTGACACCCAGGACCACCACCGATCAGCGCACATATCAGTTCACTGTGTAGCTGCCGTTGCTAAGTCCTGCAGATCACCTCCTGTACAAATAATAGCAACTTCTCTACAGTTCTTATTAAACAAGAACCGAGGTGCACCGCTGAAGATCAGTTATCCCAATAAGGGCCAGGGGTGCTCCTTTGTCAACGAGAGAACAGTGCACCATAGAGAAAGAATTGACAAATCAAATAGTAGCACACCACCTTGAACAATATATCAAATATAACAAAGTTTATTTAAGGACCAAACATCACACATCTAAAAACAATAAAAAACATCAAAAACCACATTCCAAAGGAGAAGAGTCCCCTGTAAACATATCTACAGTGAATTTACATATCAAGCAATCCCCAATGACAAAAGCAAATACAAGGTATCAATGGCACGCCACTCAAAATCTTAAGCCCCAGTCACACATAACGATATCGTTAGAGAGATCGTTGTAACTGTGACGTTACAACGATCTCTCCAGCGATATCGTTATGTGTGACACTTTGCAGCGATCAGGCCCCTGCTGTGAGGTCGCTGATCGCTGCAAAGTGCTGTGGGTCATTTTTAGATCGTTGGTTTCCCGCTGGTCAGCACGCATCGCTGCGTGTGACCTCAAGAAACCAGCGATCTGTGACCTCACAGGGCTGGTTACTATGGTAAACACCGGGTATCCAGGCAGCGCGTGCTGTCTAGATATCCGGCGTTTACCATGGTTACCAGCGTCCTCCCTGCTTAGCACTGCCTGTAAGCAGGGAGAACGCTGGTAACTATGATAAACAGCGGGTATCTAGGCAGCGCGCGTTGCTTGGATACCCGGTGTTTATGATAGTTACCAGCGTTCTCCCTGCTTACAGGCAGCTCTAAGCAGGGAGAACGCTGGTAACTATGATAAACAGCGGGTATCCAGGCAGCGTGCGCTGCCTGGATACCGCGCTGTTTATCATAGTTACCAGCATTCTCCCTGCTTAGCACTGCCTATAGGCAGCGCTAAGCAGGGAGCGATGTCGGAGGTGGCTCCCATGGCCTGATCGCTGGGGAGATCTGCCTGTTTGACAGCTCCCCAGCGATCAGGTAACGACGCTCCAGCGATCCCGGCAGGTCGTTATCGCTGTTGGGATCGTTGGAGCAATCGTTATGTGTGACAGCACCTTAAGTCATAGATCAAAACAATCAATTTGAATCATGTGAAAATGATTATACACTATGATCTAATGACAGGAGAAACGTGTGTCACCCATAGATACAAAACAGGGCACTTGTATGTAATCTCCCCAGCTGTAAGGTAGTCAAATAGGCACCAAGCCCAAGCAATTAGTAATCTCCCTGAAATGGGGAGGGGTTTCCCAGGAAAAGAAAAGTTTCTCACCCTGACCCATATGAGTCCGTTGTAGAAATGATGAGCCCTGGGTCTCCTGATAGTGGAGGGCAGAAGTGGTGCAGGCTTGCCAACGCAAGGGCCAGAGTATGGATCAAGAGCGGGGACCTGTGTTCCACTCGTATTGCCGCTGTAAAGCGGCTTCGTCAGGGAAACCCCTCCCCATTTCATTTTTTAAGTCAGAATCGTTGATCAAGCAGGAAGGAGGTGGGGAATATATGGGAGAAGTGAGCGCGCCCGTTCTCCACTGTCATTTATACTGCTCCTGCCATTCACAGAGATGGAAGAATTGACAGAACACGGAATCACACTGCCCCCCAACATGCAAGGGTTAACAGACGAGCAGCTAGAGGAGCTGAAGCTGAAGGACGAATGGGAGACGAAATGTGTGCCCAGCGGAGGAAGTGTGTTCAAAAAGGACGAGATCGGAAGGCGGAATGGACACGGTAATAATGGCGCTGGCTGACAGATGCCTTCCACTGCTCCAAGCTATGGCACTCGCTGATTGCTGCTTCCCACTGCTCCTAGTGAGGCGCTGGCTGACTGCTTTCCACTGCTCTTAGTGAGGCGCTGGCTGACTGCTTCCCACTGCTCCTAGGGAGGCGCTAGCTAACTGCTTTCCACTGCTCCTAGTGAGGCGCTGGCTAACTGCTTCACACTGATCCTAGGGAGGCGCTGGCTAACTGATTTCCACTGCTCATAGGGAGGTGCTGGCTAACTGATTTCCACTGCTTCTAGGGAGGCGCTGGCTGACTGCTTTCCACTGCTCCTAGGGAGGCGCTGGCTGACTGCTTTCCACTACTTCTAGGGAGGCGCTGGCTAACTGCTTTCCACTGCTTCTAGGGAGGCGCTGGCTGACTGCTTTCCACTGCTTCTAGGGAGGCCTGGCTGACTGATTTCCACTGCTTCTAGGGAGGCGCTGGCTAACTGCTATTTCCCACAGCCCCGAGGGTGGCGCTGGCTGACTGCTACTTCCCACTGCTCTGAAGGTGGCGCTGGCTAACCGCTGTTTCCCACTGCTCTGAGGGTGGCTTGCTGACCGCTGTTTCCCACTGCTCCGAGGTTTGCGGCTGGCTGACCGCTGTTTCCCACTGCTCTGAGAGTGGCGCTGGCTGACCGCTGTTTCCCACTGCTCTGAGTGTGGCGCTGGCTGACCGCTGTTTCCCACTGCTCCAAATGTGGTGCTGGCTGACCGCTGTTTCCCACTGCTCCGAGGGTGGCGCTGGCTGACCCTTGCTTTTCCCTGCTCTGAGAGCGATAGATCTGCTGCTTGAATCTTAGCCATGCCTCATTTTTCAGCATTTTATTGAATTTTATGGAATAAAATCTTGTAGAAACAATAAACGTAAAGTACAAGAGCCGTGGTTAGATTAGGCCTGAATCCTGAGGCTGCACCACTGAGACAGTTTGATGTCCTCAATTCTTTAGATTTCTAGTAGGAGCCTTGTGTGATGGTGGGTTTACACGCTCAGATATCTGAAACCATATCGTGTAAACATCACGCTTTTGACATCGTTCGAACGATATCGTTTTAGCATCGTTGCGTGTAAGCGTAGGATATCTGAAGGAAAAATCGTTGGATCGGACATCTCAGCAGTGTGCTCAGGACCTCACTTTTATCGTTCCTCGTCCAATTAACGCTCCAGCAAAGTGCAGCATCGTTCAGTGTGACACCAAGATGAACGATATCGTTCTGAATTCTCCTATTCCTGCCACTTTATCCAATCGTTCACAAAGTTGTAATGAACGACGCTGGCGCGTTGACAAATTACACATCGTTAATGATATCCTTGCGTTTGACATGCACTAACGATGTCGAAACTATCGCAGTCGCGTGACATTCCAAACGATATCGTTTCAGATATCTGAGCGTGTAAACCCACCATTACAGAAGTCGGAGCAGGAAGTGTTGTCATGGGGATAATGTAGCTTTGGGCTCATCACTTCAAAAGATCATTTCCGTGTAATAAATATTAAAAAGTTTTAAACTTCTTAAACCTGCATGCCTTACTGGTGTGTTATCACTGAATGGGGGGGGGGAGCAGCCATTGATCGTCACATTCCTACAGTAACAACCAGCCGTTATTAAACCCCTGATCACCACCCGGGAGATCCTGACAGCTCTGCGGCTCATCAAGGCCCCAGGCTGGCTAGTCAGAGCACCTGTCAGGGTATAGCTTCCGTATACCAGCCGAATAAATGTCAACACTTAATGCATATTAAATTTAAATTATTATATTAAATAAAAAAAATTTACATATTTTTTTAAATAATTCAATAAAAATAAACTATTAAAAATACCTCTCTGCAAAGCAAAAATGTAAAAACCCGCATTCATGCTAATGAGGTCATGCCCTATGTTAATTTTAACGGTGAATGTTGCTTTAAAAAAAAAAAAAAAAGAAGTCAAAATTGCTTTATTTTTGCTTCGCCCCCTCGCTAAAGAGAGAAATTTCAAAATGGGTAGGAAAAATTAAGCAGTGATCTTTGTCCGACAGGTTGAATTTGGTTCAGTCTTTAACCCCTTCACCCCCGGGCCTATTTTGACCCTAATGACCAGGCCATTTTTTGTCAATTCTGACCAGTGTCCCTTTATGAGGTAATAACTCTGGAACGCTTCAACGGATCCTAGCGATTCTCAGATTGTTTTTTCATGACATATTGGGCTTCATGTTAGTGAATAATGAAAAAGTACTTTTTTTTTCCCACAAAAATCTTCTTTTTTCATTTTTACGGATTAATTTGTGAAGCACCTGGGGGTTCAAAGTGCTCACTATGCATCTAGATAAGTTCCTTAGGGGGTCTAGTTTCCAAAATGGTGTCACTTGTGGGGTAGCTCCAATGTTTAGGCACACAGGGGCTCTCCAAACGTGACATGGTGTCCGCTAACAATTGGAGCTAAATTGACATTCAACTTGTTACCGGACACCATGTCACGTATGGAGAGCCCCTGTGTGACACCAGCACAAGGGCAACTGGAAGAGTTGGAGCACAGCACCAGAAAATGGCGCCTCTAATGCACTATTTTCTGGGCTGGCTGTGGGTTGCAATTTGCAGTATGGGGGGCCACAACGTTTGGGTCTGTCCACACTTAGGATTCCATCCCCCCAGTTGCCTAGTTGTATCTGGCTGGCAACCAAAAATATGGCAAAGCTCCATGTCAATTTTTTTGTAGAAGTAATTAAAAAAAAATGATGTGGGTCTTCGCCATATTTTTGGTCCAGCTAGGTACAACTTGGCAGCTACGGATTGCCACCAACCCCCAGCTGCCTCATTGTACCTGGCTCGCAACCAAAAATACAGCGAAGCCCGTTTTTTTTTTTTCTTTATTTCTAGAACTAATTCTAGAAAACAAATGACGTGGGGCTCCCCCATATTTTTTGTACAGCCAGGCACAGCTGGGGGCTGGAATCCTCAGCATGGAGAAGTCCAAGCATTCTGGGCCCCCATGCTGCTAATTGCCGCCCGCAGCCGCCCCAGAAAATGGCGCATTCATTGAAGCACCATTTTTTGGCACTGTACCCAGACTCTTCCAGTTGCCTTGGTGTTGGTGGCAAAATGGGTAATAAAGGGGTTAATGCCAGCTTTTTTATTGGCAGCTGGCACTAAGCCCGAGATTCATAATGTCGAGCCAATGTGAGACCCGGCCATTAGGAATCTCTAGTAAATAGTCAAAAAATACACCACACAGAGAAAAATCTTTTTATTTGGGAAAAAAAAAAAACACAAACAAAATTCGGACTCCATCTTTATTATAAAAATTCTAACGTGGTCCACAACGAAGGTCCCACGACGCTCGATCACCTCTGCTCAATCCAGAGTCTGCAGCAAGGGATCAAGTGTCCTCTTCCAACAGTCTCTGGGGTCAGAGTTATGGTGCACTGTATGGCAATGATCTGTCATACAGTGCACCATGACTATGATCCCAGAGACCACAACAAGAGGACACTTGATCCATTGTTGCACCCATCCATCCACCCATGCATCCACGCACGCACATATCGTGGGCACGCACACACACATACATGCGCACACACACATACATGCGCACACACACATACATGCGCACACACACATACATGCGCACTCACACATACATGCGCATCACACATACATGCGCACTCACACATACATGCGCACTCACACATACATGCGCACTCACACATACATGCGCACTCACACATACATGCGCACTCCACATACATCGCACACACACATACATGCGCACCACACCTCTTGCGCGCACGCACACACATACTCGGGGGCGGAAGGTGAGGGGAAGACCGGGATCGCAGTTTCATTTTCAACTGCCAATCAGATCGATTATAGCCATGGGGGTAAACTACAGGTCCTTATGTTCCTGCAGCACTGGTGATATTCTATCCATAAAGAAAGAAGAAGGCGGCACTCATTGGACCGGTGAAGACAGGTTTCTTTATTCCAGTCGCGGTATTACATCAGGTGGAGGGTGCGGGGAGGGAGGTGTACACAGGATCTGTTGAAGAGTAAGCACTACTCGAAACGGGCTCCGTCATCCCTGCACCTCCCTCCCCGCACCCTCCACCTGATGTAATACCGCAACTGGAATAAAGAAACCTGTCTTCACCGGTCCAATGAGTGCCGCCTTCTTCTTTCTTTATGGATAAAAATGACTGTGTCCTACGGCTGAGCAACGCTAGGCCTGGTTCTGTGCCACAATTTCAACTGCAGCAACATAAGGTCAGTGCCCGGTTTTCCTTCTACATTCAAAACTGGTGTATTTCTGCTGCAGGAACGGAATCCCGCCATGACGTTGGGGGACGTCATGGCGGTCGGGAATGCACCCACTTCCATGATGTTTCCGTAATGTCAAGGGTCGGGAAGGGGTTAAGTGGTTAATTAGCAATAAAGGCCTCGGTTCAGTTTTTTGAGTTGTAGATTGAGACCATTTATTTTATTAGGGCAAATCCCCAATGTAATCCCCTAATCCGATCTGGTCGCTTTACACATTAGAGCCATTACAATAAAAGGGGCAGCGGTGAGGAGTCTGTATTGCCTGTGTATAAGAGGAGCCATATTTGGGGGTCAGTGGGGCAGGATGGCGCCCGTAGAGGCTATTGTTGGTGCAGAATTTTTTTCTTCTCTTATAATAACCAATCATACTTGTGTACGAGCCCTGGGGGAGAGTGGGGTCTCCTTATTACCCTCCTACAGAAGTACAGGAGGAATAGTTTATTATGTGCAAGTGTATGGTATTCCTTATATTTTTCTTCTATTATTTGTTTCAGCACCAAATGAGAATATGAAGAAGATCTTGCAGAAAACTATGGAAGAAGCCAAAGCCTTAATATCAAAAGTAACTTGTGTGCATTGTGTGGTGAGAGCGTTGTGTGTTACAATGTGTCTATTAGATTCACATTATATACTGAGCTCTGTTCACCTAAAGGGAATCTGACAGCAGTTTTCTTCTACCTTATGTGATAACAACATAATGTAGGCAAAAAAAAAACCTGAATCCAACAATGTATCACATAGATTACTGGGTGCAGCCGTTCTGACACAATCAAAGCATTACGTTTTAGCCATGTAGCAGAGCTGAGAGAGCTGCCCCTGCCCACACCAGGCTCTATAGAGATTGTACATTGACAGTGAGCTGTCACACTGCCCTGCACATGACCTTGTAGTCCAGTAATGGTAATCACCAGGTGATAAAGCCTTTAGTTTACACAAATAATAGAACACAACCCGATAAAAGAGGCACAGATGCTTATTTTTTAACCCTTACAGCATGCTGGCTCAGTTTACATAGCAAAAGCATGCTGACAGATTAAAGTGTGACTGACATTTTAATTTTTTTCATAAATCAACAGTAAACATGAAAATAAACAACTTTGTTACATATTTCATCTGAAAAATCTGCTTCTTTCTCCTGGACTGATTTTTCATTCTCTAAATTCTCAATTCCCAGGTAAATTCCATCTTTAGTGATGACAGATTTTTATATTAAATTGAGGCAGAAAGAGACGGCACTCACCAGATGCATGTGCAGGTGGCTCTTTATTCAAGCTGGTGGTGTTACATGGTGCAGGGAGGGGGTAGCAGAGCGGATGATGGCATTGTTTCGCGCTGGTATGCGCTTCTACGGGTCCAATTATATTATACTGCTTTCACATCAGCGATTTTCACTATTCGCGGCAAATCTGGCAGTTTTGCCTCATCTACCACGTAATGATCACATGCGGTAAACATGCGTTCTGCCTAATTCATTCCCTATGGGACTTGCGGACAGATGCCGCAAGTGCGGTTTTGCTGCGATCCGGTACTTGCAGCAATAGGAAAAATTGCTGCTATCAGTGGTTTTTGACTCGCCGCAAGTGCAAAACCACAGGTGGCGCACCTATCCGCAAGTCCCATAGAGAGTGAATTAGGCGGAACGCAAGTGTTAGGTTAAGGCTGCTTTCATGTCTGCGGTTATTGTAATTCACAGCAGATTCGGCAGATGTCGCCGGATCTGCCACGTAACGGGCGATTTGCAACACCGATCCGGCAAGCCCCATTCATTCTCTATGGGGCTTGCGGTCAGGTGCGGCAAGTGCGTTTTTTCCAGATGCGGCACCGCAAAAAAAAACCGCTGCTAGCCGGACCTTGACCTCAAGCCCCATGGAGAATGAATGGGACTTGCGGGATCGGTGCTGCAGATCGGCCGTTACGTGGCAGATCCGGCGACATCTGCTGTGAATTACACATAACCTCAGATGTGAAAGCAGGCTGACCTGGGAATTGATACATTTTTCGAACTAAACATCAGTCCAGGAGGAGAAGCAAATTTCTCCAATTTGATATATCACAAAGTTGCTTATTTACTCAGGATTTATTGATTTATGAAATCAAAAATTAAAATGACTTCCACTGCAAGCATTTCTTACAGTTTTTTAAAAGATCAATAAAGAACAATGTATGATTTCTGGCTACTGGGCTCCCTCCACTCACCATAATGGGCACCTAGTGTCCCCTGATTTTTAATGGACTGCATGACCGCGGCCTCTTATAGTCCATCAGGCTGATGGGCACAGCCCTGCACTGCTAACATTCACCTCCAGGAGGAGCTAGTAGTAACGGAGTTACTGATTTTAAAAGGTGCTTCATAAATAGAATATTATTATTTATTTTCTCTTGCGCCTCATTGGGGACACAGGACCATGGGTTATGCTGCTATCCCTAGGAGGCTGACACTAAGTGAATTCTGAAAGAAACCGAACAGATTGGCTCCTCCCCCACAGCATACACCCCGGGCTTGGCCAGGCCCCCACCAGTTTAAGCTTAGTGTCTGTCATCTTTTTGATTATTTTTATTATTTTTTCTAGAGAAAAAGTTTTTAGACAGGCGACAGCCCCCCTTTTAAGAGGGCTGCTTTCCCAGCCACCAACAGGTCGGGACCGTGGAGTGTCGCCTCCACGAATTCCCTTCTGCTCCGTTAGATCTCTAGGGGATACGACATTTTTTAATTTTTTCATAAATATCAAGGGTGACGGTTTCGTTTAAAGTAGCTGTTTTCCCAGCCATCAACAGAAGGGCACGCGGAGTGTCGCCTCCCCGTATCCTCCTCTGCACCTGGCGTATAACTATCATCCCAGTCCTGTGGGATGCTATAGACCTCCTCAGCATCCTATAAAAGGGGCCTGAGTCGCAGGATTAACAGTGCAGCCCACAGTCACACTGAGGTCTCGCTCAGCAGCATATTCTCCTGCGTGAGGTAACACTGTTGCACACATACAGCACTGCTGGCAGTCAGTTGATCTTGTGAAATGGTGACAGACCTCCAGGTAAGTCGACACCCGATGCCGGTGTAACCCCCGACACCGGTGTCTATACGGCGGAGGGCTCCCTAACAATCCACCTTACACATTAGGCTTCCAGACCGCCGATCCGCTTCTTCACCTCAGCTTCCCGGCCACGGCGATAAATTTAGGCCCCGGCTTCGGCCTAGTTGCAGTTCTCGCTTTTGGTCCGCCTCTTTGATGACGCGGGGTTCCCTCGTGCCCCCGATGAGACGTTACATCAGGCGCGAATCCAACCCTCAGCTCCTGGCCCCGCCCACCGTGTATTCCGTCTCCTACGTGAGGTAACACTGCTCCTGCGTGAGGTAACACTGCTCCTGCGCGCTTTTCTGTGTATACAGCGCAGCAGAGGGATATTTCTACACCGCTAGAGTTCCGAATGGTGGTTTTCGGGTCGGTACCAGTCTTTGGGGCACAGGATCATCGGGCTGCTAAAGGGGGGGATCTCCTCTTTTCTGGTAAGAGTGGATCCCTAGGCTGCAGGGCTCTAAAGACATCCAAATCTCTTAAGGTACCGTTACACACAGAGACATCTCTGGAAACATGGCCACAAAATGGAACAATGTGTCCATGATTTCACTGCAACCAGTGAGTTGCAAGCAATGTCTCCAGAGATATCTATGTGTGTGACGGTACCTTTATGGATATCAGAAAATGACCTCACCCGCAGCAGCTCTGCTAAAGCACCTCAATACAACCTGTGTAAGTTGGTTCTAGCAGGAGTGCAACTATCTTTTTTAACATGCAGACCTTTAAATCCTGCGTCACCTGTCACCTGGCCTTTCCGAGCGGTCATACCATACCACACTGCCAGGTCTGGTCCCCGCAGAAGCCCAGGAGCCCTCCACCGATGCCAGAGCAACTAGTACTCCATGCCTGCCAGATTGGGCACTATTTCTCACCCAATCCTTGGAAAAGCTGTCTAAACTCCCTGGTCCAGGCTATGCAACACCTTTATCTGGCCATGTCTTCCCACAATGGTGCACAGGACCCTATTCGGGAGCCCACAACTGTCGAGGACAGGCGACGTCCAGAGGCAACTAAGAAAAGGTCTCACAGAAATGTCTCCCCCGTTTCTTTCCATGGCTCTCGCGCCTCTCCCTCACGGGATTCGAGACCTCGCTTCCCTACTACAGCCAAACCTCAAATTCTAGACTCAGAATCGGACATGGACAACCTTTTTGATCTAGAATCTCCTGAGACTCATGCCATGGTCGATGACTGTGTGTCAGCAGTTAACCAATCGCTTAAGATATACAACCCTATAACTACGACTACGGACCATACTGTCTCATTTAAGAGAGCGAAACGTCAGCCAAAAATTTTTGGCGACCATCCCGAGTTCCAGGATATCCTGTCCAAACAATGGGAAAGACTGGATAAAAAAGGTTTGGGGGTCGCAAACCCATTGAGGCTCATTACGCCTTTTCCCCCAGCCCTCACTATAGATTGGGCAGATTCGCCGCCGGTCGACCTTCCTCCCCCCGAGTCTCCCGTCATATACTATATTGTCCTTGCCGGATGGGTCCTCCATGAAAGACCTAACAGACAGGCAGGTCGAGCATTTAGCACGGTCAGCCTTTGAAGCAGCGGGATCGGCTCTATCTCCCTCGTTCGCCTCGGTCTGGGTGGCCAAGGCAATTGTAGTTTGGGTGGAAACTTTACAAAAATCCCTCAAACGTTCAGACCCAGAGCTGGTGGATCTGACATCTCAAATTATTATGGCCGGAGATTACTTAATCCATGCTTCTCTGGACTCGGCCACTTGTGCTGACCTCGCATCTTCTAACGCGATCACCATTCACAGAGCCCTTTGGCTCAGGCAATGGCGAGCGGATTCAGCGTAAAAAAAGTCCTTAACCAAGCCTTCCTTATCAAAGCAGGCGACTTTTCAGTGAACGATTAGATAAACTCATCTCGGACGTGACTGGTGGAAAAAGTACATCTCTTCCCCAGCATAAACCGAAACGCCCTTCTTTAAAAGACCACAACCACGTTTTCAGCCCTTTCGTTCCTCTTTCGGCTGGAAATCCTCTTGAGCGCCTACATCCGGCAAGCCGTTCTCCGTGTACGGAGAGGAGCAACCAGTCATCTTACAAGTCTAATCAAAACTGGTAAAATAGGCCAAAGCAATCTAGATCCAAAGGGTCCAGATTGAATCATGTCTCCTCTCGTGACTCGCACTTATTCCTGGAAGACACTCCCACCGTCGGCGGTCGTCTACGCTTATTTCATTGCGTATGGCAATCCGAAACCGACGACAGATGGGTCTAAGATCTCATAGTAGAAATAGAAAGGACAGCACCTCACACTGTTGGTGTCTACTTCAGTGATGTTTATTCTATGTTCATACAAACAGGTTTCGACCTTCACCAGGTCTTTATCAAGCTCATAATGACAACAGAATAATCCCTTTATATATTACAAGAACCTCCCCACAAATACAAACAACCAATCGACAAGTGTTACATTCAATTAATACATTACATTGATTTATACACATTAAAAACAGCCCATTTGATAATATTGTATTGTATTTCCTGCACATCTCTTAATATACAGATCACACTCATCGCCGCCACAATACATCAATAGATCGATAAGTTTACTCATGCCCACAGAAAACCATAACAAACTGCTGTCCAATCAGTACTCTGCATTTCTGGTTGCCATAGGGACGTTCCCCTGCGTCAGTACTGCCTCCGTGTGTCGGCCAATCACATAGTCCTCAACAGCGCAGGCGCCGGCGTCCGACCGCCGATAGGTTGTTCCTACTCCTGCGCATTGATTTTAATCTCTCCTGTGTCTCCATCTCCCTGGAGATCGCACGTACTCAGTCCTTTCTCGACGCGCAGGTGCCCAGCGGTGATATTCAGTATCTCTCCTGCCTTGGCAAACATATACAGCCTGCGTCCATCGTTAATGCGCCGGGCTTCTCGTTCATGGCAAACCTGTCTTTTACCATATGGAGGCTCTACATATTTCTCACAGTATCCACAGTACCATCTTCCTGTAGCAATACTAAAATTCAAATACACAGACCCCAATACCAATCTGACATCATTTCTACAATATGCAATGTGTATCCACTAATATATATCATTAATCCAAAATAGCTGCATATTAGTACATAGGAGCATGTATACTGGATGCAATCCCCTTTCAATTAATCCTCTCTTTTATTATGTTAATCATTTAATATATCTGAGCATTTCCACGCCATAGCTTCAGCCTTCAGTTTTACTTTATCCCATGCCGCAACAGTTAACCAATGCTAAAGCATTTTTCATATATTTGCTATAATTAAAGGGAAAAGGGAATGCAACCCAGACACTAACCCCCTTACAGAATATGTCCCAAATCACCAGTATGGGTTCTATTTCATATGTCATTTTCCATCATATAGCTAGATCATTTATATCATACAATTCAACTTCCTTTCAGTTTGATAAACTCAAACCCCCTTGACTGGAATATCACATATTATCCATAAGATATTGCACATCAATCATGGATTACATGAGCTGGTCATATCAATATATGGTAACAAGAGTGAATAGGATTCTTCGGGTGATCTTCAGATATTCAATATATATCAGATGTTAACTGGGTAAAGTTAAAATAGAGGTTAAAACCAAAAGAGTAGACAACAATTCATTATTACAGATACGTTGGTCGTATTCAGTGTTCATGCCCTTAGGCTGTAACGTCTCCAACTCAAAAATCCATTTGAGTTCTTTTTCTTTTAAACGAGCAACCCTATCCCCCCCCCCCCCCTCCTCATTGGCGGGCCATCATCAGATGATCCGATATCGAGCTGGTTTACCATGTGACCAAATTCCTTAAAATGTTTCGGGACCGGTAGTTCAACCATCCCAGTCCTTATTGTACTCTTATGTTTTCCTATCCTTGTCCTTGCCTCCTTAGTGGTCTCCCCTACACAGAGGAGACCACATGGGCAAGTGATGGTATAAATGACAAAACCACTTGTACATTTTTCCAGACTGTGGATGGTAAAAACACCGTCCCCTCAACATATTACTACAACTCGCACACACCGAGACACGGGAAATCTTACAGGAGAAGCGAGAATTTACTTGACAAACTGGTGAAATCTGATGTCGGAACTTCAAAACGGGATTTACAACAGACACTCAGCTGCCCGAGCATGGGGAATTTCAGGGTTAATTGAAAGGGGATTGCATCCAGTATACATACTCCTAGGTATTAATATGCAGCTGTTTAGCGGATACACATTGCATATTGTAGAAATGATGTCAGATTGGTATTGGGGTCTGTGTATTTGAATTTTAGTATTGCTACAGGAAGATGGTACTGTGGATACTGTGAGAAATATGTAGACCCTCCATGTGGTTAAAGACAGGGTTGCCAGGAACGAGAAGCCCGGCGCATTAACGATGGACGCAGGCTGTATATGTTTGCCAAGGCAGGAGAGATACTGAATATCATCGCTGGGCACCTGCGCGTCGAGAAAGGACTGAGTACGTGGATCTCCAGGGAGATGGAGACACAGGAGAGATTAAAATTCAATGCACAGGAGTAGGAACAACCTATCGGCGGTCGAGACGCCGGAGCCTGCGCTGTTGAGGACTATGTAATTGGCCGACACACGGAGGCAGTACTGACACAGGGGAACGTCCCTATGGCAACCAGAAATGCAGAGTACTGATTGGACAGCAGTTTGTTATGGTTTTCTGTGGGCATGAATAAATTTATCGATCTATTGATGTATTGTGGCGGCGATGAGTGTGATCTGTATATTAATAGAGATATGGAGGGTGACACAATGCAATATTATCAAATTAGCTGTTTTTAATGTGTATAAAGCAATGTAATGTATTAATTGAATGTAACACGTGTGAGGCGCTGTCCTTTCTATTTCTACTACACGGTTTGGTCTGGGTGGAACTCCCTGGATATGACTTGCGCCACACAGATGGGTAAAGTATAGACCCTACAGGAAGTTACATGGTGCTGTACCTCTGTTGTTACGGATCAAAGATCTCATGTCTTCCGGTTACTACATAGAATTTATAGCCAGCCCTCCAAACTGTTTCTTTCCCTCCAATCCACCGAAGTCTCCGATGCGAGCTCATGCTTCTTTCCACACAATATCCTCGATTCGGCTCGCCGGGGTAATTGTTCCCGTGCCGGACTCCAAACGTTTCAAAGGTTTCTACTTAAACCTTTTTGTTTTTCCCAAGAAGGACGGGTCAGTACGTCCCATCCTGGACCTAAAACATCTATACAGATATGTCGCTGTCCGACGTTTCAGGATGGAGTCCCTGCGTTCAGTCATCGCATTTATGGAAGAAGGTGAGTTTCTCGCCTACATCGACATAAGGGACGCGTACCTTTACATCCCGATAGCTCAGGCGCATTAACGTTTTCTACGATTTGCTGTCCACGAGGAGCACGTCCAATTCGTTGATTTACCCTTTGGTCTCGCAATGGCACCAAAAGTATTCACGAAGGTCATGGCTGCTGCCATGACCATCCTTCATTCCAGAGGAATTGTCGTCCTCATCCTGCCCTATCTGGACAACCTCCTTGTCAAAGGCCACTCCATGGACACTCTTTTGCGATTGGGTTGGTTAGTGAATCTCGAAAAATCCTCCCTGATTCCTGCCCAGTATGTCCCCTTCCTGGGCATGGTCTTCAACACGTCTCGGAGGTTGGTTACCCTCCCTCGAAACAAAGCGCAAGCCCTACGTTGGGGAATACGCACCCTTCTCCGATCCTCCCTGCACTCCATCCGTTACGGGATGAGGGTTCTCGGCAAAATGGTGGCTGCAATAGAAGCAGTCCCATTCGCTTAAAGAGGACCTGTCACCACACCAGGCATGGTGATCTAATTACAGCACTGGATGCAGAATGTCTGCAGCACGCAGGCAAGGGGTCACCCAACACTTGAGCAGCCCTGTACCCCGAGATAATACAGTTAGAAAACTTACATGCTCCAGCCATTAAGGAGGTGGCTAGGGGCTGCAGCCAAGGGCAGATTCACACCCTCTGCATGTGTAATCTGCCCACTGCTGCCAATTATTCTCTCCCTCTTCAGCAGCATTTAAACAGATTTTTTTTTCCGAAGTTGCCGTTTGCCCGCCAAGGGGCGGGGCTAAACGGACTTTCTGGGAGAGAGAAAAAAAAACTCTGTTTAAATGCTGCTGAAGAGGGAGAGAATGATTGCCAGCGGTGGGCAGATTACACATGCAGGGGGTGTGAATCTGCCCTTGGCTGCAGCCCCTAGCTACCTCCTTAGTGGCTGTAGCATGTACGTTTTCTAAGTGTATTATCTCGAGGTACAGGGCTGCTCAAGTGCTGGGGGACCCCTTGCCTGGATGCAGCATACATGCTGCATCCAGTGCTGTAATTAGATCACCATGCCTGGTTTGGTGACAGGTCCTCTTTGATTTCACCTTCACCTGCTACAGATGGCCCTGCTGACGACCTGGGACAGGAGTCCCTTCTCACTGGACAGAGTATTCTCCCTGACCCCTTCAGTCCAGAGGTCACTACGATGTTGGGAAGTACTCACCACCGATGCCAGTCTCCTGGGTTGGGGGGCGGTTTATAGTTATCATACTGCTCAGAGTCGCTGGTCTGAACAGAGAGTCAACGCTTCCAATCAACCTGCTGAAGATACGGGCCATAGCCCTATCTCTACGTTGTTTTCACAGACTTCTGGTGGATCGTCAAATCCGTGTCCAATCGGACAACGCGATGGCAGTGGCCTACATCAATCACCAGGGCGGCACCCGCAGCAGAAGGGCTCTTGGCGAGGTAGAAGGCATTCTCACCTGGGACGTCACGTCGATCCAGTGCAGTGGACAATTGGGCGGCAGACTTTCTCAGTTACCAGGGCCTTGCCACAGGAGAATGGTCACTGCGTCCGGAAGTGTTTCAACAGATTTGCCGCCGCCGGGGGACACTGGACATGGACCTCATGGCTTCTCCAATGAACGCCAAGGTCCTGGTGTTCATGGCACGCTCTCACGATTCGACTTCAATCGAGCGGACACTCTAGTGCAATCGTGGCAGCAGTTCCATCTCCTGTACATTTTTCTTCCATTACCCTTAATTCTGAAGGTACTGAGGACAATCAAATCAGAACGAGTCCTCATAGCTCCAGATTGGCCCAGACAGGCCTGGTACGCCGACCTAGTTGAGCTAGTCGCAGACGTCCCCTGGCACTTACCAGATCATCCAGACCTTCTATCTCAAGGTCCGTTTTGCCACCAAAGTTCGAGGCTCTGAATTGACAGCGTGGCCGTTGAGACCTGTGTGTTGACTCAGGCTGATTTTTCACCTGATATCATTGGTACCATGATTAGAGCTTGAAAACCAGCTTCTGCATGTATCTACTATCATACGTGGAAGATTTTCTTTTCATGGTGCAAAGACTGTGGTCACCCCCCTTTTACTTTTTCAGTCCCGGTGATCTTCAGTTTTCTGCAGTTGGGACTAGACTCTGAATTGGCCCTTAGTTCCCTGAAAGGCCAGATTTCGGGTCTTTCAGTCCTTCACAAGCGCAAACTTGCGACACGTCCACAAGTTAGAACCTTTATTCAAGGGGCGTCTCGGTTGGTTCCCCCTTACCGAAGACCGTTAGAGCCATGGGACCTTAACTTGGTCTTGGATGCACTTCAGAGATGCCCTTTTGAGCCTCTGAAAGAGGTTTCTCTCACTCTCCTGTCCTGAAAGGTGATCTTCCTTGTGGCAATCACATCCATCGTTTTTCCGAATTGGCGGCACTCTCGTGCCGAGAGCCGTTCCTTTCTTTTCATCAAGATAAGGTGGTACTGTATCCAGTTCCCTCTTTTCTTCCAAAGGTGGTCTTCTCCTTCCACCTCAACTAAGATATCATCCTTCCATCTTTCTGTCCGGCTCTGGTGCACCACATAGAGAGGGCTCTGCATACCCTGGATCTAGTGAGAGCCTTTAGATACTGCGTTTCAAGAACAGCCCCCTTCCGTAAGACGGACAATCTTTTTGTCCTTCCGGAAGGTCACGGAATGGGCATGGCAGTGTCTAAAGCCACTTTGGCCAGGTGGATACATTCTACCATCCAAGAAGCGTATCGGCTGTGGAACGTACCCATTCCTAGCGGTCTTAAAGCACACTCCACTCGTGCGGTGGGAGCATCTTGGGCTATTCAGCACCAGGCATCGGCGGAACAAGTGTGTAAAGCGGCTACCTGGTCCAGCCTACATACTTTCGCAAAACACTATAAGGTTCTTACTCAGGATTCTGCTGATGCAAGCCTTGGCAGACGTCTGCTACAGCCGGCTGTGGAGTACCTCTCCACGTAAGAGTTTTTCTTCTTCATGTACGGGGTGTCTCATTCCTTGGGTTACGGGTTTTATTTTCCCACCCAGGGACTGCTTTTGGACGTCCCATGGTCCTGTGTCCCCCAATGAGGCGCAAGAGAAAGAGATTTTTGTGTACTCACCGTAAAATCCTTTTCTCTGAGACATCATTGGGGGACACAGTACCCACCCTGTTCCCCATTTCGGGCGTTGTATTTTTTTCTGGTTCTTTGTTTCTGAGTTTGGCATGTTAACTTTGCTTGTACTCCATTGTTTATACCTATTCTCCTACTGTTTGGTCACTAAACTGGTTGGGGCCTGGCCCAGCCAGGGGTGTAGGCTGTGGGGGAGGAGCCATCTGTTCTGTTTCTTTCAGAATTCCCTTAGTGTCAAGCCTCCTAGGGATAGCAGCATAACCCATGGTCCTGTGTCCCCCAATTATGGCTCAGAGAAAAGGATTTTATGGTGAGTACACAAAAAATCCTTTTTTTTTATATATATAAACTGCATGTTTAATGGGTTCATATGACGAGTATCTATCACAACTGTTCTTTTGTCTTCTTTTTTTTATCTAGAAACAAGCAGAAGCTAATGTTTGTGTCACAATGGATATGGTAAAAGATGCCCTGGATCAGCTAAGAGGCGCCACCATGATTGTGTACCCCATGGGGCTACCACCGCACGACCCCATCCGGATGGAGTTTGAAGATAACGAAGACCTATCCGGAACCCAGGTAGATGGGGTATTATTAACCCTTTGTGGGCTGCTCAGCTTCTTAAACCGTTAGACCCGGTCTTCACAAGACCCTAATGAAGCTGCAGGAGAGCAAAGCCGCCTCTCGACAGCAGACGATGTCACTTGGGCTCTGTTCACACCTCCATTTCTGAGCTTCATCTCTCTGTTTTTTGAAGTTACGTGGAATTGGACTGATCACATATGATCTGGAGCTGGCTCAGATACTTTGCACCATCTTGCAATTAGAGGGTTAAAGGGAACCTGACCCCTAAAAATCAGCCCCCAGACCATTTATACCTGTCCCTACACCTCCAGTAATGCATTGTAGGCATCCCTCTGTGTAAAAAAAAAGGGTATTTGTAAAGTATCTAAAAGTGCTTTTATTAACTTGATTTTTGCGGATTCTCAGTGCTTGAGAACTCACACGGGGCGTTCCCTGTGGCTTCTCAGCGCCGCATGCAGATCAGTTATTCACTCCCAGATGGGCGTGCTAAGGCAGTGTGAGCTCCCTCGCCTCCCTCCATTGGCGGTATAGCCTGTATGACACAAATCGCATCATATCCATATCATAGGACTTCAAACTGCGCATGCGCGAGTTTGCTTTACGGCAGCTAGTCTGGGATTAGCTCCCGCAGAGCCAACTCGCGTATGAGCAATGCGCAGCGCGAAGTCTTATGATATGGATATGACGCGATTTGCGTCATACAGACTATACCGCCCATGGAGAGGGGCGAGGGAGCTCACACTGCCTTAGCACGCCTATCTGGGCGTGAATAATTGATTTGCATGCGGTGTTGAGAAGCCACAGGGAACGCCCCGTGTGACTTCTCAAGCACTGAGAAGCCGCAGAAAGCAAGGTAATAAAAGCACTTTTAGATACTTTACAAATACCCTTTTTTTACACAGAGGGATGCCTACAATAAATTCCTGGAGGTGCAGGGACAGGTATAAATGGTCTGGGGGCTGATTTTTAGGGGTCAGGTTCCCTTTAATTCTCCACATTTTCAGGGGATCATGCATATCTGACAGATCAGAATATCTTTTATTTTTCCCCAGGTTTTTAGGACACACAGGTTTCGACAAATTTTTATTAGAGTTGTTTTATTAGATGTCATTCATGTTATTCCAGGCTGGACAGATGGTGATAGAGGAGCCGGCCGCCCAGCTGTGGTGGGCTGGAAAAGAGCTGCTGAGGCAGCAGAAACTCACAGACTACGTGGGCAAGAATGAGAAAACCAAAATCATTGTGAAGATACAAAAGGTAACGGAAATCTGAAAAACCTTCCTTAAAGGGGTATTCCCAACCCCAAGATCCTATCCCAGTAATAATAATAATAATAATAATAATAATAATATTACAAATCCCTCCACTTAGAAATGTATTATAGTTGTCCTGATTAGCTGTCACTTTCCTCATGTGCAGGGCAAGCAGCTTAGGTATCCATGGTTACAACCACTCATATAGTGACAGTAAAGGTACCGTCAGACATGGAAACGTTTCCAGCAACATCGCCGGCAACTGACGGGAGCGCGCACGTTTTTGGGCGCTGGCCAAGATCGCTGGCGAGCTGTCAGACGAGGAGACATCGCCGGCAACGCAGTGGTGATGTTGAAAGCAACTATCGCTGCCAGGGTTAAATTCCAACCTGGGAGCGATCCTTAACATTGAACTCATTGGGGGAAGTTGATTTCAACATCGCTGTTGTGGTGTCACACTGGGCGATTCTGCCAGATCGCCTGACCAACATCGCCTGATTTCAGGACATTGTCCTGAAACCAGGTGATGTTGCTCAAGCAACTATCGCCGTTGAAATCGCCCTGTTAAACGGCAATGTACTGGTGATGTTGCGGCAACTTCACCACACCCCTGAGTTGCCGGAGATGTTGCCTCGTGTAACGATACCTTTAGTTTCTAGTGGCTGTAACCATGAATACCCAAGCTGTAATGTCCTGCACATGAGGTAAATGACAGCTAATCAGGAGAACTAGACTACATTTCTAATTGGAGGGATTAGCTAATATTACGGTATTATTATTATTATTATTATTATTATTATACACCTGCTACGTATTGGGATAGGATCTTGGAGATGGGATTACTCCTTTAATCCAGATCGCGTTTCCACTCGACGGAAAAAAGCCTGTCTCCGTAGCGCCACCTATTGGAGGTCATAACCTCATAACGCAATGCTGACCCTTTTACGAGCCTCAACACATGATTAGGATATGTAACTAAACCAAGGTCTTCTCCAGAAGGAAAAGTCACCCAATCACAGGAATGCCGTGTGTATTTTCCCCAGGGAGCACTGACTATTAGCACAGTCTTTGGGGCTGTCAATATTGTCCCCTGTTCTTGAACTTTTGTGGCCGATTCTTCTTTATTTCACCTGTCGGAGCTGGTATGCTTTTTGTTGGACGAATCCAAGAACTACAAACTTATCGTTAGGCGTTTTACTAATATATGGACCCCTAAATGTCAACTGTAACCTGTAAAGGATCCTGACAGCCAGTGCTTAATTAGCATACAGCACCTCCACAGGAGAAATAAGTATTACACTTTTCTTAACTAAATGAGTCGTCCTGATCAAGAGACAGATTTTTATGGCCGCATTAAGTTTTTGCGATAGACATAATTAGGTATAAAACAGGGACTAATGATATTAAAGGGAATCTGTCAGCAGGTTTTTGCTACCTCATCTAACAGCAACATAATGTGGGCAAAGAAACCCTGAATCCAAGAATGTATCACATAGATGACCGGCTGCAACCATTCTAACACAATCAAAGCATTTCGTTTTAGTCATGTAGCAGAACTGGGAGAGCTGTCCCTTCCCACACCAGGCTCTATATAGAGATTGACACCTCACTGTGAATACACAATCACAGCAAGGGGATGTGTCAGACTGCTATTCTCATGATTTTCTAATCCTGCAATTGTAATTACCAGGTGATAAAGTTTTTAGTTTAAGTAAACTATAGCACACAGCCTGATAAGAGAAGCACAGTTGCTTTTTGTTTTTTAAACCCTACACCCTGCTGTCCTCAGCTTACATAGCAAAAACCTGCTGACAGATTCCCTTTAAGTGACCTTGTGAGTGACTTAAAAGGGGTTGTCCACTCTCAGAAAACCTCACCCTTGGTTCACTCACCCTCCCGAGGCCCGATGCAATGTCTCCCCGCTGTCCGGGCTTCCAGGCTGTAGCTGCAGTGGTGACATTACATCGACTTTGCTGCAGACAAAGCTTTCTGGAAGGAGACGACCCCATAAAGACAGATTTATGACAAGATCTCTCCATTGCCATGTGCATTTGTGTGAATTCATTCTATAATCACAGTTTGCTGATCTGTTGCTGATTTTTGACACCAACTAGAAAGGACACGGAGCGCCGGCGAGGGAGCCGGTGATATCGAGGAGGAGCAAAGGAAGATGATGATGTATTACCACCGACGCCAGGAGGAATTTAAGGTGAAATTCTTGTGCATTTTAGAATATGATTTGTGAATTTTTTTTCTTTTTTTATCTCTTCCCAACATATGTGTATATGAGGTGCAGGTGTATAGAGTTCTGTATAACGACTGAACCAATATATCCAATATATATAATAGAGGCACCAAAACAGTGAAAAAATGGTAAAATGAAAACCTGAAAGTTTAAATCGTCCCTTTTCGTCTTCCAACAATAAAACATAAGCCTACCTGGGATCGCTGTGTCCATATAGCAGTATATAGTGTAAATAGTTTTGTCCTTTTTATGCTCAATCTATAGTGGACCTTCAGAGGAGTACCAAGATGGTGGCCGGGGCCTTCAGCAGCTCCTGGGCTGCGATGGTGACGATCAGTCCCCCTGGGATCGTGTTATGGGAGCCTATGAGTGTGGACACCTGGGATCGCAGTATTTGAATGTCAATGTCAGTGATTGATAGCAGCATTTAAATAGTTAACCAGCAGCACATGTTGCAGGATATGTTGTATGCAGCCACGGCTTCCCCTAGTCAGGGCTCCTCTGTAGAAATCCTCTGTGCTGCTGTGGCCCTTTTCGTGAATGCAGGCTGTTCTATCAGCTGTGATGGGATTGTTGTATCCAACATGTAGTCAGTCGTCTTCTAGCACAGGACACTTTCTTAAAGGAGTTTCCCCGTCTCAGACATTTGTTATACATAACACATCAGAAATGTGTGATCACATGATAGATGTGGGTCCGGCCTCTATAGGATCAGACCCTCCCGCACCATTGCTTGTCCAGTGCACAGACCTTTCTATTCACTTCTATGGGAATTCTCAAACAGAAGAGCAAGTTTCCATTGTCTAAGATGGAAATTACGATCTTAAGGAAAGTGAATACTTTTATTGTCTTTCTCCCTTTTGCTTTGGACATAATATAACATAAGAAGACACTTTTATTGCAGAAACTGGAAGAGGACGAGGATCTATCGTACCTAAAATCAGATTGGGCGGACAGCAGCTCCCTGAAAAGACAATTCCAAGGTGTAAAAGACATTAGCTGGAGACCGAAATGAGGATTCTGTGTAATCCCTGTATTTGTTTTCCCTGCTCTTATGTTATGTGAATAAATCCTCGTTAGTTTGTTGCTGTTGTGTTGGTGATCTTTGTCGCGCTGACATTTTCCTCTTTATTCTGCGTTTGCAGTCGTCGGCCACTAGGTGTCTCTGTGTCTTGTGCCTGGGGAATTATACAGACGTCACACCGTCCGTACTGCGACACAACTTCAGCTGCTCCATATTGTCCCGGATTTAGCCTGAAAGTTTCTAAAATGTTTCCAGTATCTGAATCCACCAAGTAGAGAAGCCTCTGATAACATTACCGGGGAAGGAAAGTGACCATTATCTATATAGGTTTCTCCAAGTCACCATTATCCAGGTGTCACAAGGACGTTCTAGATCATAGGGTTCTCCAGGATTAGAAAGACATGATTGCTTTTTTTCCCTTTTTCATCCAAAATAAGGCTGAATGTTTCCGCAGGCTTGTGTGTCCTCAGGCTTGTGTGTCCTCAGGCTTGTGTGTCCTCAGGCTTGTGTGTCCGCAGGCTTGTGTGTCCGCAGGCTTGTGTGTCCTCAGGCTTGTGTGTGTGGATCACAGGTGCTCCAGGATTTTTAGGGTACATCCACACACCTGATATGTGGGAGACACGGCATAAAAGTTTGCGTCAGGACTGCTATGATCACATCTATTGGTACGGGAAGTGAGCGCCCCGTCAATCATCTGATCACGCCAATCACTATCTTATTGACAGGGTGATGTGGATTCAGGTTGTACCATTGCGGTTCGGGTGATGAGAATGAAATAAGTTTTTATGTGTTTGACTGAGCTTACTTCTCCCCATTGTGTTACAGGACACTTTATTATGTGTTGACTCTCTTTAGTCCTCGACTTTTTGTGTCATTCTGTCATCAGTGTGCCCCGATGCCGTGTCCCGATGCCACCTCTGGACCTGAGGGGGTCTCAGCCTTTAATTGATTGCAGGCCTTCTGTAGAGCTCACCTAACTGTTGTTTTGCTGATGTACCTTCTTTTCTATGCTGAAAGGGTTAAGGATCCCTTCACTGCTGGCTGACGATCCTTTTAGCCTTAATTTAAGCTGCAGCTTGTGATTATCTCTCCCTTTTGCTATATCTACCTATCCCCTCACTTTATGCGGGGTATAGAATTTATATTCTGACATGGGGAGGAGTTCGTTGCTGATAAGCAGAGGTGTCGTTCCTTTAGCAGCAGCAAAGCGTCTATCTGGAGAAGTTTCTGGAGCCCTGTTACATATTTTGCCTTGCCTGGGTTCTCTATGTGTTTCCTTGCTCTTCTGCCCCTTCATGACCTTGGGAGAGAGGGGAGACATTTAGGCGAGTTGTTTCCTGGAGCTTATCAATATAAGAGACTCAGACATCCCCACCATTAGGGGAATTCTTGGTGTCAAGGACTAGCCTAGGGACACATAGCTGGAGGGACAGCTCAGGTGCACACTGTCCCTGACGTGACATTCTCAATTTCTGCAGACGTTCCTTTAGTTTGTGACGTTCCCGGCTGGATTGTGTTTCACTGTTTGTGTACAGCAGAGGGACACCTTAATCTTTAATAATCCAGCGGTACGAGCAGCGGTGTAGCTTTAAAGCTTCCTTTCCTCTCACCTAAGTAATGAAGGAAAATCATGGTGGTGCTCCCATAATATTACAATAATACAACATTTGGAGAACATGCCAGCCTAATGTCTTGGAACTGTCCTGATTTCCATGCTCTGTAGGTTGCCATCTATTTTTTTCCCTACATTCTTTTTTTTTTTTTTTTTTTTTTCCAACTTTGATT
Organism: Allobates femoralis; assembly: GCA_033576535.1. Classification (NCBI taxonomy): domain Eukaryota; kingdom Metazoa; phylum Chordata; class Amphibia; order Anura; family Aromobatidae; genus Allobates; species Allobates femoralis. The sequence goes on along the minus strand of JARQOC010000002.1, from coordinate 44,532,012 downwards.
TTTATTAATCCAACTTTGATTTTTATTAATTTTTTAAGTCATGTCAACAATCGGAACAATACCAAATGTGATTTCATAATAATAAGTCCACATTACATTTTCCAATATCAAAATTCAAGAACATCAACATATATCCTCCATATATTACAATTGTTGTGAGTCCATGGAGAGATCCCATATCTGCCAAGTCTGGGTAAATTTGTCCATTGTGTTATGAAGCGTGGCGGTCAGTTGTTCCATTGATCGGAGGTCCTTTATCCGTATAAGCCAGTCGGACAACGAAGGTGGAGCCCTCTTCCTCCAATTGAGAGATATCAGGCATTTTGCTGCCGTAAGAAGAAGCATTAGGAGTTTGCTCTTGGGTTTATTCAAGCTTAAAGGGAACAGATTTAAGAGGTATAGAGCCGGGTCTACTGGTAGAATATGACCCATAACCCGTGTCAACACTGTTGCTATTGACCCCCAAAAGCCTCGGATTATCGGGCAGGACCAAAATAGATGGTATAATGAGGCATTTCTCTGGTCACATCGCCAACAATTATCAGGTATTGCCGGGTTGAACTTATGAAGCATCTCGGGGGTGTTATACCACGTCATCAAAATTTTCATCTGATTCTCTTTGTATAGAGTATTAATTGACGTTCTGAAGGTTCTCTCCCATATCACCTTCCACATCGAATCAGAGATTTCCCGTCCTAGCCATGTTTATCATCGTGCCATATAGGCATGTTTGAGGGGACCTTGGATACTTCGAGAGTCCAAAATAGCATATATATCTGATATTAGACCCTTTGTAGAGGGTCCCCGAGAGCAAAGGGTTTCAAATTGGGTTGGTTTAGTATATTTATTAACTCCCATGATCGACGCGTGGTAGTGAATTATTTGTCGGTACGAAAAGCCAAGGGTTACCGGTAATTTATAAAGCGAGCATAGTTCGGTAAAAGAGCGTATTTTGTGGGTAAGTGGGTTTAGTATATCACGGAAACAAAAGAGGCCTGCTTCTGCCCATTTTCGCATAGTAGCAGAGTCCATGGCTCCCGAAATGTGTGGGCTATACAAGAAAGGGGTCAGAGAAGAGGTGTGTGTCGCCATCTGAAATTTAATCCTGCATCTATCCCAAATGCCTCTGGTGAAAGACATTGGTCCCAACAACATTTTGGAGGGAATCTCTGAGGGTTTGCCCCATATCAATGAAGCAGGGTGGTATGGAGCTAGCCATAATTGTTCTACCTCTGACCATCTGGTACAAGCTGACAATGTCGTCCAGTGAGACAAATGGCGTAGGTGCGTAGCGTAGTAGTATAGTAAAATATCTGGGCATGCAACACCTCCCTGTCGTCTTGGCGCACAAAGGACCGAGGCTGGTATTCGATGTCTCCCCGAATGCCAGATAAACTTCATTAAAAATGACTGGATTCTTTTTAGAATTACTACGGGTACTTTTACTGATAATGTTTCAAATAGGTATAAAAACCGGGGTATAATGGACATTTTCACAGCTGCTATTCTCCCCAAGAGCGAAATTTGTAGGGATGACCATTTTTTAAGCTGAGCTTCTACTTTCTGAATGAGGGGTGGGAAATTAGCTTGGAATATTGTTTTGTAGCTAGAGGTCATATTGATCCCCAGGTATCGGATGGATGTTGTGCGCCATGTATATTTATATAAACTTTTAAGGAGATGAAGTTTAGGTTCCGGGATATTTATGGGCAGTGCTTCAGTTTTTGTAGAGTTGATTTTATAGCCTGATAGTTTAGCATAAGATGCGATAGTGGCCTGTAGGTTAGGGAGGGAGGTTATAGGGTTTGTCAAGGAGAGTATAACATCATCTGCGAACAGGGCGATTTTGAATTGTTTACCTTTAAGCTGGATTCCCAATATATCCGGGTTCAGTCTAATTTGCGCAGCTAATGGTTCAATACTGAGGACATACAACAGAGGAGAAAGGGGGCACCCCTGTCGCGTTCCATTTTTTATGAGCAGGTCTCTGGAATGTGCGTGAGGAAGGCGCACCAGAGCAGTGGGTGATGAATATAGACCTTTCAGAGCCGTGACAAAAGGTCCCGACAGGCCAAAGTGGTGAAGAGAGTGGAACATGAATCTCCAATCTAGCCTGTCGAAGGCCTTCTCAGCATCTAAACTTAGCAAAAGGGCCTCCCCCGCTCCTCTGTTGGTCACCTCGACCAAGTCTAGGATACGTCTAGTATTATCCCCCGCCTGTCGGAAACGTATAAATCCTACCTGATCCTTGTGTATTAAATGTGGAAGCAAGGACCCCAGCCTCTCTGCCAAAAGCTTGGTGAAGATTTTCAAATCAGAGTTTAACAGACTGATGGGGCGATAGCTTGCACATTCCATCGGATCTTTGCCCTCCTTTGGGATTACAGTAATATATGAACGAAGAAGTGAGTCGGGTATCATCCCCCCCTCCATGAAATGATTAAACAGATTTACCATATGTGGGGATAGCATATCTATGTAGGTTTTATAGTAGAGATAGGGCAACCCGTCTGGACCCGGTGCTTTACGATTCGGTAGATTTTTCACTATTGCCGCAATTTCGTCCGACGTAATTTTCTGGTTTAGTTCGTCTAAAGCAGACTGGGATAGTTTAGGTAGGTGGCATGATGAGAGGTAATCGTCCAGAGATCGGTTTTGTTCACCTGGGGGTTGATGTGATGGGGGGGGGAAGAGAGTAGAGGGAAGAATAATAATCATGGAAAATTTGAGCTACTTTAACCGGGTCATAATGGATCACACCTGTCGGATCCTTAATACCGTATGGGGAATTATTAGTGGCCTGATCCCTCAATCTCTTAGCCAACATCGTGTGTGCCTTATTGCTGTATTCATAGAATTTCTGCCTAGAATATCTAAGAAGGGTCTCCACCTTACTATGGGAGATGGCTTTCAGTTGGCTTCTCAGGTCCACTATTTCTTTAAGAAGCGATCTGGTTGGGTGTGTCAGTAGTCGTGCCTCTGCTTTCCTTAATTCCCCTTCTATTTGCAGGTATCGGGATTTTGCATCCTTTTTAATCCTAGATGATAGTGCAATGCACTCACCCCTGAAAACCGCCTTATGGGCTTCCCATAGGACAGACAATGACGGAGAAGTGGGGGTGTTTTCTGTAAAGTAGTTTACAAGGGATTCCCGCAGTTTGTCTCGTGTAATTTTATTAGTGAGAAGGGACTCATTCAGTCTCCAATGATTCAACTTAGGTGGAACTGGCAGCAATTTGAGATCTATTATCAAAGGGGCATGGTCCGTCCATGTTATAGTGCCAATGGAAGCTGATAACAATGAGCGAACTGAAATCACGTCCCCAAAGAAATAGTCTATACGGCTGTGAGAGCCATGCGGGTGTGAGTAGAACGTGTATCTCCTATCCGTCGGGTTGTCAATGCGCCATAGGTCATATAGTGTGTATCTACGAATAAGTTTCCGAAAGTCAGTGGAGACCCGTTCTGTCAATTTTGCATTACTGGAAGGTTTATGGACCAACCTGTCTCCAGTCTTGGAAAATGCCATATTAAAATCCCCCCCAATTATTTGGGCCATTCCCCGATCAGGGTGTAAACGGGCTAATACTGAGGTTACAAACTTTACCTGGTTTGTGTTAGGGGTATATAGGTTGCACAACATAATTGGTGTTCCTCCTATGCTCCCATATACAATGACAAATCTGCCTTGAGGATCTATATCAGTTTTTGTTACCTGGAGTGTGCAATGACGGGAGATCAAGATCGCCACTCCAGCCGTTTTGTTCTTAGCCGTGGCTGAGAAAGTAGTAGGAAACCAATGGTGTGCAAATCTAAGGGAACCCGAAGTCGTAAGATGTGTCTCCTGTAAAAATACGATATCCGCTTTGGACTCCCGCATTTCCCGTAGCGTCAGCCTTCTTTTTAGGTCTGAGTTTAGACCTTTTACATTAAGAGAGAGTAACTTAACCATTGTAAAATATGGGTTTTCTCAAAGCTTTTAAAAGGAGATATATATAATGTCTTGGTGGGATTGTAGACTCCGTGAGCGTTGTCGTGTGGGCTTGGCTGGTATGGAAACATTAGGCATGTACTGTATATCAAAACAATAATAGTATAACCAAACTTTGAAAGAGTGAGAAAGACAAAAAGAAAAAACAACAACCTCTTCATATTGTAGGACAATAACATGTAGTCCCAAAATGAGAGTCGGACACAGTATGGCATCAGTCGCCAAAGTCAGCTACCTAGAGCTACTGTACCACTTAATAAGTCATAGGACCTATAATACAACTCTCATCTGTGGGGGTACACGTGAGAACCTCAAGAACAGTTACCATAGAAAGTCCCCCCCCCCCCAAGAGCTGTCTATTCTCGCCCAGAGGCCCAGATGGGTACATATAGATTCCCACGACTAATACAGATATGAAAGAAAATATAAGCATAATAGCCAGGCATTAGATAATACAGTCACCAATCACGCCGGGTCTCGTCTCCTGGGGAGCCTCCTTGTCGTTTGACGAGGTGTGGATTGTTGCCATGTTTGTTGTAGTGGGGGCAGTCCCTGCGATACGGACCAGTCGGGTAGGTCTGGCCTTTCGATGGTCAGTGTACGGCAGAAAGACACCAGGTCATCTGGGCTTCTCAGAGTGGCCACCCTTTCTCCCTCTTAGCTGAGAGGCTAAAAGGGAAGCCCCACCGATAGGGAATATGATTGTCTTGTAGGATGCTTAACAGTGGTCTCAGTGCTCTGCGTTGCTGTAAAGTAATCCACGAAAGATCCTGATATAGTTGTATTTTCTGATCATCATAATGGGAGACCCAGACAATGGGGTTTAGGGCACTGCCCTCCGGAGGCCACACTAGGTACTACAAGAATTGTAGACACCGCCCCCTCCGCTTATAAACCCCTACCGCAGGGAATATCCTCAGTTTTAAACTTAGTGTGCTCGGAGGTATCACACGCTTTGCTTGTACTTCATTGCATTCTCACAGCTTACGTGATGGCGTATGAAGACAAGGTAAAAGAAGGTCCCAGTCGGGGACCTCCGGCAGTCTCCCTGTCAACCTTCGGGGACCACGCAGGTCGAGGTACCGGAGGGCCTAGAGCCTGGACACACTGTGTCTCCCGGTACGCTGCCGCGCTCCTTCCCATCCCCCCTGGGGGCTCTGGGAAGTGGGAGATAGGAGCCTTGCACAGCTCCGCTCCGTCCGAGGCCTCCCTAAATGGTGCTTACAGACCGGACTGGAGTCAGCTCTGTCCGAGGCCTCCCTAAATGGTGCTTACAGACCGGACTAGAGCCAGCCCAGTCCGAGGCCTCCCTAAATGGTGCTTACAGACCGGACTGGTGCTGAACCCCCGTCCGAGGCCTCCCATGATATGGTGCTTACAGACCGGACCGGCACTGAGATACTCCGGTGTCTCCGGTGTGCCTGGGGGTAGTGTCTGGCACTAGTGTGTTCATGACACTCAGACCGCGCGTTGCCTTCGGGTCCGCGGTTCTGGCGGTGACCCTGTGCTGGGGTCACCCTGGCTGACCGCCCTGTGTGTCACAGGGGCTGCGGCTGTGGGCTTCAGACTTTTGTCTGTAAGCCAGGGTATTTATGTTTATACCTCCCGCGCTGCGGGCTCCGGCGCTTACATTATTGTAATGGCGGCCGGGAGAGATGTGGAGCGGCCCATGTGACCTGGTTGGGCGTGTGTGTGTGCTTCCCGCGTGTTTCGGCCCCGCCCTCTGTTTCTACAGCGGCGGCCATCTTTTCCCCTCACTTTCCTGCTGGGATCGTTGGAGACTGCTCTGCTGCACTCCAGGGTAGACCAGGTCTTCTTACCTCGCGGAGGCCACACACACACCGCTCCCTTCACCACCGCTGTGCAGCGGTCGGTAAGCCACCGGTTTCCGGTGTATATTCTCCTGTTTGATATTCCCCTACCGTGGGTATGTCCTCAGGGAAGAAAGGCGCTGCTAAGGCGGCCAGTACCACCCCTGTCTGTGCTACATGCAAAGGGACACTGGTGGAGGGGTCCTGCAATAATTGCGGACGTCCAGACGCCCGGACTGTTCCTGCTGAGTCAGCAGCTCCGGTGCTATACCCTGAGATTCAGGTGATCCCAGGGCCATGGGAAAAACAAAGCGAGATTAATGCTTCTATGTTGTCCCAATTGTCCTCCATGTCGCAATCCCTGGAGGCACTAACAAGGAGACTGGATGCTCCAGCTACTCCTTCAAGCTACCCCCGGGTGTCTCCATCTTCCACCGTGAGACCCCTTAAGCGGGCTCGCCGTGAGGATTCACCCGAGCTCCAGATCCTCTCTGAGGAGGAACGTCACTCTGACGGTGACGAGGATGATGGGGGTTCAACTCTCGGGTCGGTGTCTGAACCATCTGAAGGGGTGGAGGATCTGGTGTCCTCCATCAACGAGACTTTGCGTCTCGGGTTACCCCCTCAGGAGACAGCTGTTCACCCGAAGGAGGTCTATCAGTGGTTACAACCTGAAGCTAGACCATGTGGTTCCTTTTTGGACCACACTAACTTTGAAAGGGTGGTTAGAGCTCCCAGGGTACACCCTGGACGGCGTTATGTCCGCAAATCCAAGGACAATCGCTTTCCCTTTCCTCAGGAGGTGCTTCAGGAGTGGTCGCAGTCCCCGAAAGTGGACGCTTCCATGACCAGGATTGCTGCACGCTCCCTTTTCTCTGCCTCTGATAGCTCCTCACTGAAGGATGCGACAGACAGACAGGTCGAACAACTCGCCAAGTCGTCTTATGAGGCTGTGGGGTCATCATTTGCCCCGAGTTTTGCTGCGGTCTGGACTCTGCAGGCGATCACATCCTGTCTGGATGGTATTGCTGATCTAGCAGGTTTCAACTCTGAAGTCCTGGCACTTACCGAGAGGGCAAAAGCCTATGCGGATTATGCCAGGACGGCGTCCCTGGAGACTGCCACTCGCTCGGCTGTGGCTTCAGCCAATGCGATAGCGATCCGCAGATTATTGTGGCTACGTCTATGGGACTCAGATGCCACGTCAAAGAAGATTCTGCAGAATCTTCCCTTCTCTGGTGACAGGCTGTTTGGTGCCGAGCTGGACAAGTTGATCAAGGACTCTACGGAGTCCAAGATTCCACAGAACAGACCTAAGCCTAGGTATACTGTGAAGAGGAACCCTAAACAGTGGTCCTTTCGTTCCAGCTCACAGCCGTCAGCGTCTTCCGCTCGCGCGGACCGTGGGGGCAAGACTTCTCAGCAGTGGCGTCCCAAGAGTCGCCAGAAGAAGTCGGCAGGTACAACAGCTGCCGCTCCCAAACCCACTTCCGCATGACTCGCTCCCTCTTCCTGCCTCCCCACAGGTTGGGGGTCGCCTGTCACAATTTCAAGACAAATGGCGACTCCACATCCAAGATCAGTGGGTTCGAGACGTAGTCTCACGAGGATACAGGATAGAGCTGTCATCACAGCCCGCACACCGATTCCATCGGTCTGTTCCATCTCCAGAAAAGGCTCAGGCTTTTTATCTGGTGTTGGAGGGGCTCCGCAGAGACGGAGTGGTGGTCCCAGTGCCCACTGGGGAGAGGTTCAAGGGTTTTTACTCCAACCTCTTTATCGTCCCGAAGAAGGACGGCTCTTTCCGCCCGGTTTTGGACCTCAAGTTGTTCAACCGCCATGTGTTGGTTCGGAAGTTCCGCATGGAATCCCTGCGCTCCGTGATCGCGGCTGTGTCGCAGGGCGACTTCCTAGCGTCCATAGACATCCGCGACGCTTACCTTCACGTGCCCATTGCACCGGCTCACCAACGCTGGTTGAGATTCGCAGTGGGGGAAGAGCACTTCCAATTCGTGGCGCTGCCTTTCGGGTTGGCCTTGGCTCCCCGGGTGTTCACGAAGGTGATGGCGTCGATGATGGCCTTACTGCATGCGCAGGGACACGCCGTCATTCCTTATCTAGACGACCTGCTGGTCAGAGCGCCATCGGAACATCTGTGTCAGCGAAGCCTGCAGGCGACCATGCAGTCTCTGGAGCAGTTCGGGTGGCTTCTCAACATCCAGAAGTCCACCCTGGTTCCAACCCAGTCACTGACATATCTGGGCATGGACTTCCACACGGACTCTGCTCTAGTGTCCCTACCACGAGCCAAACAACTGGCCATCCAGTCAGGAGTACACGATCTCCTCAGATCACCTCATTCATCCCTGCGGGTGTTGATGAAGCTGGTGGGACGCATGGTGGCAGCGATAGAGGCGGTGCCCTTCGCACAGTTTCGCCTCCGTCCTCTGCAACTGGAAATCCTCCAGAGGTGGGACAAGAGGACGTCCTCTCTGAATCAGCTGGTGGTCCTATCCCAGCCGACCAGGGATGCTCTGCAGTGGTGGCTTCAGCCGAGTCACCTGTCAAAGGGACGATCCTTCCTGAAGCCATCGTGGTTAGTGGTGACCACCGACGCCAGCCTGAGGGGCTGGGGCGCGGTGTTCTTACACCACAGAGCTCAAGGTCTCTGGACACGTTCAGAGGCGACGTTGCAGATCAACGTGCTGGAGCTCAGGGCGGTCTATCTGGCACTCCTGGCCTTTCGGGTGTTCCTATCTGGACAACCGATTCGGGTTCAGTCCGACAATGCGACGACTGTCGCCTATATAAATCACCAAGGGGGAACCAGGAGTGCACAGGCTCTAGCGGAAGTCCACCACATTCTATCATGGGTGGAAGCCAACAACTGCTTGATTTCCGCAGTCTACATCCCAGGTGTCGAGAATTGGGAGGCAGATTACCTGAGCCGACAGGGGATGGACGCCGGAGAATGGTCTCTTCATCCGGACGTCTTCCGGGACATCTGCATCAGATGGGGTACCCCGGATGTGGATCTGATGGCCTCCCGGCTGAATCATCAGGTGCCACAATACATGGCGAGATCGTGGGACCCTCAGTCTCTGGGGGCAGATGCTCTAATCCTGAGTTGGTCAGATTTTCACCTGCCATATGTTTTCCCGCCCCTGGCGCTGATGCCCAAGGTCCTGTGGAAAATCAAGACGGAATGTCACGCAGCCATTCTAGTGGCTCCGGATTGGCCGAGGAGGTCCTGGTATCCGGATCTGTGGCAACTGTCCGGCGGACACCGGTGGGCTCTTCCAGACCGCGCAGATCTTCTCGCGCAGGGCCCCTTCTTCCGCCCCAATTCCAGGGCCCTCAGATTGACTGCATGGCTCTTGAGGCCTGGCTCTTAACATCCAGGGGTTTCTCTCCTGCGGTGGTTTCCACCATGAACCGAGCTAGGAGGCCCACGTCACGGAAGATTTACCACAGAACGTGGAAAGTCTTTTTCGCCTGGTGCTCCTCTGGGGGACACGTACCTTGGCCTTTGTCAATCCCGACCCTATTGGCTTTTTTGCAGTCAGGTTTGGAGTTGGGCCTTTCCCTCAGTTCTCTGAAGGGTCAGGTATCAGCGCTGTCTGTATTGTTCGACAGGCGCTTGGCGCTCCTCCCAAAGGTTCGTCAATTTCTCCAAGGGGTGTCTCGAGTGGTTCCGCCGTATAGGCGACCTCTGGACCCTTGGGATCTCAACATGGTCTTGGCGGCTTTGCAGAAACCACCTTTTGAGCCATTGAGAGAAGTCTCTCTTTCTTATTTGTCACAGAAAGTGGTCTTTCTGGTGGCTATTACGTCCCTGAGACGGGTCTCTGAACTGGCGGCACTATCGTGCAAGTCACCCTTTCTGGTGGTTCACCAAGACAAGGTGGTGTTGCGCCCGCGGGCGGAATTCCTGCCAAAAGTGGTTTCCACTTTTCATTTGAACCAGGAGATTGTGCTCCCATCATTTTGTCCCGCTCCTGTTCATCAGATTGAGCGCGACCTCCACACTCTGGACCTCGTACGGGCTGTACGCATTTATGTGTCCAGAACTGCCTCCTTCCCGAGTTCGGACTCCTTGTTCGTAACGACGGCAGGTCGCTGTAAGGGGTCAGCGGCGTCAAAATCAACCTTGGCCAGATGGATCAAGGCACCCATTCAAGAGGCTTACCGTTCTTCTGGTTTGCCTCTTCCGGTGGGCTTGAAGGCACACTCGACCAGAGCTGTCGGTGCCTCCTGGGCCTTGCGACATCGCGCCTCTGCTTTGCAGGTGTGTCAGGCGGCCACTTGGTCTAGCCTGCACACTTTCTCTAAGCACTATATGGTGCATGCCCATGCCTCTGCGGATGCAAGTTTGGGCAGGCGGGTCCTCCAGGCGGCGGTTGCCCACCTTTAACGGGGACCGCGTATGCAAACGTCTTTTGAGGAACTTTTTCCCGCCCTGGGGTATTGCTTTAGGACATCCCCATTGTCTGGGTCTCCCATTATGATGATCAGAAAAAAGAGAATTTTGTTTACGTACCGTAAATTCTTTTTTCTTGAATCATCAATGGGAGACCCAGCACCCACCCAGTGTTCCGTTGTATGTTACGGTTGATCTGTTCCCTGTTGGGGCAGTTTATCCGGGTTGTTGAACCGTCTGTTCACGGTGTCTTCCCGAGGTTTCGGGTGTGGTTTTCTGTTGTCTCCTCGCAGCTTATGGACCAAACTGAGGATATTCCCTGCGGTAGGGGTTTATAAGCGGAGGGGGCGGTGTCTACAATTCTTGTAGTACCTAGTGTGGCCTCCGGAGGGCAGTGCCCTAAACCCCATTGTCTGGGTCGCCCATTGATGATTCAAGAAAAAAGAATTTACGGTACGTAAACAAAATTCTCTTTTTTCACATTATTGTGGGTGATCTGCTTGAGCTGTCTTGCCTTTGCCATGATGTCTTCTTTCAGGGAAAAGTCAGTAATCCGGCAGATGATATCTCTAGGATTGCCCGTCATGGTCTTTGGTTTCAGGGCTCTATGAGCTCTATCCATTTTAATTGGATGGTCAGCTGGGCGGCGTAGCACTGTGTTGAAAACTTTTTGTAGGGTACCCGCTACGTCTTCCACCTCTCTCGTCTCTGGGATCCCTCTGACCCTGATGTTATTTCGGCGTCCCCTATTGTCCAGATCCTCTATGTGTCGCTGGAGATCTCTTATAATTGAGGCTTGAGCAGCCGTCTGGGATTGGAGGTGCCGAATGACCGCCCTGGCCTGGTTATGGTCTTCCTCAAGTTGGTGAACCCTTTGGGTCAGAGCCACCACCTCCCGCCTTGTTGCTGCTAGTTCTGAACGACAGGTCTCTTTGATCTCGGCTACCATCTGTTTGAAGTCGTGCTTGGTTGGCAGCAGTTGCACGTATCGCCACCAGTCAGAAGGGGGCGGAGGAGGGTATGGGTATTCCCGGGTGAGGTGTGGTGGGCCAGGTTCCTGATTCATATGATCTCCTCCTGAGTCAGTTGACAGGGACCCAGAACCTCCAATCAATTCTCTGTGCTCCAAGGGGGCACCAAGGGCCTGGCGTGGTGATCGAGACGATCTCTGCGGGCGACTGGGTTCCTCCAAGGCCTGAGTCGCCCAGTTGTCACCTGCCCAGGTAGAGCTCCATCTGTCCCCATCTGAGAGATCAGCAAAGTCTCTCCGGAAGCTCTCAGCATCTGAGGGTCCCTCATATTGGGCAGAATCGTCTAGGTTCCTCGTGCCCCTTTCTGACAGGGTATCCGGCTTCTCACTAGGCTCCACTGTCATCTCAGGTGGGAGGAGGGGTGTGCTGGGGTACATATCCTCTTCTCCCTCTCTATCATCTGCATTGGAGCTTCCTTCACTTATAGGGTCATAGTGTAGCTTTATTGGGATCAGTACCGGAGTACAGTCTTGCTGGTTATCAGGGAAAGGGTCCTTATGACTAGATCCTGGCCAAGGCAGAGTGTCAGGTAGAAGGATCTGCGAGTCATTAGTTGTCTGGGGCCCTGCCCCCTCTACTGGAGAGATGTACATCAGGCTGTGCTCCTCTTCACTCCCCCTCCCCTCCAGATCAGCCAGCACAGGAAAGCCCTGGGATGAAGAAGGGGCTGTACTACAGGGTGCCATTTTGTGTTCACTGCAGGCTCCTGAGACCTGCTTCCTCTCTTCCAGCCCTGTGTCTCTCGTAGCAGCTGTGGGCCTGTGTAGACTGTCTTGTGACAGCATCTCTGACTCACCACTGATATGAAGTGCTGGTGTCGGGTGCTGTGCAGTCTGCAAGCCGGTGGCTCCCTGACTCCTCGGCTGTCCTGCAGCATGATCAGGGGTTACTCCACTCCTGGCCAGGTATTTATCCAGGGCACCCGGTGCCTGTACTCCTGGCTCTTTGGGTGTCTTGTGGGTCCTCTTCTTACCCATCTCTGGGCCTCTGGAGCTGTTTTATTGCTGATTTATGCTCTCAGGAGCAGGAGCTCAAGTTTCATGCGACTGCTCCCATTCAGGTCCGGACACGCCCCTTCCCTACATTCTGACAGCGCTAAATAGAGAGAGAGAGGATCCGCCCCTGAGGAACAGGAAACCTAGATAATAAGACAGAACCTCTTCATATGCCTCAGAGAAACCTGCAACTCCCATAGGCAGGTGGAAGTCAGAATGGATTTTATATATTTTTTAGATGTATTACCTGGGGAAATTTGTGCCTAAGATGTATAAGTGGTCATGTCATATGGTCTGTGAGTGGCTGCGCCATGTGCATGATGCACCAGTGCTGCCCCATCTCCTCCTTGGGATGTTCTCTGCACCCAGCTTGTGCATTAGTATTAGGTGGCCGAGGTGAGTCATGGTTCACATGGCTAAGAGTTATGTCCATTTCAGACCCCTGGATACCGCCTGACATCCCCAATTTTCTGTCTTGGGAACAGTCCTCCACCATCAGGGTCACAATCTACATCTGATAGTTTTTACTTTTAATTTTGAACGGGAAAAAGGTTACCTTCTTTATATATGCTAAAATTTGGAGCAAATTCCGAGATTTCTCTGGGAGGAGTTTATCTACAGAACAGCAGGTTCCCGTAAGGGAAAGTATTGTAGTTTTTTCAGAAAGGTCTGGAACTGGACATTTCCGCTGGTACACTGAAGGTTTCAGCCCTGGACTTTCCATTGGCCCAAAAGATTGCTGACCATCCTAGGTGCATAGGTTTATCAGAGCTTCCATTGTATCCAGGCCTGCGGGTGACCCTAAAATAGCGCCTTGGGATCTGAGCCTAGTGCTTAATGCACTCACCCAGGGTTTATTGAGCCACTGTCATCTGCCGCCTTAACCTCAGCTAAAAGGTGTGTGAATTACAGGCCATTTTAATCAATGTGCGTTTTACAACCTTCCTGGATGACGGGGTCATCATCAAACATGACCCAGCTTTTCTTGAATAGTTTATAGTTTTCATAGGTCTGAAGATATAGTCCTCCCTTCTGTGAAAATATCAGGGACCTGTAGTCCATTCTTTGTAGGTCAGGAGAATTCTGTTTAAAGTCCACGGGCCCCTGGGGAAAATCTTCATCTATGTTTGTATTATTCCATTGCCCAATAAGGGTAAGGGGCTGTTACATCCATCATAGCTGGGTGGCTTAGAATGGTCATAGCCTTGGCCTATTTTTCCTTTGGTCAAAATCCCCCTAAAGTTATGAAGGCCAACTCTATGAGGGCCATGTCTACTTCCTGGCAGAAAGGACTAATGTTTCAGTTGATCTTAGGGGCCTTTCACACTTGCGTTTTTTTTTTCCTGATTTGGAAGATCAGGAAAAACCTGATTCTTACAGTATTTTGCACATTCACTTTAATTTTGTCAGGTAGAATCTTGTTGCTTCATGTTTTCTCCTGAAATCATTAAAGAGAATGGGCAAAAAAAATAAATCCTGTAAGAATCAGGTGTTTTCCAAATCAGGAAAAAAACGCAAGTGTGAAAGGCCCCTTATATGGATGGCAGCAGTCTGGTCTTCACCCTGGGGCTCGACAATAGCAGGGACACATATATAAGATTATCTCAGAACAGAAGATGTGGTATGATCAGACCATGTCTCTGTATGGTCAGACACATCCATTACACAGTACACAGCAGGGACACATATATAAGATTATCTCAGCACAGGAGATGTGGTATGATCAGACCATGTCTCTGTAGGGTCAGGCACATCCATTACACAGTACATAGCAGGGACACATATATAAGATTATCTCAGCACAGGAGATGTGGTATGATCAGACCATGACCCTGTACAGTCAGGTACATCCATTACACAGTACATAGCAGGGACACATATATAAGATTATCCCAGCACAGGAACATTTTTTCAAATCCTACAATGTTGGAAATTATTTTTATTTCAAGATCTATTGATTTAAAATTCACTTTGTTCATGGAACAAACAAGTGTGGTCCTTAAAAGAGTACTCTGAGAAATTTAATAAATATATAACTAAAATGAAGTACATTTAAATATTACTAATTTTTCTAAGCACCGTACATTTATTTAGCAAAAATGTAATCTTGGTGCACTAAGGATTTAAAATATGTCGGCTCCCTGCAGTTTCCCAGCCATCTCATATCTTAGGACTGGCTGCATAAAGACGTCCGCTGGAGTCAAACATTGGGAGAGTGCAGCGTCCTGTCAGGTATTGTGAATGCATACTCCTCTGTTCACTGAACCTGACAGGCAAGCAGAAGACAGTTTGTATAGTTTATTCCAGCTGCTCTATGCTGTCTTTCTGCCCGGCTTTGTTCCCCTCAGCATTGCGGTTGTCTGATGCCAGGTGTATGCACCCTAGGGCTTCACAGAAGCTCACTGCACGTTATCGGAAGTCGCTGCACTTCTGGTGTTGCACACTAAACCTCTCTGAAGTGGAGACGCATACACCTGCCGTCAGTAGTGCACATCACCAGAAGTGCAGCGACTTCAGATCGTGCATAGTGATCCTCTCTGAACCCGAGGTGCGGAGACCCGATGACAGAGAAGCTCAATGATGAGAGGTATGTACACGTGCGGCTTTGTGTAGTGGAGCAGATGACGCTGGCTGTGTAAAGCATGTTATCACAACCACAGGGGCAGAATAACGTGAAGTTGGACTAGTCGGGGCAACTTAGGGTACCGTTACACGTCGCAACATTGCATGCAATTTCACTGGCAATTTGCTGGTTGCAGTGAAATCATGGACACATTGTTCTGTTTTATTGCTGTGTACAAATGGAACAATGTGTCCATGATTTCACTGCAACCAGCAAATTGCAAGTGAAATTGCATGCAATGTTGTGACGTGTAACGCTACCCTAAGCAAAACCAGCATTATATATTTTTTTTTTTCACCATTAAATTTGGAGAATAGCTTTGCACTGGGATACTTAGGGAAATTTTGGCCCACTTCTTTGCCTGCTGGTTGTTTAAAGGGCTTAGGACGGCTTCACACCACGTTTTTTGTGATCTGGGGCCGTCCAGTGTGATTTTGGCCCCATAGTATTCCTATGGGGTCGGGTGGCAGTGATTTGCCGTCTGGTTTCCTGCTGTCAGGAAGGATCCGGCAGAATACGGCAAAAAATCTGTCAAAATCGGATCCTCTCTAACATGGGAATCTATGGACGCCGGATCACACTGGACCCGACAGAGAATCTGTCCAGTTCCTGAATCTAGACTCCCCTAACCTCAGAGAATCCACCGACAGACTGTGGCCGGATTGACGCATACCGAGGCCGACACCGGACGCCACAGTCTTGGTGTGATGATGTCATCACGTCCCAAAGTGACCTGCGTCCTACAGAACGGACAGTGGCCGTGCAGGGAGACCGCAGAGTGCACCGACCCAGACCTTCACTGTACTGTGATATGCCGGTATAGGTGAGGGGATCACTCCGGGTCAGGGGCCTCTCCAGGGCGGGGGCTCACGGTGACCGCACCCTCCCCCGCTGCCCCACCTGTCACTATACAAATGCCATAAACAGAAAATACTCCAGAAAAAATGCCATAAAAACCTGCGCCCCAATCTGGTACCAATGAAAACCACACGGCCTGCAAATCACAAGGACATTAAAGCCGGTGTCAGCGGCACTGACCGCCGAATGGTAAACGTTTCCTAAAGACGCCACAGAAACCGATTTTGTTTACTTATTTTTATATATATAAAGTTCTGGAGTTTTTTATTTTACATTTTTTTAAGCCACTGAAATAATTAAAACAAATTGAAGTTTGTTTGTGCCCCAATCGTCCGCTCCTGAGGCCTCGCGTCCCCCCACAATAACATCACACACAGGGTGGAGCTGGGTTCGGTTTTCTCCAACATTTCTCTGCATTTTATTTATTTTTCCTGTTTTTCAGACTACTATTTGGTAAAATGAATGATCCAGGTGATGTCAGGGAGCACCAGGGGCTGACAAATATCGGCCTGTGGGGGGCAGCACACAGCAGTGACCCATGAGCAGTGCGCTTCAGGGCAGAGCGGCCTCCACACCAACATGACAGATGGCCCCAAAACTGCTGCTTGACCTCTGTTACAGTCTGCCCCTGGGCTCACAGGTCTGATAGAATACAGAGGACACCGGCTGATAACAGAGAGCAGCAGCTGCATTGAATGATGAACACTGCACACAGGTAAAACCTAAAGTGAGCGGGAGCTGGTGACGTCACACGCGCTGCGCCAATCAGCTTCTAATTCCTGCTATGAATGACGATCATCCAATCAGCGATAAGAGGCGTGGCTTCTGCACCCATGACCGTTACTCCTCCTTTTCTGGGCCCGGATGTTGAATTCGTCGTCGTGGAAACAAGCACCGGAAGTGCAGTGTGCAGTAGTCAGCGGGACCGGCGGGAGCTCGGAGCCGCTGGTGAGAGGTTTAGGTAAATATAACTATATGTGCAGAATGACGGTCAGCCGCTTATTTCTCTCTTTTAAGAGAACTACGACCCCCACCGGCTGGAGGAGGCCGCACTAAGCAATAACACTCCATCAATATAGTGTTACTACAACTCCCAGCATGCTCTAACTGCCACAACAGTGGAGGGGGATCTGACAGTTGGAGAGAGAGATCAGGGTGTGTGACGGCTGGAGGAGATTGGGGGGGTGACAGCCAGAGGGGGATCGTGGGGGGGTGACTAGCCAGAGGGGAATCGGAGGGAGCTCGGAGCCGCAGGTGAGCGGTTAAGGCCCTGTGCACGTTGGAGATGTGATGAGTTTTTTACCTCAGGATTTGTAGCCAAATCCAGAAGTGGTGACGTGTTTCTATTATACTTTTCCTCTGACTGTTCCTCTCCTGGTTTTGGCTACAAATCCTGAGGTAAAAACCTCACCAAATACTGAACGTGTGACCGTGGTCTAAGGCCCTGTGCACATATTGAGTATTTTGAGCGTTTTTTACCTCAGGATTTGTAGCCAAAACCAGGAGTGGGTGATAAATACAGAAGTGGTGACGTGTTTCTATTATACTTTTCCTTTGATTGTTCCTCTCCTGGTTTTGGCTACAAATCCTGAGGTAAAAACCTCACCAAATACTGAACGTGTGACCATGGTCTAAGGCCCTGTGCACATATTGAGTATTTTGAGAGTTTTGTACCTCAGTATTTGTAATCCAGGAGTGGGTGATAAATACAGAAGTGGTGACGTGTTTCTATTATACTTTTCCTTTGATTGTTCCTCTCCTGGTTTTGGCTACAAATCCTGAGGTAAAAACCTCACCAAATACTGAACGTGTGACCGTGGTCTAAGGCCCTGTGCACATATTGAGTATTTTGAGCGTTTTTTACCTCAGGATTTGTAGCCAAAACCAGGAGTGGGTGATAAATACAGAAGTGGTGACGTGTTTCTATTATACTTTTCCTTTGATTGTTCCTCTCCTGGTTTTGGCTACAAATCCTGAGGTAAAAACCTCACCAAATACTGAACGTGTGACCATGGTCTAAGGCCCTGTGCACATATTGAGTATTTTGAGAGTTTTGTACCTCAGTATTTGTAATCCAGGAGTGGGTGATAAATACAGAAGTGGTGACGTGTTTCTATTATACTTTTCCTCTGACTGTTCCTCTCCTGGTTTTGGCTACAAATCCTGAGGTAAAAACCTCACCAAATACTGAACGTGTGACCGTGGTCTAAGGCCCTGTGCACATATTGAGTATTTTGAGCGTTTTTTACCTCAGGATTTGTAGCCAAAACCAGGAGTGGGTGATAAATACAGAAGTGGTGACGCGTTTCTATTACACTTTTCCTCTGATTGTTCCTCTCCTGGTTTTGGCTACAAATCCTGAGGTAAAAACCTCACCAAATACTGAACGTGTGAACATGGTCTAAGGCCCTGTGCACATATTGAGTATTTTGAGAGTTTTGTACCTCAGTATTTGTAATCCAGGAGTGGGTGATAAATACAGAAGTGGTGACGTGTTTCTATTATACTTTTCCTCTGACTGTTCCTCTCCTGGTTTTGGCTACAAATCCTGAGGTAAAAACCTCACCAAATACTGAACGTGTGACCGTGGTCTAAGGCCCTGTGCACATATTGAGTATTTTGAGCGTTTTTTACCTCAGGATTTGTAGCCAAAACCAGGAGTGGGTGATAAATACAGAAGTGGTGACGCGTTTCTATTACACTTTTCCTCTGATTGTTCCTCTCCTGGTTTTGGCTACAAATCCTGAGGTAAAAACCTCACCAAATACTGAACGTGTGACCATGGTCTAAGGCCCTGTGCACATATTGAGTATTTTCTGGTCATCATAATGGGAGACCCAGACAATGGGGTTTAGGGCACTGCCCTCCGGAGGTCACACTAGGTACTACAAGTTTGTAGACACCGCCCCCTCCGCTTATAAACCCCTACCGCAGGGAACATCCTCAGTTTTAAACTTAGTGTGCTCGGAGGATCACGCTTTGCTTGCACTTCACTGCATTCTCACTACTTTCGTGATGGCGTCTGAAGACAAGGTAATAAGGTCCCAGTCGGGACCGGTGACAGCCTCCCCGCTCACCCTTAGTGGCACACGCTGGTGGAGGTACCGGAGGGCCTAGGGCCTGGACACCTGGTGTTCTCCCGGTACGCTGTTACACTCCTCTCCATCCCTCTCTGGGGGGCTCTGGTGAGTGGGAGATGGGAGCCTTGCACAGCTCCGCTCCGTCCGAGGCCTCCCTAAATGGTGCTTACAGACCGGACTGGAGCCAGCCCAGTCCGAGGCCTCCCTAAATGGTGCTTACACTCCGGACTGGGCTGAGCGGCCCAGTCTGAGGCCTCCCTATATGGTGCTTACACTCCAGACTGGTGCTGCACCCCCGTCCGAGGCCTCCCTGAATGGTGCTTACAGACCGGACCGGCACTGAGGCACTCTGTGTCTCCTGTGTGCCTGGGGGTAGTGTCTGGCACTTTATGTGTTTCATGACACTCAGACCGCGCGTTGCCCTCGGGCCCGCGGTTCTGCGGGTGTACCCTGTGCTGGGGTCACCCTGGCTGACCGCCCTGTGTGTCACAGGGGCTGAGGCCGTAGGCTGCGGATGTGTGATATGTATTTGCAGTCTGTGTACAATGTTTTTTTTTTTACACTGTTTCCCGCCCTGCGGGCTCCAGCTCCCTCATGAGAAGGATGCTTGGAGGATGGGATGCAGCCCGTGCGGTGACGTCACCGCGGGGCGTGTGCGTGTGTTTCCCGCGTGTCTTCGGCGCCGCCCACAGTTTCTCTGTCGGCGGCCATCTTTACCCTCACTTCCCGGCTGGGAACTGTATGCAGCGTGCGTCTGCACTCCAAGAGGGGAGACCGGAAGACGGCGCGGAGGTCACACACACACACCGCTCCCTCATACCGCTTTACAGCGGTCGGTAAGCCACCGGGATCTCCGGTTTTATTGTCTGCAATTGGGCTTATCTACCCCTACTGTGGCCATGTCCTCAGTTAGGAAGCTTGCTGCTAAGGCGGCCGAGGCCACCGTTACATGTGCTACGTGCAATGGAACACTGGTGGAGGGGTCCTGCAATAACTGTGGACGCCCAGAGGCCCGGGCTGCAACTACTGGGTCAGCAACCCCGGTGCTATACCCCGAGGTTCAGGTGATCTCAGGGCCTTGGGAGACTCAGAACAGGATCAATGAATCTCTGTTGTCTCAGCTGTCCTCCATGTCGCAATCCCTGGAGGCACTTAATAGGAGACTGGATAGCCCAGCTACTCCTTCCAGTTACCCCCGGGTGTCTCCCTCTTCTGCTGTGAGACCCCTTAAGCGGGCTCGTCGTGAGGCTTCACCCGAGCTCCAGACTCTCTCTGAGGAGGAGCGTTCCTCTGATGGTGAGGAAGATGATGGGGGTTCGACTTTCGGGTCTGTATCTGTGTCTGAACCACCAGATGGGGTGGAGGATCTGGTGTCCTCTATCAACGAGACCTTACGTCTCGTGACACCCCCTGAGGAGGTGACGGTGCACCCGAAGGAGGTCTATCAATGGCTGCGGCCGGAGGCTAGACCAAGTGGCTCCTTTATGGACCATACTAATTTTGGAAGGGTGATTAGAGCCCCCAGGTTACATCCTGGGCGGCGTTATGTCCGCAAACCCAAGGACAATCGCTTCCCCTTTCCCCAGGAGGTGCTTCAGGAGTGGTCGCAGTCCCCGAAGGTGGATGCTTCCATGACCAGGATTGCTGCACGCTCCCTTTTCTCTGCCTCTGATAGCTCCTCACTGAAGGATGCTACTGATAGACAGGTCGAGCAACTCGCCAAGTCTTCCTATGAGGCGGTGGGGTCGTCATTTGCCCCTAACTTTGCCACGGTCTGGACCTTACAAGCGATTACTACCTGCTTGGATGGTATCACTGACCTGGCAAGGTCCAGTCCAGAGGTCCTGGCACTTACCAAGAGGGCGAGGGCCTATGCGGACTACGCCAGAACGGCGACTCTGGAAACTGCCACTCGCTCAGCTGTGGCTTCGGCCAATGCTATAGCGATCCGCAGGTTGTTGTGGCTACGTCTTTGGGACTCAGATGCCACATCTAAGAAGATTCTGCAGAATCTTCCGTTCTCTGGTGACAGGCTTTTTGGCACAGAGCTGGACAAGCTAATTAAGGATTCTGCTGAGTCTAAAATACCGCAGAATAAACCTAAGCCACGGTATACCGTTAAGAGGAACCCAAAACAGTGGTCCTTTCGGTCCAGCTCACAGTCATCAGCACCGTCCGCTCGCACGGACCGAGGGGGCAAGCCCGCTTCTCAGTGGCGCTCTAAGAGTCGTCCAAAGAAGCCGGCGGGGGCAGCAGCTGCCACCCCCAAACCCGCCTCTACATGACTCGCTCTCTCTTCCTGCCTCCCCACAGGTGGGGGGCCGCTTGTCTCGCTTTCAGGACGAGTGGCTACTTCACGTTCCAGATCAGTGGGTTCGAGACGTGGTCTCGCGAGGTTACAGGATAGAGCTGACGTCAAAACCGATATCCCGATTCCATCGGTCGGTCCCCTCCCCAGAAAAAGCTCAGGCCTTTTCTTTGGTGTTGGAGGGACTCCGCAGAGACGGAGTGGTGGTCCCGGTGCCTTCCGGGGAGAGGTTCAGGGGTTTTTACTCCAACCTCTTTATCGTCCCAAAGAAGGACGGATCCTTCCGCCCGGTTCTGGACCTGAAGTTGTTCAACCGCCACGTGCTGGTTCGGAAGTTCCGTATGGAATCACTGCGCTCAGTGATCGCGGCTGTGTCACAGGGGGACTTCTTGGCGTCCATAGATATCAGAGACGCTTACCTTCACGTGCCCATTGCACCGGCTCACCAGCGTTGGTTGAGATTTGCAGTGGGGGAGGAACACTTCCAATTTGTGGCGCTGCCGTTCGGCTTGGCCTCGGCACCACGGGTGTTCACAAAAGTGATGGCCTCTATGATGGCTCTCCTGCACGTGCAGGGCCATGCCGTCATTCCCTATTTAGACGACCTGCTGGTCAGGGCGCCATCGGAACACCTCTGTCAAGCGAGCCTAGATGTGACCATGCGGTCTCTGGAACAATTCGGTTGGCTCCTCAATGTTCAGAAGTCAACCTTGGTTCCGACCCAGTCCTTGACTTATTTGGGCATGGACTTCAACACGTCCTCAGCCCTGGTGTCTCTGCCACAATCCAAACAGGTGGCGATCCGATCGGGAGTACAAGCAGTGCTCCTGTCACCACAATCGTCCCTTCGTGGGTTGATGAAGCTGGTGGGTCGCATGGTGGCGGCGATAGAGGCGGTGCCGTTTGCACAATTTCGCCTCCGTCCTCTCCAGCTGGAGATACTACGCAGGTGGGACAAGAGGACGATCTCACTGAATCGGCTGGTGACACTGTCACAACCGACCCGAGATTCCCTGCAGTGGTGGCTTCAACCACATCACTTGTCGCGGGGCCGGTCCTTCATCAAACCGTCATGGTTAGTGGTGACCACCGACGCCAGTCTGAAGGGCTGGGGTGCGGTGTTCTTACACCACAGGGCCCAAGGCCTCTGGACTCTGTCGGAGTCGGCATTACAGATCAACGTGCTGGAGATCAAGGCGATCTATCTAGCACTCCTGGCCTTTCAGAGATTCCTCTCAGGACATCCCATCCGGGTTCAGTCCGACAACGCGACGGCCGTCGCTTATATAAATCATCAAGGAGGAACCAGGAGTGCAGAGGCTCTGGCCGCAGTCCACCGCATCCTATCCTGGGCGGAGGACAACAACTGCCTGATCTCCGCAGTTCACATCCCAGGGGTCGAAAACTGGGAGGCCGACTATCTGAGCAGGCAGGGGATGGACGCCGGAGAGTGGGCCCTTCATCCAGACGTCTTTCGGGACATCTGCAGCAGATGGGGCACTCCGGACGTGGATCTGATGGCCTCACGGCTGAATCATCAGGTTCCGCAATACATGGCGAGGTCATGGGACCCCCAGTCGTTGGGAGCGGACGCCCTGATCTTGACTTGGTCCAGATTCAATCTACCATATGTGTTCCCTCCTATGGCTCTGATTCCCAGGGTGCTGTGGAAAATCAGGTCGGAATGCAGGGTAGCCATTCTAGTGGCTCCAGACTGGCCCAGGAGGTCCTGGTATCCGGACCTGTGGCAACTGTCAGGCGGACACAGGTGGGCTCTTCCAGAAGGCGCAGATCTTCTCGCGCAAGGCCCATTCTTCCACCTCAATTCCAAGGCCCTCAGATTGACTGCATGGCTCTTGAGGCCTGGCTGCTGACATCCAGGGGGTTCTCCCCTACAGTGGTTGCCACTATGAATCGGGCTAGAAAGCCAGTTTCCAGGAACATGTACCACAGGACGTGGAAAATCTTTTTTACCTGGTGTGCCTCTGGGGGCCGGTCCCCGTGGCCCTTGTCCATCCCGACATTGTTGGCATTCCTACAGTCGGGTTTGGAGTTGGGATTATCCCTTGGCTCCTTAAAGGGTCAGGTCTCAGCACTTTCTGTGCTGTTTGACAGACGATTGGCGCTTCTCCCGAAGGTCCGTCAATTTCTGCAGGGGGTGTCGCGGATGGTTCCACCCTACAAAAGACCTCTGGATCCGTGGGACCTTAACATGGTCCTGGCGGCATTGCAAAAACCGCCATTTGAGCCTCTGAGGGAGGTTTCCCTTTCTCGTCTGTCCCAGAAGGTGGCTTTTCTGGTGGCGATTACATCTCTGAGGAGGGTCTCAGAATTGGCTGCACTATCGTGCAAGTCTCCCTTTCTGGTGGTTCACCAAGACAAGGTGGTGTTGCGTCCACGGCCGGAATTCTTGCCAAAGGTGGTTTCAACGTTTCACCTGAACCAGGAGATTGTTCTCCCATCATTTTGCCCCGCTCCCGTTCATCAGGTTGAGCGCGACCTCCATACTCTGGATCTCGTGAGAGCTATACGCATTTATGTGTCCAGAACCGCCTCCTTTAGGAGTTCGGATTCTTTGTTTGTTCTTACGACAGGTCGCTGTAAGGGGTCCGCGGATTCAAAGTCAACCTTAGCCAGGTGGATTAAGGCTTCCATTCAGGAGGCTTACCGGTCTTCTGGTTTGCCTCTCCCGGTGGGATTGAAGGCTCACTCTACCAGAGCCGTAGGTGCCTCATGGGCCTTGCGACATAGAGCATCTGCTCTACAGGTGTGTCAGGCGGCCACTTGGTCCAGCCTACACACTTTCTCTAAGCACTATATGGTGCATGCCCATGCCTCTGCGGATGCAAATTTGGGCAGGCGGGTTCTACAGGCGGCGGTTGCCCACCTTTAAAGGGGAACCATGTTATCCGTCTTGTTGAGGAACTCTTCCCGCCCTGGGGTATTGCTTTAGGACATCCCCATTGTCTGGGTCTCCCATTATGATGACCAGAAAAAAGAGAATTTTGTTTACGTACCGTAAATTCTTTTTTCTTTAATCATCAATGGGAGACCCAGTACCCACCCAGTTGTTCCTTTGCTTGTTTTGCATTGGCTCTGTTCTCTGTTGAGACAGTGTTTGCCGGGTTGTTGAACCGTTTGTGCACGGTGTTCTTCCCGATGTTTCGGGTGTGGTTTATTTTCCTCCTCGCAGCTTGTAGACCAAACTGAGGATGTTCCCTGCGGTAGGGGTTTATAAGCGGAGGGGGCGGTGTCTACAAACTTGTAGTACCTAGTGTGACCTCCGGAGGGCAGTGCCCTAAACCCCATTGTCTGGGTCTCCCATTGATGATTAAAGAAAAAAGAATTTACGGTACGTAAACAAAATTCTCTTTTTTGAGAGTTTTGTACCTCAGTATTTGTAAACCAGGAGTGGGTGATAAATACAGAAGTGGTGACGTGTTTCTATTATACTTTTCCTCTGACTGTTCCTCTCCTGGTTTTGGCTACAAATCCTGAGGTAAAAAAGCTCACCAAATACTCAGTGTGTGCACATGGCCTTAGGGGGACGTACTAAAAAGAATGAAGAAAAGGAAGAAATAAAAAGAATGAAGATGATTACAGAAAGATTATTTAGATGTATAAAAGGTTTCTTCTGTATCTTAGACATGGAATGAGCACATATCCCATATAACCAGGTGTATATTATGTTACCTGAGCATTAGAGGTGTGGAATGACCGTGAAATATCTGTAGATAACACAGGCCTGCGATGAAAAAAATACAAGAGAAGTTTTCCCTGATTATTATGTAATTTTGTGTGCTGATTACGAAAATGACCTCCATTGTTTTCCATCACGTAAGGATTTTTTGTAAAACCAAGATCGATATTTTTGCTAAAATCCTATTTAAAAAGGAATTCTGACGAACAAATTTTACATATAATATCTGGCAACAGTGGTTTTTATCAATTTAAATTTATGTATAAGTATATACAGAGGCCCCTCTGCTGGCACACTGCCTCCCCATCGGTATACAGAGGCCCCTCTGCTGGCACACTGCCTCCCCATCGGTATACAGAGGCCCCTCTGCTGGCACATGGCCTCCCCATCGGTATACACAGCCCCGCCCTTCGGTATACAGAGGCCCCCTGCCTCCGCATTGATCTCACCCTCCGATGTCCGCAGGCACCCGGGGTCCTCCGTCCACTCTCCTCGCTGTATGGTGGGTTTGCTGAGAGCGGCGCAGCAGGGATGATGTCATCACTGCGCCCAGTGGTCACATGTAGAAGTCACCGGCATACAGCGAGGAGAGTGGACGGAGGACCTGGGTGCCTGCGGACATCGGAGGGTGAGATCAATGCGGAGGCAGGGGGCCTCTGTATACCAATGGGGGGGCCGTGTGCCAGAAGGGGGACTCTGTATACCGATAGGGGGGGGCCATGTGCCAGCAGGGGGGCCTCTGTATACCGATGGGGGAGCCATGTGCCAGCAGGGGGGGCCTCTGTATATTTATTTATACATAAATTTAAATGGATAAAAACCACCGTTGCCAGATATTACATGTACAATTGTTCGACAGAATTCCTTTTTAAATAGGATTTTAGCAAAAATATCGATCTTGGTTTTACAAAAAATCATTACGTGATGGGAAAAAATGGAGGTCATTTTCGTAATCAGCACACCAAATTACATAAAAATCAGTGAAAACTTCTCTTGTATTTTTCAAAAAATTGAGTTTTGCAGGGTTGTGTAATAGGAAAATGAACACATATCCCATATAACCAGGTGTATATTATGTTACCTGAGCATTTTAGGTGTTCAATGAACATGAAATATATGTAGATAATAGGAAAATGAACACATACACCTGGTTATATGGGATATGTGTTCATTTTCCTATTGCCTACAGATATTTCACGTTCATTCCACACCTAAAATGCTCAGGTAACATAACATACACCTGGTTATATGGGATATGTGTTCATTCCCCACCTAACATGCTCAGGTAACATAGGGACATGTGATCATTTTCCTATTATCTACATATATTTCATGTTCATTCCACACCTCTAATGCTCAGGTAACATAATATACACCTGGTTATATGGGATATGTGTTCATTCCACTATTATCTACAAATATTTCACGTTCATTCCACACCTATAATGCTCAGGTATCATAATATACACCTGGTTGTATGGGATATGTGCTCATTCCACTATTATCTACATATATTTCATGTTCATTCCACACCTCTAATGCTCAGGTAACATAATATACACCTGGTTATATGGGATATGTGTTCATTCCACTATTATCTACAGATATTTCACGTTCATTCCACACCTATAATGCTCAGGTATCATAATATACACCTGGTTGTATGGGATATGTGCTCATTCCACTATTATCTACATATATTTCATGTTCATTCCACACCTAAAATGCTCAGGTAACATAATATACACCTGGTTATATGGGATATGTGTTCATTCCCCACCTATAATGCT
Organism: Allobates femoralis; assembly: GCA_033576535.1. Taxonomy (NCBI): domain Eukaryota; kingdom Metazoa; phylum Chordata; class Amphibia; order Anura; family Aromobatidae; genus Allobates; species Allobates femoralis. The sequence continues at coordinate 44,505,405 of JARQOC010000002.1, read as the reverse complement.
TAAGTAACATAATATACTTGTGGTTATATGGGATAAGTGTTCATTCTCCTATTATCTACATATATTTCATGTTCATTCCCAACCTATGATGCTCAGGTAACGTAATATACACCTGCTTATATGGGATATGTATTCATTCCATGTCTAAGGCTGGTTTCACACTGCAGTTTTTTTCACTGATCAGTGTGCATCAGATTTGTGTGCCAAAACCAGGAGAGGAATCAGGAGAAGAACTTGCAGAGAAAAAGTATAATTGAAAGATTGACACCTGTTCTAAGTTTTGGAGACACTCCTGGTTTTGGCACACAAATCGGATGGAAACTGATCAGTGAAAAAACTGCAGTGTGAAACCAGCCTAAGATACCCAAGAAACCTTTTATACATCTACATAATCTTTCTGTAATAAGTTATTATCTTCATTATTTTTATTTATTCCTTTTCTTCATTCTTTTTAGTACGTCCCCGGTTTAGGTAAATACAACTTTATATGTGCAGAATCATGGTCAGCCGCTTATTTCTCTCTTCTAATAGAACTACGACTCCCACCGGCTGGAGGAGGCCGCGCTAAGCAATAACACTCCATCAATTGTGTTACTACAACTCCCAGCATGCTCTAACAGCCACAACAGTGGAGGGGGATCAGGGTGTGTGTCGGCCGGATGGGTATCGGGGGAGGGGGGGGGAAGGTGTGATGGCCGGAGGGGGATTGGGGGATCTGTGACAGAAGGAGGGGGATTGGAGGGTGTGATGGCAGGAGGGTGATCGGAGGGTGTGACGGCTGGAGGGGGATCGGGGGGTGTGACGGCTGGAGGGGGATCATGAGGTGTGATGGCTGGAGGGGGATCCAGGGGTGTGACAGCTGGAGGGTGATCGGGGGTTGTGACGGCCAGAGGGTTATTGGAGGGTGTGACGGCCGGAGGTGGATCGGGGGTGTGACGGCTGGAGGAAAGTCGGGGATCTGTCATGGCTGGAGGGGGTCGGGAATCTGTGACGGCTGGAGGGTGATCGGAGGGTGTGACGGCTGGAGGGGAGGATCAGGGATCCGATGGCTGGCCCTAGTCAGTGATCGGAACTCACTATAGGTAGCCTGCATGACGTGCTGGGAGTTGTAATTTCCCTACAGCTGGAGAAGCCACTGGTTAGAGAGCGCAGATGAGGGTGGAGGCACACTGGCGTGAGAATCGCGTGAAAATCTCACATTGCACTCGGACCAGTATTACTAAATGTTTCTGGTCATATTTGTGTGTTTTCAACAGACTGAACTCACATTTGGCTACAATGCGATTTCAATCACAACATGCTTCTATCTTTCCGGGGCCTATTAGGCTTCATAAGAGGGATATCCTCCGTTTTTGTGTCTCGGCTGCCCGCGGCTTAATCCCGAGATTTTGGAGAACTTCTCAGGTTCCATCCTTGCTTGATTGGTTCAAAGAAATGACGGATATTTTCCGGATGGAGGAGCTAGCAGCTGACGCATCGGGTTCTCGTGACAAGTTTTCAGTGGTTTGGACCGAATGGATTCTTTTCCAAGATTCGGTCGACTTCAGGAGTATCTTCTCCGAGGTCGTTCCAGAGACATGACTTATGACCGACATGGGGTCGAGGTAATCCTTCTTCCCTATCCCTCTCTAGCTTAATCCTCTTCCTTATCTGACCTCAATGATCCTAGATTTGCCCTCTTTATCTTCCTACTTCTTCCTTTTTATCTTTCATCTTTCTACCTCCCTCTTTTCTTACTTCTCAAATATTTTTGTTATGTTCTTTACATATTGGTTCTGCAAAGTTATGTTTTAGCCCATCCTCTATCGAGCTTCCAGTAATTCGGGAATCGAATAAAATATACAAGGGCTGGAGAAGCTCCACGGATGATGGGTTCGTCTTTGACGTTCCCAACTTTGGGGAGTTCGCCGAGACTCTGCTAGCATGGGATCAGACAAAAAAGGAGATCTACTTTATGAGATTTCCCATTGAATGCTCTTTTGTACACAACCGAATTGATGAAGAGAAGACCATTGTTATAACATCTCTGGGGGGGCTCTTTTATCCCCCCTTCAGCTGTGTACCACGGTGCTCAGAGAAGGGTTATTTTATTTTAGTGTTCTGGACTATGAATAAGAGACTGGATGACCTACTTCATAAGAGGGTGTATATGATTTTTGGTTGGTCATTCCCCAACCCTTATATATCTGTTGTTCTTATTGTGTTTCATTACTTTGTACTTTCTGGTTGCAGATATATGTATACCTCGTAATGTATTCAAAAATTCAATAAAAAGAGATTAACCATAATCACAACATGCTGCGATTGAACGTGATTTTCATGTGCGAGAGGCCAATGAAAGTATATGGGTGCGAGAAAATCTGGCACCCATACAGCACACTGTGCGATTTAGTAGCATGATTTTTGCCATGCTGCTGACACTTGGACTAGAGAGTAATGTCAGATAGATATATAGATGTATACAGCGATCAGTAGTTATAATCGCTAGATTGGCTTTTCCACTGCTGCTGTCAAAGCAGCGCTGTTTGAATTTGCCAGGTTACCGGCAGATCAGCCAATACAGCCGCACTGGCTAATCTACCGGTAAGGCTGGCTTCACACCATGATTTTTGCCTGACCAGGGTGTATCCTGTTGTTTGTAGGCTCACCCTGACAGGACTGGATAGCACCTGATGTGTTGAACCTGATGGCAAATATTGTCCCTGATCTGAGTTTTTGCTTGATTCATTTCGTGCTGAAGTCTACCTGTGCCGAATGCTAGTGCTGTCTGTCCATGGTGCTGAAGTTTGCTCGCTGGGATTTCTCAGCACGCTCTGTTATTCAAATCGGATCCGGGAAACGATATTTTCCCGGATCTAGTACCCATAACATGGGAGTCTATGGGCGCCGAATCCGGGAAAAATCTGATCGTTTCCTGGATCCGATTTGAATAACAGAGCATGCTGAGAAATCCAGTGAGCAAACTTCAGCACCATGAACAGACAGCACTAACATCCAGCACAGGCAGACTCCAGCACCGAGGACAGCAGCACAACACGAATCAAGCAAAAACTCAGATCAGGGACAATAGTTGCCATCAGGTTCAACACATCAGGTGCTATCCAATCCCGTCAGGGTGATCCTATAAAAAACAGGATACACCCTGACAGGCAAAAACCGCGATGTGAAGCCAGCCTTACCGGTAGATTAGCCAATGCGGCTGTATTGGCTTATCTGCTGGTAACCTGGGAAATTCAAACACCGCTGCTTTGACAGCAGCAGCGATAAAGCCGATCTAGCTATTATAATTACCTATAACTGTATACATCTATATATCTGACATTACTGACTAGTCTAACTTTCAGCAGCATGGCAAAAACCATGCTACTAACTCACAGCACACACGTGTGAACACGCATGCACACACACCAAACACGCACAACCATACGGACAGCGCTCGCATGACTGTCATGCATCAAAAACTGTCAGTTTTTGATGTATGATAGTGTGCCTCCACCCTATATGTAATAACACCCCCTACTCTAAAATAAACGGGTTGTCTAGGATTAGAAAAACATGTCTGCTTTCTTTCAGAAACAGTGCCACCCATGACCATGTTTGATGTCTTGTATTGCACCTCTGCCTAACTGAAGTGAGCAATGATCCTCTGTGGTCAGGGGAGGCACTTGTAGTATTCCCACGATATGAGGCATTCACAAGAGTAAACTTCAACTGTACTTTATTCTTGTCTTCTATCTTTCTCCATCATATAGCAGAACAGTGTTTCCAGCAGCATGTTCCAAAAGTGAAACCAAAACTTAATCTCTCACCTCCTTCTTCTCCTTACCCATCATACAACAGACCTAGTTTTCTTAAAGAGGCAGATCTAATTATTGTACATTACAGCGCTGTTACTGGAAAAAAGCAGCCATGATTTTTCTAATCCTGGACAATACCTTTACGGGTATTAGAAAGCATCCAGTAGTCCTGCTGCTGCTGCAGAAGCTCTTTGTGAAGTGTGAGGGTGATTTGTGCCCACCATTAAATGAGTGATGCTCTATATATGAGGTTAGGCGGCTTTTTATTTAGACACTTTAGTCATTTGTTGGAAAGGAGGAGTAACTTCTTCCAGGACGCTCCTGGACACACATGAAGGAGCCTTGTAGAGCCGCTTCTCTCTGTGTAATGATCATAGACAGACCGGACAATAGAACATGATTTTGTGATTTCATTTATTCTGTTTCCTGCAGGAATGGTGCGATTACACGTGAAACATGGTGACGAGAGCCAGTTCCTGTTTGATACAACCGTGGCCGTTCCTGTAGAATTACTGGTCCGGGAAGTGACCTCCATATATAATGGCCGACTGAAAGTCAGTAGGGTCTGTGCCGGTGAGAAGACCAGTGTGCATGGAATATTCCATCCCATCACAATCATCCATGGAAGTAGTTAGAGGATGTGACAGCAGGATTCTGGACTTCTAACTAAATACATGTCTGGGGTATGGAGGCGCTTTGAAGCTAATTTAAATTATAACTTTTTTTTAAGAAATCCGTTGTGTCCCTCTGTAATCCGCTATGGAAGTTATATGTCGCACAGCGGAACTGATCGTTCTCATGCCAATTTGGGTATTTTGCACCCTCTGCCGCCTCTGATCTACAATGGACCGGTCAGTGATTTACCTCTTCTGTGTAAAATCTCACTCATGTGGTGTCATTGTCGGGGGCTGGGCAGGTGCAGTAGCTTCCAAATGACACTATTGAGCTGAGAAACACATGCTTCTCCCCTGATAGTGTCGGCACCTGCACCAAATTTTGGAAAGACACTGAGAAAGTCGTGACCGGTCAGTCATAGCCCAGAGGTAGCAGGGGGTGCAGATAAAGGCCGAGTGCAGTATCCAGTCTCCCTGCACCTCAACAAAACCTCCATCCAAACTGATTTATTTAAAACTATAACTTTTTTGATCTGCTTAAATGCAATTATAGCCATTTCATTACTGTAGTTAGGCTGGCTTCACACCACGTTTTTGCTGATCTGGGGCTGTCCGGTGTGGCAGTTCTGGCATTCAGGGCTCCGAAAACAATTATAACTTAGAAATAGCCATGTAAATGTAACTTTACAGGTTGTTGTTTTTTCTGTTATAATATTGATGACCTCTCTTTTGGATCAGTCATCAATATCAGATCAGTGCGGGTCTGACACCCCGGACCACCACCGATCAGCACACATATCAGGTCACTGTAGCTGCCGTTGCAGAGTCCTGCAGATCACCTCCTGTACAAATAATAGCAACTCCTCTACAGTTCTTGGCTACGGCCACCGGACAGTGAACTGGAATGGCTGATCAGTGGTGGTCCTGGGTGTCAGACCCCTACTGATCTGATATTGATTATCCAAAAGAGAGTTCACCAATATCATGTATATGGACATACCCTTTTAATATAAAGATGACTGTAAAGCTGTAACATTTTTATATCTCGTCCTAAGTAAGATACCTGCCACAAATAAAATATAAGGCCAAGAGCTTTCAGCACAATATTCGGGGTGTAGACCTCGCAGAGGGAGCCGAAATTTGCCAATGTGGGGCAGTAAGGCCACATTCACACGTTGAGTATTTAGTGAGTTTCTTTACCACAGTATTTGTAGTGCTGCAGAGGAGATGGTGGCAGCCGGGCTCATCACGCTGTTAGTCACGGCCGCTGCTGAAGAGGCCGCTTTACCGTGCATCATTCAGGTCTCTGGAGAATTTGTTTTAGCTAGAATCGTCGAGCAAGCAGGACGGAGGTGGGGTATATATGGCAGAAGTGAGCGCGCCCGTTCTCCACTGTCATTTATACTGCTCTTGCCATTCAGAGATGGAAGAATTGACAGAACACGGAATCACACTGCCCCCCAACATGCAAGGGTTAACAGACGAGCAGATAGAGGAGCTGAAGCTGAAGGATGAATGGGAGACAATGTGTGCCCAGCAGAGGAAGTGTGTTAAAAAGATGAGATTGGGAAAGGCGGAATGGACACGATCATGATGGCGCTGGCTGACCACTGCCTTCCACTGCTCCAAGCTATGGCATTTGCTGATTGCTGCTTTCCACTGCTTCTAGGGAGGCGCTGGCTAACTGCTTTTCACTGCTCCTAGGGAGGCGCTGACTAACTGCTTTCCACTGCTCCTAGGGAGGCGCTGGCTAACTGCTTTCCACAGCTCCTAGGGAGGCGCTGGTTGACCGTTACTCCCCACTGCTTTGAGCGTTTCGCTGGCTGATTACTGCTTTCCACTGCTTTGAGCGTGCTATGCTGACCGCTACTTCTCACTGCTTAAGCGTGTTGCTGGCTAATTAATGTTTCGCACTGCTCCGAGGGTGACGCTAGCTGACCGCTGCTTCGCACTTCTCCGAGGGTGACGCTGGCTGACCGCTGCTTCGCACTGCACCGAGGGTGACGCTGGCTGACCGCTGCTTCGCACTGCTCCGAGGGTGACGCTGGCTGACCGCTGCTTCGCACTGCTCCGAGGGTGACGCTGGCTGACCTCTGCTTCGCACTGCTCCGAGGGTGACGCTGGCTGACCTCTGCTTCGCACTGCTCCGAGGGTGACGCTGGCTGACCTCTGCTTCGCACTGCTCCGAGGGTGACGCTGGCTGACCTCTGCTTCGCACTGCTCCGAGGGTGACGCTAGGCTGACCTCTGCTTCGCACTGCTCCGAGGGTGACGCTGGCTGACCTCTGCTTCGCACTGCTCCGAGGGTGACGCTGGCTGACCTCTGCTTCGCACTGCTCCGAGGGTGACGCTGGCTGACCGCTGCTTCGCACTGCTCCGAGGGTGACGCTGGCTGACCGCTGCTTCGCACTGCTCCGAGGGTGACGCTGGCTGACCGCTGCTGTCGCACTGCTCCGAGGGTGACGCTGGCTGACCGCTGCTTCGCACTGCTCCGAGGGTGACGCTGGCTGACCGCTGCTTCGCACTGCTCCGAGGGTGACGCTGGCTGACCGCTGCGTCGCACTGCTCCGAGGGTGACGCTGGCTGACCGCTGCGTCGCACTGCTCCGAGGGTGACGCTGGCTGACCGCTGCGTCGCACTGCTCCGAGGGTGACGCTGGCTGACCGCTGCGTCGCACTGCTCGAGGGTGACGCTGGCTGACCGCTGCTCGCACTGCTCTGAGGGTGACGCTGGCTGACCGCTGCTTCGCACTGCTCGGAGGGTGACGCTGGCTGACCGCTGCGTCGCACTGCTCGAGGGTGACGCTGGCTGACCGCTGCTTCGCACTGCTCGAGGGTGACGCTGGCTGACCGCTGCTTCGCACTGCTCGGGAGGGTGACGCTGGCTGACCGCTGCGTCGCACTGCTCCGAGGGTGACGCTGGCTGACCGCTGCGTCGCACTGCTCCGAGGGTGACGCTGGCTGACCGCTGCGTCGCACTGCTCCGAGGGTGACGCTTGGCTGACCGCTGCGTCGCACTGCTCCGAGGGTGACGCTGGCTGACCGCTGCGTCGCACTGCTCCGAGGGTGATGCTGGCTGACCTCTGCTCCCACTGCTCCTAGGGTTGGTGCAGAAGGCAATTGTCTATGCTGTGAAGATACGAGATGTGCATCATCTGAAACAATGGATACTGGAAGCCTGTGCTAGCATTTCCTCTGCGGTGTTGCTATCAGTGTTTCAAGAGTGGGAGAAGAGTGTTGCATTGACAATCCAACACAATGGGCAGCACTCTGAACACATTTTATAAGTGATCATTAACTTGTAAATAACTCATGAAAGAATAAAGTTACATTAAAACTAAGCACACCATTGTTTTTGTCATGAAATTCTCAATATGTTTGTGTCACATGGCCATTTTGTATCCAACTTTATTTTTTTTCAATGGGAAGAGGGTCAACTTCAAAATGGCCGCCATAGTCACCACCCATCTGGAAAAGTTTTCCCCCTCCCATATACTATTGTGCCACAAACAGGAAGTTGATATCACCAACCATTCCCACTTTATTTAGGTGTAGCTGTATAAATGACCCACCCTGTATACTGAGCTCTGTTCACCTAAAGGGAATCTGTCAGCGGTTTTCTCCTACCTTTTCTGACAGCAACATAATGTAGGCAAAGAAACCCTGAATCCAATGATGTATCACAGATTACCGGGTGCGGTTGTTCCACAATCAAAGCATTAAGTTTTAGCCATGTAGAAGAGCTGAGAGAGCTGCCCCTGCCCACACCAGTCTCTATAGAGATTGTACATTGACAGTGAGCTGTCACACTGCCCTGCACATGACCTTGTAGTCCTGTAAAGGTAATCACCAGGTGACAAAGCCTTTAGTTTATGTAAATAATAGCACACAACCTGATAAGAGGCACAGATGCTTATTGTTTTTTAACCCTTACAGCATGCTGTGCTCTGTTTACATAGCAAAAACCTGCTGACGTTCAAGCGTGACTGATATTTTAATTTTTCTCTATAAATTAACATGAAAATAAACAACTTTGTTACATATTTCATCTGAGAAATCTGTTTCTTTCTCCTGGACTGATTTTTCATTTCCCGGGTAAATTCCATCTTCAGTGATGATAGATTTTTATATTGGGCTACTTTCACATCAGCGATTTTCGCCATTCTCGGCAGGTCCAACAGTTTTGTAGTATCTGCCATATAACGACTCACTTTAGGCATGCCTGTGTTCTGCCTACTTCATTCCCTATGGGACTTGCAGACATGTGCTGCACTTGTGGTTTTACCACGATCTGGCAAATTCGGCACTTGTGGCAATGGGTATGAATGCTGCTGGCATTGGTTTCTTGACGTGCCGCACATGTCCGCCAGTCCCATAGGGAATGAATTAGGTGGAACATACGCATGCAGCAAGTGATCCGTTAAGGCTGCTTTCAAATCTGCGATAATGTGTAATTCGCAGCAGATCTGCAGATGGCTAGCCGCACAGCAACAAAATAAAACAATGTGTCCATGATTTCACTGCAACCAGCAAATTGCCAGTGAAATTGCCAAGCAATATTGCCGCGTGTGACGGTACCTTTAGGGATACGCCATTTTTAAAACTTTTAAAAAATTTTCATGGATATCAAGGGCACTTTCGTTTAAAGGAGCTGATTTCCCAGCCATCAACAGAGCACGTGGAGTATTGCTTCCTCCTATCCCCCTCTGCACCTGGCGTACACCCATCATCCCAGTCCTGTGGGACGCTATAGACCTCCTCAGCCTCCTATAAAAGGAGCCTAAATTGCAGGATTAGAAGTGCAGCCCACAGTCACACTGAGGTCTCACTCAGCAGCATATTCTCCTGCGTGAGGTAGTGCTGTTGGCAGTCAGACCTCCAGGGTAACTCAACACCTGATGCTAGTGTAGCTCCAGACACCGGTGTCTATACGGCGGAGGGCTCCCTAACAATCCGCCTTACACCTTAGTCTTCCGGACCGCCACAGATCCGCTTCTTCACCTCAGCTTCCCAGCCGCGGCGATAAATTTATGCTTCGGGGAAGTTGCGATTCTTGCTTTTGGCGCGCCCCCCATGTGACGTCATATCGGGCTTGAATCTGACCCTCAGCTTATGGCCCCGCCCACCGTGTATTCCGTTTCCTGCGTGAGGTAACACTGCTCCTGCACTCTTTTCTGTGTATACAGCGCAGCTGAGGGACATTTCTTCACCACTGGCGTTCTGGAAGGTGGTTTTTGGGTCGGTACCAGTCTTTGGGGCACAGGACCATCGGGCTGCTAAAGGGGGGGGATTTCTTCTTTTCTGGTAAGAGTGGACCACTAGGCTGCAGGGCTCTAGAGCTATCCAAATCTTTTAGGGATAGCAGAAAAAGCCCTCACCCGCAGCAGCTCTGTTAAAGCACCTTAATACAACCTGTTTAAGTTGATTCTAGCAGGAGTGCCACTATCTTTTTTTAACATGCAAACCTCTAAATCCTGCATCACTTGTCACCTGGCCCTTCCGAACGATCATACCACACCTTACTGCCAGGCCTGCGTACCCGCAGAAGCCCAGGAGCCCTCCCCTCCGCTGATGCCAGAGCAACTAGTGCACTATTCCTCAACCAATCCTTGGAAAAGCTGTCTAACTCCCTGGTCCAGGCTATGCAGAACCATCCCCCGGCCACGTCTTTCCAGGATGGTGCACAGGCATAGGACCCTATTCGGGAGCCCACAACTGTCAAGGACAGGCAACGATCCAGCCACGACAGAAGGCAACTAAGAAAAGGTCTCACAGAAACTTCTAATTCGTGTCTTCCCATGGCTCTCACGCCTCTCCCTCATTGGTATCGAAACTGGGTTCCCTTACTATGGCCGAACCTCATATTCTAGACTCAGAATCAGACTTGGAGGACCTTTTTGATGTAGAATCCCCTGAGACTCAGGCCACTGTCGATAACCTCAGGTCAGCAGTTAACCAAACGCTTAAGATAGACCATCCTATAACCATGACCACGGACCATACTGTCTTATTTAAGAGAGCAAAACATCAGCAAAATTTTTTGCCGACTATCCCGAGTTCCAGGATATTTTGTCCGAACAATGGGAAAGACCGGATAAAAGGTTTGGGGGTCGCAAACCAATTGAGGCTCGTGACCCTTTTTCCCTCAGCCCTCACTAAAGAATGGGCAGATTCACCGCTGGTCGAAACCAGCAAGCAAGCAGAGTTTCCCTGTTCGCTCGGCTTAAGCGGACGCCAGGCAGCCTGATTACTGGTTACCACGATCACCATCGGGTAACCAGGGGCTACGTCACCAGGAAGCAGCGGGGATGACGGATCTCCGCTTCACTGAGAAAATCTAAGTATTTAGCGGAGTCCCGCTAAAAGCTACCAACACAGCTGTGTGACCCTGGCCAAACATTGAGACCCAGAGCTGGTGGATCTGACATCTCAAATCAGTATGGCCGGAGATGACTTAATCCATGCTTCTCTGGACTCGGCCACTTGTGCTGACCTCGCATCTTCTAACGCGATTACCATTCACAGAGCCCTTTGGCTCAGGCAATGACAATTGGATTCAGCGTCAAAAAAGTCCTTAACCAGTCTTCCTTATTAGAGCAGGCGACTTTTCGGCAAACGATTAGATAAGCTCATCTCGGACACCACTGTTGGAAAAAGTACATCTCTTCCCCAGCACAAACCAAAACGCCCTTCTTTTAAAAGACCAAAACCACGTTTTTTGCCTTTTCGCTCCTCTGTCGGCTGGACATTCTCTCGAGCGCCTACATCCGCAAGCCATTCTACATGTACGAGGAGGAGCAACCAGTCATCTTACGAGTTGAATCAAAAACTGGCAAAATACGCCAAAGCAATCTAGATCCAAAGGGTCCAGATCCAATTGCTTTTCCTCGTCGTGACTCGCACTTATTCCCAGAAGACACTTCCACCGTCGGCGCTCGTCTACGTTTATTTCATCGCGTGTGGAAATACGTCACCTGACGACAGATGGATCAAAGATCTGTCTTCTGGTTACTTTCCCTCTGATCCACCGAAGTCACTGATACGAGCTCGCGCTTATTTCCACGCAATATCCTCCCTTCGGCTCACCGGGGTAATGGATCCCATGCCGGACGCCAAACATTTCAAAGGTTTTTACTCAGACCTTTTTGTTGTTCCCAAGAAGGACGGGTCGGTACGCCCCATCCTGGACCTAAAACATCTAAACAGATAATGTCGCTGTTCGTCGTTCCAGGATGGAGTCCCTGCTTTCCGTCATCACAACTATGGAAGAAGGAGAGTTTCTCGCCTCCTTCAACATAAGTGACGCGTACCTTCACATCCCGACAGGTCAGGTTATCAACATTTTCTATGATTTGCTGTCCACGAGGAGCATTTCCAATTCGTTGCTTTACACTTCAGTCTCGCCACGGCACCAAGAGTATTCACGAAGGTCGTGGCTGCAAGCCCTAAGTTGGGGAGTACGCACCCTGCTCCGATCCTCCCCGCACTCCATCCATTACGGGATGAGGGTTCTCGGCAAAATGGTGGCTGCAATAGAAGCAGTCCCATTCCCTCAATTTTACCTTCGCCCGCTACAGATGGCCCTGCTGCCGACCTGGGACAGGAGTTCCTTCTCATTGGACAGGGTATTCTCCCTGACCCCTTCGGTCCAGAGGTCACTACGATAGTCATCGGGCACATCCACCATCCAAGGACCGGTCCTTCCTTCCGGTTGATTGGGAAGTCCTCACTACCGATGCCAGTCTCCTGGGTTGGGGAGCGGTTTATCGTTATCATACTGCCCAGGGTCGCTGGACCGAACAGGAGTCAACGCTTCCAATCAACCTGCTGGAGATATGGGCCATAGCCTTATTTCTACTTTGTTTTCACAGACTCCTGGCGGGTCCTCATATCCGTGATGGCAGTGGCCTACATCAATCACCAGGGTGGCACCCGTAGCAGAAGGGCTCTAGGCGAGGTAGATGGCATTCTCACCTGGGCTGAGTCGACCACGTCCGTCATCTCGGCAGTGCACATCCCGGGAGTGGACAATTGGAAGGCGGACTTTGTCAGTCCGCCAGGGTCTCGTCGCAGGAGAATGGTTCCTGCACCCGGAAGTGTTTCAACAGATTTGCTGCTGTTAAGGGACACCTGACATGAACCTCATGGCTTCTCGAATAAACGCCAAGGTCCCGCTGTTCATGGCCCGCTCTCACTATCCGACTTCAATCGGAGCGGACGCACTGGTGCAATCGTGACGCCAGTTCCGTCTCCCGTACATTTTTCCTCCATTACCCTTAATTCCAAAGGTACTGAGAAAAATCAAATCAGAATGAGTCCCGGTCGTCCTCATAGCTCCAGATTGGCCCAGATGGTCCTGGTACGCCGACCTAGTTCAGCTAGTCGCAGATATCCCTGGCGCTTACCAGATCGTCCAGACCTTCTATCTCAAGGTCCGATTTGTCACAAAGGTTTGAGGGCTCTGAATTTGACGGAATGGCTGTTGAGACCTGGGTGCTGTTTTTTTCACCTGATGTCATTGGTACCATGATTAGAACTTGAAAACTGGCTTTTGCACGTATCTACTATGGTATGCGGGAAGATTTTCTTTTCATGGTGCAAAGACTGCGGTCACCCCACTTTTACTTTTTCAGTCCTGGTGATTCTCGGTTTTCTGCAGTCGGGACTAGACTCTGGGTTGGCCCTTAGTTCCCTGAAAGGCCAGATTTCGGCTCTTTCAGTCCTTTATCAGCGCAAACTTGCGACATGTCCACAAGTTAGGACCTTTATTCAAGGGGCGTCTCGGTTGGTTCTCCCTTACTAAAGACCGTTAGGGTACCGTCACACCTGGACACCTCGCCGGAGATATCACTGGCGACGCACGTGCGCGCACACGTTTTTAGCAGTCCACCAACGACGCCGTCACCTATTTACACGTGGCGACAACTCAGCCGACGCTTAGGCGATGAGCCTGGCCGGAAGTTGCCTGTGCGTTGCCCAAGTCCCATGGGGGATCAAGTCGGTGGTGGACGCTGCCGCGTCACACAGAGCAACCACATTAGCGATGTGGGCGTTTTGTCCCGCGTCTTGGAGGTAGGCGTTACACATTATGTTGTGTGACGCCCCGAAGACGTGTGATTGGTTGCAACCAAACACCTATTGCTGTATCCTTGTTCGTATCGCCACATCGTTAAATGTAAACATGCATGTGCGTATTGGCTCGGTGCTCAATTCGCTCGGTGCTCACTCAACTCTCGTGTGATGTGTTGCGGATTTTTGCTGTTGGCGTCATATACTTTAAACATAAAGCCTGGCACTACAGCGCTCTAATGCAGACATGAGTTAACATGTAATGACAATTGTGTTTGTGTAAAAACGCATTTGGCAGTGGCACATCTCTGCACTTTTAGCACACACAGGCGCAAACACACAGGCCACATCAATGCGCTGCTTAGTATGTACGCTCCTGGGTAATGCACCTTTCAGCACCATGGAAAGGAAGACTAGATTGTTGTTGGACGCACATATCATCAAATATGACGCCGAGGAACAAGACAACCAATTGGAACGCTGGAGCTGCCACCAATCCACGCCGACCGCCAGAGGTAGTAACTACACCCAGAAACGCCTACCAGAATTGTTTTGGCGATGTGTGCTGTCGCTCTTTACATCGCTATTGACACATTACACACGGCGATCAGTACACATCGCCCCAGAATGGTCACCTGGTTTCAGAGCGGTGCTGTGAAACCAGGCGACCACTCAGATGTGTCGCCCTCGCCCAGTCACATTAGGCGACGCTTTGGCGATGTCGGCGGCGATACGCCTCGCCCTTGTGTCGCCATGAAAATCGCCAACGATATCGCCAGATGTGACTGTACCCTTAGAGCCAAGGGACCTTAACTTGGTTTTGGATGCACTCCAGAGACACCTTTTGAGCCTCTGAAAGAGGGTTCTCTCACTCTCCTGTCCTGGAAGGTGGTCTTTCTTGTGGCAATCGCGTCCATCCGTCGTGTTTCTGAATTCGCGGCACTCTCGTGCCGAGAGCTGTTCCTTACTTTTTATCAAGATAAGATGGCACTGCATCCAGTTCCCTCTTTTCTTCCAAAGGTGGTTTCCTCCTTCCACTTCAACAAGATATCGTCCTTCCATTTTTCTGTCCGGCTCCGGTGCACCGCGTAGAAAGGGCTCTGCATACCCTGGATCTAGTGAGAGCCCTTAGATACTACGTTTCAAGAACAGCCCCCTTCCGTAAGACGGACAATCTTTTTGCCCTTCCAGAAGGTCACAGAAAGGGCATGGCAGTGTCTAAAGCCACTTTGGCTAAGTGGATACATTCTACCATCCAAAAGCGTATTGGCAGCGGAACGTGCGGTGGGAGCATCTTGGGCTATTCAGCACCAGGCATTGGTGGAACAAGTGTGTAAGGCGGCTACCTGATCCAGCCTACATACTTTCGCAAAACACTATAAGGTTCATACTCAGGCTTCTGAGTCCTCAAGCCTTAGCAGACGTGTGCTACAGGCGGTTGTGGCGCCCCTCTCCACGTAAGTGTTTTCTTCTTCATGTGCGGGGCGTCTCGTTCCTTGGGTTACGGGTTTATTTTCCCACCCAGGGATTGCTTTAGGACGTCCCATGGTCCTGTGTTCCCCCAATGAGGTGCAAGAGAAAAAGGGATTTTTGTGTACTCACCGTAAAATCCTTTTCTCAGAGCCGTCATTGAGGGACACAGCACCAACCCTGTTGCCCATTTTGGGCGTTGTTTTTCTCTGGTTCTTTATTTCTGAGTTTGGCATGTTAACTTTGGTTGTACTCCATTGTTTATACCTATTCTCCTACTACTTGGTCACTAAACTGGTCAGGGCCTGGCCCAGCTAGGGGTTGTATGCTGTGGTGGAGGAGCCAATCTGCTCTTTGTTTCTTTCAGAATTCACTTAGTGTCAAGCCTCTTAGGCATAGCGGCATAACCCATGGTCCTGTGTCCCCCAATGATGGCTCAGAGAAAAGGCTTTTACGGTGAGTACACAAAAATCCCTTTTTTTTTAATCGAACATCAGTCTAGGAGGAGAAGCTAATTTGTTCAATACAATATATCACAACGTTGCTTATTTACTCAGGATTTATTGATTTATGAAATAAAAAATTTAAATGACTTCCACTGCAAGCATTTCTTACCGTTTTTTAAAGGATCAATAAACAACACATACTTATGAAAGAACAATGTATGATTTCTGGCTACTGGGCTCCCTCCAATCCCCATAATGGGCATCTAGTGTCCCCTGATTTTTAATAGAGTGCATGACCGCGGCCTCTTATAGTCCATCAGGCTGATGGGCACAGCCCTGCACTGCTAACATTCACCTCCAGGAGGAGCTAGTAGTAACGAAGTTACTGATTTTAAAAGGTGCTTCATAAATAGAATATTATTATTTTATATTATTTTTGTATAATCTGCGGGCATAATGGGTTCATTTGTTGAGTATGTATCACAACTTTTTTTTTTTTTTTTCTATCTAGAAACAAGCAGAAGCTAATGTTTGTGTCACAATGGACATGGTTAAAGATGCCCTTGATCAGCTAAGAGGCGCCACCATGATTGTGTACCCCATGGGGCTACCGCCGCACGACCCCATCCGGATGGAGTTTGAAGATAATGAAGACCTGTCCGGAACCCAGGTAGATGGGGTATTAACCCTTTGTGGGCTGCTCAGCTCCTTAAACCGTTAGACTCGGTCTTCACAAGACCCTAATGAAGCTGCAAGGAGAGCAAAGCTGCCTCTCGACAGCAGACGATGTCCCTTGGGCTCTGTTCACACCTCCATGTCTGAGCTTCATCTCGCTGTTTTTGGAATCTATATGGAATTTGACTGATCACATATGATCTGGAGCTGGCTCAGATACTTTGCACCATCTTACAATTAGAGGTTTAATTCTCCACATTTTCAGGTGATCATGCATATCTGACAGACCACAATATCATTTACTTTTCCCCAGATTTTTAGGACACACAGGTTTTGACAAATTTTTATTAGAGTTGTTATATTAGATGTCATTCATGTTATTCCAGGCTGGACAGATGGTGATAGAGGAGCCGGCCGCCCAGCTGTGGTGGGCTGGAAAAGAGCTGCTGAGGCAGCAGAAACTCACAGGCTGTGTGGGCAAGAATGAGAAAACCAAAATCATTGTGAAGATACAAAAGGTAACAAAAATCTGAAAAACCTTCCTTAAAGAGGTATTCCCACCCCCAAGATCCTATCCCAAAAATTATAATAATAGCAAATCCCTTCTGTTAGACGTGTATTATAGTTCTCCTGATTAGCTGTCACACCTCATGTGCAGGGCATTGCAACTTGGGTATCCATGGTTACAATCACTCATATAGTGACAGTTGGTATCCATGGTTACAACCACTAGAAACTGTCAGTTTATAAGTTGTTGTAACCATGATACCTAAGCTGTAATGTCCTGCACATAAGGTAAGTGACAGCTAATCAGGAGAACTAGACTACATTTCTAACTGGAGGGATTTGCTAATCTTATTATTATCACACCTATGTATTGGGATAGGATCTCGGAGATGGGAATAAACCAGATCCCTTTTACTCTCGAAGGCAAAAAAGCCTGTCTCCATAGAGCCACCTATTGGAGGTCATAACCTCATAACGCAATGTCTGACCCTTTTACGAGCCTCAGCACATGATTAGGATATGTAACTAAACCAAGGTCTTCTCCAGAAGGAAAAGTCATCAAATCACAGGGATATTATGTGTATTTTCCCCAGAGAGCACTGACTATTAGCACAGTCTTTGGGGCTGTCAATATTGTCCCCTGTTCTTGAACTTTTCTGGCCGATTCTTCTTTATTTCACCTGTCGGAGCTGGTATGCTTTTTGTTGGACGAATCCAAGAACTACAAATTTATTGTAAGGTGTTTTACTAATATATGGACCCCTAAATGTCAACTGTAACCTGTAAAGGATCCTGACAGCCAGTGTTTAATTACCATACAGGAGATATGAAGTATTACACTTTTTTTTTTAACTAAAAGTCCTCTTGTTTAATAGTCAGATTTTTGTGGCCACATTAAGTTTCTGCGATAGACATGATTATGTATAAAATAGGGACTGATGGTATTAAAAGGAATCTGTCAGCAGGGTTTTGCTACCTCCTCTAACAGCAACATAATGTGGGCAAAGAAACCCTGAATCCAACAATGTATCACATAGGTGACTGGCTGCAGCTGTTCTGACACAATCAAAGCATTTAGTTTTAGCCATGTAGCAGAGCTAGGAGAGCTGTCCCTGCCCACACCAGACTACATAGAGCTTGTGTATTCACAGTGAGGGTTCAATCACAGCAAGGCGGCGTGTTAGACTGCTGTTCTCGTGACTTTCTAGTCCTGTAATTGTAATCACCAGGTGATAAAATCTTTAGTTTAAGTGAACAATAACACACAGCCTGATAAGAGAAGCACAGTTGCTTTTTGTTTTTTAAACCCTACAGCATGCTGTCCTCAGCTTACATAGTAAAAACCTGCTGACAGATTACCTTTAAGTGACTTTGTGAGTGACTTAAAAGGGGTTGTCCACTCTCAGAAAACCTCACCCTTGGTTCACTCACCCTCTCTGGGCCCGATGCACTGTCTCCCGCTGTTCGGGCCTCCAGGCTGTAGCTGCAACGGTGACGTTACATCCACTTTGCTGCAGACAAAGCTTTCTGGAAGGAGACGACCCCATCAAGACAGATTTATTACACGATCTCTCCATTTCCATGTGCATTTGTGTTGGTCTCTGAGTTCATTCTAGAAAGGACACGGAGCCCCGGCGAGGGAGCCGGTGATATCGGAGGAGGAGCAGAGGAAGATGATGATGTATTACCACCGACGCCAGGAGGAATTTAAGGTGAAATTCTTGTGCATTTTAGAATATGTCCTGTGAAACTTTTTTCTTTTTTTTTTTTTTTTTTTTATCTCTTCCCAACATATGATGCACACGTATGTTGTATATGAGGTGCAGGTGTATAGAGTTCCCTATAAAGACTGAATCAGTATGTATAATAGAGGCACCAAAAAAAGCGAAAAAATAGTAAAAAGAAAACCTGAAAGTTTAAATCGTCCCTTTTCCTCTTCCAAAAATAAAACATAAGCCTACCTATCGCTGTGTCCATATAGCAGTATATAGTATAAATAGTTTTGTCCTTTTGATGTTCAGCCTATAGAGGAGCTTAGAGTAGTACCAAGATGGCGGCTAGGGCCTTCAGCAGCTCCTGGGCTGCGATGGTGACGATCAGTCCCCCGGGATCGCATTATGGGAGCCTATGAGTGTGGACACCTGGGATCGCAGTATTTGAATATCAATGTCAGTGGTTAATAGCTGGCATCCGCCCTGTATGGGGTGAGCACAGCTCCAGAGGGTGACATGCATGAAGGGAATAAATGGTGTTAGATTTATGATCGTCGGGGTTTGACTACTAGGAAGTAGGGCTGGGCGATTTTGGGAAAAATCAAAATCTCGATTTTATTTAAACCTATGGACGATTTTCGATTTAAATCTCGATTTTTTTTTTCTATTTTCTATTACTTTAAGGAGACCACATCTATTGAACGGAGCAGGTTCCCCCAGGTATATAATCTATGAGGGGGAGGGGATATAGGACCCAGGTATAGAATATATAAAGATGGGGAGGTGATAAAGGACCCAGGTATAGAATATATGAGGGGATATAGGGCACAGGTATATAATCTGTAAGGAGGGGGAGGGATATAGAACACGGGTATATTATAGAATATGTAAGGAGGGCGAGGGGATATAGGACCAGTCACCCAGGTATTCTATAATCTGTAAGGAGGGGGAGAGATATAGGACCCAGGTATAGAATATATAGGGAGGAGGATGGAATATAGGACCTGGAGTATAATTCCTGTCACACAGCAACTATAAACTGCCTTTACCTTCAGTTATTATCTACTTTAGCTATGTCCTGCATTTCCCACAGCACACACCACCACCGCACACATCACCACAGCACACATCACCACAGCACGCATCACCACAGCACGCTTCACCACAGCACGCTTCACCACAGCACACATCACCACAGCACACATCACCACAGCACACAGCACACATCACCACAGCACACAGCACACATCACCACAGCACACAGCACACATCACCACAGCACACATCACCACAGCACGCACCACCACAGCACGCACCACCACAGCACGCATCACCACAGCACGCATCACCACAGCACGCATCACCACAGCACGCATCACCACAGCACACAGCACACATCACCACAGCACGCATCACCACAGCACGCACCACCACAGCACGCATCACCACAGCACGCATCACCACAGCACGCATCACCACAGCACGCATCACCACAGCACACATCACCACAGCACGCATCACCACAGCACGCATCACCACAGCACGCACCACCACAGCACGCACCACCACAGCACGCACCACTACAGCACGCACCACTACAGCACGCATCACCACAGCACGCATCACCACAGCACGCATCACCACAGCACGCACCACCACAGCACGCACCACCACAGCACGCATCACCACAGCACACAGCACGCACCACCACAGCACGCACCACCACAGACACACAGCACGCATCACCACAGCACGCATCACCACAGCACGCATCACCACAGCACGCATCACCACAGCACGCATCACCACAGCACCACAGCACACAGCACGCACCACCACAGCACGCACCACCACAGCACGCACCACCACAGCACGCAGCACGCACCACCACGGCACGCACCACCACAGCACGCATCACCACAGCACCACAGCACACGGCACACACCACCACGGCACGCACCACCACAGCACACAGCACGCACCACCACGACACGCATCACCACAGCAGCCTTCCCCCCGTTTTACCTCGCCTTATCACATCTCCACGTAACCTTCTCTATGCCATTAATCAATATATAAGGCGGGTAGCTCAGGGGATGTCAGAACTACATAGGAACTATCGTGACTGACCTCGGTTCCTGGGAAACATTTAGCCAGCTCGGCCTGTCAGCACATCCCCGGTCCTCATCCCCGGCTGCACAGCAGAGGCGGCGGCGGTGGTGCTGTGCCGGGCTCAGCCAGCTCGGCCTGTCAGCACATCCCCCGGTCCTCATCCCTCGGCTGCACAGCAGGGTCGGCGGAGCCCCCCCTCCGGTCCTCTTCCCGCGGCCGCTGGGAACGTGTCAGCACCCCCTTCCTCCCGGGGGCTCATCAGCAGCAGGGGCTCAGCCGACCCCAAACCAAGTCCTCACCCTCGGCAGCGTTACCATCAGCAGGTAATCCCGAGTGTGACTCGGGGTTACCGCTTCTGAAAGTGAAAGTCAACCCCGAGTTACACTCGGGATTACCGCTAGGCGTCCGGAGCGCTGTTTAGAAGATCCGGCCGGCTTCTAAACAGCGCTCCGGACGCCATTTTAAATCGAATTTGACGATTGTGGTTAAAACCACAATCGTGGCCACAGCAGGGCGCGAATTAATCGAATTAATTCGATTAATCGCCCAGCCCTAGTAGGAAGCACCCAAAGATCCTGGGCCCCATGGACACTATATTCACTGTCTATAGGAACGGTGACCACAAGTTCACTATTCACTATAGAAGTGACGGAGCAGTGGTGAGGCCTGCACTCTACTACTTATACAACAGAAGTTCAGACCTCTGTACTTTGGTGGGGTCCCCCACGATCCTATCATATTTTTTACCTATCCTTTGGGTTGGCGAACAACTCCCTAGCGTGTGTAAGATCAGTACAGATTAGAAATCCTCTGTGCTGCTGTGACCACTAATGATTTATTTAAGCAGTGATGTCCGGTGTCTCCTCTGTCTGCTTTGTTGTATGGCGCCACGGCCTCCCCTAGTCAGGGCTCAGGTCTCCTCTGTAGAAATCCTCTGTGCTGCTGTGGCCCTTTTCATGAATGCAGGCTGTTCTATCAGCAGTGATGGGATTGTTATATCCAACATGTAGTCAGTCATCTTCTAGCGCAGGACGCTTTCTTAAAGGAGTTTCCCCATCTCAGACATTTGTTATATATAATACATCAGAAATGTGTGATCACATGATAGATGTGGGTCCAGCCTCTATAGGATCAGACCCTCCCGCACCATTGCTTGTCCAGTGCACAGACCTTTCTATTCACTTCTATGGGAATTCTCAAACAGAAGAGCAAGTTTCCATTGTCTAAGATGGAAATTACGATCTTAAGGAAAGTGAATACTTTTATTGTCTTTCTCCCTTTTTCTTTGGACATAATATAACATAAGAAGACACTTTTATTGCAGAAACTGGAAGAGGACGAGGATCTATCGTACCTAAAATCAGATTGGGCGGACAGCAGCTCCCTGAAAAGACAATTCCAAGATGTAAAAGACATTAGCTGGAGACCGAAATGAGGATTCTGTGTATTCCCTGTATTTGTTCTCCCTGCTCTTATGTTATGTGAATAAATCCTCGTTAGTTTGTTGCTGTTGTGTTCGGTGATCTTTGTCGCGCTGACATTTTCCTCTTTATTCTGCGTTTGCAGTCGTCGGCCACTAGGTGTCTCTGTGTCTTGTGTCCTGGGGAATTATACAGACGTCACACTGTCCGTACTGCGACACAACTTCAGCTGCTCCATATTGTTCCCGGATTTAGCCTGAAAGTTTCTAAAATGTTTCCAATATCTGAATCCACCAAGTAGAGAAGCCTCTGATATACATTACCGGGGAAGGAAAGTGACTATTATCTATATATGTTTCTCCAAGTCACCATTATCCAGGTGTCACAAGGACATTCTAGATCATAGGGTTCTCCAGGATTAGAAAGACATGATTGCTTTTTTTTTCTTTTTCATCCAAAATTGGGCTGAATGTGTCCGCTGGCTTGTGTGTCCGCAGGCTTGTGTGTCCGCAGGCTTGTGTGCCCGCAGATTTATGTATGGGATCACAGGTGCTCCAGGATATTTAGGGTACATCCACACACCTGATATGTGGGAAACACGGCATAAAATTTTGCGTCAGGACCGCTATGATCACATCTATTGGTGTGGGATGCGAGCACTCTGTCAATCATCTGATCGCACCAATTGCTATCATTTAGAGGGAGATAAGGATTCAGGTTGTACCATTGCGGGTCGGGTGATGAGAATGAAATAACTTGTTATGTTTTTGGCTGAATTTACTTCTTCCCGTTGTGTTACAGGACACTTTATTATGTGTTGACTCTCCTTAGTTTCCAACTTTTTGTGTCGTTCTGTCATCAGTGTGCCATGTCCCGATGCCACCTCTGGACCTGTGGTCAGGGGGTCTCAGTCCTTTAATTGATTGCATGCCTTCTGTAGAGCTCACTTATCTGTTGTTTTGCTGATGTACTTTCTCTAATATGCTGAAAGGGTTAAGGATCCCTTCACTGCTGGTTGACAATCCTCTTAGCCTTAATTTAAGCTGCAGCTTGTGATTATCGCACCCTTTTGCTATATCTACCCATTCCCTCACTTTGTGCCGGGTATAGAATTTATATTCTGACATGGGGAACAGCTCATTGCTGATAAATAGAGGTGTCGTTCCTTTAACAGCAGCAAAGCGTCTTATCTGGAGAAGTTTCTGGAGCCCAGTTACTTATGTTGCCTTGCCTGGGTTCTCTGAGTGTTTCCTTGCTCTTCTGCCCCTTCATGACCTTGGGGGAGAGGGGTGACATTTAGGTGAGTCATATCCTGGAGCTTATCAATATACGAGACTTAGACATCCCCTATATTAGGGGAATTCTTGGTGTCAGGGACTAGCCTAGGGACACATAGCTGGAGGGACAGCTCAGGTGCACACTGTCCCTGACGTGACATTCTTAATTTCTGCAGACGTTCCTTTAGTTTGTGACGTTCCCGGTTGGCTTGTGTTTCACTGTTTGTGTACAGCAGAGTGACACCTTAATCTTTAATAATCCAGCGGTATGAGCAGCAGTGTAGCTTAAAGGGAACCAACCACCTCAGATGACGACTATAAGCAGTTAATACATGTCCCTGCACCTACCTACACCGTTCCAGCTATGTTTTTGCTAAGAATATTGATAAATGCAAACCGAAAGAAACACTTTGTAAACTTACATTCCTGCGTACTTGAGGGCGTCTCCCTCGGGCTCTCGTACTAGAGGGCTGTGCTCATCATGTCTGCTCTCCCCCTCCCTTATGCACGCCCCTCTCAGCCTGCTATACTGTGTGAGGCTGATTGCGTCATAAAGGGGCGGGGCTAAATCGCGGCATCCGGTAGCCCCGCCCCTTTATGACGCAATCAGCCTCACATCACTATAGCAGGCTGAGAGGGGGCGTGCATAAGGGAGGGGGAGAGCAGACATGATGAGCACAGCCCTCTAGTACGAGAGCCGAGGGAGACGCCCTCAAGTACGCAGGAATGTAAGTTTACAAAGTGTTTCTTTCGGTTTGCATTTATCAATATTCTTAGCAAAACATAGCTGGAACGGTGTAGGTAGGGTGCAGGGACATGTATTAACTGCTTATAGTCGTCATCTGAGGTGGTTGGTTCCCTTTAAAGCTTTCACCTAAGTAATGAAGGAAAATCATGGTGTTGCTTCCATAATATCACAATAATACAACATTTGGAGAACATGCCAGCCTAATGTCTTGGAACTGTCCTGATTTCCATGCTCTGTAGGTTGCCATCTTTTTTTTTCCCTACATTCTGACAGCACCAAATAGAGAGGATCCGCCCCTGAGGAACAGGAAACCTACAGAATAATGAGACGGAACCTCTTCATATGCCTCAGAGAAACCTGCAGCTCCCATAGATAGGTGGAAGTCAGAATGAATCTACATCTACAGTAAAAAGAGTTTTTACTCTTAATTTTGAACGGGAAAAAGGTTACCTTCTTTATATATGCTAAAATATGGAGCAAATTCCTAGATTTCTCTGGGAGGAGTTTATCTACAGAACATCAGGTTCCCGTAGGAGAAAATATTGTAGTTTTTTCAGAAAGGTCTAGAACTGGACATTTCCGCTGGTACACTGAAGGTTTCAGCCCTGGACTTTCCATTGGCCCAAAAGATTGCTGACCATCCTAGGTGCATAGGTTTATCAGAGCTTCCATTGTATCCAGGCCGGCGGGTGACCCTAAAATAGCGCCTTGGGATCTGAGCCTAGTGCTTAATGCACTCACCCAGGGTTTATTGAGCCACTGTCATCTGCCGCCTTAACCTCAGCTAAAAGGTGTGTGAATTACAGGCCATTTTAATCAATGTGCGTTTTACAACCTTCCTGGAGGACGGGGTCATCATCAAACATGACCCAGCTTTTCTTGAATAGTTTATAGTTTTTATAGGTCTGAAGATATAGTCCTCCCTTCTGTGAAAATATCAGGTACAGGTAGTCCATTCTTTGTAAGTCAGGACAAGTCTGCTTCAAGTCGCGGGCCCCTGGCGAAAATCTTCTTCCATGTTTTTGTATTATTCCATTGCCCAATAAGGGTAATGGGCTGTTACGTCCATCATAGCTGGGTGGCTTAGAATGGTCATAGCCTTGGCCTATTTTTCCTTTGGTCAAAATCCCCCTCAAGTTATGAAGGCCAACTCTGAGGGCCATGTCTACTTCCTTGCAGAAAGGACTAATGTTTGTTGATCTTATATGGATGGCAGAAGTCTGGTCTTCACCCTCTACATTCTGGGTTACTCTAATCTCTCCTTTTGGGAGGTGTGCTCTTCCAGAAGTGGTCCTTCCCTAGGGAATTAATCTATTTCTGTCTCTCTATGGTGTTGTAAGGGTATATGAAAACATAATTACTTGCTGGTAATTTGGTTTTCCTGAGCCATGACAGCACCGTGCTTATTCCCTCCCTATGGTTTCTTATGGTGGAATGTCTCCCCCAGAATATATGGGTGTGCAAAAAAATGGGAGGGGGGTCTTCTCTTCTGAGATATGTGAGTATGCATTTCATCTAACAATAACATTGCACACTCCTTATCCAAGTGTTTGTTTACCAGCAAGGAGCAGAAAGACAGAGAGACCCCCACTTCCTGTAGAGCTACAAAGACCCACCCGTACTTCCTATACAACTAAAAAGTCCCACCCCACTTTCTATAGAGCTAAAAAGACCCACCCCCACTTCCAATAGAGTGAAAAAGACCCACCCTCACTTCTTATAGAGCTAAAAAGACCCACCCCCACTTCCAAAAGAATGAAAAGACCCACCCTACTTCATGTAGAGCTAAAAAGACCCAACCCCTAATTGTAGTCAAAGAGCTGCCCCCACTTCCTGTAGTGCGTATAAAGCCCGTCTCACTTCCTATAGAGCGTAAAAGACCTACCTTACTTCTTGTAGAGCTAAAAAGATCCACCCCATTCCTGTAGTGCTAGAAAGATCCACCCCCCCCCCCTTCATGTAGAGTGACAAAGACCCGTTCCCACTTCCTATAGAGCAAAAAAGACCCACCCTATTTCTTGTACAATTAAAAAATAAAATTCTGTTAATTAAGAACATATCCATGTTTCCTATTGAGCTCAAACCCGTCCAGGTAAGAATGAATTTGTTCTAACAATATTAGTGGTACACTATGACTTCATATATGATTTTTTTATTTCTATAAAATTTTAATTACATATTAAATTCATTTTTGGTGTTAAAAAGCCCCATATCATTATGCTGAAATTAAATGTTTAGAAAAGTAGATTTTAGTTTCATAAAGTTTTTTGTGTGTATATAGTCAACCATTAAAATACAGGTTACCCCCGTCCTAGTTTATTGGTTTGCAAAAAGAAAATTTGTGCCGTTGGCATATTATGTTTCTGTTTTACTAATCTCCAATAAAAATGTATTGAAGGAAAAAAAAATAGAGGTTACAATTTCCAAAGAAGTAAATACTGTACGCATGTAAAAATAAATAAATAAATTGAAATTACTATATGTGCAATGGGGTATTATGGTTCAAAACTTACATATTTGGACATCTATAGTATATAACAAGGTACGCTTATATGATTATATTAAATTGTCATATAAGGTCTCTTCTGATATTTAGAGCCTGAGGATGTCATGTTCCCAACCTAAATATCCAATATGTCTCTCAGTGTAGTACCTTGCATTTATAGTCCCCTCCTCTGATGGGGGATTTGACCTTTTTCTATGCTGCAGAATTGCATAGATGTTGTATCTCCAATATGTTTTGTGGCTTGAAGCTGCTAAACCTTTGAAACACCAACAGAATCAGATGTCTCCTAATTCTTCCTTTTAGTCGGCCAATAAGTACATCCCACATATTGTAATGTGCATTGTACACACTCGATAAATTACCTCACTAGTATTGCAATTAATGAAATCTCTTATGGGGTAGGTGACACCATTCACATTGCAAAGACCTACTGATAGGATGCTTAGATTGTGAGGACCAACAGGGACAACATTACTGAAGTATGTGAAGTGCTATGGAATTAATAGCGCTATATAAATTAATAAATATTGTTATTATTTCTTTATGTAAATTCTTTATATTTATTAGTATGGTTGCATGCAACACAAATTTTTTGGCAACATATATGGGATCCAGCGACATTTAACCAATTCTCTGAACTGTGCACATTATCTGTTAGAAAAACACTAGGTGATATTAACGAGCCTATAGTTGGAGCTTTATACACGTGGTCAAAATTGTTGGTACCCCTCATTTAATGAAAGAAAAACCCACATTAAGAGAAATAACTTGAATGTGACAAAAGTATTAATAAATAAAAAATCTATGCAAATGATCTTTTTCTAAAAGATCATGTACATCACATGTGTACGTCCTGAAAATCGCATGATATTTTCTCTTGGAATTTGTTTCACTTTAGGATCTTGATCCAATATGGGTATATATTTCCAAACAATATTTCCCACATCCCCATAGGTGACACTATAGTGGGTGATGAAATTAATAAATCCCTAGTTTTGTGCAGATTTGTTCTAATCGTATCAGTTCTATCCAATGCTAATACTTTTTTCATTGCTTTGTTTATAGTATCATTTGAATATTCTCTGTCAAGTAATTCAAGACATCTTTTTTTTTTTTTTTTTTAGTTAAAATGATTTGTATAAGTTTATAATAATACAATCAATCAAATAGTTATTCATAGTACATGAACATAGTTTTGCGAGGTGGAGCTAGAACTGAGACAATATACCATACACGCAGCTTCTTTTAAATATTAATAACTCCCCCACCTATATCTTCTGGGTAACATGTTTTGGGTGGCAGGAATTGGGTCTTAAAATGATACTTGCATCTGTTTTCTTTTTATGCGAAAGTACAGTTACACTAGATGACCCCATGCTGGTGCAGAGGGTGATGTCCAGAAAGCTTATTTAATTTTTATTGAAACTGAGGGTAATTCTTACATTAAACTGGTTGTCATTGATAAACCTTATAAAATCCGCTGCTTCTTCTCCACACAAGCAGGAGGTCATCAATATATCTTCCGAACCATATGAGATACCTCAAAAAAAGGATTAGATTCTGCAAATAGAATATTTTCCTCCCAATAAGCCATTGTAATGTTTACAAGGGAGGGAGAAACTTCCTTTCATTAGCCCCTCCCCCCCGCCTCCATGCTTACGCCCTGTATTTAGATGTAAAAGATATTATTGAAAGTGAAAAAGATTCTATTGAGGATAAATATCGCAGCATCCACTATAAATTCTATGACGTGAATCATAATTACTTGTTGATACAAGAAGGACTTGAGGGCTATAACTGCTACCTCAAAAGAAATGGAAGGATACAAAGTAATCACATCTGCTGGTAACCAGCTATATTCATCTCTCCATATAAAGTAATTAAACTCTTGTAGAACCGTTTTTTATGTCCCTCATGAATTATCATGTCCCATAGAATTATCACCAAAAAGTTCTATCTGCATCTCATTGGACCACAGAATCTTATTTCTCATAGTCTGGAAGTCTTTCATTTGTTTTTTTTTTTGCAAACTCTATGCAGGCTTTAATACGTCTTGCACTGAGGTGATACTCCCGTCGGGCCACTCTGCCATAAAGACGCAACTGGTGGAGGGCTTCAGTGATAATTGACTTTGTGGAACTTTCTCCCATCTCCCTACTGCATCCGTGGAGCTCAGCCTCAGTGACCTTGGGGTTCTTCTTTACGTCTTTCTCCAAGGCTCTTATCCCATGATTGCTCAGTTTGGCTGGACGGCCAGGTCTAGGAAGACGTCTGGTGGTCCCAAACTTCTTCCATTTAAGGATTATAAAGGCCACTGTGCTCTTAGGAACCTTGAGAACTGCAGAAATTATTTTGTAACCTTGGCCAGATCTGTGCCTTGCCAAAATTCTGTTTCTGAGCTCTTTGGACAGTTCCTTTGACCTCATGTTTCTCATTTGGTCTGATATGCACTGTGAGCTGTGAGGTCTTGTATAGATAGGTGTGTGCCTTTCCAAATCAAGTCCTATTAGTTTAATTAAACACAGCTGGACTCCAATGAAGGAGTAGAACCATCTCAAGGAGGATCACAAGGAAATGGACAGCATGTGACTCTTAAATATGAGTGTGTGAGCAAAGGGCTGAATACTTATGACCATGTGATATTTCAGTTTATCTTTTTTAATAAATTTGCATAAATATCTACATTTGGTTTTTTTCTGTCAAGATGGTGTGCATAGTGTACATTAATAGGTAAAAAATTCTGGATTGGATGAGGGGGACCAGTAGATACTCAGACTTCCCTTTGGAGAGTGAATTGTGCAGCCCCTGGAGTTTGGTGTCGTCACTTCATGCCCCAGACCCGTCACTACCGCCCCTTATGAAGACGGCCTTAGTTTTCAGGGATACCGTAGCCTCGTGGAAGGCAGTCCGAAAAAAATTTGGCCTATCATGGAGAATCTCCAAACACATAGAACTGTGGAACTACCCGGCCTTTCCTCAGGGAAGGGAGAATAAATTGTTCAAGGTGTGGGAGGAAAGGGGAGTAGTGAGAATTAAAGATTTATTACATACTACTGAACCGAGGTGGGCAACATGGGAGGAATTACAGTACAAATTTGGGTTGCCAGGGTCACACACTCTGCAATACCTACAGATCCGTAATCACATCATGAATGCCCTGAGGTTCATTCGAACAGAATACATCAACAATGAGTGGGACATTTTACTGTCATTAGAGCCATCCACCACTAATATCTCTTCCTTATATGCCGTTATAAGAGACAGACTGCTCCCTGAAGCTGGAGACAAGCTATTCCATAGATGGACGGAACAACTTCATGACCCAGACATAAAATCTAAAATTCTATCAGGATGGAAACAGTTGAGAGAACATATTGTAGACGAGAGGTGGAGGGACTCTTTTTTTCCGCATCTTTCACAGGGCAATAATGGGCTTCAATCTTCGGGTCACAAAAGATAGACCAAACAGACTAACGCACTGCCCCAAATGTGGAACGCAAAGCACAGACATGATTCACGGACTTTGGTATTGCACTAACACCTTGAGACTCTGGGAGACAACTAAACAATTGGTGAAGGACATAACAGACAAAATTATCCCACTAGATTTGGTGAAATGGATCTTTCACGATGCAAGGGGCACGGGTTTGGGAAAGGAGGAGTTGGGTATATTTCACATGGTGGCAATGGCGACCAAACGTCTAATCCTGGGGAGATGGATTACAGATTCTTTACCTGGGCTACAAGACATAGTGACTACGTTGAAAACACTGTTAACATGGGAGAAAATGGAAGCTCAGAGAGATATGAACAGATTGTCTCCCAGATTCTTTAGGAGATGGAGGAAATTTATATCCACCCAGCTGTCCCCGGAAGAAATCAGACAGATCATGTCTTCATTCTCACACTCTTCCTGGTACAACATGGAGGAATTGAAGGGTACATTGGGCAATCTAAAACTGTGAGATAGAGTGGGAAAGAGGTCGAGGAGACTCCGAAAAGGGACGCCAAAGTGCCTTAGCACCCTTACAGATACACTAACAACATTAGACAGTTACTTAATGCCCTAAATCACATAGCTGTAAATTTCATAGAATCTTAGTTAATATTATGGCTCAACTCAGTAGATACACAGGTTTAAATGGCAAAGGGGAAAGGGGTGGTGGGTGGGTAAAAGGGATTTAGTTATAATATTCTGTTATATCGATATGGTCCTAATTTCTTGGTGACTAATATTTGTGCATGATTGACTGTTACTACAAAGCGGAAATTCTAATTATTATGTCATGATGTATAACAACTTTAACAGTAAATAAAAATTATATGTTAAAAAAAAAAATAGGTAAAAAATTACATTTTGTGAACTTACCAAATGGCTGCAAGGAAACAGAGGGAAACATTTAAAGGGGTCTGAATACTTTCCGTACCCACTGTACTTTTGTAAGTTCCTGTTCAATTACATCCTGAAATTGATCCAGGATAAGAGGTTGCGATTGAATGGGGTAGTAATTCGTGTTTTTTGTTTTAAAAGACGGACCACACACCTGTGTGAGAGGTGTGAATCTGCTCTCAACATTCTCAGTAATGTTATTTTTTGCAATTCTACAAAGGAAGGAATAAGATCATTTTTCCTTTCATTTATTTCAGAATCAGAGTCAACATCATTATTCTCACTCAGTTTTTTCTTTTTTCATAAATTGGCATTTCAGGGTAATTTGTCTCGGACTTTGTTAATGTCCAACAAAGTTGAGAATAAATCAAATTCCCAAGTTCGCGAAAATCCCAGTCCTTTTCAAAGCACAGAAATTCAGTTGTGCGCCAAAGTTTACATACCCCGCAGATCTTTTGCTTTTCTTGGCATTTTTTTTTAAAGAATATGAATGAGAACACAAAAACTTTTTCCCCACTCATGGTTAGTGGTTGGGTGAAGCCATTTATTGTCAAACTACTGTATTTTCTCTTTTTAAATCATAATGACAACCAAAAGCATCCAAATGACCCTAATCAAAAGTACATACCCTAGTTCTTAATACCGTGTATTACCCCCTCTAACATCAATGACAGCTTGAAGTCTTTTGTGGTAGTTGTGGATGAGGTTCTTTATTTTCTTAGATGGTAAAGCTGTCCATTATTCTGGGCAAAAAGCCTCCAGTTCCTGTAAATTCCTGGGCTTTCTTGCATGAACTGCGCTTTGCTTGAGTTCTCCCCAGATTGGCTGAATGATATTGAGGTCAGGAGACTGAGATGGCCACTCCAGAACCTTCACTTTGTTCTGCTGTAGCCAATGATAGGTCGACTTGCCTTGTTTTTTGTACGTCCTACGTGCAGATTCCAGGCTGTTGAGCGCAAATTTGCCTCCAGTATTTGCTGATAACGTGCTGCATTCATCCTTCTTACAACTTTGACCAAGATAACTGTGCCTTTGTAGCTCACACATTCCCACATCATTAGCGATCCACCTCCATGCTTTACAGTATGAATGGTGTTCCTTTCATCATAGGCCTTGTTGACACCTCTCCAAATGTAACATTTAGGTTTGTGGCCAAAAAGTTCAATTTTAGTCTAATCACTCTAAAATACATGGTTCCAGAAGTTTGAAGGCTTGTCTCTGTGTTGTTTGGCGTATTGTAGGTGAGATACTTTGTGGCATTTGCGCAGTAATGGTTTTCTTCTGGTGACTCGACCATGCAGCCCATTTCTCTTCAAGTACCTCCGTATTGTGCATCTTGAAACAGCCACACCGCCAGTTCTCAGTGAGTCCTGTATTTCAGCTGATGTTATTTGTGGGTATTTCTTTGCATCCCGAAGAATTTTGCTGGCAGTTGTGGCCAAAAAGTTTGTTGGTGTACCTGATCGTGGTTTGGTTTTTAGAGAACCCCTAATTTTCTATTTTTTAAGCACAGTTTGAACACTGCTGACTGGCATTATCAATTCCTTGGATATCTTTTTGTATCTTTTTCCTGTTTTATACAGTTCAACTATCTTTTCACATAGATCCATTGACAATTCTTTTGCTTTACCCATGACTCACAATCCAGAAACCTCAGTGGCTGGATGAAAGATGCAAGAGTCTGTCTGGATCCAAGAAACTTACTCAGCTTTTATGCATACACACTGATTACAAGCAAACAGATCACAGATGAGGATGTTACCTTTTATTAGCCATTCAAACCCAATTGTGTCAACTTCTGTGCATGCTATCAGGCCAAAATCACCAGGGTATGTGAACATTTTGATCAGGGTGATTTGGATGTTTTTGGTTGTCATTATGATTTAAAAGAGAAAACACATTAGTTTGACAATAAATTTCTTCACCCAACCACTAACCATGAGTGGAAAAAAGTTTTTGTGTTATCATTCATATTCTTTGATAAAAGGCCAAGAAAGCAAAAATATCTGCCGGGGGATGTAAACTTTTGAGGACAACCGTATGTTTGTTTTGTAAAAAACATTCCATATTGGGCCGGATGATTTTAATTGCGCTTTCTCAAGCTTCCCTTTCTGATTGTTATGACGTCTTCCTGCCTCTTCCGTCCTTCTGCGTTTTTTGAAGGATTTTTATTTCTGTTCTTCTTAGCAGGAGGGCTATCTAGACTTTCTTCTGAGGATTCTTCTGATTCCACTGATGAAATTGAGTTAACTGAAGTTTCTGGATAGGAAAAACTGACTTTCGAGGAGGTGATTTATCTTTATTTTTCACTGTTTTTTTTCGGTTCTTTAGGAGTCTGGTTTCTTATTATTTTTCTTTTTCGAAGAATAGATTCTATTCAAATTTTAATCTTCACAGTCTCTTTCAAATTGATCTTTTTTCACTTCTATTATTTGATTTTCAAGATTATTAATTTGTGTTTTCAGCCTTTTTTCTTATTCTCTGATGTTACCAGGTTTAGTGACCTCTTCTTACCGACCATAGATGTCATTAATTATATCTTGTGTTTTTTTAAGTTCTTTTTCTTCATATTTAATTATCAGTTCCATGAGGTCAATTGACCAGGTAGTGAGAGTTTTAGCCCAGTCTTCTGTGAAGTTCTCAGGATATGGGTATGTGCATCTCTTATTTATCCGACGCCCTCATGGAATCATCTTTTTGGCTACATAATTACTAAGGAATTTTGTGTCAAAGCCAAACTTTTTTCCTTAATCTTCTTGGACTGTAATTTCTTAAACAATGTTTTTAAGTCTTTGTCCACATCCTCCAAGTTCAAAGCTGTCTGACTGCCCCATGCAAAAATTGTTCCTGTGTTTTTTGTCCTGTGTGTCTCATTCTGAGGACCCTGCACCACCATCTGTGCTAGACCTTATGTTATGCAGTAGGGAGCATGAGTAAGCCCAATTGTTGAATATTTTTGTCTCTCACTCAAAGTCCTTGAGAGCTTAGGAGACACTGTAGACAACTCTTCTTGAAGTAGAGACTGAAGTTTATTAGAGAACGTAATAGAGCAGACATTATTAGAAGACCAGCACAAAGCAATCCGACACACGCAGGTGTCCAGATGATGTTTTTGGTCTCATACCATGGTGTTGGCACTTTTTATGCATGATTAGTCAAAGAGAAGATACTGCAGAGAAAAGGTGTTTTCATTGCAGGGACAGAGAATATAATGATTACATCATGACATTATTTACAAGCATTGCAGTAAAACTCACTATAGTCTTATATGCCTCTATGTTGCTTCCAGTCGATTCAGGGATGTTGACATAGTTGACATCTGTGATGTGTACTCGCATAAGTTCTCAAACACTGACACTATTGGAAACGTGGGTTTATTGAATTGATAAATTATTATTCATGACTATGTATCACCACCTATCAAATGATATAATCTACTTTTCCTATTTCATTTAACCTTTCTAGATGTTCTCTTATTAGTTATGTCTCCGCTCTAGGGGAAGAACATGAGCTAATTGCATTTATTTAGGCTGGTTTCATATTACGATATTTCAATTTCCGATGCTGTCCGATGAAAATCGGACAGCATCAGATCCGATTTTGGCCCCATGCAGCCCTATGGGCATCGGACCGAATCTGATGTGCACTAAATGCCATCCGATTTGGTCCGATCCGATTCTGTCCGATTCTTTTATCGGTGCAAAAATCGGGGCATGCTCAGTACAGTAAAAATGCTCCAAACAGGAAGGCAGGGGTTAAAAAAAAAAAAAAAAAATTTATGCTCACCTCTCCCCGAGCCCCGCCGTCTCCCGCCGTCTTCCTGCAGGCTCCCGGTGGTTCCCGCAGGCTCCCGGTGTCTGCAGAGGTCTTCTACTGCAGTATAGGACCTGCAGTGATGTCAGTCACGTGACAGCAGTTACACCATGGTAACCTGCTGTCACGTGACTGAGATATCACCGCAGGTCCTGTACTGCAGTAGAACACCTCTGCAGACAGCGTGAGGACACCGGGAGACGGCGGGGGCTCGGGGAGAGGTGAGAATAAAATGTTTTTTATTTTTTATTCCGGAGGACAGGGGAAAGGAGGGGGAGCACTGGGGGACATGAGGGGGCCACACAGGGGAGAAGAGGGGGGGACATGAGGGGGTCACACGGGACATGAGGGGGCCACACAGGGGACAAGAGGGGGGGACAGATTTATATCGGACAGCATCGGATTTTAAAAAATTGTTATGTGAAAGTAGCCTTAGCTGCAAAGTTAGTTTGCTCAAGTGTGCTTAAAATGGCTGTTTAGATACAATCATGGCTGCTTCAGCAGATCCTGTATGACCAGTCTCTTACACCAATCGCAGCTTGTAACAAGAAAAAAGTGTAGTCAGCTCACCTTTTTAGGTTCTGTCTTCCGGTTCCCTCGTCTACATGAATCCGGCTGTGATTTTACCTGAAACGCGTAGTTTGCGATAATTTATGTAAGTCTGTACTGACCGCCTGCCATGCAACATGCATTTTTAATGCTCTTTCAAATAAATGGACATTTTAACCTAAAATCTCATTGTGCTGGGTCAAAACCCTCTCTTTGTGAGTGTGCTACTGAGGCTGCTGAGTCGGGACCCAGACGAGACGAGGAAATCGGAGGGCAGGACCTAAAACGGTGATGTGACTTCACTTTTTTTTCTTGTTAGACACTTCTTGTAAAGGTACAAAGACCCACCCGGTTCTTGTAGAGATATAAAGACCCGGTTCACATTCTGCAGAAAGAGAAAGACCTATCTCCTTAATATGAAACCTTCTAGGTGGATTTCATACAAAAGGCTGGAGAATTGAGTAACGCATAATGTTTGGCCTAGGCCCCAAGAAAAGGTACCATTTACCCTTGTAAATTCATGTATTCCTTCCATAAACAACATTTTTTTCTACTCTAGTAGCAGAGTAACAGACCATATATTATTATTATTATTTATCGGCCTTCAATTTGATCTCGAGCCATGCCGACTTGATGGATAAACGCTCTGTAGAAGATCGATCTTGCACGAGCCTAGATAGGTCCACCAAGGTCTTCTCTGTAGTTATCTTGACAGTATCAAGCCATTAGGTTGCTGGTCGTCCTCTTCACCATGCACCTTCTATTCTTCTTACCATAATGTCCTTCTCTAGTGATTTTTTTTCTTGTATGATTTGTTCAAAGTAGGCAAGTCATAGCTTGGTGATTCTTGCTTCAAGTGATAACATCCTTTTCCAGTACGTCCCCATGACAGCACCACAGGAGGAATAATCCCATATCCTTCTGTAGGTACAGGAAGCACAAGAGGTTAAAAGCCCTCCCCTAACCCCATCTCCTCTGTTTTTCCTGTCCCTACAGAGGACAGAGAGTACAGGAGAGGGCTGGTGCGGGGAGCACTGGCTGAAGGAGCGCTTTGAGCGCTGCATCTACTTACTGACCCGGTGGGATTGAGGGGGCTGTGGCTCTCTCCTTCCCGCCATCAAGCGGGTTCCAGGGCCGACACTCCCTGCTGGGAGTCCCTTAGCCTTGCGTGGGGGGGGCAGGAGCCTCCTGGGCCGCTTCCTCCATCATCAGAGGCTCTCACCGTCCTGTTCCAGCGGGCCCCGGCTTCCCACGGCTGCAGGGACCGCTCGGCGCCAAACCGAAGTTTGGGATGACGCACTTCCGGTCTGCGGTTTCCAGCGGGAGATTCGAAGTGCCGGCCAGTGGTGGGCGCCAGAGGAACAGGAAGACATGGCAGGGGGACCTGACCTGCCTGGAGGTAAGAGCTGGTGGTGCACACACGGTATAGGTCCGTGTTGGGATGTGTCCTGGGCCATCCTGTGCCGGGCGGTGCCGTGCTGGGCCATGCTGGGCTGTGATGCTGTGCCATGCTAAGCCTTGCCATGCCATATTATGCCATACTGTATGGTACCATGCTATGACAGGATGTACTGTGCCGTGCCAGGCCGGGCTGTGCTATACTGTGCTGTACCGTACCATGCTGGGCCATGCGGTGCGGTACCGTGCTGTGTCATGCGGTGCTGCACCATGCGATACCATGCTGGGCCATACTGTGCTGTGCCATACAGGTTGGGCCATGCAGTGCTGTACCGTGCTGTGTCAGGCCGTACTGTATCATGCAATGCCATGCTGTCCCTTATGGTGCTGTGCCGTACCATGCTGGGCCTTGAGGGGCTGTACCATGCTGTGTCATGCTGTACTGTACCAGGCGATGTCGTGCTGTACTATACGGTGCTGTGTTGTGCCGTACCATGCGGTGCCGTACCATGCTGCCAGGCCATACTGGGCCATTAATTGCCATGCTGTACCATTCTGGTTGTGCTGTCCCGTACTGAGCCAGGCGGTGCCATGCCAGGATGTACCGTGCTGTGTCAGGCCGTATGGTGTTATGCAATGTCAGGCAGTCCCATACTGTGCTGTGTCGTGCCGTACCGTGCTGGGTCCTGTCACACACGGTGCAATACCATGCTGTACTGTGCCATCTCATACTATGCGGTACTGGGCTGGGCCATACTGTGCTGGGCTGTCCCATGCTGTACCATGCTATGCCATACGGAGTCAGGCCGTGCCATGCTAGGCCATGCCGTACCACGCTATTACATGCTGTCCCATACTGTGCTTTGCTGTACCAGGCTGTGCCCTACTGGGCCATGCCGTGCTGGGCCATTTTTGTACCAGCCGGGGACATGCTGTGCTTTGCCATGCTGGGACGTGCTATGCTACCTTGCCATGTTTTTTGTATCATACTGTACTATGCCTTGCGGTACTAGGCTGTGCCGTACTGTCCACTTCTGTGCCAGGCTGTGCTATGTGATACGGTGCTATCTGTGCCGTGCTGTACCTGGGTGTACTGGGTTATGCGGTGTGATGCTGTACTTTGTTGTACCTTGCAGTACTAGGCAGTGCTGTGCCGTGATGGGCTGTGCCTTGGTGTTCTAGGCCAGACCGGACGGGGCTGTGCCATGTTAGGCCTTGCTGTACTGTGCTTTGCCATGCCTTCTGTACTGAACTGTACAGGGATGATTCATCATTATCTGATGCCCATGCAACATTCCCTGGGGTCGTGTACGGATCGGGTTTTCATGGTCCCCATTTTTTGTGGGGTCGTCTCTTGATAGACCTCAGTCCTTTTTGTATGCTAGCTCTGCAAGGGTGTTTTAATTCGGGGACACAGAGTGGAGATTCCGGCCCTGTTCACTCCTATCCTGAGGAACAGGACGGGTCAGCAGGGAGTCCCTAGCTTTGACCGATATTGCTCAGGCTTATCGCATGGAGACCCGATTCCTGCCTCTTCCATTCGGGGGGCTTATGGGTTCCCACATCTCTTTCAGTCGGCTAGAAGCAGATGTGTAGACGCTTACCCTCAGGGGTACTGATTCCTGTTGGACCCGTATTCGGATCATTATCTTCCCAGGTTTCCATATTGCCCTGGCCGGGAGGTTTCATACGATATTACAGCTCATACCCCTGTGTTATTGGGTCAGATACGTACAGTTTTTCATGGATTGGGAACACTGTCGGGGCTTGCGGTACATGGCAGTTTGCCCTCTGTCGGCTCTTCCTCCCGTCATTGTTATAGGAGGTCTACCTTGGGGGTCGGGAAGTCGGGTTCTCCACTACAGGTTCCGGTGTCTTCCTTTTCTGCCTCTTATCTGAGGTCGCTCAGGGTGCCTTATCTGGGGCACAGAGGTTGAAGATCATCGTCTGCCTGGACAAATTCTTGACCGTGCCAGATTCCCCTCAGTTGCTGACTGGGCCTCTGTGATTGCTCTTCTTGGTGCTACCCTAGTGGGCTGGATCCTTGGGAGTTTGTCTCGACTCTTCTACAGGGACATCCTCTCTCCAGAATACAGGCTGATCTCAATCCCTCACAGGCTTTGTTTCTTGGTAAGGACAAGACTTCCATCGATCCAAGAAGCGATGAGTATTCTGGGACTCTTGCCAGAGGTAGTCTTGGTCTGTTCCAGGGCTCTGCAGTACTCCACCCTGGCAGTACCAGACATACACCAGATTGGTCTGGATATGGCGATATTCTCTGTCTACGGACACCCAGGACTCCCTACGTTGGTGGCTTGACCATGATACTCGGCGGACGGGAATGGACTGGACCTCGGAGCCTTGTCTGCTTGTATCCACAGCCGCCAGCCACGGTGGAGGGGGAGCTCGAGTTGGGGATCGCTATCTTCAATGGGACTTGGTCCACAATGTTCAGACCCGATCGTTGCATTTCCGGGAATTCCAGGCATGTTGGGAAGCGCTAAGGTAAGGCCGAGCTGTCCTGACGGACAGTCAGGTGGCGATCCTCTCAGTCAACTTCATGGCAGTCACCTTCCTCAAACATCAGGGCGGCCGCGGCATCCATTGCTCAGGTGTTTGGCACATATGCTCTTCCTGGCCATGGGTCAGATGGCGAGCTCCGTCTCTGCGGTTCATCTTTGGGAATCAGAAATCCGAGACGCAGCCTCCCTCAGCTGGCGTCGGTTGCAGGCTCTGGAATGGGTACTGTACATGGAAGTGTTCCAGCAACTGACTCGCGGATGGGGTCAGCCTCGCCTATATCTGTTGGTGTCCAGGACGCATGCGAAGACTTCAGCTTCCTTCGATCTCGGGATCATCCTCTGGCTGTGGACGCGCTCTCAGGGTATTGGGGAACGGCTTCTCATTTGCCTTCCCACCTAATCCCCTCATTCCAGGGGTCCTGCGAGAACGTGGGGCAGACGGGGAGTCAGTCATGACCGGGGTCCCTTTCTGGCCAAAGGTGGAGTTGGTTCTCCCTTGTCTGGCATGGGAGGGCCCAATCCTTCCTACCGTTGAGGGAAGTTCGTTGGAAGCAAGGTTCGCTATTGCATCAGACTCTTCGACATCTCCAGCTTTCGGTCTGGCTTCGGATGCCGAGATCCTGATGACCCTTGGATTATCGCTATAGGGATCCGGCCTTTCCAGGCCAATAGGGCGCCTGTCGGTCAGACGATATCTCACGAGGTCCGGAACGCCTTCTGTTCGTTTAACAACCCGGTAGACAGGTCTCGCCTGGACATTCCGGGGATCCTTGATTTCTTCCAGCGGGATTTGACACAGGCCTTAGTCCACGTACCTTGTAGGTTTAGATGGCGTCTCTACGTGCTTTCTTCACCACTTTGTTGTCCTCACATCCTTGGATACTCGGACTTGTCTATGCTGTTCCGAGACTTTGCCTTGCCGAGAGGATTTATTCCCCTCTGTGGGATCTGCGTTTTGTCCTGTGAGTCCTTTGCAATCCGTCCTTTGGACCTGTTAGGGCATTGGTCATACGGAACTGACCTCAGCTGGCAGTCTTCTTGGTGGCTATCACCACGGCTAATCGGTAGGGGGTGATACAGGCTCTCTCTCTGTGGTCATGCCATATATCCAGCTACGAGTGGATTGTATCATTCTCGTTCTAGATCCACGTTTGTCCCTGTCGGTGGGGGGACCACTGGCTTTACTCCACACAGTGGTTCTTCTGTCATTCTGTGACATCCCTATGACTCCGGAGGAAGAGGACGTTCGCAGTCTCCAGATCCGCTGGGCATTCGGGCCTCGGTGGACGCCGCTCTGTACTGGAGTTCGGTTCTACGCTTTTCCTGCAGTTTGGGAGTCCGATGGTGGCGGGAAAGCTTCGCAACCATCCTTGGCTTGATGGTTCAGGTTTCAGGTATCTTTCAGAGGGGCAGTTCCCCTGTCCTTTTCAATGCACATTCTGCCATAGCAGTTTCAACGTCCTGGACTTCGGGTGCTTCCATTGATCAGATTTGTGCTACGGCCTCCTAGTCAGACCGGCCTTCATTTTGCAGACTCTGCTACTTGGATATTCTCTCACAACAGAGAGCTGTGTTGGTCGGTTGGTGCTTCTGGCACTTGTCCCACCCTAAGCTATGAGTTCTTGGGTATACTCCTGTGGTGCTGTCATGGGGACGTACTGGAAAACCGGAGTTAGTCTTACCGGTAACGATGTTTCCAGTAGTCCACATGACAGCACCCTTAGTTCCCTCCCTCCTGTTCTACTGTATGTGAATTTAACATATATGTATGACTTTACTAGACTAATATGGTGTTGTACCCTGCCAATGTGGTTCTTGGAAAATCACTGAGGAGGTGGGGTTAGGGGAGGGCCTTTAACCTCTTGTGCTTCCTGTCCCTACAGAAGGATATGGGATTACTCCTCCTGTGGTGCTGTCATGTGGACTCCTGGAAACCTCGTTACCGGTAAGACTAACTCCGATTTTTCAGCACCACATTTCGAAGGCATTGATTCTTCTTCTGTCTTGTTCTTTATCGTCCATGGTTTTTTTTTGTTTTTTTTAAACCATTTATTTTTATTTAGGTTTCAAAAATTTAACAAGAAACAGTAGATATCAATATTCATGTAACAATTCACATATCTAGTAACAACACAATCAAAACTATACCCCCACCTCCCCCTCCCGCCAATACTCCTTATGCCGGGTATACTTGAGAGTCTCAACAATCGTATCACCGCCATCCAGGCGGACCATATTTTTTCAAAAGTTCTTTCACCATGCCTTCGCCTGTAAATTCTTTCCTCTAAATGCATTACCGTACGTGTCTGAGCAATAAATTCCCTCCTAGTAGGGGTTCCGAATCTGTCCATTTTCGCGCTATTAGTTTGCGTGCTACATATAGCAACCTCGCTATTGCCACTTTGTAGTGTTCTGAGACCGGTATCCCTTCCTCCTCCCCCAAAACACACAGCACTGGATTCCTGTCGAGTGTACATGCATAAGCTCTTTCAGTTTTGTTAATAACAACCAGCCAGTATGCCACTAGCCGCGGACACGACCATAGCATGTGTAGCAGTCCGGCCTGGTCTGCACCACATCTAGGGCAACAAGAGTCTCCCCTCAAGCCCGACCCTGAATAGGACCAGCGGTGTTTTGTATGTTCTATGTATTACATATAACTGGGAGAGCCGTGCCTTAAAGCTCAGAGAGATCTTTGGGACATATTCAAGAATAGCCTCCCATCGTTCTGTCGTGAGAGTACCCACCTCCCTTTCCCATTTACTCTTTGCAGTGAGGTGATTGTCCCCCAGATAGGAGTGTAGTAGGTCATGGTATATGCTCGATATAACTCCCCTCGTCCTTCCCTTCATACACACAAAGTCTATACAATGTCATCCTGAACCGTTATGTCTCCCATTCCACACTGTGCCCTCCAAGCTTGTCGAAGCATATAGTATTGAAACCCACATACCGAAGGCAAATCAAATTCCTCTCTCAATGTCTCAAAGGTCTTCAGGTCTGTTCCACTCTGCAGCTGGCACACATCTCAATCCTTTCGCCTTCCAATTGCCCATTTGACACAGCTTATTAAGTTCCGGCAGATGCTCATTATCCCACACCAGTGAGTACTTAGTCAGCTCGTCCACCCCTCTGATCTTTTTAATGGTCTCCCATACCTTCTGGATCATGCCTATGGTAGGATATATTGCTCCCAGTTTCTTAAAGGTGCCGTCCTCTAGCCCCTGGATGAGTGGGCGTCTCCCCGTCACATGTACCAGCACCCGGCAAGCTGCTCCTCCACAATCGAGCTCTCGCCATCCCCTGACATGCTGGCCCTGTACTGCCAAGAAATAGACCCAGGGATTTGGTGCGGCCAATCCTCCCTCTTCCTTCCCTTTTTGCAGAGTTCCCAATTTAATCCGTGCCTGCCTCTTGCCCCATATCAAGGATCTAAAGATAGAATCAATACCCTGAAACCGTTTTTTTGGTAGCCATATCGGTGAGTTGTGCAGAACGTACATTAGTTGTGGTATTAGGACCATCTTAATCAGGTTAGTTCTCCCCGTTACCGTTAAAGCCAATTTGCACCATGCACCTATTTTCCCTTTCAATTTCTCTAACAGAGGAACTAAATTCAGATCCGTGAATCGGGTCAATGGAAGTGCTACCCATATCCCTAGGTATTTAAATTGTGAAACTAACTGGAGCTGTTTCCCCCTCTCGTCTATCTCCTCCGCTTCTATTGCTCTATCCACAGCCATGACATAAGACTTGTGCCAATTTATCTCCAGTCCCGAAATGCTCCCATATTGTTTAATTACATCCATCGTGCACCCCAGTGTCTCTCCTGCACTTTCCAGAAATAACAGGATGTCATCGGCATACAATGATATTTTTTCTTCCAGTTTCCCGAATTTAAATCCAACCACTCCCCTCTCAGCTCTGATTTTAGCCGCCAGGGGCTCCACTGCCACCTCAAACAATAGCGGGGACAGCGGACACCCCTGCCTTGTGCCCCTATGCAAGTCAAACATCCCGGAGTGTTCCCCATTCACCTTAATACCGCCCTTGGGGATGAATACAATAACTTCACCCAGGCCATGAATGCGGGGCCGAATCCCATTAGTTCCATGATTTTCCATAAGTATTTCCATTCCATGCTATCAGATGCTTTCCTAGCGTCTAATGACATCACTATTCTCCTGCCACCATTATCAGCAGGCAGTTGCATATTAAGAAATAATCTCCAAGTTAACAGCCGTGGAGCGGTTAGGCATAAAGGCCCGACTGGTCCTCGTGGATAATGGTATGCGCAACCCCGGTGAGCCGGGTGGCCAGGATCTTAGCGAGTATTTTGACATCCGTTGTCAACAACGATATGGGCCTATACGACTCCGCATCCATGGGATCTTTTCCCTCCTTCGGCAGAACTACTATCACCGCTTCTTCCATTGATCTCGGCAGCGCCCCCTTCACTAAAGCCTCATCAAACACAGATTTCAATTTCTGAGCAGCAGTTCCACC
Organism: Allobates femoralis; assembly: GCA_033576535.1. Taxonomy (NCBI): domain Eukaryota; kingdom Metazoa; phylum Chordata; class Amphibia; order Anura; family Aromobatidae; genus Allobates; species Allobates femoralis. The sequence goes on along the minus strand of JARQOC010000002.1, from coordinate 44,461,875 downwards.
AATTCCCTATACGTCTCCCCAGGTAGACCATCAGCTCCCGGTGATTTGTATTGGGCATAGATAATATTGCACACTCCACCTCCTCCACACTAACAGGTTCATCCAACCTCAACCAATCTTCCTCAGACAATTTAGATAGTGAAATGCCTTCCAAAACATTCTCCACGTCCCCCTCCGTGTCCTGTGATCTCGAAGTGTACAGTGCCATGTAATATTCCTTGAAGACCTCCAGTATGTCCCTTGTGTCTGTCAGTCGTCCCCATTTGGTCTCTCAATTTGTACACCCTGGAAGACTCCCTCTGTGCCGCAGATATCACCGCCAACAAGTGACCCACTCTCTCTCCTTCTTCAAAGAATTGTGCTTGCTGAAATGCCCTTTTCCTCTCAGCTTGCATCATGTGCAGTTTATCAACTGCCTCCTGTGCCAATTTTAGCCTATTGTGAGCTTCACTCGTTAGCGCCAAAATCATGTCTGTCTCCGCCTGTGTCAAGTCATCCTTTATTTGTTGATCTGCCAATTTATTTTGGTCTTACACCTCGCAATCTCACTTATAAAGAGTCCTCTCATAAACGCCTTCATAGCATCCCATACCGTTGTGGCTTCAGTACTCCCTTCATTCATTTGGAAGAATTGCTCTAGCTCTTTGGTTATACCACCCATATCCACCACTTTAAGCCATGTCGGGTGAAGACGCCAACTTCCCCTCTGACCCTGAGCAGATCTCACCAGAAGTGTGATCACCATAGGACTATGATCCGAGAGAGTCCTCTGTAGGCATTCTACCTCCCCTACCATCCCGTCCATAGCAGTATCCCCCAAAGCCAGGTCTATCCTCGACAGTGTTCCGTGTGTTGCTGAATGACATGAAAAAGTCCTCTTACCCTCATTTCGTACTCTCCACAGATCTACCAGTCCAAGTTCCCTTACATAGGTACCAAAACCTTTCAATCTGTCCTGTCCAGCTTCCGTACCTGCCGGACGTACTTTATCCCAATAATCATTCATAGTGTTATTAACATCTCCCATAATCCCGCATCGGTGCTCTCCCCCCCCCCCCCATCTGCCCGTCAGGTCTATTACTGCTTGTAGTTTCTTTTTAGAGTAAGGTGGAGGGATACATAAAGCTACTAAAATCATTTTGTGTCCGAAATGACCCAATCCATACATACTGCCCTTCACTGTCCACATGTACTTCCAGCTCTTCATAATGTGCATTTTTGTGTATTAGGACCGACACCCCCCTGGAGTACGAGGAATAAGTAGAATATGTCTTTAACATCCACACTCTTGACAACCAGTGCATAGTATCTCTAGTGAGATGTGTCTCCTGCAAGCAGTGATCATAGGTTCACAAGATTTGATATGATTCAGAACTGCCGCCCTTCTTAACCTTGTCAGAAATACCACGTACATTCCAGCTTAAAATCCGAACAGTCGTTAAACCATGTGCATTAGGAAAAACCAGTCCATCATCATCAAGTAACATCATTACATTTTGGTCCCAACCTCACCCGGTCCAACAGCATGAACAACCACACCTCCCTACAAATCCGCCCCACTTCCCCTCCCCCCACCAGTCCCCTTTTGCTGTCGTACTCTCTCCCCAACTTGAGAGTGAGAGCTCAAAGAACCTGAGCATTGTCTCAATATTCCGCACGTCAACATGCGTCTTGTACTCCTCAGTCATTGGCAGTCTCTCCACCATATTGTCAATAGTATGCATAGTCCCAAACCATTAATCAAACAACCATAAAACGTAGATCCCAGCGGGGAATTCCCCCTCCCCTCTGCACTCCTGTTTCACAGAGTGGTACAGAGCCACAACATTGTCCAGTGATCAATCTAGCAGGGTCATGTCATCATATTGCCGCGTCCCCATCTTCTCTCAATTTGCTCTGGTTCCGCTCCAGCCACGAAGTGGCCTCTACCGGTGATGGGAAAAAATGGACCCTTCCAAAAGCTTCCACTCTTAATTTAGCAGTATAGATTGTAGAGTATTTCACATTCAGAGATCGGAGCTGTTTCTTCACCTCCCCATACCGCAGCCGTAGCTTTTGCACCTCAGCTGAATAATCTGGGTATATTTCAATTCTTTTGCCATCCAGGGTAAGATTTGTTAGCTTTCCAGCCTTTCGTAAGATAATGTCCCTGTCTCTGCAATTCAGGATTCTGGCTAACATCGTGCGAGGGCCATCTCCTGGCACTGGGGGTCTCATGGGTACTTGATGGGCACGCTCCACCGCAAACACCCTCATCAAATTATCCACTCCAAACTTTTCCAGCAGCCAGGTTTCAATAAAGGCTGTGGGGTCAGCACCCTCAGCTCTTTCAGGGATGCCCACAATGCGCAAATTGTTCCTACGTGACCGGTTTTCCAGGTCATCGTTTTTATTGGCCACTACCGTGATCCTCTGAGTGTGTTGTTGTTGTGTCTTTTGCACTGAGGTTAAGTGATCTTCTGTTACACCAACTCTGTCCTCCACCTCAGTTAATCTGGTGGTAACTCTCTGCATAGATGTTTTTATGCCTCCCATTTCTTCTTTCAGGCCATTCACCTGCATTGTCAGAGCAGTTAATGCAGACTTGCAGTATGAGACACCCTGGAATATATCCAGTGGCGTAACTTCAGGCTCAGGGGCCCCGATGCGAAAGCTCCAATAGGGCCCCCAATTATTGCAAATCTTTGATAGTATTAGTCTTTTTCTGTAGGCCAAAGGGACTTTTGGGGCCCCCCTAGGCTGCAGGGCCCGGGTACGATCTCAACCCCTGCACCTATTGTAGTTACGCCCCTGAATGTATCCCTCAGTGTGGGCTCTGCTGGACTTTCAGCTGCCTGCATAGTGTCACTGTTCCCCTCCTCCTGCTGCTCCAACTCTTCCTCTGCAGCCCCCTTTTCATTATGTAGCACAGGCATCTCCTCATCATCTTCTTCCTCACCTCTGTGCTTCTCACTCCCTTCACTTCCTTCTTCATCTGCCTCTATGCCCCTCTCATACCTGAGCAGCCGAGCTGAGACTTCCAGCCTTCGTGCATAGGCTGTGTTCCTCCTTCCCGCCTCTTCCTCTATCTCAGTGCCATCTTGGGCTGGTGCACTGCTGCAGGCTCCAACCTCTTTCTGCTTTTTGCGGCCCATGTTGGTCTCTCTGAGTCTGGCAGAAGCTCTCCCCTGGCTCCCAGGACCTTCAGACATCAGTTCCCGATAAGGGATTTGGCTGGTTCGGGCTCTGTGCAGGATAATTGAAGCTAATGGTGGTGGTGGAGAAGCACTGCCACCCAACCTCTCACATCAAGTGCTAGGCCACGCCCAAAATCGTCAATGTTTTACTTCTGTATGTTACCACAGAAAATACCAGACTATGTATGAGCCGTGTCTTTGTCACCAGTGAAATGTTCCTTTATTTTAAGACCTTGTCCAGTGACTTCATTGTTGATTTTCCCAGAGCTATTCTCCTATTGACTTCCGGTGTCATCACTGCATCTTGAGTGATCATTGATCTGAGTAGGTTGAAGTCCTTTACCACTTCTAGTTCGTCGCCATCCATCTCAAATGTATCCCTGTCGTATCCCTGTATCCCTGGCAGTAGTCAAAAATTTTGTTTTCTTTGCGTTGATTAGCAGTCCCATGCTTGATATTTCCATCTTGACACTCCGTATTAAGTCCTTCATTCCATCTATGCTTGTTGCTATCTCCAACGTTTCTGTTGATTAACACAGTTGAAGGCTTTGCTGTAGTCGATAAAGAAAAATAGAGCCCCTTGTTGTATTCTTTGGCCCTTTCCATTATCAATCTCATGTTAGCAATTACACCTCTTGTTCCTCTGCCTTTTTTGAATCCTGCTTGTTCCTCTGGCAATTCTTTGTTAAAGTAAGGCTGTAGCCATTTTTGTAGGACCTTCAACAGTATTTTGCTGGCATGAGGTATATAGTGCAATAGTCTCATAGGCCTCTGAATTATTTATATTAGATTATGAACACCGGAGCTAACTTGTAGAAGATAAGAATACAAGTTCCTCTTCTAGATTTGCTGCTAGAAAGCCTCGAGTGACCTCAGTGTTATTTTTCACCCTGTTAAATTAATGATGTGTTGTCTATATTGATTATAAGGCTCGGCTCTAAATCATAACTGGCATTAATAAGGGACACTACACATTATACGCGATTAACCCTGTTACGGGATGTTTATTTATTACAAAAAATGCTGTTTAAAAACCTTTTTGTCTCTTAAGTGTTGGTGCTGCCGCTTCCTTGTTTAGGTGTCTTTTCCCAGGCTTGCTTTTGTGGATTATGCGATGCTCTGCGGTTTAGAACTATCTTGTAAATATATATGTGCTTAGAATCAGTATTATAATTCTATGAGGTTTTCTGGTATGTTGTATAATCAATTTGTTTACAATCTCTTACCCTCTAATGATTAGCTGTTCACTCTTTGTGTTTTAGGTCCCTTCTATTGTTCTGGTTCACCTAGGAATATTGACTGCCTTGCAGTTGTATCTGTAATAGTTAAGATAGTTGCTTTCACTTTCTGTTGAACATCTTAGTTTACCAATATTCTAATTAACTGTATTTATAAATCCTGTGCAGGGTTCACATAGGCTGCTGTTCTCAGTGCTCACTATGTCCTATGTTGGTTGCCTGTGATTAGTAGAAGTAGCAATGTTTATCAAGTATGTCACTGTTATACGCTCTTTCTTGGGTGTCTCCGTGTTCAGCTTTTCTTAGGCTGGCTTCACACTTGCAGATGGATCTGCAGCGTTTTGCAGATGCATCTGCAAGTGTGAGCATGCTGACCGCGGCCCCTATGTTTATAATAGGGCGCACGCGGTGTGAAAGCTCTCATTCACTCCTATATGTGTACTGTCAGCAGGCGTATGCCTGCTGACAGATCACACACTCCCGTCCGCACTGTGGACGCGAGATGTAGCGTCCATGCTGCGGGCGGGAGAGTGTGATCTGTAAGCAGGCATACGCCTGCTGACAGTACACATATAGGAGTGAATGAGAGCTTTCACACCGCGTGCGCCCTATTATAAACATAGGGGCCGCGGTCAGCATGCTCACACTTGCAGATGCATCTGCAAAACGCTGCAGATCCATCTGCAAGTGTGAAGGCAGCCTTACTACTTGTATTCCTGTCTTTATTCCCCCTCTCTCTGTTTTGTGGATGGTTATCACTTGATCCTGTATATCCCTTTCTCTCTCTGTTTTCTTTGTCTGTAAGGCTGCGTTCACCCATTGCGTATTTTTGCGTGCTTTTTTGCGCACGCTTTTCAAAATAACGCAATGTGCTTTTTGTCTGCCGGCAAAGTGAATGGGAAGTTCACTTTGCCGTACAGACAGTGTGTAAATATACGCTGCGCTTTTATGGGAAAAAGTGCCTGCGTAAAAATAATGATCTTCTCAATTCTTTACGCAGCAGCGCCGGCGCTTTTTCCTATAAGGGCGGCGCTGCTGCATCTGATGTCACAGAGGGGAGGAAGAATCCTGCTTCCTCCTGCCCTGTGTGACACCTGTGACCGCCTATTTGATTTTGCAGTGTATTAATATACACTGCAAAATCAAGGTTAAATAAAGACAAATGTATGAAAAATAATAAAGAATTAAAAACTTACTTCTCCGACGGGTGTTCAGGTGTCCGGGAGCCAGGAGCCATCGCTGGCACTGCTCCACTAGGACCTGTGGTGATGTCAGAGGTTGTTCCAGTCATGTGACATGTATCAGCGTCCGTGACGTCTTCTGACATGACGGCAGGCCCTGGCAGGACCATACATCACCTGCCTCTTTACTGGAGACCAGAGTAAAGGCGTTGGAGAGGTAAGTATTTGATTCTTTATTTTTCTTACATTTGACTTTATTTTATTTAGATTTCGCAGTATATATTAATACACTGCGAAATCTAATGGGGCTGTCAAACATGTCACAAAAGGGAGGAGGAAGCAGGATTCTTCCTCCCCTCTGTGACATCACCTGCGCTTTGTGGGGTGAAGAAAACGCAGTGTGTGAACACCCCGGTGTATTTTCTTGTGCTTTTTTGCGTAGCCGAAAATTAGGCAAAAAGCGCAACAAAATACGCAAATGTGTGAACGTAGCCTAATTGTCAAATATATTGTTGTTTAACAAGTGCTAGGGCATGCGTAACAAAGGATGAAAAGGCCTCCACTCTACCTTATTTCGGACTTGCTGTTGTCTTATTCCAGTCTCCATTCGCGTCTTCCTCTTTTCCGTCTCATTTCTGGCGTCTCCTGTCATTGAGAACGCTTGGAACTGTGCGTCGTGGCCGGCGGTCGCACACTTCCTTGTCGGCGGTCAGCTGACTGTGACATCACGGTCTATGTTGCTGTCATGTGACGGGGGTGGCCGGGATTTGTCAGGGAGCAGAGCGGAGCCTCCCGGAATCTGTGCTTGCGTCAGGTTGCCAACATGTTTCAAAGGCTAACGGCCTTCTTCATCAGGGATTGTCCGTTAGGTCTCACAATTAGTAGCGTCCCTCTTTTTCGGAATAGTAATAAACACCAATCTTGTCCAGTATTTGTGCCATCTAGTAGCCATATCTGTTGACACAGGCATGTGATAACTTCAACTGCGGCTTCTGGAGACTTTATTAGCTCTATTGCAATATTGTCACATCCAGGCGCTTTGTTTTTTGACAGAAGCTTAATTGCAGCAAAGGCTTCTTCTTTCAAGATATTTGGTTCTGTTTCATGTTCAGCTTCTTCCCATATCAATGAATACATTTTGTAGAGATGCTCTGGTTATTCTTTCCATCTTTCCTTGATCTGTCCTGGCTCAGTTAGTTTGTTTTCTTTGGCGTCTTTCAGCATTCCCACTCTTGGTTGAATCTTTTGTCATAACTCTTTTATCTTTTGGTATGCCTTCTTGGTCATGCCCTTCAGATGTTCGTTTTCTATCTCTGTACCTATCTGTACCTGGTAATAAAGTTCTTTGTCTGTTTAAATGGCTCTCTTTTGTCTTTTAATGATGTCTGCATCCTGCTTGTTACCTTTTGCGTCGCCATTCTTCTTTCTTTGATGATCTTTAGGGTCTCTTCTGTTAACCATGGCTGTGGGGGTCTCTTCAGCCTCTTGTTTATTATCTCACTGGCTTCTTCAGTAATGATAGTCTTTATTTGTCCATAATTCCTCAGGCTTCCTTTCATCTGGGTCCAGTGATTTAATTTGGTTTTGCAGACCATTCTAAAAAACTTCAGGTATGCTGGTCAAATCGAAATTGGAAACAACCTGTTGTCTTGTCTATTTGCGCAGCTTGACTTTAATCTTTCCTTTCAAAAGTTCATGATCAGTTCCACAGTCCGCTCCTGGCCTTGTTTATGCAGTAATGTTTGACGACTTACATCTTTGGCGAACACGTACAGTATTTAGTCAATCTGACTTCTTATAGGCCTCATTTGATGATGTCTATGTTTAGAGTCTCCGTTTGTGATGATGGAAGAAGGTGTTCATGATGGACAGTTGATTTGTCATACAAAGTTCAACGAATCTTCCTACAGCCTTGTATCTTTCACCAAGTTAAAAGTTTCCAACAACAGTCCCATGTTTGCCATGACCCACTTTGGCATTTAAGTCTCCCATGATAATAAGTAAGTCTTGTTAATTCCCTTCTTGAACTTGATCATAGAATAGTTAGACATCCTCTTCCTCTGCATCTTTTGTTGGGAAGAAGACTTGTATAATTGTTACATGGATTTGCACTCCTTGTAGTTGTATCAAGATGACTCTTATCACTGACTGCATTGTACTTAGGACTGTGGCGGCCAATTTTCGGGTAAGAATAAAAGCAACACCATTTCTTTCAGTTATCACTGTCAGAATAGTAGACCCAATGTTAGTTTGACTGGAAATGTCCGGATAGAGTCCATATTTGTGTGCTAATTTGGAGTAAGTCGAGTCCTGTTCTGTCCATTTCGGCTTTGACGATGTTGAGTTTGCCTTGGTTCATAGTTAAAACGTTCCAAACTTTCTGATCTCTCTGCAGCGTTTGATCTTCCCTATCAACCAAGTGATATCGGCACCTAGAAATCCTTGCGGCTTTGGTCCTTTCGCGTCATGATACTTAATCACACTCTGGTCGACCATTGGCTCTTCCCCAGTAGCTTTTTGACTGCCTTCTGACCTAGAGGTGCATCTTCCAGCACTATATCGAATTCCGTTAGTTGTACTCTCCATCAAGGTTTCTTGGCATGATGTAGAAGTAGATTGCCAGTCCTTTCTTTCACGCAATAAATGTGACTCCTGTGAAGGAGCCACACTGAATCAAAGTTCAGTTTATATAATGTGGTGTTAAATCACTTTAAATAGCTAACATGCACTTAGCCTTACCCTTGCCCTTGTTTTTACCCTGCTGTATCCAACTGCAGACATGTCACTCCTGGATGTGCACTTAAGATCCGTAAAATATTCCATGAAATATATCTGTTATTCCAATGTGAATTTACATCGAGGCTTTATCAATTTATGAGTAAGATTCTGGGCAACCTGAAGCAAAACAGGTAATTTGTAATTGAGTACTGTCAGATCAGACAGCACAGATGGTCATGATGTTATTGACCTGTTGCTGTAGACCTGGCCGGCCATCAGCTGGTTAAATTATAGTCCAGCTACTTAGTTTTATACAGTGACATTTCCATTGTGTAGGAAACACAATAGAACTATTGACAGTTTCCCTAGAAGGAGTTTGTTCTAGAGTAAAAGACTCCCGTAGGATCTAATGTAATGTAGAGTGTAAATATGAGAATGAGAAAGTTGCTGAAACTGTTACATAATTGTGTTCTTCTGTGCCAGGACAACTAACAATGCGGGTGTGGGAAGAGAGGGTATCTGAAAAATTATATATATTCTACTGAGTGCAAGTGATGCTATTTTACAGGGAGAGTATCTAAGGCCAGATCGGTTGGTCTGGCTGTGGATCTCCTCAGGACGCTGATACTGTTAACAGTTGTGATAGAGCATGAAGCCACCGATTCCATGCTCCATCACTTACTCTGGCAGGCCACGGACTTCTCTGTTTGTGTCCTACAAGACTAGATAGAAAAGGGGAAGGTGTCTGCAGAGGATGAGGCGTTTTGAATTAGGCGAGTATAATGTTATGGGGGCCATTGTAGTATATAGGGCACTGTTGGGGGGGACTGTCATACTATATACAGGACAGGAGGGCTATAATACTATATAGCATACTGTGGGGGACAATAACACTATATTGGGGGGCGTTTAGGGGGGAAGCATATTATATGGTGGGTTGTGGGGGGACCATCATTGTGTATTAGGACTGTAGAGGATCCATCCTATTATGTGGGGTGGCTGTGCGGAGACTATCATACTGTATTGGGGCGGTGTTTGGGGTGAATGCATACTATATGGTGAGTTGTGAGGGTGGGACCATCATTTTGAATTAGGAACTGTAGGTAATCCATTCTACTGTGTAGGGTGGCTGTGGGGGATCATCATCATACTGTGTGTGGTGGTTGTTGTGGAGAAAATATAGATAGATAGATGATAGGATAGCTAGATCAAGCTTACCAGTCTCCCGTTGCTTGCTTCCAAGGCTGTTCATTAAGTTTCATGCATATTCTTTGTATTGGCTAGCAACGGCCAATCACAGATGCTCACACTCTGAGAGCCTCTGTGATTGGCTGTTGCAATCACACTGTGCTCTCATATTCCGTACTAGTGTCTGTGCTTGGTTGTCGAACACAGTGTATGGCAACCAACCTGCCGTCAGTGTGTAAAATCTACTTACATAATCGTGAAGTGGCGTCTGTTATCCACTTCTAGCGTCATGTTGTTGAGATGCCACGTGCTGCAGCAGCTATATTTGCACACCCAAGTGATGGGTGTGCAAATATGGCGCCTGCTGGCAGTAACAGCCCCTTGCACACTATTGCCAGTGGTGCTGTAGAGGCCCGAACCCGATGCTACCCGCAACCGGCAAGTCACTGCAGAGTCCCAATGCTCCACGGCGCCCGCCACTATCCCCAAACCTTATCTTGTAAACAATACCGCCTCAGTAACTAGGCATGAGCGTACCTGGCTCGCATGCCTAGGGTACAGACAGCATACAGGGGGAGACACTGCCGACGGGGGAGAGATGGCACAAGGGACAGAGCTCATGTTGGGAGAGATGGCACAAGGGGACAGACTGCACAAAGGGGAAAGAGACTGCCCAGTGGGGGGAGAAACGGCACAAGGGGATGGACAGCACACGGGGAAGAGAGCGCACACAGCGGGAGGCACAGCACAAGGGGACATACAGAACACATTGGGAAGAGAGAGCGAATGGGGGATATATGGCACATGGGGACAGACAGCACACAGGGCGAAGAGAGAACACATGGGGGAGAGACCGCACAAGGGGACGGACAGCACACGGCTGGAGGTACGGCACAAGGGGACATACAGAAACACGTTAGGAAGAGAGTGCGAATGGGGGACAGATGGCACAAGGGGATAGAGAGCACATGTGGAAAGACAGCACACAGGGTGAAGAGAGAACGCATGGGGGAGAGACGGCACAAGGAGAACAGACAGCACACGTGGATAGAGACTGCCCACAGGTGGGAGAGACGGCACAAGGGGACAGACTGCACACATGTATTTGAGAATCCTTGCCTGGATACCTCTCCTTTTGTAATGACTTTGGTAACTTTGCAATGTATTAACCACTTTGATTGGGGTTTCAGCCAACAACTTGGATGAGTACTTTTTTCTTATCACCCCCATCCATTTTTAAGTCTCCCACAATAAAGAGCTTAAAACTTGCTGCTTAGTACTTTAATTGTTCAAAATGATTTTTGAGTATGTCTTGCTCTTGCACCGTCCTTAGAATGATTGGTCCGTGAGGTCGGTTGTATATTAAACATGATGCCATTTCAGGTTTTGTTAACCACACATGGTGAAGAGTACATGGTGGGAGGTACGGCACAAGGGGACATACAGAACACATTGGGAAGAGAGTGAATGGGGGACAGATGGCACAAGGGGACAGACAGCACACAGGGAATAGAGAGCACAAGGGGACAGACAGCACACAGGGAAGAGAGAACACAACGGGGAGAGACCACACAAGGGGAGAGATGGCACAAGGTGACATACTGCGCACATGGGGAAGAAAAAGTACATGGGGAAAGACGGCGCAAGGGGACAGACAACTTAAAGGGGAGAGAGATTGCACGGGTGTTAAGGAGAGTCATAGGATCAAATACTTAGTTAACTTTGACATAAGGGGTTGAGAGAAACGACCCATAAAGTGTATTATTTTCATCTTACATAAGCATGTTTTAGACTTAAAGATGGCTGCCATTTCCTGTCTCATCACACCATGCTCTCTGAGAGAAAACTGGAGTCCAGAGAAAGACTGACCTATCACAGAATTACACGTCGTATGATGACTTCATGGATCAACCTATCCTGTTGACCTGATGGACCAACCTATCCTGATGACCTTATGAATCCACCCATGATCTAGCCCATGTCCCAGTTTGTTAACCAATGAATATATTCCATCATTCCCATTCTCTGTGTAACCGAGCCCCTTTACTGAGTCTGTATAAGACCATGCTTGATCAAATAAACTCACTTTGGAGCTGTGTCTTTTGGAGGGCTGAGGAGAGCTGCTTACACCTGACTGTGTTTTCGGTGCATTTCTTTCTTGCATGCATCAGCCTAAGTCAATTAAGACAGGAGCAGGCAACTAGACATTTTCATATCTTTAACCGTGACGTTTTGGCGCCCAATGTGGGGCCAGCGAAAGAGAATCCTCAAGCCCTGATGACCGGTGAAAGACACAGCAGGACGCACTGAGTACCCTGAGCCTAACAAAACACGCTAAGTCTGCTTATTTTATTATAATCTGTGGCCTTACCTGTGTTTTCAGGGTACCCTGTGCAGATTGCCTGACTATGTCCGGTTTTCGAGGTATCTGTAAAGGTGCCGCCATATCGCCGGCGAGATGGCTGGCATTTCCGAATTCTGCGATGTGGAAACCACATCGCCTGTGCGAAGTGGCGTGTGACTGTTCGATTCTACGGCGAGAAATTGCTGGTGGAGCGTCGCCTGATTGCACTGCAGGGAAATCAGGCGATATCCACCAGCCGATTTCAGCGGTTCGTGGCGTGAAACAGGGCGATAGCGACGTACACAGCGATCCTAAAATAAATCCCGTAGGCATGCTTGAATGTTGTTTTTTCCGCGCCACATCTATGGCGATTGGTGGGTGATACTGCGTTCCGATTGGCCGTGTCTGAGGTGCCTTATTTGATGACCTGTGCGTTCACGCAAGGCTGACCAATGGGAATGCAGTTCCGTCCACCAATGGCAGTGATAGCGGTGCAGTGAAACACACTCTAGCACGCCCCTATCGAAAAAGTATGGCCACATCGCTTCTACGATTGTGGAGTGTGAAGGGAAGATTACTTCCGGTCTCCGGCAGGCGATTTCTGGAACGTAGGATCGCCTGAGATGGCACGCAATATCGCTACATGTGACAGCTCCACAGCGCTCTCAAAAAATCTCCCAAAACGTGCACGCTCACGTCAAATCGCCAGCCATATGGAAGCCATAAGGCAGCGTGTGACGGTACCTTTAGACGGCAGAGGGGATTTCTCCACTGCTGGCCATTTGATTGCGGAAGAACCATCATGCTCAGTTGCCTATGGCCTGTTATGTGTTGTGTGGAGGGGAGATGACTGATAGTGGGTTTTTGAGCAGTAGTCTGGCGAAGTAAAGAATATTGTCTGTGGTACAGCTCACTGTTGTTGCCTGTGATTACGATTTTCAGTTCTGGAGGAGAAAATAGGCATTGAGTGATGGACTCTGCCTAGGAGAAAGTAGGGGTACTTGGCATTGAGTGAAGGACTCTGCATGGTCTTGAGTGAGTTGACTCGACCTGATATTGGCACGTAATTTGGAGTGTTGGGCTTGATAATTGGGTAAATAAAAAATTGAGTTTTGCCAAGTGACCTTGAGTGAGTTGACTCGTTATGCCTGGTAAGTGATTAATACAAGGTGTTTTTGTAAACTATGGAACACGGAAATCAGACAGGGACAGATAGGAAGAGTGTGCTGCAGGCCCAGTTGTCTTTAGAATCTCCCCCTTCTTGTTGTTTTGTATTTGTTATCTTGGAATAAAAAAAAAAAAAAGAACGATGGAGAAGTTAATGCTGGTGTCGTATAGGCTCTAAGCCAAGTTCAGATGGCAAGCTAGACCCTTGTACGTTAGTTGCTACTCGTGAAGGGAAGAGTCATGTTAAACAATGCAAAAAGCTTATGAAGTTATGTGGAATGGTAGAAAGAGGAAGGCTGCAACCCCTGGAACGGAATTCTGTCTTGAAGGAGAGAAAAGGTGTTCTAGAAGATAATGGATTGTTGTCTACTGCTAGGGCATGGGAAAGAGTCTCTCAAAGCTTGTATAGAAAAAATTGGGTAGAGGAGGAACGGAAAAAGGACAGTTTTGAGTTGTGTATTACAAAAATGTACCCTGTGAAGGCCCTCCACCATGCTATGTGCTCCTTCATCTGATGACAGCCATTTTGTTGGTGGTCATGTGCTCCTCTGTGGAGGCAGCCATTTTGTTGGTGGGTCATGTGCTTCCTCATCTGATGGCAGCCATTTTGTTGGTGGGTCATGTGCTTCCTCATCTGATGGCAGCCATTTTGTTGGTGGGTCATGTGCTCCCTCATCTGATGGCAGCCATTTTGTTGGTGGGTCATGTGCTCCCTCATCTGATGGCAGCCATTTTGTTGGTGGGTCATGTGCTCCCTCTGGTGGTGGCAGCCATTGTGTGGATGGCAAAACCTCCAACAGCCAATTTGCGGAGGGCAAATGTGTTACATATGTTGGCCATTTTGTAACATCACCCCAGATCATACAAACTGAACCAAATCATCATGTGACTGACATAAATCTGTGTAAACCAAGTAAACACAAGAATTCCCCAAATGGGGAAAAAAAAAACAAAACTCTAATAACAGGCAAGCATCTGTGAGAGCTGAAGTGTTAGCACGGCCAGAAGATTTATTTATAAATTTATATATTTTTTTTAATCAAATATATTTTTATTGACAAAACGTCCAACAGGGTGATTCACAATACAATCATTGACATATGTCTCAGGTAATTTTTCCCCCCTTGTTTTTTGTGAACAATACAAACCCATGAACTCCCTCCCCCTCCCCTCCAATATCTCCCCCCCTCCCCCTTCGAGCCAAGCAGTGATACTGTATTGCACGGATGATCGAAACAAATTACATACTTCAGATCAATCCCCTCTATCCCATTATATAGAGGGCGTTTCCCCCCTGGTTAGAAACTCTATCCCATCCCGTAGGTAAGCCACGGTGACCAAATTCTCTCATAACAGTCTAGCTTACCCCTTTTCCTGGTATACCCCCTTTCCATAAGGGAGACATATTTTGCTCGTTCCATAAACTCCTGTCTTGATGGTGGCTCTGCAGCAATCCAATGCCGAGCGACTAATTTACGTGCTATATAGAGTAGCCTGGCTATGGCTATTTTTGAAAATTCATCTATCTGGATCTCATCCACGTATCCTAATATGCACACTTTCGGATCCCTAGGCACCACACAACTATACGCACCTCCACTCTTTTTAACACCCTTATCCAAAAAGCAGCCAGCCTTGGACAGTACCACAGCATGTGGAGCAGGTCCGCCGGTTCCCCCTGACATCTGGGACATTCAGCATTAGATTTTAAATGTATTTTATGTAGAAATTCTGGGGTACGGGACACCCTATATAAGACATAAAGTTGAGATAGCCTGCCTGGTTCACATAGTGATTGTTTCGGTATCCACTCTAAAATAGATTCCCATTGATCATCTTCTATTGTCCCAACCTCCTGTTCCCATCGCATCTTAGCCTTAGACGGATGTTGTAGCAAAAAGGTATGTAAAATGTCTCGGTATGTGGTTGCAATTACTCCTCTCGTGGGTCCTCCTTCACAAACATAGTCTAGTACTAGATCTTTCTGTATCGTCAGTACCCTCTGTTTTGCTTGTGCCCCAATAGCATGTCTCATTTGCAGGTAATGAAATGTCCCTGTCTCTCTCAGACCAAATTCATCCCGTAATCTCGAGAATGGCTTAAGCGTCTGTCCATCCAGGACCTGTTTTGCTAAGACTATGCCCCGGTCTCTCCACTCCTTTAGGCAGCCCAACTTTTCTATTTCCGGAAGGCTGGAGTTATGCCATAGCGGGGAATATTCCGTCAATCCCTCCACCCCTCGGAGCTTCTTCAATTTATCCCAGATAACATGTATTAGCCGAATTGTAGGGCATTGTTTCCCCAACGTTTGAAATGTTCCATCTTCCACCCCAATTATTAACGGGCACCTATTAGTCACCCCCTCTATAATCTTTTGAATAGAAGGCTGAGCCGCTTTTTTTGTCCATCCTCTCATATGTTGAGACTGCGCCGCCACATAGTATAGATAGGGATTTGGTAGAGCCAGTCCACCCTCGTCTTTAGGTCGCTGAAGAAGTTCCAATCTCAGCCTACCAACCTCTTACCCCAAATCAACCCGCGGAACAACGAATTGATATGTTTAAACCTAGACTGTGGAATAGAGATCGGGGCATTATGTAAAATATATAGTAACTTAGGCATCAGCACCATTTTTATTAAGTTCACCCTTCCCACCACAGAAAGGCGTAACCTATTCCACGCCTTCATCTTATCCTTAATAACCTCTAGGACTGGTCCCAGGTTTAAATCCAAATATTTTGTAACAGGAGTTGACACCCATATTCCCAGATATTTAAACTTGTCCACTACTTTGAGGCCCCCGCTTTCCACCACCGCAGAAGATAAATTATATATTTTTAATATAAAAAATGGGGGATATATATAATGGCTCTGGATCGCTCTATGGAAATGTTCTGTCAGTTCAGCAGCATGCTTTATGCATGGCTAGAAATTATAATAAACAAAGAAAACAAAATAAAGTAATCCCCCCAGCAGAAAATAATAAAAAAAAAAAATTACATCAATTATAATCAATCCAGGAAGATGCACACAATTTCAGGTGGTGAATGTCCTACACCAATGCTACACACTACACGACCAGACCCTTTTTACCCAGTGATGACCACTAATGGCCAGTAGTATATTCCTTTGGGAAGTGAACAGGCTTTACCTATGTTTCCTGTCACAACCGTGTCCGTTGGGCCACCGACCCTTACCCCTATCACTCCTGTTGTGAGTCCAGCAATCCTCCCACCTGGATCACCCCCAGCACTGACCCTTTCCACTGTCACTTTCACTGGCAATTCAGCCACACACCCACACGGGTTGCTTCAAGCAGCGACCTCTCCTCCCAACACTTCTGCTGCAATAATTCACTTGCAGTCTACCTAACACTATTCCCAATACCTCACAGGCTCTCTCACAGCCAAGTGGACACCTGTACGGAACGGTGGCCACTGATTCAAGGAGGGCTCAATCTGGGAGGGGGACACCAACATCACAGTAAACACAAAGGGGAGGGAATTTTGTCAACCCATTCTTGAAAAAGAACTTCCTGAGGGACTCTTGTTACTGGTGGGTAAGGGGTACATTGGAAACGGACGCTATTGTTAATCCTGCCAACCCTCAGTTAGAGCACAACGGAGGTGTGGCTAGAGCTATAGTGGAAGCAGGATGGGCGACTATTCGAGCTGACAGTCGAAACGTTGAGTCAAATGGTCAGATAGCTGTTGGGGACATAGCAGTGACTAAATCTGGCAATCTTCCTTGTAGAATGATCATACATGCTGTGATTCCTACGTTTGACCCCTTGTATGCAGATGTCCGTACTCAACAACTTCGCGCTGCAATAACTCGTACCCTAGAATATGCAAATATTAGTGACCAAATTGAGACTTTGACAATTCCCGCTATTGGTGTTGGCATTATCGGGTTCCTCTATCCATGCCTGTGCAAGAGCGATTGTTGGAATTATAAAGAACAAATGTAACTCCCGAGCATTTGCTGCCTCTCCGAAATCAGGTTAATTAGTAATGAGGCCCGGACTGTTAAAGCTTTTAAGACTGCCTGCCTCACCTGGACTCCACCCCATGATATTGGAGCTGCCCAAATAGAGCCACTAATTCCAGGACTGTTACCTCCCCCTGTTCCTTATACACAAGTGATTACACCTATACTTCTGGTGCCATCCCTACTCGCGGCTCTGGTGCCACCACCAACAGTGCCAATGCCCACGTCTGAGGAGCCTACCATCTATGTCAAGTTTACACCCCAGCAAGCTGCTATACAGTTGAACCAACTTCCAAATCAGAAAAACAGCCGATGCCTTTCTACAGAAGCATGCTTCAAATCCAAAGTGATTACTCAGCCGCATGATCTCATTTCCCTAACAAACCTTAAAGCAGGTGACGCTTATTGGCCTGTTATTGAAACCGTGTTTGATGGTGCCTCACTTGTTAGTGGCACCACATGGGACTCTGGTGTTAAGTCCTGCCAACAAATTAAGACATGGGCCTCGGATAAGCTGGCCGAAACAGTCAACATCTTTTAATGACCTCCTGCAAGAACCAGGGGAATCAGTAGAGAGATATCATGCTTGTTTAAGGCTACGTTCACACAAGTTTAGCAGGGCTGCTTATCCAGAATTACGTTTTCACTGCAAAAAGCATGCGTTAAAAAAGCACAGAAAAAAATGCAGGAAAAAGCAGAACACGTTGTAAAAAACGCAGAGAAGCAGCAAAATACGCAATGTGTGAACGTAGCCTTAATCAAATGTTTAATTACCTTGGTTTCAGTAACCAAATCAAGGTTCAACGGACACTGCTCATCTCCTCTTTTGTTGAAGGCCTTCGGGAAGCCCTGAGGAAGCAATTTCAAGCAATCTGACCTGAATTTGCTACGCTGGTTACTAAGGATGTCTTAACGATAGCTAAGGGATTCGAAAAAAACACTCCCTGAGAAATTTACAACAACCTCAAACAAAGACCTATATTCTTTAGACTGCATCATCAAAACCAGATATTTCCATCGCCTCGTACCAAAGATGTCTGCTTCAGTTGTGGTAACCCGAGGCACCGAAAACAGGATTGTAGGGCCTCTCTTTCAGGACGCAGATTCAGGGACCACAATCAGGAAAATCGCAGATTCAACTATCTTTGACGCAATGACCAATACTACGAATGACCACCACAAGCTCAGACATGTCCAGAGACCGATCACACCGCTGCGCTGATTGGTCCAAGTATCCGATAGGACAGGGGCAAGCCCGTGTCCACTACTTTGGCTTCTATGTCTGGTCCAATAGCCAAAGTAATTATCAACATTCAAGGCAAACCCTTACCATTTCTTGTGGATACAGGTGTAGCCAGAAGTGTTATCAGATTAAGGACCTGCCTTTTCCCAATCTGATATCCTCTGAAGCCGTGACGTGTGGGAGTAGATGGCAGGTCCACTTCTAACAAGCTCACTCACAAAGTACAAATTGGATCATACGAAGATGTGTTTATGCACCTAGTGTTGTCCCCCACTTGTCCTACTAACCTTCTGGGATCAGACCTTCTTCAAAATTTGGGGCGACCATCGCCTATTCATCACTGACCCGCTCGACCCGAGTGAAGAATGTCAACTTCAAGCCACACCTCTGCTTATGAAGATGTATGAAGCTGCTAGCACTGTCTCAAGTGTTCCGCCAGAAGTGATGTCACAAGTCCCATCTACTCTATAGTCTACTGGCCCTGAAGATATTGGACGTCTTGTAGTACCTCCAGTTCGGGTTATTCTTAAACCTGGAGCTCAATTCCCTAGGGTGCCCCAATACCCACTCAAATCTGCCCAGGAAGAGTCTTTGGGAACTCAAATCAAGACTCCTGGAAAATGGGGCACTAGTCAAATGTAACTCTCTCTTGTAACACACCTTTGTTCCCGGTGAAGAAGACATTAAAAGGAGAAGCCCCGAAGTACCGTATGGTTCAGGATCTCCTGGCTGTTAACGCAGCAACTGTACTAGAAAGTCCCATTGTGCCCAATCCACTCACCTTGTTGTCAGAAATGCCATCAGATGCAAAACGTTTCACGGTCATCGATTTGGCCAATGCTTTCTTCAGCGTACCACTAAATCTAGAAGATTGGTACCTGTTTGCCTTAACGTACAGAGGATCACAATGCACTTGGACGGTCTTGCCACAAGGAGCACAGAACTCGCCAAGCCATTTCTTTCAGGCCCTTTCCTCTTGTCTACAGCCGTGGAGAGAGATTAACCATCAAGTTGTCCTTCAGTATGTGGGTGATCTCCTACTATGTTGCCCTGATCAGGCGACTGCTGAAGAGTCGAGTCTGTCTTCTTCATCTTGCACAACAAAACTGCAAAGTGTCCCTCAACAAAATCCAGTGGTGTCAGCCCAAAGTTGTGTTTTTTGGCCACTGTATCTCTCCAAATCTGAAACACCTAATGGGTGAAAGGAAAGATGCTATTGAGACCATTCCTCTGCCAAAAGGACCTAAGTAGTTACAAGCTTTCTTAGGACTTATCACATATTGTTGCCAATAGATTCCCGATGCCTCCAAGCTGATGCAACCATTGTACGATGACCTTAAGACGTCAGCTTTTCCACTATGTCCCAAATCCGTAAAAGCTTTCAGCGCTGTCAAAACAGGTCATACAGTCTATACCAGCCCTTGGAATCCCAAATTACCAAGTGCCTTTTCCCTTGTTTGTCAGTGAAGTAGCAGGACATGCTTCCAGAGGCCTAGCACAGAAACATGGGGGAAGAACAAGACCCATCGGCTATTATTTTGCCTGCCTGGACTCTGCGTCTCAAACCTCCCCGACTTGCCTAAGAGCCGTACATGTTGTACATGTGCTTCTAGACAAAACTTCGGACATCATCCTAGGGCATCCGGTTCTCCTAATGGCTCCACACGACATAAAAGCTATTCTTAACCAAACTCAACCTAAACACCTGTCGCTACAAAGTCGTATGAGACTACAATGTTCCCTCTTGATTCTAGATAATGTCACTCTTGTCCGCTGCAACATCCTCAACCCGTCCACATTGCTACCTATTTTTTGGGGGATGTGGATAATGATACCGATGCTCTCAGTGAAGATGGGGTGGCACACTCAGAGGATCATGATTGTCTCGAACAGATGCAGGAAGAAGCAGCCTCCAAGAAAAACGTATCTGAAGACCCACTCCTGCATGTGGATCTGAGGTTCTTTACCGATGGTTCCAGATTTGCAGATGAAACAGGTAGATCCCATACGGGATATGCTGTGGTTACATATGACCAGGTCATCTCAGCTGGATTCCTACCACCACACATGTCTGAACAAGAAGTGGAACTAAAGGCTTTGACATTGGCCAGTCAGGAGGCGGTGGAGAAGGTGGTCAATATCTACAAGGATTCAAGATATGCTTTCTGAGTGGCTCATGACTTTGGCAGTATTTGGGCAGCCAGAGGATACATAACATCCAGTGGAACGCTTGTGAAACATGCTGCTGCCATAGAAGAACTTGTTGCCACTCTGGATCTACCTTCGGAGGTTGTGGTCATCAAGGTCAAAGCTCACGGGAGATTGGATTCTCCAGAGGCAAGGGGGAACTCTTTGCTGACAAAACAGCAAAAACTTATGCTGCAAATCCATCTAGAAGAGAGAAAGCAGTGGTGTACATGTCTCAAGACACTGAAGAAGGGCCTAAAATCTCTCCTATGAGGTTTATCCATATACATCAAGACAATACACCAGATGATGAAAAGAAGTCCTGGCAAGAAGCAGAAGCAAAAAAGGATGAAGATGGGGTCTGGAGAAAGAACAACAAGATCTATCTACCCCATAGTCTGTACCCCTCAGTGACAGACAGGGCACATGGTATCACCCATAGAGGCAAGAATCAGATGAATGACTTGATTTGGAAGACTTATATGGCACAAGGGATTTCTACTGTCACCCAAAAATATTGCAAGTCCTGCCTTGTGTGTGCAATATGCAATCCAGCACCGCCTCAGAAAGTTATTCAAAAACATTTGGCTAAGCCACTCTACCCCTTTCAAAGAATTCAGATCGATCATATCCAAATGCCAAAAGTAGGGAAGTACGAGTATGTACTAATAGTGACTGACATGTTCTCAGGATGGCCCCGAAGCCTATCCAGTAACCAACATGACGGCCAGAGTGACTGTTAAGAGATTGATGACTGAGGTAATAATGCGATATGGGGTCCCGAGGTAATTGAGAGTGACCAAAGACCCACATTCATTGCAGCACTGACTAAGGAACTATAGACAATGGTAGGGGCTGATTTGGGCTTACTTCATATCACCCACAGAGCAGTGGTAAAGTAGAGAGACTAAATTACACTTTGAAAAACAAAATACTGAAAGCCAGTCAGGAGGTAAAACTTCCTTGGACAGACATTTTGCCCATTGCCTTATACTCAGTCAGAAACACCCCAAGGGGTCCCACTAAACTCACACCATATGATATTGTTTTTGGGGTCCTCCAAGGTTAGGTCAATATTATCCACAACAGCTAGCCTTAGGAAGTGATACTCTTGTAAATTATGTCATTGCCCATACTAAAGAATTGTCAGTAACACATGCACGAGTTTTGTCATCTATTCCAGATCCAAACTCCAGAGAAGGAACCCACACTTTCCAACCTGGTGACTACGTGTTGGTAAATAAGTTCACTTTTTGTGTGTTTTATCTTTCTATACTCTCTGTAGGCACACAAGAGGTCGCAATCACCCAAACAAGGGGGGTGATTACATTCTGGTATAACACCATCGCACACGTAGCTTCTTTTAAATTCAATTATTGTGATGTAGTACAGTGGGACACTCAATGCTTTTCCTCACCTTCCATGATGAGTCAACCAGCACAGCTGAGATCAGGACAACAATATATGTGTTATGGGAGATGGATGGAGAGAAGCTTGTAGTTCATGGAGGGCAGTCGGGTAGAGCACTGGTGAAGATTGGGGGGTATAGACCAAACAGATCCTTAAATAAACAAGACCCACATGGAAAATCCCTACTCACTAGGATGACACTCTCCTGTACAAAAGTTCTCAAGCCCTGTGATACTGTTGGCCAGTGTAACCCTTTAGTCCTTAACCTAAAGAACCCTCAACCTGGCGATAAGGGCACCTATCTGCTGGGTACATATGTATATGGTGTGTGTACTAGTTGTGCCCAGCTGGGTATGTTCAAATTAGTGGACATAAAAGAAATCTCAACAAAAGATAATAGTACGCATTCAAACTCCTTAATGTTCCGTATTCAAAAAATGTAACTAAATGATAGCCATTGCCAATCCCACACTTGAAGATACTCTTGCCGTTGAAACGGGATACACTGAGACCAACGTATGGTTGAATTGAATGAAATATACAGCTAATCAATACAATAAATTAAATTGCTTTGTTTGTGCAGGGGCAAGACCCCATTTGGGATCTGTCCCTCTAGATTTACCCTCAGATGTGGAAAAATGTTTTCTGAGTCTGTTCACTAACAAATCCCTTGATGAAACTAATTGTGAAAACTGGAAAAAGAAGTACCCCATAGTCACAGAGACACCTAACCCGGGTCAAGGCATTACCATGTACCCAGGAAAATACAGCTGTTATACCAGTACCGAAGGAAGCACATTTTTGGGTAATTTCACAATGGGATATTGCAGCAGATATAAGTAATGCAACTAGAGGAGATCTGATGAACCAAACCCAGTCTATTTCTGATGTTTTCTGGATATGTGGGGACATGAAGATCAGAACTCATTTAGAAGGAGAATGGATAGGAGAATGTACATTAGCCAAAGCCATAATGCCCTTCTATATAGCATCAGAAAGTGAGGAAGCCCTAACTTCAGAAGATCTCCACAGAACAAAAAGGGAAATAAATTTGGAACCTAAAGGCAGTTTTGACCGCCACATTTATATTGATGCTATAGGGGTGCCAAGGGGGGTACCAGATGAATTTAAAGCCAGAGATCAGGTCAAAGCAGGTTTCAAATAATTTATCTTACCCCTAGTTACCATAAATAAAAATGTAGACTGGATCAATTGCATCTATTACAAGCAACAGAGATTTGTCAGTTACATTAGAGAAGCTCTTCAAGGTTTAGCAGACCAACTAGGCCGCTACATCGATAATGGCGTTTCAAAACACATTGGCCCTTGACATGATATTAGCAGAAAAAGAAGGTGTTTGCAAAATGGTAAAATCTGCATGTTGTACATATATCCCAGATAATACAGCTCCCACCGGGAAGGTTACAGTAGCCATAAAGAAACTGAGTTCTCTACAAAAAAAGAACTAAAAAGAAATTCAGGTGTAGAAGATCCCTGGGAGTAATACTTTTCATGGATGAAGGGATGGCAGAGATGACTGGCTCAGATAGGTGTTGTTCTTGTAGTTGTTTTTTTTTTTTTTAATTCTGTTTATTAAATTTTACAATAGAAGGAAACCGTGACAGTCACTATGATGTCTCACTTTTAATAATCTATGCAACAACATTTCAGACTCAGTAATATCCAACATGGACATCATTAATAAATTCTTTAAATAAAATCAAAACCAGCCCCCTCCCAATCCCTCCCCTCCCTTATGCCTCTCATCATGTCACATTAAAGGGTTCATATCATATTGATCCTGCTGAAGTGTCCACCTCCCCTCCCACCCGTAATTTCCCTAATGTGCCCTGTAAGTCTTCCAGGCAATACCAATTGGTATGTTGAAAGGTGGCAACCAATTTGTCTATGTCCGGCCTATCGGGATGGCTCACAATAAAATCCTCCCATTTCCTAAAAAATGTCCCAGTTTTTTTTGTCTTTGTCCCTTTCCGCCTCTGTCTTTTCCAGAATCATGGTTCTGCTTAATTCTGCCCATAATTGGTTAATAGTCGGAGGTCTCTCCTCTAACCACTGTCTTAAAATTAGCCTTTTAAATGTAATTATTGTGGTGTGTAGTAACTGAAGTTTTTCTTCGGGTAACGCGGCACCCGATATTTTATGAAATATCCACACATTGCGGTCCATCAATAATTGCACTCCCCATAGCTTATTGGCCCAGCCTCTTATCTCCTCCCATTTCATTTGTATAATCTCACATTCCCATAGTCCGTGGAACGCATCCGCTCTGGGCGATTTACACTTTGGGCATTCTGATCTCCTATCTGAGTTGGAAGGTGAAGCTGGTATGTTGAAGTCCATTATGAATCAGTCTATATTGTATGTCCCTCCACCTTTCATTGAATACGTTTTTGCGCAGTTCGTTCCACCCCGCTGGTATCACCTTTCCCAACTGCTCGTCTTGAAGTCTGGTTCCCCAACCTTTGAACAATAGTGTATGCCCTGCTGGTAGTAAGCAACGTCTCAATGAGCCATAGATGGTGGATATATTTGTCTGCCGATTGTATGGATAATAGGTCATCAATTTCTGACGGTTGGCATTCTTTATGTACATCCTGTAGTCGGGTCAACAAGTGTTGTTTCTATTGAGCATACTGTAAAATATGTGACGTATCTAAGTTCCATGCACTGAACACTTCTTCAGCAGTCATCCATCTACTTTCCTGTACATTCAGGTCTTTTAGTGTCTTGATTCCTCTCTCTCCATTTGTCAAACAGGGCCTTCTCCATTCCCTGTCGAAAATCTGGAACATGGTGACAAGTATTTAGATATCTTCCAAGACATCCCCAATTTGCATCTCACTGCCTTCCACGCCGCCCTTGTGTCTAAATATGATGGATTGCTTTATTTTTGGGTTCAGTACCGTCCCTGGCGTGTGTAGTATCGCCACTAAGTCCCACGGTCTACACCATTCCGATTCCAGGGAGTAGTCAGAATGTTTGCTTGTGCCCTTCAACCAGTCAATGATATGTCTTGTAATGCAGGCTCGATTATACCCCCTTACATTGGGTAGCGCCAATCCTCCCTCTCCCTTCCACTTATTCTGGTGCGTGTTCCTCTCCACAAAAAAGCAGAGAAAGCTCTATTGATTCTGTTCACGTCTACATGTCTCCAAAGCAATGGCAAAGCTTGCATTGTATACAGTAAACGCGAAAAGCTCACCATTTTAACTAAATGAACTCTCCCCATCAAGGACAATGGTAACTCTCTCCATCTCCTCAATTCCTGCTCAAGTTTAACTATTAACGGGCTATAATTCAGACGATAAATGTAATTCGTATTTCTACCTATTTGAATCCCCAAGTATTTGATCGCTTTGTGTTGTACTGGTAATCCATGAAAGAAGCCTGGCGTTCCCTCCATGCTCCAAGTTGCCATACCTTTTGTAGTTAAGGGTAATATTTCACATTTGGAAGTGTTTTCTTATAGTATTAATTATGGCAGCTATTATTGTATGTTGTGTCGATCCCTGTGTTAGAAAGATGATTGAGAAAGGAGTAGAAACATCAGTGCCCACTTTCCTGGCTCAAGAAATTAGTTATTCTGTAGACAAAGAACAGATAGGCCCTCTTCAGTCCTTTACAATCCCCAACTAGGTGGTCCCCCCACTCCCGTGAGTTTTGATAGGTAGGGCAGATACATCTGAAAATCACATGTGCGAAGTCTGTACCAAGGGGGGTCAAATGGTTAGCATTTCTCGTCTAACGGGCAGCACAAAAGAGTTGGAGGCACATTGGACAGATGTGATAGGCTCTAGTAGGGACAGATTAATAAAGTATTTAGGGGGACTGTTAAGGAGAGCCAAGGCATAAGGGGTTGAGAGAAATGACCCATGAAGTGTATTATTTTTATGTAAGATGAACATGTTTTAGACTTGAAGATAACTGCCATTTCCTGTCTCATTACACCATGCTCTCTGAGAGAAAGCTGGAGTCCAGAGAAAGACTAACCAATCACAGAATAACACGTCGTATGATGACTTCATGGATCACCCTATCCTGATGACCTCATGAATCCCCCATGGACTAGCCCATTTCCCAGTTTGTTAACCAATGAATACATTCCATTCCTATTCTCTGTGTAACCGAGCCCCTTTACTGGTTCTGTATAAGTCCATGCTTGATCAAATAAACTCACTTTGGAGCTGTGCCTTTTGGAGGTCTGAGGAGAGCTTACACCTGACTGTTTTTGGTGTATTTCCGTCTTGCATGCATCAGCCTAAATCAATTTGGACAGATGCAAGCAGCTAGACATTTTCATATTTTTAACCATAACACGGGGAGAGGGAGTGAATGGGGGAGAGAGCATACAGTGGGGAAAGCATACAAGGGGGAGAGTGCTTTGTACTTTCTCTCCCTTCCAATGCAGTGAGCACGTTTTACGTTCATGCGCTATTACTGTGTCCGCCACCATCTGTAACTGGGCATGTGCGCTGGGTACACTCATGCCCAGTTACTGAGGTCTGAGGTGGCATTGTTTGCAGCGGTAAGGTTCGGGGGCTGTGACGGGCGTGGAGCGTCGAGTCTCTGCGGCGATGAAGTATGTCTGCGGCTGCGGGTGGCATCGGGTGTGGGACACTTTGGCACCATTGGCAATAGTGCGCAAAGGGCCATTACTGCCAGTAGGTGCCATATTTGCACACCTATCACTTGAGTGTGCAAATATGGCTGCCGCAGTGCATGATGTCTGGGCGACATGACGCCGGAAGTGGATGACAGATGCCACTTCACAATTATGTAAATAGATTTTACAGACTATAATGGCCCCTTTACACGCAGCTACAGGTGACAGGTTTTCCACAGGTAACTTACTGGTTGTAGTGAAATCATGGAGACATTATTCCATTTGTACACAGCACCAAGATAGAACTATGTCTCCATGATTTCACTGCAACCAGTAAGTTACCTGTGGAAAACCTGTCACCTGTAGCTGCGTGTAAAGGGGCCATTAGTGATGCTATATTCTAGTGCTATGCTATCACATGCTTTAGTAGGAAAACACCATTTTAAAATTGCATCATGAAGCTGTAGCAATCAGAATTAAAAAATAATCTCTTTAGCGTGCTCACCTCAGCCAGGGAACGCCAGAAGTCATCTGTTTTTGCATTCTTGAAGTGATAGTTTTTAAGGTAATTCTAATATAGAAATAAAATAGTTATTATAAGCTGCCTACACAGTTTAGAAAAATGATAAGAAGCATAAAGGACATTTTAACCTTCGTAACCCATAGTGTTATAGTACTGTGACGGCAGGTTGGTTGCCATACACTA
Source organism: Allobates femoralis (assembly GCA_033576535.1). Lineage (NCBI taxonomy): Eukaryota > Metazoa > Chordata > Amphibia > Anura > Aromobatidae > Allobates > Allobates femoralis. Next base: position 44,434,703 of record JARQOC010000002.1, on the reverse strand, counting down.
ATGTGTATGGCAACCAATAATCAGACACCGGTACAGATTGTGGGAGCACAGTTTGATTGCAACAGCCAATCCAGAGGCTCTCGTGGAGAATGAGAGTCTGTGATTGGCTGCTGCCAATCAGTTCATTGAATATGCATGAAGATTGAGCGGCCCCGGAGGCAAGCAATGGGAGACTGGTAAACTGCTGTCCGATCATCTATTCATCTATGTATGTATCATATTTTATATATTTTATCATATATCGATTTTGCCTAGCCGCAGCTCGCAGTGTGATCCCTCGACACTGGAAGGAGCACGAGCCCCCCTCCATTTTAGAGTGGTACTCGGAAATGGAGAAGATCCGCAGATACAAGATATTAATATTGGATTGGTTATTCCGTAGTTACCGTCAGGGTTAGCCCCACTTTCTATATCCGCGTCCTGTTGTCTCCAGCATGGACTTCCTTTCAGACAACTGTAAAAAGATAAAACAGAGGTGAAATAACATAGTAAATGATATCTATATTCTGCAGAATGTTATAGACATAGATTGTTCTTCATCTATTTTATCTATCCCTTCTGCAGTCATTTTTGGTATGTATGAAAATCAGCAATTTTCCATTGCGCCCCCAGCAGGTCAGACCCAGCCTATGAGCCGCTAAACATCTACACCTGATCGTACCTTTACTGAATCATGATCCCCTGACGATGGGATATGTCTTATACAGATTCCCGTGTAGCCCATAAATCATTAGAACTGTAAGACTTACCCATATAGGGCTCCACAGATGATTAATAACATTGCAAAGCTGAAGATGGCACTCTCTATGGGGCTAGCGGTCAGGTGCAGCAACTGCGGTTTTGCTGGATATGGCACTTGCGGCAAGGAAAAAAAATATGTAGTTCATCCGCTTGTTCTCTGGTTTCTTCCACAGACTCATGTGGATCATCATAATTTTCAATATTTAGTTCATCCACTTGTTCTCTGCTTTCAGCAATGGGTCCATCTTAATTTGTAACAGGTGTTTCATCCTCTTCTTCTTCTGTAAGGTTGAACATTGAAATTAGCATTAATAAAATTACAATTTCTATATGTCGCAAGCAATCTTCTTATCAATGTGAAGAAAAAATGAACTTACTGTTAGAGGAGGTGAACACATCCTCCACTGTGTCCATATTTATGACAATATAACTGGGACCAAAAACAAGAGCCAATGTTTTCATGGACATCTCTGGTTTCAGTCACAGGTCCATGTGGATCATTATAATTTTCAATATTTAGTTCATCCACTTGATCTCTGGTTTCGGCCACAGGTCCATCTTCATTTGTAATAGTTGTTTCATCCTCTTCCTCTGTAAGGTTGAACATTGAAATTAGCATTAATAACATTGCAATTTCTATATAATTGCTAAAGAATATTCATATTAGAAAGGTTTTATATCCTTTACACTTCATAGTAAATTATGAAAATAGAAAGGTCAACTACAGTTATCCTTTTTTTGAGTTGTTTTTTTTATAAAGCTGTTTTTTCTAATAAACAATTGCTATAAAATCCTAAGAACTTACTGTCATGGGAGATGATGCCATCCACATTTGATTTATCAATCATTACATAATCGTGGCCAGGTGTAAAAATTTTACTGTTTTTGAGGATAGATCTGTTTTCGGCCTCTTGTTCTTCTGTAAGATTGAATATTGAAATTAGCATTAATTAAATTACAGTTTCTATATATTTGTTAAAGAATATCAATATTAGCAAGGTTATAACCTCTTTAAATCCTAAGAACTTACCAATAAGATGAGGTCCCGCACATGAGGTCCCGCACATGAGGTCCCGCACATGAGGTCCAGCAGGCAGAGAATCCATAGGGTGCCATACAATGTGCAGACACCAAGTTTTTAAGGCTTTGTTGGTGGGCAGGGATATGGGAGGGAGATGGGCGGTGCTGTGTATCTCATTCCGGGTATGCGCCGTGGTTAGTACGCATGCATACGCTATGCATACATCCGCAATTGCTTGCGTTCGCTTGCGTACGCATAGAGAATAATGCATGATTTATCCACAAGCGTACACATGCGGATGCTTGCGGTTTTTTAGACACCCAAAAAATGCAACATGTTGCGTCCCGGGAGCACGGAAATTTGTCGAGCCCGTACGCATACGCACTCATACACACTCCAAATAAGGTAATTATTATAAACATAGGTGCGCAATACGCTTACAGATTGAAAACTTTTTATCTGCAACATACGCTGCACTTGAAAACGCTAATGTGAAGCCAGTCTAACAAATGTTGGCATCCAAGTTGTCATACTATCCCTTGTAAAAGTGATTAAATTGAGGCTAAAGCAATATTTGTAGGTAAAATATAAATGTATTTCTTTTTTTTTTACTCCACATTGCATTCATTCCTGTGCAGCAGCTCAGGGGTTAATGACCTTCTTGAGTTGTGGATTTCAGTATTCTTAGGGGGGCAGGTGTCAGAATGGGGTCACTTTTGTGTATTTCTCTGTATGGACATAGATATTAATATTGGAATGGTTAGGCCGTACGTACTGTCAGGATTAGCCCCTCTATCTATATCCAATTCCTCTTCACTTGCCATAAATTTCTTTTTCAGCCAACTGTAAAAAGATAAAACAGAGGTGAAATAACATAGTAAATGATATTTATATTCTGCAGAATGTTATAGACATAGATTTTCTTCATCTATTTTATCTATCCCTTCTGCAGTCATTTTTGGTATCTATGAAAATCAGCAATTTTCCATTGCGCCCCCAGCAGGTCAGACCCAGTCTATGAGCCGCTAAACATCTACACCTGATCGTACCTTTACTGAATCATGATCCCCTGACAATGTGATATGTCGCAGATCGTTGCGGAATGGCCAGGGCCATTTTTCGATCACTGGGCGACCAGCATTGCCGTGTGTGACAGCAGGAGACCAACGATCAACGACCTCCCGGCCGATGCCCAGCGCCGCACAGCCCACGCTGGGACATGGTACCCAGGGTAAACATCGAGCAACTAAGCGCAGCACTATGCTTAGTTACCCAATGTGTACCCTGGTTACCAGCGTTGTCGCTGGTGAGTCTGCCTGTGTGACAGCTCACCAGGGATGATCCTGCGATCTCGATCATTGGTCGGATCGCTGGGACATCGCAGCGTGTATCCCGGCCTTTATACAGATTCCCATGTAGTCCATGTATCGCTATAACTATAAGACTTACCCCCATAAAGCTCCAGCAATTAGTCCACCGATGACAATCAATACACGACCACTTATAGCGCTGATAATGCTTTCACCTATTCCATACCAATCAATGGATCCTAGTGGAAAAAAAAGGTGAAAAACACATCAGATATATACAGCTTTAATATATTCATTATATTTTTCAATTAATTTAGTAAAAATAGAACCATTCCTTTGAGTAAGGGGACACATACACAATATATATAGGTGCATCTCAATTAATTAGAATATCATCAAAAAGTAATTTTTTTTTTTTTATTAATTCAATACAAAAAGTGAAACACATATTATATAGAGTCATTACACACAGAGGGATCTATTTCAAGTGTTTATTTCTGTTAATGTTGATGATTATGGCTTACAGTCAATGAAAACCCAAAGGTCATTATCTCAGAAAATTAAAGTAGGGAGGATAAAGGGTTAAAAACCGCTCTGAGACATCAAAGGGTGAATATAATAAGGATTTATTAGTCAACGCGTTTCAAGGCTCCCTGGTCCCTTCCTCAGGACAAATCAATATCACATTGCCATGTTTCAGGTTTTTCTGGGAGCCTTGAAACACGTTGACTAATAAATCACTATTCTATGCACCCTTTGATGTCTTGTGGAATATGGCAGCGTGGTTTTTAACCCTTCATCCTCTCTACTCTATATGTGTGGAGCCCAATGGGACGGGGTACTCGGTGCCGGACCGGGGTACTGCTGGGGATGTCACGGAGGTCCTGGTCCGGACCGTGTCCCAGGTTCTCACAACTAAAGGGGTATTTAAAAGGATAATGTTTGTGGTGACGCCACCCACGGGTTGTGGTCAATGATGGGACCACGGCTGCAGCGCTGCTCTGCCAGGAGGATGGATGGATGATGGGGCTGCAGCCAGATGGATGAGCCCGACGTGGGTCGGGCTGCTCCTGGAAGGGTAGAAAGGTATGATAAACAGTTCTGAATACCTAGAAACATACACGGACACTCAGGCAGGGTTCACCGGGTTTACTTGTCAGCTCTTCAAAACAGTTCACAGCAATTGTCAGTACAGTTCTCTACACAAGTTACAGTCAGTTAACTCCGGTAACACTGAGTCCTCTGCAGCCAGGCTGTCACTCTGAGACCCCTCACTCCTTCTAAGTGTCCTTTCAGGCTGTTATCTCTCCTGTTCTTGCTCTGGGTTGTATAGCGGCAGCTCGGACCCTTGTGTGTCCTCGTGGTTGCTGCTGTGCTTCCAACTCTTTTGTGTTAGGTACTCCAACCTGGAATTAGAGCTCCCCGTCGGTTTGTCTGGGAAGCCGGAATATTGCTTCAGTTCCCCTCAGAGCCGACACTCTGGTGTGTGCCTAGCCTGCAGTAACCCTATCTTCCAAAGCGTTCCCAGGCTCCATCTAACCCGTGTGATTCTAGCCCAAATAGGGAAAACTACTCTGCCGATAGTTGGTCGGTGCTGTCGTGTTCCTCGGACCCGGTGATACCGGTCCGGTCTCTTTCCTCACACTCCCCTGGGATGCTGGCTATGGACGAGCTTTCTCTCCATGGTTTCTGTGACTCTGTGGATTCTGCATCTCCAGGAAGCCAAATCCCACCAGGACGTGTCACTTTCGCTCTGATGTCTGTACCTCTCGGCTCACTCTGGCCTACTAACTCCTTCCTCCTCTTTTCCTCTATTTGTACGATCTGTCACCTGACCTTCCTTCCTTCCCACCCACTTTCTTCTAAACCCACCACCCCTTTCCCGCCTAGAGTCCCGGGCTCCGGGTTTGGTGCCTCCTTTGTGGGTGAGTATGTCCGTGAGGGTGTTTGGTGTGCAAACTGTCTATCTTCCTGCCTGGCTGCAGTTCCCTATGTGGCCACCCTGGTCGCAGGGGCGCCACATATGCACCACGCTGGGGACTGCAGCAGCATTTTAATTCTCAGACCCTTCATCCTCCCTACTTTAATTTTCTGAGATAATAGCCTTTAGATTTTCATTGGCTGTAATCCGTAATCATCAACATTAACATAAATTAACATTGAAACAGATCACTCTGTTTGTAATGACTCTATCTAATATATGTTTCACTTTTTGTATTGAATTACTGAAATAAATTAAATTTTTGATGATATTCTAATTCATTAACATGAACCAGTATCTGTCAGCCAAAGGTTGTTATGGCGGCTAATCAGTCTCCTGGCTCCTCAATACACAGGAGCGCTAACTCTGCTGATCTCACCTCTTCTCTGTAACAAAGCTGCTGGTAAACTCCTCTGGCGGCGGCTTATTTAGCAGAGAACAAAAGGATCAACAGTGGAAAACTGGACATTGGACTGTGGACAGAGCCGCTGATATCAGGGAGTTCCACTGTTGTTAGTCTCATGTATGGAGGCCTGAACTCTAGGAGACTGAACACATCAAGATAATAGAAAATCCCAACAAGGTGGAGAAATTCCCCAATTACCATAACTTTGATTATTTGTTTCTCCCAAAAGTATTGATGAAATCACACATATGAAGATCAGACACACGTGACTTCTTGTTCGCTTATGGGGGATCCCCAGTCAAGCTCACAATTTGGGGTCCTAGGATGAGGAATACATGATGGGAGAACTCCAAAAATTACAAGAAACACATGAAGAATCCTCCATGAAATATTATCTGAGTTACTACAAAAAACACATATTGGGTGAATATATGTTACACTTACCTCCAGGGATCAGAGCCTTTCTGGAATCATGAGTGGTCAAAATCCTGAAATCATCAGGGGTAAAAGCCCGGGTGTCAGGGATTAAAGCCCTGGCATCATCATCAGTCAAACTCCTGGAATAATTGTGGCTGATGTTAATAGCGTCATCCACAGAAGCAAATAGCAAACTCACAAAGAGCAGAACTCCAAGCAGCATTGTAGCTGGAGGAGTAAAGCCTTGTGCAGCTCAGAGTCAGTCTATCTAAAGACAATGCTGATGTGACAGCTCACAGCGATGATCCTGCGATCTTGATCGTTGGTCGGATCGCTCGGACATCGCAGCGTGTAGCCCGGCCTTTATACAGATTCCCATGTAGTCCATGTATCACTGTAACTATAAGACTTACCCCCATAAGGCTCTAGTAATGACTCCACCGATGAAAATTAAGATAGCAACGCTTGTACCGCTGATGATGTTCTCAGCTACAGCAAACCAATGAATGCATTCTAGTGGAAAAAAAAGGTGAAAAACACATCAGATATATACAGCTTTAATATATTCATTATATGGGGTCACTTTTGTATATTTCACTGTATGGACATAGATATTAATATTGGAATGGTTAGGCCATACTTACCGTCAGGATTAGCCCCTCCTTCTATATCTGCGTCCTCTTCTCTTGCCATAAATTTCTTTTTCAGCCAACTGTAAAAAGATAAAACAGAAGTGAAATAACATCGTAAATGATATCTATATTCTGCAGAATGTTATAGACATAGATTTTCTTCATCTATTTTATCTATCCTTTCTGCAGTCATTTTTGGTATCCATGAAAATCAGCAATTTTCCATTGCGCCCCCAGCAGGTCAGACCCAGTTTATGAGCCGCTAAACATCTACACCTGATCGTACCTTTACTGAATCATGATCCCCTGACAATGTGATATGTCGCAGATCGTTGCGGAATGGCCAGGGCCATTTTTCGATCACTGGGCGACCAGCATTGCCGTGTGTGACAGCAGGAGACCAACGATCAACGACCTCCCGGCCGATGCGCAGCGCCGCACAGCACACGCTGGGACATGGTACCCAGGGTAAACATCGGGCAACTAAGCGCAGCACTATGCTTAGTTACCCAATGTCTACCCTGGTTACCAGCGTTGTGTCGCTGGTGAGTCTGCCTGTGCGACAGCTCACCAGCGATGATCCTGCGATCTCGATCGTTGGTCGGATCGCTGGGACATCGCAGCGTGTAACCGGCCTTTATACAGATTCCCATGTAGCCCATATATCACTATAACTATAAGACTTACCCCCATAAAGCTTCAGCAATATCAACGATGACAATCAATACCCGACCACTTATAGCGCTGATAATGCTTTCACCAATTCCATACCAATCCCAATGGATCCTAGTGGAAAAAAATAGGTGAAAAACACATCAGATATATACAGCTTTAATATATTCATTATATTTTTCAATTAATTTAGTAAAAATAGAACCATTCCTTTGAGTAAGGGGACACATACACAATATATATAGGTGCATCTCAATTAATTAGAATATCATCAAAAAGTAATTTTTTTTTTTATTAATTCAATACAAAAAGTGAAACCATATTATATAGATAGAGTCATTACACAGAGGGATCTATTTCAAGTGTTTATTTCTGTTAATGTTGATGATTATGGCTTACAGTCAATGAAAACCCAAAGGTCATTATCTCGGAAAATTAAAGTAGGGAGGATAAAGGGTTAAAAACCGCTCAGACATCAAAGGGTGAATATAATAATGATTTATTAGTCAACGCGTTTCAAGGCTCCCTGGTCCCTTCCTCAGGACAAATCAATATCACATTGCCATGTTTCAGGTTTTTCTGGGAGCCTTGAAACACGTTGACTAATAAATCAATATTCTATGCACCCTTTGATGTCTTGTGGAATATGGCAGCGTGGTTTTTAACCCTTCATCCTCCCTACTCTATATGTGTGGAGCCCACTGGGACGGGGTACTCGGTGCCGGACCGGGGTACTGCTGGGGATGTCACGGAGGTCCTGGTCCGGACCGTGTCCCAGGTTCTCACAAGTAAAGGGGTATTTAAAAGGATAATGTTTGTCATGACGCCACCCACGGGTTGTGGTCAATGATGGGACCACGGCTGCAGCGCTGCTCTGCCAGGAGGATGGATGGATGATGGGGCTGCAGCCAGATGGATGAGCCCGACGTGGGTCGGGCTGCTCCTGGAAGGGTAAAAAGGTATGATAAACAGTTCTGTATACCTAGAATCATACACGGACACTCAGGCAGGGTTCACCGGGTTTACTTGTCAGCTCTTCAAAACAGTTCACAGCAATTCTCAGTACAGTTCTCTACACAAGTTACAAGGATCAAAACAAAACGAAGGAACAGCGGATGAAGCGGGCGCTTAGACAGGACTGCAGGAGACGTAGTTAATACTCCAAGGATTTAATAAAAATGCAATAAAAATACTGGTTAATTCCACAACATGTTTCGGCGATTTGCGCCTTCCTCAGGTGATAACCAGTACTACAATGAAGTTCACATTATATAGAGGCCAGAGAAATTAGCCCCATTGAAGTCAATTAACAATTAACATTCCACAAATTAACTCCTTCACTTCAAAATAGTCTTACAATAGTCTCTAGCCCGATGCCATGTTAAAAAATACATAATAAAACATATATATATTGATCTCCAATCACAATATGTCAAGAATATATCTATCAAATAAAACGAAAGTGACAAAAATATATATACATCTAAAAATATATATACATATAAAAATATTAAAATATATATAAAAGAATATACCCCTAATCCATGAATAACCTGATATTAGTAATAGTATTTACCCTATAGAGAGGACCATAGTAAAGAATATCTATAGGTATCCCTTTACGAACGCCTTTTCATAGATGTTAAAACCGCATACTCCTTCCATTTTCTATTATATTAGTATTTGTATTTGTTATAACCATAGCCCCATTTCTTTTCTATCAAGACAAACACATACCCTTATCTAACCGTGTTTTCCAGCTTCAGATTCAGTCCTTCAGGGTGGAGACACCCTAACTTAAAAATCCAATAATTCTCCCTGTTCATAAGGGTCCTATACCTGTCCTTAGAGGCCTCATTTATCTGGTCTATTATTGTGACCCTCATTTGTGTAAAATCTTTCTGGTGTTCCATTAAATAGTGCCTAGAAACACTATGGACCAGTACCCCATTTTTAATATTATGCCTGTGTTTATTCAGACGTTGGTGCATTTCTTGAATAGTGCGACCAATGTACTGAAGACCACAGGTGCATTCAAGAAGATAGATTATGCAGGTGGAATGACAATCCAACCTCTGCTTTATCAAAAACGATTCACCCGTGGTCCTGGATACAAAAGTAGTTGCCCCATCATCGATTACCTCACAACATAGACATTTCTTAGATTTGCACTTATAGCAACCTTTAGTCTCATCCGTTGTGATCTCACTTATATGATGGTAAAGGGGTTTATTACTAGGTGCAATCAAGTTTTTTAGGGTACGGTTTCTCCTATAGATAATATCGGGCCTATCAGGCAGAAAATGCCCTAGAATTGGGTCATTTTTAAGAATATACCAATGTCTTCGTAGTAGTCTCGTTAGTGATTTAGTAGATTGACTATAGGTGGTAACTAAACAACAATCTCCAACACCCCTCTCCTCTTTCCCCTGTTGTTCCCCGTCCTGTCGTTGCTCTCTTTTCGTTTCCATTTTTTCTAGGCAGGTGGCTTGTGTTTTGTTTTTACTTTATTGAAAGCATCAATTAGGAGCCTCTCTGGGTACCTTTTTTGTCTGAAACCGCTCCCTAAGAATCCTGGATTCTCCAACGAAATCTTCCTCTCGGCTACAGTTCTTTCTAATTCGCCAGTATTGACCATATGGAACGTTGGATATCCATTTTGGGAGGTGGCCGCTAGTAAAGGATAAGTAGCTATTGACGTCCACACTTTTAAAATGTGTGGACGTTACTAAAGTTTTTTCACCTATCTTCTTAATATTTAAATCAAGGTATTGGATTGCTACCTCTGAAATGGTACTGGTGAATTTAAGACCCCAAGGGTTCTGATTTAGTGTAATAATGAAATCCTCAAGTTCTTTTCGGGTCCCTGACCATATCAGAAAGAGATCATCTATAAATCGTTTATAAAGGGATAGCTTATGTTCTACCATAGAATGGGGGAGAATGAACTGTGTCTCAAAATTACCCATGAATAGATTCGCGTAGCTTGGTGCCACGCGAGTCCCCATGGCACAGCCTTTTATCTGTTTGTACTGCACCCCCTCGAAAGTGAACACATTATTATCCAAAATAAATCCTAACCCTTCCAAGAGAAACATCTTCTGCTCCATTGGTAGGGTATGATCTTGCATCAAATAGAATTCAACCGATTTTAGGCCCAGTTCATGGGGAATATTTGAATAGAGTGCGGTAACGTCAAGTGTGCAAAGAAGACTGTGTTCCTGTATTTCAAAACCCTTCAAAACTTCAATAAGGTGGGTGGAGTCACGAATATAAGACTCTAGACTCCACACATATTTCTGCAGATATAGGTCTATGTAATGGGACAGATTTGCTGTAATAGATTGGATACCCGAAATAATGGGTCTACCAGGGGGATTTTTGATGTCCTTATGAATCTTGGGGAGAAAATAAAAGAAAGGGATTTGATAGTGATGAATATTCAGAAACTGCTTTTCTTCATTTCTTCACAGACTACACAAGTTACAGTCAGTTAACTCCGGTAACACTGAGTCCTCTGCAGCCAGGCTGTCACTCTGAGACCCCTCACTCCTAAGTGTCCTTTCAGGCTGTTCTCTCTCCTGTTCTTGCTCTGGGTTGTATAGCGGCAGCTCGGACCCTTGTGTGTCCTCGTGTTGCTGCTGTGCTTCCAACTCTTTTGTGTTAGGTACTCCAACCTGGAATTAGAGCTCCCCGTCGGTTTGTCTGGGAAGCCGGAATATTGCTTCAGTTCCCCTCAGAGCCGACACTCTGGTGTGTGCCTAGCCTGCAGTAACCCTATCTTCCAAGGCGTTCCCAGGCTCCATCTAACCCGTGTGATTCTAGCCCAAATAGGGAAAACTACTCTGCCGATAGTTGGTCGGTGCTGTCGTGTTCCTCGGACCCGGTGATACCGGTCCGGTCTCTTTCCTCACACTCCCCTGGGATGCTGGCTATGGACGAGCTTTCTCTCCATGGTTTCTGTGACTCTGTGGATTCTGCATCTCCAGGAAGCCAAATCCCACCGGGACGTTTCACTTTCGCTCTGATGTCTGTACCTCTCGGCTCACTCTGGCCTACTAACTCCTTCCTCCTCTTTTCCTCTATTTGTACGATCTGTCACCTGACCTTCCTTCCTTCCCACCCACTTTCTTCTAAACCCACCACCCCTTGCCCGCCTAGAGTCCCGGGCTCCGGGTTTGGTGCCTCCTTTGTGGGTGAGTGTGTCCGTAAGGGTGTTTGGTGTGCAAACTGTCTATCTTCCTGCCTGGCTGCAGTTTCCTATGTGGGCACCCTGGTCGCAGGGGCGCGACATATGGACCACGCTGGGGACTGCAGCAGCATTTTAATTCTCAGACCCTTCATCCTCCCTACTTTAATTTTCTGAGATAATGGCCTTTGGGTTTTCATTGGCTGTAAGCCGTAATCATCAACATTAACATAAATTAACACTTGAAACAGATCACTCTGTTTGTAATGACTCTATCTAATATATGTTTCACTTTTTGTATTGAATTACTGAAATAAATTAAATTTTTGATGATATTCTAATTCATTAAGATGAACCAGTATCTGTCAGCCAAAGGTTGTTATGGCGGCTAATCTGTCTCCTGGCTCCTCAATACACAGGAGCGCTAACTCTGCTGATCTCACCTCTTCTCTGTAACAAAGCTGCTGGTAAACTCCTCTGGCGGCGGCTTATTTAGCAGAGAACAAAAGGATCAACAGTGGGAAACTGGATATTGGACTGTGGACAGAGCCGCTGATATCAGGGAGTTCCACTGTTGTTAGTCTCATGTATGGAGGCCTGAACTCTAGGACTGAACACATCAAGATAATAGAAAATCCCAACAAGGTGGAGAAATTCCCCAATTACCATAACTTTGATTATTTGTTTCTCCCAAAAGTATTGATGAAATCACACATATGAAGATCAGACACACGTGACTTCTTGTTCGCTTATGGGGGATCCCCAGTCAAGCTCACAATTTCGGGTCCTAGGATGAGGAATACATGATGGGAGAACTCCAAAAATTACAAGAAACACATGAAGAATCCTCCATGAAATATTATCTGAGTTACTAACAAAAAACACATATTGGGTGAATATATGTTACACTTACCTCCAGGGATCAGAGCCTTTCTGGAATCATGAGTGGTCAAAATCCTGAAATCATCAGGGTAAAAGCCCGGGTGTCAGGGATTAAAGCCCTCGCATCATCATCAGTCAAACTCCTGGAATAATTGTGGCTGATGTTAATAGCGTCATCCACAGAAGCAAATAGCAAACTCACAAAGAGCAGAACTCCAAGCATCATTGTAGCTGGAGGAGTAAAGCCTTGTGCAGCTCAGAGTCAGTCTATCTAAAGACAATGCTGATGTGACAGCTCACCAGCGATGATCCTGCGATCTCGATCGTTGGTCGGATCGCTGGGACATCGCAGCGTGTAGCCCGGCCTTTATACAGATTCCCATGTAGCCCATATATCACTATAACTATAAGACTTACCGCCATAAGGCTCTCCCAATAACTCCCCAATGGCAGTTATCGCCCGAACTGTTAAAGAGCTGATGATATCTCTCTCCAATCGCATGCCAATCCATGGAATCTAGTGGAAAAAAAAGGTGAAAAACACATCAGATATATACAGCTTTAATATATTCATTAGATGGGGTCACTTTTGTATATTTCTCTGTATGGACATAGATATTAATATTGGAATGGTTAGGCCATACTTACTGTCAGGATTAGCCCCTCTTTCTATATCCGCGTCCTCTTCTCTTGCCATAAATTTCTTTTTCAGCCAACTGTAAAAAGATAAAACAGAAGTGAAATAACATCGTAAATGATATCTATATTCTGCAGAATGTTATAGACATAGATTTTCTTTATCTATCCTTTCTGCAGTCATTTTTGGTATCCATAAAAATCAGCAATTTTCCATTGCGTCCCCAGCAGGTCAGACCCAGTTTATGAGCCGCTAAACATCTACACCTGATCGTACCTTTACTGAATCATGATCCCCTGACAATGTGATATGTCGCAGATCGTTGCGGAATGGCCAGGGACATTTTTCAATCACTGGGCGACCAGCATTGCCGTGTGTGACAGCAGGAGACCAACGATCAACGACCTCCCGGCCGATGCCCAGCGCCGCACAGCACACGCTGGGACATGGTACCCAGGGTAAACATCGGGCAACTAAGCGCAGCACTATGCTTAGTTACGCTGGTGAGTCTGCTTGTGTGACAGCTCACCAGCCTATGATCCTGCGATCTCGATCGTTGGTCGGATCGCTGGGACATCGCAGCGTGTAACCCGGCCTTTATACAGATTCCCATGTAGCCCATGTATCACTATAACTATAAGACTTACCCCCATAAAGCTCCAGCAATTAGTCCACCAAGGACCATTAATGCCCGACCACTTAAAGCGCTGATAATGCTTTCTCCTATTCCATACCAATCAATGGATCCTAGTGGAAAAAAAAGGTGAAAAACACATCAGATATATACAGCTTTAATATATTCATTATATTTTTCAATTAATTTAGTAAAAATAGAACCATTCCTTTGAGTAAGGGGACACATAGACAATATATATAGGTGCATCTCAATTAATTAGAATATCATCAAAAAGTAATTTTTTTTTGTTATTAATTCAATACAAAAAGTGAAACACATATTATATAGAGTCATTACACACAGAGGGATCTATTTCAAGTGTTTATTTCTGTTAATGTTGATGATTATGGCTTACAGTCAATGAAAACCCAAAGGTCATTATCTCAGAAAATTAAAGTAGGGAGGATAAAGGGTTAAAAACCGCTCTGAGACATCAAAGGGTGAATATAATAATGATTTATTAGTCAACGCGTTTCAAGGCTCCCTGGTCCCTTCCTCAGGACAAATCAATATCACATTGCCATGTTTCAGGTTTTTCTGGGAGCCTTGAAACACGTTGACTAATAAATCAATATTCTATGCACCCTTTGATGTCTTGTGGAATATGGCAGCGTGGTTTTTAACCCTTCATCCTCTCTACTCTATATGTGTGGAGCCCAATGGGACGGGGTACTCGGTGCCGGACCGGGGTACTGCTGGGGATGTCACGGAGGTCCTGGTCCGGACCGTGTCCCAGGTTCTCACAACTAAAGGGGTATTTAAAAGGATAATGTTTGTGGTGACGCCACCCACGGGTTGTGGTCAATGATAGGACCACGGCTGCAGCGCTGCTCTGCCAGAAGGATGGATGGATGATGGGGCTGCAGCCAGATGGATGAGCCCGACGTGGGTCGGGCTGCTCCTGGAAGGGTAGAAAGGTATGATAAACAGTTCTGAATACCTAGAAACATACACGGACACTCAGGCAGGGTTCACCGGGTTTACTTGTCAGCTCTTCAAAACAGTTCACAGCAATTCTCAGTACAGTTCTCTACACAAGTTACAGTCAGTTAACTCCGGTAACACTGAGTCCTCTGCAGCCAGGCTGTCACTCTGAGACCCCTCACTCCTTCTAAGTGTCCTTTCAGGCTGTTCTCTCTCCTGTTCTTGCTCTGGGTTGTATAGCGGCAGCTCGGACCCTTGTGTGTCCTCGTGGTTGCTGCTGTGCTTCCAACTCTTTTGTGTTAGGTACTCCAACCTGGAATTAGAGCTCCCCGTCGGTTTGTCTGGGAAGCCGGAATATTGCTTCAGTTCCCCTCAGAGCCGACACTCTGGTGTGTGCCTAGCCTGCAGTAACCCTATCTTCCAAAGCGTTCCCAGGCTCCATCTAACCCGTGTGATTCTAGCCCAAATAGGGAAAACTACTCTGCCGATAGTTGGTCGGTGCTGTCGTGTTCCTCGGACCCGGTGATACCGGTCCGGTCTCTTTCCTCACACTCCCCTGGGATGCTGGCTATGGACGAGCTTTCTCTCCATGGTTTCTGTGACTCTGTGGATTCTGCATCTCCAGGAAGCCAAATCCCACCGGGACGTGTCACTTTCGCTCTGATGTCTGTACCTCTCGGCTCACTCTGGCCTACTAACTCCTTCCTCCTCTTTTCCTCTATTTGTACGATCTGTCACCTGACCTTCCTTCCTTCCCACCCACTTTCTTCTAAACCCACCACCCCTTGCCCGCCTAGAGTCCCGGGCTCCGGGTTTGGTGCCTCCTTTGTGGGTGAGTGTGTCCGTGAGGGTGTTTGGTGTGCAAACTGTCTATCTTCCTGCCTGGCTGCAGTTCCCTATGTGGCCACCCTGGTCGCAGGGGCGCCACATATGCACCACGCTGGGGACTGCAGCAGCATTTTAATTCTCAGACCCTTCATCCTCCCTACTTTAATTTTCTGAGATAATGGCCTTTGGATTTTCATTGGCTGTAAGCCGTAATCATCAACATTAACATAAATTAACACTTGAAACAGATCACTCTGTTTGTAATGACTCTATCTAATATATGTTTCACTTTTTGTATTGAATTACTGAAATAAATTAAATTTTTGATGATATTCTAATTCATTAAGATGAACCAGTATCTGTCAGCCAAAGGTTGTTATGGCGGCTAATCTGTCTCCTGGCTCCTCAATACATAGTAGCGCTAACTCTGCTGATCTCACCTCTTCTGTGTAACAAAGCTGCTGGTAAACTCCTCTGGCGGCGGCTTATTTAGCAGAGAACAAAAGGATCAACAGTGGGAAACTGGACATTGGACTGTGGACAGAGCCGCTGATATCAGGGAGTTCCACTGTTGTTAGAGTTCAGGCCTCCATACATGAGACTAGGACTGAACACATCAAGATAATAGAAAATCCCAACAAGGTGGAGAAATTCCCTTTGATTATTTAATTATTTCTCCCAAAAGTATTGATGAAATCACACATAAGATCAGAAACACGTGACTTCTTTTTCGCTTACGGTGGATCCCCAGTCAAGCTTACAATTTGGGGTCCTAGAATAGGGAATACATGATGGGAGAAAACTCCAAAAATTACAAGTAACACATGAAGAATCCTCCATGAAATATTAACTGAGCTACTAATAAAAACCCCATATTGGGTGAATATATGTTACACTTACCCCCAGGGATCAGAGCTGCACTGGAACCATGAGTGATCAAAGTCCTGGTATTATGATGGATCAAAACACTGGAAGAATCAGGAGTCAAAGCCAGAGAGTCAGGGGTAAAAGTGCTGGTAACAGGGTTCAAGGTGCTGGAATCCTCAGGGGTCAAAGTGCTGGTAACAGGGCCCAAGGTGCTGGAATCCTCAGGTGTCAAAGTGCTGGTAACAGGGTTCAAGGTGCTGGAGTCCTCAGAGGTAAAAGTGCTGGTATCAGGGTTCAAGGTCCAGGCATCCTCAGAGGTAAAAGTGCTGGTAACAGGGTTCAAGGTCCAGGCATCCTCAGAGGTAAAAGTGCTGGTAACAGGGTTCAAGGTCCAGGCATCCTCAGAGGTAAAAGTGCTGGTAACAGGGTTCAAGGTGCTGGCGTCCTCATGGGTCAAAGTGCTGGTATCAGGGACAAAGGTCCAGGCATCCTCAGAGGTAAAAGTGCTGGTATCAGGGTTCAAGGTGCTGGCGTCCTCATGGGTCAAAGTGCTGGTAACAGGGCCCAAGGTGCTGGAATCCTCAGGGGTAAAAGTGCTGACATCAGGGATCAATTCCCTGGAATAACGGCGGCTGATGTTAATAGGAGCGCCATACACAGAAGTGAAGAGCAAGCTCACAAGGATCAGAACTCCAAGCAGCATTGTAGCTGGAGGAGTAAAGCCTTGTGCAGCTCAGTCAGTCTATCTAGACAATGCTGATCTCTGCAGCGTTGAGCCTTATATAGCCACCAAGCTGTGACATCACAATGCGGAACTCTATGACATCACAGGAAGTCACATGACTGTAACTGAAGAGGAAGTAGCTCCATCTATCTTTATGCATATACTAATATTAATAGTCTTGTCTCCTGATCACTGATCAGAATAAAGTATTACACAGGATTCCTGCTGGAATATGACCATCATCAGGGGACAAGAAGTAACCGAAATAGGCAACTGGAGACCTGAAGGATCAGAGGATTTCCTGATGGATCCTGATTGCATGTTAGTCTCATGTATGGAGGCCTGAACTCTAGGACTGAACACATCAAGATAATAGAAAATCCCAACAAGGTGGAGAAATTCCCTTTGATTATTTAATTATTTCTCCCAAAAGTATTGATGAAATCACACATAAGATCAGAAACACGTGACTTCTTTTTCGCTTACGGTGGATCCCCAGTCAAGCTTACAATTTGGGGTCCTAGAATAGGGAATACATGATGGGAGAAAACTCCAAAAATTACAAGTAACACATGAAGAATCCTCCATGAAATATTATCTGAGCTACTAATATAAACCCCATATTGGGTGAATATATGTTACACTTACCCCCAGGGATCAGAGCTGCACTGGAACCATGAGTGATCAAAGTCCTGGTATTATGATGGATCAAAACACTGGAAGAATCAGGAGTCAAAGCCAGAGAGTCAGGGGTAAAAGTGCTGGTAACAGGGTTCAAGGTGCTGGAATCCTCAGGGGTCAAAGTGCTGGTAACAGGGCCCAAGGTGCTGGAATCCTCAGGTGTCAAAGTGCTGGTAACAGGGTTCAAGGTGCTGGAGTCCTCAGAGGTAAAAGTGCTGGTATCAGGGTTCAAGGTCCAGGCATCCTCAGAGGTAAAAGTGCTGGTAACAGGGTTCAAGGTCCAGGCATCCTCAGAGGTAAAAGTGCAGGTATCAGGGTTCAAGGTCCAGGCATCCTCAGAGGTAAAAGTGCTGGTAACAGGGTTCAAGGTCCAGGCATCCTCAGAGGTAAAAGTGCTGGTAACAGGGTTCAAGGTGCTGGCGTCCTCATGGGTCAAAGTGCTGGTATCAGGGACAAAGGTCCAGGCATCCTCAGAGGTAAAAGTGCTGGTATCAGGGTTCAAGGTGCTGGCGTCCTCATGGGTCAAAGTGCTGGTAACAGGGCCCAAGGTGCTGGAATCCTCAGGGTAAAAGTGCTGACATCAGGGATCAATTCCCTGGAATAACGGCGGCTGATGTTAATAGGAGCGCCATGCACAGAAGTGAAGAGCAAGCTCACAAGGATCAGAACTCCAAGCAGCATTGTAGCTGGAGGAGTAAAGCCTTGTGCAGCTCAGTCAGTCTATCTAGACAATGCTGATCTCTGCAGCGTTGAGCCTTATATAGCCACCAAGCTGTGACATCACAATGCGGAACTCGATGACATCACAGGAAGTCACATGACTGTAACTGAAGAGGAAGTAGCTCCATCTATCTTTATGCATATACTAATATTAATAGTCTTGTCTCCTGATCACTGATCAGAATAAAGTATTACACAGGATTCCTGCTGGAATATGACCATCATCAGGGGACAAGAAGTAACCGCAATAGGCAACTGGAGACCTGAAGGATCAGAGGATTTCCTGATGGATCCTGATTGCATGTTAGTCTCATGTATGGAGGCCTGAACTCTAGGACTGAACACATCAAGATAATAGAAAATCCCAACAAGGTGGAGAAATTCCCTTTGATTATTTAATTATTTCTCCCAAAAGTATTGATGAAATCACACATAAGATCAGAAACACGTGACTTCTTTTTCGCTTACGGTGGATCCCCAGTCAAGCTTACAATTTGGGGTCCTAGAATAGGGAATACATGATGGGAGAAAACTCCAAAAATTACAAGTAACACATGAAGAATCCTCCATGAAATATTATCTGAGCTACTAATAAAAACCCCATATTGGGTGAATATATGTTACACTTACCCCAGGGATCAGAGCTGCACTGGAACCATGAGTGATCAAAGTCCTGGTATTATGATGGATCAAAACACTGGAAGAATCAGGAGTCAAAGCCAAGAGTCAGGGTAAAGGCAGGTACAGGGTAAAGTGCTGGTAACAGGGCAAGGTGCTGGAATCCTCAGGTGTCAAAGTGCTGGTAACAGGGTCCAAGGTGCTGGAGTCCTCAGAGGTAAAAGTGCTGGTATCAGGGTTCAAGGTCCAGGCATCCTCAGAGGTAAAAGTGCTGGTAACAGGGTTCAAGGTCCAGGCATCCTCAGAGGTAAAAGTGCTGGTATCAGGGTTCAAGGTCCAGGCATCCTCAGAGGTAAAAGTGCTGGTAACAGGGTTCAAGGTCCAGGCATCCTCAGAGGTAAAAGTGCTGGTAACAGGGTTCAAGGTGCTGGCGTCCTCATGGGTCAAAGTGCTGGTATCAGGGACAAAGGTCCAGGCATCCTCAGAGGTAAAAGTGCTGGTATCAGGGTTCAAGGTGCTGGCGTCCTCATGGGTCAAAGTGCTGGTAACAGGGCCCAAGGTGCTGGAATCCTCAGGGGTAAAAGTGCTGACATCAGGGATCAATTCCCTGGAATAACGGCGGCTGATGTTAATAGGAGCGCCATGCACAGAAGTGAAGAGCAAGCTCACAAGGATCAGAACTCCAAGCAGCATTGTAGCTGGAGGAGTAAAGCCTTGTGCAGCTCAGTCAGTCTATCTAGACAATGCTGATCTCTGCAGCGTTGAGCCTTATATAGCCACCAAGCTGTGACATCACAATGCGGAACTCGATGACATCACAGGAAGTCACATGACTGTAACTGAAGAGGAAGTAGCTCCATCTATCTTTATGCATATACTAATATTAATAGTCTTGTCTCCTGATCACTGATCAGAATAAAGTATTACACAGGATTCCTGCTGGAATATGACCATCATCAGGGGACAAGAAGTAACCGCAATAGGCAACTGGAGACCTGAAGGATCAGAGGATTTCCTGATGGATCCTGATTGCATGTTAGTCTCATGTATGGAGGCCTGAACTCTAGGACTGAACACATCAAGATAATAGAAAATCCCAACAAGGTGGAGAAATTCCCTTTGATTATTTAATTATTTCTCCCAAAAGTATTGATGAAATCACACATAAGATCAGAAACACGTGACTTCTTTTTCGCTTACGGTGGATCCCCAGTCAAGCTTACAATTTGGGGTCCTAGAATAGGGAATACATGATGGGAGAAAACTCCAAAAATTACAAGTAACACATGAAGAATCCTCCATGAAATATTATCTGAGCTACTAATAAAAACCCCATATTGGGTGAATATATGTTACACTTACCCCCAGGGATCAGAGCTGCACTGGAACCATGAGTGATCAAAGTCCTGGTATTATGATGGATCAAAACACTGGAAGAATCAGGAGTCAAAGCCAGAGAGTCAGGGGTAAAAGTGCTGGTAACAGGGTTCAAGGTGCTGGAATCCTCAGGGGTCAAAGTGCTGGTAACGCCAAGGGGAATCCAGGGCAAAGTGTGGTACAGTCAGTGCGAGTCCTCAGAGGTAAAAGTGCTGGTATCAGGGTTCAAGGTCCAGGCATCCTCAGAGGTAAAAGTGCTGGTAACAGGGTTCAAGGTCCAGGCATCCTCAGAGGTAAAAGTGCTGGTATCAGGGTTCAAGGTCCAGGCATCCTCAGAGGTAAAAGTGCTGGTAACAGGGTTCAAGGTCCAGGCATCCTCAGAGGTAAAAGTGCTGGTAACAGGGTTCAAGGTGCTGGCGTCCTCATGGGTCAAAGTGCTGGTATCAGGGACAAAGGTCCAGGCATCCTCAGAGGTAAAAGTGCTGGTATCAGGGTTCAAGGTGCTGGCGTCCTCAGGTCAAAGTGCTGGTAACAGGGCCCAAGGTGCTGGAATCCTCAGGGGTAAAAGTGCTGACATCAGGGATCAATTCCCTGGAATAACGCGGCTGATGTTAATAGGAGCGCCATGCACAGAAGTGAAGAGCAAGCTCACAAGGATCAGAACTCCAAGCAGCATTGTAGCTGGAGGAGTAAAGCCTTGTGCAGCTCAGTCAGTCTATCTAGACAATGCTGATCTCTGCAGCGTTGAGCCTTATATAGCCACCAAGCTGTGACATCACAATGCGGAACTCGATGACATCACAGGAAGTCACATGACTGTAACTGAAGAGGAAGTAGCTCCATCTATCTTTATGCATATACTAATATTAATAGTCTTGTCTCCTGATCACTGATCAGAATAAAGTATTACACAGGATTCCTGCTGGAATATGACCATCATCAGGGGACAAGAAGTAACCGCAATAGGCAACTGGAGACCTGAAGGATCAGAGGATTTCCTGATGGATCCTGATTGCATGTTAGTCTCATGTATGGAGGCCTGAACTCTAGGACTGAACACATCAAGATAATAGAAAATCCCAACAAGGTGGAGAAATTCCCTTTGATTATTTAATTATTTCTCCCAAAAGTATTGATGAAATCACACATAAGATCAGAAACACGTGACTTCTTTTTCGCTTACGGTGGATCCCCAGTCAAGCTTACAATTTGGGGTCCTAGAATAGGGAATACATGATGGGAGAAAACTCCAAAAATTACAAGTAACACATGAAGAATCCTCCATGAAATATTATCTGAGCTACTAATAAAAACCCCATATTGGGTGAATATATGTTACACTTACCCCCAGGGATCAGAGCTGCACTGGAACCATGAGTGATCAAAGTCCTGGTATTATGATGGATCAAAACACTGGAAGAATCAGGAGTCAAAGCCAGAGAGTCAGGGGTAAAAGTGCTGGTAACAGGGTTCAAGGTGCTGGAATCCTCAGGGGTCAAAGTGCTGGTAACAGGGCCCAAGGTGCTGGAATCCTCAGAGGTCAAAGTGCTGGTAACAGGGTTCAAGGTGCAGGAGTCCTCAGAGGTAAAAGTGCTGGTATCAGGGTTCAAGGTCCAGGCATCCTCAGAGGTAAAAGTGCTGGTAACAGGGTTCAAGGTCCAGGCATCCTCAGAGGTAAAAGTGCTGGATCAGGGTTCAAGGTCCAGGCATCTCAGAGGTAAGTGCTGGACAGGGTTCAGTCCAGGCATCCTCAGAGGTAAAAGTGCTGGTAACAGGGTTCAAGGTGCTGGCGTCCTCATGGGTCAAAGTGCTGGTATCAGGGACAAAGGTCCAGGCATCCTCAGAGGTAAAAGTGCTGGTATCAGGGTTCAAGGTGCTGGCGTCCTCATGGGTCAAAGTGCTGGTAACAGGGCCCAAGGTGCTGGAATCCTCAGGGGTAAAAGTGCTGACATCAGGGATCAATTCCTGGAATAACGGCGGCTGATGTTAATAGGAGCGCCATGCACAGAAGTGAAGAGCAAGCTCACAAGGATCAGAACTCCAAGCAGCATTGTAGCTGGAGGAGTAAAGCCTTGTGCAGCTCAGTCAGTCTATCTAGACAATGCTGATCTCTGCAGCGTTGAGCCTTATATAGCCACCAAGCTGTGACATCACAATGCGGAACTCGATGACATCACAGGAAGTCACATGACTGTAACTGAAGAGGAAGTAGCTCCATCTATCTTTATGCATATACTAATATTAATAGTCTTGTCTCCTGATCACTGATCAGAATAAAGTATTACACAGGATTCCTGCTGGAATATGACCATCATCAGGGGACAAGAAGTAACCGCAATAGGCAACTGGAGACCTGAAGGATCAGAGGATTTCCTGATGGATCCTGATTGCATGTTAGTCTCATGTATGGAGGCCTGAACTCTAGGACTGAACACATCAAGATAATAGAAAATCCCAACAAGGTGGAGAAATTCCCTTTGATTATTTAATTATTTCTCCCAAAAGTATTGATGAAATCACACATAAGATCAGAAACACGTGACTTCTTTTTCGCTTACGGTGGATCCCCAGTCAAGCTTACAATTTGGGGTCCTAGAATAGGGAATACATGATGGGAGAAAACTCCAAAAATTACAAGTAACACATGAAGAATCCTCCATGAAATATTATCTGAGCTACTAATAAAAACCCCATATTGGGTGAATATATGTTACACTTACCCCCAGGGATCAGAGCTGCACTGGAACCATGAGTGATCAAAGTCCTGGTATTATGATGGATCAAAACACTGGAAGAATCAGGAGTCAAAGCCAGAGAGTCAGGGGTAAAAGTGCTGGTAACAGGGTTCAAGGTGCTGGTAAGTCCCTCAGGTGGTCAAAGTGCTGGTAACAGGGCTCAAGGTGTGGAGTCCTCAGGTAAATGCTGGTATCAGGTCAAGGTCCAGGATCCTCAGAGGTAAAAGTGCTGGTAACAGGGTTCAAGGTCCAGGCATCCTCAGAGGTAAAAGTGCTGGTATCAGGGTTCAAGGTCCAGGCATCCTCAGAGGTAAAAGTGCTGGTATCAGGGTTCAAGGTCCAGGCATCCTCAGAGGTAAAAGTGCTGGTAACAGGGTTCAAGGTGCTGGCGTCCTCATGGGTCAAAGTGCTGGTATCAGGGACAAAGGTCCAGGCATCCTCAGAGGTAAAAGTGCTGGTATCAGGGTTCAAGGTGCTGGCGTCCTCATGGGTCAAAGTGCTGGTAACAGGGCCCAAGGTGCTGGAATCCTCAGGGGTAAAAGTGCTGACATCAGGGATCAATTCCCTGGAATAACGGCGGCTGATGTTAATAGGAGCGCCATGCACAGAAGTGAAGAGCAAGCTCACAAGGATCAGAACTCCAAGCAGCATTGTAGCTGGAGGAGTAAAGCCTTGTGCAGCTCAGTCAGTCTATCTAGACAATGCTGATCTCTGCAGCGTTGAGCCTTATATAGCCACCAAGCTGTGACATCACAATGCGGAACTCGATGACATCACAGGAAGTCACATGACTGTAACTGAAGAGGAAGTAGCTCCATCTATCTTTATGCATATACTAATATTAATAGTCTTGTCTCCTGATCACTGATCAGAATAAAGTATTACACAGGATTCCTGCTGGAATATGACCATCATCAGGGGACAAGAAGTAACCGCAATAGGCAACTGGAGACCTGAAGGATCAGAGGATTTCCTGATGGATCCTGATTGCATGTTAGTCTCATGTATGGAGGCCTGAACTCTAGGACTGAACACATCAAGATAATAGAAAATCCCAACAAGGTGGAGAAATTCCCTTTGATTATTTAATTATTTCTCCCAAAAGTATTGATGAAATCACACATAAGATCAGAAACACGTGACTTCTTTTTCGCTTACGGTGGATCCCCAGTCAAGCTTACAATTTGGGGTCCTAGAATAGGGAATACATGATGGGAGAAAACTCCAAAAATTACAAGTAACACATGAAGAATCCTCCATGAAATATTATCTGAGCTACTAATAAAAACCCCATATTGGGTGAATATATGTTACACTTACCCCCAGGGATCAGAGCTGCACTGGAACCATGAGTGATCAAAGTCCTGGTATT
Source organism: Allobates femoralis (assembly GCA_033576535.1). Lineage (NCBI taxonomy): Eukaryota > Metazoa > Chordata > Amphibia > Anura > Aromobatidae > Allobates > Allobates femoralis. The sequence continues at coordinate 44,410,293 of JARQOC010000002.1, read as the reverse complement.
ATGATGGATCAAAACACTGGAAGAATCAGGAGTCAAAGCCAGAGAGTCAGGGGTAAAAGTGCTGGTAACAGGGTTCAAGGTGCTGGAATCCTCAGGGTCAAAGTGCTGGTAAGGCCCAAGGTGCTGGAATCCTCAGGTGTCAAAGTGCTGGTAACAGGGTTCAAGGTGCTGGAGTCCTCAGAGGTAAAAGTGCTGGTATCAGGGTTCAAGGTCCAGGCATCCTCAGAGGTAAAAGTGCTGGTAACAGGGTTCAAGGTCCAGGCATCCTCAGAGGTAAAAGTGCTGGTATCAGGGTTCAAGGTCCAGGCATCCTCAGAGGTAAAAGTGCTGGTAACAGGGTTCAAGGTCCAGGCATCCTCAGAGGTAAAAGTGTATTACACAGGATTCCTGCTGGAAAAAGACCATATCGGGGGACAAGAAGTAACCGCAATAGGCAACTGGAGACCTGAAGGTTCAGAGGATTTCCTGATGGATCCTGATTGCATGTTAGTCCCCGGGTAGGGAAAGGGCCGAAACCCTAGGTTAACCCAAAAAAATTTCCAAGTTTAATTTTTTAGAAATCCCAAAAAAGGTAAAATTTCCCGGGGGTTGTTATTTAATTTTTCCCCAAAAAGTATTAAAAAATAAAAATAAGTTAAAAAAACACGTACTTTTTTTTTCCCTTTGGGGGACCCCAAAGTCAGTTTAAAATTTGGGGGCCCTAAAAAGGGAATAATGAGGGGAAAAACTAAAAATTTACAAGTAAACTAAAAACCCCCATAAAAATTTTTCTGGTATTAAAAAAAAAACCCCCATTTGGGAAAAATTTTTAAAAAAATTCCCCGGGTAAAGGTCCCGGAAAACCAGGTGATAAAAGCCCGGGTTTTTAAGGATAAAAACCTAAAGTTTCAGGGTCAAACCAGGGTAAGGGGTTTAAAAGTGCTGGTAACAGGGTTCAAGGTCCAGGCATCCTCAGAGGTAAAAGTGCTGGTATCAGGGTTCAAGGTCCAGGCATCCTCAGAGGTAAAAGTGCTGGTAACAGGGTTCAAGGTCCAGGCATCCTCAGAGGTAAAAGTGCTGGTAACAGGGTTCAAGGTGCTGGCGTCCTCATGGGTCAAAGTGCTGGTATCAGGGACAAAGGTCCAGGCATCCTCAGAGGTAAAAGTGCTGGTATCAGGGTTCAAGGTGCTGGCGTCCTCATGGGTCAAAGTGCTGGTAACAGGGCCCAAGGTGCTGGAATCCTCAGGGGTAAAAGTGCTGACATCAGGGATCAATTCCCTGGAATAACGGCGGCTGATGTTAATAGGAGCGCCATGCACAGAAGTGAAGAGCAAGCTCACAAGGATCAGAACTCCAAGCAGCATTGTAGCTGGAGGAGTAAAGCCTTGTGCAGCTCAGTCAGTCTATCTAGACAATGCTGATCTCTGCAGCGTTGAGCCTTATATAGCCACCAAGCTGTGACATCACAATGCGGAACTCGATGACATCACAGGAAGTCACATGACTGTAACTGAAGAGGAAGTAGCTCCATCTATCTTTATGCATATACTAATATTAATAGTCTTGTCTCCTGATCACTGATCAGAATAAAGTATTACACAGGATTCCTGCTGGAATATGACCATCATCAGGGGACAAGAAGTAACCGCAATAGGCAACTGGAGACCTGAAGGATCAGAGGATTTCCTGATGGATCCTGATTGCATGTTAGTCTCATGTATGGAGGCCTGAACTCTAGGACTGAACACATTCAAGATAATAGAAAATCCCAACAAGGTGGAGAAATTCCCTTTGATTATTTAATTATTTCTCCCAAAAGTATTGATGAAATCACACATAAGATCAGAAACACGTGACTTCTTTTTCGCTTACGGTGGATCCCCAGTCAAGCTTACAATTTGGGGTCCTAGAATAGGGAAACATGATGGGAGAAAACTCCAAAAATTACAAGTAACACATGAAGAATCCTCCATGAAATATTATCTGAGCTACTAATAAAAACCCCATATTGGGTGAATATATGTTACACTTACCCCCAGGGATCAGAGCTGCACTGGAACCATGAGTGATCAAAGTCCTGGTATTATGATGGATCAAAACACTGGAAGAATCAGGAGTCAAAGCCAGAGAGTCAGGGGTAAAAGTGCTGGTAACAGGGTTCAAGGTGCTGGAATCCTCAGGGGTCAAAGTGCTGGTAACAGGGCCCAAGGTGCTGGAATCCTCAGGTGTCAAAGTGCTGGTAACAGGGTTCAAGGTGCTGGAGTCCTCAGAGGTAAAAGTGCTGGTATCAGGGTTCAAGGTCCAGGCATCCTCAGAGGTAAAAGTGCTGGTAACAGGGTTCAAGGTCCAGGCATCCTCAGAGGTAAAAGTGCTGGTATCAGGGTTCAAGGTCCAGGCATCCTCAGAGGTAAAAGTGCTGGTAACAGGGTTCAAGGTCCAGGCATCCTCAGAGGTAAAAGTGCTGGTAACAGGGTTCAAGGTGCTGGCGTCCTCATGGGTCAAAGTGCTGGTATCAGGGACAAAGGTCCAGGCATCCTCAGAGGTAAAAGTGCTGGTATCAGGGTTCAAGGTGCTGGCGTCCTCATGGGTCAAAGTGCTGGTAACAGGGCCCAAGGTGCTGGAATCCTCAGGGGTAAAAGTGCTGACATCAGGGATCAATTCCCTGGAATAACGGCGGCTGATGTTAATAGGAGCGCCATGCACAGAAGTGAAGAGCAAGCTCACAAGGATCAGAACTCCAAGCAGCATTGTAGCTGGAGGAGTAAAGCCTTGTGCAGCTCAGTCAGTCTATCTAGACAATGCTGATCTCTGCAGCGTTGAGCCTTATATAGCCACCAAGCTGTGACATCACAATGCGGAACTCGATGACATCACAGGAAGTCACATGACTGTAACTGAAGAGGAAGTAGCTCCATCTATCTTTATGCATATACTAATATTAATAGTCTTGTCTCCTGATCACTGATCAGAATAAAGTATTACACAGGATTCCTGCTGGAATATGACCATCATCAGGGGACAAGAAGTAACCGCAATAGGCAACTGGAGACCTGAAGGATCAGAGGATTTCCTGATGGATCCTGATTGCATGTTAGTCTCATGTATGGAGGCCTGAACTCTAGGACTGAACACATTAAGATAATAGAAAATCCCAACAAGGTGGAGAAATTCCCTTTGATTAATTATTTCTCCCAAAAGTATTGATGAAATCACACATAAGATCAGAAACACGTGACTTCTTTTTCGCTTACGGTGGATCCCCAGTCAAGCTTACAATTTGGGGTCCTAGAATAGGGAAAACATGATGGGAGAAAACTCCAAAAATTACAAGTAACACATGAAGAATCCTCCATGAAATATTATCTGAGCTACTAATAAAAACCCCATATTGGGTGAATATATGTTACACTTACCCCAGGGATCAGAGCTGCACTGGAACCATGAGTGATCAAAGTCCTGGTATTATGATGGATCAAAACACTGGAAGAATCAGGAGTCAAAGCCAGAGAGTCAGGGGTAAAAGTGCTGGTAACAGGGTTCAAGGTGCTGGAATCCTCAGGGGTCAAAGTGCTGGTAACAGGGCCCAAGGTGCTGGAATCCTCAGGTGTCAAAGTGCTGGTAACAGGGTTCAAGGTGCTGGAGTCCTCAGAGGTAAAAGTGCTGGTATCAGGGTTCAAGGTCCAGGCATCCTCAGAGGTAAAAGTGCTGGTAACAGGGTTCAAGGTCCAGGCATCCTCAGAGGTAAAAGTGCTGGTATCAGGGTTCAAGGTCCAGGCATCCTCAGAGGTAAAAGTGCTGGTAACAGGGTTCAAGGTCCAGGCATCCTCAGAGGTAAAAGTGCTGGTAACAGGGTTCAAGGTGCTGGCGTCCTCATGGGTCAAAGTGCTGGTATCAGGGACAAAGGTCCAGGCATCCTCAGAGGTAAAAGTGCTGGTATCAGGGTTCAAGGTGCTGGCGTCCTCATGGGTCAAAGTGCTGGTAACAGGGCCCAAGGTGCTGGAATCCTCAGGGGTAAAAGTGCTGACATCAGGGATCAATTCCCTGGAATAACGGCGGCTGATGTTAATAGGAGCGCCATGCACAGAAGTGAAGAGCAAGCTCACAAGGATCAGAACTCCAAGCAGCATTGTAGCTGGAGGAGTAAAGCCTTGTGCAGCTCAGTCAGTCTATCTAGACAATGCTGATCTCTGCAGCGTTGAGCCTTATATAGCCACCAAGCTGTGACATACAATGCGGAACTCGATGACATCACAGGAAGTCACATGACTGTAACTGAAGAGGAAGTAGCTCCATCTATCTTTATGCATATACTAATATTAATAGTCTTGTCTCCTGATCACTGATCAGAATAAAGTATTACACAGGATTCCTGCTGGAATATGACCATCATCAGGGGACAAGAAGTAACCGCAATAGGCAACTGGAGACCTGAAGGATCAGAGGATTTCCTGATGGATCCTGATTGCATGTTAGTCTCATGTATGGAGGCCTGAACTCTAGGACTGAACACATTAAGATAATAGAAAATCCCAACAAGGTGGAGAAATTCCCTTTGATTAATTATTTCTCCAAAAGTATTGATGAAATCACACATAAGATCAGAAACACGTGACTTCTTTTTCGCTTACGGTGGATCCCCAGTCAAGCTTACAATTTGGGGTCCTAGAATAGGGAAACATGATGGGAGAAAACTCCAAAAATTACAAGTAACACATGAAGAATCCTCCATGAAATATTATCTGAGCTACTAATAAAAACCCCATATTGGGTGAATATATGTTACACTTACCCCCAGGGATCAGAGCTGCACTGGAACCATGAGTGATCAAAGTCCTGGTATTATGATGGATCAAAACACTGGAAGAATCAGGAGTCAAAGCCAGAGAGTCAGGGGTAAAAGTGCTGGTAACAGGGTTCAAGGTGCTGGAATCCTCAGGGGTCAAAGTGCTGGTAACAGGGCCCAAGGTGCTGGAATCCTCAGGTGTCAAAGTGCTGGTAACAGGGTTCAAGGTGCTGGAGTCCTCAGAGGTAAAAGTGCTGGTATCAGGGTTCAAGGTCCAGGCATCCTCAGAGGTAAAAGTGCTGGTAACAGGGTTCAAGGTCCAGGCATCCTCAGAGGTAAAAGTGCTGGTATCAGGGTTCAAGGTCCAGGCATCCTCAGAGGTAAAAGTGCTGGGATCAGGGTTCAAGGTCCAGGCATCCTCAGAGGTAAAAGTGCTGGTAACAGGGTTCAAGGTGCTAGCGTCCTCATGGGTCAAAGTGCTGGTATCAGGGACAAAGGTCCAGGCATCCTCAGAGGTAAAAGTGCTGGTATCAGGGTTCAAGGTGCTGGCGTCCTCATGGGTCAAAGTGCTGGTAACAGGGCCCAAGGTGCTGGAATCTCAGGGGTAAAAGTGCTGACATCAGGGATCAATTCCCTGGAATAACGGCGGCTGATGTTAATAGGAGCGCCATGCACAGAAGTGAAGAGCAAGCTCACAAGGATCAGAACTCCAAGCAGCATTGTAGCTGGAGGAGTAAAGCCTTGTGCAGCTCAGTCAGTCTATCTAGACAATGCTGATCTCTGCAGCGTTGAGCCTTATATAGCCACCAAGCTGTGACATCACAATGCGGAACTCGATGACATCACAGGAAGTCACATGACTGTAACTGAAGAGGAAGTAGCTCCATCTATCTTTATGCATATACTAATATTAATAGTCTTGTCTCTGATCACTGATCAGAATAAAGTATTACACAGGATTCCTGCTGGAATATGACCATCATCAGGGGACAAGAAGTAACCGCAATAGGCAACTGGAGACCTGAAGGATCAGAGGATTTCCTGATGGATCCTGATTGCATGTTAGTCTCATGTATGGAGGCCTGAACTCTAGGACTGAACACATTAAGATAATAGAAAATCCCAACAAGGTGGAGAAATTCCCTTTGATTAAATTATTTCTCCCAAAAGTATTGATAAATCACACATAAGATCAGAAACACGTGACTTCTTTTTCGCTTACGGTGGATCCCCAGTCAAGCTTACAATTTGGGGTCCTAGAATAGGGAATAACATGATGGGAGAAAACTCCAAAAATTACAAGTAACACATGAAGAATCCTCCATGAAATATTATCTGAGCTACTAATAAAAACCCCATATTGGGTGAATATATGTTACACTTACCCCAGGGATCAGAGCTGCACTGGAACCATGAGTGATCAAAGTCCTGGTATTATGATGGATCAAAACACTGGAAGAATCAGGAGTCAAAGCCAGAGAGTCAGGGGTAAAAGTGCTGGTAACAGGGTTCAAGGTGCTGGAATCCTCAGGGGTCAAAGTGCTGGTAACAGGGCCCAAGGTGCTGGAATCCTCAGGTGTCAAAGTGCTGGTAACAGGGTTCAAGGTGCTGGAGTCCTCAGAGGTAAAAGTGCTGGTATCAGGGTTCAAGGTCCAGGCATCCTCAGAGGTAAAAGTGCTGGTAACAGGGTTCAAGGTCCAGGCATCCTCAGAGGTAAAAGTGCTGGTATCAGGGTTCAAGGTCCAGGCATCCTCAGAGGTAAAAGTGCTGGTAACAGGGTTCAAGGTCCAGGCATCCTCAGAGGTAAAAGTGCTGGTAACAGGGTTCAAGGTGCTGGCGTCCTCATGGGTCAAAGTGCTGGTATCAGGGACAAAGGTCCAGGCATCCTCAGAGGTAAAAGTGCTGGTATCAGGGTTCAAGGTGCTGGCGTCCTCATGGGTCAAAGTGCTGGTAACAGGGCCCAAGGTGCTGGAATCCTCAGGGGTAAAAGTGCTGACATCAGGGATCAATTCCCTGGAATAACGGCGGCTGATGTTAATAGGAGCGCCATGCACAGAAGTGAAGAGCAAGCTCACAAGGATCAGAACTCCAAGCAGCATTGTAGCTGGAGGAGTAAAGCCTTGTGCAGCTCAGTCAGTCTATCTAGACAATGCTGATCTCTGCAGCGTTGAGCCTTATATAGCCACCAAGCTGTGACATTACAATGCGGAACTCGATGACATCACAGGAAGTCACATGACTGTAACTGAAGAGGAAGTAGCTCCATCTATCTTTATGCATATACTAATATTAATAGTCTTGTCTCCTGATCACTGATCAGAATAAAGTATTACACAGGATTCCTGCTGGAATATGACCATCATCAGGGGACAAGAAGTAACCGCAATAGGCAACTGGAGACCTGAAGGATCAGAGGATTTCCTGATGGATCCTGATTGCATGTTAGTCTCATGTATGGAGGCCTGAACTCTAAGACTGAACACATCAAGATAATAGAAAATCCCAACAAGGTGGAGAAATTCCCTTTGATTATTTAATTACTTCTCCCAAAAGTATTGATGAAATCACACATAAAATCAGAAACACGTGACTTCTTTTTCGCTTACGGTGGATCCCAGTCAAGCTTACAATTTGGGGTCCTAGAATAGGGAATACATGATGGGAGAAAACTCCAAAAATTACAAGTAACACATGAAGAATCCTCCATGAAATATTATCTGAGCTACTAATAAAAACCCCATATTGGGTGAATATATGTTACACTTACCCCCAGGGATCAGAGCTGCACTGGAACCATGAGTGATCAAAGTCCTGGTATTATGATGGATCAAAACACTGGAAGAATCAGGAGTCAAAGCCAGAGAGTCAGGGGTAAAAGTGCTGGTAACAGGGTTCAAGGTGCTGGAATCCTCAGGGGTCAAAGTGCTGGTAACAGGGCCCAAGGTGCTGGAATCCTCAGGTGTCAAAGTGCTGGTAACAGGGTTCAAGGTGCTGGAGTCCTCAGAGGTAAAAGTGCTGGTATCAGGGTTCAAGGTCCAGGCATCCTCAGAGGTAAAAGTGCTGGTAACAGGGTTCAAGGTCCAGGCATCCTCAGAGGTAAAAGTGCTGGTATCAGGGTTCAAGGTCCAGGCATCCTCAGAGGTAAAAGTGCTGGTAACAGGGTTCAAGGTCCAGGCATCCTCAGAGGTAAAAGTGCTGGTAACAGGGTTCAAGGTGCTGGCGTCCTCATGGGTCAAAGTGCTGGTATCAGGGACAAAGGTCCAGGCATCCTCAGAGGTAAAAGTGCTGGTATCAGGGTTCAAGGTGCTGGCGTCCTCATGGGTCAAAGTGCTGGTAACAGGGCCCAAGGTGCTGGAATCCTCAGGGGTAAAAGTGCTGACATCAGGGATCAATTCCCTGGAATAACGGCGGCTGATGTTAATAGGAGTGCCATGCACAGAAGTGAAGAGCAAGCTCACAAGGATCAGAACTCCAAGCAGCATTGTAGCTGGAGGAGTAAAGCCTTGTGCAGCTCAGTCAGTCTATCTAGACAATGCTGATCTCTGCAGCGTTGAGCCTTATATAGCCACCAAGCTGTGACATCACAATGCGGAACTCGATGACATCACAGGAAGTCACATGACTGTAACTGAAGAGGAAGTAGCTCCATCTATCTTTATGCATATACTAATATTAATAGTCTTGTCTCCTGATCACTGATCAGAATAAAGTATTACACAGGATTCCTGCTGGAATATGACCATCATCAGGGGACAAGAAGTAACCGCAATAGGCAACTGGAGACCTGAAGGATCAGAGGATTTCCTGATGTAACCCTGCTGTCCTGGGCCAGAGTGGGGACTGCCAGAGCCAGGGCATGGTGAAGCTGGCAGGTGTATGGGGCACTGCTGGCCCCACACACCCCCAGGGCCAGGGAGATAAGAGTGTGCACATGGTGTGGAGGGGGTCCCGGACCCCCCCCCCCCCTTCCCCCTCACAGGGGGATAAGAGTCTGTGGAGATGGTGTGGTCAGAAAGCAGCACTTACCATATTTTTTGGCTTTATGAGTCGCTCCCCAAATTTGGTCAAGGAAAAGACAGAAAAAAAAGATTGTTAATGTTAAATGTGTCCGTCTTATAATGCCAGTGTCCGTCTTACGTCTTACATACAGCATATATGTCCCATGGTATATATGAACCCGCCATGGGTTACCAAGGAGGAAAAAGGGGGTTTGGGAAAGGTTGTGGTGGTGCAGGAAGCAGGTTTGCATGGACCATAGGGGGAGGGGGGTCAATCTGCGGGCCCAGAGCTGCGGGGGTGTCGTGGCCATTTTGAATGTGCCTGCAGGCATTGCCAAGCTGTGGCCCAGCCTCTATCGTCCAGACTTCTAGAAAATGGCTGCTGAGGCGGTGTATGTGCAGATGAAGATCTGCAGCCATTTTTGTAAGCTTGTGACTCCTGCAGAGCACGGCTCACCCCTAGTCAAATTTGGGGGAGGGTCCATCATGCTTTGGGGCTGTGTGGCCAATGACGGCACCGGGAATCTTGTTAAAGTTGAGGGTCGCATGGATTCCACTCAGTATCAGCAGATTCTTGAGAATAATGTTCAAGAATCAGTGTCAAAGTTGATGTTATGTCGGGGATGGATCTTTCAGCAAGAGAATGATCCAAAACACCGCTCCAAATCTACTCAGGCATTCATGCAGAGGAGCAATTACAATGTTCTGAAATGGCCATCACAGTCCCCAGAACTCAATATCATTGAACATCTGTGGGATGTTTTGAAGCGGGCTGTCCATGCTCCGCGACCATCAAACTTAACTGAACTGGAATTGTTTTGTAAAGAGGAATTTGTCAAAAATACCTTCATCCAGGATCCAGGAACTCATTAACAGCTACAGGAAGCCACTAGAGGCAAAAGGTGGATCTACTAAATATTAATGTCACTTTTCTGTTGAGGTGCCCATACTTTTGCACCTGTCAATTTTTGAAATAATGCTTATTTCAAATTTTTGGTTTGTACAATAAACCTCATTTCAATCCTGAAATATTACTGTGTCCATCAGGTGTTACATATATCACACTTAAATAGCTGTTGCAAAAAAACAATTATAAAAAAAAAAAAAAAAGAGTAAGATTAAGAGGGGTGCCCAAACTTTTTCATATGACTGTAATTTATTTTACTATATAGTATACAGGAAAATGGGAAAAATATTCCTAGTGCGGCGAAATTGCAAACAAAAATGCAATTACACTTGTGTTTTTGAATTTTTTTATTCACCATGATCACTATATGGTAAAACTAACGTGTCAGTATGAGTCCTCGGACCATTACGAGTTCTTAGATATCAAACATGTATATTTTTACCTAAGTGGTGAAAAAAAAATGTAGAAGTTTGTAAAGAAAATAAATTGCACTTTTGCGCCATTTTCCGCGGCCCGTAGCGTCCTCATTTTTCGGGATCTGGAGCTGTGTGATGGCTTATTTCTTATTTATTTGATACAATTTTTTGGTAGATGCAATGTTTTCATCGCTTGTTATTGCATTTTATTGCAATGTTGTGGTGACGCAGTTTATAGCTCTGATTGAATTGATTTTATATGTTGATAGATCTTTCATTTCTGAAAGTAGTGATTCCAAATATGTGTGTGTTATAATTTTTTTAATAGTTTTATTTTCAATGAAGCAAAAGGGGGGTGATTTTTTTAACTTATTTTTAAAAACTTTTTTATTTTTTATTTTACGCTGCCCCCTAGGGGCCTCAGCACTGTACACTCTGAATGCTTCTCACAGAAGAGCTGCTACATGTCTGTGCATAGGATAAATAATCACTTTCGCCCAGTGCCGGCATCTACAGGTAGTGATCCCCTTTATATTTTTCACTCTTTGCTTCATTGCAATAGGTAAATTCAAAAAAGTTCATTTTTTTTCTCATTAATCTCTGCACCCCATCTATACTGAAAAAAAAACAAATGTAGATATTTGTGCTAATTTATTAAAAAAGAAAAACTGAAATATCACATGGTCATAAGTATTCAGACCCTTTGCTCAGTATTGAATATTTGCACCTTTTGAGCTAGTACAGCCATGAGTCATCTTGGGAATGATGCAACAAGTTTTTCACCCCTGGATTTGGGGATTCTCTGCCATTCCTCCTTCCAGATCCTCTCCAGTTCCATCAGGTTGGATGGTGAACGTTGGTGGACAGCCATTTTCAGGTCTCTGCAGAGACGCCCAATCGGGTTTGTTAGGGCTGTGGCTGGGCCAGTCAAGAATGGTCAGAGATGTTCTGAAGCCACACCTTTGTTATTTTAGCTGAGTGCTTAGGGTCATTATCTTGTTGGAAGGTGAACCTTCAGCCAAGTCTGAGGTCTAGAGCACTCTGCAAAAGGTTTTCATCCAGGATATCTCTGTACTTGGCTGCATTCATGTTTCCTTCAATTGCAACCAGTCGTCCTGTTCCTGCAGCTTAAAAACAACCCCATAGCATGATGCTGCCACCACCATGTTTCACTGTTGGGATTGTATTGGGCTGGTGATGAGCAGTACCTGGTTTTCTTCACACATACTGCTTAGAAATATTACCAAAAAGTTCTATCTTCGTTTCATCAGACAGAGAATCTTATTTCTCATTCCGTAGTTTGCAGGCTTCCATATGTTTTGCACTGAGGAGAGGCTTCCATCGGTCCATTCTGCCATAAAGGCCCGACTGGTGGAGGGCTGCAGTGATAGTAGACTTTATGGAGCTTTCTCCCATCTCCCAACTGCATCTCTGGAGCTCAGCCACAGTGATCTTGGGGTTCTTCTTTACCTCTCTCACCAAGGCTCTTCTCCCACGATTGCTCAGTTTGGCTGGACAGCCAGGTCTAGGCAGACTTCTGTTGGTCCAAACCTCTGCCATTTAAGGATTATGGAGGCTACTGTGCTCTTAGGAACCTTGAGTCCTGCAGAAATTATTTTATAACCTTGGCCAGATCTGTACCTTGCCATATTTCTGTCTCTGAGCTCCTTGGGCAATTCCTTTGACCTCATGGTTCTCATTTGGCTTGACATGCACTGTGAGGTCTTATATAAACACGTGTGTGCCTTTCCAAATCAAGTCCTATCAGTTTAATTACGGAAAGAAAATATAGCAGTCTATGGAGCACTAGGGCAAGGAATAAAATTACAGCAATTGTAAGGTGACAAACCTTTATTAAAACATTTTGCTCTACAATGCGTTTCGGTAGCACCTTGCTACCTTCAACAGGTGATACCTGATGAAGCCGCTAACGAAACGCATTGTGAAGCAAAATGTTTTAATAAAAAGTTTGTAACCTTACAAATTCTGTAATTTTATTCCTTGCTCTAGCATTACATGGACCGCTATATTTTCTTTCTGTTTCCACGTCCCATCCGAGGGTATGCGGCAGGAGCAGTTCTGGGTGTGCACTTCTTCCCTCCCTTGCTTGTGACCCCATGGTCTGAATAAAAGCCGTATGAACACTTTACCTGTTGAGTGCCACATCTTTACATCCTGATTTACCCTCTACTATGCAGAGCAACCCCGGGTTTTTCAAAGCCATTTGTCCAAGGCGTGCATAGCAAGCTGCAGCATGTCAGTGCCCGGTTTTCACCTATTTTGAATCTGTGGCTCCCTGCTCACGCAGGGAACCACAGATCTCTCTAATGCACAGCTGGGTTTCCACAGCAGGTACCTACTACAAACAACACCTTTCACCCCGGCACAGTAGGGGGAGCCCAACTTGCTGCCCTTAGGCAGGATCCCCTATATACACTGCTGCTGGGGAGGAGCTAGTCAGAGTGTGTGCAGCTGCTAGAAGAGCTGGAAGGAAGTCCTGGTGGTCGGCGCTGCATTCAGGCCCGAGCCAGTGAATCGGAGTGGCCCTTCGGCATCCCACAAGCCTAAGTGGGACTGAAGGCCTGGTACCCGAGTACCCCATGTCCTGGGGCTCGACATATCTTCTCTGGCGTCACAAACAGGATCTTGTGCCCGGTATTACCGGGTACTGTGTGCCGTTTTATTGACTTTATTAAGTGACTGTTTAAACTACGCCGCCATTACTGCGCGGAAGAGCGGAAAGAAAGGGGGCGTGCCAGCCTGCAGAGCGTGAAACTGAAACCCGCCCCTCGCTCAGCCGAGCATTTCCGAGCGCCGCGTCCTAGTCCGGAAACTCCCGAATTGTTTAACTCTTCAACAACTGGCTGTAATTCACTAGGGGGAACTCCAACATGTCGGCCTCTTTCAGCGACGACGACGCTTCATACGCTGATTCGCAGAATTACACGGAAGGACTCATGGCTGCCTCCGGTAGCACTTCCAGCACCTCCGGCGCTCCGGGTATAGTCGCCCTGATATGTCATTTCCATACATCCCGAGGGCCAAGTGGTTGCCCCAGTATGACGGCCGCCCTGATACGCTGGACGAGTTCAAGAGAAAGATCAATGGCGTCCTTGATATGTATACCATGACCGGCCAACAACGAGCTGCTGTGGTACTCGGACAGTTAACTGGCGCAGCCGAGAAAGAAAGTGTGTCCTGGTCTGCTACGGATCGCAAATCCACCTCTGCTATATTTAATAAACTGAGAGCTACCTTTGAGGAGTGTAATGAGGCTGATATACGCATGCACTTCCATCACTGCTACCAGAGGCCGGGAGATGACATAAGAGCTTATGCCTGGCGCCTGGAAGAAGCACTGCGCGCCCTTATACATGTGTGCCCCGCCAGTGCACAGGATGAGAACAAGCTCCTCATTGAACAGTTCACGCGGGGACTGCTATCCCCTGAGGACAGTAAAAACATACGTTGGTGGTCATTGAGCAACCTAGATGCTGACTTTAACACCCTGAAAGAGATGGTCATTAAAGGGTTAAAGCCAGTAGAGACCCATGAAGCTGCAATTAAACGGTGGTGCAACGGTGAGGTGCAGGCTACTCCAAAACCAGTACCCGTGTCTGCAGCCACGCACAATGTTCAGTCTGTGCAGCCTGACAAATATGATTCCCTGCGGGCTGAGATACGTGCTGAAATGCACGAGATAAGCAGAAACATCTCCAAGCTGATGGACGCTATGCAGTTGCAGCAAAGCAATCAACAGCCAGCACCAAGACCCCAAGCCAAACCTCAGCCGCTGATTCAACTTACCGACAACCTGGAAGATGTCCCCTGGATGTGAAGGAAGCAAGCTGCAGCGTACAGAGGAAGACCCACCAACCGCTACAGCTCCACTGGGGAGCCCATCTGCCGTCGCTAAAACCACACCAGCCACCTCGCCAGGAGCTGTCCTTTAAACGGGCAATCCCTGGGGGCCGAGACCAAACCTCAGGAGTAGATCAACAGGGCCCAGCCACATGGTACAAGACCTTCATCGGGCAGAGGCCGCTTCTGTCCATTGTACTGGATGGCATCCCGACACCTGCTCTACTGGATACCGGGTCACAGGTGACCACCATCCCCTATATCCTTTATAAAAAGTATTGGGCTGATGCAGAACTGAAACAGCCTGAAATAGACCTTGTCCTTCATGCATCTAATGGTGAAACAATCACTGTGATGGGGGTTAGAGAAGAGCTCATAAAGGTGGGGAGGGTGGAATTACAGAACCAAGGGGTCCTTGTAGTAGCAGAAGCCAGTAATGCAAATGATCCTTATATTATACTGGGTACAAATGTTGTTAGCAATTGCATGGAGGAAGTTTTGTCTTTGCTTCAACAGATCGCAGACACTGCCAGACCTGGCCAGAGGAAGGTTCTCCGCGTGAGATCAGAGCCATCCTGCACCAGCAACAGGTAACAATTACAGGTGGCGAAATTGGTACAGCACGGGTGACAGACCCAGCTAATACAGACACAATGTGAATAGGGGTATAGCAATCACTGCTATAGATACAATGCAAAATGGAAGACTTACAATTGTAACTTATAAGGCATATAAACCCATACATTTTACACCCCACCATTAGTCACAGTGTTAGGACCCGGAAAAACGGAAGGACCTTGGCGCTGGTTTCCGGGCACTCCGCAGTAGCTACTGCTGAAGCTAAGTCTTCCATTTTGCATTGTATCTAGAGCAGTGATTGCTATACCCCTATTCACATTGTGTCTGTATTAGCTGTGCAGTCCAGCCACTGCTGGCACTCATTTAAGTGCATATAGTGTTTAGTGTCACAGCAGATTACTCCCTTATATTAAATGTTTTTTTTCTGCTTGCACCTACACTTAGAGGTTGATGCCAGTCATTCACGTTATTTAGTTACAATTGTATTTTTTGACTGAGCTCCCTCCTTATCCCCCTTCCCCCGCCCGGTGACTAGCTGAGGTCTCCATTTTGTCTGAGTCTGACACATACTTTTCTTGTTTTTAATCAGAACAGAGGCATATAAACCCATACATTTTACACCCCACCATTAGTCATAGTGTTAGGACCCGGAAAAACGGAAGCACCTTGGCGCTGGTTTCCGGGCACTCCGCAGTAGCTACTGCTGAAGCTAAGTCTTCCATTTTGCATTGTATCTAGAGCAGTGATTGCTATACCCCTATTCACATTGTGTCTGTATTAGCTGTGCAGTCCAGCCACTGCTGGCACTCATTTAAGTGCATATAGTGTTAAGTGGGACTGAAGGCAGGGAGCGAGGAACAGAGAAGGGAGCGAGGAACTTGAGAGAGTTCGTCCCAGGAGATACGCCGGATATTGGGGATCCGCCCTGTGGGGAACTATAGGCCCACAGAAAACACTGTCGCACTGTGGGAGCTTCAGCTACCCGGTGTCCCAGGTGGGTCAAGAGAGGGAGCCAGGCACAGCAGGCCAGCCGCAGTGTCCAGAGAGGGTCATCCCGGAGACCGCACAGGAGGAGAGAGAGACCGGCAATGGAAGAGAGTGGGGGCAAGTCAGGCTACAGCAGGCTGTGCTTCAGAAACTACACAAAGCAGAGGAGACCTTATACCCACTTGCTGTGGGAACCCATTGTGCAACCCTGTCACCCGTTGGTGCCCTGGACATATTTACCTGCAAGACATCAGAAAAAGGTAAAAGAGACTTGGCTGTGTGCATTCTTCCTTTCTACTCCCAGCATCCTCTATAGACTATTCCAACTCTCCCTATACCATCTCGGCTCCACTACAACCTGCTTTCCCTCACCACGCTGCCCCGGAGGTCCCAGTCCTGGCTGCGAAGGACTACACCATCTCAGCCGCAATACCTCCGACCTCCGGAGGTCTGTGGCGGCGCTGGTGACATCTCACTAGGTACTGCAGGTGGCGTCACGACAACTATAAACTTGTAAATAATCCCCTCTACATAATCTCCCCTTTTGAAGTGTCACCCAGGACACGGGATCAGGCGCGGCCGCCATTCCCCGTGACAAAGTTAAACCCTTTTGCCGCCTGGTACCCAAGTACCCCACGTCCAGGGGCTCGACAAATCCACAGCTGACTATATAATATTGGTCATAATACAGACCCCCATATTTCAGTTATGTGTAAAGTGCCAAAATCGTGCAGCTGTAGTTTACTGAGTATCCTTAAAAATACAGATGACTCACCCTGTGTAACGGAATCAATATACATGCCATTCTCAGCGTATAGCATAATCCACTGCGAATGACAAAAATCAATTGATCCTATATAGGGAAGATGGTGTCTCACGGTCCGCGCTGCTGTCTCAATGGAATCACAAGGAATGGATGTCTCCAAGAAGTCACAAGGAAGGCAAGGTTCCAAAGTAATGATCTCCTTTATTCACCTAATAATTAAGACTACAGCGCGGACCGTGACACACCATCTTCCCTATATAGGAGCGTTTTTCCACGTACGAGTGGTTGGTGGAGGTCCTGCAGCAGCTATAAACCGAAGGGTTATAAACCAGTTGTGGGTCACACAACTGGACCAGGTGAGTGTACACCTATTGATGTACTCACACAAACAGTGTCACTAGTGATAGGGCACTATTGCCCCTCTTGTCTCCCCACTTTTTTGTAAAAATCAATTGATGGCTATTGGTTAACCCGAGCGCCCTCCAGCGCATGCAGGAGGAGCCGGAGATGCCATCTTTATCCACTGAAACATTGTCACATGGATCCTTAAAATCCACCACTTACCTTCTCTTACTGGAATGCAGCCCATGAGAATATATATATATATATATATATATATATATATATATATATATATATATATATATATACCGTATATACTCGTGTATAAGCCGAGTTTTTCAGCACAAAAATTGTGCTGAAAAGTGCCCCCCTCGGCTTATACACGAGTCACTATACGGCTGAGTGTGGGGAGCTCATTGTCCGGGGGCTGTATCAGGCAGGGGCCGCTCATTAGTGCAATGCAATATGCACTGCATCCCCCTGTCCATCAGCGGCAGGGGGAGCTGTGCTTATTACATTGCCCTCCCCCAGTAATATATACAGGCCCCCCGCTCCCCCCCCCCGTAGTATATACAGGCCCCCCGCTCCCTCCCCGTAGTATATACAGGCCCCCCGCACTCTCCCCGTAGTATATACAGGCCCCCCGCACTATATACAGGCCCCCCCGCACTATATACAGGCCCCCCCCGTTTCCCCCCCCAGTGGTACACAGGCCCCCGGTTGCAGCCGCACACCTGTAAAAGAATCGCTTTCATACTTACCCTCCTCGCTGTTACCCGCGCTCCTCCGGTCTCCTTCCCACTTCTACCCGGCGGCCGGCGCATCCACAATGACGTCATTGTGCGCGGTCACATGATGCCGGGTAGAAGCGGGAAGGAGACGAGGACGCGCGATCACAGCGAGGAGGGTAAGTATGAAAGCTATTCTTTTACAGGTGTGCGGCTGCAACCGGGGGCCTGTGTACCACTGGGGGGGGAAACAAGGGGCCTGTATATAGTGCGGGGGCCTGTATATACTACGGGGAGGGAGCGGGGGGCCTGTGTACGTGTACCACTGGGGGGGAAAAAGGGGGGCCTGTATATAGTGCAGGGGGGCCTGTAGATACTGCGGGGGGCCTGTATATACAACTGGGGGTCTGTATATACAACTGGGGACCTGTATATATCACTGGGGGGCTGTATATATCACTGGGGGGCTGTAACCTCTGATGGGGGCCTGTATATACCACTAATGGGGGGCTGCTGTATACCTCTGGGGCTGCTGTATATACTGCTGGGGCCTGTATATATCACTTGGGGGGCTGTAACCTCTGATGGGGGGCCTGTATATACCACTAATGGGGAGGCTGCTGTATACCACTGGGGCTGCTGTATATACTGCTGGGGCCTGTATATAGCACTGGGAAGGCTGCTGTATATACTGCTGGGGCCTGTATATACCACTGGGGAGGCTGCTGTATACCACTGGGGCTGCTGTATGTACTGCTGGGGCCTGTATATAGCACTGGGGAGGCTGCTGTATATACTGCTGGGGCCTGTATATACCACTGGGGAGGCTGCTGTGTACCACTGGGGCTGCTGTATATACTGCTGGGGCCTGTATACTACCACTGGGGAGGCTGCTGTATACTACCACTGGGGAGGCTGCTGTATACTACCACTGGGGGGCCTGTATACCACACTGCTGGGGGCTGTATACCTGTGCTGGGGTCCACCTTCGGCTTATACACGAGTCAATGGGTTTTCCCAGGTTTTGGGGGCAAAAGTAGGGGGGTCGGCTTATACACGGGTCGGCTTATACACGAGTATATACGGTATATATTATATTAAATATAAATACACACTGTATATACTTGTTTTATCATACACGAGTTTAATTCCTTTGTGTGTATTGGAACTCCAGAGATCTTGATGATGCTTTGTCGACAGTGTGCAGCATAATAATGAAATGTTGATTTAAATAGAAAACACCGGGCACTAGTGGGTCTTCACGGGTCTAATGATTGGGCTCCTGAATCTCCAGACCTTGGGAGGTGCTCTTGCCAGAAACACAGTTTTCAGTATAAAAAGAGAAACAATGACGGCACTCACCCTTCTGAGTTCTTCGCAGTGCTCTTTATTTTTTCATCTAGGCGAGGCCTCTCCTCCCTCCCCTGCACTACTGTAATCCCATTCCTAGATGGAAAAATAAAGAGCACTGTGAAGAAAGAAAGGGTGAGTGCCATCATTGTTTCTCTTTTTTTTTTCTGTAAATATATTTATTAAAGTTTCAAACAAGCATAACAATAGAAATAACCAGTACAGAATCCAGATCCTAGTACAGTGGCATATTACAGCTGTAAGAAATCAGGTACAAAGGGACACCAGTAAAACCTCCAACAAGAGAATGCATGTTTCATTACCTGAAAATCACGCCTGGATCAAAACTTAGAAAACACACACAGCCAATGAGAAATGTATACACGGAGACATAAGAAGGGAGAACAAAAAAAGAGAAAAATTAGAAAGGGGTAGGAGGGGTAAGAGGGGGGGGGAATGGGAAAGACCCAGCAGTCTAGACGCCCAGGTGTTGGAAATTACGAGTAGGTGCGCAACCAAGTCAAGAACCCCTGGCCCTCCTTAAAGGATTGCCAGAGGAACCAAGTGCACCCCTGTTCATACCCAGCGTCACTATCTCCCGTTGCAAGCGATTCCATACGGTGCAACCTATCCATTTCAGATATCCATTCCACTGTAGAGGGGACCTCAGTGGACCTCCAGTGTCGGGGAATAACTGCCCTGGCAGCTATTAGGCAGAACCTCAGAATCCCCTTTTTGATGGAGGTTATCGAGCCGGGTATCAGAGATAACAGAGCTAATTGTGGAGAGGGTTCATGGCGGACCCCAGTCATTAGATGGAAGGCATCGAAAACCGAGGCCCAGAAGGGTTGCAGGAGATCGCAGGACCACCAGACATGAAGCATAGAGCCCACAGCAGAACCGCATCTCCAGCAAGTGTCTGAGACTTCCGGATTAATCCTGTGGAGCAGGGTAGGGCATCTGTACCAACGCGTCAGCAGTTTATAATTTCTCTCTTGCGCTTGACTAGACATTGTCATCTTGTGCACAAGAGTAAAAATTTTTAAGCTGTCTGCCTCAGAAAAGGTGATCCCCAGATCTCTCTCCCAAGCCTCCATAAATCCAAGCGTGCCAGTGTGGAGCGAGTTCAGGATCAGGCTATAGAGCACCGAAACCACATGTGAGGGACCCTCGGTGGGGAGCATCAGGGATTCAAACGGAGTTAGCGCCCCTATTGAAATATTGGAGAGAAAACTTCGCAACTGCATAAACTCCAACCAGGACAAAGGAGCCGCATCGTCAGGACCTCGCAACCCCCCCACGCCGGAGAGCCCCGCAAGCCTATCCCTCACTTGTCCCAGCCCCACTCCATCTAGTTGTGACCAGCACAGATACCTAGATCTATTCATTGCAGGGGGGAAGGCTGGATTGTCAAAAAGGGGACTCAGTCTGCTCAATCGGGAAGTCAAACGTAATTTCGTGTATGATCTATCCCAGAACCTCAAAACAGTTTGTGTGAGGGGAGGGAAGCCCGTCACAGGTGGGCGTCCAGTCCCCCCCAGCCAAGGCAGCCAGTACAAGGAGGAGGGTGATAGAAGTTTCTCCAGGAGCACCCACTGTTTATGGGCATCACTGAACCTCCAGTCGACAATCCTAGAGAGCAAGACTGCCTGATAATAACGTTTAAAATCAGGAAGGCCTACCCCCCCTTTAACTTTAGGTCTCACTAGGACTGAAAACCGCGTCCGTGGTTTCCTTGCTCCCCAAATAAAGCTGTTAATGGCCGATTGCAGACGCCTGAAAAAACAATCCGGAACCTGCACAGGAGCTGTCTGAAAGAGATAGAGGAATCGGGGTAAAATATCCATTTTGATCACTCCCACCCGCCCGAACCAAGATAGCTGAGGTCTGTTATACCGTTTAAGGTCTGATATGGTTTTCTGCAGGAGAGGGACGTAGTTCAGAGCATATGTTGCGTTAAGGTCAGCCGGTATCAAGATTCCTAAATATTTTAATGCAGTGGTCTGCCACCTAAAGGAGAAGGACGATTTGAGTTGAGAGATCTGGTCATCAGGCAGGGAGATGTTGAGCGCCTCCGTTTTGGACAAATTGACCTTAAAATTGGAGACCTCACTAAACTTACGGAACTCTCTGAGGAGTACAGGGAAAGCCACAGCCGGGTTGGAAATATATAACAATAAATCATCAGCGTATAGGGACAACTTAAACTCATGCTGACCAATCCGCAGACCCCTGACATCTGGTACCTTCCGCAAAGCCACTGCTAGATGTTCCATAGCAAGGATATATAGCAAGGGGGAGAGGGGGCAGCACTGACGAGTCCCATTTCTTATGTCAATGGGCGAGGATAAAGTGCCATTGACCCTAAGACGGGCCGTGGGTCTATGATATAGAGCAAAGATTCTCTCCAACATGGTAGGTCCCACCCCCAACTGCTTCAAAGATGCACGTAGGAAGGTCCAGCCTAGGCGGTCAAATGCCTTTTCAGCGTCAATAGATAATAAACAGGCTGGTATCTTTCCCGTGCGCATGTACGAAGTCAGAAGCAGAGTCTTTACTGTATTATCCTTAGCCTCCCTATGTTGCACAAAACCCACCTGATCGTTGTGGATGGACCCAGGAAGAATAGGGCTCAGTCTATTGGCCAACACCTTTGCGAACACCTTCACATCCACATTGATGAGGGAAATAGGTCTATAGCTTGCGCATAACA
The DNA here is from genome assembly GCA_033576535.1 of Allobates femoralis. Lineage (NCBI taxonomy): Eukaryota > Metazoa > Chordata > Amphibia > Anura > Aromobatidae > Allobates > Allobates femoralis. Next base: position 44,388,884 of record JARQOC010000002.1, on the reverse strand, counting down.
GGGGGTCCTTGCCCGGTTTAGGGATCACAGTAATTGTAGCCATCAGTGTTTGGGGGGCAAAGGGGCAGGTGGCCGAAATGGAGTTAAATAGTTTGGTCATAAAGGGGGCCAGGGAAGTCGCATATAATTTGTAGAAGGCGGCAGAGAATCCATCTGGACCCGGACTTTTACCATTGGCCAAGGATCTTATCGTATCCAATATCTCCTGTTCCGAGAGGGAGTCCTCCAAGGCCTCAGATTCTATCTCTGTCATAGGCGGGAGCTCCGTGTCACGAATGTAATCATCCACTCGAGACTGAAACTCGGTAGGGGACATATCAGACAACGGACCCCTCAGGTTGTAGAGAGAGTCATAATATGCTCTGAATGAATCCACAATCTCTGCAGGAAGATGGACTAAATCACCCGTAGCAGACCTCATGGTAGGGATGTAAGTGGTGGGAGCGCGAGGGTGCAAGAACCTCGCCAGAGCTTTACCGGGTTTATCAGAGTACTTATATAGGTACTTATGGAAGCGGTCCCGCTGCCTTGCTAACGTCGTATCCAACAGTGCGCTCAACTCACTACGTGTCCGTAAGAGGTCAGCAAGTACTTTGATATCTCTTGTTTGTTTATGTTCCGACTCTAGGGTTTGGACACGGGTCAACAATCCCATAATATTAGTCATTCTTTCTTTTTTCAGTCGGGCCCCCTGTTGGATAAATACTCCTCGTATAACCCCCTTCAAGGCCTCCCATTGGTACGGGAGAGCTGTGAGATCATTCTTGTGAAAATCTAGGAAGTCCGTGATTGCTGTCCGAACGGCCGCCTGACAGGTCATATCTTCGAGAAGTCCAGGGTTTAAGGACCAAGTCCATTCTCTAGGAGAGAGGCTCGGCAGCCGAAGGGAAAGCAAGACCGGAGCATGGTCTGACCATAGCATCGTATCAATATCAGACTTTGGGTTAAGGGACAAAAGCCCATGGCTAATCAGGAAATAGTCTAATCTGCTATAAGAATCATGTACCGTGGAGTAAAAGGTGTAATTGCGAGCAGTGGGGTGCAGTAGTCTCCAGACATCAATTAACCTCGAGTCCCTCAAGGCCCGACGCAGGCTCTCCAGCTGTGAGGGGGACACCGCCGACCTGCCCGAGGAAGAGTCAACAGTGCGGTCCAACACCATGTTGAAGTCCCCTCCCATAATCACATAGCCTTCCGCAAAGGCTGAGAGGTCCCGTAGGTATTTTCTGCATGCTCGGACCTGATCCTGGTTGGGCAGATAAATGTTAGCTATGGTAAATGTATCATGAACAATTTTCAGTTTTAAGAACACATATCGACCATTCGGATCCGATTTAGAGGCGACCACCTGTGCCTGCAAAGACTTGTGCAGTGCAATGCTGACTCCTTTAGATTTAGAGTCAGAATTGCTACCATGAAACCACTGTGTGTAGTATCTATGGTTAAGCTTAGGGATTCTGTCTGATCGAAAATGTGTCTCTTGCAACATGAGGATATCGACCCGTTTTTTGTGCATGCTATATAGTACTTTCGAGCGTTTCTCAGGGACATTAAATCATCTGACATTAAGTGAGCAAAGTTGTAGGGTTGCCATGAGAGTCTTAGGATCTGGCGTAGAGTACTACCGGGTCACCAAGGGACAGGGAAAAGTGGGAAGTGCGGGGAGGTATAAACAAGCGAGGAAAAGGGAGAAAGGAGGGAAAAAAAACAGAAAAGGGGAAAAGAAAAAAACCAGAGAGGTAAAGAGGAATGTAGCTCCAAGAAAAGGAGAAAAAGAAAAAGAGTCAGTTCAGCCGGAAGACAGGGTTCCGGCTAAACACCCCAAGAGGCCACTAGGCCTCTAGGTGCAGTGAAATATCAGAGAAAACTCTGAAAAGTAGTGTCAAAGACACACCCTAGTGGGGAAGGTGATTGAACAAAGAGCAACCAGCCAAGCCCCTACAGCAGGCAATATTGCTCCACTCGGTAGGCCCTCAACCCCGGCAAGGCTAACACATTTGTGGAACACAACCAACCAGCTCATGGGCTAAGCATATACCTGTAAATGGGCACAGTATGTAAAACCCAAGAAAGGGTACTGACATATGTCAGAATTAGATGCAGGAGCAGTGTTAGTTATTATAAAGTATCACTAATCTAGTAGCATAGCACAATGTACAAAAAGCTTATGAAAATATATGAAAATATCTGAACAGTCAAAAAAAAAAAACCAGTGCAAAACAGGCCCCCCAAGCGACTCCACACAGGAGCCCTGGATGGCGTCAAAAATAGGCATCGTCACCTCCGAACACATGGGTCCAATTTACTCGTAATAGTCAAACTCAAGCAAAATCACAACCTGACCACACATGGGAACTCGGTGACCAGAAGGGGTATTATAAATGACAGAAACAAAAAGAAGTGGTCAAAAAAGCTACACGCGACCCTCAAGTGTCATCAGCTAAGTTAACAGAGCCATGTCTACGTCGGGAGCCCCTTCTCCTCTTTCCCAAAGATCCAGCAGGGGGTCCTCCACTCCGACGCAGACCCCATAAATCAGACGCAGTAAGGTGAGGCCAATCACCCAGTGTGACCAGGGGCAAGCCCAGTGCGGTGGTAAAGTTCTGCAAATCCGATGGGGATCTCAAAACTGTCATTCCTTTATCAGTTCGGACCTGTAGTTGGAAAGGATAGCCCCAATTGTAGGGGATCTTATTTTGCCGCAGCACTTCCAAGAGGGGGCGTAGAGCCCTCCGTTTAGCCAGGGTGAAGCGTGAGAGATCAGACAGGAGAAGAATGTCAGATCCATTAAAATCAATAGCATCATGGTCTCTCGCCTTACGCATGATGTCATCTTTGACTTGGAAATAGTGAATTCTACAGATGACGTCCCTCGGCTTATCCGTATCAGGGTTTCTTGGTCCTAACGATCGGTGGGCTCTATCAAATTCGATGTGTTGGGTGGGTGACTTCCCTAAAAGGGAGTTGAAGATGCCATGGAGGGCAGAGGAGAGGTCACGTGGGGCCACGGACTCAGGGATCCCACGGAGCCTGATATTATTCCTCCTGTTTCTGTTCTCAGAGTCCTCCAGCAGATCAAGGACCACATTGAAAGTCTCTGAGTGTAGGTCCAGAAGCTGCTGCTGGGTGTTTAATTGTGAGGAGAGCTTCTCTACCTTGGCCTCTAGTGCAGTGACTGTAGTGTTAAGCTGAGACACCTCTTCCTTGAGAGCCCCCACCTCACCCCTGCACACTGCCTCCAATCTTTGTATGTAACACTCCATGTCAGCCTTGGTAGGGAAGGCACTTAGGTGGGCTTTCAGATCAATGGCAGTTATAGGCATGAGCATAGGGTCAATAGTGTGACCAGTGTGAGCCTGTAAGCAAAGTCCAGCAGCCACACTGATGGGGGTGTAGTGCCCTGGGACTGAGTGTTAGCTGAAGCTCTCCCCTCACAAGCCCCTGCTGCTGATGATGTGCACAGATCAGGGTCATATGTCTGATAGGGGGAAGTGTAGGAGGAGAAGGGCCCCCCAGTGTTCCAGCCTGTGATGAAATGCTTCCAGGTGTGAGGGGGTTAAGGCCACTCAGCATGTCTGCCCGCAGTGAAGGGCTCCCAGGCGTGGGGGGATGGGCCTTGTCACAAACCTCTCCTGTTCCTCCTGCACTGCTTCCTCGTGTCTGCCTCCTGGAAGATCCTCCAGCTCCTGGGGCTGTCACTGAGGCAGTGCTGCTTCTCTGAGGGCCCAGGGTGTTCAGTGATGATCTCTTACCCTGAGGCTGTGATGTGGAGGAGACGCCATCTTTGCCTGCTGCCATTACAGGGTGCTGTGCTCTCTTTCCTGCATTTTCAGAGGCTGTCAGGAACCTTGTGATTCCTGAGCCAGCAGAGCCCGCAGCCAGCTCCCTGGATGTCTGGGAGCGCAGGGCAGACTTTCCTTTCATCATCCGGAGGGTGAGTAGAGCAGATGGTGGCAAATTATGTGCTGTAGGGGCTTCAGAGATCAGAGCTCACAGGGCACACGTCCTTACAGCTCCATGTCCAAGCCACTCCCCATTGTTTCTCTTTTTATACTAATAATGACATTTACAAATCATGGCACTGTAGCTAATCTCCATGGATGTGACCAGCAGAGAAAAATTGATAGAAGGTTGCAATGCAGGATAGTTTGGATGGTGGATAAGCCCCAATCAACTTCCAAAGAAATTATAGTTGTCCAGCAGGCTCAGGGAGCATCAGTGTCAGTGCGAACTATCCGTCCACATATAAATGAATTGAAATGAGACACTATGGAGGAGTCCCAGCAGGACCCCACTGCTGATATAGAGACATAAGAAAACTAGACGGCAGTTTGCCAAAATGTACATTCTAGTGCATCTCAATGAATTAGAATATCATCAAAAATCAATGTAATATTGCCACGTTTCAGGGCATTTCTGAATTATATTCACCCTTTGATGTCTCGTGGATTATGGCAGCTTGGTTTTTAACCCTTCGGTGGCTCAAGTGGTTAGCACTGCAGCCTTTGCAGTGCTGAGGTCCTGGGTTCAATTCCCACCAAAGACAACATCTGCAAGGAGTTTGTATGTTCTCCCCATGTTTGCATGGGTTTCCTCCGGCCACTCTGGTTTCCTCCCACATTGCAAAGACATACTGATAGGATATTTAGATTGTGAGCTCCAAGAGGGACAGCATTACTCATGTATGTAAAGTGCTATGGAATTAATAGCGCTATATAAATGAATATCATATATACTCGAGTATAAGCCGAGTTTTTCAGCGCAATTTTTGTGTTGAAAAGTGCTCCCCTCGGCTTATACTCCATTCACTGGGTATTTGCTGTGGGGGTGGGGCTGTGATCGGGGCTGGATGAGGCAGGAGGGGGCCGCAGTGACCGCGGGCGGTCACGTGGGGCCGCCCATTAGTGTAATGAATATGCACTGCATCCCCCCGTCCATCAGCGACAGGGGGAGCGGTTCATATTGCACTAAACTGGCCCCCAGCAGTGATATACAGCCCCCCTCCTTAGTATCTGTCCCCCAGGCTGCGGCACCTGTTAAAATAAGAAACATTTTATACATCACCTTTCCGGTGACTCCTTGCTGGCAGCGCCGCGTCCTCCGGTCTCCCGGCTTCTTCCTGCTTTTGCCAGTGTCATGTGACCGGCGCAGCAGCGATGACGTCATCGCTGCTGCGTCGGCCACAGGAATAGAAGCCGACACAAGCAGGAAGAAGCCGGGAGATCTGACAACGCGGTGCTGCCAGCAAGGAGTCGCCGGAAAGGTAATGTATACAATGTTTGTTATTTTAACAGGTGCCGCAGCCTGGGAGACAGATATCACTGATAGGAGCCTGTATACTAGGGAGGGGGCCTGTATACTACTGCTGCTGGGGGCCTGTGTACTACTGCTGCTGGGGGCCTGTGTACTACTGCTGCTGGGGGCCTGTGTACTACTGCTGCTGGGGGCCTGTGTACTACTGCTGCTGGAGGGCCTGTATACCACTGCTGGGGGGCGCTATATACTGGGAATGGTGGGCTATATAACAGGATGGGGGTCTGCTGCATTTCTCACCCTAGGCTTATACTCGAGTCAATACATTTCCCTAGTTTGGAGGGTAAAATTAGGGGCCTCGGCTTATACTCGGGTCGGCTTATACTAGAGTATATACGATAAGTATTAATATATATTATATGCTATAATTTTCTGAAATAATGACCTTTGGGTTTTCATTGGCTGTAAGCCATAATCATCAACATTAACAATATAAACATATGAAATAGATCACTCTGTTTGTAATGACTCTATATAATATATGCATTTCACTTTATGTATTGAATTACTGAAATAAATGAACTTTTTGCTGATATCCTATTCATTGAGATGCAGTAGTAGCAAGCAAAAATCCTTCTGGGAAAGTGTCTTGTGGATGAGACCAAGATAGAGTTGTTTTGGTAAAGCACATCATTCTACTGTTTACAAAAAATGGAATGAGCCTAGAAAGAAAAGAACACAGGACGTACAGTCACATATGGGGGAGGTCAAAGATGTTCTGGGGTTATTTTGTGCCTCTGGCACTGGGGGCCTTGACTGTCTGAAAGACATCATGAAATCTGAATATTAATTATCAAAGGATTTTGGGTGGCAATGTAGAACCCAGTGTCAGAAAGCTGGTTTTATGTCATAGGTCATGGGTCTTCCGGCAGGACAATAATAATATAATATTTATGCACTTATATAGCGCTCAAATGACCCCAAATATCCAGAAATGGGTGGAAAGAAAGCGCTGGAGAGATCTGAAGTGGCAGCAATGATTCCAGATCTAAATCCATTGAACACCTGTGGAGAGATCTGAAAATTACTGTTGGGTAAATGCGACTTCAAATATGAGAGACCTGGAGCAGTTTGCAAAAGGGGAGTCCAAAAATCCAGTTGTGAGGTGTAAGAAGCCTGTGGATGGTTGTAGGAAGAGCTGGATTGCAGTTATTTGTTCCAAAAGATGTGCAACCAAATACCAAGTTGGGGGTGCCAACTATTTTGTCCAACTCATTTTTGGAGTTTTGTGTGAATTTATGTCTAATTTGCCTTTTTTCCTCTGGATTTTTTCTGTTACTGCAATACATACAAAGGAAATAAACACGACTATTACAAAATATGTGTAATTGCAATAATTTTTGGATGAAATACTTTATTTTCTGGAACAATTTCAATGGTGCCAACACTTTTGGCCATAACTGATGGTCCATGGCCCTTGGACAACTCGTCTGATAATTCTTTTCACTTCTCTGTCTGAAATGTTTCAGGGAGCACCTTGTCGTGACCGGTTTATGGAGAAATTATGTCCCATCCACTTCCGAATTATGACCCCAACAGTGCTCACTGGAGCCTTCAGTGGTTTAGAAATTCTTCTGTAATCAATGCCATCAGTGTATTTTTTGCAACAATAACATTGCGAAGGTCTTGAAACAGCTCACTGGTTTTACCCATCATGAGATGTTTTTTGTATGACACCTTAAAAATGAGACACCTTTTGTGTCCTTTTTTTTCTTCTTTTTTGGAATACTGGGTTAGTAATGGGGGTGTTTGATAGATCCCTTTCCATTGCTAACACCAGTGCTTGATGCCAGCTGACACTATCCAGTTAACATCAACCTTTAAACCATTACCCCGATTGCCAACGCACCACGGCAATCAGAAAGAGCCAAGACTAAGTGATCGAATTGGTGCAAATAATGTGATGCACCCCTTCTGGGGTGGCTGCGGGCTGGTATTTTTGAACTGGGAAGGGTCCAATAACCACGGACCTTTCCAGCATGATAATATCTGCACAGAGCTGTCTGCTTTACTGGTTATCAAAAATGTGCGGGACTTCACTTTGTTTTTATCAATTCATTATTTATTTATTTGGCTAATAGCTGTAAAATCTATTTTTCCCATATCTATCTATCTCTCTATCTATTATCGTTGCACATGTTTAACACATTAAATGTTTAATTTCTTGAATGCATTTATGGTTCATTCATTCAAATGGAAAGGGGAAAGGGAAAGGCCGCTCCACCGCCCATTAACCTCCTGGATTCCTGCACCTGGTGTGGCAGCTTTGGCAACTGCCCAGGAAACAATGTGAAGTAGAAACCACCGGTGCTTGTCTTCTTAAAAAATTTTTTCTTTATTATTTTTTGAAAATTATAAAATCATTCAGCGTGCTAGCTGAGCGCTAGACGCGTTTCGGAAGAACAATTTCCGTAATCATTAGCAAATAAAAAATACAAAAGCTTATGCATATATAGAAAAGAAACCTCCACCCACAGCTGAACATAGTTTACAATGGTAATAATAAAGACATTAAAAGTTTAACCCTTTCACATGTTATGGAGTTGAACTATGCACAAAAGGAGTATTAAACTACTTTCTAATACACAACTCATTAATATTCCTAAATATGATACAATATATATATTTGGTATCTTTATAATTTCCACCTTTGATGTTTTTATTTTTTTATTTATTTTGTTTCTTTTCTTTTCTTACCTTATATGGTGAAAAACCAATGTACTATCATACAGAGAACATTTCAGTGTATTTTAATATATTTATGGTGATTATTACATATTAATACATTTTGTTATTACACTCCTGATGTGCATTTGTTACATTGTTCAAGCATATTCAAAATTTAATCATCCTGGCAACTTATTAGCAAGACCTGTTTTTTATTTTTTTTTATAAATTTGTTACTTTCTTTTTTCTTTTCAGTTATTACTCTGTGAAAAAGAGAAGAGAAGAGAAAAAAAAAATATATATATATTTATATTTTGGGTTCAATTCCTCTAGAGACCTTAATTAAAGTTCTCACTATAATCACTTATGTTTTTATGTTATTAAAATACTTTCTAAATTGAGTGACAAGAGTGGGATGATATGTATCAAAATCCCCATTTTGATCTATTTCACAAATGGACATATTTTCAGAGTGTAAATTTCCAAGCTTTTTTTGGTGTCTTTAGTGTCACTGGTTTTTTAATGCTTTGATGTTAAAATCCTTACTAAATTAAATGACAAAAATGGGAAGATGTGTATTAAAATTCCTATTTTGATCTATTTCACAGACAGGCACATTTTCTGAGTGTAAATTTCTGAACTTATTTTTATCTTTATTTTCAACGATTTTTTTTTTTTTTCATGCTGATTTTCTGCCCTAGCCTGCAATAGGGATTTTCGATCTTCTAACTCCACAATGTTTAATGCCCATTATATAGTCCACATCTTATAACCTTATAACCCCTGTTTTTTAGTAAGAAAAAAAAAAAAAGGGGAAAGAAAGATGGGGGGGGGGGGAACACTTGTTTTGGATTTTATTCATCCATAGATTTAAATTAAGATTTTCACTAAAGTCACTTATGCTTATGTTTAAATAACATCAGGATGACTGGAGTCAAAGTTCCCCTATTAAAAAGGGGGGGAAGAAAAGGGGGGGGTTAAACATTAGGGGGGATTTTTGGGGGCCTGAAAAAGGGGGGGAGGGGGGAAAGTTGCCCATTAGAATATTTAACTTATTTCTTAATAGAAGTAACATAAGTCATTTCTATAGTTTAGACCATTCGGACTATGGGCGTCCAACTGAAGGATCCAATAAAGTTCCCGATTGTGGAGCACCCGCTCCCAGTCTCCGCCCCTATATGGACGATGGACCCGCTCAATACCCATAATAGTTAATGATGTTAAGTCCCCACCATGAACCTCACAAAAATGCCTTGACAAACCCGACATCCCAGTTCTTAAAGATTTTGAGTTCGGATTGGATGCTGTAATGTGCTCAGACATACGCTTTTTCAAGGATCTGGTGGTGCAGTCTACATACCGTATATACTCGTGTATAAGCCGAGTTTTTCAGCACAGAAATTGTGCTGAAAAGTGCCGCCCTCGGCTTATACGCGAGTCACTATACGGCTGAGTGTGGGGAGCGCATTGTCAGGGGGCTGTATCAGGCAGGGGAGGCTGTAATATGAGCGCCCGGTCACGTGGGGCCGCTCATTAGTGATATGCAATATGCACTGCATCCCCTGTCCCATCAGCGGCAGGGGGAGCTGTGCATATTACATTGCCCTCCCCCAGTATTATATACAGGCCCCCTGCTCCCCCCCCCCGTAGTATATACAGGCCCCCCGCTCCCTCCCTGTAGTATATACTGGCCCCCCGCTCCCTCCCCGTAGTATATACAGGCCCCCCGCACCCTCCCCGTAGTATATACAGGCCCCCCGCACTATATACAGGCCCCCCCGTTTCCCTCCCCAGTGGTACACAGGCCCCCGGTTGCAGCCGCACACCTGTAAAAGAATCGCTTTCATACTTACCCTCCTCGCTGTTACCCGCGCTCCTCCGGTCTCCTTCCCGCTTCTACCCGGCGGCCGGCTCATCCACAATGACGTCATTGTGCGCGGTCACATGATGACGGGTAGAAGCAGGAAGGAGACGAGGACGCGCGATCACAGCGAGGAGGGTAAGTATGAAAGCGATTCTTTTACAGGTGTGCGGCTGCAACCAGGTGCCTGTGTACCACTGGGGGGTAAACGGGGGGGCCTGTATATAGTGCGGGGGGCCTGTATATACTATGGGGAGGGTGCGGGGGGCCTGTATATACTACGGGGAGGGAGCGGGGGGCCTGTGTACGTGTACCACTGGGGGGGGAAACGGGGGGGCCTGTATATAGTGCAGGGGGGCCTGTAGATACTGCGGGGGGCCTGTATATACAACTGGGGGCCTGTATATATCACTGGGGGGCTGTATATATCACTGGGGGGCTGTAACCTCTGATGGGGGCCTGTATATACCACTAATGGGGAGGCTGCTGTATACCTCTGGGGCTGCTGTATATACTGCTGGGGCCTGTATATATCACTGGAGGGGCTGTAACCTCTGATGGGGGGCCTGTATATAGCACTGGGGAGGCTGCTGTATATACTGCTGGGGCCTGTATATACCACTGGGGAGGCTGCTGTATACCACTGGGGCTGCTGTATATACTGCTGGGGCCTGTATATAGCACTGGGGAGGCTGCTGTATATACTGCTGGGGCCTGTATATACCACTGGGGAGGCTGCTGTATACCACTGGGGCTGCTGTATATACTGCTGGGGCCTGTATATAGCACTGGGGAGGCTGCTGTATATACTGCTGGGGCCTGTATATACCACTGGGAGGCTGCTGTATACCACTGGGGCTGCTGTATATACTGCTGGGGCCTGTATATACCACTGGGGAGGCTGCTGTATACTACCACTGGGGAGGCTGCTGTATACTACCACTGGGGGGCCTGTATACCACACTGCTGGGGGCTGTATACCTGTGCTGGGGTCCACCCTCGGCTTATACACAAGTCAATGGGTTTTCCCAGGTTTTGGGGGCAAAAGTAAGGGGGTCGGCTTATACACGGGTCGGCTTATATTATTATTATTATTATTATTATTATTAATTTATATAGCGCCATTATATTCCATGGCACTTTACATGTTAAAAAGGGCAGACTAGGACAAATAACATAGTAACAATACATGTTGACAATTCAGTTGTACAGAAACAAGAGGGGAGAAATCCTGTCCACAAAGGCTCACAGTCTACGAGGGGCGGGTGGGGATACAGTAGGAGGGGGAAATTCCAGTCATGAGGCGGTGTGGTGGACCGGGTCTTATTGCAGGTGGTAAGCTTGGCGGAACAGGTGGGTCTTCAGGCTTCTTTTGAAGGTTCCCAGGGTAGGAGAATGTCTGAGGTGTTGGGGCAGTGAGTTCCAGAGTCTGGGTGAAGCACGGGAGAAATCCTGTATGCGGTTGTGCGAAGAGGAGATGAGGGGGGAGTAGAGGAGAAGCTCTTGGGAGGATCGCAGGTTGCGTGAGGGTAGGTAACGGGAGACCATGTCAGAGATGTATGGAGGGGACTGGTTGTGAATGGCTTTGTATGTCATGGTTAATGTTTTAAACCGGGATCTCTGGGAAGCAGGGAGCCAATGAAGGGCTTGGCAGAGGGGGGAGACAGGGGAGTAGCGGGGAGACAGATGGATTAGGCGGGCAGCGGAGTTCAAGATAGATTGGAGGGGTGCAAGGGAGGTATTAGGGAGGCCGGTGAGCAGGAGGTTGCAGTAATCGAGGCGGGAGATGATGAGAGCGTGAATAAGGGTTTTTGCAGTGTTGTGGTCAAGGAAAGTGCGGATCCTATAGATGTTTTTGAGCTGGAGTCGGCAGGAGGTAGCGAGGGCCTGGATGTGGGGCTTGAAGGAGAGGGAAGAGTCAAGGATAACCCCGAGGCACTTGGCATAGGGGACTGGAGAGAGAGAGCAGTCGTTGACGACGATGGATAGGTCAGGTAGTGAGGGGGAGCATCTTGGGGGGGAAAACTATGAACTCGGTTTTGTCCATGTTTAGCTTAAGGAAGCGAGCAGAGAAGAAGGATGACATTGCCAGACAGGCAGTGTGGAATTTTGGATAGAAGGGAGGCAATGTCAGGACCAGACAGGTAGATTTGGGTGTCGTCGGCGTAGAGGTGATATTGGAGGCCATGGGACTCAATGAGTTGCCCTAGAGCGAGAGTGTAGATTGAGAACAGTAATGGTCCAAGAACCGAGCCCTGTGGGACCCCGACAGATAGGGGGTAGGGCGAGGAGGATGTGTGGGAGTGAGTGACGCTGAAGGTGCGGTCTGTTAAGTATGAGGAGATCCAAGAGAGGGCAAGGTCTGTGATGCCAAGAGATTCCAGGATCTGTAGTAGAAGGGAGTGGTCAACAGTGTCAAAGGCGGCTTACAGGTCGAGGAGGAGGAGAACAGAGTAGTGGCGCTTGCCTTTGGCAGTCAGTAGGTCATTTGTGACTTTGGTCAGGGCTGTTTCAGTGGAGTGGAGGGGTCGGAAGCCAGATTGCAGGCGGTCAAAGAGGGAGCAGGAGGAGAGGTGAGAGGACAGCTCAGAGTGGACATGCTGTTCAAGTAGTTTAGAGGCGAAAGCGAGGAGAGATATAGGGCGGTAGTTGGAGACAGTTGTGGGATCGAGGGAGGGTTTTTTGAGGATGGGTGTGATCAAGGCGTGTTTGAAGGCTGAGGGGAAGGTGCCAGTGGTAAGTGATAGGTTGAAAAGATGAGTTAGGGCTGGGATGATAACGGAGGTGAGGTTGGGAATGAGGTGGGATGGGCACTGGTGGTGAGGTGTGATTTTAACAGGAGGGAGGAGAGCTGGTCTTCAGTTATAGGGGGGAAGCAGTTGATGGAAGTAGAGGGCAGTATAGGTGAAAGCGGAGGCTGTGGGGACAGTGGATCAAAGCTGTCTCTGATTCTGTCAATCTTTTCTTTGAAGAAGGAGGCAAAGTCTTCTGCAGAGATAAGGGGAGAGGGAGGGGGAGCAGGCGGGCGGAGTAAGGAATTGAAGGTTTTGAAAAGTTGCTTGGGATTGTGGGACAGGGAGGTTATTAGGGATAAGAAGAAGGTTTGTTTGGCGGTGGCAAGTGCAGTCTTGAAGGCGATGAGGGACTGTTTGAACAGTGCAAAATGCTCAGTGAAAGGTGATTTTTTTCCATCGCCTCTCGGCGACCCTGGATGCCCGTCTCAGGTCTTTAGTGAGGGTGGTGTGCCAGGGTTGCCTATTAGTACGTGGAGCGTGGTGTGTGAGGGGGGCTGCTAGTTCGAGTGCCTTGGTTAATGTGGTGTTGTAGAGGGTGGTGGCAGCATCTGTGTCACGTATAGATGTTATGTTGGCGAGAGGGAGAAGGGATTCTGAGAGTGAGTGTAGATCAATGTGTTTTAGGTTTCTGCGGGGATGATCAAGTTTGCGGAGAGGAGGTGATGTAGTAGGGGAGGAGAGGGCGGAGAAGGTCAGCAGATTGTGGTCAGACAGGGTGAGGGTTGAGTTTGTGAGATTAGTAAGGGAGCAAAGACGGATAAAGATGAGATCCAGCGTGTGGCCATCTTTGTGGGTGGCAGAGGAGGACCATTGGGAGAGCCCGAAGGAGGAGGTCAGGGAAAGAAGTTGAGAGGCTGTTGGGTGGGCAGTGTCAATGGGGATATTGAAATCACCCATAATGATGGTGGGGATGTCAGTAGAGAGGAAATGAAGTAGCCAGGTGGTAAAGTGGTCGAGGAAGGTGGGGATGGATCCATGGGGGCGGTAGATGACGGCTAGCTGGAGGTTACAGGGGGAGAAGATGCGGACAGAGTGGGCTTCGAAAGACGAGTATATACGGTAACTTAAACTACAAATTTCACAGGTGGCTAAGTAAACCACATGTGTGGTATTACAGTTGATGTATGTATCCACCGGAAAGGTTTTATTGTTACGGAAGATGTTACTAATATTAATGTATTGGCAAATGTTGCATCTATTTCCTCTGAATCTAAATGATCCCTTATACGTTAGCCATGTGGGTTGTCCCTGTTTTTTACTTATATAGGTGCTAGGTGATATCGCATTACCAATACTCCTCGCTCTACTTGCTACTACCCTCCAGCCACCCGATAATATTTTGTGCAAAATGTCATCTTGATATAAGATTGGAACATTACGATTAAGTAGTTTTTTTATTGTTAAAATCCTTACTAAATTGAGTGACAAAAGTGGGAGGATGTATGTTAGAATCCCTATTATGATCTATTTCACAGACACATTTTCTGAGTGTAAATTTCCAAGCTTATTTTTATCTTTATTCTCACTGTTTTTTTGGTGCTGATTTTCTGCCCTGTCCTGCAATAGGGATTTACGATCTTTTAGCTCCACAATGTTTAATGCCCGTTGTATAGTCCACTTTCTATAACCCCTATTTTTTAGTCTATTTTGGATCACTTTGACCTCCATCTGATAATCAGTGTCCTCAGAGCAATTTCTTCTTGCTCTGATGAACTCCCCTATAGGGAGATTTTTAGTGACATGCTGTGGGTGACAACTGTCTGCCCTCAACAAGGTGTTTCCACTAATTTCCTTGCGGAAAAGTTTGGTGCTGTTTTTTCTAGTTTCCTTATCCCCCTGTAGTATCACATCCAAAAACTGGGTCCAATCTCCGTGTACTTCAATGGTGAACGACAAATTATAATCGTTCTCACTGAAGTACCTCACCAAATCTTCAGGGGTAGGTGCGGGAGACACAACAGACGACACAGTCCAAATAAGGACTATATCGTCTATGTATCTCCCGCACCACCTAATGTTACTCAAAAAGGGGTTATTCGGAGTATAGAGGAACTCATCCTCCCAGCTCATCATGTAAAGAGTTGCTAGGGAGGGCAAGAACTTCGCTCCCATAGGGCAACCACAACATTGCAGGTAGAATTTATCATTAAACTTGAAAAAGTTGCTCTTTAACAGATGGTCCACACAAAGCATGAGGAATTCTTTTTCCTCATCATTATATACCTCAGTATGGTGCAAGATGTTGTTCAAGATCCATAAAGCTTTGGTGTGGACAATTGAAGAATATAGTTGTGCTACATCGCAAGTAACCCAATTAAATTGCCGATCCCACCATATCTTAGTAACGCCTTGTAATAGATGTTTGGTATCTTTTATTTTGCCCACCATGCCCTCCACCAAGATTTGTAGACGGACATCGATCCACTCCGATAAAAAAATAATAAAGAAAAAAATTTTTAATATGACAAGTACCGGTGGTTTCTACTTCACATTTAAGGTTCATGTCACACAGACAGCACACTGATCTCATGCTGGTGTTTTTCATAGACTTCATAGACTTTCATAGACTAAATAAAGGACTATACTTTTTATGGAAATACCAGGTGCTGGAATTTTTTCCCTTTCATCTCATATCATGGTATTAATAGAGATATTGGTCTTTTAGTAAATCTTGATTTTCTTAAGACAGTATTGACTCCCTCCAGACAATATTAGTAATTTATGTATTGACCTTTTTTTGCAGTTTGTTTGCACTGTCAGTTTATCACCTCTTAGATTGTGGATTTATGTATCAGATATATTTTTAAGGTAACCTTGATAAGGTAAAAAAATGTTTGTACCGTGTTAACCAGTAGATAGAAAAATATTGGAATCTGAGAGTCCTCAGTGGTTGATACCTTTTAATGGCTACTGAAAGGATGGTAACCATAGCAAGCTTTCGGGACACTATGGCCTCTTCGTCAGGCTGATAATGACACAAATTCTCCAGACACATACATATATACATAAGCAAAAGAAAAAAAAAACAGGAAAAAAAATGTTTTATGCTTTGGTAAATACGACAGGTGATGTAAAGCAGAGTCAAGTTAGGGAGGGGTGGAGGAGCTGGGAAAGAGAAACTAGATTTCTAAGATAAGCAGAACAAATTGTATTAGTTGTATGGTTAGTAGCCTGTGGAGACCTGAAAATACTTAAGTGAGTTGTGGGACTACAAGATCCCAGGTAACTTCATTTGCATCACAAGCAATGTGGTGTATTTAATTATATGTACCAAATGTCCAACAGGTGGCATGTACGTAGGAGAGACCGGGAAAAATTCAGAACAAAAATGAATTCTTATTGCCTCTCAATAAAAGAAAAGCATATGAATCTACCTGTAGCAAAACATTTTTCCAGCCCTGACCACAACAGTGAAACTAACACGAATCTGCTCATTTTTAAAAGCAACTTCAAATCACAGAGAGAAAGAAGAATTTGGAAATACAAATTGATAACGACCTTTGACATTCAAAACAGGATTAAATATTTCACATGTATTCATGGTATTTTATATAAAATGAATGGGCATTTGGGGACATCACAGATTCATGCATTTTTATATGAATTGAAAGTAAACTTGGGGATATCTCAACTCCAAGAGACTCCATTTTGAGGACTATGAACTTTTGACTTTTCTTATGTGGACTCTGCTCTCCACAACTCACTCAAGTATTTTCAGGTCTCCACAGGCTACTAACCATATAACTAATACAATTTGCTCTGCTTATCTTAAAAATCTAGTTTCTCTTTTCCAGCTCCTCCACCCCTCCCTAACTCTGACTCTGCTTTACGTCACCTGTCGTATTTACCACAGTATATAACATTTTTTTTCCCCGTTTTTTTTTTTCCTCTTGCTTATGTATATATGTATGTGACTTCAGAATTTGTGTCATAACTAGCCTAAGGAAGGGGCCATAGTGTCCCGAAAGCTTGCTATGTTTACCTTCTTTTCAGTTAGCCATTAAAAGGTATCAAACACTGAGAACTCTCAGATTCCAATATTTTTTCTACGGTAACCTTTAATTTTTACTTCTCCATGCTATATACTATTACCTAAGAAAAATATTTAACTTAATATAATTTTAATTTAATATTCCTTAACCTGGTGACTAATGACGTAAAGACAATCACTGACATTAGTCCAAGCTGTCCAAGAAAGAAATGAAAGCACTATTCACTTTGGAGAAAGACTCTTCTATTCTTATTTATTATTATGATCGCACCATTTAATCTTTGGCGCTTTACATGTTAAATGGGTCATACGTAGACAAGTACAATAATCATGAACAGTGCAAGGCACACACAGATACAGGAGGGGATAGGACCCTGCCCATGAGGGCTCACAGTCTACAAGGGATGGGTGAGGATACAGTAGGTGAGGAGAGAGGACCCTACCCGCTAGTCTCACAGTCTACAAGGGATGGGTGAGGATACACCAGAAGAGTAGAGAGGACCCTGCCCATAAGGAGAAGTTGGTTTTGGAGGGAGATTGCTGAGTAGCTATGGCGATGAGCTGTTGGGACTGTGGACCAAAGCTTTCTCTGAGGTTATCAATCTTCTACTTGAAGAAAGAGGCAAAGTCTTCAGCTGAGAGGAGAGGAAAGAGAGATGGTGCTGGGGGATGTAGTTGTTATGATAAACATTATCATAAGATTTGTGCAGCTATACTAAGTGATGGGGACACATTATGCTAGATATTTTGTAAATCCCATGCAGACTTCCAAAAAAACATCTAAAAGACATTTTAACTGAAGGAAAAACTGACTCATCAGTAAAGATGAATACACCTGCATGATTCCTGATTTTCCCATTACATCTACTTTTTATACTTTGCCCAAAGTTCACAAAAGGTTAACTCCGTTTTAAGGAAGACCCATAATTTTGGACATTGACCGTGTGGGTGTTAGAATCCTTAGTCCCTTTGTGACTACTCTACCATCTCATATATGGGACACCATAGATTTAAAAAAAAACTCACCAAAAAATTGCCAGGTGCACCCATTGGACCTAGCAGCAGGCTGCCAGCTCTCTTGAGAGGTAACACAGGTGTCTGCATACTGGTGCGCAGTCACTTACAACCCACAGATGGGGGCGGTTGTAGCACCAGCGTCCGGCCATGCTGTCAGGGAGGCGACTGGTGGCATTTACAGACACAAGGTTATCATAAGGCTCTGCCACTCAGGTACATGTGAAGCATAGTGTCAGAGCAGCCTATTGGTCACGCCCTGCTATTAGAGTCAGGCGGGCTGCTCCGCACTGATTACATGCCTCACAAATGACAGATGCCCCCCAGAGGGCCCAGCCTCATACTGCAGATAAAAGTTTTAATCTTTGACATACAAATCTACCAATAGCTGAGGAGCACAGCTATGGGAATCCCATGTGCTCCTAGCTAAGCTAACTTGTACCTGGGTTAGTGTGAAGATACTATTGTCTTTTTAGACCTTATGGTCCATTTCACTGACTTATAAATTCTAAGCATGACTATGTAGAAAGGAAAGTTGACGGCACTCACCATTTAGCGGATCCTCTTTTATTTGTGCAATTCAAACATTAATGCACTTTGGTGCAGCGGGAAGAGGACAGATCTGTACCCATTGAAGCGGCATAACACCGCAAAATGGCAGCCGTCATCCTTTAATTCCAGGCTTCCTCTCCCCACTGCACCAAACTGCATTAATGTTTGCATTGCAAGACTAAAAGAAGATCCATAAACCGGTGACTGCCGTCAACTTTTCTTTCTACATACTCATGCTTCGTATTGTCTATATTAGAATTGTGCAACACTAAACAACAGAAACATTCAAGAAGATACGGCAGGCTACAACAGTTAAAGGGAACCTGACAGGTGCTTTATGTCCCCCTAGTTATCACTGGCTAAAGGACCTTTGTGATGTAACGATCATGTGACCATAGTGGGCGGAGCTAAGCCATCAAACGTATTATGTTCTATGAGAACTTAGCTCCGCCTATTGTAGTCACATGGTTGGGACATCACATCAGGTCTCCCAACATGTTCTAGCACAAGGCTGAAATGTTAACTATTAACTTGCCAAACAGTCCCCGTCCTCCAAGCTGGGACTGACTGCCTCATTACATTAGAAAATGTAATTGTATAAATGCTTTTTTTTCACCTTTCACATTACACTCTGAGCTCAGACAGGGATGATTAGAATAGTATTATGAGGCTACAGGTACAGACAGTGATAACTGGAGGGGCATAAACAGTCTGACAGGTTCCCTTTAAATTAGCCCCCTTTGCTACTCGTAGTGCCCGGTATTTACCTTTTGTACATTGACTTTTAAATTTGTGATATTGATTATGTATTCATCTTCTTGAAAGGTATATGAGATGAATATATCCTCTTTGTAGAATCCATAAATGTTCTCACCAATTGATTTAAGATTTACTTTTGAGATTGCCTACCATTTTTCGATGTCTTCATCTCTATCTCATTACATGGTGTATTGAATTCCATGAACTGGAGAAAACACACTTCAACAAATGTTCATTTAACACTCCATCTTCCATTCAAAGGGAGCCAGAGATGTTCTTCAGTAGTAGATTTATTAAATTTACATTGGTGGAAAAAGTACAACGCGTTTCAACTCTTTTTGAGCCTTCCTCAGGTACAATGTGCTATGTTTGGTTATGCAGAGAGAAATGTTTCATTATATA
The DNA here is from genome assembly GCA_033576535.1 of Allobates femoralis. Taxonomy (NCBI): domain Eukaryota; kingdom Metazoa; phylum Chordata; class Amphibia; order Anura; family Aromobatidae; genus Allobates; species Allobates femoralis. The sequence goes on along the minus strand of JARQOC010000002.1, from coordinate 44,369,530 downwards.
GGTCAAGCTCAAGCTAATTAATCACAAAGAGACTACACCTAATAAGTTAGACTTGCTAATAAGACCAGGAGCTCTGTGCGATCAACCAGTAGAGGTTTTTTTTCCTTTTATAATTCGCAAAAAATCATGTTTCCCCTTTTTAAACAAACACCAGTTACCTTCTTATTATATTGTACATACTAAAATACATAAAAATGTACATAAATTGCAATAAATATGTGATTAAAAATATGATAAAAAAAAAAATATTTTTTGTGTATGTTTCCTATTATTAGATTTGTACATATCTAAAAAATCATCATTATTTTTTTTTTTTTACCATTTACCCAAACTTCATAAAGATCCAATAAACCCTCCCGAACGCCCCATCATTGCAGGTATCAACTCCCTCACCTGCTAATTGTCAAATTTCATTGATCTCCTTTTACAGGAGATACTAAAGCAACTTCCTTCTTATTTACAGGATTCCACCCAATTAATAGAGGAAATCCAACATATAACTTGGGAGCAGCGATACTAGTTTATATCTCTTGATGTGACAGCCCTTTACTCAAACATCAACCATTTCCTGGGTATTACAGCAGTTAAATACTACTTGGAAGAACATACAACTATGCCACCAAGGCAAATTGATTTTCTATTAGCAGAACTTGAATTCATTTTGAATAGAAACACCTTTGAATTCCAGGGCCAGATACACCATGTTCCAAATTATTATGCAAATGTTCTTTTTCTCTGATTTTCCTAAATGGTCGGTGCAAATGATAGTGAGTGTAATAAAAGTCATCACCCGTTAGAGTATACATTGAATTTTATTGAAAAAACCTCCCAATGATAACAGTATAATCTTCAAAATTAAAAAAAACCTCTAAATGCACTGTTCCAAATTATTAGGCACTGTAGAGTTTCTAAATATTTAATATGTTTGAAAGAACTGAAAATGCTCATTTGTTGAATTTGCAGCATTAGGAGGTCACATTCACTGAAATAAAAAGCTGTTTAACTCCAAAACATCCTAACAGGTCAAGTTACATGTTGACATAGGAACCCTTCTTTGATATCACCTTCACAATTCTTGCATCCATTGAACTTGTGAGTTTCTGGAGAGTTTCTGCTTGTATTTCTTTGCATGATGTCAGAATAGCCTCCCAGAGCTGCTGTTTTGATGTGAACTGTCTCCCACCCTCATAGATCCTTTGCCTGATTATACTCCAAAGGTTCTCTATAGGGTTGAGGTCAGGGGAAGATGGTGGCCACACCATGAGTTTATCTCCTTTTATGCCCTTAGCAGCCAATGGCACACAGGTGTTCTTTGCAGCATGAGATGTTGCATTGTCATGCATGAAGATGATTTTGCTTCTGAAGGCACGTTTTTGCTTTTTGTACCATGGAAGAAAGTTCTCAGTCAGAAACTCTATATACTTTGCAGAGGTTATTTTCACACCTTCAGAAACCTTAAAGGGGCCTACCAGCTGTTTCCCAATGATTCCGGCCCAAAACATGACTCTTCCACCTACTTGCTGATGTCGCAGCCTTGTTAGGACATGGTGGCCATCCACCAACCATCCACTACTCCATCCATCTGGACCATCCAGGGTTGCTCGCCACTCATCAGTAAACAAGACTGAAAATTAGTCTTTATGTATGTCTGGGCCCACTGCAACCGTTTCTGCTTGTGAGCACTGTTTAGGGATGGCCGAATAGTAGGTTTATGCATCACAGCAAGCCTTTTCAGGATCCTACACCTTGAGGTTTGAGGGACTCCAGAGGCACCAGCAGCTTGAAATATCTGTTTGCTGGTTTGTAGGGCCTTTTTAGCAGCTGCTCTCTTAATCCGATAAATTTGCCTGGCAGAAACCTTCCTCATTCTGCCTATATCTGCACGAACACATCTGTCCTCAGAATCAGCCACAAATGTCTTCACAGTATTCACAGTACGATGATCACGCTTACGTTTTCGTGAAATATCCAATGTTTTCATCCCATGTCGAAGGCATTGCACTATTTGTTGCTTTTCGGCAGTAGAGAGATCCTTTTTCTTTCCCATGTTACTTGAAAACTGTGGCCTGCGTAATATTGTGGAACACCCAGTTTTCCTTTTATTGGGCTCACCTGCCAAACTAATTATCACAGGTATCTGAGCTTCATTTCAGTGATCCAAAGAACCCTGAGACACAATACCATCAATGGGTTTCATTGACAAAAAAAACAAACCCTATGACACTTAAAACCAATTTGCATAATAATTTGGAACATGGTGTATATATACAGAGACTCGGTACAGCGATGGGGACTCGGGTTGCCCCATGTTTTGCAAATCTCTTTATGGGGCAATTCGAGTCCCTATCAGCCCTAAAAAATCCTGAATGTGCTAAAAAAAAAATCCTCTTATAGCAGAGATTCATTGATGATTTGATAATCCTGTGGAAGGGTCATTCCATGTCAAGTGATCCAAAAATGAATATTTTTTTTCCCTGACGTCCTCAGATTTTTTAAAATTTTTTTCTATATGAAGAACAACTTTAGTTAATTACAAAAAAAAAGTTTTGAATTTTTTTCTTTATCAGTTAATTTTTTACAGATTTTTAAAGTTTTAAAAAAGTGCGAATTTTGGCCTGGTATGGCTTTACATTTTCTATCATATCTCGGCCTAGAAATAAGATAGAGAAACAAAATAAACACCAATCTACTCAGAACTGTGCAGGCTTTCACCGGATATGTCACAAGAGGATCTTTGTTAATATTTTACCCATGTGATCGCAAACGCAAAACTTTAAAACGCATTTCCGAAAAATTGGCGCGCTTTAAATATTTCAAAAACTGCCCATGTGTCTGCTATGCTCTTAGGCACATCTGTACCAAATTTCAAGTTGGGATCGCGATGGGATCATATTTTAAAATATTTTAATATTAATAGCGTCAATGGGTCATTCTATATCAAGTGATCTAAATATGAATATTTTTTTTTACCTGACGTCTTTAGATTTTTTTTAATTCTCTTTCTTTATGAAGTACAACTTGAGTTAATTACAAATTAAAAGTTTAGAATTTTTTTCTTCATCAGTTAATTTTTTACAGATTTTTAAAGTTTAAAAAAAGGGTGAATTTTGGCCTGGTATGACTTTACATTTTTTTTATCTCAGGCTAGAAATAAGATAATGAAGTGGGAGAAGCATCATTTTACTCAGAACGGTAACAGCTTTCATTTGATATGTCACAAGACTATGTTTCTTTATATCAAATTCAAACTATTGATGGGCAATTGTGAAAAAATGACTGATTGTGTTCTTGGTTATATTTGTGCAGAGATTCAACTTGGGACCTGTCAAATTAATATATTTTTTATTTTATGGTTGTATGAGTTATCACAACTTATTGAATAAAACATTTATATGCAACAAAAAAGAAACACAAAAAACAAATCCCATAAGTGCCAGGATAAATACATCTTAATCATCAGAACACAACGCTCAGCATTTTCAACTTGAATGTATTGAACAAACCAAAAGAAAGGTAATCATATCCTCAAGTTTGATTAAACAAGATTAAAAGAACCAAAAATGTTAACCCCTATTTATACATATAAATTTGTTTTCTATTCTATCACTAAACATGTGATTTATGAAGTGTTTAATAAGAATAGTGCAGTAGTTAAATCATCGTTCTATAAATTATGAACTAATCAAACAATTAATAGTATGTTTTTAAAGTGGCATTTTATCAATTTGTCCCTTCTAGTGGGTGAAATGTAATCTTGTCCATAAACGCTTACTAGCAATCGCCATTTCCTTGTGTGTCAAAGAGTATGTCCGGCCTGTCACGGTGTTAGGCTCCGCCTGAGTTAATATCTGATTTTTGTGCACTTTTAAAATGTCTGGCTTTCTTGGATACACAAAGGATGGCGCTGGACCAGAAGGATGCAATAAAGTCAATTCTACTTCTTCATTTTCACAATCTTTGGAGAGTACAGTAGCCAGCCACCAGCGCCAATCATATTCATATTTTTTCAAAAGGATTGCAACAGTGTCTATGCTAAAATGCTGTTTCTTGAGAAGTAGCAGCCATTGCTGTGTGGGAAAAATACAGTTAATATTAAGTAAGGAAGATAGGTAATAAAAATAAAGATTTACAGTACACTTGAGATAGAACTGTATTACTATAAAGTGAGTTTTAGGGCTAGCGCGCACAGTTTTTTCTGTCTGCAGATACACGCTGCAGTTTTGGCAGCTTGGTTTTCTACCAAGTTTTTACCACATATGCGTTAGTTTTTTTAATCGCTAGTGAAAAAAATGGCAGCTTTTTTTATATAAATGATAAATGCTGCGTTTATTGCAGCGATTAAAAAGTAGTTCAAGCAGTGATTTACTCACTCTTGAGTGTTTCCAAAAACACTGCATGTGGTGAACCCCATAGAAATCAATGGGGCTGTTTTTCTGAATGATGATCCCTAAGAATAGCACTGTGTGTATTGGCCCTTAATAATAAAAGCATTAAAATATTAATATATTTACTCACCCATATTTTAGTACACAGCCTTGATGGCTTTGTACAGACTATTGTTTGTTCAGGAGTGAAGATGTCCAGACATGTCAGGACATGAAAGGTCTGAACGAGCTGTCTTACTTCCTGAATGCAGTGGGTAGACACTTAACATGATTGACAGAGCTGCTAGCCTATCATCTGCTCTGCATTCACTGTCTATCCCTGTGCTTTCTCAGGTTGAGCCCTAACAAAAAGCTTTTTCCTATATGTCCTCTCCTGCTTCTAAGCTGTAACATATCAAAATAATACAGTAATGTCTAAAAATAATGGATTTGATAAATATAGACCCCACGCTTTTAGACCACAGGTTGAACAGATCTGAATTCAAGATTTTTGAATTGACACTATAATAGTTAAATATTTTAAAATATGATCCCATCACGATCCCAACTTGAAATTTGGTACAGATGTGGCTAAGAGCATAAAAGACACATGGGCAGTTTTGGAAAATTTTTATTAAAACGTTTTTTCTGAAATGCGTTTCAAAATGTTGCGTTTGTGTTCGCATGGGTAAAAAATTAAAATTAACAAATATACTCTTGTGACATATCTGGTGAAAGCCTGGACAGTTCTGAGTAGAATGGTGTTTATTTTGTTTCTCTATCTTATTTCTAGCCCAAGATAAAAAAATGTAAAGTCATACCAGGCCAAAATTCACCCTTTTTTTAAACTTTAAAAATCTGTAAAAAATTAATTGATAAAGAAAAAAATTCTAAACTTTTTATTTGTAATTAACTAAAGTAGTACTTCATAAAGAAAAAAAAAGAAAAAAAAATCTAAAGACGTCAGGTAAAAAAAAATATTCATATTTAGATCACTTGATATGGGATGACCCATTGACGTTATTAATAGTAAAATACTTTAAAATATGATCCCATCGCGATCCCAACTTGAAATTTGGTACCGATGTGGCTAAGAGCAAAGCAGATACATGGGCAGTTTTTGAAATATTTAAAGCGCGCCGATTTTTCGGAAATGCATTTTAAAGTTTTGCGCTTGCGATCACATGGGTAAAATATTAACAAAGATCCTCTTGTGACATATCTGGTGAAAGCATGTATAGTTCTGAGTAGAATGGTGTTTATTTTGTCTCTTTATCTTATTCCTAGCCTTAGTTATGAGGAGAAACGTAACGGCAGGCAACAGCGAAATTCGCACTTTTTCCGAACTTTGAAAATCATTTAAAAAAAAAATAAATTTTTTTAAAAATTTTTCTCTTCACATTTTGCATTGTCTGACATGCTATTATCAAATAACAAAATCTCAAAAGAATTAAAAATATAGAGGTAATAATCATTGGTTCACTTGACATGGAATGACCCGGAAGGCAAATCAGGAAACAGCAGAAAATATGGTGTATGATCTAAACCAAAGTAATTGGGGTATACATTTCTCCTCTAATATGAATAAAGAAAAAAAATCAATTTTCTGGACCCAGAAATTGGCCACAAAAATAATCATCTAGTGACAAACACGACTTTAAAACAGTTGATTCCAATGGCTATCTGGATTATCATAGTGCACATTCAGTCAATTTCTGCGAATGTGAAAAAAATAATACGGAACAGGAAGATTATGAAGTACAATCCAAAATCCTGATGGACCGTTTTAAATGAAAAAATTACCCAAAAAAATGAATCCCAGCAGCCTACAAAATTAATCAAAATCAAACACAGAAAGATTGTTTGCTCTCAATACCATACAAAAGTATTCAAGAAGGAAATAAAATCAATAAGGTTGAAATACCAGTAAAAAATAGTTCAACATTTAATAATAACAAACAAAAAATGGAAACATAATTTTATTACGGCGTTTAATAGAGCGAACAATAGAATCAGATCGATTCTCAGCAGACACTGCTATATCCTGCAGCAAGATCCACTTCTGAGGGGACTCCTACCCAATAAATCGGGGAATGACCTTCCGAAGGGGAAAAACATTATTGCACCGAGCCGATTAAAAACATCGCTCTCTCAAGCTATTTGTTTAAAAAATACCCCAATTCATCGTATAGGTGTATTTAAATGCAGGAAAAAGAAATGCCTTTGCTGCAAAACTATAATGCACAGCCAAAAAGCTATTATTGCATGTAGCACAGGGGAAACAATTCCTATTAAACATCTGACATGTCAAACGGATAATGTGACATGTGTCATCAGTTGTAGGTGCGGCTTGCAGTATGTCGGTCGAACCAAACAAAGGGTTCCAACACAATTAAACGGTCACCGACATAATGCTAAAGTGGGCTAACTTACGCACAGTCTATCGCGACATCTGTTTCAGAAACATGGAGGGAGATTTGACATTCAGATGACGCCCGTGGAACACATTCCGACTACTGTTTCTATTAGAATTTAAGTGCTCAACAGAAAGGGATCCTACTGGATGAACCGCTTGCATTGCATACATCCAGATGGTCTGAACGCAGTGGCGTAACAATCGCGGTCGCAGGGGTCGCGGGTGCGACTGGGCCCGGGACCATAAGGGGCCGCCCGCAGCCCGCACCCCCCTGCAACCGCCGATCCCAGCGCCAGGCCCCTGCTTCACATGGATGTGCGTCTCCAAGGACGCACATCCATGTGACTTCATGGCCAGTGTGTCAGGGAAGGGAAAGGAGGCAGCGGTGCCGGCCTGCGTTCAAGCAGGCTGGTGTCGGCGGTGTGTGTGGCCACTCCGCGTCCCGGGCTCCGGCAATCTGGCTCACTCTGAGGCAGCGGCGACTGCTTGCTCTGTCAGGCCGGGAGCCCGAGCATGGCCATGTCCGCCCCTCCTCCTGTATGCTGAGCCCGCCGGAATCTCTGCTGCTGGGCGCATACAGCCCGGCTCCCGGGGGCAGCAGTGAGTGTCGGATGTGCAGGAGGCTGGAGCTCATCTGTCTGCGGGTGCTGCAGGGGCTGGGGGCCATCCAGCTGGGGATCAACCACAGCAAGCTGATCACCAGGAGAGACTTCGGGACTCTGTACCAGGACTGCGCCAGGTCAGAGACTGTATTGTGTGCCCCATATACTGTGTGCCCTCTCCATATACTGTGTGTGCCCACCCCATATACTGTACCCCCTATGTTGTGTGCCCTACTGCCCTATATACTGTGTGCCCCCTCCCACTATACTGTGTTCCCCCATACTTTGCGTGCCCACCACATTTACTGTGCGTGCTCTCCCCATATACTGTACCCCCCTATATTGTGTACCCCATATACTGTGCCCACTTCCCATACTGTGCCTCCCCATTTACTAATGCCCTCCCATATAATGTGCCACCCCATATACTGTGCCCCCTTGTTATACTGTGTGCCCCATATACTGTGCCCACCTACCCATACTGTGTGTGCACGCCCACCCCTTATACTGTGCTGCGCGGCTGTGTTGAGTGTCTGACTATATGTCTGTGTGGCTGAGGCTGCGTGGCTGGCTGTGTGTGGCAAGCTGTCTGTGTGGCTGACTGTGTGTGGCTGTGGCTGGCTGTGTGTGGCTGTCTGTGTGGCTGTGTCTGTATATGGCTCCGGCTGCATGGCTATGTGGCTGGCTGTGTGTGCCTGACTGTGTGTGTGTGTGGCTGGGGCTGTGTGTCTGTGGCTGGCTGTGTGTGGCTGACTGTGTCTGTGTGTGGCTGGGGTTGCTTGGCTGTGTGTGGCTGACTGTATGGCTGTGTGTGTGTGGCTGGTTGGATCTGTGGCTGGCTGCACCTGTGTGTGGCTGTTTGTGTGTGGCTGGTGGCTGTCTGTGTGTGGCTGTCTGTGTGTGGCTGGGGCTGCTTGGCTGTGTGTGGCTGACTGTATGGCTGTGTGTGTGTGGCTGGTTGGATGTGTGGCTAGCTGTGGCTGTCTATGTGGCTGGCTGCACCTGTGTGTGGCTGTCTGTGTGTGGCTGTCTGTGTGTGGCTGTCTGTGTGTGGCTGTCTATGTGTGTGGCTGTGTATGTGTGTGGCTGTGTATGTGTTTGGCTGGCTGCATCTGTGTGTGCCTGGCTGGCGGCTGTCTATGTGGCTGGCTGTTTGTGTGTGGCTGTCTGTGTCTGGCTGTGTCTGCGTGTGGTTGTCTGTGTGGCTGTCTATGTGGCTAGATGTGTGCGGCTGTCTGGCTGTGGCTGGCTGTGTGTGTATGTGTGTGTGGCTGGCTTTGTTTGTGTGGCTGGCTTTGTTTGTGTGGCTGGCTTTGTTTGTGTGGCTGGCTTTGTTTGTGTGGTTTTGTTTGTGTGGCTTTGTTTGTGTGGCTGGCTTTGTTTGTGTGGCTGGCTTTGTTTGTGTGGCTGGCTTTGTGTGGCTGGCTATGTCTGTGTGGCTGGCTGGCCGTGGCTCTGTGTGTGGCTGGCTGTTTGAGTGTGTCTGGCTGTGTGTCTGATCACTTGGACCCCACAATCCTGAGAAACGGAGCTTTGAAGAGCACCATGTAAATAGAGCTGTGGTTGAATATTCCCTCTGCTGCAACATTCACATGCGGCTCTTCAAATAATGTCTTTAAGAAAGTGGTGAGGGCCACAACAGGGTAAAAGCAAAATTTACGTATTGGGGCTGATGGGTGTTATAGTATATGGGCTGGTGGAGCTTGTTTTCCAGGGCTGCTTCTTGGTACCAGTCCGGCCCTGGTGGGGGGGGCCCAGGTCTAAATTTCGCACCGGGGCCCACCAGACTCTAGTTACGCCACTGTCTGAACGATAAATTGGAGAATATATAGAACACAAGCAGAGATATGCATATGCTTGCTGTGTTCAAGCCATGACTGGATATCAGGGAAAAATGAAAAAAAGTACCGTATATACTCGAGTATAGGCCGAGTATAAGCTGAAAAGTGCCCCCCTCGGCTTATACTCGAGTCAGTATACTGGCTAAGTGTGGGGGGGGGTGGTGACCGGGGGCTGAAGGAGGCGGGGGTAGGCTGCAGTAGGAGCAGGCGGTCACGTGGGCCCGCTCATTAGTGCAATGCAATATGCACTGCATCCAACTGTCAATCAGCGGCAGGGAGAGCAGTGCATATTACATTGCACTACTCACCGCCCCCCCCCCCCCCCATCGCAGACCGGAGGGAGGACTCATGGAGCCAGCAGACAGTGCACAGAATCGTTGGAAGGTGAGTAAGAAGTTTGTTATTTTATGGTCAGCGCCAGCATGGGGCCCATATCAGGGGTGGGTACTCATATCAGGGATGGGGGCTCATATCAGGGATGGGGGATCTGCGCATCAGGAATAGGGGCTCATATCAGGGATGGGGGGCTCGTATCAGGGATGGGGGGCTCTGCACATCAGGGATGGGGGAGCCGCACATCAGGGATGGGGGCCACGTACCAGCGATGGGGGGGCTATACCCATTATGGGGGGCTATATATTGTAATGAGGAGCTATATACCAGTGATGGAGGCTATATAACAGTGATGAGGGGCTATATACAAATGGTGGGGGCTATGTACTGTGATGGGGGGGCATATACTGTGATGGGGGGCTATATACCAGTGCTGGGGACATACTATATACTGTGATGGGGGAGATATTTGCCAGTGATGGGGGCTATATACCAGTAATGGGAGCGCTATACATCAGTGATGGAGGCGCTATATGCCAATAATGGGGGCACTATATACCAATGATGGACGCACGATATTATGAGGGGCTATACACTGTGTATATAAAGGGATATATACATATTATGAGGAGCTATCTACAGTGATGAGGGGTTATATACCAGGATGGGGGGGTGCTGCACTTCCCACCCTAGGCTTATACTCGAGTCAACAGGTTTCCCCAGTTTTTGGGGGTAAAATTAGGGGCCTTGGCTTATACTCGGGTCGGCTTATACTCGAGTATATACGGTAAATTATTAAATTGTTTTCCTTCACCTCTACTACCGGTCATAGCGATTTTTTTTGGAATGGTGGCATATTTCACTATGGAGAGTATTAAACTATTTAATTATAATTTCCAGGGATATGAAACTATGAGGAATGAATACAACATTCAGGGCATTGTAAGACAGATTTGTTATAATCGGGTCTAGGTCCTAACGATTTTTGAATAAAAATTGATACAAGTTAGATTCATTTTTATGTAGATATTATTGATGAAAATAACTTGTTAGTAAAGGAATAAAATTCCTAATGATAAAAATTTTAATGAAAAATGTAAAAAAAAAAGTTAATACATTTTTTTTTAATGAGGATTTTTTAGATATATACAAATCTAATAACTGTAAACATACACAAAAAAGATTTTTTTTTAATCTAATATTTTTATTCACATATTTATTGCAATTTATGTACATTTTTATGTATTTTAATTTGTACAATATATTAAGAAGGTAACTGGCGTTTCTTTAAAAAGGGAAAACAAGGGGACGGGGCCTGGAGCTTGAGCTGAATGGAAGCAGTATAAGTGAACTCCCTGTATAAACAGCTAAAATCGAAGAGCAATTAACCCATTTAAGGGTTAATTGCTCAAAAAATCCAACTAGAAGACCTCCAGACACCAACTAGTCTCCTTTGGACCCTTCCCAAAGCTTCGGAATTGAGGATTACCTCGGATTACTCCAACTTCCACTGAGCCCCACATGTGCAGAGGGTGAGGCCCCACACGAGGCATCACAGCTTCCCTCACAGACTTACAACTGCCAGGATCAGAGAAAAAAAACTGCTGGACCACACTGGGTTCATCGGCTCTGGACATGATCGCTGCGACTACAAGGACCTCCAGAGCGACTCTGCAGGTGAGCCCTCTCAGGAACTCCGCTGTACCCCACTGCACCGTCATATCCCCGCCGCTGCCAACACCAAGGCCTTGTCAGTGAACATCAGACTCCGTCCCTGTGCCTACAAATCAGCCCCCTTCAACCCACACTCGGGGGAAGAAAAACCTCATCCACCAGCTCTGCCTGCAACGAGAAGGAGGGACCCGCACAACAATTTCCCCAGCAGCGGTCTCTCAGCTGCTGTTGCCACGGTGTGAGCGGGACGCTAAGCTGAAATCTCCTCCATTGCCAAGGTGCCGGCGGGAAGCTAAACTCCTCATCAACACCGCAGTGATGCCTGGATCCTCACCCTCATCGCTACCGCAGAGACGCCTGGATGCGGTTACCAAGGAGTTTTCGGGACCAAACACCTCACCATTGCCGAGGAGATATTGGGACGCTGAACTCCCCCAGTCCCCAACCGCGCTACGACGGGGAGAAGGAACACAGCCCATGCCCAACCCAAATCCCCCACAGCTCACTGCCTCACTCCAGATACGCTGGGGACCGGAGCTGGAATCAAAGCATGGGGAGCCATCTGACCAGACCCCCCAGACCGGAGTACACAGTCAGGCGGGAGGATAACCACATGCAGGCCCGAAATAAACTGAACTGTGCAATCCCGTGAAGAAGGGGAGAAGATCTGTATACAATCCCTGCCCCAACTTGCCTCAGCTTGGACCACCACACCAAAACTTGGACCTGCCTGCAGAACAAGTGGATTGATATTTCCCACATTGCACTCCCCACCTTAGGACTATGCACCTCAGAGATAAAAGCAGCCACCAAGGGTGAATCCTAGTGCTGTACCACAGACAAGGAATAAAAATTTGATACACCCCATCTCCTTCAGCAGAAGGGCTACCTCTATATGTGTATATATATATATATCCACAGCTCCTCATTTACCCCTCACCCACCCTTCCTGGCTGTCTCTCCTCTCCCCCTCTTATGCCTACCGCCCTGCATATTATTCTTACCCTTCCCCCCCGGTCTCTTTCCCTCTCACCCTTATCTGCCCTAGTACATTCTATTCATTTGTTTTGTTTTTATTTTTTTAATGAACTCCTTTTGATTTTGATTGAAATTTTTATTTATTTTTTTAATTCATGCCTACCCCTCCTCATTTTATTTTATTTTCTTACCATTCTTATCGCTATTTAATTGTTTTTTCCTTTTTTCCCCTCTTCCCCCCTTATTATATTTTTATCCCATCTCCTCCTCCATATTCCTAACCTTTATACCAGCACAGTTCCGGTTCAAGGTATTTTTTATTTTTTTTTGTACTCAAATAGCCTTTACCAACCCCGCTACCTCTTAAGTTTTTTTTGTTTTTTTACTTTTCTTCTTCCCTTTGCATTGTCACTGGTCCCGTGCAGGGGCCTCCACAGCTCCCCCTTACTTATTTTACCTTTATTTTTTATTATTTTTATTTTATTTAGGCTGCTTTCACATAAGCGTTTTACGCTGATTGCGGCAGTTGCGGTGAAAAAAACACAACTGCCGCGATTACCGCATAACGGTCGCATTTGCGGTTCACTTGCGGCAAGCCCCATAGAATGTCTGTGGGGCTTGCGGCAAGTGCGGTTTCGGCCGCAAAAAAAATGCGGCATACTGCAGTGTTTTCGCGGCCGCACCTGCGGCAAGTGCCGAAACCGCACTTGCCACACCTGCCACACACTTACCGCAAGCCCCATAGACATTGTATGGGGCTTGCCGCAAGTGTGCCGCGATCGTGGCCGTTATGCGGTAATCGCGGCAGTTGCGTTTTTTTCACCGCAACTGCTGCGATCAGCGAAAAACGCTGATGTGAATGGACCCTTGTTTTGTATTTTTTTATCTCTTTTTTTTTTTTTCTCTCCCCCGTACATACCAGACTTGTATTCATTTTTTTATACACTTTTTAGTGTTTTTTTTTTTTTGTATTTATTTATTTTTATTTCTCCACATTTTACGTCTCGTGGACCTTCAGGCATAACCTCTGTCATCCAGAGACATATAACAGTGACCATAGCACCGGACACCACAAAGAAGTACCTGCGAAACCACAAACCCGCATCAACCCCACATCGGGGCATGCTGGACTCTTTAATCCCTACTTCTACATTTTATGGACTTTCAAGTACCCGATTTAACACCAACCTGGGACACATACCAGGGACTACAGCGCAGGTCACCTCTGTGATCATAACACAGTTCGCCAGCCAGGACAACTCCGAAACACCACAGCCTTCGCACAGACTTGAGGAGCAGCAGACTACAATCTAGCTAAGCCGGTGGGCTTACAACACCTGAAGACAACCGTCCGAACCCTGACTAACACCTCGGGCGGACAAGAGAGCGCCGCGAGGACATAAGTATAATCTCTATAAGTAATACTTTTTTTTTTTTTTTATGCGACAGATAGTATAACTGTTGCTTAGGCGGCCGTCACACGCGACGATATATGGATAGATATCGCTTGAACGTGCATGATTAGACATCGCTCGAACGATGTCTATGCATGTGACAGCACGATACGACCAACGAGAAATGATCAAATCGTTCGATCAAGTTATGAGAACCGGACCTCATATCACACGATGTCGGGTCATTAGATAAACAGAATCGACGTGTCTAAATAACCGATATCGTTTAGACGTTGTGAACTGAGCGATGCCGAAATGTAGCACGTAGGCGTGGCAGGTATTCATCTGTGTCTCGCCTCCTCAGTTGTGATTTGTTAACCGTCATGATTTCTGATTGGCTGGCGCCACATCAACTCTCATTGGTGGAAGCTCTTACGTTCCGATTGGCTCTCTTCACAGGGCGCCATTTTGGATGAGCTCTCTTCAACACTACACATAGGCGCCGTCTGCACGATCATGCATTGTCATTTACAATTTACAGGCCCACACAAGTGCGCAAAGCTAAAAAAGTCTAGTGTGGTATGGGTCCAATATAGTGTTCACATTCTCATACACCAAAACAATATTGCTGTACGCAGCGCACAACGTGGCGTTACGCAACGCCCCTGGGTTATTGTCCCATAGGTGCCGCAGAAGTGTTTAGTGCCGTGTCACGGCGCGTACGGCGCCTTTAAATTTTGTACGCCACGCAAGCGGTCGTACTGACGTTATGAAGTTGGTTTCAGTTTCATTCCGCCTGCAAGGTGCTAGCCCCTCCCATGCACATTGCAGCTCAGTCATGGCCGCCACACACCGCGCTGCAACGTGGGGGATGGCGGAGCTCATGATCTTAATCGATCATTGTGATCGGTACGATTATTGGGGCCACCATCACCACCGACACCCCAGGCTGCGCAACCGCAGCACTGTGCTGAAGATCCAGCGGTCCCTGCTCCGCCAGCAGGGTTTGAGAGGGAGGTTAAAGCCATCCAGAAGAAGATCGCGGATCTTAAATTTAAGTGCCCAGGCCGCATTGTGGACATCCGTGCCCGGATTGCCAGGCTGCATGGTGAGTTATTGTTGGCCCCAAACACACACCTGCACATGTACCAAACTACACAGCAATGTCCACAAACATATTAGAAGGAGAGTGTGGTCCCCGGCCTGTCCCTGCCAATGTGGTTGCATATATTCAGCATAATTTGGAGGCAGTGCCTACACTTCGGCCTGGTCGTCCAACCTCCCAAATGTTTTAAATCAAAATTATAATCATTACCTAAACTGAGTGACAATCTTCAGTCTGCATCTTTCAATCGATTCAATGCAGGTCACAGGCAGCATGGCAAGGGGACGGACTGGGGAGTACAGGTGACATGTAGTACAGGTGACTGTACACTCCCTCCCCTTGCCATGCTGCATGAAACCTGCCTTTAAAAACATTACATTTGAAGACTGAGGATTGACGCACATTTTTCAAAGGACCAATCACAAATTAATGATAATCACCCTACATTTGTCAACTGTGTATTGACCCACCATGTGGATGTGACAACAATGTGCATTGCCTGGTGGTTGACACCCAAATAGGAATATGCCTAAACCAGTCAAGTGCAGCACAAATTGTGACGCCGGACTCAGGCGTAACACTCACTATATTTGTGCCTAACCTGACTCCACATTTTCAAAGTTTTTATAATAAATATGGACCATCTAAAACACACACATGACACACTGCTCCACAGATGTTGCACCCTACACAGGGGACAATATAGACACAGCATGATGTTGGAACGGTAAAAACAATAGTACGTGAACAAGAGGTCTATGCAGCCATGGGGCAAACAGCAGTGGCTTCTGGCCCTACAGAAAATACAACACACATACACCGACCATGTGTTGGTGCGTTTGCCCACAAGCCCACATATCTTGCCAGTGTAGTGGACCTCCTGTCATTAAACATACTGTGTCCTACCCACAGTACATGCATCCAATATGACCTTGTACCATATTTGTTAATGGGGGAACTACAATAGGCACACAATCAAAAAGTTAGACAACAATGTGTTTAACCTTTGTCATAAAAGCTTTGTGATTGTGCTTCCAAATACAGATGGGGAGGATTCATCGTCGGAAGATGGCCACCATGCCCCATCCGCAAGTGGGCCAGCTACCCCACCGCCACATCAGGCTGCAGGGACACCATCGCCCTCTAGTAATCCAGGGCCAGACGAGGAGGAGTTGCCATCAGATGCAGGCCCGGAGGAGAGAGAGGACTGGTCCGCACAGTCCGGGACGGAGGAGTCTCCAGACAACTCTTCCCAGCCATGGATGGAGGAGGATGACGACCTCCCCTCCCCACCATGGCCACAGGAGGCCGAGGAGCTTTCCCAACTGGCTGGCCTGGATGATGGGCCACCCTCAAGCTCCGGCCCACTTTTGCCACCAAGCCACGTCATGTGGCCTCAGAGCCACGGCCCGGGAGTTACCCCACCTCCCACAGTTTCCAGCTCGGTGGCAAGCCCAGGGGTGGCCATGTCTCCAGAGCCGGATGAGGACAAGGTGCCCTCACCAACAGGGCCTGCCGAGGAGGAGATGCCTGAGGCTGTTCGGGACCCACACTTGGAGGACTATGGTGGTAAGTGTGTATTTGTGGGGCAGACGCCCTGCATACTGGATTGAGTGTTGTGTTTATCTTCCCTCATTATTGTGTCGGAGTGTGTTTTGATTTTTTTCATACTGTTTGTGCAGATGGCGAACGTGCAGGTGCTGCCGGGTGGAGTCTGAGTGCCTCCCCATCAACCCCAGATAGTGCTGAGGATGGCGAGCACGAGGGTAAGGAGCATAGTTGAATTTGAACTTACCAAACCTCCCCATGGACTGTTTGTTTTTAAAGGTGTTCTTCATCCCAATACAGGTGTCCCTACTCTGGAGGACGTGATACGGGCACACTCTGAGTTCTCCAGACGGCTCCCCTCGGCACACGAACGCCATCTCCAAGAGCTGGCCCGGTTAGGGGAGATGCTGGCTGCCCTCCAGCGAGGACATGGTGGGCTCCCATGATCGGGAGTCAATGAGAGACTGAAATGGTCCATCCGGGCCTGAAGGACTGATGTCCATGTTGGACCCAAAAACTAGTTTTTTGTCATGTTGGCATTGTTTATTGTTTTTTTTTGCCCCCGTTGGGCTCTTTTCTTATAGTGTCCAACATTTGGACCATAGGGAGTGTGTTGGGGCTACCACGTTGGTCTCTTTGCTTATAGTGTCCAACATTGGTACCTTATGGAGTGTGTGGGGGCTACCACGTTGCGCTCTTTTCTTATAGTGTCCCACATTGGGACCATCGCAAGTGTGTAGGGGGTATTCCTACACTCAAACAGCAAGGTGTACTTTGTGGGCACGGTATGCCACATTTTGAATTTAATTTCAAATGTTTTAATAAATCTTTGTGTCTTTTCCTAGATCTAACCACACATATATTAACGGATTTTGTGAGGTTAATGGTAGACTTTAAGTCCATCAAGGTCAACACATAGCCTTAACATGTTGATCCAGAGGAAGGGGACCAAAACCCATGTTCCAACACTAGCTCCACATTGTGACCATGCATTATGTCCACAAAGCAAACACACATCCATTTTTTTAAATTTGATTTTTAAAGTTTGTAAATGGCCTAACCCCATCACCAACAATGGGTGTTCACTCCGTCGAGATATAACTGCTGGCCACTACACCCACAAAAAGTCCTTACAAGGTGGTCACAAAATACAATGATGTTAAGGCCACCTCAGAGTTGATTTTGTAGAACCTCTAATTAGTGAAGGCTACTGCTCAAGAACCAACATTTAAGTATAATGGCCCTCTACATATGATGGTAGTATGACCTACATAATCTTGCATATCTGCTGAAGGGCCAACAATGATGCCTTCCTAAATAAACAGAATGTGACAATCATGGCCAACATGTGCACCTAGTGTGTAATAATCATTTAATTTGGGCAACAAAAAATTCAGGACATCCGTCCATTAATAACCAAACAAAATGTTTCACTATACAAGAAAGTAAAGTCAGCAAGCATTTTCAAATAAAAAAAACCCAAAAGGCACACTTTCTTGTTGGCCATACACAAAGGACAAAAAAAAACAAAAAAAAACTATAAATCGTGGCAATGTGGCTCATCCAGGTATTCGTCATCCTGGTGGAAGCTGGGCTCGGGCCCTAGGTCAGCCAAATATCCACCCCTGGATCGATGTGTGGGGTAATGAGGTCGGCCAGATCTCCGCCCAGGGGATGAACGTGCAGGGCAATAATGTTGTCTGTGCTGTAGGTTGGCGGGTGGCCGTTCACTGGCAGCTCTGAAACAGGATTTGCTACTCAGGTTCCCCGCCCGTGCTTCATCCATGACCTGTAGCATGATCCGCTCTGCATGGATCCTTTGGTCTGGGTCCATGGATGGGAGCCTTTCTTGTACCAGGCTGGCAAAGGCACACTGTGGTTCCCGAACTTGCTGCTGCAGAACCTGTTGTGCCAGACTCAGCATATGGTTTTGGTTGGGCACAGGTGAAACGCGATGCAGGCTGCGAGTTAGGGATCACCGATGTGCCGGCTTCCTCCACGTTAGAGGCATCTGACGGTGTATCCTGTGGGTTATTTGGAGACCCAGTAGAGGTGCCTTCAAGTGGATCCTACATGTGGTAATGCATAACAGGTCAGGCAACATAGCATTTAAGTGTTGATTACATTTTAGAAAGTTTGTAGAAAGGTACATGTATGTCACTACACCACACTGTAACAGATGTCATGAAAACATGTCCTGACAGGGCGTTAATGTTTGGGACAATAAGCCAAAACACACTCGTTGTGTGTGTAATGATTGATGGATATAATGTAACTTGATGTAACCAGACTCCAGAAAGTTTGGAGGCCATTCTGTGTGTAATGTATTGAACCCAAATAAAAAACAAGGAGATTAAATCTGTACAATATGTGTCTTGTGTTCTAAGTGTGCCTTAGGAGTGGCATAGGTCACAGACTTACATGTTGTTGGTCACCGGCAACTTCTGCATTTGACTGTGGCGGCTGGCTGAAGCTGTCACTCTCTAACATTGCTCGGGGTTCCTGCTGTTCGAGAGTGAACATTAGGAGGTCGTAGTACCAGAGGGTAGGTACATATACGTCATCACTAGCCATTCCCGATCTGCGAGAATTGTTCACTTTGTCGTACTCCTTTTTAAATACGGTGCGCAAGGATTGTATTTTGCGCTTCACATACTCCACATCCCGCTTTTGCCCCGGCATATATTGTTCACACACAGCAACCAGTTGCTGATAGGCCACCTGTTTGAGGGCCCTGTTTGTGTACGCTGAGCATTTGGTTTGCCACAAACAGGGGTTGGCCCTGTACACCTCAATGAAAGCCCTTACAAAGTCGCGATCCGTTCTCGGCATCTGCAAAACACAAACAGTACAATTCACTACACCTCAAAGGGGACCATGGTTAAAAACTAAGTCAGATCCACAGGATGGCAACTCTGCCAAAATGAGCCTCGACAAATTATGATGTTCAAAAACACTACAGCAGCATTGCTTATAACCAGATTTTTGTGTTCCAGCCATGGATGTGTGCTTGTGTGACAGTGACAATCCAAATGTGTGTCAGGACTCCAATAGAAACAAGATTTAGATGTGGCTGCCTTATCTGATATGAACATACCTTGGCTTCTGAAGACACAGTGTCCGAAGGGAACTAGATGCAGCAAGCTGTGTAGTGAAATCCACAAGTGTGAAGGGACGCACACAAGAGCAGGGAGGCCACACATGTTTGCAGTACACTATTTATCCTAATTGAAGCACTAGCCATTTGATTATTACAGGTGCGATGTGCATATGCATCGCAAGTGCCACGCCTGTTGGAGGACGTAACTTCGACGTTGGGTGTGGTCCAGCGCTGGAGACACGCCTGTTGTCTAACATTGCCTCGGCGTTGGGTGTGGGACAATGCTGGAGCCACGCCTGTTGGAGGACGTTACATCGTGGTTGGGTGTGGTCCAGCGCAGGAGCCACGCCTGTTGCCTCGGCGTTGGGTGTGGGACAATGCTGCAGCCACGCCTGTTTGGAGGACGCTTTGCATTGTGATTGGGTGTGGTAAGTATATAGCGACGGGACGTCTGCACAGACACGTGATTGCTGCAGAGTTTTCAACAGTATGTATTTATTCCGCATGTAATACATTGGCGACGGGGGACACTGTTGCGTTGTCAAATGTATATGACGTTAGGTTATCACTTCAGTCCACCCATCTGACGTATATGCTATCTTTAAAACAGTGCTTTATTTGTATTATTTGTGTAGGTCACTTTGCTAACTACAGCATTGCACTATTGGATTATTGCCATCAGGAAAATCTTCCTATTTGTTGCATTGACATTTGAGTGACACCCATCTCAGCGACCAGTGCATGTGAGTTTTTCTGGTTCTGTATTGTTCTTTGCACCATACATATAGTCCTCCATGTGTGTGATGTATTTGGGAGTCGCTTTAATGCCGTAGAAAGTGTGATGTGGGTTGGGAGCTAGATGTGTCACTACCTTGATTTTGACTGCCAATGTATTTTTCGCAGCATTTTGGCATGTAAAACATCTTGAATTACTCCACGCCTTCATTACTATAGATGTGTTTGGTTGTTGGAGGACATCATTTCCACATGTGTTGGGCCACAGTACATATTTCGGCAATGTCATGTTCAGTATTGGACACTTTGACATATCAAATTATAGCCAAACCACCTTTCTGCTTAGTCACCTTTTTTTTTTCCATTTTGCGTCTAACAGCATGAATCCTGGCGAACGTGCCGTGGTGGGGGCTGCGTTTCTTGTGGAGGCTGCTAGGCAGGAGGAGGAGAGGCTGGAGTGCCGCAGGAGGAGACCACGACGCATCTGGACCAGGGAGTAGCTTCAGCAGCGCAATGAGCATTCCCACATGCGTCTTGTGCGCCAACTCCAAAGAGACATTCCAAGGGACTACCAGAACTACCTGAGGATGTCTGAGGAGTCCTTTAAAATCCTGCTAGGTGCAGTGACACTGCTTATTGCCCGCAACGACACTGTCATGCGTCCAGCAGTCCCTGCGGAAGAGAGGTTGCCAGCTACGCTGCGCTTTCTTGCCACAGGGCGCACCATGCAGGACATTGAGTACACAGCTGTGTCCCGTCCACTCCTTAGCCAACTGATCCCTGAGACCTGTGAGGCTATAGTCCACTGTCTGGCTCCCACATATATGCGTTTGCCACAAAACCCAGAGGAATGGCTGGCCACTGCCGCAGAATTTAGCCACAAGTGGCAATATCCCAACTGTGGGGGTGCCATAGATGGGAAACACATTCGAATCAGCCAACCACACAACAGTGGGTCCTACTTCTTCAATTACAAAGGCTATTTTAGCATTGTTTTGTTGGCAGTGGTCAATGCCAACTATGAGTTTATGTATGCATCAGTGGGTACAAATAGCCGAGTGTCAGATGGCGGGGTTTTTGACCAATCTTCTTTTGGCCAGAAGTTAAAAACAGGCCGCCTGAATTTGCCCACAAATAATGTGACCTGCGGCAACCTAAACTTTGTCTTTCTGGCGGATGATGCGTTCCCACTCCATCGGAATTTGCTAAAACCATACCCCCAGAGGCATCTTACTCCACCACAAAGAATCTATAACTATAGGCTTTCCCGGGCACGCGCGAGTGGTGGAGAATGCTTTTGGCATAATGGCAAGCCGATTCCGGATCTTCCACACCGTCATAAATATGAAACTGGAATCGATAGACATAGTGGTGTTGGCTTGCTGTGTCCTGCACAATTTTCTGAGACGCCGCGATCACCAGTCATACACCCCACCAAGCTATGTGGACTCCATTGACTCCAGCAATGGAGAGATAGTGTTGGGGCGGCTGGCGTGCTGATGACCTACACGTGGCAGGACTACAGCCATTAGCCCATGGAAGCAGGAGGCACAGGACAATAGGGACAGATACTGCGAGTACCTTAATGGGCCAGGGGCTGTAGGCTGGCAACACAACATAGTGTAGGTAGCACTTTGCCCTGTGTGATTGTTTGGATTACATTGCTGATGTGTCCTCTAGCTCATGTTTGTAGCCAGGACATGTGTCCTTGTCTAATTTGACACAGGCTTTTTTTTTTTAAGACCAATACTACTCAATATGTAGTAAGGGGGCGAGGATTGGCAAAATTGATGGGAGGTATGTGTCACAGAGATACCTGTTTTCTGTGACATAAGTCGGAGTTTTATCCTTGGTGCATGTGAGCACTAAGAGGTTTCTTAGTTGAGAAGGGCCCGGCTTATGGGTCCTGTGAGAGACGGGCGGGTCCAGGACCCACATACCTCCCCAAGGGGCGTGGTGACAGGCTTATAGTGGGTGGGTGTGTTTCCATGTTAGTTTTGTGTGGAATGGCTTTATGCTGTACAAATAAAGCATTCTAGTTGTGACGTGTGAAGACGCTGCACCTAGCAGGATTTTAAAGGACTCCTCAGACATCCTCAGCGAGTGGTTGTGCGCAAATGTGTATTTGACAGCCATAAATCAAGACACACATACATATGTTGGGATACATATGCTGTCCACAACACAAGTGTTGGCCACGCAGACTACAGCAGGTCAAAAACATTAGTGCCCCTTGCACAAGTAATGGTGAAATGCATTTATGTTCATTTGCGTTTCCATGCGCTTTGAACGCCAAACCGCTTCCCAACACATGCGTTATTTTCCCCAAAAATTGCGCCCTAAATGTATGAACAACAGATGGCAAACGCATGTGCGTTTGGCGACAACGAAGCACGCATGTACCAAACGCATATGCGCTTTGGCATACGTTATCCATGCCCTTCCAGTCAAAACATAGTGATGCCGCAAATACAGGCCGCCACAAGGTGCTCCAGAGAAGGTACTTTCGTACCCCGACAGTGCCGACGGGTGCCGCAGGTTACCATCTATGGAGCAACTTCCCTGATTTACACGCCACTGCCACAAATGAATATGGGCGGACCAGGGCCAGCAGGGACAACACATAGGCGTACCACAGTCCTTTACGCCGCGCCAAAAAAAACAACCATTGGCCAAAACAATTGTCGGAGTGGGCACGGCGCACAAGGCGGATGGAGGTGACGGCATAGTAGGGGCTTAGATTGTAACGGAATAGGCGCTTGGAGTATAGCGGAGTGTGTGCAGCAAGGGATGCTTATGCGTCACACAGGGTCAGTTACAATTCACACACGCAGTGTCTATTTGCAAACTAAGTGGTGGCCTATGTGTTGCCGTTTTTTGTGTATGAGTCTGTCTTTTTGCATTTTTGGATACTGAGACACACATCATAGGACAAGTGAAATCTCATATAGTGCCTTGTTTGCACGCACATCTGACCAATGGGAACGCAGTAGTGGCCACGAATCATGGAGAGAGGGGCCCACATTTAGCCCTAAGTCATTCACGAGGCTTCTGTGTAACTGTGTAATAACGATGTGCACAGACGATAAGTAGGTCGCCCACACGAGCGCAGAAGCGCTGCATCGGGGAGTTGACTTAGCGATGTCTGTGTGTGTTACGTGACGACGAGCGATTTTACACATCGCACAGACGATGCGCAAATATTGACATCGTTGCTGATATCGTTATGTATATCGTCGCGTGTGACGGCCGCCTTAGGACAAGATTATGCCATTGTTTTTAGTAACCATTGCTGTTTAGGCTATAGAGCCTAAATATACGCCTGTGCTACCGCAGCTGTTACTGTTAGGGTAACATTCTTTAAGCTACCATTATCATAATTGGAACTACTGTAGCTGTGGAGTGATAGTCTACACGCTGCGGCTACCACAAACATTGCTGTTCTAACTATAGAGCGACACTCTTTACACTACTGTTACCGTATCTATTGCTGTTTAGCCACTGGGCAGCACACTACTCTAACCACATAGTAGAATCCTTTCCGACACTGTTATTGTATTGGTCAATATTTACTCATAGAGCAGGGCCGGCGTCAGCACCCGGCATACCCGGCCAAGTGCCGGGGCCCTGAACAGCTGGGGGGGCCCACTGGCCATTAGGGACAGACAGCTCTGTTAACAAGGGGCACGTCAGGCAGACTCAGCAAGGCGCTGAGTGCTCTGCTGAGCTCCCAGTGCACATGGCTAATTTGCATGCGATGCAGATTAGCCGTGTGCAGGCTCCAGGGAGCAGTGGAGCTTCCTCCTTTGCCTACTGTAGCAGAGTGATGAGTCATCACCCTGCCACCTCATCACACTGCTGCAGGAAAGAGGAAGGAGGAGGAAGCTCCACAGACCCGGGAGTCTGCTGCTATAAGGATGTGGTGGGGAAGCATCTGAGGAGGACAGAGCCCCGGGGGAGCAGATGGAAGGTGAGTATGATTCATTATTTTTTTAACTGTGTGCAGCAGGATAGGGGATTATATGTACCATGGGGGCTGTGCTGGGGTATATAGAGGTTATACTGGGGTATATAGAAGTTATACTGGGGTATATAGAGGCTGTGCTTGGGTATATAGGGGTTATACTGGGGTATATAGAGGCTGTGCTGACTGTATACAGAGACTGTGCTGGCAGGGCCGTATTTGGAGTTCCTGCCGCCCTAGGCACTTTCAGCGGATGCGCGCCCCCCCCCCCACTGATCAGTCAGACTAAGCGTATGTGGACACAGCATTTTATTTGTCAGGCAGATCCGCTCAGTTTTCTGCCTGAAAAAGCAACAAATAAATTCTAAAAGGAATGAACTCATGCACGGCAATGTAGAGACGGATTGCTGCTCATGTGTTCAGTCTTTTGAGGTTTTCCTTTTTAACTGTGTGTCCTATCTTTTATCTGAATTCCAGCACTCAGAGGGTTCTCAGATGTCAGCGCCTGTAGCCTTCAGATAGTAGTGAGGACCTCCATACACATGAGACTAAAGTTGGCCAAACCTGCGTGGACGGTCTAATGTGTATGGGGGCTCTAACTGATGATTGGTCGGGGCAAATAAGGATACAGCATGTCCGACTACAGGCTGTAGATCCTTTTGTCCTCTAAGTGATAATCTGTAGTCAGAGATGTCTAAGGTCCCTTTCACATCAGCAATTCTGTCCAGATCCGGAAGATTTACCGCATCAGCCGCCTTTTCCGCAGCAAGTGCCACATCTGGCAGAGCCGCACTTGCCGCACCCGACCGCAAGTCGCATAGACAAGGCATGGGGCTTGCTGGATCGATGTCACAAGTCAGCCATTAGGCAGCTGATGCGGTAAATCTTCCGGATCCGGACAGAACCGCTGATGTGAAATGGGCCTAACAGCAGCTTCCATACAGTATACAGGAACACTGGGAAGAATGAGCGCTCCTGTATATGAGAAAGCCGAGCAAGCTCGCTGCCAGCCGAGTTATCAGACACCTATATATAGCGCTTGGGGCTTTAGTCAATTGTTTGGCTGACATTCAGCTGTATTTTTAGTCAAGCACACACTTGTGTGATAGGGCGACTCTCTTGCGGGCGTCAGGAGAACAACAAGAGACAGCGTCTTCTCAAAGTTATAGTCCAAAACGGTTTTATTCACTCCATAAACCGATAACAGAAAGATGCAAAACTAGCAGCCTTTAAGTGCAGGCGAAAACAAACAGAAAACCATTGCTTTAAAGCAGTCAGTGACCAGCATCCAGCCTGGCTTGGAGTCTTCACACACCGGAGGCTACTCTCAGCCCCTCCTAGCACAGACAGCTCTGCTTCACACCAGGCTCCAGTTTATAGCCTGTAACCACACCCAGTGGTGAGGTATGTGGGTACTGGACCCGCCCGTCTCTCACAGTACCCATAAGCAGGACCCTTGTATTGTATGTATAAGTAAGACTCCCAGTGCAAACGTGCACTAGAGAATAATACTCTTGCATATGTCGCAGATACCAGGCATCTCTGTGACACATACCTCCCATCAATTATGCGACCACTCGCCACCTCACATACCTCCCCCCTCTGCCTAAAGCCGTGGGGCTTGGCACTATGCACACCTAGACAGGGGACTCTAAAAAGGGCATCAGCATTGCCATGTAGATTCCCTGCCCTGTGCTCTACATGGAAACTAATGTCTTGCAGGGCTAGAAACCAGCGAGTGACCCTGGCATTTTTTCCCTTCGTTTCCCTCAACCATCTGAGTGGAGCATGGTCAGACACTAATCTAAACTTCCGTCCCAATAAATAGTAGCGTAGTGTGTCCACCGCCCACTTTATGGCCAAGCATTCCTTTTCTATCACGGAATAATTTTTCTCACAGCTTTCTACTCAGGTAAAGGACCGGGTGCTCCTCCCCTTTTATCTCCTGGGACAGGACTGCCCCCAAACCGATATCTGAAGCATCCGTTTGGAGGACGAATTCTCTCTTGAAGTCGGGGGCAACCAGGACTGGTTGTCTACACAGGGCCCCTTTCATTTCTTGAAAGGCTGATTCCGCCTCAGCAGTCCACTTGGCCATGGCTGATTTTGTTCCCTTCAGGAGGTCAGTCAGAGGTGCGGCGATCATGGCGAAATTGGGTATAAATCTATGGTAGTAACCCACGATTCCCAGGAAGGCTCGGACTTGTCTTTTGGTCAGCGGTCTTGGCCAGTTTTGGATTGCTTCCACCTTTGTAACTTGGGGTTTAATTTCGCCTCTGCCGACAACATAACCCAGGTATTTAGCCTCCTCCTTCGCCAAGGCACACTTGTTCAGGTTTATTGAAAACCCTGCCTCCCTCAGAGCATCCAACACCACCTGGACCTTCACCAGATGACTCTGCCAGTCGGAGCTGAAGACCACAATATCGTCCAGATATGCTGCGGCGTATTCTTTATGAGGGGTAAGGATGCGATCCATGGCTCTCTGGAAGGTGGCAGGGGCCCCCTGCAGTCCAAACGGCATCCGGACATACTGGAAGCACCCATCCGGAGTGGAGAACGCGGTCTTCTCCTTGGCTCCCGGCGCCAGGGGGATCTTCCAATACCCTTTTGTCAAGTCCAAGGTAGTGACGTACCTTGCTGGTCCCAATCGCTCGATCAGCTCACCGACGCGCGGCATGGGATATGCGTCGAATTTGGAGACCTCATTCAGTTTCCGATAGTCATTGCAGAATCTCCACTCTCCATCAGGTTTTGGGACCAACACAATCGGACTCGACCAGCCGCTCTTGGATTTCTCTATGACACCAAGTTTCAGCATACGAGTCACCGCTTTGGAGATCACTTCCCGTCGGGCCTCAGGAATCCGATAGGGCTTCAGGTTCACCCGTACATGGGGCTCCGTGAGGATCTCATGCTCTACCACCCTGGTACAGCCTGGCAGCTCCGAGAACAAATCTCTGTTCTTCTGCAGCAACTCCCGACATTGCTGCTTCTGGCTTTCGCTGAGGGTTTCCGCTATTGCGACCGCTCCAATGTCATACTCTGGCTTGCCCACCAAGCACGGCGCTTCCTCAGCCTCCTGTCTTGCCACGGCTTGAGGAGGTTGACATGGTACACTTGGTATGGCTTCCTTCGTCCCGGTTGATGAACCTTGTAGTTCACTTCCCCAACTCGCTCTACCACCTCATATGGTCCTTGCCACTTGGCGAGAAACTTGCTTTCGACGGTGGGTATCAGGACAAGGACTCTGTCTCCTGGATTGAACTGCCGGACTCTGGCTGAGCGGTTATAGATTCGGGCCTGTGCCTGGAGGACATGTTCCCTCACGATTGGCATCACTTTCTCAATCCTTTCCTGCATCCCTGCAACGTGTTCAATGACACTCCGATGAGGTGTAACTTCAGCTTCCCAGGTTTCTTTTGCCACGTCTAGGAGACCGCGCGGATGTCGTCCATACAGGAGCTCGAATGGTGAGAACCCTGTAGATGCCTGTGGAACCTCCCGAATAGAAAACAACAGATACGGTAGGAGGCAGTCCCAGTCCCTTCCATCCTTCTCTATAACTTTCCTCAACATGCTTTTAAGGGTTTTATTAAACCTCTCGACAAGGTCGTCTGTTTGAGGATGGTACACTGAAGTTCTCAGCTGGGTGATCTGGAGGACCCTGCACAACTCCCTCATCACCTTACTCATAAAGGGGGTACCCTGGTCAGTCAAGATTTCTTTTGGCAAACCAGTCCTGGAAAACACGTGAACCAACTCCCGGGCTATACTCTTCGCCGAGGAATTTCTCAAAGGGATCGCTTCAGGATAACGGGTGGCATAGTCCAGGATGACCAATATATACTGATGCCCCCTAGCAGATTTCACCAAGGGACCAACCAAGTCCATGGCGATTCTCTCGAAGGGCACCTCAATGATGGGCAAGGGTACGAGGGGACTACGAAAGTGAACGTTGGGAGCGGTTACCTGGCATGAAGGGCAGGACCTACAATATCTTAATATCTCCCGATGACACCCAGGCCAGTAGAATCGCTGCATTATCCGTTCCTGCGTTTTGTCCATCCCTAGATGTCCCCCCAAGACATGTGAATGGGCCATGTCCAGTACCTTTTGTCTATAGGGCGCTGGCACCAATAACTGCTCCACCAGCTCCTCTCTCACTTTCGTCAACCGGTACAATAATTCCCTGCTCAGCATAAAATGGGGAAACCGTGTGTCAGCTCCAGGCTCCTGGGCAACCCCATTTATAATCGTGACATTGTAGAAAGCTTCCCTCAGAGTTAGGTCCCTATGTTGGGCAGACCCAAAATTCCTACGGGGCACCCCTAATTCTGGCACGTTCGACTCAGGGGACCCTTCCTCCTCATCCCCTGCAAGGACACAGAACGGAAACTCAACTGTTTCTGGGTGTGGTGTTACCTTTTCCAGGTTAACGGAAACCTTATCCAAACCCCTGAACCCTGAACCCTGCCCCCACAGATCCCAAAACAAGCAAAAGTCCCGGCCTATAATGATTGGATGCAACAAGTCCTGAACAACGCCAACCTCATGGGTCTTGGTGCCGTGGGCCATTTCAATGACCACTCTGGCCATGGGGTAGTCCTTGGCGTCCCCATGTATGCACCGCACGCCGACCCGTTTCCCTGGGATCAGTTGGAGGGGTAGGGTGGCCCTCACCAGGGTCACTAGGCTTCCGGAGTCTAGCAGTCCGATCACCTTTTTCCCATTCACCTCCACGGGACACGCTGGTGGCCCCTCACTGGGTGGACTGTTCACGCTGCAGGCAGGGTACGCATAATAGGAGCAGCGGCGACCCACGCTGCAGTCCATCTGTTCAGGGGTCAGGGAACAATGAGCGGCAATGTGCCTGGGCCTTGGCACTTCCAGCAAATGACCTCACCCGTAGGGACCTTGGGCACCACCTCCCCCGCCCCTTTGGGCCTTGGATGCCCCACCCCCTTATGGGCCTCTGTCCCCTGCTGGGACCCCCAGTAAGGAGTGGGCAGTCTTGCCCCAGGTCCTTCCATTCCCTGGTATCTTTCCACTAGCCCAATGAGTTCATCTGCATTTTGGGGGTCACCCTGGGCAACCCAGGTCTGTACCGGTCTCGACAGGGAATGCACAAAACGGTCCATTACGACTCGCTCCACCATCTGCGCAGGCGTAGAGGACTCCGGCTGCAGCCACTTTTGGACTAAGTGCAACAGGTCAAACATTTGGGAGCGAGGAGGTCTGTCCCGATGATATGCCCAGCGGTGTACCCGCTGTGCCCTGACAGTCATTGTCACCCCCAAGCGTGCCAAAATTTCAGTTTTTAATTTGCCATACTCTTTAGCATCCTGCAAAGCTGGATCGTAGTATGCTTTTTGGGGCTCCCCCGTCAGGTATGGCGCCAGCACCTCCGCCCACTGTGCCGGCAGAAGTCCCTCTCCGCTACCCGTTCAAAGACAGTCAGGAAGGCCTCGATATCATCCCCTGGAGTAATTTTCTGCATGGCTCCTCTTACAGCCTTCCGGATGGAAAAATCGCCCACTGACCTTGTCGCAGCTGTCGCAGTGCCACGGACCGCTTCCACCAGTAAGTCGATCTACTGCTGCTGATGATGATGCTGATCTTGTTGCTGTTGTTTGTGGAGCTGCATCTGCTGCGTCAGTAGCTTTGTGGTCTCCTGTTGCGCCATCTGCTGTTGTTGTAGCAGTTGCTGGTACTGGGCTTGCTGCGTTTGCTGGGCCTGCAACGTTTGCTGGGCCTGCAACAGGTGCTTCAGCAGGTCCTCCATGTTGTGTGATGCCTGCTGCTGGCTTATTGCTGAGTGCACCCAGGACATGCAATCCTCTTACCACCTGTCTCACAAGTCTGCTGGGATGTCTGCTGGGATTTCTGCCCGCATTCTCCACCAATTGTGATAGGGCGACTCGCTTGCGGGCGTCAGGAGAACAACAAGAGGCAGCGTCTTCTCAAAGTTATAGTCCAAAACGGTTTATTCACTCCATAAACCGATAACAGAAAGATGCAAAACTAGCAGCCTTTAAGTGCAGGCGAAAACAAACAGAAAACCATTGCTTTAAAGCAGTCAGTGACCAGCATCCAGCCTGGCCTGGAGTCTTCACACACTGGAGGCTACTCTCAGCCCCTCCTAGCACAGACAGCTCTGCTTCACACCAGGCTCCAGTTTATAGCCTGTAACCACACCCAGTGGTGCGGTATGTGGGTACTGGACCCACCCGTCTCTCACAGTACCCATAAGCAGGACCCTTGTATTGTATTTATAAGTAAGACTCCCAGTGCAAACGTACACTAGAGAATAATACTCCTGCTTATGTCACAGATACCAGGCATCTCTGTGACACATACCTCCCATTAATTATGCGACCCCTCTCCACCTCACACTTGCCCTATAATATTTTAGGATCAAGTCTGTTAAGTTAAAGAAAAGATAACATCCACATGACTACATCACCAGAACCACAGGCAATACAATAACACATCACTAGAACCCCTGTCAGTATATCACCAGAACCACTGTCAATACAATAATACCTCACCAGAACCACTGTCAATATAATAATACCTCACCAGAACCACTGTCAGTATATCACCAGAACCATTGTCAATACAGTAATACATCACCAAAACCAGTCAATACATCACCAGAACCCCCATCAATACAATAATACATCATCACTGTCTATAACCCCTGTCAGTACATCACCAGTACCACCAGCAATACAATAATACATAATCCGAACCACCGTCAATACATCACCAGAACAGTACGTTCCCTATATAAATGTGTATGCAGATTAAATGTTCCATACTGCTCATCCTCCTTCCACATGTCCCATACTGCTAATCCTCCTCCCACATGTCCAATACTGCTCATCCCCCATATGTTCCATGCAGCTCATCCTCACCCCATTCCTCTGAATCCCATGTTGCTTGTCCTCCCCCCTATACATCTCATGCAGCTCATCCTTTCCCCATCCCCCTCCCATGTTCCACGCAGCCTCTCCCCTCCCATTTTCCACACAGCTTCTCCCCCATCCCTCATCCATGTAGCTTTTCCCCCATGTTCCATGTACAGTAACTTCTCCCCCCACTTTCCCTGTGGCTTCTCCCCATCCATCCATGAATCTTGTCCACCATCCACCAAACCATCCATCCATCCATCTTCTCTCCCCTTTTCCATGCTGCCCCCCATCCATTCATCTTTTGCCCCCTTTTCCAAGCCCCCCTCCATCCATTCATCTTCTGCCGCCTTTTCCATGCCCCCCTCCTCCCATCCATCTTCTGCCCCCTTTTCCATGCCCCCACTCCTCCATCCATCTTCTGCCCCCTTTTCCAGGCCGCCCCATCCATCCATCCACCCCATTCTGCCCCCTCTTCCAGGCCGCCCCATCTATCCATCCATGTATCCCACTCTGTCCCCCTCAGGTTGCTATCTTCGGCTGTAACAGCGCCTTACCTGACTCCACGCTCCTGATCCCGACACCTTCTTCCTCTGTGGCTTCCGGTCTCCCGCTTGCAGGCACCCGCACCAGGCACAACCCATGTGCCCCATCCGTATCCCTGCACCCCTGTGTCCCATCCATATCCCTGCACCCCTGTGTCCCATCCATATCCCTGTGCCCCACCCATATCCCTGCACCCCTGTGCCCCATCCATATCCCTGCACTCCAGTGCCCCATCCATATCCATGCACCCCTGTGCCCCCTCCATATCCATGCACCCTGTGTCCCATCCATATCCCTGCACCCCTGTGCCCTATCGATATCCATGCACCCTGTGTCCATCCATATCCATGCACCCTGTGTCCCATCCATATCCATGCACCACTGTGCCCCATCCATATCCCTGTGCCCCATCCATATCCATGCACCCTGTGTCCATCCATATCCATGCACTGTGTCCCATCCATATCCATGCACCCCTGTGCCCCATCCATATCACTGCACCCGTGTCCATCCATATCCCTGCACCCCTGTGCCCCATCCATATCCATGCAGCCCATCCATATCCCTGCACCCCTTTGCCCCATGTATATCCTTGCACCCCTTTGCCCCATCCATATCCCTGCACCCCTGTGCCCCATCCATATCCCTGCACCTCTGTGCCCCATCCATATCCCTGTGCCCCATCCATATCCATGCACCCCATCTATATCCCTGTGCCCCATCCATATCCTTGCACCCCTGTTCCCCATCCATATCCCTGCACCTCTGTGCCCCATCCATATCCCTGCACCTCTGTGCCCCATCCATATCCCTGCACCCCTGTGCCCCATCCATATCCATGCACCCTGTGTCCATCCATATCCATGCACCCTGTGTCCCATCCATATCCCTTCACCCGTGTCCATCCATATCCCTGTTCCCATGTCCATCCATATCCCTGCACCCCTGTGCCCCATCCATATCCCTGCACCCCGGTGCCCCATCCATATCCCTGCACCCCTGTGCCCCATCCATATCCCTGCACCCCTGTGCCCCATCCATATCCCTGCACCCCTGTGCCCCATCCATATCCCTGCACCCGTGTCCATCCATATCCCTGTTCCCATGTCCATCCATATCCCTGCACCCCTGTGCCCCATCCATATCCCTGCACCCCTGTGCCCCATCCATATCCCTGCACCCCTGTTCCCCATCCATATCCCTGCACCCCGGTGTCCCATCCATATTCCTGTGCCCCATCCATATCCCTGCACCCCTGTTCCCCATCCATATCCCTGCACCCCTGTGTCCCATCCATATTCCTGTGCCCCATCCTTATCCCTGCACCCCTGTCCCATCCATATCCCTGCACCCGTGTCCCATCCATATCCCTGTTCCCCATCCATATCCCTGGGCCCCTCCTCCTTCTCCACCGCTCCCCATCTTCGGCTGTGTAGCGCCTCACCTTGTTCCCGACTATTGTGGTCTCTCTTAAACTTACCCTGCTGCCAGGACATTAGGAGCGTGTGCACGCAGGGTCAGAGAGCAGCCTGGAGCTCCCACCTGACCCGGAAGTGCAGAGGGCACAAGGTCATTTTTTATCAGCGTTTTAAGACGCTGATGAAATGATATAGAGGGAATGCAGTGCAGCCTCCACTGCTGTGAGTGTGACACCCCCCTCCCCCGCAAAGACTCCGGTTTTGCTATACAGTCTGGGGGAGGGGGGAGAACAGTTAAAAAAAGGGTTTTCACAACTCGTTCCTGGCGCCGTTCCCCCTCCAAGCCGATTCCCTAGGCACGTGCCTACAGGTCAAGGGGACGCATACTGCACATGTCGATAAGTTGAAACAGTTGATGCACAGGAGGACGCGACTCTGGTGGAATAGGGCCTTTCTGGAGAACTACATCCAGAGAGGCCTTATTCCACAGGGTTTGAGAATACAGGTTTTTCCTTCATTTGAAATCCAGAATGAGTGGTTCAAAAAGAGTTGGGAAGAACTTTCAATAATTGTTCATGGGGTTTCATGGAATTGTTGTGCAAATTAAATGGTCAAACTATTTTGGAGATTGAAAAGGAATAGAAGGGGTACAAGCTGTCCTAAAAGTAGATTCCACTCCAGAATTGATTGAAAAACTGAATAAGGATTTGGACCAGGAGATGACCAAGTGGGAGAAAGAAATATGGTCAACAAAAACCAAAAAATTCAAAAGGGATCAGACTGATCTCCAAAATAATGTGGTCTACAAATGGAGAAAAGGGAAGACACAAAAGGAAAGGCCTAGAACCGATTCCACAGTTTCAGTAGTTTCCATGGATGGTTCAGAGATTGGGGCTAATAAAGGAAATGAACCGGCACCAAAACAATCCAGCAATAATAAAAATCCTAATAAAAGAAAAAATAATTCCCCAGTGAACCCACTGGATAATAAGAGAAAACCCAACCAATTGGAGGTAATTAACCTGTCCTCTCACCACCTTTCTGAGGCCCAGATAAAGGTCCTGAGTTTAGGGTTAAATTTCATTCCTAAAAATTGTTTTGATTTTTTTCACAGCTGTGAAGGATCTTAAATTGTTCGCACGAAAAATGATTTAAAAAAAAACTGCATGATAAAACAGCGGATAATGAGTATGATCTGATGGGACTTGAATCGGATGCTCAACTTGATCTTGAGGACCTGGAAAATGATGTATCTACACCACCAGGTATGTTCCCTCCTACATTGGTATCTAAATCAACCACATTCCCCTCCTTGTCATTATGCCCCAGGTTGAAATCTTTGCCAAATTGGTGATCGAAGATTTCAAATGATTGTCTAAATTTGGAGGTAGGGACAATCTCACACCTGTACAAAGACAAGCATTAAAGGAATTGAGAGATCTTGATGATGTAATTATCAGAAATGCTGACAAGGGGGGAATGTGGTTGTTTGGCCAAAAAAACTTTATGAAAAAGAGGCCTACAAACAACTTAATAATAAAGATACTTATTCTAAAATAACACATGATCCTACTTCTGGATTTGTTGCTGAACTTTCTGTGATCTTGTTGAGGGAGAGAGGACGCTTTTCCACTGACTTATATTTTCCTTATATACTTTTATATTTTGTATTTTTACTAATACTCTAGATGAGAAACAATAAGTTTTTCCCTTAACCTAGCATCCAATAGATATATCTGTCTGCTGAAAAGAAGATACTGTTGTGTTGAGATGGATGAGAACTGAGGAGATAAGCTGTCCTCTGGATGCCTGTGCCAAGGAGTATCAGGAGAAACCTGAGATGTCCTACATACCAGGAGCCCAGAGATGGCACCGTGTCAAGAAGAAGGATGGACTCAGCAGAGAAGACAAAGGACTAATTATTACTAACAGAGATAGATATATTAGCCTAACCCCACCTAACCCCCATCTAATCCCACCTTGTCCTGGCCAATTCACGCCTAGTCTCTAGAGTATAAAATGCCGTGTAGCCGGAAATAAAAGTTAGTTGCTGTGACCATTGCCATTGCTTAATAAAGCAACGAACATATTATAAGTTTGAACCAGATTCTCCGTCTGATTTACTCTTATCTGGTACCATATGTTCATAGTCTAATTTGGAGTGACTGGTGAAGGAGTGTATTGTCGCAACGACCCCGACAATCTTACAACGTGCCTTTGACGATGGGGTGATCTCTAAAAAAGTATTTGAAGGATTGTTGGTTGAAAATTCTAAAACACCAACCTTTTATTTAATCCCTAAGGTGCATAAGGATCTCAACATCCCCCAGGACGCCCCATCGTCTCGGGTAACGGGGGTTTATGTGAACCATCCTGCAAATTTGTAGAATATTATCTGAAAAAACTGGTTGTCACACTCCCCTCATATGTGCGCGATACCACTGACCTATTAACAAAATTGGAGGGTATTATTATAACGGATGACCTGTGGCTGGTTACAGGCGATGTCGAATCCTTATATACGTGTATCGCGCACACGGACGGGATGAGAGCAGTGGGTCTCTTTCTGAGAATGACTGGTTGGGATGTTAGTCTGTGTGCTTTGATTGAAGAACTACTTGAGTACGTTCTAACTCACAATGTCTTCGTCTTCAACGACCGCTTCTACGTGCAGAAACGGGGAACAGCGATGGGGGCGGCTTACGCCCCATCGTATGCTAATTTATTTTTGGGCAGTTGGGAGCGGTCGTTGTTACAGACTGAAGACATTGTAGGTCTTGAGAGCATCCTGTGTTGGTACAGGTATATTGATGACCTGCTATTTATATGGCAGGGCTCTAGACCTAGTTTAGACAAATTTATGGATGTTCTCAACAAGAATGATCTCAACATCAAGCTGACTTATCAGGCACACAGGCGATATATGACCTTCCTGGAGGTGGGACTTGATGGCAAGATACAAACTGATGTATATCGAAAAAGTACTGTCGTCAATTCCCTCCTCCACGCATCTTCGGCACATGCAGGGAGTACTATTAGATCTATCCTGGCCAGTCAATTCTTAAGGGTGAGGCGTATATGCTCGAGTGACACCAGATTTGAAAATCAAGCAGCTGATCTGCGAGGAAGGTTTATATCTAGGGGGTTCAGTAACCGATGCATTAAACAGGGTTATATAAAGGCCAAAAAAATGAGGAGGGAACAATTATTATTTCAACCCAAGGTCAAAGCTGCTGGATATGGTCCTATCAGATACATTTCAACCTTTAATTCCCAATGGTCAAACATTAGATCTATCTTGAATAAACATTGGTCGGTGTTATTTACTGATTCTACTCTGGCAAAATACTTACCTACACGACCTCTGTTGACTTCACGGAGGGGGAGAAATTTACGTGACATCCTGAGTGCTAGCCATTATGTTCCTACAAGGAACAATTTCTTTGGTGAAAGAACATCTAAACCACTAACAGGATGTTTTCCATGAGGTGATTGTTTGGCATGCACTCAGGGTAACATAAAAAGAGCAAAAGAATTTCACTCCTCAAATAATCAAAGTTTCAAGATCTCTAAATACATCAGTTGTAGTACCACTCATGTAGTCTATCATGCTACTTGTCCTTGTGGTAAGATCTATATAGGTCTTACTACGAGACAATTGCGGATAAGAGTGCGTGAGCATGTCCGAGACATAGAGGGAGCTGCTAAAATCATTGATATAAACACACTTAAAACTCTGCCGAGGCATTTCAGGATTTTTCATAACTGTAATCCCAAGGGATTGGCTATTAAAGGAATTGACCGGATTCAGGGGGGCATCAGAGGAGGAGATTTGGCCAAAACTTTGGCACAAGAGGAGTGCAGGTGGATGGTCAGATTAGAAACACTTGTCCCAAAGGGGCTTAATGAGGTTATAAATTATGCCCCTTTTCTATAGAGAGTCGACTAAATCCTCCTGTGTGTTTTTCGGCTTTTTTGACTTATGATATGAGACGTGTCAGTGTGCTCCCCGAGCCTGATGTGACTTTAATCAATGTTTTGTATATTTTAGTTTTTCTTGAAGAACTGACAACGGATACGATATGGAGCTAGGTTAAAACTCAGCCAATTGGATCATACTGGAATCGTATTCATTATTATAAAAGGAAGACGTGTGCTATAGAAATCCCTGTTGGACAATGTAAAAAGAAGAAAAAAAGAAAAAAGTGTCTGGGATCATATATTTTTGTGCACAGATGTAATGTATACAATTGTAATATGTGTATATAAAAGAATGATTGAGGGATTTTTTTTTAATCATGTATAGATATATAAGCTTAGTATGTTATGAACTTATGTGTGCACTTTATCACAGTGTATTCACTGTGTCTTAATGTATTTATAATTATTCACTTTTATAA
The DNA here is from genome assembly GCA_033576535.1 of Allobates femoralis. NCBI lineage: Eukaryota > Metazoa > Chordata > Amphibia > Anura > Aromobatidae > Allobates > Allobates femoralis. The sequence continues at coordinate 44,332,198 of JARQOC010000002.1, read as the reverse complement.
TCACAGCATAGGCGCTTTTTGTATAGAAGTAACCATGGTTCTTAATAACTACTTTAATTCTGTAAAATAATATATATATAATATTGTTTGGATGAGTGTGTTGTAAGTTTGTGTGCACAGTACAAAATACCCAGCTTCTTAAAATTGTCCATAAGTGTAATATTAGCTTTTCTATGCCTTCCAATGGTTATATATCTAGTTTGATCCTCAACAAAATGGCCGCCGCTACCGAGATGTGCACATCGCTCTAGTGGCCGATCAGCCGACCGGAGCATTGCACATGCGCGATAAGTGACGTCGTATTGACGTCCTGCACATGCCCAGTGACAAAGGAAGGCTTCTCGGCGGCGGAAGTGACGCGGCGTAATGGCGGGCGGCATAATGATGGGAGGCTGAGTATTTAACAGCCCAAGATCACTCTATGAACCAGCCCCTGTGATCAAGCAGTGGCGAAACGGCTGTTAGGGGCGCGCTGCAACGTTAGGACCTGTGGGGTGTAATCGGTGCAACAACTCTGTGTGAACTATGGGTGAGTGACATTGGTGTACTTGTAACTTATAATATGCATTCACTATTTGTGTGCACAGTAGAATTGATATTTATGTTGGCACTGTACCTAGATTACTAAAAATCTACAGTGTGACTACCTACTTGTAGCCCTGGGAGGCATCTCCCAAAAAGTACTTCTTGTAAAACGTTCATGTGTCTGCTTTTATATATGGTGTTAAATAAAATTAATATTTTTATAACAAAACTCCAGTAGTGGTTTCACTTACTTTATTACGTGCCTACAGGTGCCTAATCATAAATACGGTCCTGTGTTCTGGCTGTATATAGAGGCTGTGCTGGCTGTATATAGAGGCAGTGCTGAGGTATACAGGGACTGCTGCTGAGTTATATGGAGACTGCTGTTGTGCTTTATATATAATATGGAAGCTGTGCTGGGCTATATATACTATTTGGAGGCTGTGCTGTGCTATATATACTATTTGGAAGCTGTGCTGGGCTGTATATATAATATGGAAGCTGTGGCGAGCTGGATATATTATATGGAGGCTGCTACTGGGCTGCCACAGCCTCCAAATATAGTCCATCACACCTTCCATATTATATATACAGCCCAGCACAGCTACCAAATAGTATATATACCCCAGCACAGCCTCCAAATAATATATACAGCCCGGCAGTCTCCATATTATATATACAACCCTGAACAGCCTCTATATTAAATATACACAGCCTGCAGCTTGTATATTTTATTCATGAATCATAGTATGTGTTAAAGGGACCCACTGACACTGTTTCGCCCGGGGCCCACAAAAACCTGGAGCTGGCCCTGCCATAGAGCAATATCCTGCACACATCTGCTACCGCGAGCATCACTGTCTACAGTAACACCACTCACCAAGCACCAAACCTACCACAGTTAGTGTGAAGCAACAGCAGGCAATTCTACAAGCTACTACTGAACACAGCCACCTATTGGTACACACGCACATACTGTAGCCTACCTTAATTTCCCAGGGGAGGGTCACCAGGAACTTACTATACCCACAATACAAGTCAACAGAAAAACGCACAAACAAGCAGCCATACCCGTAACTCCTCCAGGGAAATAGAGCCCTGGTCGGGACCCAGTCGGCACTGACATAATCGCCAACAAACGATCCCTCACTCACCCGACAGACCTAGATGCAGACACCTACCGAATCGGCTCACAACTTAACCTCACAGCAACTTAACGTGCCCACACGGGGCTACTAGTATCCACTGCCTAGACAGGGAACTTACCCTCCCTCCCAGGCAACCCCCCACTACAGTAGCACCACCCAACCAAAATCTTTCAGACCCTAAAATAATGCGTACGAAGCGAACCACAATAAAATAATCTAACCAAAAGCCAATATCGCATCTATTCCCACAATGCACCAAACCTACTGCCAACAAAATGACACCCGCACAAGCAACCCCAACAAGACAGGGTGACCCCATTAATAGCCCCAAGCAAACTGGACTCGGCTCCCCACAGAATGCACCCCCGATAGCTATGGAGGAACTCATGGCATCCATCAAGAAGACCTTCAGAACCAAGCTCTCAGACTCTATAGACAACTTTGCACACCATATCCAAGACAACTCTCAACGCACTGACTATCTAGAAACCAGAATGGACGACACAGCTGATGCTATAGAAACCGACAAAAAGCTACTCCTAGCACAAGACGCCAGAATTGAATACCTGGAACTGAAATGCGAAGACATGGAAAACCAATCAAGGAGAGGGAACATAAGAGTCAAAGGCCTCACAGAAAATGAAACTAATCTACAAGCAACATTCTCCAAACTCTTCAAATCTCTACTCCCCGAAGCAAACCCCGATATCCTCCAGATAACCAGAATTCACAGAGCTCTAGGAAAACCGAGATCAGACACATCGCCAAGAGACGTGGTTCTTAAACTACATGAAGATTCAAGAGACCTGATTCTTGCAGCCGCACGCAACAGACCTACCCTACCAGGACTACCAGTCACAGTCTTTCTATTCCCTGACATCTGCCCAGTGGCCTTAATGAGAAGGAGAGCAATGAAAGGCACGACAACAGCACTACTAAAGGCACACATCAAATACAAGTGGGGTTTCCTACACGCCCTGATCTTCCACTACAATAACACAACCTACTCCCCAAGAACGGAAGAAGAAGGCCGACAAGACCTAGAAAGGGCAGGTATTCCTCCGATTGACATCAACGCCCTACCACAACGACCAAGGCCTAGTAGGGAGTGGAAAGAAGTTCACCACACGAAACACCCTAGGCCCCAATCCCTCAGAAACCACGATCAAGGTAACTAAAACACCTAGGTCACCAAATAATACGACACCTTCCTCTCTCTTCCCACACACCAAACGCTCAACTTGAACTACTACCAGATGATTCCTTAAAATGACAACAAATCCCCAACCCATACCCCGCACAAACCACCCTACAGAGAATACAGCACCTATAGACTACATGTGCTACCCCAAATTGGGCCGACGTTACCCATGGTTCTAATCTCGAGACCTGAACATCCGGGTCCCAAAAACCACCAAATACCACCCCTGTTATACCTGCTATGCCCACCTCCAACCCCCACACCCCCACAATTCCAAGGTTATCTCTCCCCAAATTAGTCACCTACCATACACACCCACCCAGCCCCCGCCCCCCCGCAACCCCAAGGTTAACTCCCACCAAATTAATACCCAAACTGAACACCACCACACTACACAGAGACAGACGCCACATAGCAGCTAGCATGCCCCCCCATATTGTGAAGGTACTATCACACAACGTCAGAGGACTCAACTCCCCGTTTAAGAGAAAACGCGTGTTCATAGACTTCTCAAAACATACACCGGACATCATACTACTACAGGAAACGCACTTTACAGACCGCTTCTTCCCAAAATTCTCCCATAAGTCATACACTAGATCTCACCTAGCATCCCACCATAAAAAAAACTAGAGAAGTGGCTATCCTATTCAAGAACTCCTTCCCATTCGTATAGGAACAAGTGACTGCAGACAAAGAAGGTAGATACCTCATAATACGTGGAATGGTTCAATCAAAACGAATCTGTATCATAAATAGCTATGCCCCCCCATCAATGCAAATGAAAACGATCCATACCATGACGAAGCTGATAGGGGATGCAACCTATGACCTCCTACTATGGGGAGGTGATTTCAACATAACCACAGACATGAGATTGGATAGCTCCACCCAAAAACGATCCGACATCACTAACACTGAGAGAAAAACTCTACAAAACCTACTTAAATCCCACCGTCTAGTAGACACATGGAGAGAAACCCACATGCACTCGAGGGGCTGCACCTACTTCTCCAAGGCTCACCACTCATACTCCAGAATAGACTGGATACTAACGAACTCCGGCAACCTAACCTCCCTTCTCTACTCTAGACACATCCCGTCCTCCTGGTCAGACCACGATTGCGTACTATCAGTATTTCAAACTGATACTGAGACTTCATCTGTTTAAAGATGGCGACTAAACGAATCCCTACTGACAAACCCCCACAACAGAACCCAGATAGAACAAGAGCTCAAAACTTACTTCGCCACAAACAAATCACCAGAAGTCTCAGAAGGCAACATTTGGATGGCCCATAAAAAAATACATGACAGGCATCAGGCCCGGACTGATAGGCGGGGGGAGTGGGACTTTTCCCTATGGGACGCCCACTTGTGGGGGGCGTGGGCCGCCGCGCTCCTCCAGCCGCAGCCCTGCTTTAAATCATTGCTGCCGAGCGGCCACAGCATGCAGGGGGCGGGGCCATGGAAATGAAGGGTGCGGGGCTGTTTCCCCAAAGCAGGGCCCCACTCACACCAATCAGATTGACAGGTACTGATCCCAGGCCCTCCCACCATCTTCATCAAATTCCTGAGCCCTCCCTGAGCTGATCATGTGACCCCTGATGCCTCCCCTCCATGTGACATCATCACAGGTCCTGTATGTGAGTATCATGTCTGTGTCTGTCTGAGTGTCTTTCTTTCTGTCTGTCTGTTTGACAGTGTCTGTCTGTGTGTCTGTCTGTCTCTACACAACACTATACAGTATATACAGGTCCACACTACATGCTGCATTAGTGTGCCTATATACTGTATGTATATAGTGTGGAGCTGTATATACAGTATAGTGCTGTGTATACAAGATAAGCACCAGCACTTTCAGATGTGCAAAGAGCCCACAGTGTGTAATGTGCACAGAGCCCGCATTGTGTATTGTGCACAGAGCCCGCAGTGTGTATTGTGCACAGAGCCCGCAGTGTGTAATGTGCACAGAGCCCGCAGTGTGTAACGTGCACAGAGCCCGCAGTGTGTAATGTGCACAGAGCCCGCAGTGTGTAATGTACCCGCAGCCCACAGTGTGTAATGTGCACGCAGTGTGTAATGTGCACAAACCCACAGTGTGTAATGTGTATACAACCTGCAGTCTGTAATGTGTATACAGCGGGCAGTCTGTGTTGTGTATATGGCCCACAGTCTGTAATGTGCAGCATCAGAAAGTTTTCCTGCGGGCAGAATTCACGCTGTGTTCTTCCCGGTGCCTCCATGGATTCTGTTCCTCTCTGCGGCCATCACTGGACTTTATGCCTCCACCTTTCCCCATCTTTAGGATCTGGCTGAGTCTTGGCTATCTATATAGCACATCCTCCTGGGTATGATGGGTATAATTCTCCTGACTACTGAGTGTAATCCTCAGTATCTGTATTATTCTGTATATACAGTATACACTGCATAGTACCACTTCTCCTGTCCTGTATCCTGGGTGTAAACCTCAGTATCTGTATTATTCTGTATATATACACTGCAAGCATCACTTCTCCTGTCCTGTATACTGGGTGTAAACCCCAGAGAGAAAACAGGGGGAGCCAGCACAGCCAAAAATTGCTGAAAAAATAAATGTGTAAGTACACCTGTCACTACCATACAAATAAAGACATTTTGCAAAAGATTACTGAAATAATCTTTTGAGCCACTCTCCCACGTCAAGGAATGTCTCAGATAGAGTGATCCTACTCTACATATTTTTAAATTTTTGATGTGTCCGTAGCAGGGGCGGACTGGCCCAGGTGGCAGGGGGGCAAGTGCCCCCTGGGTTGGTGGTATAGCCCTCACCTAGGGCTGCCCCCCCACAGAAATGGTCCGGCGGCACCTCGCGGCCGGCGGCGCTGTGATGGAGCAGCAGTGACCAAGTGAGTGACTGATGAAAGCAACAACCTCTCCCCCCGGGCCACCAAAATTTTCCGATAGCACACCCCCCCCCCCCAGGGCCACCAAAAGATTCTGATAGCGATTACCCCCCCCCCAGGCCACACCAAAATTTTAGCAACACACCCCCCCGGGCCACCAATAATTTCTGATACCACAACGACCCCCCGCCTCCCGGGCCACCAAAATTTTCCGTTAGCAAAAGCCCCCCCCGGTCCTCACCTAAGGGCTGGCGGAATAATAGTGCCACCCAGAGTTAGTGTAGCCAGCCAGCCCCTGGTCCATAGACAGCATAATATAATAAAAAATAGAGAAGACCATATAAAGCTAACACTCACCTATACAAGTCAGACAATGCTTCCCAAGGTGCCAGGTGGGCAGTGAATGAAAAGCAACTGAGGCCCCCACACCTGCGGGGCCTCAGTTGACCCACCTGGCACCTTGGGAAGCATTGTCTGACTTGTATAGGTGAGTGTTAGCTTTATATGGTCCTCTTTATTTTATATTATATTATGCTGTCTACGGACACATTAAAAATGTAAAAATACGTAGAGTAGGACCACTCTATCTGCGACATTCCTTGACATGGGAGAGTAGCTCAAAAGATTATTTCGGTAATCTTTTGCGAAATGTCTTTATTTGCATGCAGTATGGTAGTGACAGGTGTACTTACACATTTATTTTTTCAGCAATTTTTGGCTGTGCTGGCTCCCCCTGTTTTCTCTCTGGGTGTAATCCCCAGTATCTGTATTATTCTGTATATATACAGGGCCGCCATCAGGGGGTGACAGCCCTGACTGGAGTCAGGGGCCCCGAGCCCAGGGGGGCCTGGCCGTGACTCCAGGGGGAGTGGCCTATTTGAGCAGGCTCCTCCGGGCCCTGTCCCCCATGTCTTGAAGGGCCCCCCCTTCATTAATCACCGCCGCCGGGCCCTGGAGTTGCGGGGAGAAGCTGCGGCAGGGAGCGGTGGGCGCCGCCATGTTCTTTGTGGCCGGCGCCCACTAACTGTACAGCCGGTCAGTAGAGGTTGAGACTTCTACACAATGGCCGCGGTCTCCATTTAGCCACGGCCATTTTGTGGAAGTCTCAACTTCAACCGACCGGCTGTACAGTTAGTGGGCGCCGGCCACAAAGAACATGGCGGCGCCCACAGCTCCCTGCCGCAGGCCCGCAGCTACTCCCCCGCAGGCTGCTCCAGTCCTGCAGATGTGCCCTGCGGGCTCCGGCACCCCTGCTCCGCATCCACAGCTCCGTCCAATAGTAAGTTATGGGGGGGACCGGGATAGGGATGGGGTAATATACAGAATAGGGGGCCATATATAGGGAAGGAGGCTGTGGGAATAGAGACAGGGAGACTGTGGGGGATAGAGACAGGGAGACTGTGGGGATAGAGACAGGGAGACTGTGGGGGATAGAGACAGGGAGACTGTGGGGGATAGAGACAGGGAGACTGTGGGGGATAGAGACAGGGAGACTGTGGGGGGTACAGACAGGGAGGCTGTGGGGGATAGAGACAGGGAGGCTGTGGGGGATAGAGACAGGGAGGCTGTGGGAGACAGGGAGGCTGTGGGGAGACAGGGAGGCTGTGGGGGATAGAGACAGGGAGGCTGTGGGGAGACAGGGAGGCTGTGGGGGATAGAGACAGGTAGGCTGTGGGGGATAGAGACAGGGAGGCTGTGGGGGATAGAGACAGGGAGGCTGTGGGGGATAGAGACAGGGAGGCTGTGGGAGACAGGGAGGCTGTGGGGGATAGAGACAGGGAGGCTGTGGGGAGACAGGGAGGCTGTGGGGAGACAGGGAGGCTGTGGGGAGACAGGGAGGCTGTGGGGGATAGAGACAGGGAGGCTGTGGGGAGACAGGCTGTGGGGGATAGAGACAGGGAGGCTGTGGGGGATAGAGACAGGGAGGCTGTGGGGGATAGAGACAGGGAGGCTGTGGGGGATAGAGACAGGGAGGCTGTGGCGGATAGAGACAGGGAGGCTGTGGCGCATAGAGACAGGGAGGCTGTGGGGAGATGGAGGCTGTGGGGAGACAGGGAGGCTGTGGGGGATAGAGACAGGGAGGCTGTGGGGAGACAGGGAGGCTGTGGGGAGACAGGGAGGCTGTGGGGGATGGAGGCTGTGGGGGATAGAGACAGGGAGGCTGTGGGGAGACAGGGAGGCTGTGGGGAGACAGGGAGGCTGTGGGGGATAGAGACAGGGAGGCTGTGGGGAATAGAGACAGGGAGGCTGTGGGGGATAGAGACAGGGAGGCTGTGGGGAGACAGGGAGGCTGTGGGGGATAGAGACAGGGAGGCTGTGGGGAGACAGGGAGGCTGTGGGGAGACAGGGAGGCTGTGGGGGATAGAGACAGGGAGGCTGTGGGGAGACAGGGAGGCTGTGGGGGATAGAGACAGGGAGGCTGTGGGGGATAGAGACAGGGAGGCTGTGGGGGATAGAGACAGGGAGGCTGTGGGGGATAGAGACAGGGAGGCTGTGGGGGATAGAGACAGGGAGGCTGTGGTGGATAGAGACAGGGAGGCTGTGGGGAGATGGAGGCTGTGGGGAGACAGGGAGGCTGTGGGGGATAGAGACAGGGAGGCTGTGGGGAGACAGGGAGGCTGTGGGGAGACAGGGAGGCTGTGGGGGATAGGGACAGGGAGGCTGTGGGGAGACAGGGAGGCTGTGGGGAGACAGGGAGGCTGTGGGGAGACCGGGAGGCTGTGGGGGATAGAGATAGGGAGGCTGTGGGGGATAGAGACAGGGAGGCTGTGGCGGATAGAGACAGGGAGGCTGTGGGGAGACAGGGAGGCTGTGGGGATACCGGGAGGCTGTGGGGGATAGAGATAGGGAGGCTGTAGGGAGACAGGGAGGCTGTGGGGAGACAGGGAGGCTGTGGAGAGACAGGGAGGCTGTGGGGATACGGGGAGGCTGTGGGGAATAGAGAGGCTGTGGGGAGACAGGGAGGCTGTGGGGAGACAGGGAGGCTGTGGGGAGACAGGGAGGCTGTCAGGATGGAGGGATGCAGTCAGGATGGAGGGAGGCTGTTGGTATGGAGGAAGGAGGTAGAGAGGCTGTCAGGATGGAATAGGCTATTGGGATAGAGGGAGGCTGTCAGGATGGAGGAATGCTGTTGGGATGGAGGAATGCTGTTGGGATGCAGGAAGTATGGAGGGAGGCTGTCAGGATGGAGGGACATTGTTGGGATGGAGGGAGGCTGTCAGGATGGAGGAAGGATGAAGTGAGGCTGTTGGGATGGAGGAAGGATGGAAGAAGGCTGTCAGAATGGAGGAAGGATGAAGTGAGGCTGTTGGGATGGAGGAAGAATGATGTGAGGCTGTCGGGATGGAGGAAGGATGGAAGGAGGCTGTCAGGATGGAGGGAGGCTGTTGGAATGGAGGGAAGCTGTTGGGATGTTGTCTATATGGCTGGCAGCCATCTCTATTGCGTACGGCCAGCAGTAGTCTCTATTGTGTATTCTCTATTGTGTATGGCCAGCAGCAGTTTCTATTGTGTATTCTCTATTGTATGTATAGCCAGCAGCAGTCTCCATTGTGTATACGGTCCGCAGCCATCTCTATTGTATATACAGGTAGCAGCTGTCTCTATTCTGTATTCTCTATTGTATATACAGCTATTGTGTTTAGTGTTATAGAAAAGAAGTTGCAACACACAATCAGCGGTGTTTATTCACTCTTCGTGGGGTGGCGCTTCAACAGGCATATAGTCAACAGGCATATGGTGGACTATATGCCTGTTGAAGCGCCACTTGCAGTGTGAAACGGCCATCGCCTTTGAGAACCCCCCATCCCCCCACCCGCACCATGTAAGAGCACACGAAGAGGGAATAAACACCGTTGATCCTACGATGTTGCAACTTTATTTCTATAATGCTAACCGGAAGTGATGAACCGCTAACTGAAAGTGTGAACCGGGTTGTTTGAGCGCTCAGCAGGCTGAATGCCGGAGCGCTGGTGATCAGGAAGGGGGCACCCTGAAGCGATCTGCAAGCTGCAGTTCTCCAGAAACACCGTGGACAGATTGTTGCTGGCACCAAGAATCGTCAGAACCGTGACTGATACAGCTATTGTGTATTCAGCCCACAGCAGTCTCAAGTGTGTGTGTGTGTGTAATATATAATAGAGAGAGTGTAAAAAAAGGAAAAACAGCACAAAAAATAGAAAAAAGTGGATTTTTTTTGTGCTGTTTTTCTTTTTTTTAATCTATTGTAAGGAACCATCTGGATTGCTGGTTGGGAAGCTTTGCACATAAATTGAGGTAATTTTTGGTGCTGTTCCAATTTTTCACTATATATGTAATATATGTTTGGGTGGAGGCGGATCTAGGGTGGAGGTGGAGCCTGGGTGGAGTCTGGGCGGAGTCTCAGGAGGTGGAGGCTGGGCGGAGTCTCAGGGGGGGCCCAAAATTTTGGCAGTCAGGAGCCCCGAAATTCCTAGTGTCAGCCCTGGCTGTAGATGCAGGAATCAATTAAGAACTTAAGAAGAAAACAGCGGCACTCCGGGATCCTTTATTCCAAGAACAGGACCCGCTGAAGGGTCACCGTCGTCCCTCCGTCCTCCCTTCCCTGCACCCACCGATGTAAACTTTTGGAATAAAGCTGTTCTTGGAATAAAGGATCCCGGAGTGCCGCTGTTTTCTTCTTAAGTTCTTAATATATGCTGATTGTAAGACTGACACTGGCATTATAAGACGGACCCCATTTAACCTTAAACATTATTTTTTTTTCTCTGTTCCTTCACCAAATTTGGGGGTGCATTTTATAATCCGGTGCATCTTATAAAGTGAAAAATCTGGTAACTTAATCAATCTAGGCACTGACTGATCAGAAGGCTGTAAAGAACACTTCAGGGAGAAGAAAACTTGGCGGCAGTGCTTCAGGAAAATGCCGGCAGTTTTTGTTCCTGAAGTGTCTTTGCTCACTATTTTAACATTAATTTTTGCAGCAGCTCAGCTGCGGCATCTCTTCTCTTATACCTTCAATGATAAAGAGTGGATGGTTTCCAAACAAAGCCACATGATGAATGAATATGTTATTTCTTTTAACTGCTTCACGGTCACTGAATCGTTAAAGGGGAATACTCTGTGAAATGTAATAAAAATAACTAAAATAAATAAGGTAGTTTTAAATATTACAAATTTTACTAAGTACATTTATTTAGCAAAAATGTAGCAAAACGATAATCTTTTGCTAGCAGCATCAGGATTTTAAATATGTCAGCTCCCAGCAGTTTCCCAGCCATTCCTTGTTTTAGGACGGGCTGTGGAAAGATGTGTGCTGGAGACTGACTTGGATGAGTGTAGTGTCTTGTCAGGTTTTGTGAATGTGCATTCCTCTGAACTTGACAAGACAACAGAATACAGTTTGTATAGTTTATTCCAGAAGCTCCATGCAGTCTTCCTGCCTTCCAATAAACCTGTTAGGCTGATAAGATTAATGTTCAATCTCAGCTAGAAAGGTCATCTCCTGTTTCATTCTGCACTCTGCTCCTCCACTTGTCCTGTCAGGTTTGGGGAACAGAGGAATGCAAGTTCATGATACCTGGCAGGATGCTGCACCCATCCAATCTAGAGAATAACAGTAATTGATCCAAAAACTAAAAAGTCCATTTTATTTCTTCCGTAGACTAAAACATCCAACTTCTTGGAATGGTATCGAAAAATTTACACAAAAAGCTTGACATACAAATGTCGAGCCCACGCTTTGGGGTACTCGGGTATCAGGCCACAGGGGGTTAACACTCCTGTTGTCATGGGGAGTGGTGGCCGATCCTGATCCCATGTCCTGGGTATATCTTCAAAAAGGGGAATTATTTACAGGAGATAATATTTACAAGTTTGTCATGACACCACCTGTAGTTTCTGGTGAGGTGTCACCAGCGCCGCCACAGTCCGCCGGAGGTAGATAGTAATGCGGCCAGTTGGCAAAGTCCTCTTCAGGTAGGGATGGACCTCCGGGGCAGCGTAGTATGGAGGGGCAGCTTGTAGTGGAGCTGTAGTTGGGATAGGGAGTGCTGGAGCAGTCTAGTAGGGGCACTGGGATGGAGAGGAATGACGCACACACACTGCAGAAGTCTCTTTTACCTTTTACTGATGCTACGCAGGTAAAACGTCCAGGGCACTGACAGGTGACCAGGTTGTACAGTCGGTCCCCACAGCAAGTGGGTATAAGGCCTCCTCTGCTCCTCTGTAATGATAGAAGCTCAGTCTGCATGCAGCCAGACTGGCCTCCTCTCTCTTCCTGACTCTGATGTCTTTCTCTCCTCTTGTGCGGTCTCCGGGTTACCCTCTCTGATCACTGCAGTGGTACACTGCTGTGTCTGGCTCCCTGTCTTTGACCCACAGGGGGATCGGGTGACTGCAGTCTCCACGGTGCGACGGGGTTCTCTGTGGTCCTTGAGTATCTCACAGGTGCGGACCCCCGATGTCCGGTACATCCTAGGGTGAACTCCCTCAAGTTCCTCACTCCCTTTAGGCTGTCTGTTCCTTGCCTTCTGTCCCCACTTAGGCTTGCGGGACGTCAGAAGGGCCACTCCGGGTCACTGGCTCGGGCCTAACCGCGGCACCGACCACCAGGACATCTGTGCAGCTCTCCTAGCGTCTGTACACTCTGACTAACTCTTCTCCCAGCAGCAGTATTTATAGGGGATCTTGCCTAACGTCAGCAAGTGGTGCTCCCCCTACTGTGCCAGGTTGGAAGATGTTACATGTAGTATGTACCTGCTGTGGAAACCCAACTGTGCATTAGAGAAGTATGTGGCTACCTGCGTGAGCAGGGCGCCACACAAACATATACAATACATATGCAAGACAGGAGGTCTCCCTAGCAGTAAAGCCATTCCAATGGTATCAAAATATAAAAGTATGAGAATCCTGCTATCCAAATGCTGCATATGTGATTACAGTGTTGATATGAATTTATCCACTGTTTAAGTTAGATGATGTCTGCTCGCTGTTATCAGCCACCATCCTCATTTCTGTCTGAACGAGCGTGCCACCTCCGGTTTGTCTACACCTCCTGGGTGTGTTCATCACTAGTGTATGAACCTGTGGAGCGTAGTATACGTTCCACAGTGCTGATGAGCCGGGAATTACGTGCTTCCGGGTTTCTGTGTGGTCCTAGAACAGGAAGTGATGTCACTTCCTGCTCCTGGCGTCCCATGTGACGGGGGTAATGGAGGATATAGATGTATTTATCCATAATGGTACATTTACACGCCGCTACCAAAAGGTAGAAACCGGCAGGTGTCGGAGACAATTGTACCCGATACCTTGTAAACACCGCTAAGTGGCGGCGTGTAATTCAGGTTTTACCCTCCTGTCTCTGTGGACACCTGTCTTTCAGCCATGCTGAAAAACAAGCAGGTATAAACCCTATGGTGGAGGTGTGTAATCGGGGCACAGGAAGGTATTTGCGTGGCCTAGCGTAATCCCTGGGGCGTGGCACGGCGGCATGGATACCACGCCCCATCAGCGATCATTGGTGGAAGCTCTTGCGTAACGATTGGTTGTCCCTGCATAGGGTGGCATATTTAACGAGCTGACCATTCACACTACACATTTGCAATAGCATCATGTATTAGCCAGCCTTCATGCGCTGGCTGGCCAATCATGATGCTATTGCATTGTCCAATCACCGTACGAGCGACGCGTAATACCCAACTCTGGCACGCCTATGTCCTTGCGGCGCACGATATGTACGCCCATATTACCTTGTGGTAGCGGCGTGTAAATCAGAGAAGGTGCTCCACAGAAGGTAACCTGCGGCACCCGTCGTACTCCCTGGGAACGAAAATACCTTCTGTGGAGCACCTTGTGGTGGCGTGTATATGCGGTATCAGGTACCGTTAGCAACCGTTGAAAACGCGCGCACGTGCGGTCCCTACCTGTTGCTACCTTTGGTAGCGGCGTGTAAAGGTACCTTAAGCGGCAGTGTTTAACGCACACACAATGCAGGGAAGCTCCATTTGGTGAGTTACATTGTAATTAAGTGACTTACTTTTAGTGGCATTCTTATTGTGTATTAAGGAACTTTTCTTTTGTTTCTTGTTGTCCTTTTTCCAGTGCTATAGGCATTGTGTTGCCATTTATTGTTTGATGATACCAGATGATAGCAGATGATTGCAGCTATCATCTGGCCTGACAACCCTGATGATAAGACCAAATAAAACGCATTGGGGAAATGAATATTAAATGGCTAAGCATTGATTCCAGTTAGGTGGAAGTTTGATGTGTGGAGATGAAAACACTAACTCTTCTAAGAAAACTCTGAAAATAACATAAGCCTGGAACAATAAAATGGACCAGTGAGATTGTTCCATTTTAAATGTGCTACTGGTTATTACATTTCTGTGACTCCTGATAGGTCATCATCAAGATTATTCTTGATATAAAGCAGGGGTGGGGAACTCCAGTCCTCGAGAGCCGGACACCGTGCAGGTTTCCCGGAGTTCCTTAGCATTGCATGGGGTTTGGAATCATCACCAGTGCAGGAGATTATATTACCACCTATGCAATACTAAGGAAATCCTTAAAATATGACCTGTTGGCGGCCTTCAAGGCCTTGGGTCATATAGATGATACCGTATTTTCCGGCGTATAAGACGACTGGGTGTATAAGACGACCCCCAACTTTTCCACTTAAAATATGGAGTTTGGGATATACTCGCCATATAAGACTAACCCTCTTCCAAGCCACTATGGTAAAACGTAAAAAAACATCAGAATGGATTTCAATATGATAATTTTAATTCAAATGCTTATAACGTACAGGTACTTAGCATGAAAACTGTCACTTATGAAAATAAGGTTGTTTGTCATCAAACATGTAAATATAAAACAGTGCAAGTGGATTAAATGTTTCCGTATTAGCTCTAAATAAAGCTGAAAGGAAGGTAGGAGGAAGAAACAAACATTAGAGAAAGAACAAGTGTCAGTCAAGTCCCCGGCGAGTTAGCAACGCCCATCATAACTGCAAGCTACAGTATTTTTACACATTTTCATTGCATGGCAGTTTCCCTTTAAAAACCTTCAAAATCCTCCTGTTTGTCATCTGATATCATAAGTACATCAATGAAATCTTGTGATACATTGGTAAGGCAGTCATCATATGGATCAAATTCCGTATCAGATGCTGTGGTCTCAGCTTCGGCTTCATCTTCTTCTTGCCACAAGTAGTCGTCCTCCATACCATCTAATTAATTTGATATGCCACACTTCTTGAAAGACTTGATTACTGTTTCTGCATCAATATCATTCCAGGCTTTTATGACAAAATTGCACAAAACATCCAACTGTGGAGCACGCATGTTTCCTCCTTTTGTGAATGACTTTTCGCCGCTAACCATCCATTCATTCCACTGTTCTCGAATGCGATCTTTAAATGGCTTGTTTAGGCACACATAGGGATGGGCGAATCTACTCGCTAGGACTCGTTACTCGGCGAGTAGTAAGGGACTCGCAGGACTCGGTACTCGGCGAGTTTCCCAGTGATTACTCGCACGAGTCCAATGCAAATCAATATCAATCCTAGTTTTGTCAGAAACGCTGACAAAACTAGGATTGCCATTGTTTGCATTGGACTCGTGCGAGTCATCACTGGCTACTGTGCCAGTGATAGCAGGGAAACTCGCAAAGTAACTGCTGTTTCTTTGCGAGCCGAGTCCAGCTGTCTTCTCTGTGCAGCTCCAGGGTCCTAGAACCTGCCTGCTCACAGAGATGATGTAGCAGTGCTGAGATTGTTCTCAGTCTGCTCATTCCCTGTGCATGTAGCAGAGAGGACATCGCGTTTTAGACTACGTCGGACGGAAGAGGATTTTTTTTAATTAAAGATGGAGTCCCTAATGGCTTTTTTTTTTATTTCAAATAAAAAATTTTCTCTGTGTTTTTTTAACCCTTTATTGGAGATTCTTAGTGGCTGGGTCAAACGTGGCATGACATTAAGAATCTCGGGCTTAATACCAGCTTGTATAACAAAGCTGGTATTAACCCCTTTATTACCCAGCGTGCTACCGCCACCAGGGCCGCTGGAAGAGCGGGGTTCAGCGCCAGAGGATGGCGCTTCAATGAACGCGCCATCTTCTGGGGCGGCTGCGGGCTGCAATTTGCAGCGGGGGGTGCCCAGAAAGCTTGGGCATCCCTGCGCTGCGGATTCCAGCCCTCAGCTGCTTAGCTGTACCTGGCTAGACATAGAAATTGCGCGGAGCCCCACGCATTTTTTTTTTATTATTTCATGAATTTCAGAGTCAGAGTCTCAGAGTCAGAGTCAGAATCTCAGAGTCAGAATCTCAGAATTTCATGAAATAATTTAAAAAAAATGCGTGGGGCTCCGCACAATTTCTATGTCTAGCCAGGTACAGCTAAGCAGCTGGGGGCTGGAATCCGCAGCGCAGGGATGCCCAAGCTTTCTGGGCACCCCCCGCTGCAAATTGCAGCCCGCAGCCGCCCCAGACGATGGCGCGTTCATTGAAGCGCCATCCTCTGGCGCTGAACCCCGCTCTTCCAGTGGCCCTGGTAGCGGTGGCACGCTGGGTAATAAAGAGGTTAGGGCCAGCTTTGTATTATCAGCTGGCCCTAAGCCCGAAATTTATGGTGGTCACGCCAATATTAGACATGACCGCCATGAATTTCTATTAAATTGTTTTAAAAAAAACACAACACAAAGAAAATTTTTTATTAGAAATAAAAAAAAAAGCCATTAGGGACTCCATCTTTAATTAAAAAAATCCTCTTCCGTCCGACGCAGTCCAAAACGCGATGTCCTCTCTGCTACATCCCCTGTGTATAGATATAGATCTCTATGCACAGGGAATGAGCAGACTGAGAACAATCTCAGCTCTGCTACATCATCTCTGTGCACAGACATTCATGTCTGTACACAGGGAATGATCAGACTGAGAACAATCTCAGCACTGCTACATCAGGCAGCAGGCAGGCTCTAGGACCCTGGAGCTGGCAGCCAGCACAGAGGAGACAGGACTCTTATCTGTGCGAGTCAGCGATTACTTAGAAAGTAAACGAGCAATGCAAATAAATGACAAAACTAGGATTGCTTCAGGCTGAAGCTTCCGAGACACATCTGCGAGTTGTAAATCTCACACTACTCGCTATTACTCGCTTCCCCATTCATTAACATTGGACTCGCTAGACTCGCAACGAGTAGCGAGTCCTGGGCTCGGACTCGCTAGAGTCAAGCGATTCCGAGTAATTTAGGATTCGCCCATCACTAGGCACACATCCAGTGGCTTTACCAATGACGTCAATCCTGCAGGAATAACTGCCATATGTGTGTTTAGTCTTGCAAGCCTTTGCTTGGTGCTGGGAGTTAAATGAGCCCTGAACATATCCCACACCAGTAGACTAGGTTTTTGAATAAGTCCACCTAGTCGCCTGCTCCATACATTATCAAGCCACAGCTTTACCCCTTCTTCATCCATCCAGCCTTTTTCATTCACATGTACAAAACAACCAACTGGGAACTTGAGTTTCGGCATTGTTTTTCTTTTAAAAATAATCATTGGCCTCACTTTGGCGCCATCAGCTGTGCATCCTAATACCACTGTAAAACTGGACTTCTCGTGTCCTGTTGTTTTCAATAAAATAGATTTTTCACCTCTTTGATGGACAGTTTTATTTCCAACCATATCAAAATTCATTGGAGTCTCATCCATATTTCCAATACTACTTAACGGATAGCCATGTTTAGTGCGCTGTTGCATTATGTATCGATGGAAACTCGTTACTTTGCTATCAAGATCTGCAGGTAACTTTTGGGCAATTTTCGTCTTTTGCCTTAGTACCATATTATGCCTTGCCATAAATCTGCTACACCAGGATACAGTGGCCTTAAATCTGCTGCTGTGCTCTGGGTTAGATTTGGCCCACTGAAGTGCAAACAAACGTATGTTGTTTCGTGTCACTACATAACCGTTGTGGCGATGCTCGTTCACCATATCGGCTACATGTTTTTCAAGTTCTGGCCAATGTGGGGTGCCTCCTCTTAATGCACACTTACCCCTTGGCATACTCTTTAATGCTTTTTCATTTGCTTTCCAGTCCCGAACCATCTTTTCTGTTACTCCATATTGTCTTGCAGCAGCGCAGTTATTATGTTCCATGGCAAAGTTTACAACTTTAAGTTTGAAACTGGCTTCATATTTCTTTCTTCTTGCTGGTGCAGCCATGATGGGGTTTGATTGTTGGACATTTGTACTGTATATTGTATGAACAGGTGCAGATGTACCTCACCAGTGATTGGTTGGTTGTTTATTGCATACAAATTGGATTGGTCTCCCTGCCATCCCTTACTGTCTATCATAGTAGAAGTGCATCCCCCTGGCCCGCCCTTGTATCCCACCAGCAGAGCTGTGCCCAGAAAAACATGCCTTTTTCACCCATCTGGCACATCTGAGAAGCAGAGAACAAAAAGGCACTTTCACTTTCTTCCCTACCTGACCTGCGGCCATCGGTGAGTACAGTGAGGCTTCCCATCTGCCTCTATTCAAAGCTCCCGGAGACAGCTTTTGACAGTGCAAAGGAAACGCAGTCTGCAGCGGTTTCCTGTGCGCTGTCCTAACTTCTCCGGGAGCTTGAATAGAGGCACTTAGCAAGGTATTAAGGGGGAGAGCATTCTTGTGATTGGGCTACTGGGGGGAGGTGCCTCATAAATATCTCTGCCGTCGCTTTGTCTCCGATGCCTGCGGGTGATTTGTGTCCCCCTGCTCCCCCACCTCATGTATACGGCGGTGATGCGTCCTTCCAGGCAGTGTGTGGCTGCAGGAGCGGTGTGGAGGAGGATGTCAGTTGTTAATGTAGACATCGGGTTGTCAGGGGCCTCAATAACAGCAGCGCTTAGTGTTCTTAGCAGTTAACACTATGCGCAGAGGCACAACAACTGTTAAAGACCTTCTATCAGGCTAGTATGTACTGTATGTACTTATGTACCCGACGTATAAGACGACCCCCAACTTCAGAGTAGATTTTGAGGGGTTAAAAAGTCGTCTTATACGCCGGAAAATACGGTACATTGTTTATTGTCCTACTGGTAATTCCATTTCAACAGAAAACAGGGTGCACCGCAATGATCTGAATTATATCAAGGGAAGGAGGGGTCGCTCACCGTGCCAAGGGGGACAGATATGCATGGCGGAGAGAAGACATGGCACATTGAGGGAGCAACACACACGAGTAGTAGAATAGTGAAAATTATTACTTTATTAGTGCAATTGACCAAACAAGATTAAAAACAATTATACTTCCCCTGAGGAAGCTGCGCCCTGGCAGCGATACGTGTGGGACCTGGGTGCCCTGCAGTCACCTCGCTTCATACCTCGGACTGACACTTCGGACAATTTACGGACTGGTAATATGCACTTTATCTTCCACTGTCAGTGGATACGGTGACCTACACTGTTTGACTATATGTAAACAATAGGGGGTACCCAATATATATGGGTGGTCTTTGTATCAATTATACAGTTAGTTAGCTCATGGTTAAGACCTTTGTTATCATCCATATGTGACCACCCCTAGGGACCACTGTGTTTGGGACTACTAAACGATTCCTAGCATTATTCATTGGATGATTTGCGGAATTTTGGGTAAACTTTTAATATGTGAAATTTTCTCTATAATTGTCTGTGCCTCTGCAGACTTTACTTGTGTGGGATATTGGTATCTGTCTCACTTATAAACATTATTTATTCCAGCTGCTGAGGCCAGTATTAAATCATATTTAACACTCCCAGCACTACCAATCATTCTGTGGCCCTATGATTTGCGCTTCATAATAGGTCCGTTGACATAGATGTGGTTACCCATAACACTGTACACCCTATATTGGGCTAACAAGCGTATTTATGTAAAATATTGTGGTGAAGGAGCACTAGTACTTCTCGTACCTGCTCTCATCCCCCACCCTTGGGTCTCTCCCTACAATTTAATCCTGTATTTTGTCTAACCTGTTGTGATCACCGATATTGTGTCATATCCTGCTCATGTTTTGTCAGCATTGTATTCTGTACATATGTTCAGCGTGTGTTCTGCATTGGCACCCCATGGTTTTAATTGTTTTTAATCTTGTGTGGTCTATTGCACTAATAAAGTAATCATTTTCACTATTCTACTACTCGTGTGTGTTACTCCCTCAATGTGCCATGTCTTCTCTCCGCCATGCACTACTGGTAATTCTAGTGTTAGGGCAATTATTAGAATCATACTTAGCTTAAACCTGGTGCCTGAAAGGACCTCTGAGTATTGACCTGCAAAAGTGATGTACTGTGGTGCATTAATATAGATATGTCACTAGTGTGCTTAAGTGAAGGGGGTGTGCTAATTTAATCACATACTGATCTCCGTGTGGAGTAAATAATTTTATTATAAGAGTAAAAGTTATGTTTTAGGCGTGTTGATTTAACACTGATAGCGCTATTTATCTCTCATTTCCAGTAAAGATACCTCATTTTTTTGATCAGAGGTAATCTATGGTACACAATAGGTTGTCCTAATACATACATGCCTTCAAAGAGTGAAAATCTCACTCATTTATAATTGACAAAAATTTGGACTATACAATCACTTTATCCATAGAGTAATGAAATAATATAGCAAAAAAGTTGTAATGTACTTGATACAATGGTTAGATTGTGAAGGTAATTAGTGTGATGTCACAACTTTTCTCAGTGCATGTTGTGGGTTAATGTTCTTAATTTGGCCAGACAAATTGGTCTTTTGTTGGTTATCTCATGTTTGCTAAGACATTGTTTCTTGCCACACGATTCGGAGCCTTTACAGTCCCGAGTTTGTGTATTGCTAACTTAATGTCAATCATCTCACTCCCTTTGTCTACATTACTCAAAAGGAGAATTAAGCATTCAGCTTGAAATCCAACCAATAGGAAAACAGCCTTATCCCACAAATCCTGGAAGAACACAATATACCCTGAAGTGTAGGCTTGGTATATAAAAAGAACTTTCTTCAATCGCAAGGTGTTCATATCTATGCTTTGTGGCCTCAGTCTTGGGACTTCGGCCTTGCCTAGAGGATCACATCGCGTCCTCCAATGCCACATGGCTCCGGTGCCAATTGGAAGACCATAACCCCAGCCTAGGAATTTCAGTTCCGTCTGCCAGGATAATATCATGGAAATTGAGAGACAGAAAAGCGCAATGCATCTTATCGCCAAAAATGATCAGCAATTATGGTTATATTTGCTCACCTGGGCTAGTTGTGAAACCCACAACTAATATATGCATTTGTACAACTGTCACTGGATCAGCACTTCCACATGCAAAGTGGCATACATACAGAAATCCAAGGGATGGTGCTCCTACAAATTCCCTGATGAAGGAACTGGGACAGCCCCGAAATGTGTTAGAATAAACCATACCATCACTGCATTTAGACCTTGTGTGGTCTCCATTCCTTGACAGCAGCGTGGATCGTAGGAGCACCATCCCTTGGATTTCAAGATAACATCATGTCATCATACCAGAGACTACTTAAGGAAGATACTCAAGCTGGGACAATTCGGTCACTTGGCTACTGTCTTTGCTGTACTTGGTCAGCTTCCTAAGCTTGCCGCTATTCTTTTCTTGGTGGGTGCCCACCAAAACATGGGTGCTGCTGGATTGGAGTAAGGTGCCCTGGGAGTTTCAAAGGTACAAAAATTCCAATCCGTGGTGAGCCAGCGAAAGGGTGAGATTCTGTTGCCTGTTAATATTGCATGTTTTTCTTGCTTAAGTGTTATATGACTTTCATTGTTGGGGATCCAATAAAGTCTTACCATTGTGTGGTTCCCTCATCCTATGGTGTCTGAGTAGTGTCTGCCCACGGTTAGGATGAGCCCTGGTCCATCTGTCTTTCTAAAGGCTGAACCACGGATGAGAGTTCATTCTGACCCCTATGTGTCCACAATTAGGTCTATCATGTAGTTGATATTTATAAAAGTCAGACTGGTTGCATCTGTAAAAAATGGTAATTGTGTGACCAGAATACACACTTTCATTCTGAAAGAACAATGTGCAAAGCAAATTGGTTCTGAAAAACCTGACTTGTTTCTCCTCTAGTAAATAATTTTAAGAGGTTCATCAGTCTCTATAGGTCACTAGCAGATATAGTGTGTCCTCATAGGGCCAGTTTACACACACCAACTTATCTGTCCAACTTCTGACCAATTTGCTGGTTGCAGTGAAATCATGGACACATTGCTCCATTTTGTGGCTGTGTACAAATGGAGCAATGTGTCCATGATTTCACTGCAACCAGCAAGTTGGTCAGAAGTTGGACAGATAAGTTGGTGTGTGTAAAGTGGCCAATAGAGTTTCTTTCTTTTTACCAGCCCAGAGTCACTGATTTCAGCAAAGGTCAAACATGTACACTGGAGCTCAATGATATAGATGTGACGGGTCATATGTAACAATCTTAATCCTTTATAGCAATTTATTTGTTAAGGATACAATTTTCAGACTGAGAACATATAAAGATACAATCTTCTCAGAAACAGGCCCCTTTCACATCACGATTTTTGTGTATCAGTGGCTATCCATTGTAAAACGGATAGCCACGCATCCGATTTGGCCCCCATGTATCCCTATGGACACGGAATGGTGCTTAATAGCCATCCGAATCTGCAGGGATCCGATTGTGTCCACTGTTTTCACGTCCTCAAAATCAGAGACTGCTCTGATTTTGGGCACAGCGGACACAGTTGGACAGAATTGGACAGCATTGAATTTGACGCTGTCCGATTCAATTAACATAGGGGTCTATTGAGCTTGGATCCGAGAAAAAACATGATCGTTTCCGGGTCCGATTTTAGTGTACTGAACATGCTCAGCATGGGCGTACCCAGCGTGGGGCAGGGGGGGGCAGCTGCCCCCCAGAAGGGAACCGGTCACCCCCTTAGGCCAGGGGAATATCTACGGGAACCTGGCGGTGCATTTTCCCCTGGCGCAGCAGGGGTGGCACCACCTGGCCTCCTGCTGCAGCGCCTGAGGTCTCCCCAAGAATTCTGGGATCAACAGGTGTGTCACAGTCCGCGCTGCCCGGTCATCCAAGGAATCACAAGGGAAACAATGTTCCAAGTAAAGGTTTCTTTATTCTTCAAACCGATGCGTTTCGGCACCCAATCCTGGCACCGTCCTCAGGGTATATCAATATACCCAGGATATACCCTGAGGACGGTGCCAGGATTGGGTGCCGAAACGCATCGGTTTGAAGAATAAAGAAACCTTTACTTGGAACATTGTTTCCCTTGTGATTCCTTGGATGACCGGGCAGCGCGGACTGTGACACACCTGTTGATCCCAGAATTCTTGAAGTACCCACCATCGGGTGGAGGTGGAAGTCCAGCAGCAGCCTACAATACTAAACCTATGCCTTTATTCCAGTTGTGGGAATCACAACTGGACCAGGTTAGTGCAAACCTGATTACACCTATAAGACCCTACTCTGTACTCAGTGATAGGGCACTATTGCGCCTCTGTTGTCTCCCCTTATATTTTTATATAATGAGGTCTCTCCCCGTCGGCCACATCTTCCATCTCCCGCCCCCTGCATTGTGAGCCAGCTTTTCTCTGCCCCCGCTATCAGCTGAAAACTGGGGCAGAGAATCTGAAGCCGCCGACTCCTGCAGTCCATTGTACACGAAGCATCTATTAGACACTCTGTATGTACAATGGAAGCCCTGATTCCCGGCATTTCCAGGTCAGGGCCACGTCATCAGGTCATCTGATTACACTGATGACGTCACCCGGCAGAGCCGACAGAAGGATGGAGCGCAGCATTCCACACTGGAGCTGAGGAAGACAGGGGACATTAACGTAATTAGGGGAAGGGGGACAGGGTTGGGGGGGTCTATGAGGAGCAGAGTGGGGGGGGGGGAGTATGAGGAGCAAACGGGGGAGAGGATAGGGGGTGTATGAGGAGCAGAGTGGAAGGAGTATGAGGAGCAAACTGGGGGAATAAAGTGGGGAGAGAGTATGAGGCACAATCTGTGGGAGTATGAAGAGCAAACTGAGAGGACAGAGTGGAGGGGAGTGGATGGTGAGAGTATGAGGAGCAAATGTGGGGCAGGGTGGGGGGAGTGGATGGGGGGTGTATGAGGAGCAAACTGGGGGGACAGGGTGCTGGGAAGTAGGAGCAAACTGGGGGAGAGGGTGGGGGAGAATATGTGAACCAAACAGGGGGAGAGAATGGGGAGAGTATAAAAGGAGCAAACGAGGGGCAAAGGGTGGGGGAGTGGTGTATGTGGAGACAGCATGAAAAGAAAATGGGGGATTTGAGGACACAATACGGAGCAAGGGGAGATGGGTATAGACACAGTATGTGGAGAACAGTATGGGATGCAAGAGGGTAAATTTGAGGATCCGGTATAAGGAGTAAGGGAAAGATGGCTGCGGCACAGTATGTGGAGTGAGGGGGGATTATATGGGTGTGGAGACAGTATGCGGAGTGAGGGGCATGGTTGCGACACAGTATGTGGAGTGAGGAGGGATAGGTGTGGACACAGTATAAGGAGTTAGGGGGGTTATATGGGTGTGGATACAGTATAAGGAGTGAGGGGGGATGGCTGTGGCACAGCATGTTGAATGAGGGGTTTCAGTGTGGACACAGTATGAGGTGTGAGGGGGACTGCTGCGACACAGTATGTGGAGTGAGGGGGGATTGATGTAGACACAGTATGTGGAGTGAGGAGGATGGCTGCGGCAGAGAATAGAGTGTGAGTAGTGTGGGGTTGTATGGAGAGGGGGCAGCATGCAGGGACAGTATGCTGAGGATGGGGAGTTTAATGAGATAGAACAGTATAAACAGTGGGTAGTATAGGGGGACATAGTGTTAGAGGACAGTGTGACCAGGGCGCCCTGTATGGAGAAGGACAGTGTGTAAATCATAATATGTGCAGGGAACAGTGAGGAGGAGCAATTATTTATTCTGGGGCACAGTGTAGGGCAGATATTTTTACTTAGAATTTTGACACTTCTGCTATTTTTAAGGGTATCGTGCCAGGATATCCTGCAGATGACCGGAGAAGATGGACGTCTGCAGAGATGAACTGCGAATGTGAAAAGTCATCAAGGTGCCTGGACAAGATGAAGGAAAGAAATAGACGACCCCGATCGGAGACAGCGTCCTCTATAAGGTACCTGGATGTAAATAATTATTTGTGATAATGACTAATTCTCATGAGTACTGTGGTTCCTGTATGCTGTTATTGATGGCTGGTAACAACAACTCCCAGTACCCTTACCATTGTTAAGGATGTAGTAGGAGTTGTAGGTTCATGCAGTACAAATGTGTGACCTGACATTACAATTGTTTTACCAAGTACTAATGGTGGTTGTGATGATGAATTGTGTTCATGATGAAGGTTCTATTTTAGTATTTCTGTACCTCTGGTGGGTCTGGTGATGTATTGATGTGGGTTTTGACATAGTGCTTCTGTATTGATAGGGGTTATATGGATGTATTTCTGTACTGAGGAGGGTTTTGATGCTGTGTTTCTGCACTGATGAGGGTTCTGGTGATGTATTTCTGTACTGAGTTTTGACATAGTGTTTCTGCACTAATGGAGGTTATATGGATGTATTTCTGTAACTCTGGTGGGTCTGGCGATGTAGTTTTGTGGTGTTTATGCTGTAGTTTTGTGCTCGCGAGACTCGGTCACAGGTGCGCTTGCATTGACCATGCCACAGCGCAGGCATGAGAGCAATGTGACATACACAGGACCGGTGGCCTTTTCACAGGAGCGAGACGGGCATTTCAACCAGTGGGGCGACAAGGACCAGATTGAGTAGATCCTCCCGGACCATATTCAGCTGATTTCCATACCGCTCAGGAGATATTAAAAGTTCATTTTTGAGGTACACAGAGGAACCGCTGAGCATATAGAGTGGTCACAGGAATCCCAAATACATCATGTATAAAGTGGTGGGTAGGGGTTAGAATAGCCAAAGGGAGTGACAGGTTCCCTTTTCAGGGAACCTGTCAGCTCTTTTTGAAATTCCCACCTCCTGTGGTACTCTGACGCGCTGGCCGAAACGTCATATCCGACCCGATGCATTGTGGGGGTTGATCATGTGTTCGTCCCGGCTTCAATATGCGCACTGCGCATGCGCTGGAGCCCGGCCGATCACGTGATCAGCCCCCACAATGCACCGGGCCGGATATGATGTTCCGAACGACCATGGCTTGCCCCCCCTAGTTTTGATCCTGGGTATGCCCATGATGCTCAGTACACTAAAACTGCTCTGTCCAGTGTAATTTCACTTTAGCAGCGTATCTAGATACACTATCTACATACACTGCTAAAGTGAAATTAAATAAAGCGATGTATTAAAAATAATAAAAAAAAATACTTACCTCACTGCCGGCTGTCCGGGACCCGAGAAGACGTCTGAATGCTGCCAGGACCTTGACCTAAAATGTGATTGGCTGGTAGTGATAAGGTGGTATGTCACGTCACATTTAACATGATCGCTACCGGCCAATCACAGATCTTTAAGGTCTTGGCAGCATGCGGACGTCTTCTCGGTTCCCGAACAGCCGGCAGAGAGGTAAGTATTTATTTTTTTTATCTTTAACACATGTTTTCTCTTTTATTTTACTTTCCCAGTGTATGTAGATAGTGTATGTAGATACACTGGGAAAGAAAACATTCAGCCCTGACATGTCACACGGGGGGAGGAACACAAGATTCATCCTCCCCTCCGTGTGACTTCACAGCCCCGACAGCATTGGCCTCCTCGCAGCTCTTTCTGTGTCTGGATCAGTCCAAATCACGGATACAGACAAAGAAATGGCATCTGGAGTTGCCAATTTGGTGCTGTCCGTTGCTGTCCGTGGGGTCCTGCAAAAAAAAAAAACAGATCCCCACGGACAGGAAAAAAATGTGATGTTAAACAGACTTTAGCTTTTCTAAGCTCTTAGCTGCAATAGCCTTAATTAAATTCTTGGCATCAAGTGGGTATCGCATTCACAAGTGCGTCTCTAGATGGGATATACCCTCCTTGTAGGCGGAATCTCAACAGGTGTAAAGATCTCTACACAGTCAATGTCCACCTGGTTTAAATTTGGTATGATGTGGTCTCTAGTTTTATCATTCCTTTGAATATTCTATTAGGAAAAAATCATGTTAAAGATAACGATAAGATGAATGCTTGATCAGTACATGAATTAGACACCTCTCTACAGACATGCTCCAGGTTTTGTAAATCTGCTCAGTTAAGGTACCATCACACGCAGTAATATTGCATGCAATTTCACTGGCAATTTGCTGGTTGCAGTGAAATCATGGACACATTGTTCTATTTTGTTGCCGTGTACAAATGGAACTGTGGCGCCCCGCAACGAGTGCGTCACAAGGGAGTATTGCAGCCGCAATATTCTCTAGACAAAGCAGTGAAATAGTTAACTCAGAGATCCAACCCAACATACAACACCTAGAACAGGGGACCAATCATAGGTCCTGGTGGGTGGAGTGTTAGGGTAGTGAAGAGAACACAATAATCTAGACAGTCAGAACAAGTCGGAACGTAGTCTAGAACTTGAAGAGAGCAGACTAGAACTTGGAGTGGAGCGGGGGCTCCGCACCCCGTGCGGGCCCCTGGGCCGTCACCGGTCGGGTGTCAGCACCCGAGGCCTTAACTACCGGGAATGGGCATAGCTACACGGGTTCCCAAAAGACTCCCGTGCCCACAACTCACAGCCGGTTCACTGGTACCGAAGCTGGCAGCAGTTCACCTCTGCCACGCGAACCAGCCCCGTGGAGGAGCAGCTTTATAGGAGCACCCCACCACCAGCCAGTTTCCAGTCGTCTAACCAGCGGTGTACCCACCGAGGGACCCAAGGCTCCCCAAAGAATCCAGAACGTACATCATGGATAGGGCATTGAAGCAGCCTCCCCGTACCCGACCTGGTATTCCTGGGCGACGCTGGCAAGAGAAACTAAGGAGGTAGAGAGGAGGTACACTGCGGATCTCTGAGGAGCACTATCACTGCTGAGTCCACCCGGTCTTCTACTCAACCACTGTAAGCCATGTACTGCCTGCTGGTTACAGTAAAGAACCGTTGCAGAGACTAACTGTGTCCGTGTCTCCTTATGAACTGTCCGTCATGAACTTAAGGTAACCGCAGCTGCCGCACAACATCTTGAGCAGCTCCAGCCCCGGGGATCACCGCTCAGCCTGTGGGGAGCGTAACATCTTGCTGCTGTCCATCACCCCGGGAGGTTCCGCAGCGTCGGTAGCCCTTACCGAATCTACTCATAGGTGGCGTCACGAAGAAAACAAATTAAAACCCCTTTTTAATCTGTTCCCGTAAGACGACCTCAATTTTGATCTGCACTACACCGGGCCCCACTACCGGCAGGCGCGGTCCACCCGTGACAAGGAAGGAGAAGAATCGCCTGTCTAAACCGGGAGTAACCCTGGCCCCTGGTGTGCGTCAGAAAATGGCGTCACGAACAGGATACGAGCAGGCCCGTTACCAACGGGTATGTTGTGCTTAAACTGGACTTTATTGTCTACAATTGGACTTTGTTCGTCCCTAAAAGAACTTTCCCGCCTTTACACCATTGGGTCAAGATGGCGCCCAAGATGGCGTTCCCGCCACAAGAATCCGCCACGTGAAGCCCAGGAGTGAGTCAACCCCCCCCTCACTGTGGGAGGGTTAAGGACGAAAGGCGCCAAACTCTTTGTCCGCCCTGATTGCTCGAATCAACCATGGGGGCGGACCCCAAAGACTTTTCCCACGATTGGACTACAAAAGCCCAGAGGAGATGGGAGTGTGATACCTAGACACACCGACAGAGAGAGAAGACATCTTCACCAGCTCAACCAGAACGTCTTACCGGTTGATCGGGTGTGGTTTCCCTCCAAAGAAGAATGGCCAGCATGAGACTCCAAGACCTGATGCGGGAGGTCGAGGCGGAGGCCAGAGCAGCCATAAGCCAACCGGGTCCGGATCCTGCCCTTACCCTAGACGGCAGCCCCGACTTCTGGCTAGAGGCTCTACAAGACCTCCGGGTGCGGTTACTAGAGACAGTGGAATGGACGATTCGCAGCTGGAGCGCGACCCTAGGCAGACGACTACACCATGCGATGCAGCAGAGCCGACCGGGTGCAGCTTCTCCAAGCCCAGACGACGTCACCAGCTTCTCGACCGCCTCACCCTCGCCTACCACCTGTCCTGCTCCGTCACCTGAGCCAATAGACTGTGTCATTCCGGTGGAGGCCGCAACTCGACCCGTTCCAGCGACCAACATCGCAACCGATTCCGTTCTTGAGCCGGAGCTCATAACACGCTCCATGGAAGAACTCGATCTCTACCAGGTTCCACCTGCGGAACCCGCGACTAGTTTCCACACTACCGAGACTGTCGCTTGT
This sequence comes from Allobates femoralis, assembly GCA_033576535.1. NCBI lineage: Eukaryota > Metazoa > Chordata > Amphibia > Anura > Aromobatidae > Allobates > Allobates femoralis. The sequence goes on along the minus strand of JARQOC010000002.1, from coordinate 44,303,043 downwards.
TTCTCCCTAGAACCGGAGGCCTCCTCTGCAACCACAGAGGCCTACCTGGTAACCGGGATTGAAACACCTTTACCTGCGGAAACAGATGAAGAGGCAGGCAGCCTGGAAGCCCTGCAGGACGTCCCTACGGAAGGATCCGCAGCACCACCGCCCCGTTGTACAACGGAACAAGCTTTAACGTCTTTCATCAACGAGCAGCCTGATGTGATCATCGAGGAAGAGGTCGGAGAGGATGACGACGAGACCCACAGCACCGCTGAGGATTTCGACACCGGGTTCGCTTGGGGAGACAACAAAGAACTTCCTTCCGGGCACACAGCTCGGGTACACTGGTCGGGTGCACTGCCGACACCTTCCCCTGTGCCGTTCCACCGGGTTCCGATACAGACAGCCCGCCAAGTTCAAGCTTCCCGCCAAACCACCAGCTCCATTACTCATCTTTACACCCCGAGCCGTAACGACGGAGATGTACGCCAGAGACGACGAGAGGAGTGGCAAGCCAGAGAACGCGCCAACATGGAGGCCCGTGCCGAGGCTCGCCGCCAGCCGCCGCTGCCTGATGAACTCCGCCGTGAAGGTAGAATTTCCACCTTTAACTTACATACCGGGTGGGGGTTCGCTTGGGAGGTGGGTTTGAATGAGGAGGTGTTTGTGGGGCGCCGGGACGTTGAGTCAAACTTGCCAAGAGGACATCCCGATCGCGACCTATACCGGGGCGATATTATCACCTATGAGCGCTATGCTTGTGCAGATGGGTGGTTTGCTATCCGGGTACGCCATCACCCTCAGAGCCAGTGACTTTAAAAACTTGAACTTTCATCAATGACTCTGTTACCGTTAGTCACTGACTGTGTGATCTCGCGGCTACAGCCTGGACTCTAGTTAAAGTACAGTCGACCGCCCGCCGGGTCCGCACAAAGTGATTACCTGTTTCTTTGCTTATAACATCAAAGCATTTCTTTACCTGTTTTTCTACTTTAATAAAAGTGTGTCATATATGTATAAAAATGTAAAAACCTCTGTAATGTGAGTAGTTTGACGCTTGGGGACAAGCTGATTTAACCAAGGGGGAGTGTGGCGCCCCGCAACGAGTGCGTCACAAGGGAGTATTGCAGCCGCAATATTCTCTAGACAAAGCAGTGAAATAGTTAACTCAGAGATCCAACCCAACATACAACACCTAGAACAGGGGACCAATCATAGGTCCTGGTGGGTGGAGTGTTAGGGTAGTGAAGAGAACACAATAATCTAGACAGTCAGAACAAGTCGGAACGTAGTCTAGAACTTGAAGAGAGCAGACTAGAACTTGGAGTGGAGCGGGGGCTCCGCACCCCGTGCGGGCCCCTGGGCCGTCACCGGTCGGGTGTCAGCACCCGAGGCCTTAACTACCGGGAATGGGCATAGCTACACGGGTTCCCAAAAGACTCCCGTGCCCACAACTCACAGCCGGTTCACTGGTACCGAAGCTGGCAGCAGTTCACCTCTGCCACGCGAACCAGCCCCGTGGAGGAGCAGCTTTATAGGAGCACCCCACCACCAGCCAGTTTCCAGTCGTCTAACCAGCGGTGTACCCACCGAGGGACCCAAGGCTCCCCAAAGAATCCAGAACGTACATCATGGATAGGGCATTGAAGCAGCCTCCCCGTACCCGACCTGGTATTCCTGGGCGACGCTGGCAAGAGAAACTAAGGAGGTAGAGAGGAGGTACACTGCGGATCTCTGAGGAGCACTATCACTGCTGAGTCCACCCGGTCTTCTACTCAACCACTGTAAGCCATGTACTGCCTGCTGGTTACAGTAAAGAACCGTTGCAGAGACTAACTGTGTCCGTGTCTCCTTATGAACTGTCCGTCATGAACTTAAGGTAACCGCAGCTGCCGCACAACATCTTGAGCAGCTCCAGCCCCGGGGATCACCGCTCAGCCTGTGGGGAGCGTAACATCTTGCTGCTGTCCATCACCCCGGGAGGTTCCGCAGCGTCGGTAGCCCTTACCGAATCTACTCATAGGTGGCGTCACGAAGAAAACAAATTAAAACCCCTTTTTAATCTGTTCCCGTAAGACGACCTCAATTTTGATCTGCACTACACCGGGCCCCACTACCGGCAGGCGCGGTCCACCCGTGACAAGGAAGGAGAAGAATCGCCTGTCTAAACCGGGAGTAACCCTGGCCCCTGGTGTGCGTCAGAACAATGTGTCCATGATTTCACTGCAACCAGCAAATTGCCAGTGAAATTGCTAGCAAAATTGCCGCTTGTGACAGTACCTTCAGGTTATCTCCTGTTTCAGTCTCTATTCTGCTCCTCCGCTTGTCCTATCACGTTTGGTGAACAGAGGATTGCACGGTCATGATACCTGACAGGACGCTGCACTCATTCAGTCTCCAGCAGACGTCTTTATGCAGCTCATTCTAAGACATGAGATGGCTGGGAAACTGCTGGGAGCCGACATATTTCAAATCCTGACAGTGCACTAACTACAGATTACCTTTTTGTTACATTTCTGCTAAATAAAGTATTTAGTAACATTTGGAATACTTAAATGTACTTTATTTATTTTAGGTATTTATTTTTATTATATTTTTCGGAGCACCCCTTTAAGTGTTTAAAAGAAGTAACAAAGGACTGAACATGTGCACGTTAATGTCATTATTACATTGCTGTGCATTCTGTTCATTTTTTTCTGCAGTTTTGCAGTGCTTTTTTAGATGGATTTCAGGCTTTCCTACAGAGTGAGTAACATTCATGTACTGGTGTTAATTGGACTCTACCTCCAGGATCTTGAAAAATAAAGCGTCCCGTCATGGAGAGCAAGCAGTTCTGGTAAACAAACACAGATCTGGTTCTGAAAAATGAGGATAAGATGTGTGTGGCCGGTGAACCACCAGTTACTCCTTTCTCTTTGTGCCATAAAGCTCCAGCTGCCAGCTGGTTTTTTTTTTTCCCTCAAAGGTCAAATTTGACGAAAACTACTCGAAAAGCAATGAAGTCTGAAAGCAGGGTGAACACTGAAAGAACACGCAGAAGAAGACGCAAAATAATACCCCGAGCCCATGTGAGGGGAGCGCCTCTTGTTTTTTAAGAGCTGGGTCCCATTAATCATCCCGTCCATCTCCAGAACAATCACTTTGTTATGTGATTCAGAGCTAATTAATCGGCTGCAATTCAGCTTGGTAACAATGTATCCTGCATGTTTCACAGGCCATAAACCCCTCTGACATACAGACAGGCGCTCACACTCACAAAGACCCTCTGGGGCCCAAAACTCAGTGTTACATTGATCAAGTTTAAGTGTCTGGGGGGTGGGGGTTTGTGGTGCAGAGTGCAGCGAGACAGCCACAAGTCAGGGTCTCTCTGAAGAGCAGAGCACTCAGCAAGTTCAAGCACTCAAGAGTTTCTCAGTAGCTACTTGTGTCTCTAAACAATGGGGAAGAATACATCTGAGATGCAGTTTTGGGGGAAAAGGCTTTTCCCACATATCAATGAGAAAATCTAGATATATTGTATGTGAGCCGACAATGCCGCACAGTGCTGACAGTCAGCAAGGTACAAGAAATGACCCACCATGACTCCTTGTATTATTAACTCATGATAGAATGAAACTTGTGCAGATTTTAATATAATTTTTGCATGAATCCATTACAGTTCTCAAGATCTCTGCTTGCAGACAGTGAACATGAAACTTTGTTATTTATCTCCAGGGGTTAAAGCTTCTAGATCTGTCTCCAGATTTCACAGTACGACCTCAATACACTATTGACCCCTCCCTGGTGCAGACAATTTTCTTTTTTATGCTTTCATTTCCCCCAACCTTCTTCAAAGAGCCATAACTTTTTTCATTTTTCCAGCTTGTTTTTGTGAGCACAAGTTGTAATTCTGAAACACATTATTCAATTTACAATATAATATACTAGAAAACAGGGAAAAAATCCAAGCGGGGTGAAAAAGCAGAAAATTGAAATTATTCCAAACATACAGTAGTTTTTTTTTTTTGTTCGTTTGCAAATATATAGTGGGCACGGAATGTATTCAGACCCCTTTAAAATGTTTCACTCTTTCTTTCATTGCAGCCATTTGGTAAATTCAAAAAAGTTAATTTTTTTTCTCATTAATGTACACTCTGCACACCATCTTGATTCTTGACTGAAAAAACTGTCAAACAGTGTCTTCAAAGACTGTGAGGTCAGCAAGACTGGGGATAGAGGAGAAAAGAGAAGACGCAGATCTAAGTGCAGTGTATTAGTAGCAACAGTTGCTCTTAGGTATTGTTCTCACCTTTCTGGTGTCTTGTGCAGTTCGCATATAATCCTACAGAGGGATATTTCCTGGATCTCCTGGCCTGCTGCTTGTTCCCAGAGAAGCAAGCCGCCCAAAGAGAGGCTCGTGTTGAAGTGCTGGATAAAAAAAAATAATTTCTGGTTTGAATTGAAGCGCTACCAGAGGGATCACAGGGATGGCAAATTATTCCAAAATAATTTCTTGTTTTATTACGCGTTTCGGCTTAACATATAACAAACCTTCATCAGATAAAAACCCTGACTGAAAAAACTGAAATGTAGAAATTTGTGCAAATTTATTGATAAAGAGAAACTGAAATATCACATGGTCATAAGTATTCAGACCCTTTGCTCAGACACTCATATTTAAGTCACATGCTGTCCATTTCCTTGTGATCCTCCTTGAGATGGTTCTACTACTTCATTGGAGTCCAGCTGTGTTTAATTAAGCTGATAGGACTTGATTTGGAAAAACACACACCTGTCTATATAAGACCTCACAGCTCACAGTGCATGTCAGACCAAATGAGAATCATTAGGTCAAAGGAACTGCCCAAGGAGCTCAGAGACAGAATTGTAGCAGGGCACAGATCTGTCCAAGGTTGCAAAATAATTTCTGCAGTACTCAAGGTTCCCAAGAGCACAGTGGCCTCCATAATCCTGAAATGGAAGATGTTTAGGATCACCAGAAGTCTTCCCAGACCTGGCTGTCCAGCTAAACTGAGCAATCATGAGAGAAGAACCTTGGTGAGAGAGGTAAAAAAGAACCCAAGATCACTGTGGCTGAGCTCCATAGATGCAGTAGGGAGATGGGAGAAAGTTCCACAAAGTCAACTATCACTGCAGCCCTCCACCAGTCGTACCTTAATGGTCGAGCAGCCTGATGGAAGCCTCTCCAAAGTGCAAGACATATGAAAGCCCGCATAGAATTTGCAAAAAAACACATGAAGGACTCCCAGACTATGAGAAATAAGATTCTCTGGTCTGATGAGATGAAGATAGAACTTTTTGGTGATAATTCTAAGCGGTATGTGTGGAGAAAACCAGGCACTGCTTATCAGTTGCCCAATACAATCCCAACAGTGAAACATGGTGGTGGCAGCATCATGATATGGGGATGTTTATCAGCTGCAGGGACAGGACGACTGGTTGCAATCAAAGGAAACATGAATGCAGCCAAGTACAGAGATATCCTGGATGAAAACCTCTTCCAGAGTGCTCTGGACCTCAGATTTAGCCGAAGGTTCACCTTCCAACAAGACAATGACCCTAAGCACACAGGTAAAATAACAAAGGAGTGGCTTCAGAACAACTCTGTGACCATTCTTGACTGGCCCAGCCAGAGCCCTGATCTAAACCCAATTGAGCATCTCTGGAGAGAACTGAAAATGGCTCCACCAACATTCACCATCCAACCTGACGGAACTGGAGAGGATCCCCAAATCCAGGTGTGAAAAACTTGTTAGATCATTCCCTAGAAGACTCATGGCTGTACTAGTTCAAAAGGTGCAAATACTCAACACTGAGAAAAAGTGATGACCATGTGATATTTCAGTTTTTCTTTTTTAATAAATTTGCAAAAATTTCTACATTTCTGTTTTTCTTTCATTCACGATGGGGTGCAGAGTGTGAATTAATGTGAAAAAAAATAACTTTTTTTAATTTACCAAATGTCTGCAAGGAAAAAAAAGAGTGTAAAATTTAAAGGGATCTGAATACTTTCCGTAACCACTGTATATGATATATATATATAATTTCCTCACCAGCTCAAACCTCTTACTCTCCTGCCTCCAACAATTCTCCTGAGCTGCACCAATTTTCTGAAATGCTCTACCCAAGAAATTAAGACTAAAGACAATTTACACAGTTTTAGGCACTCCCTAAAAATACATCTTTCTAGTTATTTATGACTGTTTGTCAGGGGCGGAACTACTGTTGTGCATGCTAGGGGGCCCCTTCAAGCCTGCAGGGGGCCCCCAGCCGACCCCCGTAAGCCGTTGTCAGAGGAGAGGAGGGTCAGGCAAGGGAAGCAGAAAGCTTCCTACTTCCCTTGCCTGATCCCGCCCCTCCTCTCCTCTGCCCCTCCGGCTCCCAGGAGCACACTCGGCGTGGCTCAGCAGGTAGGAGAGCCGCCGCAAACACCTCTCCGACGGCCACCAGCACCACCCCGCACCCCCTCCCCCCTCTCCTCACCTCACCATGGCTGCACCAGGGCCCCCGGGGGTCAACTGCTGTTTGTGTATGAACTTCTGAAATGTTAAAGGGGAATTCCAGTGAGAGAAAACTTTTTAGTACAGTTCCTGCCCTGCTACATGATGAAGCAGAGCTTCTAGGATCTATAGATCTCTAATAAATCGACAAAATCATACCTGCTTCTTTGCTCTGTCCCCCACCTCAGGGAACCTAAATCTCTGCACGCCCCCTGTCATGCCCCCTTACTAAAGAGAATTGTGAGGGGGTGTAAGTGTAAGATGACTCTGCAGCTCCAGCATCCACACCCACGACACACCTGCTGCTTTTTGCTCTTACATGAAGCTGCCAGGCTGAACATTCTGGGTTCCCTGAGGTGGGGGCTAGAGCATAGGAGCGGATATGATTTTATTGAATTATAAGAGATCTATAGAGACTAGAACTGCAGTGTACAGCTCTGCTTCATCATGTAGCAGGGCAGGGACTGTGCTAAAAAGGTTTCTCTCACTGGAGTTCCCCTTTAAGCACTGCAGAATGTTGGTGCTATATTAAACAAATAATACATATGTATATATACATATACTCACAGTATATATTTGTATATATTTCAGTTGTTAAATAAAATTAGGAGATTTGTAAAAAACTAAAATATTTGTATTGACATTTTGTAAAACTTGTGGTCTGACATTATTATTAATTCCATTTTGGGGTACATATACGGTACTTTTTATACCTTCTTTTGTGAGAAGTGAACTGACCTAAAAGCAGAAATGTTTGGGTTCACAATTTTTTTTTCTCCCTTCTTGGTGTTTAATGTCTGGTTTAAGTATTTTTATATTTTGGTACATCGGAGTAAAGACATGGCAATGCGAAATATGCTTTATATATATTTGCCAAGTAATTTTTAGCCCAAGCTGGGAATCTTAATTTTACCAATCCAAGGTTCATAACTGGAGCAATAAGGCAATGAAAGGGGCCTCAGTTGAGTCCTACCCGCCATGACAACCCATTTGCCTCCATGATTGTTTCAGTCACATCTGTTAGAGGCAGATGCTGGCAGTACAACCCAGCTGGCACCTGCCTTCTATGGAGAGACCTCAGCTCAGGACACCTGCATCTGATATATAACGGGCATTAAGGATTTCCCCTGACACACCGTCTGTTTATTGCAGGATGCTGAAACTGCACATGTGTAATGATATAAGTGTTGCACCCCGGGTCAGGGGTACTCAGAGCCGGACCCTCTCTTCAGTCTGCAGAGGGATGTCATGGTGGTGTGACCCGACTCAGTGTGCCCAGATGCGGCAATAAAAGGGGATAAAGTAAAAGGGAATAGAGTTTATAGAGGTAGTTCATGATGCCACCCGTGGCCATAGTGGTCACCGCTGTCATTCAGACCTCTGGGGATGATGTTGATGGCGACAGACAGGATGGTGAGCCCTCCACCGGTAGGGCTTTGTCCCCAGGACAGGTGTAGAAGTGAAGTATTCGGACGCCGCGCTCAGTCCTTCCAGGCAATTTCCCCTGCAGCTAGAATAATCAGTGTGCGGCTCTGCAGACCAGCTGCTGCTGTCACAGCACCAATAAGTCTCGTACACAAGTCCTGAGTTCACTGGGTACTTTACTCCACTGCTTTCCTTACAAGACAACACAGTCACAATCACTTAACAGCAGTTCACTCACGGTCCCGGTAACCCGTTAGCAGCTGGGACGATTTGCTAGGGGCACCCCCTTTCTTATGCATTTCGGGCCTCTCTGTTCTGTCCCACGCACATCCTCCGGGCCAGCGGTCGCGGGCTTCTCCTGGACGTTCCCTTGCAGGACTCCTAACTGTATGTGACAGCCTTTCAGTTTCTGTGCCTGGGGTTGGGTTCCGGGAATACAATCCCTTCACCCCGCTGGTTAATTTATGGCTGGAGTATACAGCGTCCTACCATGTCAACAGGGCCGGCTACCTGGTGTCGGCCCAGTCCCATGGTGTCCCAATTGGTTCGGGTGCACCGTGGACCCCTTCTGCTCTTCCGTGGTACTTAGCTTGGGACTGGTGATGAGCCACCACCTCATTGTTCGAATTTGATTTGATTCGGCAAATTGATGATTTATTCGTCAAATGTTCGTCGAATGCGTTCAACCCCATTGAAATCAATGGCAAGCTACAGCGAACACATAGAAAACACCTTCAAAGGTGTCCAAAAACTGCCAAACTACTCAGAATAGACAACAAACACCAGGAAAAGTGACAACAATCCAACCACAGTACAAATAGTCAGGGGAAAAGTGGCATTACTTTTCTACATTAAGTAAAAAGAGGTGGAGGAGTAAAAGGAGGATGAGACACGGGTATGGGCATGTCACACCCACACAAGGAGGTGTGCTGGATTCCTTCTGCGTAGTTTGAATGAGGGTCACATTACAAGACAGGCTTTGGGCACAGGTGGAGGACCTAGAAGAGGTGGAGGAGGCAGAAGCAGTGGAGGAACTTCCAGATTCAGAGGTTTGATGCACAATCTGTGGGGATGCAAGACTTGTACAGAAGCCCCTTCTCCTGCTGTCACCATAGTCACACAGTCCCCAGTCTGCGACATGTAATGCCCCTGTACTCGTCCAAATGTCTGTGGTGAAATGCACCCTGTCACACACAGATTCTCAAGGAAGTGGTGATGTTGTGTGCAACATGCTGGTGTAGCGCAAGCACAGCTTTCTTTGAGAAGTAGTGGTGACTGGGCATCTGGTACTGGGGCACTGCGACGGCCATAAGGTCTCAAAAATCCTCTGTATCCACCAGCCAGAAAGGCAGCATTTCCATAGCCAACAGCTTGCAGATGGTGAAATTCAACCTCTTAGCTTTGGCATGGGTAGGAGGAAATGGTCTTTTACTTGTCCACATCTGAGGGACTGAAGGATGGCTGCTGTGCTGAGACAGGGTTGAGTATGGTGTCCCAGACAAACTGCTGGTCTGTGAGCGAGGTGCAGGCGGACTTATTATGCTGCATTCATGAAAAGGTGATGCTCTCGATTGTCTAACAGCGCTCACCACCACCAGGTGTTTCCACTTCCAAAACAACTGATGACCTGTTAATCACACTGGCTGTTGTGGGTAAAGAGGTAGAAGTCCTGCGTCCGAAAGCCTGTCTGACAGCTGTCCCCACAGTTACAGAAGATGAAGAGGCCGCAGATGCACTTGATGGGGCACATGGTGGTTGGCCAGGCCTGCTAGGCCACATTGTAGTACAGTGAGCTTCCCACTGTGACTTATGCTTTATGTCCATGTGACGGTTCATGCATGAAGTAGTCAAACCATTGATTTTTTGACCTCTACTCAGTTTTTGTTTACAAATTTGTCAGATAACATGAGTTGGGTCATCCTTTGTGATCTGAAAAAAGGCCCAGGCTAGGCAAGTCTTAGCGCCCATGCAACCTGCAGAGCCACCACGACTTCTACACAGAGGCAGAGTTGTGGCTGAGGACACAGTTGTTGACGTGCTTCCACGACTCCGTCTCTTTCCAGGAAGCCGCAACCTATCCTCGTCACTAGCATACTCCTCCACCTCCTCTGATGAGCTCATCAATTGCCTGCCTGTGCGTTGACAGTAAGTGGGATCTCCAACTTCATCATCACCCTGTGTGTTCTCACACTCGTCGTCCTCAGAGCCAGCCTCTTCCTGACCTGAGCACAAAGTCAAGTTGTCAGTACAATGAGGTATCTGAGTCTCCTCATCATCTGCCTTATTGTCTCCACCAACAGGGTTGGGAATGAGGGTCTACATTATGCTCGGACCCTTATTCATCTGGGCCTGGATCTGACTCAAAAAGATTTTGGGCATCGGTGCAAATAATTTCTTCATCTTGACTCCATGAAGCTTTGGGGCAGACCTCTGATTCCCAGGCTATAGTATGAGTGAATAGCTCTGCAGACACACTGATCTGTGTTAACCCATAGTCAGTAGGGTGGCTGGAGACTTGTGAGCTGTGAGGAAGCAAGTGCGATTGGGGTGACACCTCTGAGGACTGGTGTGTTTGTGATGTTGAAGTTGAGGTGGAGGAGAGCCCACTTGATGGAGCGCTTGATATCCATTCAAGCACCTGCTCTTTTTTGGCCTCATCTATAAGTTTTAGCAATGCTCTGCTGCATAAGAAAGGGATAATATCAGATCATCCACGAAAAGAAGTAGACATTTTAGTTTGGCTTGAAGACGGTATTTGTTCAGCAGATGTTTCTGTTACTTTAGCACCTACCTCACGGACACAAAGATTTTTACCCTTTCCAACACGCCTATTCCCCTTTCCACCATCAGCAGACCTTTTACCATTCATTTTGGAGGGTAACTAATTGTCAATTCTGTAGTTGTTGGCAGAAAAAACAATGGATGCTAAACTAGCAGAGCTGAGTGGCCAAACAGTGGTACTAGCCTAAATAGGCTTTGGTAAGTAGGTTTTTGCAGATGCAATACAAAAGTGTTTTCTACACTGTTTGGTGGTATTTTTCAAAAGAACACTGAAGTACAGCTACCTAGTAAAACTGTTCAAGAAGCCTAAATAGTTTTGGTAAGCAGTTTTGGTCACATGCAATCCAAAAGTGTTTTCCTGCAGTGTGTGGCGGTACGTTTCAAAAGAACAATGAAGTACTGCTACCTATTAAAACTGCAAGTAGCCTATATATTGTTTTTGGTAAGTAGTTTTGGTCAGATACAATACAAAAGTGTTTTCTACATTGTTTGGCGGTGCTTTTTCAAAAGAACACTAAAGTACAGCTACCTAGTAAAACTGTGCAAGTAGCCTAAATAGTTTTGGTAAGCAGTTTTGGTCACATGCAATACAAAAGTGTTTTCTGCACTGTATGGCGGTACTTTTCAAAAGAACAATGAAGTACTGCTACCTAGTAAAACTGTGCAAGTAGCCTAAATAGCTTTGGTCAAATGCAAAACAAAAGTGTTTTCTACACAGTTTGGCAGTACTTTTCAAAAGAACAATGACGTACTGCTACCAACTAGTTTTGGTCAGATGCAATATAAAAGTGTTTTCTGCGCTGTGTGGCGGTACTATTCAAAAGAACACTGAAGTACAGCTACCTAGTAAAACTGTGGGTACTAGCCAAAATGGATTTGCTTGGCTAGATGCAGTAAAAAATGGCTATTACTGACAGGCGGTGTAGCTTTCTTCACAACAGTGCTACACCAATGGCTGGCATACACTGCTACTAGCCAAAAAGGATTTACTGGGCTAGATTTGGCCAGATGCTGTAAAACCGCTTGCACGGCACTGGAACAGACCTGCCTGGCAAAAACTGCTTTCAAGACCTCAAAAGGGCTGTTCTTGAAAGTAGTCCCTAAACCTCTCAACTATCTATCTAACTTGCAAATGAATCCCTATCTAACTAGCTTGCTCTGTAGTTCACACAGCAGCAGCAGCGGTGCCGTCTGACACTGAACTGCAGCACTGAGAAAATGTCGAAGAGGGTAAAATGGCCGGGTTTTATATATGGCATGGGAATGTGACATGCCCAGCCAATGACACAAACCCTTGTGTGAAAAAAGTGCACTTTGCTCTATGCATGCTGATAGGCTGACAGACCAGACCACCCACAGTAAGTGCGGGAAGGAAAAAAATGGAGATCTGCACATTTCAACACAGACGTCTTCCCAGCCCCCCTCCCGCCCACTATTTACTCTTAGACACTGAAACTCATAATAACATTGAACAAAAGCATTAGTGCGAAAAGTCAGTAACGCTTTTGGTCAATGAAGCTTTATCGAACATAACCTCGAATTACCGGATTTTTAGCAAATTGTTCGAATTCGTCGAATGACTCTAACATAGCCCAAAACAGGTCGAATGTGAAATTGGCGAACAATTCTAATCGAACATCGCTCATCTCTACTCGGGACCCGGATTGGCCATACGGTGGCACAGGCCACCAGGTCTGGGTTCTTCCTTACAGGTGTTACAGTTTCTCAGCTTTAGGGTGTCTCGGCTTAAGATCTCTTCCTACTACACCACTCTCCAGGGAACCCTTCCCAACTTAGTGTTCGTAGGTTTTATTCTACTTCTTCCACCCCTTTCCCGGGTTCCTTCCTTCTCTCCACTCTCCACTATCCCCTGCCTGACATGAAGTACTAGGTCTAGGGATTGGGGATGTGTTGGGTGTTGGTGTGGGGTGACTAGCTGACCTGTTCCAGCTGCTGTACCTCACTGTGGTCACCAGTCCGCAGGGGCGCCACATAAGTTTTTATAGGTTACATAATAATTTGCAACTCTGAACTTATAATGGTCTTTCTTTACAGGTGCTGAAGTGGTATGAGGTGTGATAAAGGACCCAGTGGAATACAGAGCAGTCATCAAGTTCCTTTACTTGAAAGGTGTGTTCCTTTATAATGGAAATGGGTCACCCCTGAAATGGAGCTGTTTCCACCAAAGTTCGATGATGCCAGTTCTTCACTAAATCATATAATGGGGAATTATCTCCAACAACCTCTTTCATCTCATCGAACATCTCCCTGTGGCCTTTCAAGTAAAGGAATTTGATGACTTCTCTGTATTCCACTGGGTTCATTATCACACCTCACACCACTTCAGCACCTGTAAAAGAAAGACCGTGATCAGTTCAGAGTTGCAAATTGGCATGTAACCTATAGAAACTTATATCATTACACATGTGCAGTTTCAACGACCTGCAATAAATAGAAGTGGGTCAGAGGAAATCTTTAATGAATGCCCCTCATATGTGACATATTGAAAAAGAGTTAAAATTAGCTGGTGAAAAATTCAAAAATGGTTATAGATCCATTCTGAGAGATGGATTTTCCACGTAAGTACACCAACTTCAACAGGGTTAAGAGTTACATTTACTTAGGTATAAAGTTTGTAATTTGAATTCCGGTGACTGATCCTCTCTGGAGTCATTCTTGGTCATGTCAGGATCACATTGGCACATGATGTATAAATTTATTGAGCATATTTGCGGCTTTCTTGACAAGGGGATGAGGATTAGCAGGAATGGGACATGGCTTAAAATGATCACATTGTGCGAAAATGTGGATGCAATAGAGTTGCTTTAAAGTAAGTTAACCAGGAGGTGGTGTAGATTTATACCAAAGTGTTAAAGGATGGGGCAAATTTATTATCCGATGTAAACAAGTAGAATAAATTCAGCATGTCTAGCCTAATACTACAATGTATTAATAAAACTGTTCCAGAGATTATTAGAAAGTGGTGGAACATTCCTCTCTTTAATCCATGGTGTTTTCTTCGTATCGTACACACATTCTGATGGACAGTTTAGGTATTTCCTTGGGTTTTTATCTACAGATCGTTCCCACCGCTGACAATGCGCGGACACGTTAACATGAAAGAAGATAAGTTATCTTAGCTTTGGCATGGCGAAATCTGATTAGAACGGTCTATTATGTCACAGCAATTTGTCTTTATGCCAAGTGCATCCTTAAGTGGCAGAACTTGTTTTCTGACTGACAACCCCCTGGTGGGATCCAGACAGACGGCCAAAACCTCCGGGACCTCTTGAATATGGGAGCGATACTGTGTCTGACAGCATCGTACAAGTCCAAGTTACCCGAACCTACCACGTACATTGGCTCTAACAATTTTACACCTTCTTGACTTTTCACAAATACCAGTTTGAAAGGGTTAATCCAAGACTGTAATATTAATGGTCATAATATCAGTACTGTAATGGCCTGACTCCAGACACCCCCTACAATCAGCTGAATGAAGAGGCCGTGGCGCTCATTATTGTTCACCAATAACAGGACTATTCATACAGTTCACTGCAGCTCAGTTATATTCTAGTGAAGGACGCGGATGCAATTTTACTGTCTCACTGTGTCTCTGATTTCATATGGAGTCATACATTTTATTCTGCTGTTCAAAGGACTCCATACAAAGTTAATAGAAATAGAAATTGTTGCATGCATTATCCGATTCTGGTATTCCTCTTTAAGGCACCCATACATTGAAATTAGAGTAATCGCGAAAATTCAATGGAATTGGTCAACTGTTTTATTGTAGGGGCCTCACAGCCAACAGAAACCCCACTTCATGCTGGCCCTCACTGACCATTTTTGCTTGTCTTTTGACCCACTGCATAACAGTCCTCACTGACCATTTTTCTTGCCTTCTGACCCCCTGCATGCCAGCACTTACTGACCCTTTTTGGTGTCTCCTTGCCTAGTTTGGTTCCTTAGGTTCGATGCAATGCGTAGCAATCAAGATTAGTTTATCATTAGCTGCTGAACTCTGCATAGGCTTCGACCAAGATAATAACACTCTTAGGGTGGCTTCACACTTGTGCACCCCTCCGCAGCGTCCTGCGGAAGGGATCCGCAAGCTGACCGCAGCCACCGTAAGCCCCTATGTTTAGAATGGGAACGCACGGTGCTGCGCTTGACTGCGCATGACACTGCACTCCCATTCACTGCAATATGTGATTTGTATGCAGGCGAATGCCTGCGCACAAATCACACACTCTCGTCCGCACCAGGAACGCGACATGTCACGTTCCTGGTGCGGACGAGAGTGTGTAATTTGTGCTCAGGCATCCGCCTGCGTACAAATCACATATTGCAGTGAATGGGTGCGCACGGTCATGCGCAGTCAAGCGCAGCACCGTGCGTTCCCATTATAAACATAGGGGCTTACGGTGGCTGCGGTCAGCTTGCAGATCCCCTTCTCAGGACGCTGCGGAGGGGTCCACAAGTGTGATGCCAGCCTAAGCCTAAGCGTGATGAAGTGAGCATTGTCATTTTGGTCGCTGCCTATGCAAACCAGAGCAAGAAATGACAAACTAAACATGACTGCTGTGCTCTGCATAGTCAGCAATTGAGATGACAAATGATTCTCCTACAGCTCCCCACCTCCACTTTTAAATATAATTTTGTGTGATTACAGTCAGAAGACCTACTGGAGGAGGGGATGCTTTAAAAAAATGTAAAAATTGAAGGCTGTAATAAAAGCAAACAACAAACAAACACTAATGTTGCAAAAAACGGATGCGGCACACTTGCAACAACATTGCCTTCGGGCTAATGCATTTTGTATTGGAGTTCTGGACATGTGCAGACACTTGCGTTTTCATCGCGATCCGGCAAATCCAGCACTCCCAGATTGTCTTAAATCCCCAGTTAGTGGCGGATTTTGTCCGGTGCCGTATTTGCCGCATCACGATGAAAACGCAAATGCCACACATGTCCAGAGCTCCAATAGAAAATGCATTAGCCCGAACGCAATCTTGCCTCACTGTTGCCGGATCCAGTTTTTTCCAAAAAAGGCGAAATTCTGCCAGATTTAGAAAAAAAACAGATGTGAAAGTATAAAAAAAACCTTAAGTTCAAAAGTTGAGGTTTGCCTGAACTTCCTGAGCTGAAAACAAACGCAGATGTGAAAGCATCCTTATAATAAACTTTAAAGGGAATCTGTCATCTAGATTTAAGCCTACACTATTACTAGCTGTCTCTACACCTTCATAGCTGCTCCCTATCTATCCCTTTCTGATCTAAAGGGGCCCTATAAAAGATCAGAAAAATAACTTATAACTTACAGAAGTCCCCGAGGCTGGGGACTGGAAAGGCGGCCCCACGCTCCATTCTCCCCTCCTAGATGCTGCATCGCACGCCCCGCTGGGCGGCAATATTCTTTATTCCTCCCCGCCTCCACCATTTGGAATCTCCCGCCCTCTGTAGACGTAGTATGCACTGGCCATGACGTCACATCCGGTGCAGTGCATTATGGGGCCGGTCACGTGATCGGCCCTAGTGCATTATGGGCTTGATCACGTGATCGGCCCCATAATGCACTGCGCCGGATGTGACATCGCGACCAGTGCATACTACATCTACCAGAGGGCCATTTGGATCAGAAAGGGATAGATAGGGAGAAGCTAGGAAGTGTGTAGGGACAGCTAGTAATAGTGTAGGGGCTTAAATCTAGATGACACTTTAAGTTCACTCTAAGTTTTTACATCCTATTTTCTAACCCTAAGTAGGGTTAGAATTAGCACTAAGGTAGGACTAGACTTAGGTTTATTACCAGGGAGAGGACAAAAGTTAGAGTTACTACTAGGATTAAGAAGAATGCTATCATCAGTGATGAGGTTAGGACTCACTAGGGTAATACAGTACAATAGTTATTTAAAAGAAAAAAAAGAGTAATAAAAAATTATATAAAAAATAACTTTTTAAATGGTTAAAAATAATGGGATTAGTGCTAGGAACCTCACTCAGGTTATTTTTAAAATGCTGTGTTTAAAGGGATCCTGTCACCTCCAGAACGCCTCCTAAGCTAGCAAAACATGTCCCTGCACCATCCTATCACTAATCTCACACTCCTTTTCTCTCCTAAAAGCATCCTGTGAAAGTGCAGAAAAACGTTTTAATACTCACTCATTAGTGATTATAATTAGCAGGGGCTATATTCTTTAGTCACCAGGACGGGCTGTTTTGCAGTCTCCAGGATCCACCCTTTGTCTGTTTGCTCTGCTTGTACAGGCTTTACCCTCCCCCTCTTTGTCACTCACAGAATGCAAATCATTAGTCCTGCCTTCAGCTCCACATCACAGCAGCACAGACAGAGAGAGTGGATGCTGGAGCCTGCAAAACAGCCCGCCCTGGTGACTAAAGAATATAGCCCCTGCTAATTATAATCACTAATGAGTGAGTATTAAAACGTTTTTCTGCACTTTCACAGGATGCTTTTAGGAGACAAAAGAAGTGTGAGATAAGTGATGGGATGCTGCAGGGACATGTTTTGCTAGATTATGAGGCGTTTTGGAGGTGACAGGATCCCTTTAATGGTCCAAGGGTTAGGGGATGCTAAATACGTTCCTTGCAGCAGGTGCTGGCAAACCTGCCTACATGTTCGATATAGTTTGTTCAGTTTGTGGTAACTGATGGATCCACTCAAGGTCACAAACATACAACGGGTAACAAATGTGAATCGGAGCCAGATGATTACTGGTCAAAAGATCTTTATGAACAAAGGGGATACAATTTACTTACTGATGCTTGGAAATTGTACAAGGAAATCTCTTTTCTACTCAACCAGTGTACATCAGTGGGTGCGCAGCAGGACTTGTCTTTGGACCAGCACGGTGACTAGTTTAACACTAAAACTATATCCTCCCTGCCCCATTCATAAATACAGCAGGATAGATACCTGGGTATCGAACTCTCTGTACAATAAAAGTGTTGCTTAGTCCAGTACAGGCCTGTGGAACCGGCTGCAATCTACTACCTTACATTAGCACCAAAAAAAACATTCTTAGGCCCCTTTCACATCAGCGGTAATCGCTGATCGCGGCAGTTGCAGTGAAAAAACTGCAACTGCCACAATTACAGTTGCGGCAAGCCCCATACAATGTCTATGGGGCTTTGCGGCAGGTGCAGTTTCGGCACTTGCGGCAGGTGCGGCCGCGAAAAAAACGCGGCCGAACCTGCGGCAAGTGCCGAAACCACACCTGCCGCACACTTACCACAAGCCCCATAGACACTGTATGGGGCTTGCCGCAAGTGTGCCACGATCATGGCCGTTATGCGATAATCGCGGTCGTTGCGGTTTTTTTCACTGCAACTGCCGCGATCAGCGTTTACTGCTGATGTGAAAGCAGCCTTACAATTCCTGCCAAAAAGTGCTTATGTGTGGCTCGAGCTCAGGTCCTATGGTTAGCGCTATAAATCCAAGGAAAACCAGGTCCACAGGAGTTCTGTCAAATACCGGGGGAAAACAGCAGTGTTTTTGGTGACTGAAGCGCCTCAAGGAGCCTCCTCAAAGAGTGGATGAACCGTCCGGCCTCATGTTGGCAGCAGCCAAACAGGTTGCTCATGGTGCGATTCTCTCTCTGGCAGCAAGCCTTTGCTTCTTCTTAAGGGAGGAACCATCACAGTCCAACACACTAGCATACAGTAAAGAATAGTCCCAACAGAGCTGACCAGCAGAAAGATAGCTGGTCCACACACTACTCACCTGCTGTGCACACTGCCCGGGCATGCCTAAAGACCCTGTTATCCAGTCCGAACAGGAGTTATACTTGTAACCGGGGGAAGACACCTCAGGTTTCATCACCTATACTCTCTCACAAGCTGACCACTATCACTTCCAACCTGCAGATACATATTTCTGTATGGGAAGAGGGGAGTTAGCTATTGCCAGACTCTTCATAAGAAAACTTCCCTACTATACCTGTACCAGGTCACTCAGGGCACAGGTGGTTACATGTTACTTTATATTATAGTGCAGGGGCTCCATGATTGAGGCATTCACTAAAACAAAGCTGTGTGAGAGCTGCACCCACGTGACCCTGTGGGGAGACCTATCTTTCACAGCGCCGGGTGTCACAATTGCTTCCCA
The DNA here is from genome assembly GCA_033576535.1 of Allobates femoralis. Classification (NCBI taxonomy): domain Eukaryota; kingdom Metazoa; phylum Chordata; class Amphibia; order Anura; family Aromobatidae; genus Allobates; species Allobates femoralis. The sequence goes on along the minus strand of JARQOC010000002.1, from coordinate 44,284,224 downwards.
CAGGATCGCTGAGGTGCAGCTGGAAGGTTTGGGATTCAGTGTCAGATGAATAGTTTACATGAAACAGCTGAATGGAGTTGGATAATAGGACTTTGCTTCAAAAGGCTTCTCGTCATCTTCTCCGGCCACTGGCACAAGTTAACGAGATCCTGGGTGGCCCCATTATAATTATTGCCGCACATTTAGCAGAGTAATTGTATACTGTACTTCTCAATAACCACAAGACAAGTGTCCGAGGCTCAGGGCATTCACTCAGCATTTAGGAGAACATAAACTTCAATATATGATGTATTGAACAATGTACCCAGCTGAGCCGGGAACAACGTGAGCTTGGTCCATGTCCTAAGCAAATGTTCTCTTCTTTGTCATTCATCACCCCTTCTAGGCCCTAAATTAGGTATATTTTATATCAATAAATTCAAGAAAGGGACTGGTGACACAATAGCAGATGATGTTGGCACCTCTTTTTGGGCCTCATATAGACATCTGTTGTTTTGTGTGCAAGAATAATCAGACCATTTTTTCATTGGTATGCTGGGTCTAACGTCCATCTACCTTTGTGCCCATTTTACTATCCGTATGGTACCATCCTAATCCGTCTTCTTGAAAAGAAAATTCCAAGCTTGTTCATAAACCTGTCAACTTCAACTCAACCAACCTGCAACATAGTTCAATGTGACAGCGCACTGAACGATCTCCCAGCGGCATAGCCTATGCTGGGAGATGGTAACCATGGTACACGTGGTAGATGTGTACCCTGGATACCAGCGTTCTCACTGGTCCGGACCGCTGGTGAGTCTGCCTGTGTGACAGCTCACCAGCGATCTGAACGATGTTAGCGATCGCGCGTGTATGTCATCGCTAACAACATTGTTTAGACAATTGATGAGTGTGATGGTACCTTTAGAGTAACTCATAAGGCAAAAACTTCAATGAGATGGATATCAATTGGCCCAAATTAATTCCTGACTTTAAATAAGGCAATCTGAATAAATCCCCAGAATAAGGTCCCATCACAGAATTAAGTATTTATAATCCATAATATTATATTTTGCAAGAAAAGCCCTCAGGCCCTCCTTGAACTTATTTAGTTAACCTCCCTGGCGGTATGATTATGTCAGGAATTTTGTGCTAAAAGTGGTACCATTTTTTTTTAAATTTCTTTTATGGGCAGAAATTTTATACATCTGTATTTCCCGCCCAGTTCCGCCTCCAACCCAGTTCCGCCTCCAATGAGCCACTGCGGCTCACAGAGACGGAACCAGGAAGTCATGGAGGCATCCGAAGGAGCTCTCAGCGGCGATCACAGCGGGGACATCGCTGGATGTCCCTGTGACAGAGGAGAGGAGGGTAACTGAGGGAAGCATCCAGCTTCCCTTGGGTGTTCCCGCCCCTCTTCTCATCTGCAGCCCAGGCTCTAACCCTAACACCCTAGCCCTAACCCTAAGGGCCCCGTCACACGGGGCGACGGGGCTGGAGATGTCGGCGGTGAATGGCGGGGGCGCGCACGCTCTCGCCGCCCCCGCCACCAGCGCCGTCCCCCGTCTAGACGGGGTGACTCCTCCAGCCCCGTGCCGGCGACCTGTAGGGCGGCATCGCCGTCGGGGTGTCTGACAACCCCGGCGGCGATGCAGGACAATGGGAGCCTATGGCTCCCATCGCCTGAGAGGTCGCTGCCGCCCGGTTACATGGGGCGATGTGTGCACATCGCCCCATGATGGTCGCCAGGTTTCACAGCACTGCTGTGAAACCAGGCGACCGGCCGGGACCAGCGACATCGCCCCTTTACATGTGGCGACGTAGGGGCGATGACGTAGGCGATAGGCCACGCCCCCACGTCTCCGCATGAATGGGCAGCGATATCGCTCCGTGTGACGGGACCCTTACCCTAACAATAACCCTAGCCCTAGCTCTGGAGAAGGGGGCGGCGCCATATCACTGACATGGCGCCGGCGACGAGGAGCAGGTAATACCTGCAGCAGGGGTCAGGGCCGGCTCGGCTCTGACAGCAAACCCCCCCTTCCCCCCGGAACTCATGAACCCCGCGGCTGAAGCAGGGGCGGCGGGGCACTGATAGCACCCCCGCCCCCCTCCGGGAACTCATGTCCCGCAGCTGCAGCAGGGGCGGCGGGGCACTGATAGCACCCCCGCCCCCCTCCGGAGCTCATGTACCGCTGCTGAAGCAGGGGCGGCGGGGCACTGATAGCACCCCCGCCCCCCCCCGGAGCTCATGTCCCGCGGCTGCAGCAGGGGCGGCGGGGAGGGGGAACATTGACAGCACCCCCACCCCCCTGCCTCCCAGAGCTCATGGCCCGCGGCTGCAGCAGGGGCGGTGGGGAGGGGGACCACTGACAGCACCCCCCCATAACGTATCAGGTGCTGGCACGGCACAAAACGGCCGCACAGTGAGCAGCTGCAGCAGCCACAGGTATTCCCCAGTGTGACTCGGGGTTACCGCTTCTAGCAGTGAAAGTTAACCCCGAGTCACACTCGGGAATACCGCTAGGAAGGTTAATCAATATATGAATATCCATATAAAAACAGACACACCCCAAGCTAGACGTACACTGATTCCACTCCGCTCCCCAACATGCAATTTTCTAGATAAAATCCCAATAGGACTAATACCCTACCTCTTTGACCTGGACTTCACGGATCCTTACGACCTGTGGTCCTCCCTGCCACATAAACCTATTTCACACCTGCTACAAGGAAAAATACCATGTGCTAACGGCTGGCCGTTGGCGGCGAGGAAACGTCCCCTTAACCATTTACAACGCCTTCATGTTGCCCATTACTTGAAATTGACCTCTAAATTACCCCAGCCCCACACCAAGTGGCTTTGGTTGGAGATCCTAATGAAGGTCTCTCACCCTGTTCCAAAAATCATATCTAAACTCTACTCTAATCTCACGAGTACCACAGACAACACCACACCGTTATTCCTACACTCTTGGGAGACTGAACTGAACATCACTCTTTCTGCACTAGATAGACGAAGAGTGTGCCTCAATGCACATGGTTTCTCACGGTGCGTGGTATCACAGGAGATGGCATATATACTGCTCTCACGGTGGTACTACACACCGGACAAGCTGTATCACTTAGGACTCGTTAGCTCCCCTCAATGCTGGAGATGTGAGAAATAGCGAGGCACTTTATCTCATACCTTCTGGTTTTGTCCGGCCATTCGTGGCTTTTGGTCTAGGGTTATGGAGGTTATGCGCTCCCTTAAATTAATAGAGACAGATTTGTCAGCTGCGGAAGTGATCTTGTCCCTTCCTACGCATAATTTCCGCCCCAAGAAACATGAGTTGGCCCCTTTGATGTTGGGGGCGGCAAAACAACTGATAGCCCTTAAGTGGAAGCAACATAACCCACCGACATTGGAAGAATGGAAAGGTAAAATAAGAGATCTGTATAGGCTGGAGGAATTGACGAGCTGGGACTCTCTGACCCATGATAAGTTCAAGAAAATCTGGACACCATGGACAAAATATCTAAACGACACCACACCGTAGATACAGGGAATTGGGGAAGCGTGGTGGGGATAGAAGAAGAGGTCTATAGCCTCAGGAGATATGGGCGCAGGAAGATTAAAAACAAGATTGACCAGTGTAGTGCCATTTAGACTAAGACTAGGGCGTTTCAGATCTCTCTTTAGCACACTTAAATCCGGTGACCTGCAAAAATTGTCAAATTTTTCGAGATGTGAGTAACATCTCTGATTTTCCTCTATAATGGGAAGTTTTTGTTTTGTTTGTTCTGTTCTAATTTACATTGGCCCTCGGTCTGTTTCGGGGAAATTGCTGAATCTATTTTCATTGTAATTTGTCTGTGTATTTCAGTGACTATAACTGCTTCACTAATCGTTTTGATATGTGTCTCTGTATACACAGTTTTCTTTTCTAAGTTTAAAATATAAAATAAAGAATTTGAAAAAAAAAACAGACACACCCACTGGGAGGTGAATGCTCTGTCTAAGCTACTCGATATGATATAGGACGAAGGAAAGGAGTAAATGCTTAGTACGTTTAACAAATTTTATTTTAGACTTGGGGAGCGAGGTGAGGGTGATGGTGTAAGTGCCCTGTCACTGACAGCACAGTGGTACAGAAGAGTCACTAAGGACCACAATCACATTTCATACAGTTACGTTTGGATAGTTTGTACAACCAGATTGAACATTAGTGTTTGCTCTGAGGAACAAATCAACATGAACACTGTATATGGTTTTTATACGCCATTAGCTTCAATGGCATGAGGCTGTATGCCTTCAATGTACTCTTATGAGGAAAACAGTAAAGCTTTCAACTACACCAATTCTTGTAGAAGTTGTCCCACATATATAAGATATGAAGCAAACAGGTTTTGTTTTCAAGTATATAATCAATCATTCACATTGTTCCTAAACCATAAACACCGTCAACCAAACATATTGCAAGATAAAATTACAATTACCACTGGAGGGTTAGGGGCACAGGAGGCAGGGAAAGGTTAGGGCTGTGGACCACGACGCCGTTTTGTGGCTCAGGCACTGCCTATAGCCACATCATCAGGGGGACTGTCTCTAAGCCGCCTGGAACCCTGTTTTTAAGCTGCTTACTGTGGTCGTGTCACCATAAACCGGAAGTGACGCTCTGGCCTAGTCACAGGACCGGAAGTGATGTGCCGGCAACACCCTGCGTCACCGCGGGGCAGATCCATGTGTGTCAGATCCCGGTCACATGACTATGAGCGTCGCGTCACCATGGTGACTACCACAAGACCTCCCATCCAACATAGGCCAGCTGTAGCTCAGGCACTCCCTGGGACGCGTCAAAAGGGAGCCGAGCAGCAGCTAATGGGCCGGCGCGGAGGAGCGGGAGAGGGACACAGTTGCTAGCTTCAGGCCAGGAGGAAAGTCATATGACAATAGATAAAACCCACAACGTAGATAACCACTATTGGCCCCCAAAAGGGATCACAGAAAGTCCATTGTTGTGGAATCTTCAGATCAGAAAAAGAAAAGAGGCAAACGTAAAGTGCTCATTATGACCCCAAGGTGACATAGTGTCTAAAGACACTATCCACCGTGTCTCACACTGCGCCAGCAATTTCCTGGTATCGCCACCCCGGATACCTCCATGGATGGCGTCGATCCCCCTGAACATCAGGGAAGTGGGATCGCTACCATGATGTTCCAGGAAATGCCGTAGCAGTGTCTTCAGGGTAGCCCTGTCCTCCACCTATGGTGCCGCCAGAACATCTTTTACGTGCTCCCTCACTCTCCTCCTTAGCTCCCTCGATGTCACACCGACATATATCAGCGGGCAAGCACATGTGGCATAATATACCACATTGCTTGACCCGCATGATATATACTGCCTGATGTCATAGGTACGTGAGCCATCGGAGGAGGTGAAGGAGTTTACCCGTTGGACATACGGGCAGGCCACTCAGTGGCCACAGGGAAAACAACCCCCGTGGGGACCTATGGAACCAAAGGGGTTTGGCGGAACAGGGACATAATGACTCCTGACCAATATGTCACGTAAATTCCGTGATCGTCGAGCGGTCAGTAGGGGCCTCTCGGGTAACGAGTCCCTTAGAAAGGGGTCTGATTGGAGGATCGGCCAGTGTCTATTCAGTATATCACGTAATGATTCCCAACTCTGGTTGAAGGTGGAAGTAAATCGGGTCGGCTGTGCGGAGTCCGCATCAACCGCCCGTTGCCTATATAGGAGATCATCACGTGATACATGTTTTGCTCTCAGGTATAAGCCCTCTTGACCGACCTGTTGCTGTAACCCCTCTCTCTGAAGCATTGTTTTAAATCAATTGACCGCTTCTCAAAAGCCTCCCCGGACAAGCAAATACACCTCATCCGGAGGAATTGGCCAGTGGGGATAGCGCAAATCTTTGATGCTGTATGGGCCGAACTCGCATGCAAAAGAGAATTCACAGATGTAGACTTTCGGTATACGTCAGTCTGCATGACGTTGTCAGACCCTACCGTCGTGCAGATGTCCAGAAAGTCAATCTGTTCAACGTCAGACCTATATGTAAGCCTGACGTTAATTTTATTTGCTGCGAGTCGGCCCATAAAGATTCCGAGCTGCTCTGCAGTGCCCCTCCACAAAATTAATAAATCATCAATATATCTCCACCAGCACTGCACATGGCCGTCAGCCGGACCTTCCCCATCGCACAGCAAACCCCTCTCCCAGTATCCCAGGAAGAGGTTTGTGTACGAGGGGGTGCAGGCTGCGCCCATGGCAGTGCCGCAGATCTGTAGGTAATGACGATCTTTAAATACAAAAAAGTTGTGAGTAAGGGCAAAGCGGAGCAGCTCAAGGATAAGATCACATAAAGCGCCATCACGTCCACTGGCCAGCAAAAAGAAGCGGACTGCTTCCAGACCATCATGGCGTATGCAGGTGTAGAGGGACTCAACATCAGCAGTAACCAGTAATGTACCTGGTTCCACAAAGATCCCGTCAATCTGTCTCAGGACGTCCGCCTTGTCACGGACATAAGAGGGTAAATTTTCAACAAGCGGTTTTAAACAGTAGTCAATAAACTGACATACTGGATTACATAAACCCCCTATGCCGGATACGATCGGGCATCCCGGAGGAGAGACAGGATCTTTCGGGATCTTGGGTAACAGGTACAACGTTGGAATTTTTGGATACCTGACTGTCAAGCACTCAACAACCTGCTTAGTAATTACACCTTTATCACAGGCTTGTCCAAGGATGGTCTGGAGATGTTTAGAAAAAGGGGTCACAGGGCTACAGGTCAGTCTAGAGTAGGTGTTCTTATCCCGGAGCTGGCGGAAAACTTCCCGTTCGTATTTGTGAACTAGCCAAATCACAATGTTTCCCCCCTTTTATTACCACATCAGTCATCTTTTCCAGGTAGAGCAATGCTCGCATTTGTTGGTAATTAAGATTACCTGACCTACAGCTAGTTGGTAGCTTTTTTAGGTTTTCAGTCACAACTTTGGAGAAGATGTCAACTGAAGGGCACTCTGACAAAGGGGGAAACTTCGCAGACTTAGGTCGTATAAAAGATGGAAACTCACCAGTACTGCTGGGGGCCGTCTCTTCTGCCAAGTCCTCTAGATTCCTGGAGGCCTCCCTCTCCCCAGAGTCCATTTCATTAGGCCGTTGCATCTTCTTATTGTGCAGTTTTTTTCAGAATGAGTTTCATGCAGAATAGTTGAAGGTCTTTCAAGGCTGTAAAAAAATGAAATGGACTCGTAGATGAGAAGGATAGCCCCTTGGAGAGGACTTCAATATGAGTCTTAGAGAGAGAGTGAGATGAGAGATTAATTACCTGTAGTGTCCTGCCTGTTCCCGGTGTGCCAGCGTCAGGATGGTTTCTTGCCCTAAAACAGGTTAATACACCCTCACTAGGAATTGATTCAGTATCGGATTCATCGGTGCCACTAGGGGTCCGTAAATCCGGTGTTATGGGTGGCACGGGTTTTGGGCATGGGCCTGGTCGAGGTCAGGGCTTCGGGTGAAAAGGAGGTTTAGGTTTCACACCCGCCTTCCATTTATATACTCAATCAGAGTTTAAATCGTTTTGATCTCGTTGAAAGTTATTTATTTTAGTGCCCTTTATTTCTTTTTCCATCCTTTTAAGATCATTTTCATTTTGGGTGTTAAATTTTGCAAGCTCATCAGGTGGCAGTTTCCCCTTAATTTGGGACAGTAATCCCTCCATCTCGCTCTCCAGTTCTTCAATAGAGGCGGTATTCAGGTCCCTCAGCAGACCGAGGAATCCAATTGTAAAGACATTTGCCAGACCCTCCCATTCCGCCCAAAATGACTTGTCATCAGCCTGAAAGAAAGGGAACACCTGTACTCTCAGGCCCCTTAGTATTAGGCCCCTTTCCATATATTTGACCAGGAAGGACCTATTCCACCACACTTTGGTCCGTTTACGTAGTAGTCCCCTATAGGTCTTGATTGCCTCCTCTGTCGAGCCATCGCCAACTGGTTTCCCTGCCACACCACCGACCTCATCCAAAGCTCTATCCAAGTCATTGAGCCACACTTCATCGTGTGCCCATGTTGGAAAGCACTGTGGAAACCACAGAAAATACAATTAATATATGAATATATTTTGCAAGAAAAGCCCTCAGGCCCTCCATGAACTTATTTAGTTAATCAACAACATATTGTGACAGAGTATTCCATAGTTTTACTGCTTGCTTAGGAAAAAATCCAGTGACTCACTGCTTGTACATTAAAGAATCCATAGTCTAACTACTCATACTGTAAAGCAGGGGTCCCCAACTCTAGGCCTCGAGGGCCGCCAACAGTGCATGTTTTCAGGATCTCCTTAGTATTGCACAGTGGTTGAAATCATTACCTGTGCATTTGCTCACATTAACACCTGTGCAATACTAAGGAAATCCTGAAATCCTGCACTGTTGGTTGCCCTCGAAGCCTGGAGTTGGGGACCTCTGCTGTAAAGAATCACCATCTGTGATAATGACTACTGACTACTCGTTGATGTTTAAGTTTGGCAGACCCAACCAGACTATTTTTTAAAGTTTTCATTCCACACCGAATGTGACTTGAACTTAAATCCAAACCCCGATCTTTAAAGTTATGAGATGAAGGCTGGGGTCTTGTAAAAAGGACGGAGAACACTGATGAAACATAAGTGTTATACTTACCTCTGTCACAGAGAGTGAGCGTCTGTGATTAGTTGTTGGAGTAACCTGTAGATAATCCATACATTTCATCATTTACCGAGCGGGTTGATGCAGGAAAGTTCACCTGAGGTCAGAGCTCAGCCGAGTCACTGATGCTGACCTCAGGTGAACCTGACTCACAAGGGCTCCCTGCAGCAGTGAACTTACGTTACCCCATGCCGGCGGGTCATCTGAGTTCACAGCCGTGGGTGACGTCACTCACTGAGGCCCTGCGGTCAGTGTGATTTCAGGCTCTGCAGGGAGAGGACGCTTGTTCTCTCCCTGCAGATTCTGGATGCAGGATCGTGGAGAGTATGTGTGAGTAATAAATATGGAGTCAAGATATGTGTTTGTGTTTTTTATTCTAATAAAATGATTTTCCTATGTGTATTATTTACTATTTTCTAGAGATTTATAATGGCAGGATCTAACATTGGCCTGACATTATGAATCTCGGGTTTAATTACCCAGTTTGCCACTGGTACCAGGGCAACTGGAAGAATTGGGTATAGTACCAGAAAATGGTGCTTCTAATGAATGTGCCATTTTCTAGGTCAGCTGCGGGCTGCAATTCACAAAAAGTACGATGTGGGGCTTTGCTGTATTTTTGGTCTCCAGCCAGGTACAACTAGATAGCTGGGGGTGGTTGGCAGCTTGTAGCTGCCTAGTTGTACTTGGCTGACAACCAAAAATATGGGGAAGCCCCACATCTTTTTTTAATTATTTAAAATAAAAAAAATGACGTGGAGATTTGCTGTATTTTTGGTTTCCAGCCAGGTAAAATTAGGCTGCTATGGGCTGCCACCCACCACCAGCTGCCTAGTTGTACCCGGCTGATAATCCAAATACAGAGGATGCCTTTTTTTCAATTATTTTTTGAAATAATAAAAAAAAAACTATGTGGGGCTTCGCTGTATTTTTGGTTGCCAGCCAAGTAGAACTAGGCAGCTGGGGGCTGGACTTCTCAACATGGGGATGCCCAAGTGTTCTGGGCTTCCCCCCTCTGTAAGTTTCAGCCCGTAGTTGCCCCATTAGAAGTGACAGAATTGCCATTAGAAGTGACAGAATTGCTTGTCTGTATGTGGCCACTCCCGAGTCATTACCATTTGAGAGAGAAGGGAAGTGGCTCAAAGATGATAGCCATTTTTGGATCTCCCCTTTATTAGACTTAAGGAGTCCCTTGACCCCTCTTTGGAGCGCCAAAAAATATTTATGACTTAGAGGAGTCCATTTATGAATGTGAGTTTCTCCTTAGTAGTTTATGGGTGTTGTGGTAGCAGCTTAGCATTTCACAAAACGCATATTTTACAGTGGAGAAGTTGAAAGGGCTACATGCATGCATGACCTCCTCCTCTGTTTAACACCATAATTGTCATGCACGATAAGACCTCTGGTAGATTTATCCTGGACCTTGAGAGTAGTTCAAGTTTGACAATGTTGCCTAGATCATTAGGAAAAAAAAATTGTACTATCCTTTCATCTATTTGTACATTGTAATTAGAAATCGTCCATACTGAATAATCCAAAGTTTGATAGTTTGATAATCTGTTGTTACTTAAAGAAGCACTCCCATCAAAATTATTATCCCCTTAATATATTGCAGTCATCATATTACATAGCATTGTGTACTTATGACTGCTTATTTTACCTTTCTACCCAGTTTCTCCTTCTTTTTTTTTATTAGGTCTAGGATATCATGTAATTAACAAGAGACCATCTGAATCCTTCTAAGCTCTGTATAGAAACAGGAAGTCTCTGTTTTCTACATGAGTCATCACTGCAAGGTTCAGGAGGGGAGCAGCTGGGTCATGAGTTGAAAAGGAGAATGATTCATGCAGGGAAAAGTGACTTCCTATTTCTACAAAGAGTTTAGTATGTTTAGTTTTCAGCTACAGTGCCTACAAGTAGTATTCAACCCCCTGCAGATTTAGGTGGTTTGATAAGATGCAAATAAGTTAGAGCCTTCAAACTGCAAACGAGAGTAGGATTTATTAACAGAAGCATAAATCTTACAAACCAAAAAGTTATGTTGCTCAGTTGAATTTTAATAAATTTTAAACATAAAAGTGTGGGTCAATTATTATTCAACCCCTCAAACCACCAGCATTCTGTTTGGTCCCCCTAAAGTATTAAGAAGTAGTTCAGGCACAAAGAACAATGAGCTTCACATGTGTGGATTAATTATCTCTTTTGCCAGCCTTTTCTGACTATTTAAGACCCTCCCCAAACTTGTGAACAGCACTCATACATGGTCAACATGGGAAAGACAAAGGAGCATTCCAAGGCCATCAGAGACAAGATCGTGGAGGGTCACAAGGCTGGCAAGGGGTACAAAACCCTTTCCAAGGAGTTGGGCCTACCTGTCTCCACTGCTGGGAGCATCATCCGGAAGTGGAAGGCTTATGGAACTACTGTTAGCCTTCCACGGCCTGGACAGCCTTTGAAAGTTTCCTCGCGTGCCGAGGCCAGGCTTGTCCGAAGAGTCAAGGCTAACCCAAGGACAACAAGGAAGGAGCTCCGGGAAGATCTCATGGCAGTGGGGACATTGGTTTCAGTCAATACCATAAGTAACGTACTCCACCGCAATGGTCTCTGTTCCAGACGAGCCCGTAAGGTACCTTTACTTTCAAAGCGTCATGTCAAGGCTCATCTACAGTTTGCTCATGATCACTTGGAGGACTCTGAGACAGACTGGTTCAAGGTTCTATGGTCTGATGAGACCAAGATCGAGATCTTTGGTGCCAACCACACACGTGACGTTTGGAGACTGGATGGCACTGCATACGACCCCAAGAATACCATCCCTACAGTCAAGCATGGTGGTGGCAGCATCATGCTGTGGGGCTGTTTCTCAGCCAAGGGGCCTGGCCATCTGGTCCGCATCCATGGGAAGATGGATAGCACGGCCTACCTGGAGATTTTGGCCAAGAACCTCCGCTCCTCCATCAAGGATCTTAAGATGGGTCGTAATTTCATCTTCCAACAAGACAACGACCCAAAGCACACAGCCAAAAAAAACAAGGCCTGGTTCAAGAGGGAAAAAATCAAGGTGATGGAGTGGCCTAGTCAGTCTCCTGACCTTAACCCAATTGAAAACTTGTGGAAGGAGCTCAAGATTAAAGTCCACATGAGACACCCAAAGAACCTAGATAACTTGGAGAAGATTTGCATGGAGGAGTGGGCCAAGATAACTCCAGAGACTTGTGCCGGCCTGATCAGGTCTTATAAAAGACGATTATTAGTTGTAATTGCAAACAAGGGTTATTCCACAAAATATTAAACCTAGGGGTTGAATAATAATTGACCCACACTTTTATGTTTAAAATTTATTAAAATTCAACTGAGCAACATAACTTTTTGGTTTGTAAGATTTATGCTTCTGTTAATAAATCCTACTCTCGTTTGCAGTTTGAAGGCTCTAACTTATTTGCATCTTATCAAACCACCTAAATCTGCAGGGGTTGAAGACTACTTGTAGGCACTGTAATATGTTTTTAAAGTGGTTGCCTGGTCTAAAATGATGAGTCTGCAATCAGTGGCGTAACTAGAGTCTGGCGGGCCCCAGTGCGAAACTTAGACCGGACCCCCCGCCTTCCTATATGTTGATGAAATCTACGGACCTCATGTAACGTTCTAAATCCTTTTAACGGCTCACAAGTTGACCCCTCATGTCCCTCATCCTGCTATATATGGTCCTCCTCCTGTAATATGGCTCTTATCGTTGTATATATGTCCCCTATCCTGGTTTATATGGTCCTCCTCCTCCCGTCACCATAGTCGTCCAATTATTATAATGCATACCCATATTCCTCCATATATTACAATGTACCCCCATAGTCCTCTATGTATTATAATGCATCCCTTAGTCCCCCATTCAGAAGGTAGGCCCCATAGTCATTCAATTATTATAATGAACCCCCATTATCCTCCATATAACATAATGCAGCCTCACATCCCTCCATATATCATAATGCAGCCTCATAGCTCTCCTTATAGCATAATGCAGCCTCATAGGCCTCCTTATAGCATAATGCAGCCTGATATTCTCTCTATATAATATAATACAGCCTCATAGCTTCTCCATGTAGTATAATGCAGCCTCATAGCCTCTCCATATAGTATAATACAGACTCATAGCCCTCCATACAGCATAATGGAGCCTCATATCTCTCCATATAGTGCAGCATTATATATGCAGCCTCATAGCTCTCCATATAGTGCAGTATTATATATGCAGCCTTATATCTCCCATATAGTGCAGTATTATATATGCAGCCTTATATCTCCCATATAATGCAGTATTATATATGCAGCCTTATATCTCCAATATAGTGCAGTATTATATATCCAGCCTTATATTTCTCCATACAGTGCAGTATTATATATCCAGCCTTATATCTCCCATATAGTGCAGTATTATATATCCAGCCTTATATCTCCCATATAGTGCAGTATTATATATCCAGCCTTATATCTCCCATATAGTGCAGTATTATATATCCAGCCTTATATCTCCCATATAGTGCAGTATTATATATCCAGCCTTATATCTCTCCTCACAGTGCAGCATTGTATATGCAGCCTTATATATGACCCCCCCCAATCCTCTCACCAAGTAAAAGCAGATGCTTTCCAAGCACTAAAGTTACACGTTTCAGGACATGTATGCTACAAAGATGAGCAGGATCACCCAAAGAAGGGTAAAGTGACCAAGCAAGCAAGAGGTGCTGTAAAGCGCTATGCACACATAGCCTAAGGGAATGTAGACTGTGAGCCCCAATGGGGACAGAGGTGATGTCTGTAAAGTGCTGTATGCACATAGCCTAAGGGAATATAGACTGTGAGCCCCAATGGGGACAGAGGTTATGATGTATGTAAAGTGCTCTGGCCATACTGCACTCACTTCTAAAAAAAAAAAAAAAAAATCAAAAAAATATTTACTTACCCCTTCCAGTTCCCTCGCTTCTCTGGCGTCTCCTGCAGATTCCAAATGAAGGAGGAGGAGATGCCGGCCTTCTGTATGCGGTCCCCAGTGGAGCGCAGGCCAGGAAGCCGATAGGTCAGAGAAGGGGAGGTGAGGGGCAGGAGCAGCAGCAGGAAGTAGGAGGCTTCCATCCCCTCCCCTCCTCTCCCTGACCCATGGAGTCTGTGCTGCCGCGCTGTCACATGGATGTGTGTCCTCGGGGACGCACATCAGTGTGAAGCAGGAGCCTGGTACTGAGATTGTCGGGCGCAGGGGGCCCCATCTCAGCCGAGACCTTGATTCTTACGCCACTGTCTGCAATCACTCTATGTGACCATAGACACATAGTATCTAGGTATAGATACCAGCTTCTGCTGCTCTGAATACTGGAATAAATCAGCTGTAGATGCATTATTGGATTGAATTCTTCTGCACTGCTGGTCACGAAGATATCCAATGAAGATGATGGTGTAACCCCATCATCTCTATTGTATATCTTTATGACCAGCAGTGCAGTGCAGAATTATATGTATATTTCTTTACACTATTGCATTTAATCATGTGATATCATAGACCTAATTGAAAAGAGAAGCATTAACTGGGCAACATTTACATTTGTAAGTACACATTGCTATATAATATATTGATTGCAATATATTAAGAGGATAATAAAATGTTTGATGGGAGTACTTCATTAAGTCAAAAAACAATAAGTAAGCCAGCATTACCTGAGGATAGCATGCAATATAAAGCATGAAAAGGCACATCTTCCTTCCAAACTGTATAATATTATACAATTTTAATTTTTGCTAAATGATTCATCAATATTCTGAGCCACCTTACCATATCAAGGCAATGTCATAAGGGCGATTCTACTCTATATATTTTTATTTAATTTTAGTTGTGCCTTGCACATTTGGTTTAGCTTGCTATTCCTTTTGTATTGTTTGTGGCAAACCTTGGTAGATGTTCATACTTCAGCTACCTTACCCTGTACTCGGTTCAGTTAATTGCAAGCTCCATTTGTTTAGGCCTGCCCCGTCTTTATTCATGAGTGCTAGTCTGGTGCTGTGAGGGTCACTTCTGAAAAACCCGGGCGTGTGTAGCATCAGCTGCATATGCTAGGGCCTGTTCTGCCTTTATTCACATGCACCAGTCTGGCATCATGGGACCGGTTTTGCGATGCTCCAGGTAAGTGCTGCTTTTAATGGATCTGCTTTATATGTATGTTGGCCACAAAGCACAACTACAATTAAATCAAAATATATAGAGTAGGACCTCCCTGATGAGATTGCCTTGACGTGGCAGGGTGGCTCAAACGGTTAATAAATTGTTTGCCAAAAATCTCAACTTTATATTATTATACAGTTTGGAATGAATATCTGCTTTGCATGCTTTATATTGCATGCTATCCTCGGGTAGTGCTGGCTTACTTATTGTTTGTTTTTTGCTGTTTGTTGTTTTTTTACCTCTTTAAATCCCCCATTCCTATAATAATCTTGGCCACCCTTTTAACCTGGTATCACAAATTCAACATTCACTGTCTGAGTACAGCCCATGCCTAAGAGGCTGTTAAATTCAGGTCAGAAGATCCAAAGTCAATCTGGAAATTGCAGTACATCTTTCAAACAATAAATATCAGATGTATAAAGCTGACCTTAAGCCACCATTTCTAATGAACTCCCTGGTCATAACACTTTAAACTCTGTATGGGAATCTGGTCTTTGCTAAAAGGGCCCCCGGGTTGTACCTATGGAGTAGCCACTGACTAGTGTTGTGAGATAAGGAAAAATTAAACAAGCTGTGGTCGGAACCAGAAGTACAAGAACCAAAAATGTATTTGGGGATAATCAAATCAGGATCCAGGTAGTTAGGCCTATAAACAAAAAGTAGAGCAGAATGGGCATCCAGGGTTTAATTCCAATAACTGGTCAGGGAGTAAGTCGGATATACCCCATGGGATGCTCAATAACACTGCCAGTGCCAACAACGGGACCAAAGCAGCAGTGCTTAGCTGAAGATTAGCACTGCAGCTCAGAAAGCTAACTCTATGACCAGGGCCGTAAGTACAATAGGTGCAGGGGTTGCGATTGCACCCGGGCCCTGCAGCCTAGGGGGGCCCCAAAAGTCCCTTTGGCCTATAGAAAAAGACTAATACTATTAAAGATTTGCAATAATTGGGGCCCTATTGGAGCTTTCGCATCGGGGCCCCTGGGACTGACGTTACGCCACTGTCTATGACACTGCCCTAGTTTATGTATTTCCTTTCTTTTTTACACTGGTGCCAAAAATTGTACACACTATTGAGGTCCTAATAGTGAGTTTTTTGTCATAAGCAACTTTTGCCTTGATACATCCCATGACTTTACTGGCCTTGGCAGCAGCTGCCTGGCACTGGTCTCTACAGTCAAGTTTGCTGTCCACCAATATGCCCTTTTTCCATCATTTTACTATTGAATGCTGAATTTCTATCCTCAGCCCACATGAAAAGATGTTCAAATACAACTTTATGCAATTGACAGACAATTACCAGGCACCAGTAATTGAATATTTAATCCCATCTCACAGCTCCTAATTGTTATAAAGTATGCAGGCCTCGGGCAGGGAAGATATTGAACAATTTCCTTGATCCAGTAATTTTATATATTCTGTAATTCACTTTGTAGTTCTTTATTCCCATAGAAAATAAGACCTGTACAAGCAATCACCGTCTACGACATATTTCAGTGGAAGGCTCCTGCCCCAACAGGATCGCCGGCACACGGATAATAATAAGTCCTTGATGATGGAAATGAGCTAGACGTCAGGCGTGGGCACAGGGTGTCACCAGGTGGAATTGTTGGCAGCGGCGGATGGTGTGTTAGATCTTTTGTTGTCGTTGCAAACAAAAAAATTCAGTGAATAGAATTGTATTATGTTTCTTTGTCAGTCGTCTATAAGGAAATATTACACTGTCCGGTATAAGATATTTCTCCACAACATTTGGAAAGAAAAATAATACCAGAATAATAAGCATGGGGAGTAGTGATTGACAGAGACCCTTTACCCATTCATTAAAGGGAACCTGACCCCTCCAAATGACCCCCAACTCTATTAATACCTGTCCCTGCACCCTTAAAGATCATTAGCAGCTGTCCTTTTGTGTAAAAAAAAGTGTTTAGTAACATTGAGAAAAACGCTATCATAAACTTAATTATCAGGGACTTCTTCACACTGAATAAGTCTCACAGGGCATTCCCTGTGAGACTCTAGCCCTCCTAACTCGCTCATTATCACGCCCCATCGGGGCGTGATAACTAATCCCAATCCTCCTCGCCCTGCAGAAAGGGCGTAATAGCCGGTGTGACGCTATTTGCGTCACATCCGGTCCTTGTGACGTCTGTACACCCTTTTAGTGTAAGCCGACCGCACCATGTGCATTGCGCATGCGCGGCTTGTCGGCTTACATTATTTTGTCGGGAAATGTTATTTACATGGGGTTATCAAGTAGGGACTCCCTTGTTCTTTTCTTTACCATATTATGCGCTTGAGCGAGCGCATAATATGGTAAAGAAAAGAACAAGGGAGTCCCTACTTGATAATGTAGAAGAAGAACCCCATGTAAATAACATTTCCCGAAAAAATAGTCAAAAAAGTAAAAAATCTACCATTCCAACTTTCTCTACTAACTTTAGTCAGGATTATTATGACATTGTGGTTATTATCAAAAAACATGTGCCCATGTTATATCAGGACGAATAGTTATCTAAAATCTTGAGCGAAGGTTACAGGTGTGTGCCTAGGAGGTCTAGGACCTTGGGGAACATGATCTCACCTAGCATGTTCTTAAGTGAGCCGAGAACCCCCACCTGGTTGAAGCATGTAGGATCATATAGATGCGGATGGTATAAATGCAATCTATGCCGCCATATACACAGGACTGATAGTTTTGTTAATTCAGTAACTGGGAAGAGCTATAAAATCAGAGCGTATATAAATTGCAATACGCATCACATAGTGTATATGGCGACATGTACAAGCTGCCAGAAATGCTATGTGGGATGCACTACGCGGTCCGTAAAAAAGCGCATCAGTGAACATGTAAGGGTCCTTTTTTTTTTCGCTGATCGCGGTGAAAAAAACGCAACTGCCGCAATTACCGCATAACGGCCGTGATCGCGGCACACTTGCGTCAAGCTCCATACAATGTCTATGGGGCTTGCGGTAAGTGTGCGGCAGGTGCGGCAAGTGTGGTTTCGGCACTTGCGGCAGGTGCGGCCGCGAAAAAACCACGGTATGCCGCAAGTGCCGATACCGCACCTGCCGCAAGCCCCAAAGACATTGTATGGGGCTTGCCGCAAGTGAACCGCAAGTTCGGCCGTTATGCGGTAATCGCGGCAGTTGCAGTTTTTTCAGCGCAACTGCCGCGATCAGCGCAAAACGCTGATGTGAAAGCAGCCTAACAGCTGCGAACCCTAATAATGCATCGAGCCGTCGTAATATTTCAGGACTATCTAAACATTTTTTAGAAGTCCATGGAGGGGCTATGGAGTCCCTTCTAGTGAAGGGCATACATAGGGTGCTCAGACCAATAAGGGGAGGAGACTGGGAGCGAGCAGTGTTATGTCAGGAAGCGCGGTGGATTCTAGCGCTGAATGCTCACTTCCCCGAAGGTTTAAATTTCCGCACGGATCTAATTTATTTCTATTAGATGTTTATAGGGACGCAATTTCATGCTCATAAGGTGAATATAATATATAGGGGAGAACTATGTAGAAACTAATAGTAACACTATCCTTGGTTGTCCTTTGCAGAATAATAGTAGATGTGGTGAGAAAAGAGTCAACTGTGACATGTATCAGTGAGCTTACCTGGGATATAACAAGCTGTATCGAAAGAGTAAAAATTATGTATTGCATAGGTATAAAGAAATTATATTTCATGTGAGTGGGTATGTTTCTCCAATTTTTTGGCATACTCTGTAAAAATGGGTTGTTTGGGGAACCTTATCACTAGTGATGGGCGAATCTACTCGCTAGGACTCGTTACTCGGCGAGTAGTAAGGGACTCGCAGGACTCGCTACTCGGCGAGTTTCCCAGCGAGGACTCGCAAAGTAGCGAGTCCAATGCAAGTAAATGGCAATCCTAGTTTTACTAGTGAGACTCGCTATATCACATCGCTATGTAGCTTGAATCTCCCCCAAATCGTTTAGAGAATCGCACCGCTTCACGGATACCCGCTGTAAGCAGCGATTCCGAGCGAGTCTGAGCGAGTCTTAGCGATTCCTAGCGAGTCTACGAATCCGAGTCCTGTATTCTGTATTCGGGACTCGCGAATACAGAATCTGTTATGTTCCGACAAATCTTCCGAGACAGCCTAGCGTGTTAGGTCAGACAAACTTGTGAAGATGGACAAGCATGTTAGCCAATCTTATTCAGTAATGCCACAGCCCTCTTCGTTGTGGCATTACTATGATTGGCTGCTGTCCATCGTGATGGCTATGTCATCGATGACAGGCAAGGCTGTATATAAGCCTTGCCACCGCCATTTTGAGCACATTTCTCTGAAGATCTGAGCTAGAGCAGGGTGAGGTAGATTCTGGAGCAGATCATAGGGATTGTCAGTGAGTGTAGGGAACTTCAAGATTCCTTATATTAACCCCAAACAGCTCTTGTGAGAGCTAGCAGGAGGACAGAGGAGTACTGTGTACTGTGACACTGTAGGCAGGCAGGGAAGCAGGGAGCTGCAGCCTTTACAGTGTTCACAGGAGCGACCTCATAGCTTCGCTTACTCACTCAGCTGTTCTAATAGCTGAAGTCAGAGGCTTAGCTGAGGTACTATTTACAATTTTTTGCCAGCTGATAGATTTTGGGTCCTAAAAACCCCTTCAGCGTTATTTTGTCTGTGGCAGAACAGTGCGTTGCTGCTCTCCTAGCTGCAAATAGCACGTACGCCACCTACTTGTGCGACTACTTGTGCGCACTTAATAATTTTTTTCAGGGAATAGTGTGCTGCTTCACTGCCAAGTGCTAGCACACACCTAACCCGCCAGTAAGTGACGCCTACAGCAACACCAAACTCCATCTCGGTGGCTGTGCGCACTTTCTAATTTTTTAAGGGAATAGTGTGCTGCTTCACTGCCAAGTGTTAGCACACACTTAACCCGCCAGTAAGTGACGCCTACAGCAACACCAAACTCCATCTCGGTGGCTGTGCGCACTTTCTAATTTTTTAAGGGAATAGTGTGCTGCTTCACTGCCAAGTGTTAGCACACACTTAACCCGCCAGTAAGTGACGCCTACAGCAACACCAAACTCCATCTCGGTGGCTGTGCGCACTTTCTAATTTTTTAAGGGAATAGTGTGCTGCTTCACTGCCAAGTGTTAGCACACACTTAACCCGCCAGTAAGTGACGCCTACAACAACACCAAACTCCATCTCGGTGGCTGTGCGCACTTTCTAATTTTTTAAGGGACTAGTGTGCTGCTTCACTGCCAAGTGTTAGCACACACTTAACCCGCCAGTAAGTGACGCCTACAGCAACACCAAACTCCATCTCGGTGGCTGTGCGCACTTTCTAATTTTTTAAGGGAATAGTGTGCTGCTTCACTGCCAAGTGTTAGCACACACTTAACCCGCCAGTAAGTGACGCCTACAGCAACACCAAACTCCATCTCGGTGGCTGTGCGCACTTTCTAATTTTTTAAGGGAATAGTGTGCTGCTTCACTGCCAAGTGTTAGCACACACTTAACCCGCCAGTAAGTGACGCCTACAGCAACACCAAACTCCATCTCGGTGGCTGTGTGCACTTTCTAATTTTTTAAGGGAATAGTGTGCTGCTTCACTGCCAAGTGTTAGCACACACTTAACCCGCCAGTAAGTGACGCCTACAGCAACACCAAACTCCATCTCGGTGGCTGTGCGCACTTTCTAATTTTTTCAGGGACTAGTGTGCTGCTTCACTGCCAAGTGTTAGCACACACTTAACCCGCCAGTAAGTGACGCCTACAGCAACACCAAACTCCATCTCGGTGGCTGTGCGCACTTTCTAATTTTTTCAGGGACTAGTGTGCTGCTTCACTGCCAAGTGTTAGCACACACTTAACCCACCAGTAAGTGACGCCTACAGCAACACCAAACTCCATCTCGGTGGCTGTGCGCACTTTCTAATTTTTTCAGGGAATAGTGTGCTGCTTCACTGCCAAGTGTTAGCACACACTTAACCCGCCAGTAAGTGACGCCTACAGCAACACCAAACTCCATCTCGGTGGCTGTGCGCACTTTCTAATTTTTTTAGGGACTAGTGTGCTGCTTCACTGCCAAGTGTTAGCACACACTTAACCCGCCAGTAAGTGACGCCTACAGCAACACCAAACTCCATCTTGGTGGCTGTGCGCACTTTCTAATTTTTTAAGGGACTAGTGTGCTGCTTCACTGCCAAGTGTTAGCACACACTTAACCCGCCAGTAAGTGACGCCTACAGCAACACCAAACTCCATCTCGGTGGCTGTGCGCACTTTCTAATTTTTTCAGGGAATAGTGTGCTGCTTCACTGTCAAGTGTTAGCACACACTTACCCCGCCAGTCAGTGACGCCTGCATCTACACCTAACTCCATCTCGGTGGCTGTGCATTTGTCAACAATGTTCCAAAAACACCAAATTCCCAAAAAACAGTCTGCAAAGGGACAGGGACGAGGTCGTGGCCCTAGCAGTCGTGAACAACAAGGCACTGGTAGAAGTAGACAGACGAGGATTGATCGATCCACCTTTCTGCTGTCTAAATTTCCCAGTACTCAACCTAAACGTGTCTTGAGGCCGGAAGAGCAAGACCAAATAACATCTTGGATGGCTGACAAGACCTCAACCACTGGTTCTGGCAGCACACAATCATCCTTGACACCATATTCAAGTGCCGCTACTGACAACGCGGGGTCATCTAATCCGCAAAATCTTCCTATTTCCTCAAGCCATCGCCAGACAGAGGAAAATTTAGACCGCGAACTTGGACATTCGGAAGATTTATTTGGTTCTTATCAGCCATTCATACAACCTGACCTTTCTTTGTCACTGCCCGAACAGATACTTGAACCAGACTTACATTCCATTCATGGACAAAGTTTGGATTCACCTCGTCTTGAAGAACGTCCCTTTCAACAAAGGCATAGACCGTCTCAGGAGGTGGAGGATGATGATGATGATGAGACACACATCTCATCTGGCCAGCCTGACCAGTCACGTTATGCAGAAGACTTTGAGGAGGAGGGGTGGATGATGAGACCACTGATCCAACCTGGACACTTGACATGCAGAGCCAACAGAGCAGCCAGGAGGAGGAAAGTGGTTATGTACCACCGCCTAAAGCACCCAGGCTTACTCCTTTATCCAGAATCCATGCTGTGACAACAGTAGCCCAAATTGTGTCAACTGTTGCACAAACTGTACCAACTGTTGCCCCAACTTTAACAACAGTTGGCCAAAATGTGTCTACAGTTTGTGTTGGCCAGACTTATCCTCCAGTTCCTACACCACAATCTAAAGGACGAACATCCATTGTCTGGAAATTTTTTAAAGATAGCCCATCAGTACCAAATGTCGTTATATGTAACATCTGCTATGCCAGGCTGAGCAGAGGCCAGGGCAAAGTAAACTTGAGCACCAGCAGTATGCGAAAGCACATGACTCTTAAGCACCCAAGTCAGTGGTTGGCCCATCAGGGTTCGACATCAGGGCCTTCTGACCTCAACACCGTTATGCCACCTCCGAATCGTCCTTCACCATCTACTGTTCATGCAGCAGCTCCTACTCATACGATCTCCTCACAAGCTGCATTAGACCAGAGATATGACAGTAGTCAAGTGACTTGTGAGTCTGCGCCAAATGTCCAGTTGTCTGTTCCACAGCTGTATGAGAGGCAGCGGAAGCACCCATCCACACACCCTTTTTCTCGACAAATGACAGCGCAAATTTCTAAGCTGTTAGCTGTAGAAATGCTGCCATTTAGGCTTGTGGATACTGAGGCTTTTAGGGTTGTTGGCTGTGGCAGCACCACGATACACTGTCCCCAGTCGCAATTTTTTTTCACGTACTGCCATACCCGCGTTACATCAGCACGTGGTTAACAACTTGAAGCGTGCACTGACAAATGCTGTGAGCGGAAAAGTTCACCTGACAACTGACACCTGGACAAGTAGTTGTGGACAGGGCAGATACATATCCCTAACGGCTCACTGGATCAACCTTGTCGAGAGTGTCCCAAAGTCTAATAGTGGAATATCTGCGATCCTACCAACTCCACGAATAGCGGGAACAGCATCATTCCGGGTGTCCGCATCCTCATATACTTCTACAACACAATGTGCGTCTTCTACTTCCTTGACCACTGCTGATTTGTCCGCAACATCACGTCAAAGTTGGGAGCTTTGCAGTACTGCATCAGCCAGGCGACAACAGGCTCTTCTTAAGCTCATCTGTCTAGGTGACACACCTCACACTGCAAACGAGCTGTGGAAAGGTGTTAAGCAACAGACAGATGAGTGGCTGGCCCCACTGCAACTTCAAGCAGGTCTTGTTGTCAGTGATAACGGACGAAACCTTGTTTCAGCAATAAAGCTCGGTAAACTTCAACACGTGCCTTGCATGGCTCACGTACTGAATCTTGTAGTTCAGTAATTCTTGAAAAATTACCCAGAGTTATCTGATCTACTAGAGAAGGTGCGTAGAAATTGCGGACATTTCCGACATTCATCAATGGCACTTGCAAGTCTATCTGCCCTTCAACAGCAATTTAATTTGCCCAAACACAGATTAATTTGCGACATGCCAACACGATGGAATTCTACATTCCATATGTTGGCTAGGTTCAATGAGCAGCAGAGGGCTATAGCGGAATACCAGCTGCAACATGCCCGTCACCCAGGAAGTAATACAAGACACATTGGTACGATGGAGTGGGTCTGGATCGCTGACCCTTGCGAGGTTCTAGAGAACTTCGATTACTGCACAAAACTGGTCAGCGGTGATGAGTCCATTATTAGTCTCACCATCCCCATGCTCTGTTTGCTTAAAGATTCTCTCCTGAATCTTAAAACAGAATCATTGAGGGCACAGCAGAGGGCTATGGATCCACATTTTAACATCCAGGATCAGAGCCAGCAAAGCCAATTTCAGCCGGCAACATTGGCTGCAGAACAAAACAGTGATGAGGAAGATGAAGACGATTTATTTCTCCATGGTACTGAGGTGCACCCTGATGGAACTCCCAACCCCAGTTTTATGTCGGTACAGCATGGGTGGCCTGAAGAGCAGGAGGCGGAGACCGATTTTGAGACCATGATGCCTATTGTTCATCAGTCAGGTGACACAGAAGACATGAGTCTTTGTAGCCTAGCACACATGTCTGACTTCATGTCTCAATGTCTGTCCCAAGATCCACGCGTCATTAACATCTATGACAGCGACCTCTACTGGTTGTCAACATTCCTTGACCCACGCTACAAAGACAAGTTTCCATCGCTGCTGTTGCAGTCACCAAGGGGCTTAACGATGGATCATTTCAAAAGTGTGGTTGTTGACAATTTAATGTCAATTTCACCATCTGACTCCGCTATACCACGAACAAGCAGCTCTTTGCCACAGCAGCCTTTGGTTCGAACACAAACTGCCACATTGTCAAGAAGAGGTGGTGGTAAGATGTCCACCAACTGGGCGATGTTCAACAGACCTTCCAATCTGCAACGGATTGTGCCTACGGTCCCCTTGTCTAGGAGACAAACATTGTCAAACATGTTGAACGAGTATGTGTGTGACACTACCAGCTTCTTAACCGACCCCTCTGTACCCTTTAATTACTGGGTTTCCAAGCTTCACGCTTGGACTGAGCTGTCTTTGTATGCCTTGGAGTTGCTGGCCTGCCCAGCTGCTAGTGTGACATCAGAGCGTGTTTTTAGTGCCGCTGGGGGAATTGTCACTGATAGAAGGTCACGGCTGACTACAGAAAATGCCGACAGACTCACTCTCATTAAGTTTAACAAGGACTGGATATCATCAAAGTTCTTAACCCCTTCAGACGACAGTACCCAAACCTAGAGGGACATTTTCAAATTTGTTACGTTTGGCTGAGTGCGGTTTAAACATTATGTCCTCTTCTGACACAAAGGATAAACAATGTGCCTCTGCTAAGAAGATTGGATAAATAATGTTCCTGCTACACTTGCTGCATGACAACAAAACTACACAATCAGTGTCAGTAATGTTACTTTAATAATGCATGCACTTGTGATGATTTTTGACCGTTGATTTATGTCAGACAATCCAATACAGTCTCTTGGCTGAATTTTTTAAGGCAACAAGCCTATGCCTGCATTGTGGGCATTTCTCAAACTGAAATAAAACATATAGTTTGGCTCAAGTGCCTTGCATAAATTTTAAAAATGTTGATCCCGCCCCTTGGGCTAATTTTTTGAGGCAGCAAGCCTATACCTGCATCGAATACGTTGCTTGTACTATGCTCTCAGGACAAGCAAATAGTATGGGCCACGCGCCCTCCTCAACTTCAAAATAGAGTTGATCTCGCCCCTTGGGCTAATTTTTTGAGGCAACAAGCCTATACCTGCATCGAATACGTTGCTTGTACTATGCTCTCAGGAGAAGCAAATAGTATGGCCACGCGCCCTCCTCAACTTCAAAATAGAGTTGATCTCGCCCCTTGGGCTAATTTTTTGAGGCAACAAGCCTATACCTGCATCGAATATGTTGCTTGTACTATGCTCTCAGGACAAGCAAATAGTATGGGCCCCGCGCCCTCCTCAACTTCAAAATAGAGTTGATCTCGCCCCTTGGGCTAATTTTTTGAGGCAAAAAGCCTATACCTTCATCGAATACGTTGCTTGTACTATGCTCTCAGGACAAGCAAATAGTATGGGCCACGCACCCTCCTCTACTTCTAAATAGAGTTGATCCCGCCCCTTGGGCTAATTTTTTGTGGCAACAGGCCTATGCCTGCATCGAAGACGTGGCTTGTACTAAGATCCTGCTGGAGCATGGCGAAGGGTCCCACTGTACGCTACGGAGATAACGCGTAGACGCGCTCTGTTGCAAGTAGACGTCCCAGCCTATCGCATCTGTGTTCCCAGTGTTGTTGCCATACCGAGTCATTAAGTAACCCCCCCACAAACTCAGGCACTATTTATTTGTCTGCAACATTTGTATGTGCAGTCATGATTTTGCACATAATAACCAAGGTGCCTTCATGCGCCATGCGGGCCGTAAAGTACTTGCTAATGATGATGACTTTAAGCCCACCCACAAAAAAAACCTACACATCCATTCCCTGAAAAAAGACAGACACAAAGCAGTTTTTGTCAACTGGGTATTATTTCGCCATAATGGCAAAGATGTCAGAATTTTTTTTTTTCTTTTTGGTTATAACTTTGTAAAAACAAATAATAACATAACAAAGAAATTGTGCAATGCACAGGAACAAAAAATAAACGAAAAAAAAAAGGGGTCTACAGCTGGTGGTAGGTTGCCGCATCCTCCGGGCTTGCCTGTAACGTGGCACCATCACCCTGGTCGTTGAGGAGGTCCAGGGCCCCATGCAGTACCTCACCCAGTGGTTGGAAGCCTGTAGGCTGGGGCATCTGGGCCGGTTGGCCTTGGCTTGGTAGGCCCCTGATTGTTGGACACCACCCCTGGGTGCCACATACCTGTCCCGGGGTGTGGCCCTGTCCAGGATGTTTGATCTGCTGAGCCGCCACTCCTCCAAAAAATCAAACACCTGCCCAGGGTGGTTTGGGGGCCTACACGCATCGAGGACAATGTGTATTGCTGACCATGCCCGCAGTCGTCTCTCGAATGGAATGTCATCCAAGAACGGTATGAGACTGCGGGAAAAGTCAGCACTACACTGTCCTCTGCGGTCTTGTGGTGCCCCCGGGATCAGAGCAGGGCTGCTGGGGTTCCAGTGACTCACCACACTGCTGCTGGCAGTCGGCACTGGAGGGCGCTGGTGTGGCCCTTCATCCTCCTCTTCTTGTATCTGCGGCCCCAAAGGTGGTGGTGGTGGTGGTGGTGGTGGCGGCGGTGGTGGTGGTGGTGGCGGAGGTGGTGGTGCTACTCCATCCTCCTCATCTGGTGGGGGTTGAGGGGCCTCCCTCCCCTCCTCAGGCAGCTGTGGTGGCGGGTTCCGACGCCGCCTCCGAAAGTGAGCAGCTCTGTGGGTAAATATAAAAAACATTTGGTGAATGGGTTGCGTTTGGAAACAAAACCATAGGCCAAACATAACATGTGCACGCTTTTTTGACTCAGTGTATCTGTGTATTCTGTGTCTTTTCATTGTTGCCCTTAAGATGGAATTGCAGCAAATAAATTAATGACATTTTTGGCTCATGCCTCAAACTATATTGTATGTGTGGGTAGTGTTGCTCCACGATTTTTTGCCATTACATTACAAATTTTAAAATTAGTCTGCACTATTACACTGTGCCCTGACTTAGGCAGGACAGCTATGTAGTCACTTGAAGACATATTAGTGGCCACAACTATTGTTTAGACTTTTTGTGGAAACTTTATGTGGACAAAGCTATAGCCTGACACTGTGAGGCAAACACATTATTCAGGGTTGTTTGCCATCAGATGGACACAAAAACACACAGTGTGGACGGCCTTGGTCTCAATGCACATAACCCAGATCTATAGGGCAGGTGAGCAAGACAGGAAATGGAGTCCTGCAGCATAGGTGACACATGAGCATTTGGCGTTAGTGGCCTACACTCCTTGTTGCTGCCATGTATGCTAATCAGGAATATCTTGGTAAATAAAACACACCAAACAGATGGCTTGGGATTTGAAACGACTGTAATGGACATAGAGTATGGGGTTGTTTTTGAGCAGCAGGTCACACATCGTTGGTGCCAAACAAGGTGGTATGCACAGATGGACAGTTTTAGTTATTCCAACGGGGCCGAACAAAAAACCGGGAGCAGCAAGGACAAACCTCGGGTTTCCTAAAGGACCTTGGACATAAAAGGCTGTTGCACTTAAAATATGGCCCTCTTTAGTTTGATTTTATACAGCATTAATACGCTATGTTTTCCGGAGGATTCGTAATGTGGCCATGAGTTAACGACAAAAAAACTAAAATTCACATGTGGGCCCTAATATCTACACCATCACCTTGCAGCCCCAAATAAAACCATGGGAAAACTGAACCACACATATTTGTAGTGATACAGGGTATGTTCTGAAATGTGTGTGAATGTGTCAACAATCTGGGATGGTGTACAAACAGTTTAGTGCAAAAGGGGTATATCCTTGCAACGTTATTTAGCCGAAAAAAACACCCACAACTAAACGTGTAGGGATGTATGTGGCCCTTATGCAAGTCGAGGCCATTAGGAACTGATACAAATGAGGCTTATGACAGGCAAACCAGACAGGGCCACACACCTTAGAGGCCATTGCAGGGAAGAACATGGCTTTGTTCCACAAACATGCCAACAATAATAGCTAATTGTGAGGTCACGGAACATTGTGTCTGACCACCCTGCAGAACATTGCTTATTTGTCCCAACATCACAATGTGACTATAAATGTGTATGTCCTGGATCATTGCCAAAGGTAATAGAATTGTGTTGCACCATGGCAGAAACAAACCCCAGTGTGGGTATGTAAACCAGCACACTCATTATAGAGCTTCATACGTACATTGTGTGCCCTCGTGGACAGGGTCCTCTCCTCTTGTACCTGTATGACCTGATTGTCTTCATGTACTGTTTTTTGTCATTAACCCTTATCCTCATGTAAAGTGCCATGGAACCTAATGGCGCTATATAAATAAATAATAATAACAATAATAGTAAACAACAGTGCGGCAGACACATACCTTGGCATACGGGCCACCGGTTCCAGAAATGACAGCCGTTCATAGTGGCAATATATTATCCCGTGACCAGCTTCCGGGCCCCCCTCCATGATCCTCCGGTGTTGCCGCTTGAATTGGTCGCGGCAGCTCCTCCATCGCTTCATAATGTGGTCAACTGTGAAATTATTTCAAACCGGGTTTAGACCTCTGTAACATTTGAAACACTAAAAGTATGTGTACAAATCAACGATAACATTTTAATCATGATGTGTGTGTAATGTGTATACAAGGCACATGGAAACGACAGTGTGGAACATCATCAACAGCATTACGGACATTGAGCTCACGTGGCCACAATCACAAATGGGGCAGGGCACATGTCAACGCATACAGAATGTAATAGTGCGGGCACCAGACTCCGCTCATTAGTGGTATTTATATACACCCAACCCCCTGGCCTTCAGAGCCAGGAGGAACAGCCCTTAAACTAAGTGTACTATTGTGACCCCATCCAAATATAGGCAACCATGCGACGGCGCATTATAACACATTGAGGGCCCTGTATACCCTACTATGGGGGCCCTGTATACCCACGGGGGGCCCTGTATACCCACTGCTGGGGTCTTGTATATCCACTTGGGGGCTGTAGACCCTACTATGAGGGCCCTGTATAACCACTGGGGGCCCTGTATACCCAGTGCTGAGGGGCCTGTGTACCCACGGGGGGTCTGTATACCCTAATATCGGTGGCATATATACACACTGGGGGGGCCTGTATACTCTGCAGGTGGAGCTGTATACTCTGCTGGGGGGCTGTCTAACAGTGATAGCCGCTGTATACAAGGATGGCGGTCAATATGGTTTCCCACTTTTTTGGGGCTAAAGTAGGGGGGTTGGCTTATACACGGGTCGGCTTATACACGACTATATATGGTAAATGCAATATAACGTGTGAACACATTTAACTCACCCATATTGCTCTGCACATCATGGCCACAACGATGAAACGTTGGGAAAACGCCCTGTGCGATCTCCCTCCAGGCCGTAGTCCGCTGGACATTATCCCCATACGCAGGGTCAGTGGGCAGCCAAAGCAGGGGCCGAGCCTCCACCAGAGCAATTAATTGCAGGGTGTCGACAGGGGCCATGCTTCCTCGCTGTGACTTTCTGCGCGTCCAGCCAGGAAGCTCGAGTCGGCTTATTTCCTGTTTGCACAAAGCATGGGGTTTGCTGCAGAAAATCGCTTGCCTCGCCTCAAACACATGCGACTTTGGCCTCGGAGACAGCAGCAAAATACAGTTGTCAGTGGGGCTTCCGACACGGCAATGCGAGCGCTTTCCGACACACATCTGCGATTTTTAAATCACACATTACTCGCTATTACTCGCTTCCCCATTCATAACATTGGACTCGCTACACTCGCAACGAGTAGCGAGTCCCGGGCTCGGACTCGCTAGAGTCAAGCGAGTCCGAGTAATTTAGGATTCGCCCATCACTACTTATCACTCAATGCGAATCATATATTTTTGTAATATTGTATGAATTTTTACAAAGGTGATTTATATTATATCCACTAGTGCAATATATTTATCTGTTTATATCAATTTAGCAGTTTTTAGTCCAGTATTGATAGTTACAATGAAAAGACTGCTGAAAAGCAACTTATCCAGATCTTAATTAATGGTGAATAATGGCACATGTGATAGGGGGGGTGGTATGAATGCTTTTAGTTTCTCTATAAATATGTGATGTTCACATTTGCAAGCATGCCTAAGACTAAAGGCCACTTTACACACACAGATATCTGTGTCCAACTTCTGAACAGATTTCTGGTTGCAGTGAAATCATGGACAGATTGCTCCATTTGTACACAGCCACAAAATGTAAC
The DNA here is from genome assembly GCA_033576535.1 of Allobates femoralis. NCBI lineage: Eukaryota > Metazoa > Chordata > Amphibia > Anura > Aromobatidae > Allobates > Allobates femoralis. Next base: position 44,253,836 of record JARQOC010000002.1, on the reverse strand, counting down.
AATGTGTCCATGATTTCACTGCAACCAGAGATCTGTTCAGAAGTTGGACACAGATATCTGTGTGTGTAAAGTGGCCTTAAGGATTTTGTATCTGAAACGCGTCAGTCGTGGAGGAAGGGGCAGCGTACCCCACTAATGCTTTTAAGGATGTCTGAATAAAGATCTGGAATTTTAACTACAACAAGTCTGGTGCCGGAGTTCCTTCAATATTTGTTCTTTAGTACCGCAGGTGTAAGTGTATAGTTGTGTGTCATCAGCATAGAGATGGTACTGGAAGCCAAATCTGCTGATGATCTGTCCAATAGGGGTCTTGTATAGAGGAAGAGAAGAAGTCCAAGGACTGAACCCTGAGGGACCCCAATAGTGAAAGGAAGAGGAGAGGAAGTAGAGCCAGTAAACTTTTATACACTAAAAGAGCGGTCAGAAAGATAGGAAGAGAACCAGGAGAGAGCCGTGTCCTTTATGCCGATGGAGTGCAGCATAGAGAGTAGGAGATGGTGGTCGACGGTGTCAAAAGCTGCAAAGAGATCAAGAAGGATAAGCAGAGAGTGGTCACCATTACGTTTTGCCGTCAGAAGGTCATTGGTCACTTTGGTGAGGGCAGTTTCTGTAGAATGTAGGGGGCGGAAACCAGACAGTAATGGGTCTAGAAGAGAGTGAGTGGATATGTAATGAGAGAGGCGGGAGTAGACCAGGCGTTCCAAGAGTTTAGAGATGCAGGGGAGGTTGGAGACTGGTCTGTAGTTATTAGTGCAGAATGGGTCAAGATTTCTTTAATAATGGAGTAATGATAGAGTGTTTGAAGGAGGAGGGGAAGATGCCAGAAGAGAGGGAGAGATTAAAGATTTTTCATTCAGACGCCGACGGATAGTACGGGTTGACACTGTTGTACCCTCGGACTGCAGGGCAGCTTGAACTTGTTTGGATGTGAGGTTCTTTATCCACCATCCCCACAATCTTGCGTTGAAATCTCTTGTCAAGTTTTCTTTTCCGTCCACATCTAGGGAGGTTAGCCACAGTGCTATTGGCTTTAAACTTCTTGATGACACTGCGCACGGTAGAGACAGGAACATTCAGGTCTTTGGAAATGGACTTGTAGCCTTGAGATTGCTCATGCTTCCTCACAATTTGGTTTCTCAAGTCCTCAGACAGTTCTTTGGTCTTCTTTCTTTTCTCCATGCTCAATGTGGTACACACAAGGACACAGGACAGAGGTTGAGTCAACTTTAATCCATGTCAACTGGCTGCAAGTGTGATTTAGATATTGCCAACACCTGTTAGGTGACACAGGTAAGTTACAGGTGCTGTTAATTACACAAATTAGAGAAGCATCACATGATTTTTCTAACAGTGCCAATACTTTTGTCCACCCCCTTTTTTTATGTTTGGTGTGGAATTATATCCAATTTGGCTTTAGGACAATTCTTTTTGTGTTTTTTCATTGAAGACAAATTAAATGAAGATAATACCAAAGAATTTGTGATTGCAATCATTTTCAGGAAGAAACTGAGTATTATCTGACAGAATTGCAGGGGTGTCAATACTTTTGGCCACAACTGTAACCTGGGAGCTCTGAGATTGGCACATTGATCCCAGCTAATGCTGAGTGTGTAACTAATAGAGATTGTGTCGAAGACGAAGCGAAAAGTGTGGCATCTTACACTGAATCTCATGACAAATTATTTCTCAGTAAAGATGTAAATGTTGTTTATTCCTGCCTCCTTCTCGGTCTGTGACCCACTAGATCTCCTTCGGACCTCCGGTCATTACACCACTAGTCAAGAGGAATCAATTTTGGCACAATCCAGTTTTGGTGACACCTCGGATACACTGTGAAACCCCCTGTCCCAGAGAAGACAACTGAAAGGATTGGTCGTGCCATGGCGGAAAGAAAATAAAATATCCTTGTTTAATCTCAATACCCTTTTTCAATGTGGAGGAAAGCACTCTTTCAAGTCCACCATCTTGGAGACTGAATATATGACTGCTGTATGCAGTAGGAAAGTCTTTATGGTAATGTTCAGGACCAGAACACAGGCGACTCCTGCTACATAGAGGGTGGTGCATCAAAAAAATTCGGTAAAAAGGTCTACTAAAATCCTGGGTAGATTACCGTATATTCATTGGTGCCTGGAAACAATAAATAAAAAAATGTCTGAAAACTCAAGTCAAAGTTTCTATCCACCTAGTAAGGCTACGTTCCTACAATGAGCTTTTGATGCGTTTTTGATGTTGCAGAGTTTCTGCACCATTTGTGCTTCTGTGGCGCCCCACTGGTTAGTGTTCCACAGTAGAGGTACTGCACCCAAGCCAGTGAGTGTGGTATCTCAGTCATCGGAGGGAGTAATGTTAAACTGAGGCTCTCATCCTTGCATCCCCACACCTGGAACGAGGGGACCATATAGCCAACCCATTACCAGGGTAACTGGTCCCAGTGTGTTTAGGGTAGTGGAAAAAGTGGGAAGAACAGAAAAGAAGAGAGAGAGAGTCCTAAAGGGAAGTCGCAGTGAGGGCGCCTGCAAAGGAAGGGCGGCCTAGACAGAAAGGGGAGCCCGAGGGTGTCAGTGGACACCCAGCGCCAGATTGTATTATTATCCGGTCTGGGGGGATCCTGGTCCCGAACCGGGGAACTGGCTCCGAGCACGGTACAGGCGAGTCCATCCCTGAGCCACCAACACTGGTGGGTTGCAGGTCTGTCAAGCAGCCCCCGACCTTGTCCACGAAGCACAGCCCCACCAAGAGGTCCAAACCTGGTTGAGCCCCTTAGAGATAAGGGTATCCTCATTACACCCAACGGGCCTGGTAGGAAGAGAGTTTGTGCAGGACAGTGCACGGAAAGAAAGTAGAGCGCAAGGAAGCACACAGAGGGACTGAATGTAAAGTGAAAGGAACATCTAAGAGAGCCTTAGGGAGATATTGCACCTTTTGGTGACTACCCGGCCAGCTACCCGAACCTGCGTGACTGTATACCTGAGAACTGCCGTGACAAGTTACCAGTAAACATCTGTACAGAGCCTGCAAGTCTCCAGTGTTTCATTTCTATTAAGGTGCGTAACAGCTACTGAACACGTTAAGTACTGTGACAGCAAGTATTACCAGACCCTGCCCTGGGGACCCCCGCTCCACGTGCGGGGAGCGACAACATCTGGCTGCCTACCCATCATCTCCAGAGGTCTGCCGGCAGTGCTGGTGCCATCACCAGGTACCGCAGGTGGCGTCACGAGACTTTACACTTTTTCTTTTATTTTTATTTTACCAAAACTTCCTCAACTTTTTAGCGAACACCAGGGCCACGGCCCCAAGCAGGCCACCAGTGACATCCCCTTACAGCAACCGCCCGGGTACCGAGTCCCCACGGCCTTGGGGTGGGTCACTTCTATTATGTAAATTAGGTTACTTGTTTTTTCATTGCATTTTTTAAACATTATTTTTATAGCCTTTTTGACGCTGCAGGTTTTGTCTCTATTTGATGTTGTGCTCTGTTTTTGAAAATTCCTGGTATTTAACCCCTTAGTGACGAAGAAATTTGTCATTTTTCATTTTCGTTTTTTCGCTCCTCGGCTTCCATAACTTTTTTATTTTTCTGTCAGTATTGACATATGATGGCTTATTTTTTGCCGGACGAGTTGTACTTTCAGATGCAATAATTTGTTTTACCATATAATGTACAGGGAAATTGCAAAAAAATTCCAAGTGCAGTGAAATTGCAAAAAAAGTGCAATTACACGTTTGTTTTTTGGGTCTTTTAGTTGCCGTGTTCACTATATGGTAAAACCGACATGACCGTGTGATGCCTCGGGTCAGTACCAGTTTGTAGATACCAAACATGTATACCTTTACTGGTATCTAGGTGGTAAAAAAAATTTCAAAAGCATGGGAAAAAAAACATTGCACTTTTTGTGCCATGTTCTGCGACTCGTAGCGTCCTCATTTTTCGGGATCTGGGGCTGGGTGATGGCTTATTTTTTGCGCCTCGAGCTGACATTTTTAATGATACCATACTTGGGTGGATGCGCTGTTTTGATTGCCCGTTATTGCATTTTTTAGCATTGTTGCAGCGACCAAAAAAAGTAATTTTGGCGTTTGAACCATTTTTTGCGCTACGCAGTTTATGGCTCTCATTATTTGATTTTTTATATTGATAGATCGGGCGATTCTGAACGCGGTGATGCCAAATATGTGTATTTTTTTTTTTTTTATACTTTTATTGTGGATGGAAGAAAAGCGGGGTGGTTTGAACTTTTATGTTTTTGTTTTTTTTTCAACTATGTAAAAACTTTATTTGCTTATTGAGTCTTACTTTTACACAGCCCCAGTGAGAGGCATGCAGCTGCACAGTCCGATCGCTTCTGACACATACAGATGAGCTGCAGCTCATCTGCATCTGTCAGAATCGCAGACCTGTTGTGGTTGTCAGCCCCTGCCAACCACAACACGGAAATGCTCCACAACAGGCTCGGGGGTCAAGGCAGGACCCCGGCCTGTCATGTCAGCACGGGAGATCTTGCGATGCTATCGCGAGATCTCCCCTGGAGCCGGGTAAGCGCGCGCTGCACGCTCCTGCTCCCTTAGATCCCGCTCTCAGAGATTGATGGCGGGATCTAAGGGGTTAAACAGTGCCGATCGGTGGCGGGACCGATTGGTGCTGTTAGTCCGACATCTCAGCTAGTGAGATCAGCTGAGATGTCGGAGGTTTGAAGTGAGCTCCACGCCGGAGCTTACTTCAAACACTGGGTAACGACAGACTGACGTCTAGAGACGTAAGGCTGTCGTTAAGGTTTAAATGGCTTTGACAAAACTTAATTGGCATTCTTATGTATGGATTGCTTGCATTTTGATAAGTTTCTGCTGCGGAAGTGCAGTAAAAACACATTAGTTTTTTTTTTTTTTACTAGTGGATTTTCTACCTCTAATGCAAGTCTATGGGGAAAATCTGTACAAAAAACTCAGTGCATCCGCAAGAGGAATTGACATGCTATGGAGTTGAAACGCTCTATGCAGCATAAAAAGAAGCACAGAGGGCAGAAGATTTATATAAATTCCATCTACTTTGCTGGAGCTGTAAGATGCTGCGATATGACGCAGTGAAAGCACGCAGCATGACAAAAGCAATAAAAGCTCATTGTGGGAACATAGCATTAAAGGGGTTTTCTGCTTTCTGAAAATCCCTATCTACAGGCTCACCCTCCCTAGGTCCAGCACTGAGTCTCTGCAGGAGCCCCCACTGTCTGTAATTGTCTGCAGCACTGACGTCACATCAACAGCCAATCAGTGAGCTCAGCGGCTCATGCTCATGTAGCAGTGTCAGTGGTGATAGTCGTGGGCAAGAGGGCCAATACCTTTGACCCGCCCCAGGGCCATGGGGTACTCGGTTCCAGGCATTACAGTTCACTCAGTGCCGTAACTATAAATTTCAGGGCCCCGGGGCAAAACTTCATAGTGGGGCCCCTCAACATTTCAATTACTAGAGGTTGTGTGGAACGTAGTAAAGCCCGCTACGCATTGTTGTATACAACACACAGGCTTCACCACGTTCCGCAAGACCTTTAATAGATTTTGTTTATGATGCAAGTTTTAGAAGTTAAATATTCAGTGAATATGTTTGGAAAATTAATAAGGTGAATAATTCCATTTATTGCACAATTTTCAAGTAACTGTGTATATTTATTAAATATTAAGTAGTTTTAAACAGTATATGTTTAAACTTTGTTCACTTAAATATAACATTACTGAAACATTACCAATTTGTTCAGTTTTAAACAGCTACTTAAACATTTGTTTCCTGACTTTCAGAGAAGTGAATTCATCAATTACCGTATATACTCGTGTATAAGCCGACCCGTGTATAAGCCGACCCCCCTACTTTTGCCCCCAAAACCTGGGAAAATCTATTGACTCGTGTATAAGCCGAGGGTGGACCCTAGCACAAGTATACAGCCCCAGCAGTGTGGTATACACCAGTCCCAGAGGTAGATACAGCAGCCCCAGTGGTAGTATACACGCAGCCCCAGTAGTATATACAGCCCCAGTGGTAGTATATACAGCCCCAGTGGTAGTATACAGGGCCCCAGAGGTATATAGCAGCCCCAGTGGTAGTATACAGGGCCCCAGAGGTATATAGCAGCCCCAGCGGTAGTATACAGGGCCCCAGAGGTATATAGCAGCCCCAGTGGTAGTATACAGGGCCCCAGAGGTATATAGCAGCCCCAGTGGTAGTATACAGTGCCCCAGAGGTATATAGCAGCCCCAGTGGTAGTATACAGTGCCCCAGAGGTATATAGCAGCCCCAGTGGTAGTATACAGGGCCCCAGAGGTATATAGCAGCCCCAGTGGTAGTATACAGTGCCCCAGAGGTATATAGCAGCCCCAGCGGTAGTATACAGTGCCCCAGAGGTATATAGCAGCCCCAGCGGTAGTATACAGTGCCCCAGAGGTATATAGCAGCCCCAGCGGTAGTATACAGGCAGCCCCAGTAATGCAGGCCCCCCCCAGCGTCTCTCCGGTCACCTGTAAAGCAAGCTATACTTATCAGTGTCCCGCTCGCACCCGCCGCTGCCGACATCCGCGATCCTCCATCTTCATGCGACTCCTCTCCTGTTTCCTGTGCGCGTCGCCGGGAATGACGTCATTGCCGGCGACGCGCACAGAAACAGGAAGAGGAGTCGCATGAAGATGGAGGATCGTGGATGTCGGCAGCGGCGGGTGCGAGCGGGACACTGATAAGTATAGCTTGCTTTACAGGTGACCGGAGAGACCCTGGGGGGGCCCTGCATTACTGGGGATGCGGGGGCTGCTGTATACCGATGTATACATCGGTATGTACCGATGTATACATCGGTATACAGCACTGACTCGCGTATAAGCCGAGGGGGGTACTTTTCAGCCCAATTTTTGGGCTGAAAAACTCGGCTTATACGCGAGTATATACGGTACTTTGTCAAAGTTGATCTGTTGAGCTCGATCATTCTCAATTGAAAGTAAAGCTAAGCTGCTGAGTCTTGAGCCATAAGACTTCTCAAGTAGTTTTTTATGAGTTTAAGCTTAGAGAAGGAAGTTGGGGGTCGTCTTATACGCCCAGTCATCTTATACGCTGGAAAATACAGTAATACTAAATACTATCTTCCTACACACTCACTACAACTACTATATGCGACACAGACTGCACTGACGATCCAACACTGGCCGCTGACCGATGAGCAATGGCCAATGAGCAGTTCAGCAGTTGGGGTATACAAGACCTCAGTGTCAGTGCACGACGCGTAGCGGCCGCTGCCTGATCTATTGGCTGAGTCACTGCCTGGCGCGACACCACACGATCAGCTAACAGTCTACTGTCTGCCATAGAGCTCCTGTTACTAAGCGAAATAGCGTTTCCCCGTTTAAAGTATAAACGAACAAAAAACATTTATGCTTGCACTTTCATGGATCTTTTCGTTATTTTTATTAACTTTAAATTCGAATATTGGAGCTGGGTATTTTATGAGAAATTAAAGTATTAAAATACAATTTTTTTACCATCAGTTTGGGGCCCCTTGGGTGGTTGGTGCCCCGGGGCAGTGCCCCGGCTGCCCCGGTTGTAGTTACGGCCCTGAGTTCACTGGGGATTGTCACGGGCCGTTTGCCCAGTTCCATGGCCCTGGTGGTCACTGAAAAGAGTCAGTAAAAAGAAAATAGACGTCTTTCGTGATGCCACCTATGGCTCCAGTAATGGTACCGGCGCTGTGGGACAGTCCTCCGAGGTGATGGTGAAGCAGCAAGTTGGTTTCGCTCCCCGTAAGTGAAGCGGGATCGCCGGGGCAGTAGTGGATGATGGGAGTTATTAAACAGTTTGGCGACTCCTCAGGTGCAGGTGAATGAAATACTCCACACAGTTTATAACTTGCAATGGGTTTACTGACAGTTCTTTATACACAGTCTTCACGGGTCTGCCTGGCCTGGGTAGTCACTGGGAGTTAGGATGCTGCACTTGGGTCCCTCGATGGAATGCCTATTGTTCCTCTCTGGTCCCTTCCAGTGCTCTCTCCTTCCTTCCTCAGCGCCTCTGTGCGCAGAGCCTGAAGCCAGCTCCCTCGGAACCTCTCTAACTGAGGGTCTCATCACTGAGCCCTCGGAATCCTATGAGAAGCCTTTTCCTGGGTGCGTCGGGTGTCGGCCATGACTTCCTGAAGAAGCTTGGGCCTCCGGTTCGGCGGCTCGGGGGTGAACACCCACACCTCTCTCAGAGCTGGTTCTCCATTTCGGGACTGAACCACTCTGTCCGGTGGCCATAACGGGTCTGGATTCGGGCGCACCGCAACACCAGGTGCCCCTAGGGTCCCCTTCAGTCCTGACGGCACCTCAGCCATCCACTCCTCACTCCCCACTCACTTCTAACGTCCCCCTCCCCCACACACTTTTCTACCCCTTGTCCTCCCAGGGACTGGGTCCTCCCTACAGCGGGTCCACCCACGGTCCCCTGCTCTTGGGTGTGTGTATGTGTGTGAATGGGTGTTTTGAGGGTCCCTCATGCAGCATCCCCATTCCTCATCCACAGGGTTACTACACTCTCTTTTATGGGTGCAGTACTCCTCCGTGGCGTCCTGTCCAGTGGGGCGCCACACCTTTATCCTTGCACGTTACAGACACAGGTTCTGGTTGGACCCTTACTTTGTCTCGCTGCATCAGTACTTCTTGACCGTCGGCCTGTTCCCACTGTGTGGTTCCTGGTTTTTCATTACCAAGAAAGAGACCACTACAGCTTAAATTTTCTTGTACTTCACTTTCAACATAGTCCACACACAGTTTTACAACACATTCAGTAGAGCGCAGACTCATTCATTTTTTTGACTTCAACATCTTTCCACAGACCGACCCTTCATCTGAGCTGCAGACTAGGTCTCACCAGCTGTCTAGGGCAAAAGGAGGGTTGGCACTGTTCTTTCCTCAACTGTCCCACCACACAGGTCAATGTGTAACATTGCAGTTGGGGCACTTTGCTCAGCTAAGCTTGTCGGGGTCCTGTGGTCTTCAGCTTGGAAGGCTTTTATGGCTAGCCCTGTGATTGAGCTACCGTAACCTCACCACTATAAAGTACACACAATTTGGTTCTCTTGCTAGGTGTAGAGTTGCCCACCTGTTTCTCACTTCAAACAAATAAAGCCGAGAGGTAATTATTCATAATAGCCTTGGTGCCGGTTGATTCCCCAGCGCTCACACAAATACCTATTACTCTTTTTGAAATACATTCGTTCCTCCGCTATGCGAAGTGAATTATGGAGCAGCTCCGGGCAATAGGACCTTGGATGACGTCCTGAACACGCCCACGGACCCACCATGTGACGACTCACATGTGAGGTGCTGGGATTAAGGACGCAGCAAAATCTTCATTATCCACAGCCGCTTATTAGCCGAGGACACAGGGAGATAAACATCAATGCACTAACTCTTGTTGTGCAGACAGCACAACAAGCACAGGTGAGGTTCCCATTCAAATAACCTGCCCCTGATGACAATTACAGAGTGGCGCAACAATATTACCTTCTTTGACCCTTATATGGCTATCCTTATACAGTCATATGAAAAAGTTTGGGCACCCCTCTTAATCTTACTCTTTTTTTTTTGTTTAAAATTGTATTTTTGCAACAGCTATTTCAGTGTGATATATATAATAACTGATGGACACAGTAATATTACAGGATTGAAAAGAGGTTTATTGTACTAACCGAAAATGTGAAATATGCATTATTTCAAAAATTGACAGGTGCAAAAGTATGGGCACCTCAATAGAAAAGTGACATTAATATTTAGTAGATCCACCTTTTGCAAAAATAACAGCCTCTAGTCACTTCCTGTAGCTGTTAATGAATTCCTGGATCCTGGATGAAGGTATTTTTGACCATTCCTCTTTACAAAACAATTCCAGTTCAGTTAAGTTTGATGGTCGCCGAGCATGGACAGCCCGCTTCAAAACATCCCACAGATGTTCAATGATATTCAGGTCTGGGGACTGGGATGGCCATTCCAGAACATTGTGATTGTTCCTCTGCATGAATGCCTGCGTAGATTTGGAGCAGTGTTTTGGATCATTGTCTTCTTAAAAGATCCATCCCCGGCGTAACTTCAACTTTGACACTGATTCTTGAACATTATTCTCAAGAATCTGCTGATACTGAGTGGAATCCATGCGACCCTCAACTTTAACAAGATTCCCGGTGCCGTCATTGGCCACACAGCCCCAAAGCATGATGGACCCTCCCCCAAATTTGACAGTGGGTAGCAAGTGTTTTTCTTGGAATGCTGTGTTTTTGTGGTGCCATGCATAACGCCTTGTTGTATGACAAAACAACCCAATCTTTGTGTCATCAGTCCACAGGACCTTCTTCCAAAATGAAACTGGCTTGTCCAAATGTGCTTTTGCATACCTCAGGCGACTCTGTTTGTGGCGTGCATGCAGAAACGGTTCTTTCGCATCACTCTCCCATACAGCTTCTCCTTGTGCAGTGTGCGCTGTATTGTTGACCGATGTACAGTGACACCATCTGCAGCAAGATGATGCTGCAGGTCTTTGGAGGTGGTCTGTGGATTGTTCTTGACTGTTCTCACCATTCTTCTTCTCTGCCTTTCTGATATTTTTGTTGGCCTGCCACTTCTGGCCTTTACAAGAACTATCCCTGTGGTCTTCCATTGACTTACTATCTTCCTCGCAGTGGAAACTGACAGGTTAAATCTCTGAGACAACTTTTTGTATCCCTCCCCTGAACAACTATGTTGAACAATCTTTTTTTCAGATCATTTGAGAGCTGTTTTGAGGAGCCCATGATGCCACTCCTCAGAGAAGATGCAACTAGGAGAACAACTTGCAAGTGGACTCCTGAAATAGCTTTTTTCATGATTGGATACACCGGGATATGAAGTACAAAGCTCAATGAGGTTACCAAACCAATTTAGTGCTTCAGTAAGTCAGTAAAAAGTAGTTAGGAGTATTCAAATCATGAAAATCAGAAGGGTGCCCATACTTTTGCACCTGTCAAATTTTGAAATAATGCATATTTCACATTTTTGGTTAGTACAATAAACCTAATTTCAAACCTGAAATATTACTGTTTCCATCAGTTATTACATATATCACACTGAAAAAGCTGTTGCAAAAAAACAATTTTAAACAAAAAAAAGAGTAAGATTAAGAGGGGTGCCCAAACTTTTTCATATGACTGTATGGCTATATGGCCATATGGCCATATTCATTGTGTGTAGCTTGAAGACTGATCTCACTGAGAGTGACCATATGTCAGGTTCAGGAATAGCCATGTGGGGACATCTTTTGGAAGGTTGATTAAAGTTTTTTTTCCAGATTTCACTTATGAAGTATATTTGAAAGTTTATTATAATCACTTGTTCTACAGTATTATTAAACAAAAATTTGAATGGCGGTTATACATTAACTCTTGCAGCTCTGTCTTCTCTAAGCCCTAGGTGCCCCCTACAACTGAGACAGCTAACACGATACCTAGGGCTGATAATACCACACCCAATTCCAGGGAAAGAACATATCACACATTTTACAGAAATGCATATTGTACATAAGGACATATAAAAGAAGCAACAGTCTTCAGGGACAGAAATCTGTCTCTGGCGTCAGCCACCTCCTTACACCATCAACTTGGGAAATGCCACTGAGCCCAGTTATTGCCTAGAGAGGCAGCAACATGGTGTCAGTGCTGCAAACAATATCATGCACTGAGAGCAGTGGCAGAGGATCAGTGCTAGGCCGAGGGAGGGAAAGTGAAGAATAGGTTTTTATAATTTTTATTAAACAGGCTGTACCTAGGGGCAGGGGTGCACTGATGCCAGAAAACTCTTTTAGGCTAAGGCTAAGTTCACATATCAGATAAACATCCATTAGAACGGATCTTGCATCAATCCTTTGGAGAAAAAATTGTGCAAATACAACTTTTTGTCCCTTTTTAAAAAGTAGATTTTTGCAAGATCTGTTTTTTTAACATGGGCGTCTATGGGAAAAGGATTTGGTAACTGATCGCTATTTATCTTCTATTTGAAAATGACTTAGTAACAAAAAAACTGATCTGTTACAAATGAAAGAAAAACGGAGGCTAAATATCAATCAGTTACTGGATCCGTTCTCATAGACTCCCAACTAAGAAAAACGGGTCCAGCAAAAATCGATTTTTCAAAAAAGTAGTATTCGCACAATTTTTTTGCCAACAGATTGCTGCTTGTGTATCACCCCAGAGTCCGGTTGCCACAGTGGCATTGCCTCCCTCACAGGGGGTGATGTCACGCCTGGAAGCAAGAAGGGGTAGTTCCCTATTCAGGTGGCACAGCCTCCAACACTTTCCTGTCTCCAGACCAGAAGGGGAAGCTCTAGAACCCGGCTTAAGGGGAGCTTCCCTATAAAAATTCTGGCCCGGAGGTGGGGTTAGGCAGAACAGCTGGGGAGAACAACAGAACAGTCATGGAGTGAGTCTGAGGAGGAAGGAGAGGAGAGCCTAGGAGAGGAGCGTTGTCAAACTCACCCCAGAGGAGTAAGCGCCAAGAACCGGACACCGGAGTCCGAGTCCATTTGGGTACTAATGGCCCAGCAGCAGAAATCTGGAGAGGCAGGGGATTCCAGGTCCCCTGGCCTACCTAACACCTGGAGCACAGTAGTATGCTAGAGCCCGGGGCCTCCACTGAGGAGTGCCCCTGGAACAGGCTTGCACTGCCTGCTATACAGGTACAGACTAGGAGCAGGAAGAGGGCCGTAGCATAGCTTCATACAGCGAGGTCCAAATCACACAGCGCAGAAGGGAGGCCTCCAACCCAGCTGGCTAGATGGTTCTCCTGATTGTTTCCAGGCTGTCCAGGTCCACAATAACATCTAAACCAGTGCCCCAGACTGAATCTGCAATGAACAAGTAAAGGTAAAGGAAACGTTCATTGCTGTGGCCTACAGTCTCTGTCCTGCACTCCAACATCCACCATCCCTTACATAAACTGTTATAACTGCCCTGGGGACCCCGCTCCACCTGTGGGGAGACACATCAGCCTAGCTGCCCATCCATCATCCCCAGAGGTTCTGCAGCAACGGCAGATTCCCATAGCAGCACACCACGGGTGACGTCACGGTTATTCCTAAAAACTGTCCTTTTTATTGACCGCCCAGGGCCACGGTGCCAGATTTCAACCCCCATGACTCCCCCAGCAGAACTGCTGCCCAGTACCGAGTACCCCATGGCCCTGGTGGGCGAGTCACTTGATTTGTTCTAATGGATGATTAATGGACATGTGAACTCAGCCTTAATGTGAATGTGGTTGAGTTTAGCACCAAGCCCAGGCTGTGGACAAAAGTGTTGTTGTTTTTTTTTTTTTTAAGATGTGGCACCTAAGATAAAGTTATTTAGTTATTTGTCTTTAAGAATTAAGAAGTGAACCTCATTTACCACTGTGGAATAATGGTGCTATGATTTTATCCATATTAGGTAAATTTAAAAAATAACACATAAAATTCTAAGACTATCTGCACATCGGTGGTCTGTGACGTCTGCCAGGAACATGTGTTCCAGGGACAGATTGCTCCAGAGCAAGTGCATCTCAGCACATTACAGGCTGTACTAGCTAGGCTGACCTTGCTACATGGAAATCCTCATTAAATCTTGTTTATTAAATTTGGTTCCAATGTTTTTTTCTTGCATTTAAAATGTCATCAACAACGTCAGCAATTAGAGGAAAAACCACAAGCAGATAAATATAGATTAGAACTTACAACATACAAAAATAGCTGCAGGATAAGCAATTTCCAATGATCAATTATAAGAGACGATTTCCTAGAAATAAATTCAAACAAGGGCATGGTTAAACAATACATACTAATGCCATAAATATTGGATTAAAGCCGTCCAAATCCACGAATAACAGTGGAATTTCCCTAAGAACAGAAGGACCGGGTGGTTTGGATTTATTGGCCAACTCCTTTTGTTCTCCAGACAGATAAGTCACAAACAGATAATTCTTCGCTCTCACCATCAAAAGCTTATGGATGCTTGACTGGGTAGAGCGTTCAGTGTATGGGGGACTCTGGAGCGATAGCTGTCAGCCAAATAAGCATTCACCTGACAGAATTGAAGATGTATTCGCAGATTTAGGTTAGGGCGACATTGGCTGCAACACTTATCGTGCAACCAAAGTTCACTGGGTGTCGTTGCTACATAGCAAAGCAATATGAGCGAGTGGGGTGATGCCAATGATACTACGACTGCAACCAGCAAACTGCGAGAAGTCTAGTCTGGTTGGATATTTTTGTGACTTAGTTGTTGCATTGCCCTCAAGATGGAAATGCAACTTAATTCACTTGTAAAGAAGAGGGGATGTATCAGCTCACCAGCACAGGAGCCACCAAGTTGATGTGTGCGGTGCATGGAGAGTCCAGTCCAGCAACTTGGAAGATAAGGCGAAGAAGATCCAGCAACCACAGAAGACATTCAATCCATATTAAAACATTACACTTTTTGGAAACATTGAAAAAAAAAATGGGGAGTTATGAAAAATACATAATGATGCTATCCAGGTATATGCATTTTGAGTAAAAGTCAAGACTAAGAATGTTTTTAGGATAATTAGGAATGGAATCACACCACAAATTCACAACCAGAATAGTAATGGAATAAGGAAGAAAGTTATGTGGATGCTCGATCCTTCATCGAAAGTCCATTATAATAAAGGGGGAAAAGTGAAGAAAAGAGATGTCACTCACCAAAATATGGATAAAAACTCTTCTTTTATTTCATCTCATTAAAATACAAGCAGGTGGATGGGGAGGATGGAGGCAGCATCCTAGGACACTCACTGGCAACACGGACATCGTCAACGCGCCGCCTGCATCCCTCACATCCACCTGCTTGTATTTTAATGAGATGAAATAAAAGAAGAGTTTTTAGCCATATTTTGGTGAGTGACATCAATTTTGTTCACTTTTCTACGTTGACTAAGAGTGATTCTACTCGAAACGCGTAGACCTGGATCGCATCACGAGGTATTTTTTATACCACCTTTTTTAAACCTTTTTCCAATAAATGTGTTGTTTTAATATGGATTGAATATCTTTCTGAGGTTACTGGACCTTCCATTCACTTGTATTGTGATACACTGTGGCAGCGACACCCAGAGAGCTTCGATCACGTGAACAGTGCTGGCATAAAATACTTATTAATAAGTCACAATATTTTTTAATTAACGAATCCCAGATATCTGTTTTGTGCTACACTTCTATGAAGGTGTGACTGAGAAGATCTACTTGGAAATAGAGGACTTTGAAGATAAATCCTAATTTGTATGTTTAATAATATATTTTTTAAAGTTTTTTTTAAAAACATTTTAACAACATTTAAAAAGCTACCATAGTTATTTATTATTAATAAAAAATGGTTGTAAAAGGTACTTAGTCTTTAACGCAAGGATAGACAAATGACGGTACACGTTTGGATTTGATTAGGCCGACGATGCAAGTTCTCAGATGAAGGATGGAGGGTGTGTGGATAGGGTCCACTACAAACACCCAATTGTTTCTTTAGAACATAGATGCTGTACGAGGCGGATACTGACAGCTTACGCCCATCTCGAATACTGAGCTGCAAACTGTCCCGTATGCCACAGTTGCCAACAGCCCAAAATTTGCTGTAGTCGTAAATTTTTGCAAACAATCAGAATAAATTCACAAATGACCTGGCCTGAAATCGATCTGGATTTAAATAAACATTGCATTCCCTCCTAATTTTTTCTTTTAGCTTTAGACTAGTACAAGGGCCAATTGCAATTTTAATAACGGGCGGCAAAAACTGTCATGGACATCAACAGAATGCTACTCAAAGAGCGGAGCATCCATAATGCATTTCTAGGCCGATGTGTTACCTAAATTTTAGGATTTGTCTAGTAAAGTCACTCTCATCCTTTCCAATAACTATGTGAACTGTGCCCTGTAGACCCATCAGTGTCCAATGGTAGAATCCATGCACAGACCCTACATTGCAAGCTACACATTACATACCTATATGTTCTCCTGTCTGATGCTTCCATGAGGAACCATACAGGGGTTGGACAAAATAATGACAACACCTGGAAAAATCAACAAAAGTTAGCTTAATATGATGCAGGTCCAACTTTTGCAGCGATTACAGCCTCAATTCTCTGAGGTATGGATTCATACAAGGTGATATCATTGGCCCGTCGGATCTCCATCAAATAGCACCCCAGATCATCACAGAACCTCCGCCATGTTTCACGGTTGGGAGAAGGCAGTCTGGCTGGAACGCTTCTTTCGGCTGTGTCCAAACGTACACTCGGCCGGAGGTCGGGAAAATGGAGTAAACGATGATTGGTCTGAGAATATCACATCTTTCCACTGCTCGAGGGACCAATTCTGGAGGTTTCTACACCACTCTAAACGCTTGGAAACATTTGTCATTGAGAGCAGCGTTTTTTTAATTGCAGCTCTTCCGTGGAATCCAGATTTGTGCAGCTCCCGACTAACAGTTTTCGTGGACACTGGGTTCTGTAAGTGTTCATTGAGCTCAGCAGTGAGTTTCGGAGCCGTGGTCTTGTGATCCTCTCTTACAATTCGCTTTAGAGTCCGACGGTCTCTCAGTCAACTTCGACTTTCGGCCGGACTTGTGCTTTGCTGCGGACGTTTTTCCTTCTCTTTGGAGACAGGACCTCTTGACACGCCAAGCATTCGGGCACTTTCTGTTACAATAGCGCCTGCCATACGAGCACCAACAACTTGGCCTTTTTGAAAATCTGAAAGGTCTGCCATTGGTATCAGGTTCTCATCAATGTTCTTACAATTCGGCAAAACAAACTGTTAATTTACATACACATCACTTATCACAAATAATCAACTACAAAACATTAACATATGTCACGGTTTGCATGTTTATAACATGTTCGAAGATTATGATGCCAAAACGTTAGGTGTTTCCATTATTTTGTCTAACCCCTGTATTTGCCCATGGAAGAAATGCCTATTTAACAAAGTCAGTGCATCTAACAAGAGACACTAGGAAATAAAAGATGGGCCTAGAACTGTATATAAGTGCCGTTTAATAGATTTTTCTGCCCAAGGTATAAGGTATAAAAAGGTCTTTGGAAACTATAATAACAGGAAATGGATATTTCTGTGGTTCATCAGGTTAACATGGGAAGAAAATGGTGCAGGGGCAATTGCTATGGCTCAAAATTGTGCAAAACTTCAAAAGAGAAAAAACTTAAAGGAAGCAGTGCCATCACCATTGCCTAAGATTCAGTACAGTTCACATGCCCACTAGACTTCTGCCCGCATGTCTCCGATTTCTAGGTGATCGCCACTTTCAGTTACAGTATATCAGTGTTAACATGACAGTGTAACATCACTTATTTTATTTTTGTCAGGTATCACAACTACAAGATTGTTATCTTGTTTCTCCCACTGAGAGCAATCAACAATTTTTTTTTTAGTGGCACAAAGGTGGCATTATTACATTTGTAGGGGTCTTTAATACTTTCTAAACAGCTTTATAATGGGTTCATAAGGGTTCACTAACACTTTCTAAAGTGGGCACTGAGGGAGCATTATTGGTTTTTAGGGGGCACTCAAGGGGCATTAATACTGGGATAAGGAGCGCAAATCTTGATTTGTTCAAGACGATGGCAACCTTTGCTGTGCCTTAAACCTGGGCCTTCAGAGTTGATTATCATGGTCCTTTAAGGCCTTGTTTGGTGCATAGACAGTTAATCTCCAAACCTGAGACTGAGTCACCGAGGGGGAAATGACATTTTTCCTCCTTTTGTTCGGCTTCTCTTCTAAGACACTTGAGTTACATTCTGGAGGCTTTCACTGGAAGCCAAGAAGACTTTACTTTCACCTTAGATAAGTCTCCGGCTGAATTTTCTGTTTGGCTGAGTCCGGACGACTGTCAGCAGAGCATGAACATTCCTTGAGCCAGATTATGTGAACTTCTAGCAGAGATTTTCTGAGCAGTGACAGCTCACACGGATCCCTCGCTGCTCGCTGACTGGATTTTTTACCAGGAATGTGGCCGCACTTGTGTATATGACAATCCCAAATTCCATGTTCAGTAGGTGGCCATTCTCCATTAGTATAATGTCCACCGTGCTCAGTGACCGGCCTGTCAAATATTTAAGCCCAATCTACTAGATGGGTCTCCTACAGATTTTCTTACATACCATGGCCAATATTTGAGATGGGTTTTGGCCGCTGTTCATCATTACATGTTCCATCAACATCAATATATAAGACACTTTTTTGACATCACGAATGCTGAGGTTAAACGAAGGGGCCTTGTGAAGATAATATATTGGCTGTCAATATAGGTCTCATTTAGGTCTAGAATTAGGCTTCATTTAAGACGAAGGCCATACATTATAAATCCCTCAAAAAATGGCCTAATTTTTTATTTTTTTTCATAATCTGCAATGACTTGCTAGTAATTACCGTATATACTCGTGTATAAGCCGACCCGTGTATAAGCCGACCCCCCTACTTTTGCCCCCAAAAACTGGGAAAACTTATTGACTCGCGTATAAGCCGAGGGTGGACTCCAGCACAGGTATACAACCCCCAGCAGTGAGGTATACAGCAGCCTCCCCAGTGGTAGTATACAGCAGCAGCCCCAGTGGTAGTATACAGCAGCCCCAGAGGTATATACAGCCCCAGAGGTATATACAGCCCCAGAGGTATATACAGCCCCAGAGGTATATGCAGCCCCATATGCAGCCCCATATGCAGCCCCAGAGGTATGTGCAGCCCTATATGCAGCCCCAGAGGTATATGCAGCCCTATATGCAGCCCCAGAGGTATATACAGCCCCAGAGGTATATGCAGCCCCATATGCAGCCCCAGAGGTATATGCAGCCCTATATGCAGCCCCAGAGGTATATGCAGCCCTATATGCAGCCCCAGAGGTATATGCAGCCCCAGAGGTATATGCAGCCCTATATGCAGCCCCAGAGGTATATGCAGCCCTATATGCAGCCCCAGAGGTATATACAGCCCCAGAGGTATATGCAGCCCTATATGCAGCCCCAGAGGTATATGCAGCCCCATATTGCAGCCCCAGAGGTATATGCAGCCCTATATGCAGCCCCAGAGGTATATGCAGCCCTATATGCAGCCCCAAAGGTATATACAGCCCCAGAGGTATATGCAGCCCTATATGCAGCCCCAGAGGTATATGCAGCCCCATATTGCAGCCCCAGAGGTATATGCAGCCCTATATGCAGCCCCAGAGGTATATACAGCCCCAGAGCTATATGCAGCCCCAGAGGTATATGCTCCCCATATTGCAGCCCCAGAGGTATATGCAGCCCTATATGCAGCCCCAGAGGTATATGCAGCCCTATATGCAGCCCCAGAGGTATATACAGTCCCAGAGGTATATGCAGCCCTATATGCAGCCCCAGAGGTATATGCAGCCCCATATTGCAGCCCCAGAGGTATATGCAGCCCTGTATGCAGCCACAGAGGTATAAGCAGCCCCATATGCAGCCCCATATGCAGCCCCATATGTATATACAGCAGCCGCAGCCCCAGGGCTGTATACAGCCGCAGCCCCGGGGCTGTATACAGCCGCAGCCCCGGGGCTGTATACAGCCGCAGCCCCGGGGCTGTATACAGCCGCAGCCCCGGGGCTGTATACAGCCGCAGCCCCGGAGGTATACAGGCCCCCCATCAAGTTCCAGGGCCCCCCCCCCTTGCGCGCCAGCCTGTAAAGGAGAATCATACTTACCGGTGTCCAGTCGCGCCGTCCGTAGCTGCCGACATGACGATCCCCGGCTCCATTCAGCGACTTCCCGCGACTTCCTGTGGTCGCGGCCAATGACGTCATTGCCCGCGACTACAGGAAATGCGGAAGACGCTGAATGGAGCCGGGGATCGTCATGTCGGCAGCTGCGGACGGCGCGACTGGACACCGGTAAGTATGATTCTCCTTTACAGGCTGGCGCGCAAGGGGGGCGGGCCCTGGAACTTGATGGGGGGCCTGTATACCTCCGGGGCTGCGGCTGTATTTTTTTTTATTTTTATATACCCGCGTATAAGCCGAGGGGGGACTTTTCAGCCCAAATTTTGGGCTGAAAAACTCGGCTTATACGCGAGTATATACGGTATATATCGGCTCATAAAAAACCATGTACAGCAAAGACAGTATTGTATCTTCCTCTAGAGGCAGGCGGGATGGGCTTTCCGGACTTATTGTCGTATCATAAGGCCTCGGTCCTGGTGGGGTTACGAGAATGGTGGCAGATGACTGGAGATCAGAAATGGTTACAGATAGAAAAAGTTTACTCAAGGCGAGGTTCCACTAGATTAGCATTGGAATCAGAGGTAATTCAGGTTAGCGCTTTCATCTCTCTACTGCCAACAATGCGGGCGGCAATAAGGTTATGGAGGACTATGGTTCCGTCCTTTATTAGGATCCCACGTGCATCAATATTGGTATACTCCATTGAGCCCCATATCCCGTATTTAAATCTTCAAATGTGGTGGAATGCGGGAATTCAAACATTGGGAGATATGGAAGGGAGGACTGGGCTCCTTTCGTTTGATCAATTGGTTAATTAATATAGTGGGATACGTAGATATTTCTATCAATATCTACAAATTAGACATTTATTTGATAATATCTCACAATCAGGATGTCTGGATTCTGGCGAGGGTCGGATAAATAAATAGTTTATGTCCTCGGACCCAAATATAAGGGGAATTTCAATGTTTTATAAGTCTTTAACAATCCCAGTTGAAAGGGTTAAAGCCCCTTATATGGAGAAATGGGAACAGGAGTTGGATACGCCAATAGAATTAGAAGCCTGGGTGAATAGTATAAAGGAGATTAAAAGAGTATCTTCATGTATAAACCATGTGGAACAATTGAAGAAAACGCAAATGAGATGGTATCTTTGCCCAAACAGAATCGCTAAGTTCAGTCAGCACCATTCACAGTTATGTTGGCGAGGTTGTGGACAGGTAGGCTCCCAGAAACATGTTTGGTTTTCATGTCCGGCCCTTACTGCTCTTTGGGTAGTTATATCGCAGGTAATTTTGGAAATGACGGGAGTTACGATACTAATCGATCCTCTCGTGGCGATCCTCCATATCGGTTTGGAAAATATTCCTAGTCAAGTAAGAGGGTTGGTATTGCACATACTGATTGCAACCCGTTTTATTTTGGCATCGAAATGGAAAGAAGTTCCTCCCCCAAACATAAAAGAGGTAATAGAAAGAGTAAATATACACTGCAAATACGAACAAATGTTGGTTCAATCAAACTCTAGGAAAAAAAAGGTAACCATGTTAGGCTGCCTTCACACTTGCAGATGCATCTGCAGCGTTTTCAGATGCATCTGCAAGTATCAGCATGCAGACCGCGGCCCCTATGTTTATAATAGGGCGCACCGCGGTCTGAAAGCACTCATTCATTCCTATATGTGAACCGTCTGCAGGCGGATGCCTGCTTACAGATCACACACTCCCGCCCGCACCATGGACGCGACATCTCGCGTCCATGGTGCGGGCGGGAGTGTGTGATCTGTAAGCAGGCATCCGCCTGCGGACGGTTCACATATAGGAATGAATGAGTGCTTTCAGACCGCGGTGCGCCCTATTATACACATAGGGGCCGCGGTCTGCATGCTGATACTTGCAGATGCATCTGCAAAACGCTGCAGATGCATCTGCAAGTGTGAAGCCAGCCTTATGGAAGCCTTGGGTAGAAAGTAAATATTATATGGCCTAAATAGTATAGGTACCAGATTAAGGCACTGTTATGAAGCTGAATTGACTCGATTTATTTGATTTTGATGTAGAATAAGTTTTTTTTATGTCTCTACATACGATGGTATCAGGGCCGGGACGATAGCTAGGCGACCCTAGGCGATCGCCTAGGGCGCCATCTTGTGGAGGGCGCATTTTTGCATGAGGGGCCCATTTCTCACCCCCTGGGGGGCCCCGCACCCCCTGGAGTGCCCCGCACCCCCTGGGGGCCCCGTGCCGGCCGCCGGCGCCCGCGCCGACCAGAGAGGAGGGCGGGACTTCCTGTCCTGCAGCTCTGCCCGCCCCTCCTCTCCTCCTTACATCAGACGCACGGTGACGGCGGCCACGGTAAGTTCAAAGGCGCGCGCCTCCCCCCCCCGGCCCCCGCATACTGGGCACTGTATACAGCACCACTGGGCCCTGTATATAGCACCACTGGGCCCTGTATACAGCACCACTGGGCCCTGTATACAGCACCACTGGGCCCTGTATACAGCACCACTGGGCCCTGTATACAGCACCACTGGGCCCTGTATACAGCACCACTGGGCCCTGTATACAGCACCACTGGGCCCTGTATACAGCACCACTGGGCCCTGTATACCACCACTGGGCCCTGTATACACCACCACTGGGCCCTGTATACACCACCACTGGGGCTGCTGTATATACTGCTGGGGCCTGTATATACCACTGGGGCTGCTGTATATACTGCTGGGGCCTGTATATACCACTGGGGCTGCTGTATTACCCATGGGGCTGCTGTATAACCCCTGGGGCTGCTGTATTACCCCTGGGGCTGCTGTATAACCCCTGGGGCTGCTGTATAACCCCTGGGGCTGCTGTATTACCCCTGGGGCTGTTGTATAACCCCTGGGGCTGCTGTATAACCCCTGGGGCTGCTGTATTACCCCTGGGGCTGCTGTATTACCCCTGGGGCTGCTGTATTACCCCTGGTGCTGCTGTATTACCCCTGGGGTCTGTATATACCACTGGGGAGGCTGCTGTATACCACACTACTGGGGCTGCATACCTGTGCTGGGGTCCACCCTCGGCTTATACACGAGTCAATAGGTTTTCCCAGGTTTTGGGCGCAAAAGTAGGGGGTCGGCTTATACACAGGTCGGCTTATACACGAGTTTATACGGGTAGTAATCCTACAATGTCTGCTGGACATGGTATGGGGAGGGTTTATGGCTCAGTTAGTACACACTCCATACTTCATGGTAAGGGGAGGGTTTATGGCTCAGTACACACTCCATACTTCTTGTTATTAACCAGTTAATGCTCTCTTGTCCACCGCACTGCAGTATCATAAGAGGACGACAGCGAGACAAGCAGCAACATGGCATCAGAGAGTCCCTGACCTCGAAATAGAAGATCCTCAGATCCTGGTATTGTGACATAATATTAAGAATAATACTTCTTGCATTTATATTACACTATGAACTCCACAGCACTTTACATACATCATGAACACTGTCCCCATTGGGGCTCACAATGTAAACAACCTATCAGTATGTCTCTGTAGTGTGGTTGGACGAACCTTTTATAGGTCCCCGTTAAATTAAATTTACTTTCAAAGTATGCTGACATTTTTATTCCCAGACATATTTCGGGATGGGGGGCGCCGTTTGCCTTACCTGCCTAGGGCACCAAAATGCCTTGTCCCGGCACTGGATGGTATCACACCAGGTTGGTGCAATTTTGAGTGTAGGATCCTCCCCCCTCCCCTCCTTTTTTTTTTTTCTTCCCCTTTATTGTCGTTAATAGTATGTGTGTTTTTGATTTTGGATAATGTTGTTGTTTATGTCTAAAAAATTGAAAATAAAAAATATTAAAAAAAAAAAAAAAAATGGCCTAATTTTAGACATTGTTGCCCCATCTTTTCAATTTGGCAAAATCCCGACTAGAATCCCTGACACCCTTTAGCCCAGGTATCTGGATTTACAACAGGGTCCAGAAGAAAGCTGTCTAAATATAGGCTGCCATCCAGAGGAGTGAGCTAGAGGCACGAATAGTCGCCAAGCAGGGGCAAAGCTGGGAGGTCAAGAAAAGGACAAAATCATGATCCGTTAGAGTAGTCGGGGAGCTGGAATGGCAGCAAAGCACAAAATCATTGGAGAAGCATAAAAAAAACAGACCGAGGTAATACGGGGAAAAATTATTCTGAGCAGGAAAACAACATGACCTAACCAGGGAAGCTTAAGCTATATCTGGCAGCATCCAGCAGAAATCTAAAAGCTTAAGTAGAGCATGGTGTCTTCTAATAGGCTAAAGCCAGGAGCTAATGACTTCTGCTGGACAGCACATACATCCAATATGTCAGACTGGAAAGTACTGCAAGTCCCAGCCACTCTAATTATAGTGGATGGGTAGAGCCTGCACTGTCCAGAGCTTATGGCCTTGACTTTTCCTCTATCACCAGCACCACATACAGAGTGAATACTAATGACAGAAGCAAATGTTGCAGGAGCAGGCTCTGGTGGACATGTGACACCCGCCAGGTGAAGCTTTGGACCCCAGTGTAAAATAAATCACAGACCCCCTCCATCTACCCTGTTCCTTTGTAACAGACTATCCACAAGGTGTGGGTTCAATTGCTGTCTTTACACCCCCTATAGCTATGTCCCTGCCTTCCTTGACACCTTACACCAAGGGATTCGGCGCTGTAAAGGCCAACAGCTCCAAGCATCCACACAATTTCCAAAATAAATCCCCTTTATTCCAGTCCATTGTAGCTATCTTAGACTTTATTGCCAAGGGACTACCTAAAGAAAGGAAGTGTAAAAATGTCCAAATATATGAATGCCTTCCAGCTTTTAACCTCCCCCTTTTACTAATGTAAACGTTCTCTAATAAGATGTGGACTAGAGAGCATCCAGATACAGTGTGTGACAGTGGCGCACAGACCAACAGTGTCCAGTACACTATATAAAACTACTGAGAGGGGAAAAACTGGGGGGAGGGGGGGGGACAGATACAATGGAGTGCCCTGCTCATAGGGAATGGGGGAAAAGAGACCTTCTGCACTCACCTGCGGCTGTGCCCTGATATCCCTATCGTCCCTATATGGATTCTTTGATCCCATCACTGAGCAGGATACCTAGTTCCTCTCTTGCCCTGATGATAACTCTCAATAGGGAGATGGCCGCCGGGAGCACTAGCCCCAACCACTGCACTAATAACAACAAGACGGGAAGGAAAGACAGACAGAGAAATTACAAAAACATCTTCCCGCCTGCTGCCACTCTCCTAGGCCGCAGATGGCTTGGCAATGGTCAGCTTCTTCACAGTAGCACTTTCACCTAAGGTAGCTAGGCCAGGAATAAAGTTCAGTCACCAGCAAGGAATGCTAGATCATGTGACCTTATAAAGGAGATAGGAGTGATCACAAAGTAGCCACACCTGGGAAGAGAAGTAAGGAGCATTGCAGCAACACAAACTGACATTAACTCCTACGCTGCCAAAGGAGAGAAACACATTTAAAATGAAGTCTGAATACAGGAATGAGACACAGGTCCCAAATCTGTCACAAGTCTCCTAAGTAAGAGATACCACTGTGACAGTAACACAGCATTACCATATTTGTGTACTATGTAGTAGTGTCAGTGGAACGCTGTATGGCACTATGTGAGCATTGCATGGCATTATTTGTGATGCCAGACGTGCACAGGAATATTACTCCCATTGGTATTATTACTGATTAGAAAAGAAAAATTCCACTACAAATGTATTGATGACTGCACAATCTGAGCCTCGATCCATTTTTTATTTTCCGTGCATGCAGAAGACACGTCAGACATGTCAGCGCCGTACTACGTGTTTATTTAAATCCCTACAGAAATATTTTCAGCAGCAGATAGGTATGTCATATTTTGACATGTCCCGTTTCATGTAATGAAATCTCTACAAGGGGTACGATGTAAGGATGATATGTCCTACCTCATTACTAAGGAATTTCTGACAAATGACAACATTCAATGCTCTGTGTTTATTTTGCACATTTAGTGTAAGAGAAGCTTCTGTGCTATTCTCAATGCCGGAGTGTACGTTCACCATCTGTCAGCCTCGGGGCTCAGGTCTACCAGCGTTTGTCACTTTTATGTCAGCTAAAATCAAAGGTGTTTCAACAGGAGGTGCAGATAAAGCAGGAACCGTCCCAGGAACCTTGTGCTCAGGGCTTCCAAAAGACGATCCATGTGCAAATAATGCAGTGCAATGTAATATAGTGCAGTGTGGTGCAATACAGTGTTATATATATTGGGAAGGGGGATCAGTATAACATTTTGTATTGGGAGCCAGAATCTATATGTAATGGCCACTTTACTCGTCCCGATATTGTCGTCCAACTTCGATAAAAAGTCACGTGGTTCGTGCGTTGGCGCCGATATCGTTCTTGCGTTGTGTGGTGTAAATGTGCAATTCGAGGCAAGAACGATGCCAAAACGATAAGGGGGAAAAAATGAGCAGGCTCTCCAACTGCCCGATATTGGATGGACGATCTGGCCGGATCGTGCTGTGTGACAGCCCAACAACGATTTGGAGAGCAACTTCCCCTATTCACTCCCATGTTAAATGGTCGTTCATGGTTCGCCCGTACAAGGGGGCGCACACATCGCAGTTGTGTTGCCTGCCGATATCGCCCTGTGTAACATCTCCTATGCGATCTTGGATTTCAGCCAAAAAAATTAGCGCTCCCGTGCCGTTGTATCCAATATCGAAACGATGTTGGGATGTGTACAGTGGCCATAAGACTATGATTAAAGTCCACAGAACTTTGGGTTCATAGTAAAGGTTAGGTTGCAAAGATTTTTTTGACAATTAAATAAAAAATAAACCAGTTAGATTAAAATTGTAACGTGTGCAGGGGCAAGTGTCCGTGTGTTAACCCACTGGGCCAAAGTGCCACCTGGAGGAGCGAAACTGAGTGGCTACCAAGTCTTCTCTAGAGCCTCAGATGGAAAGGTCAGGCTTATACTGGTAGGTAACTGCCAGGATCAACTCGGGGGGGGGGGGGTCTCTCTACCACGACAACTGACTCCAAGGGTCGAGTTCCTACAAGCAGAGCCCCTGGGGGTAGAGACACCTGGGACAGCTGAATGCAGGTGGAGAAGGTATGGCAGCAGGCTGGTCCAGATCGTGCAGCAGGACTAATGCAGAAGCTTCGGCAGGACCGATGTAGATGGTCTCATAGGACTGATGTAGATGGAGCGGTAGCAGGACTGGTTCAGATGGATGCTTCATGGGTCAGCAGAACTATGGACAGACACAGATCATTTAAGGCACAGTCACTGAACAAAGCAGGAGGACATGACAACTAGCAAAGTGTCTCTAATGCATTAACCATATTGCTCAGGCATCTTCCAAATGGGGAAGGCGCCTTAAAATGAAGCTGTCACCCATTTTTGGCGTTCTAAACCCTGCCCACCACCTTAAACATACTGTAATCAGGATTCCTGTAACCCCTTTATATCCCCACATGTGCCCCTGAATACCTCAGAAATCAACACTAATGTGTTCTGCATGGTATATAAATGAGTTCTTAAGAGTATGATGGGGTGCGTTAAACTGTGGTCCTCACCGCCTTGCTCCATGGAAAACCCGCCCCGTAGCATTAAAACTTCCGCCTCCTCACATGTTTGTATATGAATAATTCACAGCTCTCTTTCTTGCGCATTGGCACATGTCACTGTGCTCTATTGAAGCCGCACAGTGCCCAAAGTCTCGTGAGATTTCACTGTGCAGGCGAAAGACTTCACAAATCTCACGATGTCTGGCACTGTGTGGCTTCAATAGACCACAGTGACCCATGCCACTGCGTAGGTGCGAGAACTGTGAATGATTCACATACATACACAAGAGGGGGCGGCGGTTTCCATGCAGCAGGGTGGCTCAGACTGAAGCATTCCACACCGCTTCAGACCTTTAAGAACTCATTTACGTACCACACGGGACACATTAAAAGTTGATTTATCAGGTATGCAGGGGCATTTCCAGGCATATAAAAGGGTTACAGGAACCCCAATTATTGTATGATAAAACTGATGGGCACAGTTTATGATTCTCAAAACAGGTGACAGGTTCACTTTAAATACTGTGTGCTTCTCAGCCTGCGGCTGAGAAGCATTTCCGAGTAGGGCGTGCTGGCCCTTTAAGAAGCGGGGCATGCCATACGTGCTACCTAAACATGCTCCCAGAAGAACTGTGTAGCTTGCACAGGCCCATTGCAGCTGTAAGAAGCAGACGAAGCCTGGGAAGATGCCTTGGGACCGCTGGAGGGGTAAGTACGCCATGACCGCTGCTCTCCCTCCTGTGGAGATGCTGGCGCCACGGTGGTTGTAACAAAAACAAATCCAAATTTGTAGAGTGATCTTCACTGAACTTCTGTTGACATTCATTACCATTTTTTTTTTAATTTTTGTATTTTCAATGAAAAAATGTATACACTTACGGTAATTTTCATTAAATCATTTGTATCATTTGTCTTCGACAGCCTCTATGTATCACTTTTCATAACAGACTGCAGAATGAGTTACAGTATATACATCAATAACTAGTATGATGGTAGCTCAGGAGTGAGTCTTTTACATCTCCTCTTCTCCTCAATCAAGCTAAATGAATAACCACATTGAATTTTGGTAAGGTAAAGAATATTTATACCGTGTTAGCCAGTAGATAGAAAAATATATTGCAATCTGAGAGTCCTCAGTGGTTGATACCTTTTAATGGCTAACTGAAAAGATGGTAAACATAGCAAGCTTTCGAGACGACTCAGGTCTCTTCTTCAGGAAGAATTTAGATTTAGATTTGTGAATTTGTGACAAATTCTTCTTTTTGTGCAAAATCCATATTTATTATGTTATTATGGCTATATGGATACAAGATGATATTACATGGATATGAAAAGATGAGAACCATTTTGATTTTCGCAATTGGTATATACATTTAGATCCCAATATATTTGGACAGAGATACAAGTTTTGTAATTTTAATTACTTATCAAAACATATTCAAGATGCAGTTACATAATCAATCTGGGCTTAAAGTGCTGACTCAGCTTTAATTTGAGATAATTCACATCCTAATTGGAGTAAGGGTTTAGGAATTACAGCTCTTTAGTGTGTAGCTACCTCTTTTTCAAGGGACCAAAGGTAACCTGGCAATTATCTCAAAAGCTCCTTAATGGGCTACATGGGCTATTTCCTCATTAATTCATCATCAATTAAGCAGGTAAAAGGTCTGGAACTGATTCCAGGTGTGACATTTGTATGTGGAAGTTGTTGCTGTGAATCCACAACATGCCATCACAAAGGAGCCGTCAATGGAAGAGAAACAGACCATTATTAGGTTGAAAAAAGAAAAGGAATCCATCAGAGAGATAGCAGAAATGTTAGCAGTGTCCAAATAGATTGGTACATTCTGTGAAAAATCAAGAGTGCTATAGTAAACTGAGAACTTAGAAAGACCCGGACGTCCAAGGAAGACAACAGTGGTGGATGATCGCAGAATCCTTTCCATGGTGAAGTAAAACCCCTTTATAACATCCACTTAAGTGAATCACAACCTGCAGGACGTAGGTGCTTCGGTATCTAAGTCCACCACAAAGAGAAGACTTCATGATGGCAAATACAGTGGGGTCACCCCAACCATTAATCAGCCTAAAAATAGAAAGCCCAGATTAGACTTTTCCCAAACCATGTGAAAAAAGCCACACAGTTCTGACAAAGCAGCAGAGGACAGAAGAAACCAAGATCAACCTGTACCAGAATGATGGGAGGGAGGCTTGTAACAGGTCATGATTGAAAGCGCTGAACATCCTCTGTAACACATGGTGGCAGTGTGATGGCCGGGCATGCAAGTCTTCCAATGGCCCTGGATCACCAGTGTATACTAATGATGTAATTGAAGACAAAAGTACCATATTTTTTGCTTTATAAGATGCACCCCAAATTTGGTGAAAGAAAAGAGAAAAAAATGTTTTAATTAAGATATATATAACCTCCATCTTGGTACACGGCTCCATTGTGCTGGCACATAGACCTTTTGTGCTGGCACATAGCCCCCCCGTCACTCTATATGCCCCCTTGCTGGCGCGCACGCTAAAATAATAAACTTTTTTAACTCACCCTCTGTCGTTCTGTGTTTCCAGCTCAGTGGTGGCTTTTCCTGCTTGATGACATCAATTTGTGCTGTGCCGGTCACATGATCCGATGCTGGGCACAGGCACAGCTACCACTGAGCTGGAAACACAGAGCGACAGAGGGTGAGTTAAAAAAGTTTATTATTTTAGCGTGCGCACCAGCAATGAGGCATATAGAGTGATGGGGGGCCATATCCGAGATGGGGGAGTGAGTGCAGGCTTATATAATATGCGCAGCTTCCTCCACCCAATTCTCAGCGCGGCTTCAGCGTCGAGGTGGTGCACAGGGGGATGCAGTGCATATTACATGGGGCTAATGAGCGGGGGAACATGATCATGGGCTGTCTCTGCAGCCTGCACCAGCCCGCTCCAGCCCCCGGACATCATTCAAAAACCACCCCCTCCCCTAGTAGATTTGGATTATAAAACAAAAGTGCATTTTATAATCCCAAAAAAATACAGTAGTTGGTTGAATCCTGACGTATATAGGGCAAGACTTTCTGCTCAGATTCAACCAAATGCAGCAGGTTTGAGTGGACGACGCTTCACAGACAGATGAATAATGAACAAAACATACTGTGAAAGCAACCCAAGAGTTTAAGGCAAAGATCTGCAATAATCTGCGAATCAAACACCAGATCTCAACCCCATTGAGCTGCATTGCACATGCTTTGAAGAGTTACCGTCATTTTAATTTCTATTTCATAAACAGTACACATGAAAATTAGCAACTTTGTAATATCTTATCAGAGGAATCTGCTTCTTTCTCTGCCAGAATTGATCAGTAATCATCAAAATTCTCAAGGCCGGCAGAGCATCACAAAGGAGGAAACCTAATCTTTGGTGACGTCCATGGCTTCCAGACTTCAGACAGTCATTGCCCGCAAAGGATTCTCTACAAAATATTAAAAATTAACATTTTATTTATGGTAAATTTATTTTGTCCAATTACTGTTGGTCCTTCAAATGAGGAGACTTTGTAGAAAAATTGTTACAATTCCTAAGAACCCTTTTAATTGAACCAGAAAGTCTGCACTTTAATTGCATCTCATTTATTAAACTGGAGGAACAAAGAGTAGTTTGCAAATAAAATTAATTAATAAAAATATCTTTTATTTGCAAAGAACTCTTTGTTCCTCCAGTTTATTATGTTTGTCCCTTGGGTAATCCTCCATGTTGATTATGAAGAAGGTACCGATTGCAGTTTGTTCCATGTTCATTTTCCTACAATGTCTGTCTGCGGAATGATTCTGGGCTCTATTCACCCAATTGATGGCAAAACAATCATAGAATTCTAGATTGTTAAAGTTGGAAGAGACCTCCTGGGTCATCTGGCCCAACCCCCTGCTCAAAGCAGGATTCACTAAATCATCCCAGACTGATGTCTGTCCAGCGTCTGTGTGAACACTTCCATTGAAGTAGAACTCTCCACCTCTCGTGACCGCCTGTTCCACTCCTCTCAAAGAATGTCCTTTTGGCACCTCTTGGGTTGGTTTATGGATTACTTTTTTACTTTGCTGTATATAAAAGTGTTGTGGTTATATGTGATGGCAAACATGGGAGCCTCCAGTCAGAGTGATAATTTATCCAATGTATATATATGTCTGACAGACGCCTAAGATGTGATCATAGGTATTGGGAAAAAAATAGAAAAATTCCAGCTCACCATACGATTAGAAAGTGGACAAGGATCCCTTGTGTGGTACACAGAACAGGAGGTAGGTCATTAACAATCAGAAAAAAGGATAGTGTCCAGCAATAATTGTCCAAAGGTAAGTAAAAACAAAGTTTTATTCCATTCTGCAAAAACACCACATGGTATACAAAAATGTAGAGTTCTAGGAAATTATCTGTTACGAGTTGTGATCATATTAGATCTTAATCATAGTAAATACCACATGGTATACAAAAAAGGTAGAGACCTAGGAAGTCATGTTATGCATTTAAGTCATATGAGATCTTAATCATAATAATGGCAGTATGATTAAGATCTCGTATGATCGAAACGCGTAACAGATGATTTCCTAGGACTCATGGAAATCATGGACACATTGTTACATTTTAACACAGCAACAAGATAGAACAATGTGTCCATGATTTCACTGCAACCAGCAAATTGCCAGTGAAATTGCAACCAATATTGCTGTGTGTGACGGTACCTTAACAGATGATTTCCTAGGACTCTACCTTTTTGTATACCGCACTGCAGATCCCAGACGATCGAAACTCGTAACAGATGATTTCCTAGAATTCTACTGTAAAAACTAGTGTGGATATCTCAGAAATCTAATGGGAGGGGGCAAAGACACGACTGAGTCAAGGTGTAAAGGTATAAGATTGTATTAACACACGTGGCAAATGTATGAAGATGAGAGTACAGCAAACCAAGCAGAGTTCATAAATCGTGCAAACAATGGTTCATTCAGTGATGCCAAACGGAATAATCTTTAGTAACAGTTCACATTGGAAGTGGCCGATTACAGAACAGTCAATGAGTAACAGTTCACATCCAGGAAGTCTTGAAATAGTATTGTGGTGCCCTGCTCCCACTGGTAACCACAAGCTTCCCTAGTGCACAGGTGGATTTCCACGGGGGTACCACTTACAAACAACACCCTCCACCCCAGCACAGTAGGGGAGCTCTACTCGCTGACCTTAGCCGAGATCCCCTATAAATACTGGTGCTGCTGGAGAAGTTAGGTAGAGTGTGCAGACGCTAGGAGAGCACCGAACACTTCCTGGTGCTTGGTGCCGTGCTAGGCCCGAACCAGCGACCCGGAGTAGCCCTTCTGCCGTCCAGCCAGGCCCAGGAGTGGGACCTAAAGTCGAGGAGAACAGAGGACAGTGGGAGTAGAGGAGCCAGTGGAGGTTTGCCCAATTTAGTACCGAACTTCAGGTGTCCGCACCTGCAGCAGTGCTTCAAGTCAGCAGACAACCCCAATACACCGTGGAGACTTCAGTCACCCTGTGTACTCAATATTAAGGGAGCCAGACACCGTAGTGAGGAGAGGGCGATGGTGATCAACGAGGGTAAGCCGCAGACCGCGCAGGAGGAGAGAGAGAAGTGAGGAGGCCAGCCAGGTTATACATGGGCAGGGCTTCAACAAACTGGAGAGAGAACTTAAGGAGGCCTTATACCCACTCCGTATGGGAGTTCAACTGTGCTTCTGGTCACCCGACAGTGCTCCAGACGAATTACCTGCGGTTTCCACAGTAAAAAGGTAAAGAGACACTCATCAGAGTGTGTGTGTGCGTTATTCCTCCCTGCTCCCGTGCTCCGTAGAGACTGCTTCACTATCCTTTACCTCGGCCCAAATCCCTACTCTAGACTACCCACTACAACGCTGCACCAGAGGCCCAGCTTCACTTGTAGGAAACTATACCACCCTTGCCGCAATACCATCGCCCTCCGGAGGACTGTGGCGGCGCTGGTGATCCCTCACCAGGTACTACAGGTAGCGTCACAAATTATCCTAATAGAAACTATTTTTAATAAGTCTCCAACCCCAGAGCCACGGACTCGGTTGCAGCCACCCGTGATAGCGTCCCCCCTCACACAGTGCCCAAGCTCTGACTACCCTGGCCTGGGCGCGTCAGTATAGTCTCTGACAACAAGTCCAGAACTGGATATAGTGCAGTGTAACAAAAGCAAAGTCCTGAACAGTCCTGAGCACTGCAACTCCAACCAAAATAAACTAACAGAAAAGGAACGATGGAGCTTTTAGAGCAAACTGAGCTTACATGAAGCGAGTCAGGCTGGCAGAAGCTGAAGCAGAAACACAATCAACACAAAGCAATTTGATGCAGGAGGCAAACTGGAAGCAGGTGTATTAAGCAGGACATTAGACTGCAGAAGTTAAAAAGAGCCAACCCCAAATAGCTGGAGGAGGAGCAGAAATCTGAGATGCACAAGGAGCCAAGGATCCAAGCAAACTACTCAAGAAAGGTCTGGAAAATGGACCGGAGTTTATGTAGGCAGGAAAGCAGGAACACATGGACAGGAACGAGGTAGCATTTTGCATAAGGGCGAGGAGACATAAAGGGTAATCTGAAGAGCCAGAATCCTGACTTCTACCTTTTTATATATCATGCTGTGTTTTTAAAGATTGGAATAAAGCTTTGTTTTTACTTAACTTTGGATGATTGTTGCTGGGCACTATCCTTCTTTTTCTTATTGTTTTCCCCTAGGTATTGGGTATCCCATGACATTTACCAGTAGGGGGCTCTATTTAATTTTTTCTCACAACTCCATTGCTTTAAGTTTTTTTCGTACATGTGTATATAGTACCAAGATAAAGGCGTTACAAAACATGACATTCTGTCTGTCTGTCTGTCTGCAGATTGAATGTCCTAATTTCCAAATATCCTCAGCCGGATGGGAGAAATAACACGATGAATCTGACTCATGTCTGAATACTTCATTTATTTCAGTACAGCACAGTATTTTGCTCAGTACATATAGTATACTCTGATATATATTGAAGTTACACAGTGTTTGATCTGATGTAATTTGGGATTATTTTGTTAGTAGTCTTATTGGATCTAGTTCCCGACACAAAATCAGTCTTTCATAGACTGGCAGTAAGGCAATGTCCAGCAATGCACAAACATCACAAACCTTGAAAGGACACTATCAATTATTTTAATGTCTTCAAGTCTGGCAATCATTTAGGGAGTTTCGGTCAGATCAGATATTATTGTTATATGAAATGACTATAAATATAGAGCAAATTAATCTGGAGACACACAGATGTAATACTAAGGCCCAGGAGAGGCTACAGCCATTGTACTGTGCAGGATCCTGCATGTCCCAGGCAGTGTGTAATCTCAAGCCATCTGCAGGCAGAAATAGAGATAATGAGCTAGCAAAAGTCTTAGGCCGGCTCTCCGGCGTGGGGGGGTTGCGAGGTCCTGACGATGCGGCTCCTTTGTCCTGGTTGGAGTTTATGCAGTTGCGAAGTTTTCTCTCCAATATTTCAATAGGGGCGCTAACTCCGTTTGAATCCTTGATGCTCCCCACCGAGGGTCCCTCCCATGTGGTTTCGGTGCTCTATAGCCTGATCCTGAACTCGCTCCACACTGGCACGCTTGGATTTATGGAGGCTTGGGAGAGAGATCTGGGGATCACCTTTTCTGAGGCAGACAACTTAAAATTTTTTACTCTTGTGCACAAGATGACAATGTCTAGTCAAGCGCAAGAGAGAAATTATAAATTGCTGACGCGTTGGTACAGTTGCCCTACCCAGCTCCACAGGATTAATCCGGAAGTCTCAGACACTTGCTGGAGATGCGGTTCTGCTGTGGGCTCTATGCTTCATGTCTGGTGGTCCTGCGATCTCCTGCAACCCTTCTGGGCCTCGGTTTTCGATGCCTTCCATCTAATGACTGGGGTCCGCCATGAACCCTTTCCACAATTAGCTCTGTTATCTCTGATACCCGGCTCGATAACCTCCATCAAAAAGGGATTCTGAGGTTCTGCCTAATAGCTGCCAGGGCAGTTATTCCCCGACACTGGAGGTCCACTGAGGTCCCCTCTACAGTGGAATGGATATCTGAAATGGATAGGTTGCACCGTATGGAATCGCTTGCAGCGGGAGATAGTGACGCCGGGTATGAACAGGGGCGCACTTGGTTCCTCTGGCAATCCTTAAAGGAGGGCCAGGGGTTCTTGACTTGGTTGCGCACCTACTCGTAATTTCCAACACCTGGGCGTCTATACTGCTGGGTCTTTCCCATTCCCCCCCCCCCCCCTCTTACCCCCCCTACCCCTTTCTAATTTTTCTTTTTTTTTCTTCTCCCTTCTTATGTCTCAGTGTATACATTTCTCATTGGCTGTGTGTGTTTTCTAAGTTTTGATCCAGACGTGATTTTCAGGTAATGAAACATGCATTCTCTTGTTGGAGGTTTTACTGGTGTCCCTTTGTACCTGATTTCTTACAGCTGTAATATGCCACTGTACTAGGATCTGGATTCTGTATTGGTTATTTCTATTGTTATGCTTGTTTGAAACTTTAATAAATATATTTACAGAAGAGAAAAAAAAAAAAAAGTCTTAGGCCGGTTTCACACCACGGCACAATCCGATCCGGGGCTATCCGGTATAAACCGGACTGCCCCGGACTGGATTTTGGCCCCATAGTATCCTATGGAGCCGGATGGCAACATCCAGAATCAGATTTTTCTCCCAGACACAAAATCGGAGCATGCAGCATTTTTGTGTCCGGGGAGAAAAACCTCCCCAAATCGGGTCCTCCCGGATTCAGGGGCGGACTGGCCCAGGTGGCAGGGGGGCAAGTGCCCCCTGGGCTGGTGGTATATGCCACATCTAGGGCCGCCCCCCTACAGAAACGGGCCAGTAAGAGAGCCGTGGTAGCACCACACCCCCCCACAGTCCTCAGAAATTTCTGATAGCACCCCCCCGGTCCTCAGAAATTTCTGATAGCACCCCTCCCCATCCCCCCCCCGCTTCTCAACTCTGGGCTGGCAGTCTGAAACTGCCACCCATGGCCAGAGCCCCCAGCCAGCTACTGCCCGGATTCTCCCGGGAGGATCTGGGAACCGGACACCTGCGGCTGCATGCTGCTGTAATTTCAGGACCGCAGCTAGCAGGGATCTTGAAAAATCATCAGATGCTACTGCAATTAGAGGGATCCGGCTGCACACCGGACCGGAGGGCATATTAGCCCACCAGTTGTGTCCAGATCCGGTCCGGGGCTGTCAGGTTCACCCCTGACAGCTCCGGATTGGATCTGGCCGTGGTGTGAAGCCGGCCTTAAAACATCTGCCAAGAAACAGGAAATAACCTAGAGGGGATTCATGTCTCCTGGGATTTTAAGCAAATTTCTCAATGATAAACAATTATTTGTTTTTTTGTTAATCACTTTGGGGCAAAAATTGCTAAACAAATCTAGTAAACTATTGTTATATCATATTTTTATGTTTTCCTGGGACATCTATAGGTTTGCAACAACTTACATTTAGTTTTTATTGGTATTTTTTTGTGGTATATGCAATGTTTTGATCACTTTTTATGTAATTTTTGGAGGGATGTGGAGTGAAAAATGGTAATTTGGGCTCTCTGAACTTATTCCTTTAACCCCTTCACGAACGATGACGTCTTCATCTATGTCCCTGCTTTTAACGCAGGCTCACACACTGAGTCCACATTTTCCCTACACTTGATGGCTGATTTAATCAGAGATCCACCTGCAGCTGATAATTAGTTAAATGCCGCTGTCAATCACTGACAGCGGCATTTAACATGCTCTGATAGGAAACATGCCATTTATCCCATCCATCGGCACGCCCGTCACGTGGCTGTCGGGCATGGATGGGTTGTCATGACAGCCAGCGGTCAGCTGATGACCCCATTGCCTGTAATCACAATCCTCCTTTGAACACTGGATGTAAGCTGGCATTCATAGTAGATCATGATGTTTGCTATACTGAGCAGTGCTCATGCACTGCAATGTATAGCATGTAGAGCACAGGCAATTGACCCTAAGGGGACTATTAAATTGTAAAAAAGCGAGAACATTTTTTTTTTTTACAAAATATTAAAGAAATAAAAAAATGTAAAAGTTCAAATCACCCCCCTTTTGCCCCATTAAAAATAAAGCAATTAAAAACAATTATAAAATACACATATTTGGTATTGCCACGTGTATGAGAAAAATCAAAACGCCAGAATTACATTTTTTTTGGTTGCCGCAATGTTGCAATAAAATCCATTAAAAGGCAATCAAAACATTGTATGGACTTCAAAGTAGTATTAGTAAAAATATCATTTCAGGGGTCAAAAAGAAGCCATCATTTAGCTCCATACCCCCCCCCCCCCAAAAATGAAAACATGATGGGTCATGGAAAATGGTGACACAAGCTGACCTGGAGAGCCAAATTAACCCTCTTCTGTGATTGACACCTCACTGTCAATGCACAATCTCTATAGAGAGCCTGGTATGGGTGGGGCAGCTCTCTCAGCTCTGTTGTGTTCCTATAATTAAACGCTTTGAACATAATCTATGTGATACATCGTTGGATTCAGGTTTTATTTTTGCCTACATTATGCTGCTGTCGGACAAGTTAGCAAAAACCTGCTGACAGATTCCCTTTTAAAGATGCAATCAGTGAATGAATAGATATTTAATTGTTCATCACCTGAACACTGCCATATCTACCCAGGAAAAGGATCGACAATGTGATTTTGTGATTTCTTATGGATTCTCGATCCTCTATAAAAAGGACTTCACACCACTTCGAAAAGTTCAATGTCATAAAATGAACCGACAAAAACATTAAAGGGGATTTCCAGAATCTCCTATCCATAGACAGTACAATTCCTTTTATCTGACATCTGATATCCTGAAAAGTCGTTCTAGCACAGAACTTCAATATAATGTGGAATTTCACAAGACTGATCACAGAGAACTTCTTAGGAAATTGTTTAGGAATGAAACCTATTAATGGAAATCTGTCAGTAAGATCAACCCTCCGAAGCCGTCTATGTAGACATGCGGGTCATGGAGAGTCGAATAAAATGATACTTTGATATCTGTGATCTAACATCTTATTTCAGAGAAATCCAAATATTGTTTAATATGTAAAAGAGCTGTTAGGATCTAGGAGCGGGACATAGATCTCCCCGAGAATCTGTCTTCAGAGCTTATTGTAAATGTTAACAGGTTGATACTAGTGGGAGACATGTAGGTCAGGAGAGCAGACTGTCAGTCTGTCACACACGTAGATTGCGCTGACCTTGCTGGATGCTGCTGTGTGTTGTGTTTGCATTTCTTCAAGAGCTGCATGAGGTACGGATGTGAAGGTCTTGTGCTCAGGTGCTGGTTGAGGGGTTGATGTGAGGCTTGGGTGTGACTTACCTGAAATTCTCTCCCCTGGGTTTAAATAGCTTTCCCCTGTCTCTGTCAGACGCCACTGATAGAGTTAGTTTACTCTTGGTCAATGTGCTGTGCAGATGCTTGCTGCTGGGCTGAAGTCTTTGCTTTGGGAGTAGCTGTGATTCCGGATCTGTGGGTGGAGGTAGGGGCCCTCAGCCTGGGGCTAATCAGGAGCTCAAGAAAATAGGGTGGAGACTCGGACCTCCTCACCTTCAGAGATACCTCTGAGAGCAGGGCGAGCCAGGGACCCCCAGTGTAAGGGTCAGTTTAGCTACCCCTAAATCCCTTCTACCATCACACCATGCAGTTACCTGAGTCCCTCACCTCCTAAGCATGACACAGTCATTCATGATACACTGATAATGCCCTCTTTTATTTAAAAATGTGATGTCTGTTTGAGGCCACAGGCTCCAAAATGGCTACCTCGGAACGATTTGGCACAAGCCCCTCCAATTGGCAGAATCCCAAAAAACCCTGACACCTTTAACCCCTATACAGGGATCTAGACTTACAGTCCAGGAGATTGCTACCCATGGAAGCCCTGCCATCCGGAGGTATGAATAAGCAACAGGAATAGTCACCAAGCAGGGTCTAAGATGGGAGGTCATGAAAGAACAAAATCAGGATCCATAGCAGTAGTCAGACAGTGGGGTCAAAACCAAGAGGGCATCAAGGTACAAAATCATCTGGCAGGAGAAGGGTCTAATAACAAGCCGTGGTAAAACACTATTCAGAGCAGAAGAACTAACAGACCAAACCAGGAAAGCAAAAGCTATATCTGGCAGCTCTCAGCATTAAGCTGGATTCTTTAGTAGGGTGTGGTGCCTTTTTATAAGCTGAAGCCAGAAACGGATCAGTGATTACTTCAGCTGGATAGCACACACACACATTCTGTCAGATTGGAGATTACTGCAGCTCATAATAAGAAATGTGGATTTCTGTGGAATTAAACATCAGATCGCAGATGGCAAGGTATCATTTTATTAAACTTTCTATGATGTCCATGTCTATATAGACGACTTAGGAGGGTGGGTCCTACTGACAGATTCCCTTTTAATGCTATTGATGCTATATTAAAGGCATGTAACAATTCGGTTTTGTAAGCAATGCTAAAGCAATATGTTTAGTTACATTAGTGATAGTGTCCCTTTAAATAGAATACATTCTCTTTGGGGTGTGACAAATATCCCTTTTGTATTATCTTCATCAAAATGCAAAAAACATAGATACTGAGCCTAGGAAACTTCTCCACTCCACCATTATATTCTGGTTATAAATCACTGATATTGTGGGGAGATTTAGTCATTGTTCATCCGTACGTTTGGGTCGAATGGTGATGACGTTAGCAATTAGGCTTGTTTAGATGAGGGTATTATAGGCCTATGCGCTATCCATGTGCGAAAACGACTGCTGACAGCACGCGGACCAGTGCAAGTGAATGTTATTACATGCTGAACACATTATACAGTACGTGAGATATAGTAGTTATGTATGTATTCTACCGCAGCTTATCTTATTAGAACACTGTAAAATACAAATATTTACAGTTGAATCAATAGACACTGATATAGTAATCAAAGGGGTTAATAAAATTAGAAAAAAATATCCCAACTTTTATTTTTTTCTCCCAGAAACAGCGCCACTCTCATGCACAATCTGTATCTGGTATTGCAGTTCAGCCCTATTCAAGTAAATGGTAAATAGTCACTATTTTAATGTGTTTCTTTTATTTTATCGGACAACATTTGGACCCATAGTGTTACTTGTCTGTAAAAATTACGGATCAGAAAAAAAACCTCAGCGCTTGTCTTATAATGATCCGATGTTGAGGATGAGGATATGACATATTAAGGGGATCTGTGTGCCGTCCAATAAAAAATTTGGGCAGCATTGAGACATTCAGACAGATATGTTAATGTATCCTAAAGCTTAAAAGGAACCAACCAGCAGGATTTAGGTTTATGAAGCCAGAACCTTACAGGCTCTGGGATACTGAATGTAATCATACCTTTGCTTCAATGATTCATTGTTTGATTGCAGAGAAAAGTGTTATAAAACTCCTGGAAAACAGGGCAGCAGATGATTAATGTGTGCAACACTGCATCACTATTTGGGGTTGTTTTTTTCCTCCTCTTTGGGCATGTCCTTCAGCTGTAAGCCAAACCCTCCCCCGTCCCTCTCATCTGTACTTTCTGTTTCAGTACTTTCAGATGAGATTGGGGGGAAGGTTTGGCTTACAGCTGAAAGGCATGCCCACAGAGGAGGAAAAAAACAAACCCTAATAGTGACGCAGTGCTGGACACATCAATCATCTCCTGCCCTGTTTTCCAGGAGTTTTATGTTAATGTA
Organism: Allobates femoralis; assembly: GCA_033576535.1. Taxonomy (NCBI): domain Eukaryota; kingdom Metazoa; phylum Chordata; class Amphibia; order Anura; family Aromobatidae; genus Allobates; species Allobates femoralis. The sequence continues at coordinate 44,212,675 of JARQOC010000002.1, read as the reverse complement.
TTCTAAAGCTTAAAGGGAACCAACCAGCAGGATTTAGGGTTATGAAGTGAAGCAAGAACCTTACAGGCTCTGGGATACTGAGTGCAATCATACCTTTACTTCAATGATTCATTGTTTGATTGCATAGAAAAATGTCATAAAACTCCTGGAAAACAGGTCAGCAGATGATTAATGTGTGCAACACTGCGTCACTATTTGGGGTTGTTTTTTTTCCTCCTCTGGGCATGTCCTTCAGCTGTAATCCAAACCCTCCCCCGTCCCTCTCATCTGTACTTTCTGTTTCAGTACTTTCAGATGAGATTGGGGGAGAAGGTTTGGCTTACAGCTGAAAGGCATGCCCACAGAGGAGGAAAAAAACAACCCCTAATAGTGACGCAGTGCTGCATACATCCATCATCTGCTGCCCTGTTTTCCAGGAGTTTTATAACACTTTTCTCTGCAATCAAACATGAAATCATTGAAGTAAAGGTATGATTGCACTCAGTATCCCAGAGACTGTAAGGTAGTGGCTTCACTTTATAGCCCTAAATCCTGCAGTTTGATTACCTTTAAAGAGGTTGTAAAAATAGTTTGATTTTTTTCCCTACAAACAGAGAAACGTGGCCAAGACTTACATGGTGTGTTGTAAAGTGCGCCAAGTATATTAAACGTGTGGGAAAAGCAGGAAATCCAGAAATCCCAAAAGTTAAAAATTCATGACTTTTATTCCAAATCCTTAAAACATGATGAGACAAACAGAAAAAGGGTAAAAAAAATACATAAGATCACAAACATAAAATGATGCTTTCTTGAACGGACCGGATCTTAGTCATATCGATATAACTAAGAATTGGTTTGGTTCGAAACGCGTCATTTTATCAATGTGATTTTATGGATTTTTTTACCCGTTTTTCTGTTTTGTCTCAATATGCTTTTGATGATTTTGGTATAAAAGTCATGAATTTTTAACTTTTGGGGATGGCTGGATCTCCTGTCTTTTTCCGCTCTCCATCTATTACCAGCTGGACATTCTTTGTCTGTGCATCCCTCTACCCATGGACGGGACTAGACATGTTTTTAAACACTGAGAAAATTATTATTATTCCAAGATCATTTCAATAAAATTGACTTTATTCATGGGAAAACCCCTTTAAATGTGTTGAGATTTGGAATGTAATTGCTTCAAATGTTTGAAATGTTCTACAGTTCCTCACACATTACGATACTAACAATTTATGGGAGGCTCTGAATACCAACTACAACAGTTCATTATGTTGATTCCAGAAAATTTAGATAAACTATATGCTAAGTGGCTCTGTTTAAAGCATTCTGTATAGATGTAAAATGCTAGGTAGGATACTATTTCTATGACTTGATTCAGTATTTCATGTTAAAGCGCATAAACCTGTATGTTTGTTTCTCCACCATATAATATTTTCCTGCTTCATCAATGATAAACCTGTAGTCTCTTCCACCCATATAGAAGCTTGTGAGTCCTGCTTCCTACCCAATGATAAAAGCTGAGTCTTCTCTCACCCAATAGATAAAGCTTGAGTCTGCTCTCCATCATGATAAGCCTGTGAGTCCTTCTTCCTCCACCCATTATAATAAGCTTGTGAGTCCTGCTTCCTCCATCATGATAACCTATCCTTCTCCACCCAATATAGATAAAGCTTGTCTGTTCTCATCAATGATAAACCTGTAGTCTTCTTCTCCACCCATAATAATAAGCTCTAGTCCTCTCCTCATAATAAAGCTTTTGAGTCTTGCTTCCTCCACCCATATAAAAACTTTGATCTGCTTCCTCCACCCTTAAAAACTTTGTGAGTCCTGCTTCCTCCACCACTTTAAAAACTTGTGAGTCCTGCTTCCTCCACCACACTTTATAGATAAAGCTTGTGAGTTCTGCTTCCTCCACCCACTAATAGATAAGCTTGTGAGTTCTGCTTCCTATCCACCCACTCATAAAATCTTGTGAGTCCTGCTTCCTCCACCTCACTCATAAAAGCTTGTGAGTCCTGCTTCCTCCACCCATTCATAAAAGCTTGTGAATCCTGCTTCCTCCACCCATCATAAAAGCTTGTGAATCCTGCTTCCTCCACCCATTCATAAAAGCTTGAGCTAGAGTCCTGCTTCCTCCACCCATTCGTAAAAGCTTGTGAGTCCTGCTTCCTCCACCCAATATAAAAGCTTATGAGTCCTGCTTCCTCCACCCAATCATAAAAACGTGTGAGTCCTGCTTCCTCCACCCATTAATAGATAAAGCTTGTGAGTCCTGCTTCCTCCACCCATTAATAGATAAAGCTTGTGAGTCCTGCTTCCTCCACCCATTAATAGATAAAGCTTGTGAGTCCTGCTTCCTCCACCCATTAATAAAGCTTGTGAGTCCTGCTTCCTCCACCCATTAAAAAGCTTGTGAGTCTGCTCTCCACCCATTAATAGATAAGCTTGTGAGTCCTGCTTCCTCCACCCATTAATGATAAAGCTTGTGAGTCCTGCTTCCTCCACCCATTAATAGATAAAGCTTGTGAGTCCTGCTTCCTCCACCCATTAATAGATAAAGCTTGTGAGTGTTGCTTCCTCCACCCACTCATAAAAGCTTATGAATGCAGCTTCCTCCAGCCACTTCTAGAGAAAACCTATGAGTCCTGCATTGCAGTCCACCTACAGTGGTTGACAACTCTCCTCATATAAAAAAAGGTCATTCACTGTGTGTGGACAGAAGAAGCAGGACTTGTGTTTTTTCTATGATTAGAAAGCAGAAGCAGGTTGGGGAATTTGGACTCACAGGCTTTATCTATTAATAGGTGGGGGAATTTGGATTCACCTGGATTTATCTATTAATAGTGGGGGATTTGGACTCACAGGCTTTATCTATTAATAGGTTGGGGAATTTGGACTCACAGGCTTTATCTATTAATAGGTGGATGAATTTGGACTCAAAGGCTTTATCTATTAATAGGTGGGGGAATTTGGACTCACAGGCTTTATCTATTAATAGGTGGATGAATTTGGACTCACAGGCTTTATCTATTAATAGTGGATGAATTTGGACTCAAAGGCTTTATCTATTAATAGGTGGGGGAATTTGGACTCACAGGCTTTATCTATTAATAGGTGGATGAATTTGGACTCAAAGGCTTTATCTATTAATAGGTGGGGGAATTTGGACTCACAGGCTTTATCTATTAATAGGTGGGGGAGTTTGTACTCCCAGGCTTTATCTATTAATAGGTGGGGGAATTTGGGCTCACAGGCTTTATCTATTAATAGATAGGGGAATTTGGACTCACAGGCTTTCGCAACCTTTTACATTTTTGTATAACATTCTAGAACACTATATATCCATGAGCTCAACATCTCCTCTTTTGTCTTATGTTGCCCTCAGATAAGACACCTGATAGAGTCACTTGAAGAGTGACATAATCACTTGGATGAAATTCCCCCTTTAAGTGATACTGCCTGTTTATTTAGGTATTAAAAAAGTAAAATATTCTATTTTTACAGAATAAAATTTTTTCCTTCCTTGTATATCTCTGAATAATTTTACATTGATAAATATAAATTTGTAGAAAAATATAAAGAAGCTCTTATGTCACACGTCTCCATTGTTAAAAATGATAAGTCTACTCTTTCCTTCTTTATAAAGTTTATGATACACTTCCCTTCACAGAAGAGTAATGTCATGTTGGGTAAAGACTGGCTCACCAGTGGTTGTGGAGCAGTATGGGCCCACAGCTATGGCGTACACCAGCTTACCCCCAGATTTCATACTAAAACCCATTAAAAAAATGGCATTGTAAGTCGACTGGGAGGAATGTCTAATCCACTGTTCAACCAGATTTCATGAATGATTTGTTCTCTGCGTTCTAAGCGTTCTGCGAGGTCTGCAGCGTCTTCTGTGCAGTGGATGGGATGAGATGTTTTGCATAACTCGCGGAACTCTTGAGAAAAGTGAGACTTTGTTGAAGCTTCATCCTCTCCTTCCTCCTCCTCACTGCTGCCTCCATCCGTCTCTTCATAGTCAGTTCTTTGCACTATGTGTCCATTCACTTTATGGAATTTTTGCCAGTCCTTCTTACAAGATATGTGGATCACTAATGCAAAAAGTGTGATCATCAAGCCGATGCAAAGGCTACATACAAAGAATAAGGCTGCTCTTTCCAGATGACCTTGAGACACAAGGAGAGAAGGATTTGTAATATGTTTTATGATATGGCACATGTTGGGACAACACGTTGCATAATAAATACATATAGTCACAGTAAGAGCTCACTGTAATGTCTAGCCTACTGACACATACTTGGCAAGGCATTTGATATGGCTGCTACAACCAACTACTTCACCTTGGTATTTAATGCAAGGTTCGACTACTAACTGAAATGTTGCCCAAGGGGAAGGAATGCCGAGCTTCGACTTTGGCTATTGCAGACAGTTATGGTAGAATACAATTTTGCAATATGTTGGCCAAGTTATGGTTGCTTAAGCCAACTGGCTGAATGATTTCAAAGAATTCCGTGAGTTTGCAAATCTTGACTAAGTGTAGGGAATGTTACAATCTCAACCAATGAAATAGTGTGTAATGCCACCGCTGCCGCCGGCATCCTGGCAGGGACGCTGGCAAACTCAACATTCATATGGTTCAGTGGTGGCATTGTCATGCCTCTATCCTGTCGGCTCCCAAGGACTGCACATGTTGCACAGGTCTTCCGGTAGCGTGCCTACAGGGCACGTGCAAGTGTTCCTTGTCTAACATAGCCCTAACATAGAAGTGTCTCTCAGCCATGTCGGTGTATCCACTGCACTCGCCTGAGCCAGCTATGCTTCCATTCCCGCTGGATCTGCCATTCCTGACACTCCTTCCATACCTGCAATACCAGTTACACCTGTACCCTCAGCATCTGCCAACACCAGCTGCCAAGCCTGAAACTGTCATTACCTGAGACTGTTCCTGTCTGCATCAGTGTCCTTGCCTGTTTCCCAACGCATAGGGCCTGCTGTCGCAATATCGTGTCTCCCTGGAGTGGCACCTGGCGGCTACCTTCCAGCACAAGCCTAACCTCACTGTCAGCGGTTCAAGGGAAGATGAGGTAGTCGCTTAGTTACACCCCTACAGGTTGTGGCGGTAATGCAGCCCAGTGGTTCACTCCCGCTCTCACCTGTGAGTATTACATAGTAATCAAATGCTGTATATCATTTACATGTCTGTGCTTCAGCCAATCATTGGCCTCAAAGGTGACATTTGCATATATAAGATGTGTCCAGTGATTGTTTCCAAAGTCCCCACCAAAAGAACTTTGGATCTTTTTAGAGTAATGTTGCACTGAATCTTCTGGTTGCAAACAATTTCTTTTGACTTGTAAGTGGAATAGCTCATGGCGCAACAGTCGAGGCAAAGAAACAATCGCCAAATCTCTGTCTAGCACTAGCCATACTTACTTTCATCTAATGTGTATGAGGGTCTTAAAACGCAGACCTAAAGCAGTTGTTCACTACTCGAGCAACTCTATATAGAGCCCGTAGAAGCGGATATCCCCGCGAAACGGTAGCCGTCGCCCTCAGCTTCCCCCTCCCCACGAACACAGCTCCAGTGTTATGCCTGCACGTTAAATAAACACCGGAATTACTCAAGAAGCACGAGTGCCGCTTATCTCTTTGTTTTACTATGTGCTCTTTTGCTGAATAGCAGAGCAACGTGCTTCCACCCTCATCGCTTGGTTCCAGGAGGAAAATCAGGTCAGTGCCAGGTTATCTCTTGTACTCTGAACTCTATATTTTCTCTAGTAAAATAACAACACCAACAGTATACTTACCTCTGGTGCGGGCGCCGTTCCAGTGGTGTCAGCACTGGCTTCCCAGGGGATTGCTTGACATTTTATGTCACGTGATCTCTTTGGCGAATCAATGCTGGCTTCACTCTCTCCTCCTTCAGTGAAGTAATACATCCAGTAGAAATGAGAGAGCAGCCGCAGCTATCACATCCTCCAGATATCAATTAAATATCAAGGAGTTGAAAGTAAAGTCAGCACTGAATGGCCTTAGGGATCACATGGCATACCAATGCCACGCAATCCCAGGGAGAGCCAGTGCCGACACTGCTGGAACAGAACCAGCACCAGTGGTGACTATAAGTGTTCTTATTTTTCAGGGGGGCAAACGTAGTGATTGAGAAGATGTTGTCTAATTAGTGGACAACCCCTTTAAACGAGAGGTGAAAGAGTTACAAGAGCCTCATACAGATCCTGGATCTATATTGACTATATTGATATCGGGACTTTACCCAGCTTCTGTAACTCGTTTTTGCCAGAATACTTCTTCTTTGTAGCTTATAGAGGAGTCATGAGAGGATATCATGTGCTATAATTGGCCAAATGAAAAGTCCTGTTTTGTGAAACAACCTCACCTCTTACGTAGGAATACGCTACAAGCAGGTCACTGAAGAAGAGTCCGTCTCTGCTGGGGAGCCGAGATTCGGAGAGGTCGGGCTTGCTATCTGTATTAAAGATAATGTTAGAAAATCATTTGATGATAAAAACGTGAGCATCCTCCAGAGCCAAAATAGATGACTAGAGTGTTTTATACCCAAATTATACATAATCCGTGAAATGAGGCGTGTCAGTGTGAAGACAATGGAATGAGAAGCACATTCTGATCATACTTCAGTACAAGTAGTATGTAAATAGGGGAGAAGCAGGTAACGCCAGCTAAGCATGCGATATGCACACACCACATCCAGCCAGTATAGGGTTAGGACACTGCATGGCTCATATTATATACAGTCATATATAGTGTTAGGCCTCATTCACACTAGTAATTCATGTCTGTATATGTTTTGCATCAGGATAGTAAAGGTGCAGTTCATGTTAGTTAATGCAGGTAATCATATAATTATTTCTGTATTTAAATTACACAGCATTATTTTTGCTAGAGAAGTGTAAGCAACCTAAAGTCAAGCTATATAATGATTTGCTGTAATCTGCAGGGAAACTTGGAATTAAGCATTTAAAGGGATCTGTCAGGCCACGATGACTGTTCAGACCAAGCACAGGCACTCTGTGATCCATACACTTCAGTGCACCTTCCCACTCACTTATTTTCCATCTTCCTCTGTCCTTCTTTGGCTCCTGTAAAGCTAGAGCAGTCAATTAAAGGGACTCTATCAGGTCATTTTTCAGTATGATACTAATAATACCCTTGAATATTACTTGATCATCCCTTTCAGAATATGTAAAAATCATTACTGTACCCTTTGTAATTGTCTTGCTATAAGCACTTTCTCACCCAGCAGGCAGCTGTCTGCACTATTGAGAAAAGAAAAACCAGCGCCAGCGAAGCGGATCATCCTTTTAATTCAGATTAAAAGTACAGAGATACATCCCCATCAGGGGGAGACGCTAGACGCGTTTCGGCTTAATGACTAAGGGGACCCGCTCCCCGAAACGCGTCTAGCGTCTCCCCCTGATGGGGATGTATCTCTGTACTTTTAATCTGAATTAAAAGGATTATCCGCTTCGCTAGTGCTGGTTTTTCTTTTCTCAATATAACTTTGAATGGTTGAGCTACCAATACCAGCAGCCCGGGAGCCCAGTGAGTATCAGGTGGTAGAGTGATTCCTCTTCCTCTTTCCTTGAATTAACAGCTGTCTGCACTAGCCCGGTCAAATTACTTTCACTGCTGAATAGTTGGCAGTATGTAAATGTTCATTTATTATTCACTCCTTCCCAGGCTGGCATTTCCTCCCCCCTGTGCTCTGTTACACTTCTAGATACATTTTCATTCTGCTGTCCTGCACGGTGCTTCTGATGGGGAAGGAGAGGGAGGGAGAGATGGCAGGCACATATCTGATAGGTCAACTAGGTAAGGAAATCTCCTCTATGTGTTGCTCTGAGCAGAAGCTGTGCTGTCTGTGAGAGATTCTATGTGTTTATTTGAACATTTGTTTTGCTGCATACAAGGAGAGCAGAGACAGAAGGATTCAGCCTCCCCCCATGTGAATGATTTCTACTAAACTTTCCTTGTGTGGAGTGCAGTGATGTCACTACATGAATATTCATCCTTTGGGGTGTGGGCAGCACTGAAATAAGTGATCACTCACTGTGATTGACAGATGGAATGAATCTCTTTATTTGCAGTTTACAGAGGATGGGCGAGTATAAATAACATAAATACATAAATAGAAAGAGCTTTCACCAGAGGAATTAGAAAATGATATCAGTTAAATATGGATAATTAACCTGACAGATTCCCTTTAAGGTAGAGAAAAGTGTAGATAAATGGAAAAAATAGTCAATGGGAAGGTGCACTGAACAGACATGCAAGGGTTGCACTGAGCTCCCGTGCTTGGTTTGAACAGTCATTTTGTGCAAACAGACTGCCTTTTAATTCACCAAAGCCCGATCACTGAAATAAAGAACCATTACAACTACACAGTGCCTGCTGAGATCCCCGAGAGAAACACTTTTGGTATAGACTAAAGGTACCGTTACACGACGCAATATCACCTGCAATATTGCCCCAAAGTCACGTGGTGTGGTCAATTGCAATTGATATCGTGAGTGCGTCGTGTTGTGGAACAGGGCGATGCAACTGCAATTTATCGCTGGAGCGACATCGCCTGATTTATGTGCAGACAATTTAATCAGGCGATATTGCATAAGTTATGCGCTAGGATCGCTCAGTGTGACACCGCAATTGCGAAGTTGCAAGCAATTTCCCCTATTTATTACATTGAAAAATATCGCTCACTGGATTGCTCATACCCAGCGAACGAAAGTTGCTTTCACCATCCTACTTGCGTTGCCTACGATATCTCCCGTGTGACAACTACAAGGCAATCTTGGAAAAGTGCCAAAAACGTGAGCGCTCCCGTGCAATTGCAGGCGATATCGAATTGATATTGCGTCGTGTAACGGTACCTTAAGGGTATTTCAAAATTGATTTTCTAAACTAGATAATAACTTTAAGGTGAAGGTACACGGTGATGTCTGCTGAGCAGCTGGGAGGAACTCGGACTGGGCATGTCGGATTTCAATATGCCTCATTACCTCACATATACTGTAAATACCGTGTAAAATTGAGAAATCTTGCATTACGCCATGCACAATATGTGGCTCTGCATGCAGCATGCAAACTACAGCAACATCTGAGCAAATTTATTTCATATACATAAAGTTTACATCCAATATGTAAAGGAAAGTGACTTGGTAAAAACTTTGCTATTTTTGCTTTGGACAAATTTTATTTTTTTTGTGTGTTTTTAATCATATGTAGATACCTGCTTTCAAGGTTAGGACAGTTAACCCTGGAAATAGTCAGTAGTTTATCTGTTGCAGCTGTCGGACATATCATCTCAGTCTAGTTCTGAGTAAATCATTGAAGTTCTCATAGGTTTTGGTAGACAGCAAGTTTCTAAATCAATAATATAACCTAATCTGATAATGAATATGCAACATTCATGTAAGTCCATTCAGAATAGGAAAACACTTTTGAGTGGAACAGCTATGGCCAAAATTGTCCAAAATTGGAAGCCCATTCTAACATCTCATTTGGTTCTTTTTCACTCTAAACTAAAGGCCGGTTGCTAACACAAGTGACAGCTGTAAGAGCGGTGGACTACTGCTGGCGTGTTCCTGCCCCTGAAGACACCAATCGCATCATTGTATTGTTGTGTAGTGTAATGTGAATAATATTCTGCACCTTAGGTGAATATTGTGTCATGTGAAGTGTAATGTATTGTAATGTGTAACTGTAGTGTTGATAACTGAGTGGCCCCAGACATTAGGAGCCAAAGGACCAGACTCTAATGGCCAGGCCCCTTAACCGTCAATGTAACGGGTTAATCTTAACTGGTGTGTGAACATAGTCAACTACCCTAGCGGACATGGGACTACAGGAAGAGAAAGTGACTGTCACTAACAGTACTATAACACTGAAGCTTACAGGACCAGTGAGATGTGAAGCAGTCCAGTGTGACCTTAGACTGTGTCTGAACATGCCTTGTAAAACTGTAACGTGCTGGTAGATATGTGCCCGCTATCTGAAGTGTGAAGTTGCTGCAGAGAATGAACCATTGAGTAAAGAGTTCTTGTTTGGAACAAACTGTTGGTTTCCTTCTGTGTATGCGTCATCATCGGGTCTTGACCAGGCGACATCAGCAGCAGTAGGCGGCATGCACGGGTTCCCAGCCCACACGGCCACACACAGGCAGTACCAGCTTTTCCATGTACTGTGGCAGGGCTTTCAAAGTCAATCTCTCGCCCACAACTACAACCCTGTGCCACTCTACCCACTAGTAATTGGGAAGACAGTCAGTCATGTAAATGGAGAATCTATCCGAGGTATGAAGAGAATGAACCACCCCCATTGTTGCCAAACCATCCCTGAGTGGTGTGGGGGTAATCCATCGGTGGTGGAGAGAACAATCTCACTGTCAGCAGTGCTCCTGATGAAAACCAGCAATGGTGTGAGGAAACCAAACCACCTATTAGTGGTGTTGAACCACCCAACAGTAATGACGAACCAGCCCTGGGTAGTGGGTGGGAGCCATAAGTACGTGGTGATCTTGGTGATGTCTGGATATCTGTAGGCGGTGTGGGCAGAACAAATTGTCAATGGTGAATTTGGGGTTGTCCAGAAAACCATTAATGGCGTTCGGAAATCCACATACATGGATCTCTTGGTGGAGTCCTGATAATTATAATAAAATAGGACCCTTCATTTTGATGTAAATTTCCAAATTAAACAATGGAAAACTATCAATCTTTTTTTCTTTCTTACCTTCTTTATATACATATCTGGTTTTTATTTATTAAATCTAAGAAAGGCCCCAAGTGTTATGGAAAAACATATAAAAAATTATTTTGCCCAACAAGTAAAGTAAGGACCACTACTGAGGGCATGAAGGTCCTGGCACCTAACTAGAAGATGTCTGGTTGTTTAGGAATAAAATTCTTTGATTGCTAAAAGGGGGGTTAAAGCGAATAGATCAAACTATTTACATGGTTTCTCATCATTTTATATAAATGAAAAAAAAAAAACAGATTTCCTCTGAAACGGCGGATACCTGAGGCCTTACATGAAGTCATATTATAGCGATTATATCAATACTGTGTCTGCAAAAAATATGCAAAAAGCAATGAGAAAATCTGAGCATGATTCTTGACCATAGATTTCATCAGGGAAAATGAGGAAAATTGTCTCTTCCAACGCCCAGAGGCCCTTCCAAACCACATGATTGTGAGGTACCCATGTCATTGTAAAGGCACCCAGGAAGGGGCATACTGAAGGCCATTGTCAGCCATGTTTGCACAGCTATGAAGCTCAGCTTTTGACTGGGCTTCATAGGAGATAGGTCATTTTACCTTACTATGCAATATTACAGCATTACACTTTATTCTACAAGCGATCGAGAGTTTACAAGTTCAAGTCTTTTTGACCCCAGAGTGAAAATGTTAAAAATTAGCTTATAAAATATAATATTTATTCCATATAGAATATCTAATTTTTTGTGACTTTGCCTCCCTAACAAAATAGAATAAAAAAAGATCACAAAGTTGTATGGACACCAAAATGGTGATGATAAAAACTACAGCTATTACTGAAAAAAACAAGCACTAAGTTAATGCTATCGAAAGAAAAAGAAAAATAGGTCTTGGAAGGTGAAGAGAAAAAATGGAAAACAAAGAGGGGCCCACTGGGATTTTGGTCACCCCAAGGTCAAATAAGCTAATGATTGTGTTCCATCAGAACACGTTGATTGCAGTCTATATTCTCAGTTTTCTAATCATGAATATGCAAATAAAGTCTGTGGAGCCTCGTTTAGGAGTCTCAACACAGGACTAGCCAGATATCCCTCCAGGAAAGGACCTAGCCATGGGGTGGCTCTTTGAGGAGACCACCATAACCACCATATTTAGTGCTGCGTTGAAACTCCTAACCGAGGCTCCACAGACTTTATTTGCATATTCGTAATTCCCAGGGGGCAATGCGGCTAGGAATTCACTGTGTTGAGCACTTTAGCCGGCTGCCCGCAGTGTTTTCTTGGACAGGTCTCCCTGAGATCAGCGATTGCTTCGAGCTTTCCAATCAATTTGGACCTTGAATTTTATTATATTTAATGTTAAAGGATTACTATTTTACTCTGTGGAGCTGGATCCTCTCTCATATCACCCAATGCAAGCATAAACTTGAAGTCGGATCCACCATGGATGACCAAAGCTGCATCTGCTGACCATATTGTGAGCGCCTTTGACTGAAATCTGTCACTTGCTTTCAGCAATGATTGAATCATTTATAGTGATTTTTCTAAATTCGACAATTATTATCTACTAGATGGGGGCACAATGCTATCGGATTGGGAGGGCGGTGAGGTCACGATGGGGACAGGCTCGTTCAGCAGTGGCGATCCTTTATTTGGAGGGTGATGGTGAGTTGAGGATGGCTGATGACTGATGACGCAGCCATGTTTGTTAACCCTGTCATGTGCAGTAGCGCATCGGGCTTACAAACATGGTGGGCGCATGTGCATTTAGAAGGGGTCTGAAATTGCGATGTTGCCAATTTCTGACACAACCTTATTATGGGAGGGGGCAGCACAATAATACCGGCAGCGGATGAGGAGGACCCGCCCCTGGATGACAGCATGCTGTGTACTGCGCAGTGTGCCCCATCCACTGCACAGTCACACAGGCTATCTTGACACAACCATCACATGGGTATGCCAATATGGTGGCCACAAGGCTTTTTTTGTTTGAGCTGGCCAATCAGGTGGCATTTTTACGTGGAAATCCAGACCCAAGGCAATTATGTAAGGCCCCTTTCACATCAGCGTTTTTTGAAATCGCGGCAAATGCGGTGAAAAAAACGCATCTGCCCGATTACCGCATACCGGCTGCACTTGCGGCACGGTTGCGGCACAGTTGCGGCAAGCCCCATACAATGTATAGGCGGGCTTGCGGCAGGTGCGGCAAGTGCGGTTTTGCGGCTGACCGCGTTTTTTTTCGCGGCCGCACCTGCCGCAAGTGCCAAAACCGCACTTGCCGCACCTGCCGCAAGCCCGCCTATACATTGTATGGGGCTTGCTGCAACTGTGCCGCAACCGTGCCGCATGTGCAGCCGGTATGCGGTAATCACAGCAGATGCGTTTTTTTCACCGCATCTGCCGCAATTTAAAAAAACGCTGATGTGAAAGGGGCCTAAGTAGATTTACTGGAGAGGTGACAAGTGTTTGATTGTTTGGGCTCCTATCACGGAAACAAAAAAAGGAGTTCATAAACAGCTGAGCTTGCACACTGCTCTATTCAACATCTATGGAATATTCTATGGAAATGAAGGCGATGACTGAGCACAGTGCTCATTCGGCTCAAATTTTTACATGTGGGGGTGGTGACTGCCTCCATTTTGGTCATGCAAAAATCTATTAAAGCTAAATTAATTAGAGCAGAATAGTTATGGTTCGCACCTATCCCGAGATCATTTTGGACAATTTTAGACAATGTTGGTCTAAGCTCTCTACAGAGGTGTCTGTCTGTATTTGAGACCCATCAGCATGAAGTCTCCTTTCCATGGATACATAGGGTATACCCAATATACTGCACTTGGTACTGTAGCTCAGACCCACTTAGGGTGCCTTCACACTGCGGCAGCGTCCGGTCCGGGGCTGTCAGGGGTGACAGCCTGGACCGGAGTTTTGCTGCATAGAATACTATCAGGCTGCACGGAGCTGGATCCGCTGGGTGGCAATTATCTGCCATCCGGCTGCTAGCTCGCGGATGAATCCTGCAGAAGTGGGGATTTGTCTGCCGACTCCAAAAACGTTGCATGCAACGTTTTTGGAGTCGGCAGACAATTCCCCACTTCTGCAGGATACATCCGGCGAGCTAGCAGCCGGATGGCAGATAATTGCCACCCGGCGCGATCCAGTCTCCGTGCAGCCGTTTGGAGTAGTATTCAATTCCATCGCGATGCAATAAACCTACCGTGCACCGTAGCTGCAGTCACCCCTGACAGCCCCGGACGGACGCTGCCGCAGTGTGAACCCAGCCTTAGCTTCTTTTTCTGTTCTGAAGTACCAGACTTAGACACAGGACCTTTTAAAAAGTCTTGGAAAACTCCTTTAATGGTGTCCAAACACAAAAAAATGTCTAATGTAGGGATGACCAATCATTCTTATAAACAGCATACTTGGGAAGAGATTAGATGAACTTGACCCTTACAGAATCCAGAATTTGAATAAATCAGAGAAAAAAAAAACAGACGCTTATATGGAAATATTAATATGTTCTCCAATCTATGGTCAAGAGCAGAAAATATAAGAGAAGCAGAGATAATGTGAGATAGTTACCATATTTACCATCGTTCAGCTTCGTAGGGGGCATTACATAAGATACCTTGGGGTCAACTTCTTTCAGTATGATTTTTGGAACTATAAATGAAAAAGAAACATGGTCTATTGTCTACTACAAGTTCTCACCATTTGCAGGAGATGCAGCATTTTTCCATTGTATTTCATAAGTAATATAGAGCGATATTAACTCCTGGTCAGACTGGCCCATCGAGTGCTAGAAATCCTCCAAAGGGTCCAGATGATCCACCAACAGTAGAACTTTATATTTAGAGATTATCACACAAATATCGTATTAATCCATATTCCTGATGTATACAGTATAAGTAAAGGGACATAAATCTGTCCTTACCACAAGAATAATTTACAGTAAGATATTTCACGACTCCAGGCAGACAAGGACTTCCAAAATGTTTATCGTGGACGACCATTCTGCATCTCTGTTTGCCATAACATCTCTGTGTTAGAACATCTAGGCAGAGTATGATATACAGTCTGGAAAAGAGAGGACGAGTTCGTTAGTTGGTGTTCGCAAGAAACATCTAAATGAAGATACAAGACCTTGAATAGTTTTCTTACTTCAAGGAGCATATCACTAAAGGCCGGTTTACATGTAGCCGAAAATAGAAGTGATAGAAATTCAGCGCTCAGGCAAGGAACATGGCTCTGTTACAGCATAGATTACCTTTAGGCTTTATTAAATCGGTGTGAGAATCAGTATCCACAACGCGTTTTCGAGCAACAGCGTCTTATCAAGTGATAGTCGGAAGCACCAGCAGCCTCGTCGCAGCTCTTCAACTGTTGTGCGGTCGGCACACAGGACCAGTGAGCAGGGGAACATATCACCCACCCTCTCATTAGGTTTACATGTAGCGACATCGCTAACAATGTCGCTGCAACTTGTGATGTTGCAGCGACCTCGTAGTGACGTTGCTACGTGTGACATCCTGCAACGATTAACGATCACCTCACTGATAGCTGATCGTTGCGGAATGGCCAGGGCCGTTTTTCAGTCGCTGGTCTCCCGCTGTCACGCATGCATCGGCATGTGTAGCAGGGGCAGCGACCAGCTAACCCGATGTGTTCCCTGGTAACCAGGGTACACATCAGGTTACTAAGTGGGAGAACGCTGGTAACCAGGATAAACATGGGTTAACTAAGCACAGCGCTCTGCTCAGTAACCCGATGTTTATCCTGGTTACCAGCGTGCTGTGCTTGGTAACCAGGATAAACATCGGGTTACTAAGCAGAGTGTTCCGCTTAGTAACCCGATGTTTATCCTGGTTACCAGTGTTCTCCCACTTGCCCCAGCGTAGCGGGACCCCGATATAGTGGAAAATAATATTTTATATTCTTTTCCATGATGTCGAGGTTGTTACACGGGTGGCTGATTGCTGGGAGTCTGCCTGTGTGATAGCTCACCAGCGATCAGATAACGATGTCCCAGCGATCCCGATCATTGGTCGGATCGCTGGGACATCGCAAAGTGTAAACTGGCCTTTAGATTTGCCAAAATCGCAACTTTGGGACCCTCATCAGTTAAGAAAATTGAATTGTGACCACTGCTGATCAATTCATGGAGTCCAGGTCAGCACTTCTCATAGTTCTCCATTGTAGTTTATGGGGACTGCCGCTCTGTGTATCAGCAAATGGAGTAAAGTAAAGATATTTTTGTTTCTCTGGTTCGTTGTCCAGGCTGGGCCATGGCAGTCTTCCCTCTCGGGGCTGGTAACCACAGCCTGGCACTTAGTAAGCCCACTGATGTCATGACATTTTGGGTGACGCATGCTATGACATCACAAAACCTAACAAGTGCCAGAGTGCCCAAGATGCTGAATCAAGTATGGCGGCCTCAGAGGTGAAGAATGTCCTTGTCGACTGCCATAGATCAACAGAGTAGATGCCTAACAGTGTGAACCTTTTTACTCACCTCCTTTAAGTGTTTAACCCCTGTGCCTTTATTTGCGAACAACTACTTATTAGGTAGTTATTCTGGATAGGACAAAGTAAGAAAAATATGTCTTCTCATCCCAAAAGTGTATTGGATTTGTGCGATGGAGATGGGGATGGAGACCATGGATGAAAGAAACAAAAAAGTGTGAATATCTGCTAATCAGGGGTCATGCATCATTTCTCCCCACCAATTACTTCACGTTTTAAAAGATATTATCCAGAAAAACATGACCGCCATTCCTCCAAAAACAGTGCCACACCTGTCTGCAGGTTGTGTGTGTTATTGCAGTTCAGCCCATTTGCTTTGCTAAAGCAGAGCTACAATACCAGACAACCCATGGACTGGTGTAGATGGTATTCTGGAAACGGGCAGCCTTGTTTTCCTATTCCTGTACAGCCCATTTAAGTTTATACTCCGATATGCCTGATTAATTTTAGCTACATCTTCCTCAATCATTTCCACATATATATATACACGAACCATATGGTGTCCCTCGGTCCATGTCGGTCGTACAAGGGTTCTTTTCATCAGTAAATCTGCCGTAGACGGCGGAGTAAATGTTGAGTAACTTGGGCTCTCGGCAGTGAAGCTTCAGCTCACGATTTTCACAAACAGAAGTCGATTTATATTCAGCTAAAAACAGAAACGTGAAATAAATAAATATTCTGTATCCACCATATGTCCTGGCGGACGGAAGTCTTACAATGGTCCTCTCCGAAGAGACAAGACGTCTGCACAAACTTTATTGGGGACTGGATCTCTGATGATGAAACCGGTAGACCCTTAAAAACCTGAAAACCATAAACCTTTTCCCATCCAATAGACACCAATCCTCCAGACATTACATATATCTATAGAAACTTAAAAGTTCCAAAAGGGGAACACAGGGGAAGAAGGTTCGTGCGGCTCACCGATAAACCTCAGGAACCTCAGGCAACCGTCAAACTGACTTCCACTAGGTAATCCACAAATACGAAACAAGAGAAAAGGCTGGGCCTCTTCATCCAATGAAAGAATAGGAATGTTTATTTATCCAAAATCATGTTACATTAAAACATGTAAGGGTGACCCCAGTGGGGCCCCTAGTCAGAACAAAAACAGTTCCTTACTCATAGGCATGTTCTATTGAGTGAAGTGGCACTGCCTTCTCTCTTCTTTCGCACCTAGAAATTTAGAAGACTTCTACCAGTTTGATGGACATCAAGGAAAATATTAACAAAAATAAAGACCATTACCATAGCTGCACCATCCTTCATAATAAGGCTACACTGGAAGCCATAAAAAATGATGCCCTCATTGGGAGTAAATCTACAACTACGCACCTGTGAAAATTGTTTGACAGCGATGGAGAATTTTTTACTCTTTCTTTTTGGTTAAATGAAACATCAGAGCAGAAAGAACCAGGGGCGTAACCACAACAGGGGCAGGGGTTGCAATCGGACCTGGGCCCTGGAGCTTAGGGGGCCCCATCTTTGGCCTATAGAATAAGACTACTGCTATTAAAGGTTTGCAATAATTTGGGGTCCAATTGGAGCTTTTGCATCTGGGCCCCTGGCCTCAAGCTACATCACTGGGAAGAGCATAACAAAATACGAAAAAGATGTAAAGATTCTGATGATTTCCAAGTGCAGGACTAACAAAAGAATGGAGCAGTCAATTACACTACATCCCCCCACGACGGTCATCTGCTGACAGGATACACTTTTGTCACCCCTGTACTATAAGTACTTATTTTTTCAGTTCAATTGTAAAGTGTTTACCATAATTTAACATAATATATAGTTTTTTATATATCATACATACAGACAATCTCCTTCTCCAATTGCATGCATAATTACCAAAGCTACAACTATATGACTGAACTTCTAGTAGATACATTAGGAGTACTAAAAGAGTCATTAATGGGGTTTTTTAATAATTTTTTTTTTAGTATTTTTTTGTGATGTCAGATTTTTCTCTAAATTCATCACAATGGTGCACAATGTTGGATAAAATTGATGCAAATGCACAAAAGCCTATTTTTGGGTTTATTAATATCTTTGTTATGTATAATGTCTTCCAAACTTTTTTTTTTAAAAGTTTTAAAGAAGTGTGTTCATCTTCCGTGTTCAGGAGCACACCTTCCCCAATCTGCAGGGGGAAGAGAGTGCACAAGGGGAGAGATAGAACAAGGGGAAAGAGAGCGCATAGGGGGAGGATAGCACGCGCAGAGGAAAGAGAGAGCGCATGGGGGAGAGATAGCACAAGGGGAAAGAAAGCGCAGAGGTGGAAGATAGCACGCATAGGGGGAAGAGAGCGCATAGGGGGAGAGATAGCACAAGGGGAAAGAGCGCAGAGGGGAAGATAGCATGCACAGGGGGAAGAGAGCGCATGGGGAGAGATAGCACAAGGGGAAAGAGAGCACATAGGGGGAAGATAGCACACGCAGAGGAAAGAGAGCGCATGGGGGAGAGATAGCACAAGGGGAAAGAAAGCTCAGAGGGGGAAGATAGCACGCATAGGGGGGAAGAGAGCGCATAGGGGGAGAGATAGCACAAGGGGAAAGAGCGCAAAGGGGGAAGATAGCATGCACAGGGGGAAGAGAGCGCATGGGGAGAGATAGCACAAGGGGAAAGAGAGCACATAGGGGGAAGATAGCACACGCAGAGGAAAGA
The DNA here is from genome assembly GCA_033576535.1 of Allobates femoralis. Classification (NCBI taxonomy): domain Eukaryota; kingdom Metazoa; phylum Chordata; class Amphibia; order Anura; family Aromobatidae; genus Allobates; species Allobates femoralis. The sequence continues at coordinate 44,193,747 of JARQOC010000002.1, read as the reverse complement.
GAGGCATGGGGAGAGATAGCACAAGGGGAAAGAAAGCTCAGAGGGGGAAGATAGCACGCACGGGGGGGAAGAGAGTGCATAGGTGGAGAACTAGCACAAGGGGAAAGAGAGCGTGGAGGGGAAGATAGCACGCACAGGGGGAAGAGACAGAACAAGTGGAAAGAGAGCGCACAGAGGTGAGAGACATCACAAGAGGAGAAAGCACACATGGGGCTGGCCATTAGCAGCGCCTGGCAAGCCACGGCCACTCCACGCAGCAGCAGGCTCCCCCGCACTCCTCGGTGGTGCTGCGATTAGTAGTGGGAGTTGTTGGACTAGTATATAATCATATATGTTCTAGAATCACCCAATTGGATAATTCTGGGCCCCCATCTAGTTTACAAATAATTACAAATGTTTATTTAAAATATGACTCCAGGACTCTATACACGGTCTGTTTTGCGCACCTCCAATGCATAATAATGACTTGTGATAGTAACAGACGTGAAACAGGAGTGGAGCAACATATGACTACAAAATCAGACTCCACATGATTTGTTTGTAGTCTGTAACCATGGAGACCCATAGAATGTCCGCAGGGCAGCTGTGTTCACAACATGAGTATTTTGGGGGGTGGGGGGGGCTTCAATTCAACTTTTGCAATTTTTGTCTCCAAATTCTGCCTTTTGCCCACAATATATGAGCTGGTGCAGGCAGTAGAGCCGGGTATAACATTTTCAGGAGGTTGAGAAGCGACTGTAATCTTCCACAAGCATCGGACGCAGGGAAACAAGGGGCTGGTCCATTGCCAGGGACAGTTTTTGAAAAAGAAAAATCTCTTTCTGCTGTTGTAAAATAAGCCTCTTCCACACTGGCAGAGAGCGCACACTTGTTTAATAGGATTATTCCCTCCATTCAAGCAGAAAACAAAGTCCTTTATGTACTGTAATCAGCACAGTAAGTTGGAAAACATCTCGAGTGTAGATGTGTCCGTACGGGGCAGACGCTGGGTAATAGTTCAGTGCGTGACATAGGAAAGTACACAGAGAGACAGAAATGTGGCTTCAGAGGGGAAAAGTAAGCTGTACGGAGCAATAGGGGCCCGAGTGCAGAAAAGCAACGTTATTTACTGGGGATTACTTTCTACAATCCAATATAGGAAATTATACTGTGGACACTGAATGGGAGTATTATTTAGGCATTGTAAGGCGGTATTATTTAGGGACTGCATCGTAACATTGAATGGCAATATGTACACAATCCATAAAAGAGCCATGTGGGTAATATATTTGGACACTGTGTAGGGCTATTATATAGTAGTATTATTTAGATGTGGTATGGTGATATTAGTTATACATTGTATGGCAGTATTTCAATATATGTGACTTCCGGACATTGTAAGAAACACAAAATGATACTAGTCTTGGCTTGTTCCCTGGGTGTTGCTAAATTAAAGGGGATATCCAGTTATTAAACATATTTATCCTTTAGATCACAAAGATAGATGTCCTGAGAGGCAGTGGTGTAACTTGAAGCTCATGGACCCCGATGCAAAAGCTCCAATGGGTCCTCCAAGTATTGCAAATCTTTAATAGCATTAGTCTTTTTCTATAGGCCAAATGGACTTTTGGCGCCCCTCTAGGCTCCAGGGCCTGGATGCAATTGCAACCCATGCACCTATTGTAGTTACACCCCTTCTGGGATGGGGGGAAACCACATAGTAAGCTTGATGACAGTAGGTTATTGTCATTCATTGGTTGTCATAAAGTGAAACTGTCAGCAGATCTTTGCTATGTAATGTGATGACATCATGCTGTAAGGGTTAGCACAACGATTTCAGCAATGCATCTCGTGTCATACTGTGTGCTGTTGTTTACCTGCAATGTTTGTAGTAGCTTCAGAAGATTATCATTGACAGACTAGGTCAGCTAGAGGTCAGCTAGTCCACTACGCCCCCTGCTGTGATTAGCAGCTCACTGTCTATAGACATTGTACACACAGAGTCTGTTGAGAACTCTGATGCATTGCTAAATCTAACAACTCTGATTCGGAATATCTGCAGCCAATAATCTAAGTGATATATCATTAGATTCAGCATCTCTTTACCTACATCATGCTGCTCTCATATGAGGTAGCAAAAACCTACTGACAGATTCCCAGCTATTGGCAGGGGCATAACCATCGTAAGTGCAGTGGTAGCATTTGTACCAAGGTCCTCAAATCTCATATGGACCCTTTGGCTCATATGAGAAGACCAATACTATTCAAGACTCCTGATAGTTGTCAGACCTCATAGAGATTTCCCATGGGGGCACACAAGCTACAAGTTATGCCACTGACTATAGGGAATGTAGAGGTGGCAATGGCACCCAAGAAACCGGGCTTTGCTGGTTGGTGACTGCCAGGTTTATATTGGCTTTCTGTTTGCTTTAATGGTGCGAATATTCTGAGTCAATGGACTGGAGTCTGTGTTTAGTGTAAGAATCCAGCCCAATTTATGTCATAAGCCACATAAATCATGTTGAAACCCAATGGGCCCAAACGTTTGGGTCTACAGGGTTGCGACACGTAACGTGGACAAGAATCACTGTATGCCACTGCTACATGGCAACATAGTGCTGGTGACTAGTGGCGTAGCTTGAAGTTCATGGGCCCGATGCAAACGCTCCAACAGGGCCCCCGATTATTGCAAGTCTTTAATAATATTAGTTTTTCTATAGGTCAAAGGGACTTTTGGGGCCCCCTAGACTCCAGGGCCTGGGTGCTATTGCAATCCCTGTGCTGGTGAATACTACGACCATAACAAGCAAGTCACAAAGAATCTAACTGGCTCCAAACTATTTGTAACTTGCATGTTATGGTACCTAACGGGTCACATCGGGACCTCATTCACTTGCATTATGCTGCAATGAGCAGATCTGGCACCGCATAGATGGGAACAGAGCTAGGACTAACTTGACATCAATCTTCTACTATCTCCCCTTAATCTTTCATGTCTAGAGAACAATATAATCTAATAATATAAAGCTATATAAAATGCACGTACTAGGTTTGCACTTATACGACACCAAAAGATACTTAGTAATTCCCGGACATGGGTCTATCCCGAAAACACGACTATTCACAAGGAGCTGGCAGGATCTCAGATTCTGGCATTCATCCAGGACTTTCTAAAAGGAAACATAAAATCCTTGTGAATATGTATCACCCGATAACAATGTATACAGTATATGTCCAGACAATGGTGCGGTATCACATGGCTCTATACATAGCGGACGACGGTAATCACTTCATCTCATCTCACGCTGTGTGACTATAACATGAGAATTACATCACAGGCCTAAAGGAAGGAAACTCAGTCCCCCGTAACTTTCCTGTCCTACGTCTTATCTACATACTTAGTCATGCTAAGTGTTTCTTATCTACGTACGAAAAGACAATATATGGAATAAGATCCATTTCATTAAAAGCAAAAATGGAAGAAACCTTTAAGAATCTGCCGGTTCCATTTTGAAACGTTTCCTGTTTTTAGAAAAACCTGATTAATAATAATTCAATAATGGATCCTTCATAATAAATGGGGTAAATAAAAACAGAATCTGACTTCTGACAGATCCCTTAATAGGAACAGCGAGGAATCAAATTGTAAGAATAATTCCATATTCAGTTGCAGATCTTCATCTCGGGAACCGGTTGACAATGATTTCTTTTTTATTTTTCCTATCTGATAGACATATCAGGTTTTGTGTTTTTGTGGGATGAGTTGTACTTTTGAATGACATCATTCATTCTACCACATAATGTACTGGAGAATGAGAAAAACATTCCAAGTGCTTTGAAATTGCAAAAAATAAGTGCAATTCTGCCATGTTTTTTTGAGTTTTTTATTTACCATGTTAACTATATGGTAAAAGTGACCTCATAAGTTCATTATCTGCGTCAGAATAAGCAGAAACTGAAGATATATTTTTTTCAATGATGAAAAAACCCCAGAAATTTGTAAAGAAAAAAAATAACAACAAAAATTTAGCTTTATTCACCATTTTCCAAGACCCTTAATGTTTTAATTTTTCTAGACACAGGGCTATCTGAGGACTTACTTTTTACGCCCTGAGCTGCCATTTCTACTGATACCATTTTGAATCAGATCCAATATTTTGATCGCATTTTATTGCATTTTATTGTAACAATGTGGTGACACAAAAAACATATTTCTGGTGTTTTTATTTTTTTCCCGTTACGCCATTTACCAATTGGATTAATTTACTTCATCTATAGACAGCTTGGATTCTTACGAACGCAGAGATACCAAATATGTCTATTTTATAATTTTTTTTTACTGTATGAATGCTATTTTCAGTGCAGCTCCTTTGAGGGCCCCCAAAAGAGTATGGGCCCTGGGCAACTGCCCAGTCTACCCCCTTAACGCCGGCCCTGTGTAAGGGTTACATGCTTACAGGCGTAGTTTCTCCAGGTTATCCAATGCAACAATCTGTTAAAAATGAATAGCAGAAGGATGGCATCCAACTGTTATCCGATTTTTTCACAGATCTATAGACTTGCATTGTTGAGATTGATCGAAAGATCACCATCGGACAATTCTCTGTGCTTTTGTGTGGACTGCTCATCCAAGAAACAATTCAGGCGTGAGCTACAAGGCAAACTGTACAAAATCTTTAATAAAGCCCAATTACAACAATGATTTTTAGCCCTCTGTCCACTGAACTAAACCTAATTGATTGCATTTGATGTGTCCAGGCTCTGAGCCCAGTGCCCAGCTACTCAAAAACTTGCTATTCTATGTGTGTAATCTCTTTTACCATCACAGCCTCTGAGGACAACTGTTAAAGGGGTTCTCCAAGAATCTGATTAAATGGCCCCGTCACATGATTCAAACTGCAACCCATGCTGGTCATGTGTCAGGATGGACAGCAGTGTGAAGAAACACTGCTCCTGAGACCTGTGTCTCAACTGTCAGAGAAGCAGGACCATAAACACACATTCCTCCATAAGTTGCCAGATCAGGTGTCACATCCCCACCGAAGTCTACCCAATTGACATCTGCTTCTGTCACCAGGCACCTCCGTATTCACCCTCTAGGTGATGCTGGTAATAGAGATGTTAGAGCCGGAATCTCTGGGGAGCGCAGGCTCCATCCATCTACTAAGGTTAGAGTGGCTGGGACAAGCTGTACTTCACAGTCTGACAGAGTGGAGGTGTGTGTGTGCTGTCCAGCTGAAGTCATTAACTCCTAAGCTTTCACCTATTAGAAAGCACCACACCCTACTAATAACTTCAGGTTTCTCACGGAAGCCACAAGAAATAGCTTTTGGTTCCCCTCACTAGTGTCTTGTATTGTTTTTTTTCCTGTTCTACTCCGGCCTGTTTTTGGACGCTTCTTCACGATTTTGTACCTTGCTGCCATCTTGGTTTTGACTTGGCTTCCTGACTACTCTAATGGACCCCGATTTTGTCCTTTTCCTGACCTCCTGGCTTGGTTCTTTCTGATCCCTGGACGTCTGTCCTTCCATAGGCAGAAATCTCCTGGACCCTGTTGTAAATCCAGATCCCTGTGTAGGGGTTAAAGGATGTCAGGGTTTCTCGGGGTTCTGCCTAACAGAGCTGCTTTTGCGTAGTCTGTCCTAGATAGCTCTTTTGTGCCTGTAGCCTTGGATGGATGTCACAGCAGAGCTGAGATGGAGCTGTAACATTGGAAAAATTTAATGTCACCCACACTGATCAGCTGAAAAATTCACAAGGCCTGGGGGCTGGATCTAAGTAAGGGATGGAGCATAAAAGCTCCATACATTACTGTTCCGATCTCCACTAATTCGTTGGGTCCTGCCTCTCTGACTCCTACTGATCTCATATTAATAATGAATAGGCCATCAATATGTAAATCCTGGACAATCCTTTTAATTAGACAAGACATAGATGGGTACAGTGGGAGCCCCCCCCCCCCCATCTTACTGACTTGAATAAACTAACTTATCATCTCGTGCCATACAGCTGTAGTCATTATATGGGGAACGTCACCATTGACACTCACCTGAAGTGCAGTTTGTGCAAGGCACTTGTGTTGGAGGCTGTGCATGGTTTCTGGAGATAATGAGGCGCACATTGGAGGGATATGTGACAGACGCCCATAAAACGCAGACTGGATGCTGATGGTGGAATGACGAGGACACTGGAGCGTCAGACGTTCCCCGTCACAGGCAGATACTGTGTGATTCTGAAGCAGTCTTGACAGATACCCTGGTATAAAGAAACAGAGAAAATTACCAAATCATAACGAGATACTTCCAAGTAGACCTCAACCATTTACACTATAATTAGCAGTATAATTTTTTTTTCATTCAGTAAAGGGGCTGTTCATGTTCAGTACTTAGATAATCCCTGTTTCACCCAAGTAAAATAATAACACCTATACCCACCACCTATTGAGGTGCCATTCTAGCTGTGTCGGCACTAGCTCTCCTGGGGCTGGTGTAGCATTGTCAAGTGATCCCTGTGGTAAATCAGCATCCACTTTACTCTCCCCTCCTTCAGACGAATCAAACATCTGGAGGAAGTGAGAGCAGCTTGGAGCTGAAATATGTGTACAGGAGAATCAGGATTCCCAATATCTTACACATATGAATATTAGGGTAAACTTCACTGGAGCCATTTACCGCTCAGTATGTTTTTTGAAGGCGGAAGAATGGAGAGGAGAACATATAATATGTATCTGTTGCCATTGGTCAAATTTGAGACTTGAGATATTCTTATGTGGGCAAATTATTGCATCCGATCTAGTGCCCTCATATGTGTGATATGTATTACATATAAGTGTTAACTCCAGTGGCGTAACTTGAAGTTCATGGGGCGTAACTTGAAGCTCATGGGCCCCGATGTGTAAGCTCCAACGGGGCCCCCAATTATTGCAAATCTTTAATATCAATAGTATTTTTCTATCGGTCAAAGAGGCTTTTGGGGCCCCCTCCTAGGTTCCAGGGCCCAGGTGCGATTGCAACCCCTGCACCTGTTGTAGATACTCCACTGATTACCTCTATCCTTTAGAATTCATGTTGAAATAGTAGTCTCATTACACCTAAAAAACATAGTAGTGTCCACCATATTTCAGTAGTTAATGAGCTATTAAGAAAAGCATCATTGTGAAGGCAGTAACAGCAGTACAATGATTGGGAAGCCTATGAGGAAGCTGATCAGTGGTGATACATTAGATGATATCAGTTACACGACAGTCCTGTGTAGTTTCTTACTTAGGACCATGCTGTGTTTCTTCAGCCTTGTCCAACTACAGATTCCCCTCTAATCCCTCAGGCTACATACAAGTGCGTCTTAATAATAATAGAATAATATTTATTCATTTATATATGTTTATTACATACATTTGCAACACTGTCCCCATTGGGGCTCACAATCTAAACATCCTATCAGAATGTCTTTCAAGTCAATGAATTAGAATATCATCAAAAAGTTATTGTTTTTTCAGTAATTCAATACATAAAGTGAAACACATATATTATATAGAGTCATTACACACAGAGGGATCTATATCAAGTGTTTAGTTATGTTAATGTTGATGATTATGGCTTACAGCCAATGAAAACCCAAAATTCAATATGGAACCAAACCAGCAATCCACAGGCTGCACTGTTATCTTTGAGAGAATTTTCTCTGTCTAAGAATCTAAATTATATTAATCTTCTGTGCAGGTACCGTATATTGTACCAGTGTATGCAGATCACACTCTACATACAGTACATTATGAGTAAAAAAAATACTGAAAAGTCAAATTTTTTGCTCTAGTTACAAAAAATTAAGAATAAATGACAATAATCTAATTTTTGCTATGCATTTTTTTTTATTTTGTTTAAACCAATATAAGCAAGTATGGTAAATGGCATGGCCACATTTGGCACTCTTCTAATTGTTACAATCCATACAGTACAGCCAATATTTGAGTTGTGGTGATCAGTGTATTATTTTTATTAAAAATAGAGCTATTTGAATTTTTTTCTCCTAAATGGTAAAAAAAAAAAGTTCCGTATGGGGGTAAGCACTTATCAGCAGGTAGTTACTAACTACCTGCCTGTGCTGGCCTGTGACAATTTCCCCCGGTCCAGAGTGGTTACAGGTTTCTCCTGCCGGCGATTCCTCTCCTGCATCATGTGACATCACTGCTCAGCTAACGCAGCAGAGTTTAGGCTGTCAATCAACATGACTTTGGAAGTGAAGCCCCATAGACAGAGCAAAGTGGAAGAGAGAGAACCGCTCTGTTAACGTGACTTCGGAGGAAGCAGGAGAATTGAGACAGGCGTGGTCCGTGACTCCAACTACTCCAAGCCTGGAATATTAGTTTTAGGGCAGCACAAGTAGGTAGTTAGCAACTACCTGCTGAAAAGTGCTTAGCCCCAGTAGGGTAAAAAAAGGTGTGTGGGGCTAAATGGAACCTAAAAAAACTACAGAACATTTTGCTAAAACAAGATGTCACATAGTGAACATCACAAAAAGAGCAATTCTGCCATTTACAGTGTCAAATCCAAATTTCCATGCATGTGTTATGTGAATGTGTGGATTATGCGTATGTGTGTACTCTGTATATGTGTGTAATGTATTAGAATTGTGTTTTATATGCCATGATTCCTCAGTGCAGTGCGCCTCGGACATTACTGCTGTGTTTGGTATCTGGTGTGCTGAGCTGTCAGTAGTTGATTGACAGCGCAGACTTCCATTCTGGTTCTGGGAGGTGCTGGGTTGCTTAGATGTTTCATCTTCCCTGTGATTGCTCTGCTACTTTACTGAACAACCTCTCCCAGAACCCTGCCAGTCATACATTCCTTTGGAAGTGGTGTTTGGCCTGCACTCCTTTGACTGTTCTGATCTCTGACCCCAGATTGTTTGATTTCCCTTTTATCTGCTCCTTGTACTTGTTCCGTTCTCCTGGTATTTTGACTCCTTTAGAATGACTTTAATAACCCTCTGTTGACTCTTTGAATCCTCTTCATGCTCTCCTGGAAACCTGACCCTGGACCATTGTATCTCTGTCTACTCCCTGAATATACTACAAGCTCTCCTGGAATCTGACCCCGGATTTCCTGACTTCCCAGCTGTCTATACTACCTTTAAGTAGTGACTGTATCCCACCCCAGCTATTAGTAGTGAGTAGCGTTACAATATATGTGTACTTATTCATTAGGGCATGAGACTGAGACACATACATGGCACAGGGGTCCCTTGTTGTGTTCACCCTTGGCACATTTTACTGTATTCTGTACATATATTATACTAGCTGTAGAGCCCGGCGTTCTTTTTTAGATCTCCGCCTCGTACACCTAAATGGACTTGGTCTATGCCACGGACCCGAAGACTTGAGGGATTACACTGATGGTGAAGTTTAAAATGTCGCGGAATGGTTCGTAGGGTCGATAAGTCATCCACCTTCACCGCCCCCTCAATCCCCTTCACATGCTCAGGCACCCTTCTCCGGAACTCTCTTGACGTTAATCCAATGTACACACGTTCACAACTGCATGTGGCATAATAGATTACACCTACGCTACTACATGTGATGTATTGTTTAATTTCAAAATTCTTCCCATCAGCACTTGCAAAATGTGTAGCTCTGATAATATTCCTACATGAAAGGCAATAGCCGCATGGATAACAGCCCCATTTTGGTTTTCCAATATTAAATGGAAGTACCGATTTACGTACATAATGGCTGTGAAATGGCTGTATCACGCAGGCTCTTGCCTCTCCTTGCTATCATGAGTGGACGATCCGGGATATAATCCCGTAGGACTGGATCACTTTTGAGAACCTGCCAGTGTCTGTTGAGAATGCATCTGATAGCGTGCCATTGATTATTATATGTTGAGATAAATCTCACCACGGGACTACCAGTCTTTTCCTCTGGAGGGATCGAGTGCAATAGAGTATTTCTGGATGTTCCTCTTGCTCTCCTGTGTCCCCTCCTAATGCCTAGGAAACTTCCTATAAATACCTGACTCTTGCTGCACACTCTACCACAGCCCCCTGAAGAAAACAGGGAAACACGTGTCGGGGCTTCCCGACACTGTGTGCTTCTCCATTCACTCTATGGGTATGCATAGCACTTATGCCACAGTGCATCTATAAGGGTTGCATAGACTATCTGTTACAGCTTTGTCAGTCACCTGAATGTAATTGTTTGTGATTACCTTGACATGTTGTACTTGGACTGATGGTGGGTTTACACGCCGCGATATCGGCGTCCAACTCCGACCCAACTCCGACAAAAAGTCACGTGGGTCGCGAGTTGGAGTCGATATCGTTTGCGCGTTGTACGGTTTGAGCGTACAACGCGATGCTGGAACGATGCCAAAACGATATCGGAGTTGAATAGCCGAGCTATTCAACTCCCCGATATCGCATGGCCATTGGAGCAGCATCACAGCGTGTGACAGCCCTACTCCGATGTGTACTCGCACATCACCCATTAACTCCCATGTTAAATGGTCGTTACTGGGTTGGTGGGCGTACACATCGGAGGGACGTTGTTTCCCGATATCGCAGCGTGTAAACCGCCGATGCGATATCGGGAAAAGTGCTGAAAAAATGCGCGCTCCCGCGCCGTTGCCTCCGATATCGCGGCGATATCGGGACGTGTAACCCCACCATAAGTCTTTTTTCATCCTGTAATATTATGATGCGCAGTGGTTGTTTACACCATACCCATGGTGATTGTTGAATTTTGCCTTCTGTCTCCCAAACTGTCTGCACCTTCCTCTTTTATGTATTTTACATGGATTGAAATTTGTCGCTTGCTTTTAAGTGTAATAAACAGGGAATTTTTACTTGCAATCAAACAAGTGTTCATATCCAAATTATTTAGGTGCATTATACATTGTTTTTTGTGTTGGTCTCCATATGATATAGTGCAGCCTCCATGGTCTTCCATGTACTGTAATGCAGCCTCCATATAATACTCCATATTATTACATTAAATATCTGTATTTAGTACAACAGTGGGCTCCCAAAGTCAATGATACTGGTGGGCCTTCGACATCCTAATCCAATGCTGATTATACTTCTCCCTCAATATAAAATGTGAATATTTCTCTCCACCCCGAGTCGTCACCCACATGCCAGGAGTTGTATTTTTGCAATGATCGCAGTTCACTGATGTAGACTATTTTGCCATCATTGACATGAGATGGCAGCACTTTTTATGATGATGTTACAAAAATAACATCATTTTGAAGAATTTGATCGTGTGTTGTTGCCGCTATCTACAAGCCCCCATCTGGTCAGGTATGCAGTGAAAGCTACCCTGGTATTTCATGTTATGGTACGGCCCAATTACCTTTTCAAGAAGGTGTGATGATGCATTCAGAGATGTCAAAATGCCGATGATTTAGAGATTGTGAACTAAGTGGAGCCAGGATCTCCTGTCCAGAGTGAATCACCGGTGCCGTCCTCTTAGGAGTCCAGAGATGGAGGTCTACGGCTGACTGGTTACACACCCTAAGCAATTCCGTGTAGGTGGAATTCCTGTCTGAACATCTATTTTTTCCAGATAATTGCACTGTAACTTCAAAGTTTCTGCTTTGTTGAAACTTAAGTTTCATCATCCCTGAAATTTCCAATCTTTCAAACTTTACCAAACTTTCCATTTCATTTTTTGCCACATAGACAATTAGAAATATTCTGAAATCCGCAGTATGTCAGTCCTTTCAGCAGTTTTGCAGTATTTTCACTCATTCAAATGAATGGAGAAAAAAATTCTGCAAAAATGTATATAAAAGCTTGGCAAACATGTGCATTTGTCTGCCACCGCTCTTGTTTTTGGAGCAGAACAAAATACTGTAAAAACTCTGTATGTCGTTATAGCCACCGCACTGTATGGTGCGCACATATGAGTGCCATATGTTGGCTAAATAATACTTCCATGCAGTAGCAAAAAAAAACCCCCAAAACAATGTTATACAGTGCGAATGTGATGCCCCTGCATCTTGCCACCAAAAAATGGTATTGCTATAACATCACATAATGCCATGTCTGATGGTAATTGGAGCTCCATCTGCTGGATGTCTGATCACTGCCTGATCTCTAACCAGGAAGCTAAGCACTGTAAGCCTGGATTGAGCTGTGACTCAGTCTCTGGTTGGAGGGAGGGGTTAGTTAGGGTGTAGTAATAGAGTAGGTGAAGAAGAGGTCCAGTGAGGAGGCAGCAGGAGCTGCTCTGAATGTACCAGCTGCAAGCAGGGTACCAGTCCCTAGGTCATCCAGGCTTAGAAGGCCTGTTGGCAGAACTGGATGCTGGTGAGTTCCAAGCTTAACTCAAGTGGAGCTTTGCGGGGTGTCAGTAGTACAGAGGATAAGGGAACTGCAATCGGCACGGATACCTGCAGGATCCGCACTACTAGCCTGGCAGGAGGTAACCCACAGAAACTAAGAAGGAGTTCTGAACAGCTAAAGGTACCAAGAAACCTAAAACTCAAAGAAAGTCAGGAGGAAGGCCATAACACTCACCCAGCAGAACAGACTACAGTTCAAATCTGACTGGCCGTGCCACATGCCTGCTGGTGAATGTATAACCTGGGCCTGCTACAGAAACCTGTAGTTAAAAGCTAAAGCAAATACTGTCCCCTGCTGTTTACTTTCTCCACTGCACCGACCACCATCTCCCTCTTCATTTCCCTGGGAGCCAGCCCTGGTTGGGAAGGGTTATACATCTGCACTGCCACTTCACCTATCTCTCAGAGTTCCCCGGCAGTGCCAACCACATCTGCCTGATCATCCCAAATGGCATCATGAACAAATGTTATCCCTATCACTACCCCCTTTATATGTGCTGTTAGGGCGACAGCTACTGTGAACCAAACTCTGACCCAGCTGTTGAGTATCCTTTCCCTTGCAGCTGATGCACCATCACCAAACACTACTAAAATAATATTCGGTACAGGTTTGCATGCTTTTTAAGAGGAAAATAACAAATGCTTTTGTAAATGGGCAAAGTTCTTTTCTGAATATTTGGTTCAGTAGATCGATTGGGATCAGTAGGAAATAATTAGCTCTTTTGGAGCAGACGGGCTCATGCATTGTAGTTGTGCATGTAACTTTGTAACTACCGATGTAACCTAATATGGTGCCCTGTAACTAAATCCAGAAAGCTATCTAATGACAGCATTATACAATGTCTAAATGATACTATGGTACAACTTATATTGCAGGGACAGTGAGCACCTGAGCTGTTCCTAAAGCTAGGGGTCCCTAGATTAGTCCCTGCCCCCAAAATTATCTCTGAAGGTTGCGATACCTGTGGCTTGTACCTTGCCAAGCTCCTGTGTATGACTTACCTAGCTGTTCCTCCCCACACCCAAGGGAGTAAAGGGGCAAGAGTTCAAGGGAAGACAGGCAACAAAGGCAAGGCAACAGATATGAAAGGGCTCCAGAATCATCTCCAGTTGGAAGCTGCATGCTGTTAAAGGAAGAAACACCTCTGCTTAACATAAATGAACTCCTCTACCTTGGGCAGGATAGAAATTCTATATTCTGCATGGACTTAAGCCAGGGCTGGTAGATATATAGTGGAAGGGAGAGATAATCACAAGCTACAGCTGGAATAGAGGCAAGGAGAATTTTCAGCATGCACCTTACAATCCCCTTTCCTGTCCATTCACACCTCTACAAAACCCTTTAAATTACCTTTGGGTGTCTGGGAGGTATGCTAAATTCTCAGAGTCTGGATGGTATACACACCTATAGCTGATATTGAGTTTAAATGCATATGTATACATCTGTATGCAGTGAGCTCTCCCTAGTGTCGGCTCAGGTGGCTGGTATTTTATCATTTGCTCTATGAATGGCAGCAGATGATTTGGATCTCCTATAATTCTAATCATTTATTTATGTAATAACCTTTCAATCTCCATGTAAAACTCAAACATGGAAAGAATTCCACTAATCAAACAAATTCAGGACTAGATTTATGGCGGATTATCAGCTTTGCCAGACTATTAGTTGTCATTGATGTATGACATGAAAGAAAAGCTACAAAAAATGCGGTTCAAGATTTTTTTTGGCTGAATTTTCTGGGATTTGGGGTTCAGGGTTGCATGAATTCTGCAGTATATAACCTGGAAATGGCCGAAGGAAGACAGAGAAGCCACCTACCTACTGAACTCATTGTCTGCCATTCCACGTCGCTTTCATCATGTCACAACAAACCTCCAGACGACCATGTCTGACACGACTTGCAGGGTGATTTCCCTGGTGTGTAAACAGCTGCCTGCGACCTGACGTCACACGGAAATCTTCAATAAAAGAATGTCTCTGCTTTATTTGTACTTGTTCAGAGCGGCCTTTGTGCATCCGTGCGGTGGGAGGTAATTCTACACAAACTGTTTCTTCTTTTTTTTTTTCCAAAGTCTGTAAACGTTAAAGGGATTGTCTCAACTTCTTAAACGGTTAAGATTGCAAAGTGCTTGTAAAATGAAGCAGCTTTGCAATTTAAGTCTTATTAAAAATCCTTTCTATTCTCAATAACAGAGAGATTTTACATTTTATAGTTTACAGCTCATTGCTTAAAGAACTGGCTACACTACAGTCTCAGAATGGTTGGTTACTTAGGCCAGAAGGGTTTTCCGATAGCAGCCTGCAAGTGTCGCTCTAAAGTTGGCCAGATTGCTGGATCCGGCCAATTTCGGTATCCTTGTTCTTCTGCAGTGCTGTAGGGGCAACGTTACCTCTGCTAGCAGCCTGAAAGAGAGCTCAGCTCACATTAATCATGCAACAATATTACTAGTCCAAACTGTTTATCTTCAGCAGCTCTCTTAGCTATTGTGGGGGCGTGTTCTAATTCCATCTGTGTGTTGATCCCTTCTTATGATTGGTCAGCATCATACAGGGAGAAGAAGTACACGCCCCCAGTGAAATCTATCTGATAACACCCACATGGACTTTAAAAAGGTAACTCATTATGTGCCAAATACTTTGATTGCTAATAGGAGAGACGAAAAAAAAATGTTTTGTTCTCTTCTGCAGCTACTATTACATCATAATGTTAAATTCGATGAAAGGTCCTCCTTAAGGGTAAAATTACAAAAGCTTATTGTGAAGATTTATATGATCAGGTTAGGAGTAAAAATAAATAGAAAATCTTTTCAGAGTGGGCTTTTGTCTGGACACATTATCATGATTGTTTTAAATGAACTACAAAAATACCTAAATATTCAGAGGTTAAGACTTAAAATGAAAAGTAACACCTCCCATTGGGAGTATGGTCCCTCAACCTGTCTCAGTCACTTGCTCTGTATTGTCAATTACATCGTTGAGTTGCGCTATCCCAGTTCCGATCTCCTATCTCCTCTCGGTACTGGTAACCCATCACATTCAACCTTGACAACTTTTCAGACCATAAGTCTGCTCTAGTCACATGCTGGGCCTTATCTGAAGTCCCATAGGAAACCATCACTTTTCCTAGATGGTAACACCTCTCAATGTGGGTCAGTCCCAACATTTAACTAGTACTTGCCCTTTTGTATGGCAATTACGCACACATTATTGCACACTACAGATTACATCACAATTCACATTTCACATTAATTACAAAGATGCAGGACCCAACTTACAATAGTGCGATTGGCGTCTTCAGGAAGGGACACAACTGTAAGTCCACCTCCTTACAAGCATACATTTACGAGCCTGTTCTTTGCAGGGAGCCAGAGGTGGACGGCCTCTGCGAGAGTTATGATAATGAGAGGCCTAAGGTCTGTGCTTATGAAAGGAAAACCTGTTATCATCTACAGCAATCAGCAATAAAGTAGTCAGCCATGTTCACTAGGGGACAGCCATCTCCCAATATGCTCAACTTGAGAAAGAAAGGATGTTCCCTAAAATTTGAAAGTCAGAATGGATATTGAGCCGGGCGGTCCCTATTATTTCATTTGTTGATTTCTTTTTTTTTGCCATATTGATACCACCAAGCACAATTGTTCTCCAAATAAATTTTACCTAAGTCCCACAGAGAGAAAAAGAGAAGGAGATAGAGAGAGTCCATGAGACTGTATATCTCGAGTGCATGGTGTTCTGAGGTTTAATGGAGAAGAACAATAAAAGGATTGTTGGGGACAAAGTTAGGATGGAGTAAGAAGGAGTTTGTAAAAAGGGACAGTACCTGTACAACGATGATGACCAGCCAATTTTGGAGGTAGATGGGTGAAACGTAAGTGTTGGGTAAGGCTGGACTGTGACATCTAATATATAAAGCTGAATGTGTGTATGTATGTGTGTGTGTATGTGTGTATATCCGGGATTGGCATCTACACCGTCGCAACTACAGCTACAAAAATTTGCACAGTCACATGTCTGGACCCCGGGAGCGTCATAGGCTATGTTGTGAGGCGAAATTTTAACTCTGCGCGTTCCAGTTCACCAAACAATTTTGCCCCTATCTACATAATGGGGAAAAAGTGCATGGAAAAATGTTGGAGGAAAATCGACAGCTGTCAGCTATAGAGACAAAATTTTGTACAGTCACACGTCTGGACCCCAGGAGCGTCATAGGCTATATTGTGAGGCGAAATTTTAACCCCGCGCATTCCAATTCACCAAACAATTTTGCCCCTATCTATATATGGGGAAAAAGTGTCAGTTACCAGATGACAGTTGTGAATAAGAGGGGCTTAATGATAGCACATACCAGCATATAGTCACTAAGGTGGGGCCCCAACATGAGATATTCACAACGCACGGCGACATGTATACACACCACATGCACACAAAGAGTAACAGCAAGTGTATAGTCGCTAAAGTGCAGCCCCAACATTGGATACTCACCACTCACCCGAACAAACACACACACACCACTAAGAGACACACAACACAGAGACACACACCTCCCCCAAGGGGACACACACACACACTCTATAGCGACGCATGCACTCACCCCACAGGGACACACACCTTAAAGAGACACACAAAACACAGACACACACACCACACAGACCCCCCCACAGGGACACACACACATAGTCACCCTATAGGGACACATGCACTCACCCCACAGGGACACACACCACAAAGAGACACACACAACACAGATACACACACACACCACACAGACCCCCCCCCCACAGGGACACACACACATACACTCCCTATAGGGGCACATGCACACACCCCACAGGGACACACACACACCACAAAGAGACACACACAACACAGATACACACACACCACACAGACCCCCCCCACAGGGACACACACACATGCACTCCCTATAGGGACACACACACCACACAGACAAACACAGATGTGCACAAATCACCTCACACAACTCGCCTCATACGTGTGCTATCTTTATTTTCCAAACATAAACATCTGATTACAAACAGCCAATGTGCAACTCATATGCCATATAGGGAATTAAGGCAGATGTCAGTCACATGAGCCGTCTATTATGTGTATGTGTGAGGTAACATATACTGCCCGGCCAGGGGGAGGGATTACTGTTGGCTGGAGATTTATTAGGCTGCCTATAGCAACCAATCACAGCTCAGCTTCTATTTTCCTACAGGTCATTAATATGACATATTCAAATTCAATGTTGTTATAGCTAACAGCAGTTATTTATTAACCCGGGCGTAGCCGGGTACTACAGCTAGTAGAGCATAATTATGGTGAGTGTATCATGAGCTACACCTTAGGATGATTTCATACTTTTGAGGACCTGGCCATATTTTTACTCAGGCAGTCATAATGGCCAGTTGGAGGACTTGTGGGTGTCTGGTGGGTCATTCCTAGCAGTTTTGCATTGCTGGCGTGGTACAAAGTTGGGAATGATGGACAGATGGGCACCAGCTCAAGGAATATGATGTTGTAATCTGTACCATCAGTTTTTCAGTAATAGGTACAATCTGTCTCGGAATAGTGAAAGAGGAACACAGGGGAAGCGAGAACTCCCAGGCTGACCCTCAGGCTAGGGGGCCTTGGTGTCCCTTATCCTAGAGATACCTCTGATGGTGAAGATGTCCGGGCTGCCATCATTGCCTTGCTCCCGGGCAGCCCTGATCTAATACCTCCTCTCCCCCACCCGGGGAGGAGGGAGCAAGGACAGAAGCAGTAGGACAGAACCCCCACACCAATAAACAAATGGGAAAACCAAAGACTAATTTAACAGAAGTCACACACAGAGGTAAAAGACAAACCGGATGATGAGAGGATTTTGACAGCACGCCACACAGCACTGGGTAGATCTTCAGAAACTGCATCACCACAGGTCAAGGGCCAGTATTGCATAAACTATAGTCGGCATGTAAAGAGAGGTTCTACCATCTTAAAAAGGCTGGGAGTGACTGTGATAGGTCTCGCAGAACATGTGATCCCAGAAGCCTCCTGCTAGCAGAGATTAACTCCTGCTAGCCTGCTCACTAATGAAAACACAGCTGGTTGACGCCAGAACCTGCCTGTATAACTTAGAAGCACCAGGGGAACCACAGTGTGGAGTGGCAGAGTCAGTAGTGTGAACAGCGCCATGAATAGTGCCCATGACACTCGGCAAGTTATGAGCCAAACGCTGTGTGACACCATCACAATGTACAGGCATATCCCGCGAGACATGTAAAGTATCGCTATACTGCTTCCTGGCTTATCTGTGAGACAGCAGGAAGGATCCTTTGTGTATCACTGTCACATGCTGCACATCCCCAAGAGGGAGTCCAGTTAGACCATCAATACAACAATCTCCAAAGATCAGTTTGTTCTGCCAATTTCCACTTTATACTCAGCCCCTGGGGTGCAATCGTGGATGGAATAAAACCTTAGTTTTCTCAGTGGGGGCAGCTGTGCTCATGTTCTCTACGGCTCCCCAGACAATACCGGACCCTCACAAACAAGCTGAGAATCTGAATACATCATGGAAAGAATTTATTTCAATCTGAGAATCCTTGTCATGATAACAATGTGGAAAACAACAAAATAAACTGATGTCTGAGAAAGGACGTCTGCTCTCAACGTTTCTCACAATTCCACCACTTTGACTCTCGTAACTTAATGGAGACCTACCAGAAGAAAATAGGAACAAAACAACATTAAAAATGTTTCTCAAATACAATGTATCAACAGAAAATAACATATTTCTATATATATTTTATGTAATTAAAAAAGATTAAATAAAATTGAAATTCTATGTACCGTATATACTCGCGTATAAGCCGAGTTTTTCAGCCCAAAAATTGGGCTGAAAAGTACCCCCCTCGGCTTATACGCGAGTCAGTGCTGTATACCGATGTATACATCGGTATACAGCAGCCCCCGCATCCCCAGTAATGCAGGGCCCCCCCAGGGTCTCTCCGGTCACCTGTAAAGCAAGCTATACTTATCAGTGTCCCGCTCGCACCCGCCGCTGCCGACATCCACGATCCTCCATCTTCATGCGACTCCTCTTCCTGTTTCTGTGCGCGTCGCCGGCAATGACGTCATTCCCGGCGACGCGCACAGGAAACAGGAAGAGCAGTCGCATGAAGATGGAGGATCGTGGATGTCGGCAGCGGCGGGTGCGAGCGGGACACTGATAAGTATAGCTTGCTTTACAGGTGACCGGAGAGACGCTGGGGGGGGCCTGCATTACTGGGGCTGCCTGTATACTACCGCTGGGGCTGCTATATACCTCTGGGGCACTGTATACTACCACTGGGGCTGCTATATACCTCTGGGGCCCTGTATACTACCACTGGGGCTGCTATATACCTCTGGGGCACTGTATACTACCACTGGGGCTGCTATATACCTCTGGGGCCCTGTATACTACCACTGGGGCTGCTATATACCTCTGGGGCCCTGTATACTACCACTGGGGCTGCTATATACCTCTGGGGCCCTGTATACTACCACTGGGGCTGCTATATACCTCTGGGGCCCTGTATACTACCGCTGGGGCTGCTATATACCTCTGGGGCACTGTATACTACCACTGGGGCTGTATATACCTCTGGGGCCCTGTATACTACCACTGGGGCTGCTATATACCTCTGGGGCCCTGTATACTACCACTGGGGCTGCTATATACCTCTGGGGCCCTGTATACTACCACTGGGGCTGCTATATACCTCTGGGGCCCTGTATACTACCACTGGGGCTGCTATATACCTCTGGGGCACTGTATACTACCACTGGGGCTGTATATACTACCACTGGGGCTGCTATATACCTCTGGGGCACTGTATACTACCACTGGGGCTGCTATATACCTCTGGGGCACTGTATACTACCACTGGGGCTGCTATATACCTCTGGGCCCTGTAAACTACCACTGGGGCTGCTATATACCTCTGGGGCACTGTATACTACCACTGGGGCTGCTATATACCTCTGGGGCCCTGTATACTACCACTGGGGCTGTATATACTACCACTGGGGCTGTATATACTACTGGGGCTGCGTGTATACTACCACTGGGGCTGCTGTATCTACCTCTGGGACTGGTGTATACCACACTGCTGGGGGCTGTATACTTGTGCTAGGGTCCACCCTCGGCTTATACACGAGTCAATAGATTTTCCCAGGTTTTGGGGGCAAAAGTAGGGGGGTCGGCTTATACACGGGTCGGCTTATACACGAGTATATACGGTAACTCATTTTCCTGTCCTCTTGTTACCAAATCTCAACCGATGTCAACAATTCACCCTCGGTCCCGGTACATCCTTCTATTCGACATTCAAGGCCGCACAGTTCAATAGCTAAGCTAGCCTTCATCTCTATCTATACATTGCCTGTAACAATGGCTATGCTATTACAATGAGCAGTAAGTCAGCCTCCTTCACACACACTGATATGTCAACAGGACGGGAAGAGGAACGGGGTGAAAAAGGCACAATGATGGAGTTTTGATAACAGAAGTATGTTAGTGGACTATATATACAGGTAGATATAGCACATGGGGTATCTGTAAATTAAAAATGAACTTATAATAACACTTCTTAAAAAGAGGGCATTGTCCTTGCCACTCTCAGGCACACATATATACAGAGTGAGAATTACACCCACAAACTAACAAGAAGACACAGTCACCAGATATCTACAAGAAAGAAGAATACTCAGGGCCACTTGTCCATAAGGTTCAAGTATTCCTTTATTTACTTACAAATATTAAAACCATTCTTGCCGGACGCGTTTCAGACAGACCGTCCTTACTCATCATGCCGATGAGTAAGGACGGTCTGTCTGAAACGCGTCCGGCAAGAATGGTTTTAATATTTGTATGTAAATAAAGGAATACCTGAACCTTATGGACAAGTGGCCCTGAATATTCTTCTTTCTTGGATTTAATGGTGGAGACCGGACACTTTCAGGATCCCAGGGATCCAACGGTGTATTGGATTGAGGTGAGCAGCTAATTCCCACATGTACCACATACCTCTATCATTCCAGTGGGGCGTCAAGACCATCAGGCCCCAACCAGAACAGATATTTGTGATTCACACAGTACAGTACCCTTAGGCTGTGTTAGGTCAAACCCACAATTGTCAATCTAGACCTACTAGATGACCATAGCGTATTCCCCTATCCTTCACATAGACGTTAGTCCACTTTATGATAGGTCTAATACCTCCCAGCAAAAAAAATCTATAATTGGAACGGTCTCACAATGTTCTCAATGGGGCGTCACCACTGCGTTCCTCAAGAGTTTTTCGCAAACCGGTATACCAGGGCAAAGGAGCAGACACCACAGGCTTTCCCTATTGGGGACTAGCTGCCTGCCTAGATCACTGACTCCCTCCCTAACAAGGGCAGTCTACAGCTATCAAGCCCCATCGAGGATGAAGGGTTAAGGACCATGCTGCTGTATTCCACGAGATATCAAAGGGTGAATATAATATTGATTTATCAGTCAATGCGTTTCAGGGCTCCCTGGCCTCTTCCTCAGAACAAATCAATATCATATTGCCATGTTTAAGGGCGTTTGTGGGAGCTCTGAAATATGTTGACTAATAAATCAAAATTTTATCCACCCTTTGATGGCTTGTGGAATACGACAGCGCAGTGTTTAACCCTTCATCCCCCCTACTCTATATGCACCACACTGGGGACTTCAGCAGCCGTGATCTGCTTTTATAGTGGTTGTGACTGTCACAACCACACAAGGTGAAGCCTCTGATACCTATTTAGGTCATATTTTATCTCTCAGACCCGTCATCCTCCCTACTTTAATTTTCTGAGATGATGACCTTTGGGATTGTAAACCATATTGCTGTAAGCCATAATCATCAACATTGACACAAATAAACACATGAAATAGATCCCTCTGTGTGTAATGACTCTATATAATATATGTGTTTCACTTTATGTATTAAATTACTGAAATAAAGTAACTTTTTGATGATATTCTAATTCATTGAGATGCACCTGTAAAAATATAACGTTTTATTTCTTTAACACCTTAGTGACGGCCCACTGTAAAAAAACGGCGCCATTACAGGGTCCTTATTCTGTTCTGACGTGACAGAATGACAGCACATGATCTCAGTGAGGTCATGGCAGGTCAGGATCCTTGATTCACAAAGGGTCAATTGTGATCCCATGATGGGATCACAATTGACGCTTTGTGAAGCAAGGATCGTGACCTGCCATCACCCTACTGAGGTTATGACCTGTTATTCTCCTGGAAGAATGCCAGCTTTTTTAGCATATGGGGGACGCCCCCATATGCTGTAAAGGACTGGAAATCATTGAGAGACCTCCAACTGGACTACGTCAAATCTTCCCACTGGACTACGTCGGATACCAAAGAATAATAAAGATGGGGATTAAATAGTGTGTGTGTTTTTTTTCTAATAAAAATATTTTTCTCTGTCTTGTGTCTTCTTTACAATTTACTAGGGATTCCTAAAGGCCTGGTCTAATATTGGGCAGACATTAAGAATCTCAGGCTTAGTACCAGCTGCCAAAAAGCTGCCATTAACCCCTTATTACCCAGTCTGCCACCACTACACGGCAGCTGGAAGAGCTGGATACAGCACCAGAAAATGGTGCTTCTATGAATGCGCCATTTTCTCAGGGACTGCAGACTGCAATTTGCAGCGGGGAGGGGGGGGGCCAAGAAAGCTTGGGCCTCCCTACGCTGAGGATTCCAGCCCCCAACTGCCTAGTTGTACCTGGCTGGCCCAAAAACATGGTGAAGCCCACACCAATTTTTTTTTTTTTATTATTTCATGAAATAATTAAAAAAAAGGGCTTCCCTATATTCTTGGTTTCCAGCCAGGTAAAACTAGGTAGAAGGGGTTGGTGGCAGCCCGTAGCTGCTTGCTGTACCTGCCTGGACCAAAAATATGGCGAAGCCCCACATTGTTTTTTTCTTAAATTTAATAAAGAATTACTAAAAAAAAAAGCAGGATACTAGACGACCAGGACACAGTGTCTCCAGATCTTGTGTACATGCTCTAAAAGTGAGAAATTGGGTGAAAAAAATAAAATGTTCAATATGACGTTATCAAATTCTGTAAAGTAGCTGTAGGCTCCAAATGCTCACTATACCACTAGATATAATCCTTGAGGTGTCTAGTTTCCAAAATAAGGTCGCTTGTGGGGGAGCTTCAATGTTTAGGCACACAGGGGCTCTCCATACGTGACATGGTGTCCGCTAACAATTGGAGCTAATTTTCCATTCAAATTGTTAGCGACATCATGTCGCGTATGGAGAGCCCCTGTGTGCCTAAACATTGGAGCTCCCCCACAAGTGACCCCATTTTGGAAACTAGACCCCCCAAGGAACTTATCTAGATGCATAGTGAGCTCTTTGAACCCTCAGGTGCTTCACAAATTGATCCATAACAATTAAAAAGTACTTTTTTTTTTCCACAAAAATGTTATTTTGGCCTCAATTTTTTCATTTTCACATGAGCAACAGGTTAAAATGCATCCTAAACTTTGTTGGGCAATTTCTCCTGAGTACACCGATACCTCATATGTGGTCATAAACCACTGTTTGGGCGCACAGCATGGCTCGAAAGGGAAGGAGCGCCATTTCACTTTTGAATGGAAAATTAGCTTGAAAAGTGAAATGGCACTCCTTCCCCTCTGAGCCCTGCCGTGCGCCCAAACAATGGTTTATGACCACATGTGAGGTATCTGTGTACTCAGGAGAAATTGCCCAACAAATTTTAGGATCCATTTTATCCTGTTGCCCATGTGAAAATGAAAAAATTGAGGCTAAAAACATTTTTGTTGGAAAAATTAAAATGTCAATTTTTTGTTTCCACTTTGCTTTAGTTGTTGTGAAGCACCTGAAGGGTTAATAATCTTCTTGAATGTAGTTTTGAGTAGCTTGAGGGGTGCAGTTTTTGGAATGGTGTCACTTTTGGGTGTTTTCTGTCATGGGACTTCAAATGTGATGTGGTCACTAAAAAAATGGTTTTGTAAATTTTGCTGAAAAAATGAGAAATTGCTGATGAACTTTGAACCCTTATAACTTCCAAACCAAAAATTTATTTTTTCCAAAATTGTGCTGATGTAAAGTAGACATGTGGGAAATGTTATTTTTTAACTATTTTGTGTCACATAACTCTCAGGTTTAACAGAATAAAAACGAAAACTTTGAAAATTGCGAATTTTTCAAAATTTTTGCCAAATGTTTTATTTTTTCACAAATAAATGCAAAAATTATCAACCTAAATTTACCACTAACATGAAGCCCAATATGTCACGAAAAAAAACAATTTCAGAATCACTAGGATCCGTTGAAGCGTTCCAGAGTTATTACCTCATAAAGGGACACTGGTCAGAATGACAAAAAAACGGTCTGGTCATTAAGGTGGAAATTGGCTCCGTCACTAAGGGGTTAAAATTATATCTTCATTTTAAATGCATTTTTAAAACATATTTTCTTCATTTTTTATATAGAGATTGGCATAAAAAATGTTTTTGTTTTTTTAATCTTTCTCTGGACGCTGGGGCTTGTTTCATCTCATACTTTCTGTTGTTTCAATAAATAGAAAGGGGCATAACAATAACAGGTACAGGGACTGTAATGGCACTCGGGGCCCGAAAAGTCCCTTTGGTCTATAGAAAAATACAATTGCTATTAAGCATTTGCTATAATTGGAGGCCTTGTTGGAGCTTTAGCATCCAATTGTGGAACTTATTTTTACTCCAAGACCTATTAATTAAAATATACTACTGTTCGTGGCACAACGCCTTTACAGTGTAAATGTGATTTCATTGAAAAAAAAACCAAAACAATCTTGCACTGGTTGTTAAAGGGAACCAACCACCCCCAATGACCCCCCCGGACTATTAATATCAGTCCCTACACACAGCACATACATGTGCTGCACTGATTTTTGCTAAAAAAACTGTTTTTTAAAACTAAAGATAATGATTTTTAAAGTTTAAACCGAAGGGACGGGTGGGCGGTACTTATCTGTGGCAAAAGCCGAGATCTGATGCCAATCATCTGCCCGTCTCCCCTCGCAGCAGTTATGGACAGCCCTTTGTGCAGCGTCACAGCATGGTGCACGGGCTCGCATGCCCGTGCACACGTCATCATCTACAGCCGGGAAGCGAGCGCGCGCTCTGTCTTCCATAGCCGAGCGCAGGAAGTCAGAGCGCGCGCTCGCTTCCCGGCTGTAGATGATGACGTGTGCACGGGCATGCGAGCCCGTGCACCAGGCAGTGACGCTGCACAAAGGGCTGTCCATAACTGCTGCGAGGGGAGACGGGCAGATGATTGGCATCAGATCTCGGCTTTTGCCACAGATAAGTACCGCCCACCCGTCCCTTCGGTTTAAACTTTAAAAATCATTATCTTTAGTTTTAAAAAACAGTTTTTTTAGGAAAAATCAGTGCAGCACATGTATGTGCTGTGTGTAGGGACTGATATTAATAGTCCGGGGGGGTCATTGGGGGTGGTTGGTTCCCTTTAATGATGAGTTATACAACAGCTAATATAATGCATTTTTCTGCCATATAACTTATTTTCTAACATTCTTCTGTGCTATTTTGAAAAACAGCATTTTCTGTCTGTGTAGGAGTGGCCAGCAGCTCATAGGGATTAGTGCAATGTGATGTGATAGCAGAGAAAGGGTAACAGAGATATTGAGCTGTGCGGAGCCAGCAGACAAGGGGTTAACAGACACTGTGACACATCTTTCTGGCCGAAATTAGTGTGACCTGATCCTGAATTCTGATGTTGCTTAGCAACTCTGCTCTGAGCCAGCAAATTGATACAATTTTATACAGACAGACACTGAGTCATTACTATGCTCAAAAGGTTATTAACAGTTTATTTACAAAAATGCACTCATTTAAAAATGCAAGTTTGGCTGTCGATACAAGCAGTGCGATTTTACACAGCATGATATTA
Source organism: Allobates femoralis (assembly GCA_033576535.1). NCBI lineage: Eukaryota > Metazoa > Chordata > Amphibia > Anura > Aromobatidae > Allobates > Allobates femoralis. The sequence continues at coordinate 44,167,421 of JARQOC010000002.1, read as the reverse complement.
CAGTTTTCACATCAGGTATTGCACATCAAGTATTGCACTCAAATAGATTGCACATGGCCAAAGTAATATATTGCACTTATCCACAAAAAGGTATGACATGGTATGTACAGAGTAAGCATATGGCCCAATTAGCACCACATCATTGACCCAATCAGAAGTGCTCATGACAAGTGCTGCTGCATTTATGCATACCGAAAGTGACTGCACGCTGTGGTGAAGCCCCAACCTAGGCCTCCATCTCCTACGCCGTTTCGCTGCCGCTTTTTCAAGGAGAGGTGACCGCTCTCATTGTCCAGTGCCTTTTATAGGCGGTAAAACACCTTATACCATACCACCAACCAGCGCGTAATGGCGCTCGCGCTTCCGTGATCCCGCGTCCAAGCCCGCCCCCGGAAAGACGTCATCGCCGTGCACATCCGGACGCCAGGGGTTGCCAGGCATCCGGAGCAAGCGGCGATTATAGACGCCCCCGGAGGGAGAAGGTAAAGCTGGCCCGGTTACGGAGCGCACTGCGCTAAATTCTATACATAATATAGTATGAAGAATATAATTCTGCATCATTATGGAATTTCTTCATCCATTAGATGTTTTTCAGTCACAGGCGTTGGTAGGTCAAGGCACTGTGGACACAGAGAGGGCACCATAAATAGCTTGCACATACAGAACAATATAAAAACAATTTAAAAACAAAATACCATTATATTTACATGTACATCAAGTATCAGCACTGAGGTTGGGAAAAGAAGTGATGAATAATTAAAAAGAAAACACAGAAAGAAAGAGGAAGAAAAAATGAAAGAAAAAAGAGAAAAAGAGAAAGAAAGAAAGAGAGACTGGGATGCATCAGGGTATATATATCTCTCTCTAGGGCTGTGCAGAATCAAAGGAACGGGACAAAGCTGATGGTTTCATTCAGCCCTTTAGGACTTAAAGTGTCCAATACTGAAATCCACCTGGATTCTTTCTGAGCCAATATCTTTTTTAAGTTGCCCCCTCTAATACCCCCTACAACCATGTCAATTCCAATGACTTTCAGCGTTCTAGGATCACTATTATGATGGTGGAAAAAATGTCTGGGAAGCGTCCTTAGGGTGCTTGGGTCCTCACAATTCATAGATCCCTCTATATCGCGTATGTGCTCCCTAATGCGCATCCTCAATTCCCTAGATGTAAGTCCAATATACACCTTGCCACACCCACATGTGGCATGATAATACCACATGTGTGCTGGCACAGGTGATATAGTGATTAATGGTATATTTCCTTAAACCATCTCCTGAGGAAAACTCCCTAGAACGATGAGTAGGTGCAACTCATCAGAGAACTCAGAAAGGGGGCTTCTGTCTAATTTTAAATAGGTCGTTCTATCTCTCAGCTGTCTATTCGCCTCTTTCTCATATTTCTCATTTGGCCAGATCACCACATTGCCCCCCTTATCCGCTGCTTTAAATACAACGTCATCCCAGGACTGCATGTCCAAAATGGCATGGCGTTGCTTGAAAGTAAGGGTACAGTCGTGCTAACAGGACAAAACGTGATGATCTCCTCATACAAAAAATGAAGGTGGTAGATGTAGATGGCCCATTACGCTTTATATCCACCTACAATAATGAGTGGGAAGGTATGCGAGCAATCCTACAGAGATATTGGCCTATCCTGTTGAGGGAACCTGTCCTTAGGGAATCCCTTTCTGAGTTTCCACGGATGACAAGTAGGAGATCGAAGAACTTGAAGGACCTCTTAGTAAAGAGTCATTATGCCCCAATAACCCCCGGAATTTTTGGTCACTCCAAGAAAGTAAAAGGATGCTATCCCTTCGGACATTGTGTTGGCTGTAGGAATAGTATCATCCGTTCTAGGGAGTTTTCCTCAGGAGATGGTTTAAGGAAATATACCATTAATCACTATATCACCTGTGCCAGCACACATGTGGTATTATCATGCCACATGTGGGTGTGGCAAGGTGTATATTGGACTTACATCTAGGGAATTGAGGATGCGCATTAGGGAGCACATACGCGATATAGAGGGATCTATAAATTGTGAGGACCCAAGCACCCTAAGGACGCTTCCCAGACATTTTTTCCACCATCATAATAGTGATCCTAGAACGCTGAAAGTCATTGGAATTGACATGGTTGTAGGGGGTATTAGAGGGGGCAACTTAAAAAAGATATTGGCTCAGAAAGAATCCAGGTGGATTTCAGTATTGGACACTTTAAGTCCTAAAGGGCTGAATGAAACCATCAGCTTTGTCCCGTTCCTTTGATTCTGCACAGCCCTAGAGAGAGATATATATACCCTGATGCATCCCAGTCTCTCTTTCTTTCTTTCTCTTTTTCTCTTTTTTCTTTCATTTTTTCTTCCTCTTTCTTTCTGTGTTTTCTTTTTAATTATTCATCACTTCTTTTCCCAACCTCAGTGCTGATACTTGATGTACATGTAAATATAATGGTATTTTGTTTTTAAATTGTTTTTATATTGTTCTATATGTGCAAGCTATTTATGGTGCCCTCTCTGTGTCCACAGTGCCTTGACCTACCAACGCCCATGACTGAAAAACATCTAATGGATGAAGAAATTCCATAATGATGCAGAATTATATTCTTCATACTATATTATGTATAGAATTTAGCGCAGTGCGCTCCGTAACCGGGCCCGCTTTCCTTCTCCCTCCAGGGGCGTCTATAATCGCCGCTTGCTCCGGGCGCCTGGCAACCCCTGGCGTCCGGATGTGCGCGGCGATGACGTCTTTCCGGGGGCGGGCTTGGACGCGGGTTCACGGAAGCGCGAGCGCCATTACGCACTGGTTGGTGGTATGGTATAAGGTGTTTTACCGCCTATAAAAGGCACTGGACAATGAGAGCGGTCACCTCTCCTTGAAAAAGCGGCAGCGAAACGGCGTAGGAGATGGAGGCCTAGGTTGGGGCTTCACCACAGCGTGCAGTCACTTTCGGTATGCATAAATGCAGCAGCACTTGTCATGAGCACTTCTGATTGGGTCAATGATGTGGTGCTAATTGGGCCATATGCTTACTCTGTACATACCATGTCATACCTTTTTGTGGATAAGTGCAATATATTACTTTGGCAATGTGCAATCTATTTGAGTGCAATACTTGATGTGCAATACCTGATGTGAAAACTGTAATATCATGCTGTGTAAAATCGCACTGCTTGTATCGACAGCCAAACTTGCATTTTTAAATGAGTGCATTTTTGTAAATAAACTGTTAATAACCTTTTGAGCATAGTAATGACTCAGTGTCTGTCTGTATAAAAATTGTTTAAAATGAGTCAGCCATAGGGGTGGATAGAAGGGTTGTTTATGCCCTGAGCCCCTTTATGTAAAATGTGTAACTATCAAAGTGAACTATTGTGTATTTTAGCAAATTGATACAGTGTAACAAGTCTGTATTCACTGAAGACGACTGAGACTGAAAAAAAACATGTGTCTGCTTCACACACAGTGCAGCTGGGACACTTTGTAGATTTAGGAATGGTTTGCAACCAGAATTTTCTAATTAAGTAGATTAGAAAGTTTACTAAAGTCACTTGTTCTAAATTATTATTAAATAAAAATTTAAACAGCGGTTGCACTTTAAGTGAGTGTATCAATGCATAAAAATCTAGAAATCAGGACTAATTTGTGGGTAAACCCAGCAACAATTCCTCAGCAGAACCAGCATTGACGGAAAATGCTCTTTATATGCTTATAATATGAGATGATGTTACTTTAATGGTCATAGTTTCCTCTTCACTAATAAATGTTGCTCCTTTCCTCTCTCCCCTGACATTTCCACGTCACACACCCTCATCTTTTCCAATACTGATGACTTCCCCGGTGTACGTTCTGTAAAATACCTTCTTGTCACCTTCAGTCGCTTATTCTCACACCGGCGCTCTCTCGGTGCCAAAGAAGGATATCAAATTTTCCTTTCCTCAATTTAGTAGTTTTTTTTACATTTCCTCGCATTGTTCTCTTTTATTCTGGACTTCTTAATCTACCGTATATACTCGTGTATAAGCCGACCCGTGTATAAGCCGACCCCCCTACTTTTGCCCCCAAAAACTGGGAAAACTTATTGACTCGCGTATAAGCCGAGGGTGGACTCCAGCACAGGTATACAGGCCCCCCCAGTGGTATACAGCAGGCCCCAGCAGTGGGGTATACAGCAGGCCCCAACAGTGGGGTATACAGCAGGCCCCAGCAGTGGGGTATACAGCAGGCCCCAGCAGTGGGGTATACAGCAGGCCCCAGCAGTGGGGTATACAGCAGGCCCCAGCAGTGGGGTATACAGCAGGCCCCAACAGTGGGGTATACAGCAGGCCCCAGCAGTGGGGTATACAGCAGGCCCCAGCAGTGGGGTATACAGCAGGCCCCAGCAGTGGGGTATACAGCAGGCCCCAGCAGTGGGGTATACAGCAGGCCCCAACAGTGGGGTATACAGCAGGCCCCAGCAGTGGGGTATACAGCAGGCCCCAGCAGTGGGGTATACAGCAGGCCCCAGCAGTGGGGTATACAGCAGGCCCCAGCAGTGGGGTATACAGCAGGCCCCAGCAGTGGGGTATACAGCAGGCCCCAGCAGTGGGGTATACAGCAGACCCCAGCAGTGGGGTATACAGCAAGCCCCCAAGGGTGTAAGCAGGCCCCCAGGGGAGTAAGCAGGCCCCCAGGGGTGTAAGCAGGCCCCCAGGGGAGTAAGCAGGCCCCCAGGGGTGTAAGCAGGCCCCCAGGGGTGTAAGCAGGCCCCTAGGGGAATACAGCAGGCCCCTAGGGGAATACAGCAGGCCCCCAGGGGTGTAAGCAGGCCCCCAGGGGAGTAAGCAGGCCCCCAGGGGTGTAAGCAGGCCCCCAGGGGTGTAAGCAGGCCCCCAGGGGTGTAAGCAGGCCCCTAGGGGAATACAGCAGGCCCCTAGGGGAATACAGCAGGCCCCTAGGGGAATACAGCATGCCCCTAGGGGAATACAGCAGGCCCCCAGGGGTGTAAGCAGGCCCCCAGGGGAGTATGCAGGCCCCCAGGGGTGTAAGCAGGCCCCCAGGGGTGTAAGCAGGCCCCCAGGGGAGTAAGCAGGCCCCCAGGGGTGTAAGCAGGCCCCTAGGGGAATACAGCAGGCCCCCAGGGGTGTAAGCAGGCCCCCAGGGGAGTAAGCAGGCCCCCAGGGGTGTAAGCAGGCCCCCAGGGGTGTAAGCAGGCCCCCAGGGGTGTAAGCAGGCCCCTAGGGGAATACAGCAGGCCCCTAGGGGAATACAGCAGGCCCCCAGGGGTGTAAGCAGGCCCCCAGGGGAGTAAGCAGGCCCCCAGGGGTGTAAACAGGCCCCCAGGGGTGTAAGCAGGCCCCCAGGGGTGTAAGCAGGCCCCTAGGGGAATACAGCAGGCCCCCAGGGGAGTAAGCAGGCCCCCAGGGGAGTAAGCAGGCCCCCAGGGGTGTAAGCAGGCCCCCAGGGGAATACAGCAGGCCCCCAGGGGAATACAGCAGGCCCCCAGGGGTATATACAGAAGCCCCAGTGGCACTCAACCCCCCCCGCTTTGCAGAGCCCCCCCCCCCCCTGCTGCATTATCTTACCATCCAGGGTCTTCTTCACCGGAGGTCCTGCAGTCCATCCTCGCGCGCTGTGTTCTCGGTCTCTTGTGACCCGGCGGGCGCAGTGGAATGACGTCATCGCGCCGGGTCACGTGAGACCTGAACACAGCGCGCGGTGATGACTACAGGACCTCCGGTGAAGAAGACCCTGGATGGTAAGATAATGCAGCGGGGCGGGGGGGCTCTGCAAAGCGCGGGGGGGCTCTGCAAAGCGCGGGGGGGCTCTGCAAAGCGGGGGGGCTCTGCAAAGCGGGGGGGCTCTGCAAAGCGGGGGGGGGGCTCTGCAAAGCGCGGGGGGGCTCTGCAAAGCGGGGGGCTCTGCAAAGCGGGGAGGGGGCTCTGCAAAGCGGTGGGGCTCTGCAAAGTGGGGGGGGCTCTAAACATGCTGGGTGGGGCTAGTGCCACTAGGGGGCTGCTGTATACACTGGGGGGCTGTATGCACGGCTCCCCCTGCCGCTGTGATGGGCGGGGGGAGCCGTGCATATCTAATGAGCGGCCCCACGTGATGGGCCGCTGTCAGCAGCCTCCCCCCCGCCTCCTCCAGCCTCCCCAGCACCCGGCCTGTTAAAATCCTAGTAAAGTACCGTATTGACCCGTGTATAAGCCGAGGAGGTGACTTTTCAGCCCAATTTTTGGGCTGAAAAACTCGGCTTATACACGAGTATATACGGTAAGTTCCCAAGACAAGTATTTGATCTCTTTTTGATGCTACATTTTCTGCACCTTTTATGTAAATTAAGAGACTTTTTATTTTTTTTTTTGTGTTTTTTACCTGTGTTTTTCTTGTGTTTTTTGACCTTGTGGATTTGTCTTTTTTTTGTATGTCATGTTTCAAATTAAACTACTCTTTATTGTTTGTGGCATTTTGCTTGGATAAAACTGTATTGATGCAGTCATGTCCAGATTAGGAGTTTTTACTGCAGATGGGTTTTTTCCCTGAAAATTTTACACAAGTGCAAATCGGAATAAAAGGCGCAATAATGATAAATAATAATAATAATTCTATTGGGAAAATCCGCACATACAGTGATGTGAAAAAGTGCTTGCCCCCTTCCTGATCTAGTATTCCAAGGGTGGGCAACTCCGGTCCTCAAGGACCGCACACAGTGCAAGTTTTCAGGATTTCCTTAGCAATGCAGAGGTATTGGAATCATCACAAGTAATCACAAAATGCAGTTTATAAATGAAGGTATTTATTGTAAAGGGATAAAGAAATCCAAATCTACAGGGCGCTGTGTGAAAAAGTGATTGCCCCTAAACTTAATAACTAGTTGGGCCCTTACCAGCAACAATTGAATTCTTTTCTGATAACTGCCAATGAGTCTTTACAACGCTCTGGGGGAATTTTGGCCGCTCATCTGTGCAGAATTGTAATTTATAAACATTGGAGGTTTCCGAGCATGAACCGTCTCTGTTTAAGGTCACAGCATCTCAATCAGATTAAGGTCAAGACTGTGACTCGGCCTCTCCAAGGTATTAACTTTGTTTCTCTTAAGCCATTCAGAGGCAACTTGCTGGTATGTTTTGGATCATTGTTCTTCTGCATAACCCAAGTGCTCTTCAGCTTGAGGTCACGGACAGATGGTCGGTCATTGTCCTTCAGGATTTTGTAATAAACAGCAGATTTCATGGTTATTTTTTCCACAGCAAGTCTTCCACGTCCTGAAGCAGCAAAACAGCCCCAGACCATCACACTACCTCCACCATACTTTACTGTTGGTATGATATTCCATTTCTGAAATGCTGTGTTACGTCTACACCAGATGTAATGGGACATTTACCCTCCAAAAAGTTAAACTTTTGTCTCTTCAGTCCACAGAGTATTCTCACAAAAGTCTTGGGGATTATCAAGATGTGTTCTGGCAAAACTGAGCCAAGTCTTTACTTTCTTTTTATCTCAGCAGTGGTTTTTGTCTTGGATCTCTGCCATGCAGCCATGTTTTCCCTGTCACTTTCTTATGCTGGAGTCATGAACACTGACCTTAACTGAGGCAAGTGAGACCTGCAGATCTTTGGATGTTGTTGTGGGGTCTTTTGTGACTTCTTGGATGAGTCATCGCTGTGGTCTTGGAGTAATTTCATTGGCCAGTCCTAGGAAATTTCCCCACTGTACCATGAATTTGCCATTTGTGTATAATGGCTCTCACTGTGGTTCACTGGAGTCCCAAAACGTTAGAAATGATCTTATAACCTTTTTCAGATCGATAGCTCTCAATTCCTTTGCCTCTCATTTGTTCTGAATTTCTTTGGATTGCAGCATGATGTCTAGCTTTTGAGAATCTTTTGGTCTACTTCACTTTGTCAGGCAGGTCCTTCTTAAGTGATTTCTTGATTGAGAACAAGGTGTGGAAGTAATCAGGCCTGGGTGTGCCTAGGGGAATTTAACTCAGCTTCCCAAAGATGTGATAAACTTAGTTAATTTATGTTGTTTGTTTGTTTTTTTTGGGGGGACCACTTTTTCACACAATACTCTGTAGGTTTAGATTTCTTTTTCCCTTAATAATAAAGACCTTCATTTACAAACTGCATTTTATGTTTACTTGTCTTACCTTTGTCTAATATATAAATTTGTTTGGTGACCTGAAACATATAAGTGTTACAAACATGCAAAAGAATAAGAAATCAGGAAGGGAAAAGCACTTTTTCACACCACTGTAAAACTCAGCATTCCTGCAAGAGGAATCTGCATGTTGTGGATGTGAGACATACATTGCTGGTCAGTTTAGGCTGTGTTAAAAAAGACGCAGTGGGCAAGAGATTTCAATAAATGCCATCTACTTGCTGGAACTGTAAGATGCTACATTTTTGACGCAACAAATATACACAACATCAAAAACTCACTAAACACTCATCATGGAAACTGAACATTACAGTTTTTCTACTCAGTACTAGCAGTTAAAGCACAGCTACGATGTCCTTTATAGTCGTCTACTAGAAAGCATATTGTATGACATGGTGCCACGTGTAGACTGCTTTGCAGTCTCTGGGATCTGCTCTGCAGTGTTTAAATATGTTTATTCCTGTTGGTGCCTTTGTGGTTAATGTCAGTAGCTGTAGCAGTATTGCTGTTGATGGTCTGGCTGTGGCTCTCCAGTAGTAGGTAGCTGCTGGTGGGTGTGTCAGGTGACTACTCCCCCAGCCTTTAAATATTCCCATTATCTCTCAGCTGTTGTTGGTGAAAGAGTTCATTCATTGCAAAGACCCTGTGCAGTGTAGACGCCATGTGCTGTGTCTGCTGAAACACTGCTTGTAGCTTTGTGGAGTTTGCCATATTACTGGAGTTGCTGTGCTTTTTCCTGTTCCTGGGTGGAGGTGAGGAGTTATAGCCTAGGGCTGATCGGGATCAGGGTAAGGGTTGTAACAGACATCCTCACCTTTAGAGGTTATTTTGGGAACAGGGTCAGCCAGTGACCCCCAGTCTAATGGGTCAGACTAGTTTCCCAGTTCCCCCTAGCCCATTCTGCCATCCTCCTCCCTAATCCCTTAGTAGTCCATGATAGCCACCTATAACACATGGCAGAAAAATCCAGAAATTGTAACTGTAGGGCAGATTGTATGGAATGAACATTGACTAAAAGCAAAAATTACATTTGCATCAAAACTGATGACTTCTCTTTATCTTTTTTTTTTTCCCAAATAATTTTTATTTTGTATTAACAGAGTTAACAAACATAGTCAAAATCAACAGAAAAAGAAAAAAGGAGAAATACAGTAGTTTAACAAGGGAGGGGGGGGGGAGGGTCGGAGGGATCAGGCTCAAAACATACAGTGCAAATGAATACTACATTAGTATTATCCTTAATCCTGTTTAGGAGTCAGTGAAACAGCCCGGGGATAGCTGAACTCACTTCAAGTTAACCCAACTTTCGGGCAACCTCTTCAAACAATGCAATGTGCACTCGACATCCAGGGTTCCCAAATCAGCTCCAAATTTTTCCTGGCAGTATTTGACTGAGCCAAAGCTCGCTCATACTGACATGCTAAATTTACCCTCTCAATCACCTCTTTCACTGTTGGGAGGGAGGCACCCCGCCATTTAAGTGAAATCACTGCCCGGGTGGCTATAAGAATGTGGGAGATCACTCCTCTCACGATTCGGGGGATTGAATCAAGTCCGATGTGAAGTGTTGCCATGAGGGGTGAGAGGGGCACCCAAATTCCAGTGACATCAGATATCAAGCGTTCAATACCCCTCCAGAGAGCAGATAAGTCTGAACATAAGAACCACGCGTGCGACTGAGTACCAATCCCACCGCATCCCCTCCAACACAGAGAGGAATACTGTGGGTCGTATCTAGCCACCACAACCGGGCAGCGGTACCATCGCAACTGCGTTTTCTTTAACTGCTCCAAGTGGGTTATGCACGAGGAAACTCTCTTAAGCTCCCTAATACTCGAGTGCCAATCTTCAAGCTCCAATGTCACCCCAAACTCCTTTTCCCAAGTTAACATATATGGCTGTTTTACCTCTGAGTCTAGGGCCTGTATGGCTTTATACATAATCGATATTCCCTTCGAACCAGTTCCCTGTGTCAAGAAATATCCATTAACCCTCCTATCCATGCAGGTTTCCGAGAATGCAGTATTTAAATGAGCGCTGTGTAGAAAGTGTCTTATTTGGAGATATTGATAGAATGTTCTCCTAAGTTCTGGGTGGGTTTTGGAGATCTGGTCAAAAGGAATTAGACCCACGGGTCCCTGAATCTCAGCCAACGAGTGAATACCTGTCTCCCACCACGCCTGAAGGTTCAAATAAGGGATATGGGTTTCAATGGCAAACACAGACAGCGACCCACGAGGGATTTTTAAGAGTTTAGGGGCAAAGGATCTCCAAAGATGGAGAGCCGCCTGCATCGTAGGCAGTAGAGCCATAACTGAATCGGCCCGCAATACTTCCGATTCCAAGGCGAGACGAGTGGAGCCCCGCCTGGAGTAAAATTTCTCTATTTGTAACCACCTGTGATCACTGTCCATGAGCCACCATTCCCTGAGGCCTGTCAGCAACGAGGCTCTGTGGTAGGCCAACAAGTCTGGCATTCCCATTCCTCCCGACTCCAAGGGGAGGTAAAGAATAGATTTTGCTACACGAGCCGACCTGTGAGCCCAGATATACTTATTAGCTAGGCTTTGGAGGCGAGCAATGAGTTTTTTGGGGATGCGAAGGGGCAGAGCTCTAAAATAATAAAGGATCCTAGGAAGGGCCATCATTTTGAAGGCATTTATGCGGGCCATCCACGAGGTCAAGAACTGGTGCATATTATCTAAGAGAGCTTTAATTTTATCATATAGGTTGGAGAAGTTTATCTTAATTGTGAGCGCCGAGGGGGTCAAGGTTATACCCAAAAAGGGAATACCATCTGGGGACCATTGAAAGGGGTATGCCTCTGTCAGAGAGTTCAGAGAGGGGGCTGGGATCGCTATCGGAAGTGCTAGAGATTTAGAAGGGTTCAATTTGTAATATGATATTTTACTAAATTCCCCCAGTTCAGACATGACAGCAGCGAAGGACGGCCCAACATCCACACAAGATATGATTACATCATCAGCATAAAGGCTGATTTTATGGACCTCCTTCCCCACCACCACGCCCGAGATACCGGGGGAAGTCCTGATCCGTTCAGCCAATGGTTCCATACAGAGGGCAAAAATAATAGGGGATAGGGGGCACCCTTGTCGAGTACCATTAGTTATTAAGAATGGCTCTGACAAGAAACCCGCCGAGAGGACCCGCGCCGAAGGTTCCGAGTACATGGCTGAAATGGCCAAGCTAATAGGGCCCACCAACCCAAATTTTTGAAGAACTGCTCTGAGATATCCCCAGTGCACCCTGTCAAACGCTTTCTCAGCATCAAGTGACAGGAATGCACTGGGGAGTCCAGACAGCTCCGCCACCCGCACCAGGTCCAACATTCTGCGTATCCCGTCTTTCGCCTCCCTACCCGCCACAAACCCCACCTGGTCTGGGAGACCAGGGATGGGACAATCAAGGCCAGCCGAGAAGCTAGCAGTTTGGTGAACAACTTAATGTCACAGTTTAGAAGAGCAATGGGTCTGAAATTACCTGGTAAATTAGGGGGCTTTCCCGGCTTTGGCAGGGTTACGATGGTGGCCTCCAAGTTAGACGGTGACATTCTGCCCCTATTCCCCCAAGCCGAGAAAAGTCTCAATAGGTAAGGGGCAAGTAACGATTGGAATGTACGGTAATAGGAGTTAGTGAAACCATCCGGGCCCGGGGCACTCAACCTCTTAGTCTGTTTAATGGTTTTTTGTATTTCTTCTAGGGTGAAAGGAGAGTTTAGAAAGGACAGCTGTTCCGACGAAACCGAGGGGAGATTAACAGAAGCCAGATAGTCCGAAATATCCTGGGTCGTGGGCTGGGGAGTCGAGGGATCCCTATGTAAATTATAAAGGGCAGCATAGTAATTAGCAAATTCGGCTGCTATTTTTGAAGGGTTTCTAACTGGTTCCCGCTGGAGTTAAGAATATGGTCGATCCTAGATTTGGCCTCCCTTACTTTAATTCTACGGGCAAGCATGGCCCCCGCCCTGTCACCTGCCGAATACCACTTCGTTTTCAGATTGCGCAGGTTATGAGCATACGAGACCAGCATGGCGTCCCGAAGTTTAAATCTAATGGCATAAATTTCAGAGGTGACAGAGGGGGTTACATCCGCCTTGTTAAGGGCCTCCAGAGATTGTAATCTGGACAACAAAGTGAGCCGATCCCCCTCTCTCCTACGGTTTATGATCGCAGCTTGCTGTATGAAGGATCCCCTCAGAACGGATTTATGTGCGGCCCACAGGGTCTCGTCACTGGTCTCACCGTTATCATTCAATTGAAAATAAGTAGAGATGTCTGAGGAGACCCTTGCCACCACCTCCGCGTTCAACAGAAGTCCCTCATTCAAACGCCACCGGAATGCAGGGGGCGAGTGGTGTGACAAAGCCATCAGTAGGAAAACCGGGGCATGATCTGACCACGTGATCAGCCCGATCTCTGAAGCAGAACAGCGGGCCAGGATAGCATCATCGATCAAGTAATAGTCTAGTCTGCTGTATGTCTGATGTCGGGGGGAAAAATAGGTATAATCCTGCTCTGCTGCATGGGAGTACCTCCAGTGATCATGATAGTGAAATTCGAGGGCGGGCAACCTGAGCTCCCCCCTCCATTCCCCTCCCCGGTGTGAGCAATCAAGGTCTCGTTGCATTGGGAGGTTGAAATCCCCACACAGTATCTTGCCCCCCTGTTCCATGGAATGGATGGTTTTAAAGGCACGTCTGATAAATTTACTTTGCCCTGAGTTGGGTGCATATATGGAAGCAATCGTGTGAGACACACCATTCAGAGTACAGACCAATATCAACAATCTACCCCCAGGATCAGAGTATTGGTCAAGCAATTTAAAAGCAACCGTGGTTCTGAACATAATGCATATCCCTGCCCTCTTGACCTTATCATTTGCAAAGAATATGTGTGGGAATTGGGGGTTATGAAAGCGAAAGTTGTCCGCTTCCAGCAAATGGGTCACTTGCAGGCAAATTATATCAGCCTTAGATTTCCTGATTTCTCTCCAGATCATAGAACGCTTACCCGGGGAGTTCATCCCCCTAACATTAAGCGACATTAACTTTATACTCATAATGTAGTACCCTCAAAAGAACTTCTAATGAACCCTGGGAGTCCAGGGGGCCATCCTGTCATCATTTCCAAAAATATCACATGTAATAGACAGTTAATGTATCCCCAGTATAGCACCGTGTAATGAAGATCTACAGATTGAGACGCTAACTCCAGCAAACAAAGAGCACACAAGTCCTCATATAACAGTTCCGAGCCTGAGCAAAGGGAAATCAGAAAAAAAAAGGAAAAGGGGAAAAATGAAACTGAAAAAACAACAAAAAGTATGCCAGGGCCAGTCACATGGGCCGCAGGCAAATTGCCCAGTGCTTCGGGCATTGAACAGGAAAACATGCCTGCTAGAGGGGGTTCAATTCGCCAGGAACACAGTCTCCAAAGAAAAAGAGAGACTGACTAAGAGACCATCCACAGGGCAGTCCCAAGCTCCACTTCAGGTCTTCATCCAGTCCGGAGTTACCTTCCTCTGCGCAGTCGGCTTAGGCATGGTGAATGGGACCTTCCAGGAAGACAGCTTATCCTCTGCTTGTTTCGGTGTGTTGCAGGCCACTGACCGGTCCTCGTAAGAAATTATCAGGCGCGTCGGATTATATCCCCATTTATAGCGCAGGGATGCCTCTCTGAGGGCGGTACAAACATGAGCAAATGTTCGGCGCTTTGCCAGGGTAGCCGCCGACAAGTCTGGGAATACTTGGAGCCCCCGAAACTCCTCAGGGAGCGTGGGGGACTCCTCATTCGTTGAACAAATGCATCCTTCGTAGGGAACCTTAACATCTTGGCCAAAATGTCCCTAGGTACAGAAGGACCCAAATGTTTGGGCTTGGGGGTTCTGTGAATCCGTTCAATAGCAAGATCGCCTGCAGGTAGGTCAGGGAGCACTGTGGCCAGAAACCGAAGCATAAAAGGAGCCAGTTCTTTGTCAGTGACCTCCTCTGGAACTCCCCGGAGTCTAATATTGCACCTTCTTGACCTATCCTCCAGGTCATATAATTTGTCATAGGCTGCAGTGATCTCAGCACGCAGGGCTTTGTTATCATCAACTAGGGCATTTATAGCAGAAGCATAGTCCCCCATTTTATTCTCTACATGAGCTGTTCTGTCTCCAAGAGCATTCAAGTCCCTTCTGAATTCCCCCAGCAGCTCGTTCATGTCCTCCCTTAGTGAGGCTCTAACTGTGGCAAGGAATGCAGACATATCTCCTTTTGTCATCGGAGCTGAGCTGCTGCTGCTATGTGGGGAGCCAGTCTGTCTCTCACCTCTATCAGAGCTGGGGGAGGAGCGGGAGGATCCTGGAGGAGAAGCAGGCACCATTTTCCCTGCTGCATGAACAGTCTGTCCTCCAGGGAAGAAATCCGGCATGCGCTGTGGGGAAGCCCCCTTGTTGGACCGGCCACGGGTCATCATGGGCACTGCACAGATAGGAAGGCAGCAGAGAGGTCTGTGGAGCTTCAGGGAGCTGCGGTGAGCCGATTTGAGCTGTTAATAGCCCTGTGGACTGGGAGCTCTCAGCTTATGTGACCTCCACGTTCAGCACGCAGGCCACGCCCCTTCTCTTTATCTTTGAGTGCAGTATATTATGGCTGGGGGGGGCATTTGGTGGGGTCTTTCATGCATTTCTTGAGTCTCCAATATTGTAAAAGATTTGTTATAATGCAATAAAAGGTTGCTTGCCCCTGTAGACTGCCTTGCTGAAGTACATGGCGAAGTAGAATTACCTGAACCTATGCTACATTTGCAGTCAGACCAGTGTCAATGACTATTGATCGATAACCTTGCTAGCTATAGTGCATGGTATTAAAGAAGCATTTCCATCAACGTTTTTATCCTCTTAATATATTGCAATCATCATCTATTATATAATCACGAATGGTTTTTTTTGCCCCTTTTGAGACCGCTCTCGCTGCGAGTCAGCGTGGTCATGTGGATACGAACGAAGCATTGGCCGCGCAGCGGCCATTGCGAGCAGCTCTAAGGCGACTCGCTATGCCCGCGCAGCGGGCATGGCGAGTCGCCTTAGCAGCGCGAAGCATTGGCCGCGAAGCGGCCATTGCGAGTCAGAGACTCGCTCTGCTAGAATCCCGATGCATTGTGCATCGGGCACCCATCTAGTAATATATAACACTGTGTATTTACAAATGCTCATTTTGCCCAGTTACACAGTTAATTCCTCTGTTTTCCATTAGATCTATGACATCACATGATTACAAAAAGACCAGCTGAATCCTTCTACGTTCTACGTAGACACAGGAAGTCTCTTTTCCCTGTATGAGTCATCACTGCAAAGGTCCCTGGCTGGGGAGGAGAAAGAAAGGAGTTGAAAAAGGGAATGACTCATGCAGAGAGATGCGACTTCTTTCTACTGTTTCTACATAGAGAAGAGAAAAGAGAAGAAATTATTGGAAAGAAATTCACAATGAGCAATTGTAAATACACAGTGCCATAAGATAGGATGATTGCAATATATTAAGAGGATAAAAATTTGATGGCAGTACTTCTTTAACATTCAGCAGCAAACATTGGAAATATCACCTGTACAAGTGCTACAATGTGCTGTCAAGGCAGTGACAATGACTAGCTGATAGTGTGGCACCCCTGCGGGGGATTGCCACAGGACACACCGATGCAGGGAGGGATGTACACCTTGGCACACACAGCACACAACACCTTCCACCCCAGACCTGGAGGGGAAGCCCAACTGGCTGTCATTAAGCCAGATCCCCTATAAAGATCCAAGCCTGAGGGGAGGAGTCAGTTAGTTAGTTAATGCCAGAGAGACTGCAGAGGAGAGAGCAGTTAGTGAAGGAGCTGGTTGCTGGGACCAAGCCAGGCCCAGAACCAGGAAACCTGACCTAGCTGTGCTGAGCCCTAGGGAGAGGGACAGAGGCCAGTGGGAGAAGTAAGAAGAAGGAAGAAGGGAACAGATCTGAGAACCCTTTAGCCACCCGGACACTGAAGTCCGAAGCTGCTATTCATCTACAGTGTGGCAGCAAAAGCCCGGACAGACCAGGAGGATCTATTTCCCCTGAAGTAAAGAATAGAAGACTCCAAACCTGACCAATCATAGGACCAGGGACCTAAGCTGAGAATAGGAATCCCACAAAAAGGCCCTTATTGTCGGTTGTGGAACAGCACCCTGAGAGGGAGAAAGAGCGGCAGATTCAACTACAGGCAGAGCTTACCCCAAACACCGCACACACTAACAGAGGAGGCCTCACAACTCTCCAAGGTGAACGTCCCAAGCTGCACCGATAACCTGGTTACCCTCCTGGATCGTGCCTGTCACCGGACATCAGTAAAAAGGTACCGGAACGGAGACTATTGTGTGTGTGTGCCTGATTCCTCGCTGCCTGCAGCGTTCCCAGCAGAACCGCTACGACTACTCCCCTCATCCAACCCGCTGCCCTGAGGTAAAGCTCCACCTGTGGGGAGCTGTACTATCAAAGCTGCATTTACATCACCTCAGCGGCCGACTGCGGAGCTGGTAACCCTATTACCTGGTACCACAGGTGGCGTCACGTTATCATCCCCCATCATCATCACCCCCATCCCTGTCACTGAGGGTCCAGGGCACGGAGCCGGGAACTGACCAGCTGTGATCCCCCACCGAAGTGACCCCCTGTCCCGGTATCCGAGTACCCCCTACCCTGTCGACTGGCTCAATAGTAACTCTGCACCCTGCGCTGCACCATATTAACTAGCAGCAAATTAGGTTACTGCCATAGGCTGTACACTGTTGACATTTGAATGTAATAGATTGTTTTCATAGCTATCCACTTTCCCAGGGGGCCTCATGAGATACCCTGACTGTTGTGAATCATCCAAACAATTCTGATTATTTTAAAGGGAACCAACCACCTCAGATGACGACTATAAGCTGTTAATACCTGTCCCTGCACCCTACCTACACCATTCCACCTATGTTTTTCTTCAGAATATTGATAAATGTAAACCGAAATAAACACTTTATAAAATTACATGCCTGTGTACTTCTGGGCGTCACCCTCGGGCTCTGGTACTAGAGGGCTGTGTCTCCAGCAGCATGACTGGCTTCTCTAGCCCTCCCTCTTACATTGCAGGACGTCACATGAAGGGCGTGATGTTATCTATCAGTGGGCGGGCACGCAAGGCAGCTCCCGTCCCTTCATGTGACGTCCTGCAAAGTAAGAGGGAGGGCTAGAGAAGCCAGTCATGCTGCTGGAGACACAGCCCTCTAGTAACTGACCCAGAAGGAGACGCCCAGAAGTACGCAGGCATGTAATTTTATAAAGTGTTTATTTCGGTTTACATTTATCAATATTCTGAAGAAAAACATAGGTGGAATGGTGTAGGTAGGGTGCAGGGACATGTATTAACAGCTTATAGTCGTCATCTGAGGTGGTTGGTTCCCTATTGAGCAGAATTAGGTGAGTTGAGCAGCTGCTACTGGTAATACAAGCTACAGTAGGGTTTATTGGAACATTATTGTTTCCTGTAGCAGCAAATCAAAGCCAAATATTATACTGCTTATAATTGTTTTAAAGTATGATGGCCCCCAAATAGGTAAGATGTTCTCCCGGCTCCTTACAGTTTTATGGGCCTCAACATATTATGTCCTTTCTCCCACAAGTACAATGTCCTAAAGCCCCTCACATCATAATATGACCCCCCACACACGAGTATGATGTCCTCACAAACCTCAAACAGTATTATGGCCGCTCACAGAGTATTATGTCCTGAAACCCCTCAGACAGTATTATGAGCCCCTCACAAATATGATGTCCTCACAGCACCACTCACAGTATTATGAGCCATACACAAGTAGGATGCTCCCAGAGTTGCTCACACAATATGAGATCCCCACAAGCCCTAATACAGTATTATAGCTTCACACACAAGTATGATGTCTCCACAGCTACAGTACTTACACAGCATTATGGCCCTTCACCTTTCTTCACACAAGTTTGATGCTTCCACAGCCCCTATACAGTATTATGCCCCTCCTATGGACCTTCAAACAGTCATGGGCCCTCCACATTTCAACACACAAGTATGATGTCCCCACAGCCCCTTGCAGTATTATGGCCCCCCACACAAGTATAATGTCCTCATAGCCCGTCACAGTATTATGTACCCCACACAAGTATGATGTCCCCATAGCCCCTCACAGTATTATGGCCTCCCTGACACAAGTATGATGTCCTCACAGCCCCTCACAGTATTATGGCCCCCCCACACAAGTATGATGTCCTCACAGCCCCTCACAGTATTATGGCCTCCCTGACACAAGTATGATGTCCCCACAGCCCCTCACAGTATTATGGCCCCCCACACAAGTATGATGTCTTCACAGCCCCTCACAGTATTATGGCCTCCCTGACACAAGTATGATGTCCCTACAGCCCCTCACAGTATTATGGCCCCCACACAAGTATGATGTCTTCACAGCCCCTCACAGTATTATAACCTCCCTGACAAAAGTATGATGCCCCCCCCTCACAAGTATGATGTCTTCACAGCCCCTCACAGTATTATAACCTCCCTGACACAAGTATGATGTCCCTACAGCCCCTCACAGTATTATGGCCCCCGTTCACAAGTATGATGTCCCCACAGCCCCTCACAGTATTATGGCCACCACTCAAGTTTGATGTCCCCACAGCCCCTCACAGTATTATGGCCTCCCTGACACAAGTATGATGTCCCCACAGCCCCTCACAGTATTATGGCCCCCCACACAAGTATGATGTCCCTACAGCCCTTCACATTTTATGGCCCCCCACACAAGTATGATGTCCTCACAGCCCCTCACAGTATTATGGCCTCCCTGACACAAGTATGATGTCTTCACAGCCCCTCACAGTATTATGGCCTCCCTGACACAAGTATGATGTCCCTACAGCCCCTCACAGTATTATGGCCCCCACACAAGTATGATGTCTTCACAGCCCCTCACAGTATTATGGCCTCCCTGACACAAGTATGATGTCCCCACAGCCCCTCACAGTATTATGGCCCCCCACACAAGTATGATGTCCCTACAGCCCTTCACATTTTATGGCCCCCCACACAAGTATGATGTCCTCACAGCCCCTCACAGTATTATGGACTCCCTGACACAAGTATGATGTCCTCACAGCCCCTCACAGTATTATGGCCTCCCTGACACAAGTATGATGTCCCCACAGCCCCTCACATTATTATGGCCCCCCACACAAGTATGATGTCCCCACAGCCCCTCACAGTATTATGACCCCCCACACAAGTATGATGTCCTCACAGCTTCTCACAGTATTATGGTCTCCCTGACACAAGTATGATATGCCCACAACCCCTCACATAGTGTTATACAGTATTAGGGATTCATATACAGCATTAAGGATTCCCACATAAGCACTGACTGAATAAAATGAAAAAAAGACATAAATTAAGCTATTCACATCACTGTGTTCCCTCCGATGTGCTGCTCCGCACTGGACCTCTACAAACAGGCGCGATCTGGTGATGTCATTGCACCGGCTGAGCAGAAGCTCAGTTACCTCTGGCTTCCTATTCCGTCATCCAAGTGCTGATTATATCATTGTATCCAGGCCTTTCGATTTCTGGTCCGAAGGCAGCACCAAAAGAGCTAACGTGCCACATACGGCCCGCGGACCTCACTCTGCCCAGCTCTGCTATACAGGCATCATTCTCATCCTCAGCCCATTTTTGAAAATCTCAGACAACCCCTTTAATTTAATGCATTTAGTTCTGATGAGAACATTATTCGGTATACAAATAGAGACATCTGCAGAGATTTATCCTGAGCTTAGTGACTAATATGTCATCATATATACAAGAAGCAAAAGAACAAACACTGACATCTTCTGATCTCTGTACACAGATGTCCAAACAGATCCACAGTGATAAGAAACGTGCTAACACCATGTAAAGCAGAGCCTTTGGTGTTGTAGTGATGATATTAACTTATAGCAATACATTTATTTTACTCTCTTACATAGCACCAATAATTCCACTGCTTTATACACATCATCAATGTCTCACAATCTAAGCTTCCTATAACTATGTCTTTGGATTGTGGGAGGAAACTGGAACATATCAGGGAAATCCACACAAACATGGGGAGAGTATACAAACTCCTTACAGATATTCACCATTGATGGGATTTGAACCCAGGACCCCAGCACTTCAAGACTGCAGAGCTAACCACTGAGTCACCATGCTGCCCTATGTATTGTACAGTGCTAACCACTGAGCCACTGTGCTGCCCTATGTATTGTTCAGTGCTAACCACTGAGTCACCGTGCTGCCCTATGTATTGTACAGTGCTAACCACTGAGTCACCATGCTGCCCTATGTATTGTACAGTGCTAACCACTGAGTCACCATGCTGCCCTATGTATTGTACAGTGCTAACCACTGAGCCACTGTGCTGCCCTATGTATTGTTCAGTGCTAACCACTGAGCCACCGTGCTGCCCTATGTATTGTACAGTGTTAACCACTGAGTCACCGTGCTGCCCTATGTATTGTACAGTGCTAACCACTGAGCCACCTTGCTGCCCTATGTATTGTACAGTGCTAACCACTGAGCCACCGTGCTGCCCTATGTATTGTACAGTGCTAACCACTGAGCCACCGTGCTGCCCTATGTATTGTTCAGTGCTAACCACTGAGTCACCGTGCTGCCCTATGTATTGTACAGTGCTAACCACTGAGCCACCGTGCTGCCCTATGTATTGTACAGTGCTAACCACTGAGTCACCATGCTGCCCTATGTATTGTACAGTGCTAACCACTGAGCCACTGTGCTGCCCTATGTATTGTTCGGTGCTAACCACTGAGCCACCGTGCTGCCCTATGTATTGTACAGTGCTAACCACTGAGTCACCGTGCTGCCCTATGTATTGTACAGTGCTAACCACTGAGTCACCGTGCCGCCCTATGTATTGTACAGTGCTAACCACTGAGTCACCGTGCCGCCCTATGTATTGTACAGTGCTAACCACTGAGTCACCGTGCTGCCCTATGTATTGTACAGTGCTAACAACTGAGCCACCGTGCTGCCCTATGTATTGTACAGTGCTAACCACTGAGCCACCGTGCTGCCCTATGTATTGTACAGTGCTAACCACTGAGCCACCGTGCTGCCCTATGTATTGTACAGTGCTAACCACTGAGCCACCGTGCTGCCATATGTATTGTACAGTGCTAACCACTGAGCCACCATGCTGCCCTATGTATTGTACAGTGCTAACCACTGAGCCACTGTGCTGCCCTATGTATTGTACATTGCTAACCACTGAGCCACCGTGCTGCCCTATGTATTGTACAGTGCTAACCACTGAGTCACCGTGCTGCCCTATGTATTGTACAGTGCTAACCACTGAGCCACCGTGCTGCCCTATGCATTGTACAGTGCTAACCACTGAGCCACCGTGCTGCCCTATGTATTGTACAGTGCTAACAACTGAGCCACCGTGCTGCCCTATGTATTGTACAGTGCTAACCACTGAGCCACCGTGCTGCCCTATGTATTGTACAGTGCTAACCACTGAGCCACCGTGCTGCCCTATGTATTGTACAGTGCTAACCACTGAGCTACCGTGCTGCCCTATGTATTGTACAGTGCTAACCACTGAGCCACCGTGCTGCCCTATATATTGTACAGTGCTAACCACTGAGCCACCGTGCTGCCCTATGTATTGTACAGTGCTAACCACTGAGCCACCGTGCTGCCCTATGTATTGTACAGTGCTAACCACTGAGTCACCGTGCTGCCCTATGTATTGTACAGTGCTAACCACTGAGCCACCGTGCTGCCCTATGCATTGTACAGTGCTAACCACTGAGCCACCGTGCTGCCCTATGTATTGTACAGTGCTAACCACTGAGTCACAGTGCTGCCCTATGTATTGTACAGTGCTGACCACTGAGCCACCGTGCTGCCCTATGTATTGTACAGTGCTAACCACTGAGCCACCGTGCTGCCCTATGTATTGTACAGTGCTAACCACTGAGCCACCGTGCTGCCCTATGTATTGTACAGTGCTAACCACTGAGCCACCGTGCTGCCCTATGTATTGTACAGTGCTAACCACTGAGCCACCGTGCTGCCCTATGTATTGTACAGTGCTAACCACTGAGCCACCGTACTGCCCTATGTATTGTACAGTGCTAACCACTGAGCCACCGTGCTGCCCTATGTATTGTACAGTGCTAACCACTGAGCCACCGTGTTGCCCTATGTATTGTACAGTGCTAACCACTGAGCCACTATGCTGGCATGTTGCATTGCTACATTGAAAATACAGTAATCAGCGAGGACAGTGCCATATGTTCAGGCTGAGTGGACATTGTTCCTAAACCACAAGTTAATATAGTCAGGACCGTGTGGTCAGATAAACACATTCCTGTGGATTGTTATCATAGTAACCGCAGACAACATTCTCATTTTCTCACAATTACTTCTAAACTCTTAACATGATTCTTGGTAATTGATTGCACTGGTGGTGAAATATACGGCAGCCCGAGTCCTTACTTCTACATAAAAATATAGAGGAGGAGGAACGACTGAGTAATGAACTTGTCAGTAATACAAGCAGTGAGCTAACGAGAAGAGGAGACACTGCAAACACAGAGAGAAAGTTGGGACATAGCACTAACCTCCCGGGAAAGCGGGACTATCACTGGATCTGGGATGATTGGGAGCTATGCTGTGATGCTAGTCACTACAAAACCTAGGTTGTGACACAGTCAGGAATAGAGGCAACAGGCTGGTCAGGTAATCCAGGGTCAGTTCTGGGAGAGTTCAGGGAGTAGATAGAGACATAGTCATGCAACGGTCCAGGGTCAGGTTTTCCAGGAGCTCACAATGAGGATTCAGGCATTAAACAGAGGCAAGTACAGGTCACTGTCCAGGGGTCAAAATAGGAGGAAAATAATAACAAGTACAGGGAACAGGCAAAAGAGTATTCAAGCAACAGTCTGGTTCAGATTAGCGTGCTTTCACATTGCGTTGTATCATGCGTTCAGCGGTCCCGTCAGGAAGATTTATTATTATTATTTATTATTATTCAAAACGGGCTTCGGACATATGCGCAGGCAGGGCCATTAATTTTAATGATGTAGATGGTGCATATGTCTGAAGCCCCTTTTGCCAGAGGTTCGAACTTAAGCCCAACAGGAACACTGCATGCGTGGTACAACGCAATGTGAAATCATCCTTACAGAGATCAGAGCAGACACAGAAATACAGGCCACACTGCACTTTGGACAGGATGTATGACTGCCAGTATTCTGGGAGAAGCTGCTCAGCTAAGTAACAGATAAATCACTGGAAAGTTGGAACACTTGAGCAACCCAATCCCTCCCAGAACCAGAATGGATGACTGCTCTAAAGATCAGCAGACTGAAAGCTCAGCACACCCAGGTACCAGAAACAGCATAATTTCAATAACGTCCTAGACGCAATGCACGGAGAGTCGTAACAAATGCGTTTGCCTTACATAATCTCTGTGTTAGACCTTAGATTACTGACTGCAGAATGCGTTACTAAAAAATATAGAATTTGAAACCACAATAGCAATGCCTGGTAACCTCTTTTTGCTGCTTTTAAATATTGTAGCTAACTAAGGGAGTCTCCATATTAAATCCAGTTGCTGGTGCTCTACCCAAGCAGATAACGTCTTGTCTAATACTCCTATCGCAAGTATGAGAAAAAAGGCAGCACTCACCCAGGTGTGTATTTAAAACACATCTTCTTTTTTCAATTTCTTTAAAATCCATGCTGGTGTACAGAGGGGAGGGATTGCTGGAGACATCAGGGGATAGATGTTTTGCGTTTGATTTGCACTTCAACAGGTCCTATCTATATACAGGAGAAATTTGCTGCAACACTATACACTAGCATGAGTGTGAACCAGCATAATGGCTATCTAATGAATAACAGGGCAATGTGTACAGCTAAGACAATGTGTATATGGCAAAAGACATAGCAAAAACTGCTTCAGATTATAAAGAAAATTGAGAAACTCAGATTAAGCACTGGCAACTGCGAAAGAGCACGGTAATAGCGCCAAGGTGTTCTCATCTTAGCAGGTCCTAACCTTGCGTCACTACTTGTGGTATACAATTGCTTGTGTGGGTTATATGAGTCTGGATGCAATTATAACCTGCTGGAATGGTATGTTCATAGACCTGGGATACGGCAAGATGGAGGACTAAGCATGGCTACAGGGCGGGGAAAGGGTGCATAGTCAAAATAAATTATGTTTTCTTGCTAGCACCTTTACACATAGGTGTTGCCGGTCATTCCTTAATGTGTAGTATAACTTTTTTTGATTCTGCACCCTTCCCCCGCCCTGTAGCCATGCTTAGTCCTCCATATTGTCGTAGCCCAGGTCCATGCAGATTTCTCCTCTTAATTATAATGTTTTCTTGCTAGCACCTTTGCTAGTCATTCTTTAATGTTTACTATCTATATATAGACCTGTTGAAGCGCAAAACAGCTGTTGTGTGATGTCCCCTGCATCCCTCCCCTCTGTACACCAGCATGGATTTTAAGGAAATTGAATAAAGAAGATGTACTTTAAATATACACCTGAGTGCTGCCTGTTTTCTCATACATGCAATTGGAGTATATGCAGAATGAGTTAACTGAGATTCCATCAGGGAGCTGTAACTCCTTTATCTGTTTTTTTCTGAGCTTAAGTTGAAATAAAATAAAATTAAATCATCTGAGAGAAGCTCAGAAAGAGACAGAGATAAACTTCCCGACACATCAAGCCTGCTGAAGGAATCTCAGGTAAATGGTTTTTCCCTCTTCATAAATGGGTGTGGTTGGACAGTGCTTGTAAATTAAGGCAGTTTACTAATTTACTGTTTATTAAAATTTTCAGCCGTCCTTGAGACATTAACCTTTAATTTTGTGATACGGTACACTTTATTATTCCTGAGGGAAATTATAGTTATAATTTATACAGAAATTCTATAAATATATACTTAGCCTTGTATTAACCCTTAGTTACTCATTGCTGACTAATATTTGCATAATGGATATTCGGCTTTGGACATATATCCCTGTGTTGTTTAATGCCAATAGTATATGTGTGACGGTAGTCACCACGTGGACAAGAAGAAGTAAAATTGTCAAACATTCAGGTCAGGTACCTGTAGAGCACATCAAGACAGAGGGGATAACCAGAGGCATAGTAAGGTCATGGTCTAAGGTCAGAGGAGAGGAGAGGAGCGGATCAGAACAGAGGGACAAGACAAAAGGATGATCAAACACAGGCAAGGTCAGACAGCAAAAGATCAATTCCCAGAGCACAGATACAGGAGGCCAAACTGGCACTACAGAGCTGAAACTAGGACTGGCAGTGCTCTGGGAAAAACTGCACAGCTAAAAGGCTGAACAATTACTGGAGACAAGGAACACCTGCAAAAATTCAGCACAGCCTAGAAAGAGATTGGGCGACTGAGTTGTCAATCAGAACAGCAATAGTCCAGCATAGAATGATTAAGCTGTCAATCACCCAGCCCAGCACACCCTGAATACAGAGCAGAGGAATCATGACAATATGATAGGTATTAGCATAACTCACTGGCAGGTATCCCCCGATTTTTATATTTATTCCTGATCTGTATTTGTTTCTCAATTTTTACCTTTTTCTATTTTAACATTATATCAATGAAAATCGTTTTTTCTTAATGATGGGTTTGCATTTTCGCCTTCTTCTTTGTTTATTGGTGA
The DNA here is from genome assembly GCA_033576535.1 of Allobates femoralis. Classification (NCBI taxonomy): domain Eukaryota; kingdom Metazoa; phylum Chordata; class Amphibia; order Anura; family Aromobatidae; genus Allobates; species Allobates femoralis. Next base: position 44,141,471 of record JARQOC010000002.1, on the reverse strand, counting down.
TTTCAGATAAACCACCTCCTGCAACCGAGACTGACATCAGGCATCCCAGATAGCATTGTTCTCAGTGCTCAGGAGCAGTCGGACTATTTTAGTACTTTCTCGCTCAGTCTCTATATTCTTACAGATATTAATAGTCCTGGAGGCTGAGGGGCTGCAGCTGGGAGACAGTGATAAGTGAAGTGGTGACATCCGGCAATGCTAGACAACTCCCTGAAATGAGCTCCCGCTCCAGATCATATCAGTCTTCTTGTTTTACTCTGAGCGGAAACTTAAAGTGCAACTGATCTCCATTATTAGGATTTACCGGGATTCGTGGACTGTGCAGTAAACAATGCGGGAGCTAATCTATATTTACCAACAACCTTTCCTTATACACAACAGCGACGTCACATCGTAGAGGAAAACAATATTAGTTAAAGGGCAAATATTTCCCATTAGATTCCTCCAAGTGCGGAAAGGCTGAGAAGTAAACGAGGACCACAAGTAAAGATATCATGTGTGCAAACTGTAAGGAACAAGACTGGCTCATTTTTGGACTGTTCAGTGTTAAACGCTATGTTCAGACTGCGCGTTTTTGATCCGGTTTTTGTGGTCTGTTTTGGCATGTAAAGCAGATCACTTCCTGTGATGCCCAGCAAAGTCAATGAGTTTTCAGAAATGCTGTGCAGACGCTGCGTTTTTTGCTGCTCCGTTGTTGGGGCAGAAAACATAAAGAATAAGCGTCAATTTGTGATCCGTTTTTCCTACTATATTTTTTCCCTTGAAACCATTGTTAATGGGAAAAAAGCCCAGCACAAAAAAGCGGATCAAACACGGGTGATGTGATTTTTTTTGCAAAGACGGATCCAGTTTTGCAGCTGAAAATTCAACAAAAACGCAGCACATAAAGGGAATAAAAAATGCACAGTGTGAACTTAGCCTAACCCTTTATAGTAAAGCTGCTCCTTTGGCACATAATGAACAGGAGCAATATTTTGTGATAATTGGCTTAATAATATATTATTTCTGTGTATGAAGCTCCGAATCTTCTGTATAGAGTTAAATGAACAATGTTGTGTCAACAAAGTTTGCATAAATTAATAGTACAGGGTAATATAGGAAACATTGTAATTATATTTATTACAGAAATATGCTAATTTCTCCACCCAAGCCCCCCTTCACACGTCTGAGTCTCCAGTACATGTGTTGTCTGTTTTCAGACTCAGTAGAGACACGTTCACACACATACTGATTAAACACAATGGGGATCTTTACACCTCCGTGTTTTCGCAAGGACCATGTGTCTATGTGAACCACGCATACATGGAGACATGCCTGCTTTTTACCAGCAGCACGGATGCCACATCCACATGTACCGCACATGGACGTGATCCATGTGACACGTACCAAGAAAAACCGCTTGATACTGAAATTAATTTTTTTTATGTGTAAAAGATGTACAAAGATAGATAGATGCTGATAGAGTGAAGCTAGAGAGATAGATTATAGATTTTACAGTTATTAGACAGAAAAATAAATCAACATGGCGTCTCCCCTCTTTTTGTTAACCAGCCAAAGTAAAGCAAACAGCTGTGGGCTGCTATCATCAGGGTGGGAAAGTCCATGGTTAATAGGCTCTTCACAACCTAAAAATACCAGGCCACCCCAGAATTGGCATATCCATTAGATGCACCAATCCTGGTGGTTCACGTTGGCTCTTTCTATAGCCCTGATGCGATGGCAATCGGTGTAATGATTTTTGGGGTTGATGCCAGCTATGTAATGTCAGCTGGCTTCAAGCCCTGGGGTTTCTAATGGAGATGCATCGATCAAATACGTCTCCGTTAATTACCCAGTAAGTTAAAAGGCAAAAAAACACAATTTTGTGTTAAAAAACACCCTCCCACTCTAGCCCTAATTCACCAATTCATTAAAAAATAAATAAAAAGCATTGAAGATCCAACATAGTCACCCGAATCCAAAGTAGTCCACAAAAGCGAGCATGAAAGACTAAAAAGAGAGAATTTGAAGAAATAAAGAAAACAGACCGTCCATCAGTCATCAATTTATTCCCAAAAAGAACTCCCAAGAGGGTCCAATGTAGTTCCCATAGAGGTCCCGTGATGTTACCCGGACTCAGCATCTCAGTATATGAAGCCTCATTTAGAGAAGGAAGCTCCATAGGCTGTAAGAGAATTCACAGCCAGCTCTCACACTCTCCGCCAGTGGTTAGTATTTTTTTCTTTTTTTTTTGCTATTTAACTTACTGGGTTAGTATTGGCAGGGTATCTGACAGACACCTCTCCAGTACTAACACCAGGGCTTGATACCAGTTAATACAGCTGACATCAGCCCCAAAAACCATGACCCCAATTGCCACCACACCAGGACAAATCGGGAAGAGCCAGGACGAAGTGCCAGGATTTGAGTATCTAATGGATGCAGCAAACCTGGGGCAGCTGCGGGCTGAGAAGAGCCCAGAACCATGTGCCTTCCCATCCTGGTAATACCAGCCTGCAGCTGCCTGCTTTACCATGGCTGGTTTTCAAAAATACGGGGGACCCCACGTCACATCTCATTCAAGCTAACATGCTTTATAAATTAAATAAAGAAAATGAATTAAAATAATACAAGTTCATTTCAATGATTTAGAATATCATCAAAAAGTTAATTTATTTCAGTAATTCAATACATAAAGTGAAACACATATATTATATAGAGTCATTACACACAGAGGGATCTATTTCAAGTGTTCAAGAGGATGAAGTGTTAAATATGGGCACTGCCGTATTCCACCAGACATCAAAGGGTGAATATAATATTGATTTATTAGTCAACGTGTTTCAGGGCTCCCAGAAGCATGGCAATATGATATTGATTTTTGATGGTATACTAATTCATTGAAATACATTAGTATATTGGTGGAATTGCTTTTTTCCCACGTAATCTATCATTATATAAAAAAAAAAATCATAACTACTTGTTCATATATAAACCAAAAATATGCCTTAAAAATCTACAACTTGCCCTGCAAAACAAGAAGTAAAAAAAGATGCGTAGTTTGCTGGATTTATTGATTTACTTTTGCCCAGTTATTAATTAGCAGGTAATTCAATCTACATGATGAGCACAGACAGGGTTCATTACCCCAGCATGGCGCGCGCTGCTCCTGTGCCTTATACTCAGAGCTCTGTACTAAAGTCATCATTTACAGCTTACATCGAATGCAAAGAAAATGATGCCAAAAGCGTTTATCAGATAGAGAAATGTCATCAGCACAACGAAAAGCTCGGAGAGAGGAATTTCTCTGTTTCAGTTCCAAATGTCTACTAATGATGGTATCTGGCATTCCTGGCACATTCTCTGCCCGGCTATAATCTACTCTCCATCATGTAAATCCGGGCACAGAACAGATGTGCAACATCACCCAGAAGATGTCAGAGCGTTACCAGTATGTGATCCCCCAACCTGCGCTCCAAGATCCACTCATCACTCAGAGCAGGAGGCTTCTCCACCGCCATTCATGGAAAATAACAGCTAAAATATACAGCAAGTTCCTCCTATATGAAAGAGAACCTTGTCCCCGCAGGTGCCCATTACACAGCTGCCCTCTATATTCTCAGACGGTACATTTCTTACAGGATATAAAGAGGATTTGTCATCTCTCCCGACATGTCTATGCATTGTGCTGGTCCTCTGTTATCAATAAATTGACGTTACCACTCCCCTGTCAATGAAAGCACTGATTGGAGAATAAAGAGGGACACGACCCATAGATAACGGGATGAGTATATGATAGACAGATCTACGAAAAGCCAGCCAACACAGTATGATGAACCCCCGCAATCCCCCATACAGTATGATGGATCCCACAACCCCCCATACTGTATGATGGACCCCCACAGCCCCTATACAGTATGATGGACGCCCACAGCCCCCCCCATACAATATGATGCATCCCCATCAGCCTCCCATACAGTATGATGCATCCCCCACAGCCTCCCATACAGTATGATTGTCCACAACTACCACACACAGTATGATGATGGTCCCCCACAGCCACCCCACATAGTAGGATGGATTCCCCACAGTCCTAATTCAGAGTGAGGGTCCCCCCAAACCCACCATATGCTATGCTTCCACCCCACACACCGCCTCAATTCAGTATGGTGGTCTCCCCACATGGTGGGATGGATTCCCGACAGTTCAAATACAAAATGGTGGTCTACCCCATAACCCACCATATAGTATGCTTCTCCCCAAACACCTCCCCAATAATGATTGTTCCCCCATAGCACTATATAGTATTATGGCATTTTATAGTCCCCTGAAAATGAAAAACATTACGTTCACCTAATCCAAACTCTCATCCTTGCGGACGCCTTCCCCTCTTCTATCTAGTCTTGTAGATGGCAAACAGAGAAGCCCGCGGCCTGCCAGAGTAAGTGAAGGAGCACATAACCGGTGCCTTCATGATCCATCACAAACGTTAACAGTATCGGCATCCTGAGGAGACATATGTCTCGCCCTGGGTGGGGACCTTAGGGTACTCTGAACTGGGCCAACTCGTCGTCTGGGGGCTGCGGGATGTCGCAGGACGTGACTCTGGGCCGAATCTGACAGCACCCCCTTCCCCAGCCGACTATGACAGCACCTCATCTCCCCCCCCCCCCCGATCCTCACCCGTGACCGACTCTGACAGCACCCCAACCCCCCAATCCTCAACTGGCTCGGGCGGCAGGGAGTCTTGATGCACCTCTGCGCAGGATGAGCAGTGTATGGAAGGGATGGTTTGTGGGGAGTGGAGGGTTAAGTGTGCAAGGAGCTGACAGACACTGGGGTAACAGTCTCTTTTACCTTTACTGAAGTTAAAAGGCTCATCCAGGGTACAGTTCAAGTGGTGTTATGGGGCCAGTGCCTGGAAGCAAGTTGGGCTGTCCACACCTGGCAAGGGCTGAGGCCTCTCTGATGTACTGTGGTGTTTGAGAGCCCTGGCTGCTTGAAGCTTTGCTTAGGCCTCCTTCTCACTCTGTGTATTGGCCGTATGACAGGCGGCTTGAGCTCTCTCTGGGTGACTTTCTCTCTCTTCTCTACAGTATGTCTCCCGAGCTCGCCACTATGGCTGTGTCTCCTGGCCTTTCTGGGTGGACGAGCAACCGGAAATCACCTGCCCTCTGGTTTTGGTTGCTGGGTATGGAGTCCCTGGCGACCTCGGACTGGCCTAGCTCCACTCCTCGCACCTTGCCTACACTTTCTCAGACCCTTACCGTGGGTCACCCACACGGGCTAGTCAGTCACCTAGGACGAGCCTAGCACGGCTCACATCTCTAGGGTGTCTTCCACAGTCCTCCTAGGAACTGAACTGCCTGACCAGAATATATAGGGGACCTGCCCTGAACCCGAGCTTTAGAGCCTCTTGCCTGGAGTTGGGAAGGTGTTGTGTGTGTGTATTACCTTAGGTGGGTGCCTTCACTTGCTTCCAAGCTGTAGCATTAGCATTATGGCAACCGGACCCTGGGGCGCCACACATACGGCTAGACCAACCCATCTAGCCTTTACCAGATATTGCCAATGGCTATTCTGGCCCTACTTATAGATGATATGTATCAGGCAGCATATCTGGCAGCACTACATTCAAACTCCTTCCCATCACATTCAGTCGATGAGTCATTGGGTTCAGGATCCTATTTCTGTGGCCAAGGTTTTGAGACATATATTGGGTATTAGAGTATGATTGATAGATAGCTAGATAGAAAGAAAAGTAAAAGAATCAGCACATGAACCTCAAAATAGCTTAGTGCAAAAATCCTGTATGCAGAGCTCCACTGCAGCAAGTTAATATAGAAAAAAACAGGCAGCACTCAATACTTATTCCATTATGGACCCTTTAATCCGGCCACAAGTGTGTGATGCGACGTTTCAGTCCACAAAAGACCTTCCTCAAGCATCATCATTCTTGAGGAAGGTCTTTTATGGACTCAAATGTCGCATCACACACTTGTGGCCGGATTAAAGGGTCCATAATGGAATAAGTATTGAGACAGACAGACAGATAAATAGATAGATAGATATTGGTGTAGTCTTGGTTGCCAGCTTAAAGGTTGTTCACTACGTAAACACTGATGACATTTCTTTAGGGGTTCAGCACCCTGCACCCTCATCAATCAGAAGATCTAGGTGCCTGTGGCAGCAGCAGGTGTCCGGATATGCTCAATGATCTGGAACTGCTCCATTCTCTGATAGTGACTGTGGCCGGGTTCTACAAATCTGCTCACTATTGATTTGAATGAGGGGCAGATGTGCAGTACCTGGCCACAGCCATTATCAGAAGATGGGGCAGCTTTGGAGCTGAGCATTTCCGGCTACCTGCTGCCACTATCGGCACCGAGAACAGTTGATCAGTGTGGCTGCCGGGAGTCAGATCCTCGGCGATCGGGCAATGATCACCTCTCCTAAGGACAAGTCATCAATGCTTAATTAGTTCACAACCTCTTTATGGAGCAAAACTTGCACCCCTAAACCATCAGCACTACAAGTCGTCCCCCTATACCACAAGCACATGTGTTTTATTTTAAGTAGAGTTGAGCAACATGTTTCACAGGATGCTGATCCGGTCTCTACATCATCATTACTCTGAATCCTGCCACCCTGAGCTTCTTGTATGTAGTTACATGATGCAGACTTCCTTCTGCTGGCTGAGAAAGTTCTCAGGACACTGGATCTGCTGCCACAGAGTACCAATGTGGACACCGGTGAAGGGTCCTTTGAAACTTTTAGCTCAACCCTAAAATTCTAATAAAGTGGTGATATAATAATAGTTTGCCCTTTGACCCTAGAGTTTTTTTCAGACTATTGTTAACATCCAAGATACAATTTTAACAACGAGTTTGACATTGTTAGAGTATGTGCACACAACGTCTTCTTCAGGTGGATTTTGCCGGGCATCTGCCTAAAAAAGCTCCGCAAAAGCACCTGATCAAAATAAACATAAAACACAGTCATTTCAAAACAACCCTGCTGTGCACATGTTGAGTAAAGCTCCACTCCAGTGTTTCATTTTATTTCACCACTAAAGTGGTGCGTTAATTCAAAGTCCCCTCCCCCTATCTTATACTCACCTTCTGGCGTCTCCATCTTTTTCCAGATGTGCTCTGGTCAGTCTCTGGCATATTGTGACCTGACAGCTGTTCCAGTGCTTCATGACCTCAATTCAAATCTATGACCTCCTCTTTCTGGCCTCATTCTGGCTCTCCTAGACTTACAGGATCACCAGAGACTGTGTTCCACCACCAACGGAGGCGGCGTTCCACCAACAACGGAGCTAGAGCTCCACCACCACTGGAGGCGGTGCTTCACCATAACCAGAGGCGGTGCTCCACCATCACGGGATATGGTGCTCTACCACCACCACCGGAGTCGGTGCTTCCCCACCACCGGAGCTGGTGCTTCACCACTACTGGAGCTAACCCAACCTACTGTCTCCCTCCCCACTGTCCTGTAGACCAGAGGTCCCCAACTCCAGGCCTCAAGGCCCACCAACAGTGCAGGTTTTCAGAATCTCCTCAGTATTGCACACGGCTTGGAATCATTACCTGTGCAGATGATCACATTAACACCTGTGCAATACTAAGGAAATCCTGAAAAACTGCACTGTTGGCGGCCCTTGAGGCCTGGAGTTGGGGACCTCTGCTGTAGACTGTATGCCCACAAGGGCAGGGTCCTCTCCTCTCTGTATCAGTCTGTCACTGTTAGTTTGTTCATTCTATTTTTCACTTGTTTTGTATGTAACCCCTTCTCATGTACAGCAGCATGGAATCAATGGTGCTCTATAAATAAATAATAATAATAATAAGCTACCTACAATTTTTTCTTTTAAAACAATATAAGAAATGAATGGTTTTTGAAAGAGAAACTTTTCCACTTGTAAATTCTAACAAAGTACTAAGTGGTTGATCATGAGTGTGTATAAGAAGTAATTAAGTGTTAGACATGAAATAATGCCAGTTTGCTGGCACTTCAGGGCTGGGTGGAGGAAAAGGCACATTTTAAGTGTTACAGGAATGAACCGGCCCCTTCATCAGGATAAAAAAAGAACAGTACCACAACAGTACCTCCTTTTTTACAAGGGGTCAGTTTGTTCCTGTAATACATACTTTTTAAAGGGAATCTTTCAGCAGGTTTTTGTTACCTCATCTGTGAGCAGCACAATGTAGGCAAAGAAACCCTGAATCCAACGATGTGTCACTTAGCTTACTGGGTGCAGCAGGTTTGACACAATCAGAGTTCTTAGAGGTAGCAACTTTAATAGCTCAGAAAACTAAGGCCGGCTTCACACCACGGTTTTGTGCTGTCAGGTTCTGTCCAGTGTTTTGAAGGATGCATCGGACAGAACTTGACAGCATCGGATGAGCAGAAACTGAGGACAAAATATGCCCTCCGATCCTGTTTTTTGCAGGATTCATTTCTGCTTGTTGCTGCTGCTGTCTGCGGCGCTGAAATTTTAGCCTGCGTGTGCAGGGGAGCTGCCTGCGGGGCTGAGATTTCAGCGTTCTGTGCAGTGGCGCTGTCCATGGTGCTGAACGATCAGCCTGTATGAGCAGTGGAGCTCTCCATGGTGCTAAACATTCAGCGCTGGCTCTGAAATGCTGCTGCTGTCCATGGTGCTGAATGAGCGTGGCAGCATTTCAGAGCCAGCTCTGTTTTCTAAATGGCGTCCGGGAAACGATCCGATTTTTTGCCGGATCCGGGGACGATCCAGCGCTCACAGACTCCAATGTTATGGGCACCGGATCGCCCCGAATCCGGTTTTGATTGCTTTTTGCATCGGACACAAGAAATTATGCTTACTCCGATTTTGTGTCTGGTGCAAAAAACAAGCAAAACCGGATCAGGGAGAAAAACACAAAACCGGATGGCTAAATAGGACCAATGCAGCACCATAGGGACACATGGTGGCAAAACTGAGTCAGGTTCCGTCTGGTTCAAACCGGACAGAACATGATAGCACAAAACTGTGGCGTGAAGCCGGCGTAAATTTGCCAACGTCAGGCTCTCTATGTGCGATGTCCATTGACATTAAGCTGCTTATCACAGGAGGGTTGTCAGACTACAGTAGGTCTTATATGCTGGTATATCTGATGTAGTCCAAGCAAGAAAAGCTCTTTGTGCTAATACAATTATTACAAATAAACAACAGCACAGAGCTTGATAAGAGACACCTTTTGGAATTCTATGTTTCAACTCCTACAGTATGCTGTCTTCATATTACATAGCAAAAACCTTTTGACAGATTCCCTTTAAATGCATACCTGTATGATTCAATTTTTTCTTTAGAGATGGAGACATTCTATTCTTCTGGACTTTTTCCATATTCTCAATTTTTCTGAGTTTGCTGACACTGTTCTAGATACGATGATTTATGAATTATGAGATGAATTCCTCCATCTCTCTAATCCTCCCCCTCCACAGAACGGGGGTTGAAGATGTAAGTGAGAAGTATTTATTTTGTAGAGAGATGGGGCCTGAGCTCGATTATCTCTTGGCTCTGAACCACCCATGTTTCCTCTGGTATGCATCCATCTGACATTCACTGATCTGCCTCCCGGTAACATTTCCTTATAGAAAGCCATTAACCACAGTCAATTAGGTACAACAAGCTGTTATTATGCACTAGATGGATGAAGGATTGCACTACAGGAGCTTACTGAGGTCACTTCATACTTGAGCTGCCGGGGTGGTGAATGTAGTTCTTTTGTTTAGGACAATCAAACACCAATAATTTGTCATGGATTATTATTTTTTTATTTGATCAAAGTTGATGCAGTTTGCAAAACTTTAATGTACTTCTTGGCCACAGTGAAGAGAGGTCATAGAAGTGTCTCTCTCTCTCGGGAGGACCTATGCATTACTCTGACTGTTTATTGATATGGGCACTGTGTAATGCTTGAGTTCTCCTGCGGAGGTGCTGCAGGAAAATTGTATACTTACTGCCAGGATTCCCCGCAGACTACAACTGATGGCTGCGGATCACAGCAATAGTACTCCTTGTGATCATATTATTGTCATGCGATTGACAGCGGGACTTAAATGGTTAACAGCGGCAGGTGGAGCTGGGCTCTGACCATGGATCTTAATCACAGTTGCCAGTTTTTAATCTGCAGTGTGTGGAGCTTGCTTAGCTCTTGAAAACACACACCCTGATCTGCTCTATGACCTGTCATGGGTCATTAAGGGGTTAAATAGTCTGTCTCAACTCAGCTAATAATTACATTTTTGGGGGGCCCTTCACTGGCCCCTATCATTTCCAAAAACAGGGTTCTGAATTGCCCTGTTAGAATGCATGTTAGTGTTTTAATCATTGTTTGTTAGAATGTCCTGAGAAACAACCACCACCACATTCTAATGGGACATTTCAGAGCCCCATTTTTTGGATCAGCAGGGTCGGAGCTCCAGTGACCAGCAAGTAGTTATCTTTTCAGTAAATAAGTGATAATTTACCAATCTTGGACAATCCATCTGGCCTAGTCTATACAGCAAATCTGAAAACTGAGCTACAGAGACCAGGAAGTATTAACCTATTTTGTGTACTCCAGTGGCCAATGAGAAAACTGTAAAAAAAATTTTGAAAGGCAGTATGTCAGATGATTTTCTAGTACAAAACTAATGATATCCTGGAATAAGGCTTAGGCAGCCCTTTCAGGATCAGTAACTTTTATTGCTCTACCTTCTCCTATTATCATGCTGTAAACCACAGAGGATTCAGCTAGTTAAGCATATCTAAATCCAAACTGATTATACATTCTAAACACACCCACCTCTCAGCAGTGGTAGTATATGAAAGTGAAGATTTTTACTATACTGATGCCAGTACAGGAGAGGTGGGTGGGATTATGGGCGTGAGGAGCAGTGCATAATCAGTTTGGATTTACATATGCTTGACTAGGCAGTGTTTGACACTGAATTCTCCAGGCCCTAGAGCAAGATAACAGGAAAAGATAGAGGTATAAAAGTTACTGATCCTGAAAGGACCGTCCAAGCTCTATTCCAGTATACCATTAGAATTGTACTGGAAGATCACCTGACAGATTCCCTTTAAGTATGAAAGTGGAAACAGCGCCACCAATTAAAAAAAAAAAATAAATAGAATACATTTAGATTAAAAACTTGATTTATAATAGTAAGGAATTTTCTGATACACAGTACTATAGAAAAACTATAAGCAACTTTCTTTACTGATGTAATATCCCACAGTCCAGGCCCCATAATTCCCATCCTCCGGTTGTGCTGTTTGACCCTAATAGCACAGTAAACGGACAATGTAATGGGACGAGCCTGTCCTGCTCCCTACTCAAAGTGTTATTTCATCCGAGCACGGTACTTGCGGCCAGCACATCGTCTACAAATATCTGAGACGTCTTTGTTGCTGGTGCAGATACTGTGACTAATGTGGTCATATTGACCGAGCAAGGATTAGAATCACATTTCATGGTGTTTATTAGTCTTTTAACTCATTGTTTCCAGCACAATCTAAACCACATAAACAAAATTGTATGATTCCCTTGTAACGAAGAAGGTCCACATATGGGAGGGGTGAGGATTGTTGGCCAAGTCAAAGCGCTGTTGGGTATTAAAGCTAAGAATGGTATCCTTAAAATAAAACTAATGCCTCCCTTAGGCTTCCTTCATATGGCCGTAATATAATCACAATATGGGGTCCATATTACGCCACTGCACCCAAATCCAATCCATATTTCTCCCAGAACACAATATTTGTCAATTGTGAAGCATCTGCTCTTGGAGATACCGTCTTATACTCACAGCCCCATATTAGGTATATGTCCCGCCATGGCACAGACATTCTTCCATGCCCCATTCCTGTGGTTGGATGTACAGTTATGCCTAATAACAATAAATCCCAGTGTAATGGGGCACACAAACCTTCTAAAAGTGCTTCACTGAGGTTTCGGCAGCGCCCAAAATATAGTCTGAAAGGTCCAGCCACTTAGTCATTTTCTGGAAGTCTCCTAACTAGTTGTACCCACAAAAAACTCCCTGTACTGGCTAGAATAATAATCCTATACACTCGCCAGACTGGTTGACCATACTCAGTCTAGACCAGGTGTTAGTGTTCAGAACAATAGCGCCACACACTGTCCATGTCCATACTGCTCGGTCCATTAGTGCTATACACTGCCCAGGATAGTAATGTTATACATGGTCCATAGTAATATATAATCTCCCAAATCATTAAAGGGGATAATCAAGTGTAAATAATGGTCTGAAATGCGCTAATTATGGAGAAAATCCAATCTGATGCGGACACTGGAATCACTGCTTTGTGTGAGGCACAATTCAGAGAAAGACCTGAATGACCAGAGCATATACAAGAAGACCAGAGGGTAGAGGTGGAGATCAGAGCGTACAGGTGAAGATCAGAGCGTACGGGTGAAGATCAGAGCGTACAGGTGAAGATCAGAGCGTACGGGTGAAGATCAGAGCGTACAGGTGAAGATCAGAGCATACGGGTGAAGATCAGAGCATACAGGTGAAGATCAGGGCGTACAGGTGAAGATCAGAGCGTACAGGTGAAGATCAGAGCATACAGGTGAAGACCAGAGGGTAGAGGTGGAGATCAGAGCATACAGGTGAAGATCAGAGCGTACAGGTGAAGATCAGAGCATACAGGTGAAGATCAGAGCGTACAGGTGGAGATCAGAGCATACAGGTGAAGATCAGAGCGTACAGGTGAAGATCAGAGCATACAGGTGAAGATCAGAGCGTACAGGTGAAGATCAGAGCGTACAGGTGAAGATCAGAGCATACAGGTGAAGATCAGAGCATACAGGTGAAGATCAGAGCATACAGGTAAAGATTAGAGCATATAGGTAAAGATAAGAGCATACAGGTAAAGATCAGAGCATACAGGTGAAGATCAGAGCATACAGGTGAACATCAGAGGGTAGAGGTGGAGATCAGAGCATACGGGTGAAGATCAGAGCATACAGGTGAAGATCAGAGCATACAGGTGGAGATCAGAGCATACGGGTGAAGATCAGAGCATACAGGTGAAGATCAGAGCATACAGGTAAAGATTAGAGCATACAGGTAAAGATCAGAGCATACAGGTAAAGATCAGAGCGTACAGGTGTAGATCAGAGCGTACAGGTGTAGATCAGAGCGTACAGGTGAAGATCAGAGCGTACAGGTGAAGATCAGAGCGTACAGGTGAATATCAGAGCGTACAGGTGAAGATCAGTGCGTACAGGTGAAGATCAGAGCGTACAGGTGAAGATCAGAGTGTACGGGTGAAGATCAGGGCATACAGGTGAAGATCAGAGCATACAGGTGAAGATCAGAGCATACAGGTGAAGATCAGAGCGTACAGGTGAAGATCAGAGCATACAGGTGAAGATCAGAGCATACAGGTGAAGATTAGAGGGTATACCTGAATATCAGAGCTTATGGATGAAGATGAGAGTGTATAGGTGAATATCAGAGTATATAGGTTAAAATCAGAGGGTACAGGTGAAGATCAGCATGTATAGGTGAAGATCAGAATGTACAGATGAAGATCAGAGCATATAAGTGAACATCTGAGTGCATAGGTGAACATCAGAGCATATAGCTGAATATGAGTGTATAGGTGAACATCAGAGCATATACTGTAGATGAAGATCAGAGCGTATAGGTGAACATAAGAGCATATATATGAAGATCAGAGGGTATACAGTAGGTGAAGATCAGAGCATATAGATGAAGATCAGCATGTATAGGTGAGAATCAGAGAGTATTGATGAGAGTCAGAGCGTATAGGTAAGGATCAGGGGATATAGGTGAAGATCAGAGTGTATAGGTGAAGATCAGGGCATACAGGTGAAGATCAGAGCATACAGGTGAAGATCAGAGCATACAGGTGAAGATCAGAGGGTAGAGGTGGAGATCAGAGCATACGGGTGAAGATCAGAGCATACAGGTGAAGATCAGAGCATACAGGTGAAGATCAGAGCATACAGGTGAAGACCAGAGCATACAGGTGAAGATCAGAGTGTACAGGTGAAGATCAGAGTGTACAGGTGAAGATCAGAGCGTACAGGTGAAGATCAGAGCATACAGGTGAAGATCAGATCATACAGGTGAAGATCAGAGCATACAGGTGAAGACCAGAGGGTAGAGGTGGAGATCAGAGCGTACAGGTGAAGATCAGAGCATACAGGTGAAGATCAGAGTGTACAGGTGAAGATCAGAGTGTACAGGTGAAGATCAGAGCGTACAGGTGAAGATCAGAGCATACAGGTGAAGATCAGAGCATACAGGTGAAGACCAGAGGGTAGAGGTGGAGATCAGAGCGTACAGGTGAAGATCAGAGCATACAGGTGAAGATCAGAGTGTACAGGTGAAGATCAGAGTGTACAGGTGAAGATCAGAGCGTACAGGTGAAGATCAGAGCATACAGGTGAAGATCAGATCATACAGGTGAAGATCAGAGCATACAGGTGAAGACCAGAGGGTAGAGGTGGAGATCAGAGCGTACAGGTGAAGATCAGAGCATACAGGTGAAGATCAGAGCATACAGGTGAAGATCAGAGCATACAGGTAAAGATTAGAGCATATAGGTAAAGATAAGAGCATACAGGTAAAGATCAGAGCATACAGGTGAAGATCAGAGCATACAGGTGAACATCAGAGGGTAGAGGTGGAGATCAGAGCATACGGGTGAAGATCAGAGCATACAGGTGAAGATCAGAGCATACAGGTGGAGATCAGAGCATACGGGTGAAGATCAGAGCATACAGGTGAAGATCAGAGCATACAGGTAAAGATTAGAGCATACAGGTAAAGATCAGAGCATACAGGTAAAGATCAGAGCGTACAGGTGTAGATCAGAGCGTACAGGTGTAGATCAGAGCGTACAGGTGAAGATCAGAGCGTACAGGTGAAGATCAGAGCGTACAGGTGAATATCAGAGCGTACAGGTGAAGATCAGTGCGTACAGGTGAAGATCAGAGCGTACAGGTGAAGATCAGAGTGTACGGGTGAAGATCAGGGCATACAGGTGAAGATCAGAGCATACAGGTGAAGATCAGAGCATACAGGTGAAGATCAGAGCGTACAGGTGAAGATCAGAGCATACAGGTGAAGATCAGAGCATACAGGTGAAGATTAGAGGGTATACCTGAATATCAGAGCTTATGGATGAAGATGAGAGTGTATAGGTGAATATCAGAGTATATAGGTTAAAATCAGAGGGTACAGGTGAAGATCAGCATGTATAGGTGAAGATCAGAATGTACAGATGAAGATCAGAGCATATAAGTGAACATCTGAGTGCATAGGTGAACATCAGAGCATATAGCTGAATATGAGTGTATAGGTGAACATCAGAGCATATACTGTAGATGAAGATCAGAGCGTATAGGTGAACATAAGAGCATATATATGAAGATCAGAGGGTATACAGTAGGTGAAGATCAGAGCATATAGATGAAGATCAGCATGTATAGGTGAGAATCAGAGAGTATTGATGAGAGTCAGAGCGTATAGGTAAGGATCAGGGGATATAGGTGAAGATCAGAGTGTATAGGTGAAGATCAGAACATATAGGTGATCAGAGCATATATATGAAGATCAGAGTGTATAGGTGAAGATCAGAGCATATACTGAAGACCAAAGTGTATAGGTGAAGATCAGAGCATATACTGAAGACCAAAGTGTATAGGGGAAAATCAGAGCTTATATGTAAAGATAAGGGCATATAGGTGAAGATCAGAGCACCTTCAAGACAACCATAAAAGAGGGTATACATGTATAAAGCTGTTTGTCTTACCCAGAACACTTCTGACTAGTCAGTGATTAAGGATTTCCTAGATGAGACTGGATTCCTAAGACCTCCATACACTATGACTGAGGTCAGCTGCACCCCTCAATGTTGGCAAGATTGTGGGGGCTTCAACAGTCCAATGTTGTGTGGGGGCTCCAACAGTCCAATGCTGTGTGGGGGCTCCAACAGTCTAATGTTGTGTGGGGGCTCCAACAGCCCAATGCTGTGTGGGGGCTCCAACAGTCCAATGTTGTGTGGGGGCTCCAACAGTCCAATGCTGTGTGGGGCTCCAACAGTCCAATGTTGTGTGGGGGCTCCTACAGTGTAATGTTGTGTGGGGGCTCCAACAGTCCAATGTTGTGTGGGGGCTCCAACAGTCCAATGTTGTGTGGGGGCTCCAACAGTCCAATGTTGTGTGGGGGCTTCCAACTCTCCCCTGAATAAATGATGTTTGGGTAGTGTGAGACAGTGCGGGGGATCATATGCGAGGGGCGCTATGTCTCCCCCAGAATGCGCACTGTCACGTATTGAGCCCGGTATAGGGTGTGAGAGAAAGGGACGGTCCGCTCCCTCCGCTCCGGGTCTTGCAAGGTCCCGGAAGTAGACACGGAGTTAAAAGCCTGGTCAGGAGGCAGGGCGGGGTTCCCTGTACACAGATTTGTGCTTTGGCTGCAGCAGCAGCAGATATACAGAAAGGAGAGGTCTAGAGTTCCAGGAGGCCGTGTGCTAGACTAACACGGCCTAGCCCAGGAGGGCTGGAGGAACTCGGGGTGACCCATAACGGAGGCCTTTGGCCCGAAGGACCCGGGTACGTTATATGAACTGTGTCTTGTGTACCCGGCTGCGACCCGGATTCCGGCAGACTGTGCCACCGCTGTGTGTATCAGCAATAAACACCGGGTCCTGTTTGAACCACTACCGGGCTCCACGTGTTAACTGACTTGCGATCCAGGCGCTGCCCCACATATGGTGGAGAATGCGGGCAAGCAGGCCGGCCCGGTGAAAGTGACTGTTTCATGAGGCCAATGAGCGGCACCTAAAGTGAGAGGAGCAGCCGTCAGAATAGCCGCCAGTCTTGCGGGGTGCCCGGCCCTGCATGTCCCTACTTAAGCCGGCCACGCTACAGTTCAGGCCTGCCGCTGATATGGAGGAAATCCTAAGGCAGCTGGTACTTACCCAGCAGCGGCAGCAGGAACAGCAGCAGCGACATGAAGAGCAGCAGCTCCGACTGCAGGAGCAGCACCAGCGACAGCAGGAGCAACAGCAGTTGCTACAACAGGAGCAGTTACGACAACAGCAGGAGCAGCACCAGCGACAGCAGGAGCAGCAGCGGTTGCTACAACAGGAGCAGTTTCTACAACAGCAGAAAACGAATGAACTGCTCCTGCAGCAAATTGCGGCCTTACGAGACCCGCCAACAGCGCCTCCCCCGGAGCGGCGTGAGGCCCGGGACCGGGTCCGATCGGCCCTGCGGAAGCTGAGCCCAGAGGACGACGTAGAAGCCTTCCTCACCGTCTACGAGCGCACCGCAGAACGAGAAGGCCTCCCTTCCGCTCAGTGGGCTGAAGTGGTGGCGCCATTCCTGATGGGCGATGCCCAAAAGGCCTACACGGACCTCAGTTGGGAGGAAGCACAGGACTACGCCAGACTCAAAGGTGAGATCCTTGCTAGACTGGGGGTCAATACTTATGTCCGAGCCCAACGGGTGCATTCCTGGTCCTACGTGGAGTCCAAGCCGGCTCGCTCCCAGGCGTATGACTTATTGCAGTTGGTGAAACGGTGGCTCCAGCCTGAGAACTTGACTCCGGGACAGATGGTGGAAAGGGTGGTGGTCGACCGGCTGGTACGGACTTTGCCGGTTGCGATACAGCGTTGGGTGGGGCAAGGGGACCCGGGTACCTTGGACCAGGTGGTTAGCTTGCTAGAGCGATATACAGCCACCCAGGAGTTCATACGGGACTCTGCCCCACTGCGGCAGTTACGCCGGCCTCCGGAGCCGGCTAAAGGGGTACGTCCATTCCCAGGGGACTCTCCTAAAAACGTACCCGCTGAGAGGACACCCCAGGACGGGGCCGACAGGAGACCGGGCTCCCCAAGAAGGAGGTTCCGGCCCAGCACTGTCCCTACCCCGTGGTGCTGGCGGTGCAAAGGACCAGGACATGTGGCTGCCTATTGCCCACTAACGGCGGAACCCATGGACTGCGGGTTCACACGCCGGCTCTCGATGTATGCCAGCCCCGTGTTCACCGCAGACGTGGTGGATCCCCTAACGGAACCACATCTGTGCCCAGTGCTCATTAATGGACACAGAGCGGAAGCTCTCTTGGACTCTGGCAGTTTGGTGACGCTGGTTCGGGCGTCCTTAATCCCCGGGTTGCAACTCACTGGGGAATTGATCGGGGTCCGGTGTATACACGGGGACCTACGCGAGTATCCAACCACGGAGGTGACTCTATCCACTTCATGTGGAGAGGTGACCCACGTGGTTGGAGTGGTAAACTCTCTACCCTACGGGACTGTGCTGGGAAGAGACTTACCATTGTTTTGGTCCTTATGGGGAAGGAGGAGTAACCCCTCCCTGATGCCCGGGAATCAGGGTGCTGAACCCGACGACCCTGAGACCGGGACACCTGCCGTAGGGGTCGCCAACATAGGGCTAGAGTGTCACCCCGATAGGTTCCCGGTAGACGTATTGGCAGGAGAGGTCGAGGAGACCCCACCGCTTCCAGAGTTGGAAGTATCCCGGGGAGCGTTTGGGACAGCCCAGCTACAGGACCCCACACTGACCAGGGCCCGAGAAAGGGTAATAGAAGTAAACGGGGTAGCTCAGCAGCCAGGGGCTGAGAATGTATTTCCACGCATGGTGATTAACCGGGAGTTACTTTATAGGGTGGACAAAGTCAGGGATGAGGTCGTGGACCAACTGGTAGTGCCGCAGCCACACCGCCGGGCAGTCCTAGAGATGGCCCACTCCCACCTGCTAGGGGGCCACCTTGGGGCTAAAAAAACGCAAGAACGCATCTTGCGGAGGTTCTTCTGGCCGGGTGTGTATGCGGACGTCCAGAGGTACTGCGACTCCTGCCCGGAATGTCAGCTGACCACACCCATTGCCACTTTCCGTAGTCCATTGGTACCTCTACCCGTTATAGAGGAACCTTTTGAACGGATCGCAATGGATTTGGTGGGGCCTATAGTGAAGTCAGCCCGAGGCCACCAACATATACTTGTGGTTGTCGACTACGCCACCCGGTACCCGGAGGCGATTCCGTTACGCCGCACCTCGGCGAAGATGATTGCCCGGGAGCTGTTTGCTATGTTCTGTCGCCTAGGACTACCTAAGGAAATCCTCACAGATCAGGGGACTCCTTTTATGTCCAAAGTGACCCGGGAACTGTGTAAACTGCTCAACATAAAACAGCTACGCACCTCGGTGTATCATCCCCAGACCGACGGATTAGTGGAGCGGTTTAATAAAACCCTGAAGTCCATGCTAAAAAAAGTGGTAGCAAAGGACGGAAAGGATTGGGACATGTTATTGCCCTATCTAATGTTCGCCATTCGGGAGGTACCGCAGTCGTCTACGGGGTTTTCCCCCTTTGAGCTGTTGTACGGTCGACATCCTAGAGGGCTCTTGGATGTTGCCAAAGAGACGTGGGAACAGGAACCCACACCCTATAGGAGTGTGATTGACCACGTGGCGAAAATGCAGGACCGGATCACGGCGGTCCGGCCTATTGTAAAAGAGCACCTAATGGATGCCCAAGGAGCGCAAAGCCGCAGGTATAATACACGGGCCACCGTTAGGACCTTTGAGGTGGGGGACCGGGTATTGGTCTTAGTGCCCACAACGGAAAGCAAATTATTGGCCAAATGGCAAGGGCCCTATGAAATCCGGGAAAAAGTAGGGGAGGTCAATTACAAGGTATACCAGCCCGGGAAAAGGAAACCCGTGCAGCTATACCACGTAAATTTGCTTAAAGCATGGAAAGACCGAGAGTGCCTGCTTATGGAAGCGTCCGATGCACCCGGTGACCCTTCCCCTTCGGCCACCAGGGATACCGAAGGGGTAAAAATAAGTGACACCCTCACTAAGGCCCAACGACGGGAGGCTCGAAAGTTGGTACAGCAGAATCCCGATGTGTTCTCTGACCTGCCCGGGCGCACTTCGGTCATTCAACATGACATTGTCACTGAGCCCCGGGTTAAAGTGCGAGTGAAACCGTACCGGGTACCCGAGGCCAGACGACAAGCCATCACGGCCGAAGTTAAACACATGCTTAAGTTAGGCGTGATAGAAGAATCCCGGAGTGAGTGGGCTAGTCCCATTGTGCTCATTCCAAAGCCGGACGGATCGTTGCGGTTCTGCAACGATTTCCGGAAGCTGAACGAAGTGTCTAAGTTTGATTTATATCCCATGCCCCGGGTGGACGAGTTGATTGAAAGACTGGGGCAAGCCCAGTACTTCACAACGCTCGATCTGACAAAAGGATACTGGCAGGTGCCGCTAACAGAGTCGGCCAGGGAAAAAAACCGCCTTTGTTACTCCGGAAGGTCTCTATCACTACGTCGTGTTGCCTTTTGGGTTGCATGGAGCCCCGGCCACATTTCAGCGGCTCATGGACATAGTGTTAGCACCTCATCGGAAGTACGCGTCCGCCTACCTAGATGACATCATCATCTTTAGTCCGGATTGGCACACCCACTTATCCCAGGTTCAGGCCGTGGTGGATTCGCTCAGGGCCGCAGGCCTGACGGCGAATCCAAAAAAATGTGCCATGGGGCTCGAGGAGGCCCGGTACCTGGGGTATGTGATTGGGCGAGGGGTTATCAAACCCCAAATGAACAAAATCGAGGCCATTCAAAATTGGCCCCGACCGGTGTCTACCAAACAGGTGAGGGCGTTCCTCGGCATTGTTGGGTACTACCGACGCTTCATACCCAATTTTGCTGGGCGAACGGCGGCCCTGTCCGACCTGTTAAAAGGGAAGAAGTCTGCTTTGGTGCGTTGGAATCCCCAAGCAGAGGCGGCCTTTCAATCCATGAAGTCGGCCTTGTGTGGACAGCCCGTCCTCATCAGTCCTGACTTCACAAAGGCCTTCGTTGTACAAACAGACGCCTCGGAGGTGGGGCTGGGGGCTGTGCTGTCGCAAGAAGTGGACGGAATCGAGCATCCGGTCACTTACTTGAGCCGGAAATTGTCCCCGGCGGAAAAGAATTATAGCGTAGTGGAGAAGGAGTGCTTGGCCGTTAAATGGGCCTTGGAGTCCCTACGTTATTATTTGCTCGGGCGACAGTTCCGGTTAGTTACGGATCACGCTCCTTTGGTCTGGATGCGAAATGCCAAGGAACGGAACGCTCGGGTCACCCGGTGGTTCCTGTCCCTCCAAAACTTCCGTTTTACGGTGGAGCATCGGGCTGGCAAGCTGCAGGGTAATGCGGATGCCCTGTCCCGGGCACCCTGTTTGATGGCTGGGGTTCAACCCCACAAGTTTGAACCGAGGGGGGGGGTGTGTGAGACAGTGCGGGGGATCATATGCGAGGGGCGCTATGTCTCCCCCAGAATGCGCACTGTCACGTATTGAGCCCGGTATAGGGTGTGAGAGAAAGGGACGGTCCGCTCCCTCCGCTCCGGGTCTTGCAAGGTCCCGGAAGTAGACACGGAGTTAAAAGCCTGGTCAGGAGGCAGGGCGGGGTTCCCTGTACACAGATTTGTGCTTTGGCTGCAGCAGCAGCAGATATACAGAAAGGAGAGGTCTAGAGTTCCAGGAGGCCGTGTGCTAGACTAACACGGCCTAGCCCAGGAGGGCTGGAGGAACTCGGGGTGACCCATAACGGAGGCCTTTGGCCCGAAGGACCCGGGTACGTTATATGAACTGTGTCTTGTGTACCCGGCTGCGACCCGGATTCCGGCAGACTGTGCCACCGCTGTGTGTATCAGCAATAAACACCGGGTCCTGTTTGAACCACTACCGGGCTCCACGTGTTAACTGACTTGCGATCCAGGCGCTGCCCCACAGTAGTTAAAGATTCTTCAATTTGACCTAATAGCTGTCAGACAGCCGCTTTCTTTTTATTCACAAACCCTTGGCCGAGCTGAACGTTGATGTGTAATGGGGGGAGATACCAGAGAGCTTTCATGTGTCTATGGTCGATGTTACCCCTCGGGGGTCTGCCGCAGGGTTTCAGCACCCTCTGCTGGAATAGCGCTGCTCTTCTCCTCCCTTTCCGGGGCTACTGCTTGAGCACATGAAACTGCATCTCCAAACCTGTTTCTGCTGGAGAGACTGCAGGGAGCATGCTCTTCCCCTCAGCCAATCATCATGCTTCTGTGTCCTGCCAATCAGGACTGCCCTGCTATGATATAAACTTCCTGTTTCCAGTCAGTCGGGGCCAGGGCAACTTCTCCCTAGTGGAGCTGCCATTTCTGGTCTTGTCAGGTCTTTCCTTATTTGGCTTGTTACCTGATTTCTGTGTGTTCCTTCCCACAGATTCCTGCCATGCCGGCTCCTTGCTGACTGCCTTGTTCCTGGCCGGTTTCCCGGATCTCTTCCAAGCGGATAGCTGTCTCAAGCCTGGCTCCGGATTCCCCGTGTTCCTGGTTTCCCGTTTCCGATCCTATACCCGGTTGCTGTATTGTTTCCCATGTTGCCTTGGGTCGGTTTAACACCTGTGTCCGCTTCATCGGTCCCTCCGAGGTTGGTACCGGCGGTATCCCTGTATAGGGGTTAAGCGCTCCGGGGCCTCCTTCGGTGGTGTTCCGGTGCTGTGACCGCGTGGCCCTCCCCTGGGGCGTGGGTGTGTGTGTGTTGTTCAAATAAACCTGTTGACTCTACTTTACTGGTCCGTCTCTCTGTCATCCCGGTATCAGCATCCGCTCTACGCAGTCCAGTGGGTCCACGTGTGGAGTCCGTCAGTAGGACATGACAGTCGGCATAAGGGTATGCTCACATTGGAGAGCACACAGTGACTCCATCTGCCTCATTACAAGTCAATGGCCCATCTGGGATTTCACCCGAATCTTGTTTTTCTAGGCTTCAGATGGAAGTCTGCATGGAGTCACTGATATGTGGACCAATGTGAACATACACTTAGATCACGTCAGTTATATATGACTACCTAGAACTTGGCGCTGAGGATACATTTCCATGCTGCACCAATCACTGCCAGCACATACATGTATTTACACGGCTTCCCTGTGAAATTACAAGGTAAGTGGCTTTCACAGCACATAGCTGAAGCTCTTTATACAACGATAGTGAAATGTTACAACACGCAGAGTGTAATAAAATAACCGTACTTAATTATACCCACTTCCAGAGTATATCATTAACACTTAAAAGGATTTAATTTCTGTGAATAGCAGATTAAAAAAACATTATAAAAGTAAATTAAAACATTCTTTCATAGAGAAATGGTCACTAAATATATTAATATACGATCTATTGCCAATGAAAAACTGGTCAATATTAGTAAGACAGAATGAGAAGTTGCATCCCCTCCTATCTCTTATTTTCTGTACTTTTGGAGTTGAGATTTGTGAATAGCCTGTAGCCATGAAACTAGAGGGAGATTGACAATTGAATCATTTAAATAGAAAAGCCAGGCTCCTTCTTTGTCTATGTATTAGCTGGCAGAGTAGGGGGGCTAGAAGGGGTACCAATCACATATTAAAGTTTGCTGAAAAAAGTAGACGCCTCTGGTTCAAGATTGGTGTGCCAGTGGTTTGAGGACCTCAACATGGGTGCAGGGTTCCATGTGAATACAGCATAGAAGCATAGAATAGTAGAGTTGGAAGGGATCTCAAGAGCCATTGGGTCCAACTCCCTATAAGTGCAGGTTTTCCTAAATCATCACAGTTTCTACTTGGAGATTTTTATTGATGCTGAGCTCACAACCTCCTGTGGCCACCAGTTCCACTCCCTGACTGCCCTCACTGTCAAAAAGTTTTTCCTAATGTCTAATCTGTATCCCCTTCCTGTTAGTTTCATCCCATGGCTTTTTGTACTTCCTTGTGCTAATGAAAATAGGGTAGTTCCCTCTGCAGTTTGACCTCCTTTCAGATATTTGTAGACAGCTATTAAGTCTTTTCTCAGCCTTCTCTATTGAAACTAAACATTCCTAGATCTCTTAGCCGGTCCTCATAGGACATGGTTTGCAGACCTTCTACCATCTTGGTTGCTCTTCTCTTGACTTACTCCAATATATCGATGTCTTTCTTGAATTGACACGCCCAGAACTGTTCACATTTTCCATGTGGGGTTTGACCAGGGCAAAGTATAGGGGAATAATTACCTCTCTTGATCTAGATTCAATGCTTGTCTTGGTACATCCCAAATTTTTTTTGCCCTTTTTAGCTGCAGCTCCGCACTGTTGGCTCATGTTGAATCTGTCATCTACTATTATGCCCAAGGCTTTTCACCCTGCGTTATCACTTAGTTCTATTCCTCCATTAAGTCGTGAAACATAAGTTTAATTGTAGCTACAACCCATATCTTGGCTCTGGGCCTATTCGTCAGGAGAACATATACAGAGTAGGGCTAACAGCCAACCATAAATATTTAGGAACAAGAAAGTGCCAAAATGGGAGTTTATATTGAGAGCCGCCCACTTGTAAAGCCACTTTCACATCACAATTTTTGTGCATTTGTGGCTGTTATAAAACTGATAGCCACGGATCCAATATGGCCCCCATGTATCCCTATGGGCACGGATTGGTCCTCTATGGCCATCCGATTGTCTCCAAATTGTCATGGATCCGATTGTGTCTGATTTTTTGATGTACCCAAAATCGGAGACTGGGCACAGCAGACCAAATTGGACAGAATTGGATCCGAAGTGGTTTGCGGCAAATAACATGGGGACCTATGGAGCTCGGATCCAGAAAAAAAAAAAATTGTTTCCCAGATCTGATTTCATCGTACTGAGCATGCTCCATACACTAAAACTGCTCTGTTCCCGTGTAATTTCACTTTAGCAGTGTATTTACATACACTGCTAAAGTGAAATTAAAGTGCAAAGTGTTCAAAATAAAAAAATAAATTCTCACCTGTCCGCCGTGTGTCCCGCAATACATCCACCTCTGATGGCTTAAAGAGGACCTGTCACCAAACCAGGCATGGTGATCTAATTACAGCACTGGATGCAGCATGTCTGCAGCATGCAGGCAAGGGGTCACCCAGCATTTTAGCAGCCCTGTACCCCGAGATAATACACTTAGAAAACTTACATGCTACAGCCACTAAGGAGGTGGCTAGGGGCTGCAGCCAAGGGCAGATTCACACCCCCTGCATGTGTAATCAGCCCACCGCTGCCAATCATTCTCTCCCTCTTCAGCAGCATTTAAACAGAGGGTTTTTTTTCTCTCTGTTTAGCCCCGCCCCCTGAGTGATCTATGTCTATAGCCCATAATTCTGATATGAAATCATTAGCTGCCTTCACTATAAACGGTAAAATAATGATTATTACAGTCAAAGTAATCTGTTTACTTTTTTACTGCTTCAAAAAAATCCCGGATGCCTTAAATTTTTCTTATGGACAGGGCAAAAAAGTGCTGATTTTTTGGACTGTCTTGGCATTTCTGGACGGTTGGCAGCCCAGCTGACGAGCCAGGAGGCTCAGTGGTGGGAAAATAGACCCTCAGAATTAACCCCTTCATCATTCAAGACCACTAAAGGTATTAGGGGCCTAACTAGAAGATCTAGAGCCACATAGCAAACTATTACATGGGGTTATCTCTGCTTATCATCGTTGGGTCCTCCTTCTGTGCAGCCAGCTCTGATACCCCTGCCCCTGAGCATCTGTGGGGCGTGGGAAGAGCAGTGTACAATGGGGATTTCAAGTTCATATACCTCCACTAATTA
This sequence comes from Allobates femoralis, assembly GCA_033576535.1. Classification (NCBI taxonomy): domain Eukaryota; kingdom Metazoa; phylum Chordata; class Amphibia; order Anura; family Aromobatidae; genus Allobates; species Allobates femoralis. The sequence goes on along the minus strand of JARQOC010000002.1, from coordinate 44,115,815 downwards.
AGACTCCCTAAACTCTATAGTGTTTCACAAGTTTAGTTACCCTTAAATATTGGTTCATATTTACCTAGATAACTAGGTGTTGACCACTTAGCCACTAGACCTTCATGGATGGACAAATTGCCCCCGTTCCCCCTTGATGTATTGGTCATGTGTAATATGAATTGTGACATGTATTAGTGATGTTGTATTGTGTTATGCGACAGTAGGGCAAGAAACAGTTAATGATTGAGACTAGCCCAAAAGTGGTAGTGCCAATGGACAATTACAATTTCCTGTAGGAAGATCAGAGAGGACTCAGCGTGTCAGCAAGACAGACTTAAGTTCTAGTGAGTCAACATGGCTGTGATTAATATTGGTAAGGAATATTGCCATATCCCCCATATTCCATCCCTCCCAGAAAGCAATTGATAAGACTCATCTCACTCATAAAGAGATAAGCCCCCACCCTTGGAAGGCAGAAGTCATTCATCTCTGGCAAGCAGTAGAGTAATTAGTATGTAGATGGAAGCCAACTGGCCACACAAAAGGACTCTTCCTCAACTTTGATATGGTAATCAGCTAGGTGTATGGAGCTTCCTAAGAAATGGGGTTTTGCCAAAAGGTGACACGTCCAATATCACTGTAAGGCCAGGGGAGAGGAAGTCCTTTCTTCCCATGCAGACTGGACGGAGCCGTGACTATAACATTAATATCTCATAAGCCGTCCACCCTGTGATACTATCGAATATAAAAATGAACTCTACACATCTAGACAGTGATAAGGCTTGTATTCATAAGAATGTAGGACGACTGTAAGCCATCTAAACATGATATTGGCTACTAGGCTGCTCTCAGAGTAGCCATGTTTCATATCCAGACGAAGATAAAATCATAACTAAAAATATGAAAGTATTGTCTTCCGTCTGCGATGCCCACGGACACGGCTAGGTCAGATTATGGAATTTGGGTGTCTATATCTCCCCTCAGAGGGGTGGGAGTTGTGAGACATCCCAGAGGTGCGAGATGGGTGGAGACAGGGGTCATCCCATAATGTATAAAAATCATCTGCCCCTTGTATTTCATCTGAAGAGGCATTATTCCACCAAAGCCAGAGATTACCCAAGGAACAGATTGGCATCACGCCGCCCTTGTGGTGCCATCAGCACTAAGGTAACTGCTCACATGTGTGTGTAATTCTGTGTATTCCATTTACCCTGTTATTGGCATATCTGACTGTACTATTTATAACATCTCAATAATAACTGTAAATATTAATATCTAGTGTACCATTAGGGTGATTAAATATATAAATTTAACCTTGAGTTGCTCTTTTTATCTTGATCACGATTCCCACGTCCGTGTGCTCATATAACGCTACCTGGATTGGTTTCTGACCCAATATAAGCCCGACCACGGACCGGACTTATATTAAACGAGAGGCTCGTGGCAGCATTTGTGCTTGGGGTTATTCGGGGTCTCTATCAGTGACGGGGTGGAGGTTATTATATGTGCTTCTGGCTGCGGGCTAGAAGGCATATACCATACTCACTGAGAGGTGCCTTAATAAACCAGCACAGTTAAGGCAGCTGCGGCCCTTCTTTATCCTCAGGCAGTTCTCTGACTGACCTGAGTTTAACAGGAGGCGCTGTGGAGCTGCCAGGTTCGGTGGTCACGATTCACCACAATGGCCACATGACGTTGGTGTCCCTAGATCAAGAGTAGACCAAGACGGTGATAACAAGATCCTGAGTGGAGAGATAGAGATAGAAGGAAATTAGTTTCTGAGCAGAGAGAAAGACCCGACTGAAGGACAGAGTGGCCGAGAAGAGACGGGTCCAAAGAGAAGATGCCTAGCAGGATGGCCAAGAGCTTACAACTCTCAAAGATAACAGGCCAGAAAGGAACAGAACATGAGATGAACCAAGAGACTCGGACAGGAGTTCCCTAAAGCTTCAGGACACTCGAAACCTAGTTTGGCCATATTTGCAAATCAGTCTTCTAGGGGGCAGATTATACGCGGAACCGCGGGAAGTGAAAATTACTTTTGCGGACTGTACTGTTGTACTATGCTGGATGGTGGTGAAAGAAGTGACGTTATTGGAGGCAGGAGCAAGTGGGGTTGAGGATGTAAAGAGACTATTTGCACTGTGTCAATGAAGAAACGTACGACAAGTTGTGTACCTGTTATCTGTTGTATATAGTTGCCATCAAGTGTTTGTGCAGTAAAGAAAAACAAAAACATTTTTATAGAACTGGTGGACTCCTTCAATGACTTAGTTGACATCTGGTCCTTGACCAGCCAAAGCCAATGGCATCATGCCGCCTGCAAAGGCGTACCACCTCGTTGATCCATGTTCACACACCCATCCAGGACCCCTTCTTTTATGTAATGTGTCAAGGCAGAAGAGAAGCAGACCTCACCCATGGCTGCCGCCACGTGCCACGTAACTATTGTACAGCATAACGAATCCCCTTTGTTAGGCTGGCTTCACATTTGCGTTTGTGTCTGCATGCTGATGGCATGCAGACACAAACGCAGTGCAAAGCAGGGCCGAAAGATGTGTTCGCAGCGGAGAATGTCCACCTGCGGATACATCACTGTGGAGCCCAGCAGCCAATCAGCGGTGTCCGGGGGCGGAGATCTTCCCGGCTGCCGGTAAGCTCCGGGACATGTCGGCGGGGAGAACAGCTGATCTGACAGCTGTTTGAATCTTCCCGCGCCGACACCGAGAGGAGATGTCGGCGCGGGAAGATTCAAACAGCTGTCAAATCAGCTGTTCTCCATGCCGACACCGCTAGAAGATTACCGGCGGCGGGGAAGAAGAGATCAGCAGAGGCTGAGCTGATCTCCCGGTGGCCGTCGGTGATCTCCTGTGACATCACCGCCGGCCACCGGGAGATTTTTCAATGGGTCTGCAGCGTTCTCCTGCGCTGTCAAGCGCAGAACACACTGCGGACCCATTGAAGCCAATGCAGGTTTTGTGCGCTTGGGGACGCTTGCTGATCTTCCAAGGTCCCCGAGCGCACAAAAAAATGCAACTGGCTGCGTCCCGGGTGCGGATGCTGGACACCGGAAGGAGCAGATATCATCCGCATCCGCACCCGAACGCAGCAAACGCAAGCACTATGCGTTCCTATGTTAAACATAGGAACGCAGTGCGCATGCGTTTGACTGCGTATGGGAACGCAGCATAAGCTGCGTTCACATACGCAAATGTGAAGCCAGCCTTAAACTGTATATCAGGTAGAAAGTTAACAACATGATTATAATTAGACGCCAAGGACTAAGGAGGTGAATTTTGCCATCTCTGGAAGCCCCTCATTGTAAAATTACCGTATATACTTGTGTATAAGCCGAGTTTTTCAGCCCAAAATTTGGGCTGAAAAGTCCCCCCCTCGGCTTATGCACGAGTCATATACGGGGGGGCTGTGTCCCGGGGGCTGTGGAGGCTGGAGGAGGCGGGGGGAGGCTGCTGTATGAGCGGCCCCGTCACGTGGGGCCGCTCATTATATATGCACTGCTTCCCCCTGTCAATCAGCGGCAGGGGAAAGCAGTGCATATGGCCCCCCAAAAGCTGGCACTGTCCCCCCTTGTAAGGGCCTCTTCCCCCCCGCTGCTTATACATTACCATCCCGGTGTTCTGATCGGCGCCGCTCCTCGGTGCTTCTTCATCCTCCCGTCCGCGCTGGCTGCATCTCCGGCTGTCGCAGCGATATGACGTCATCGCGCGACGCCGGAGATCCTGGATGCAGCCAGCGCGGACGGGAGGATGAAGACGCAGCACCGAGGAGCGGCGCCGATCAGAACACCGGGATGGTAATGTATAAGCATTGGGGGGGAGGCCTTACAAGGGGGGACAGTGCCAGCTTTTGGGGGCTGTTGGTACCCCCAGGGGGCTGCTGGGTACCCCCTGGGGGCTGTTGGGTACCCCCAGGGGGCTGCTGGGTACCCCCTGGGGGCTGTTGGTACCCCCTGGGGGCTGTTGGGTACCCCCAGGGGGCTGTTGGTACCCCCTGGGGGCTGTTGGTACCCCCAGGGGGCTGTTGGTACCCCCAGGGGGCTGCTGGTACCCCCAGGGGGCTGTTGGTACCCCCAGGGGGCTGCTGGGTACCCCCTGGGGGCTGCTATATGTACCCCTGGGGGCCTGCTGTATACCACGGGGGCCTGCTGTATACTACCACTGGGGCTGCTGGGGCTCCTGTATACTACCACTGGGGCTGCTGGGGCTCCTGTATACTACCACTGGGGCTGCTGGGGCTCCTGTATACTACCACTGGGGCTGCTGGGGAATCTGTATACTACCACTGGGGCTGCTGGGGCTCCTGTATACTACCACTGGGGCTGCTGGGGAATCTGTATACTACCACTGGGGCTGCTGGGGAATCTCTATACTACCACTGGGGCTGCAGCATACTACCACTGGGGAGGCCTGTATACCACACTGCTGGGGGCTGTATACCTGTGCTGGGGTCCACCCTCGGCTTATACACGAGTCAATAGGTTTTTCCAGATTTTTGGGGCAAAAGTAGGGGGGTCGGCTTATACACGGGTCGGCTTATATACACGAGTATATACGGTATACATTTCCTCCAACTACATCAAAGCCTAGATATTCTGATATTTCTCACTTAAAGCGGACAGTAGCTACTGTACAGATTACATCATAAGACACATTTTATATTTAGCCGCTGTGTTAATTTCCCATTGTCAATGAGAAAAGTGAAAAGCTGGAAAAGAAAGGCCAGAACTCATTGTAAGATTTCTTCCTGAGGGCCGGCTGTGAGTGTGAGAACTTGTAACTCTACAGGATAGGGAAGGCCAAGGAGGCCAAACGTAATGTTGTTTTATGCATTCCCTCTCAGCAGGCATGGAAGCGATTAGAGAACCTGCAGGGAGGGATAAGAGCACAGGCATGGAGATAGCTAAAGGAGAGATCTGATCGTACAGATGACACAGAGCGGAAAAACCAATGACCCAAGAAAGAATTCCCCACAATAATCCCACCACTGCAAACATACAATCTCAGAAGACAAATGTCCTGAGTCATGGCAGGAACCGAACCTGCTGCCATATGGATACTTTATCATCATCGCTTCATTGTACCTACTATTACTACTAAGCCTAAAACAATGGTTGGTGGAGGTCACTGGTATTGGCCTATCTCGATTTTTCACAATCCAGGCAGAGGAGCTACTGGAACTGTATGTAGGAAAACAGAAACCCATGGTGATATCCCCCAAGTTTCCAAGGTGGTGGTCCAAATGTGTCTGCTGTCAGTGCTGGCCCTTCATTGCAGGACATCTCCTTCCAGTCCCATCATATTCCATACTGTGCAGTTGCTGCACCTGCTACAGCCGATAGATAGCCAAACATTTTTTGGTTGTATGATGTCTTCAATAGCTATACTATACTAGTGCTGTCAGTGCTGGCCCTTCATTGCAGGACATCTCCTTCCAGTCCCATCATATTCCATACTGTGCAGTTGCTGCACCTGCTACAGCCAATAGATAGCCAAACATTTTTTGGTTGTATGATGTCTTATCTATATGTATAGCTATACTGTACTACTGCTGCTAGTGCTGCTCTCAGCCAGTCGGACATCTCCTTGGCAGTGCCATCATATTCCATACTGTGCGGTTGCTGCACCTGTGACTGTGGTAAGCCAGCCAAATATTCCTGCTTGTATGAAGCCTTCAGTATCTACACTCTACTTCTGCCAGTGCAGGCCCAACATAGCTGAACATCTCTTTGCCAGTATAAAGTATAATAATGTTTACAGACAGTGAGCTGTTCATCCCAGGAGGGGGCGTGGTTGTACTAGGTAATGTAGTCCAGCAATAATAAGCTCCTGGTGCTAAAATAATGGCAATAATAAATAGCAAATAATAAAATAATAAGCTCCTGGTTGCAAAAAATAACACCAGCATGGATCTTAATAACAGAAGCTTGATAAGAGATGCCTTACAGAAATTTGTTTTAAGCCCTACATTATGCTGTCTTCAGATTATAGCAAACCTCTGTTGACAGATTCCCATTAATTACTCTATGATCGCCACCTACCCCCATAAACCACAAAATAGAGATTTTTCTATTGCCAGATTAAGAATTTTATGTGATGTTCTAATTTGTATCAAACTATTTAATAGCATACTATAGAAAACTGTATATTCAGCTAGTGAACGATTAGTTTACAACTACGGTATATGGCAACATTCTGTTTTGGAGTTCTGGATTGCCTAATTTAGTGCGGTTCCAATTTACAATGTTTATTAAAGGGAGTGAAAACCAATTATTACCGATCTATAAAATGGGTGATCCGGTAATTTGCTGTAGGACTGTTACAACTTGCACCGATTAGCAGAACAGGGAAATGTTATCCATTCCATTCATTCTCTATGGGGCTGCCAGGTAAAGTTGGGCGCAGCACTCATCAGTCCCATAGGGAATGAATGGAACGCACGTCAAACATTTGCATGGACGATGCATTCTGTTGGGGGTAAAAGTTTCGGATCAGTGCAGATCCCAGCTGGCGGACCCCCACCTATCCTATACATAGATGATAACTTATTTTCACCAAAAATCCCCTTTAGCTATAAAAGTAATTGGCTGTAACCTTGCCTGTAAGAATGTGAGCTTTCTCCTATATATATATCATTGTAGCGTTCTCCATCCAGCTGGGAAGTGCATACTATCTCACCAACTAAAAAAAGGTTTTTTTAACTATGATGTAATCAAGTCTGACCCTGTGAATTCTCCAGTAAGAGATGTGATGGGAGAAATCCTCCCCGAGACTGGTAGTGACCACAGGATATTCTTGCTTCCGTGTGCGGTCATTGACTTTATATTACGGTGTGACTCAGTGGAGAAATCTTAGATAATTTGTAACCTCGAGGACAATAGGTCACCCACCGTGCCAACATACTAACTCAACCTGTTGATATAAAAGTCTCAGGACAATATACCCACTGTGCTAACAGGGCAGAATTTTGATTCATTTATAAAGGCTCGCTCCTTATTAAAGCACCACTCCAGCGGTTTCTTTTTTCAGCACTGGAGTGGTACTTTTATACTAAGGTCCCTTCCCCCAGCATTATACTCGCCCTCCTCTGTCTTCAGCTTTTATCGACATCGCTCTGGTCCCATGGCGCTATCTCGAGATCGTAACTTCTAATTGGTCGGTAGGCAGAAGTTTCATCACAAGTTCTCAATACAAGTCTACGAGAGCAAGAGTGAGGACAGAACGAGGCCCTCATAGACTCACATTTAGTTGTGACCTCCATGAAACACTGGAGCTGCCGGCAGGTTATAAATCACCGGAGAGTGACCAGAGCAACAGCAATAGAAGATGAAGTCACCAGAAGGCAAGAATAAGGCAGGGCACAGGTAACTTAGATTTAAAGCAACACTCCAGTAGTGCAATAAAAAAGTGACATAACATGTGGGCAATACAAGTCTATGAGAGACAGAACGAAGCTCTCATAGACTTAAATTGAGCTGTGACCTCTGGCATGCTTCATGAAACATTGGAGCTTCCAGCAGGTAAACTGCAGACGACGGGCAGGAGTGCTGCTGACAGAATATGAAGATGACGGTGGAGAAGTATAAGACTGGTATCATGACAGGTGTGTGAACAGCAAGTGAGCGGTGCAACACAAAGAGACAACTGTGAAGGTGTTAATGGAAAGCCTTGGCAATAGGTAGAGGGGAAAGGGGGCACCTCCTGGCACCCACCTGAGTCTGTACCCTACACTCCCTAGCGTCCCTATACGGGTCCTTCCCTGTGTCGTCGTCATGTGCCTAAGCCCTCACTTACACTGAACTCACCCTGGCTAATGATAAGGTCAGCGAGTTCACTAGACTCACCACTGCAAATAATACAACACATGAAAGGGAGACAGGCAGAGGGAAATAGACAAAGAGAGGATAAACTCCAGGACACCATAATTGCAGCAAAGCACCAGAGCTGCTATAGTCACAACACCAGCTACTTCCAGAGACTGGCCAGCAAAGAAGGAGATTCTAACAGCAGCATGGAGGGACCAGGAGCGTGGTATGGCTGAATACATCAGGTACAGGCTGTAATGCTATTCTGGGAATTTATAGCAATGTTTCTATTTATGACCATAGTACTTGTGTAATGGGTACGGATTATGTCCTCTTATATTATATGGGCATTGTCACACTGTGGGTACCGAACCTGGGTGTATGGAGGTAGAAACATAGCAACCTGTGATATAGTATAGCTAATCCAGAGTTAGGTGTCTGTCACTTGTGGTTGTGGTATCACTTTTGGATAGTGACTGTCCTAAATATATATTTGAGGTGTGCTCATAATCTCTTTGTTAAGAGCAATCCTGAGATTAGTATTGTATATATCTTGTGTGATTCCAAGATTGAATGCACTTTCTTATGTAGATGATACTGGTGTTATCAGACTGTGTATTATTGTAGGTTTTCAGGCCTAAACCTTCCTCCTGTGTCCCTCTGTGAGGGGATGTTCTAAATGTTTTATGGTTGTGAAATGAATTGAAAGTAAAAATGATTTATCATATAAATGAATATTTCCTTTGTGAGAGGGATAATTATCATACCCTGTCCTGTTTTGTAATGTTAAGAGATAGGAAAAATAGTCTCATATAGGGACATGATGTTAGATCCTTCCATCGTCGTCAGCAAAGAAAGATTCTATCACCGACATCAGCTGACAAGACACGTGCATCTTTATAGGGGAAGGGAGTGATCACCAACGGTTACACCTGAGAGTAAGGCTACAAAGAACAACCAGAAAGAAAGGAAAGAGTCCTTAACCACTACTCTAACAAAAGAATGTACATCATTTAAATACAAATTATAAAGCTGCAAGGCCTAAGGCATAACAACCTTCAGGTCCCAGACTCGTCAATGGTCTCGCTAGGGTGGGATACACTCATGACAACTGTGGCCAAAGGACGTGCATTAAAAGCACCGCTCCAGCAATGTAATAAAAAAAAGGGTTAATCTGCAGGTAAACAGCGCTTCAATGCTGCCTGGCTGCCTTACTGTAACTGCGGTTACTGGGAGAAAATGAACTTATTTTCCCCCAGGAGTCACCAGTTTCATTCATTGGCAATTTAATGGCTCAAGAAGAAAAAAGCATTTGACATAAAGCAAGCCCTCACTGAAAGATACAAATAAGATGAGAGTTTATTGGGTGCACATATAAAAACATCTAAAAAACAAAGAAACACAGAAAAAACACTATGCCAGAATATATATGATAAAGTGCAATAGTTCACACAAAGTGACCTAACCCAGTGCAACAATCAAATAATCAAGCCAGATGCAACAAGTCACAATAATAATTGACTCAGATATACCTATAAATGCAGTATTATACCACTAGAAAATACGTATGTAGCAAGATCAGAAGGCAATCCACAGAATAAATCAATACAGGATATTATAATTGACATAATTATCTAATAAAAAAATTGGTAAAATAAAAATACCCATGAAAGATATGGCCAGTATTATAAAGTGGTCATAGTAAGTAGCGCATATATAAGCATAATAGCCAAGATTTAGAGCACGCCCCAATCAACATGTAGTGAAAAGTAATATAAAATGACACAATGTTAATGGTTACATGGAATAGCACAGAGGCAAAACAGCCCAATAGCTATACAATAATTGGGGTGTGGGGCTGATTTGATATGACCAGCTCTCACTGAAAGTTTGCTTGGTCTTCTAGACCTTATCTTGACCTCCACTGTTCCTGGTAACTGCCAATTTTTGAACTGAGGAAAGGGCAATTTGAAAACACTTTGCTATCCTCTTATATCCTTCTTCTGCTTTGTGGGTCTCCACCATTTTCATTTTCAGAGTGCTCGGCAGCTGCTTAGAAGAAGCTGCAGTTTTTGGCACAAGGTTAGAGGAGGCTGGGTGTTCTAAAGCTGTGAAATCTACATCACCGACCTTTTCTAACGATGGTAGTAAACAAGCCACAACCCTATCAGGCTAAATAAGGTCAGAAACATTGGTCAAAGTTATAGGGGTTATTGGTGCCTAAAATACAAAGGAAATGTGTCATCTTTAACTTAATGCCTTTTAGAGATCATTTCATCTTCAACTTGCTTAATTGCTCACAGTAACAGTAATTTTGATGAGGGGTGCCCAAACGTTTGCTTGCCATTGCATATCCATGTAGATCAATCCTACATCTGCAGGTAAATGTTTTCAAGGTGACAGGTTCCCTTTAAGTGCAGAGGTGCAGCCTGAGTTGCCAGCAATAGAGGTAAGACAAGTCTTTTGCACCCAATAACCCGTGGACCATTAGCCCACAAGTACATGACATCAAATTTCAAACAGTTACAGTTGTGCCACAAAGTTCACATACCCCAGTTCTTAATACTGCATATTGCCCCCTCTAACATCAATGACAGCTTGAAGTCTTATGTGGTAGTTGTGGATGAGGCTCTCTATTTTCTCAGATGGTAAAGCTGCCCATTCTTCTTGGCAAAAAGCCTCCAGTTCCTGTAAAATCCTGGGCTTCTGAGCACAACTATATATAGCATTTGTAACGCATCAGGTGATTCTAGAACGCGTGCCATTATATAATAGTCCAACTACTCCCGCTACTAATCGCAAAACCACCGAGGAAGGTGGGGGAGCCAGCTACTGTACAAGGATGGCCATAGCTTGACAGGTGATGCTGCTGCTCACCATCCCCCTGCACTGTCCCTCACCCATGTGCGCCCTCTTTCCCCTTGTGCTGTCTCTCCCCCGTGCGCTCTTTTTCCCCTGTGCTGTCTCTCTCACCTGTGCGCTCTTTCCTTGTGCTGTCTCTCCCCCCCTGCGGTCTCTCCCCTTGTGCTGTCTCTCCCCCGTGCGCTCTTTTTCCCCTGTGCTATCTCTCTTCCCCCTGTGCTGTCTCTCTCACCTGTACACTCTTTCCTTGTGCTGTCTCTCCCTGTGTGCTCTCTCTTCCCCCTGTGCACTCTCTCTGCCCTTGTGCTATCTCTCCCCCCCATGCACTCTCTCCCCACCCCCCTTTCATTGTGTGGTGTCTCACTCACCTCTGTGCAACATCTCTTTCCCCCTGTACGGTGAGGAGCTGAGGCGCCAGCCTGTGTTCCATAGTGGATCGCAAATGAGAGGAAGTGCAGCAGCAGGATGAGTCCACCCCAAGGTTATGACGGAGCAGACCCAGGCGATAATGAATTTCTGTGCTGTGGCCAGTGTCATGGATGGACCCAGATCGCAGCTATCTACCATCTGGTTTCCATCTGTCCGGGAGGATCCGGGAGAATTCGGATTTTTCTCCTGGACATAAAAACGTTGCTTGCAGTGTTATTGTGTTCGATCCAGCTTCCCCTAACATGGAAGTCTATGGCGCCGGATCAGACAAAAAAATCAGATCCGGGAGCCGGGTGCAGGAGTTTAGCAGTGAGCGCTGCTAAACTTCAGCACCATGAGCCGTCCCCTGCAGAGATTTCAGGACCACGGCTCGCTCCCTGCTAGCCGCGATCTTGAAATTTCAGCAGCTGCAGCTGCGATATGAGGAATCCGGCTGCAAACCGGACCAGAGGTCATATTAACCCTCCGATTCTGTTTCAAAATCGGTTCCAGTGCTGTCAGGTTCACACTGGACAGCATCGGACCTGATCTTGCCGTGATGTGAAACCGGCCTTAAAGGATCATGTGGCTTTTTACTGTAAAAAGGCCTAAGAAGGAAGAAAAAAAAGAGCATCTATGATTTTGTACATAAATGATCAAATCACATGCACCATTTTAAAGAATTTGTCACAAATTACTGAAATGAATACCAACCACAACACAAGGAAAATAACAAAGAAAAACCATAAAGGATGTATCGGCACCCTAGTGTCTTAGACCTCATGCACACATTGAGTATTTGGAGAGTATCTTTACCTCACGATTTGTAGCCAAAACCTGGAGTGGAACAATCTGAGGAAAAGTATAAAAGAAACACATCACCACTTCTGTATTTATCACTAACTACTGGATTTGGCTACAAAAACTGACCATATACTCACTGTGTGACCGTGGCCAAACTTGCCAAATTCACCAAACTCACAGGCAATCTGACTGTACCCAACCACTGACACTGGGTGGGCTGAAGTATGGGCAAGGAAAGAGGTGAATATTCATTTTGCATTATTATAGCCAGCATGCAACTATAAATCTTCCGGGGCTTACAGCAACACAATGGGGCAATGTACAGCAATATGTTACATATCCTGAAGGGGCTGCCCAAGAACTATTTCGGGATACTAGTTAAATATAAGACACTAGATGGTGGCTCAATTCTAACACATGTGGTAATCTAGAATATGCATATATGACTGAAGAACAGCACACTATGACTGACAGCCTTGTAGACAGGAGTAAACTGCGTCACACTGACTGACAGACCTTATAGACAGGAGTAAACTGCGTCACACTATGAGCGGCAGTTCAAATTGCGCGCCAATATCGCAATTTGAATACCGCGACGCTCATTGGTGGCCATGGCTGTCGGCGACCAATGAGAGACTTGGCGTGCAGTTTGAATGCCGCGTCTCTGATTGGTCGGTGCGGAGGGTGACGACCAATGAGAGCTCGTGGCATTCAAACCTCGCACCGCTTCTCTGATTGGTCGCTGTGTTCAACGCCGACCAATCAGAGAAGCGGTGCGCGCCAAGGCGCACAGTGTATTTTAAATAGGGCGCCTTGGCACGCGCCGCTCCTCTGATTGGATTGACTCTGAACGCGGCGCCCAATGAGAGGAACAGCGTGCGCCAAGCCGCATAGTGTATTTCAAATATGGCGCGTGCCGCTATATTTGAAGTACACTGAGCACATTGTATTTCAAATATGGCGCCATGGCGTGCGCCGCTATTCTGATTGGTCGCTGCTGAACGTGGCGGCCAATCAGAATAGCGCCATATTTGAAATACACTGTGCGGCTTGGCGACCGTTGCTCCTCTGATTTCTCGGCACTGAAGGTGGCGCCCAATCAGAGGAGCGGCGCCCGCCAAGCCGCACAGTGTATTTCAAATGTGGCGCGCTCCGCTATTCTGATTGGTCACTACTGAGCGCGACGGCCAATCAGAATAGCGGCGCGCGCCATGGCGCCATATTTGAAATACACTGAGCACATTGTATTTCAAATATGGTGCCATGGCGCGCACCGCTATTCTGATTGACCGCCGCGTTCAGCAGGCCTCATATTTAAAATTATTTTAAAAGTATTTAAAATATGGCGCCTTGGCGTGCGCCGCTCCTCTGATTGGTCGGCCGCGGCGACCAATGAGAGACGCGGCATTCAAACCGCGCGCCAAGCTGCACTACTTCTCTGATTGGTTGCCACGGCGACCAATCAGAAAAGTACCGCGCCAAGTACCGCGGCTGGTGTGTGGTTTCCGTGACAGACAGAGAACATTAGGCAATTATGTAGTAGATCCTATGAAAATAAGCCCTAGTGCATCTTTCGGAGGCAAAAATAATATAAGACCCTGTCTTATGTTCAGTGAAACACAATATATACCAGGATGAGGGACATATTTACCAGGAAAGGTACCAAGATGGGGGACATGATTACCAGGAAGGCGGACATACACGGCAGGAAGGGACCCAGGATGGGGGACATTACTATGTCAAGTCTTATTGGTTGCTTCTCATAGGTAGGACCGATATCTGCCAACTAAAAGCTACCAGGATTGCTAACCATCCCAAAATTCCAAAAACAAAGCACTTTGTTCCCCTCTCCATAGAAAGATGTGATGCCTCAGTGATTTCTCTTTAAAGCTAAAGAAACCTTTATGGTATGTTTTTTTTTTACTAATTTTCACAATTTTACAGGTTACATTGGGGTTTCTCATGTCTTCATATCAGATTTAGGGGTTGTAGGCTGTCTGCCTTTAGGGTTATACCCACACATATTTACTTGGTGCTAAAAATCTTTTTACCAATTGGGTTCATTAAACATTTTGCACCATTTACCTTCTATAATCCCTGTGTTGCTTGCTGCAGAATGAGGTATCTGAGAATCTGTCAGTGAGCTTATTATAACAGTCAAACAAGAGACTCTTTTATGTATTGATTTTTGTGCAACTCTGTTGATTTATGACCATGGACCACATCAAAGTTAAATGTGAGGGGAACCAAAGAGACTGCAAGAGCCAAATGGACCAACATTTTTAATAAAACCCAATAGCAAAAATAGTTTTTAGCCTAAAATTGATGCATTTAGAACAAAAACTAGTTGTTCACAAAGGTGGCCAGCCCCTTGTAATAATTTAATATGGTTTTCCAATGTGTTCGTAAAATATGTTGGCTGCCTGTGATTTTTTGATAAGTCGTCCAGAAGAAATAAAAAACCAAGTTGGCAAACCTGAGGACAGCTAGTAGACCAGTTATGGGCTCAACGATGCCCATGAAGCAGTGGTCCCCAACCTTACTTACTTTGAGAGCCACATTGAGTTCTGAGAGAAAATCGAGAGCCACATCGTGACCATACACCCAAGTAGTGACCTCCAAAGTAATGACACCTGAAGTACCCACTATCGGTGTAATGGCGGCCAAAGCTTCCCCACAGAAATCACACTGAGGTAGGATACTTGCATCCAATGGTTTCTACCTTGCCCTATTCAGTATTATTCTGTAAAGTACTCTCAGCACTACCGGATCCAGCTTCAAGCACCTCATCTATCTGGTAGTGTCAACTGAAAGGCCAGTATAAGACCATCCAGATCTGCTCATCAGTCTGGAGCTACTCACAAAAGTCACCATCTGGAGATCTGCTCTTCATAGCTGTTTGCTAGACCTGGGGCTGATATACTGTATCAATCTGGTAGACAACCACGGGCAACACATCATGGTCTCGCGAGCCACAGGTTGGGTATCTATAACATAGAGAGTGAAGCCAGTCTGGCCAAATCTTAAACAAGGGCTACTGTAACAAATATTGTTACAAAATGACAGCTAATAATGATAGAATGCAAAGTAGCAGGTGTTAATGTTAGAACTCACCCTAATAACATTCTGCGTCATGATTATTTTCTCCACGAGGGATGACCTACCTGAGAAATCCGCCAGGGCAGAGACCTCTGTGGTCCAGAGCAAGAAGATGCAAAGGGCAACGCTGGTGCGGATCACTGGCTTCACCTGTCTCCCTTCACACCCATCTCGATTGATCATGATGTGGAGCTCCTGCCCGGGGACTCACATGATCTGATCTTCTATCCCGCCTGTCCTGGGAAACAAGGGGGTCATGTCTCCAGCACCTGTAGATGCGAGCTGTCAGGGGTCTTCATATGCAATGTGACTCAGGAAGCCTTCCTCATTGACTCTGTTCTTTCCCTCACACACCCCCTTTCTGGATCTGTTCTTACGTGTCCTTATGGCGCTTACATCATTCTGGAAGGGCAGACAGGTAATCCAAGGGGGCACCGGCGTGCCGTAAAGGTGGTTGGCTGGCTGCGTATCAGTAAAAGGGTCCAGTTTCCTATTTAGTAGTCTGTGCCATCATCAGTGATGAGGGGGAATAAACAGAGGAGCCCTCCCTGCTCTGTCTGCACGTGGAATGTTTGGTGACCCAGACATATCCTCCCACTTACACAACTTCTACTGTTTGGGAGTCAATGGGGCTCGGGAACGTGTGCGACTGAAGCCATCTAGTGGCAAGCTGCCGCGCAAATGTTATTTGTGTTTAGTGAAATGCATGTCAATCACAATATAATACTAGATCTGCACTGGTGGATGACTGGGAAATCATCCTGTGCCATACTGGGATCCCAAAATATTCACAAGTTATTATGTCATAAGGATGATAGGAAACGGATTCCCTGAATGTGGCGACTTGGGCTGCACAATGCAATGTGTCTGCGATTCAATGTCTAATTTCCCCACAGATATGTCCGGCATCATTGATCACAATTTACAGTGGAGATGTGGAACACACATGTAAGAGGGATTTTTACCCACGAAAAGTTCATTTTAATCAATAGATCTTGGAATAATAATAATTTCCACATTTGGATGTGATTAATAAAAATGTTTCTGTGCTGAGATAATCTTATATATGTGTCCCTGCTATGTACTGTGTAATGGATGTGTCTGATCGAACAGGGACATGATCTGATCATACCACATCTCCTGTGCTGAGATATTCTTATATATGTGTCCCTGCTATGTACTGTGTAATGGATGTGTCTGACTGTACAGGGACATGATCTGATCATACCACATCTCCTGTGCTGAGATAATCTTATATATGTGTCCTGCTATGTACTGTGTAATGGATGTGTCTGACTGTACAGGGACATGGTCTGATCATACCACATCTCCTGTGCTGAGATATTATTATTATTAATTTATATAGCGCCATTAGGTTCCATGGTGCTTTACATGAGGATAAGGGAGACAAGAACAAGTACACTAAATCTAGGCGATCGGGACGTACAGGTACAGGAGGGGCAGGGACCCTGTCCATGAGGGCTCACAGTCTACGAGGGGCGGGTTGGGATACAGTAGGATGGGGGAATGTCAGGTATGGGGCGGTCGCCTGGGTCTCATGGCAGGTTGTAGGCTTGACGGAATAGGGGAGTCTTCAGGAGACACTTGAAGCTACGCAGGGTAGGAGAGTGTGTGACGTGTTCGGGCAGGGAGTTCCAGAGTAAGGCAGATGCCCGGGAGAAGTCCTGGACTCGGTTGTGCGAAGAAGTGATGAGGGGGGAGCAGAGGAGGAGTTCTTGGGAGGAGCGGAGGTTGCGTGAGGGTAGGTATCGGGAGACCAGGTCAGAGATGTATGGTAGGGCCAGGTTGTGTATGGCATTGTACACCATGGTTAGTGTTTTGAATTGGGATTTCTTGGATACGGGGAGCCAGTGAAGGGCTTGGCAGAGGTGGGAGACAGGGGAGTACCGGGAGGACATGAAGATTAGTCGGGCAGCGGAATTGAGGATAGACTGGAGAGGTGTGAGGGAGTTAGCCGGGAGGCCATTGAGAAGGAGGTTGCAGTAGTCAAGGCGGGAGATGATAAGAGCATGAATGAGTGTTTTAGTGGTGTCGTGGGTGAGGAAGGAGCAGATCCGTAAGATGTTCTTGAGCTGGAGCCAGAGGGATGTGGTGAGGGCCTCGATGTGGGGCTTGAAGGATAGGGAGGAGTCAAGGATTACCCCGAGGCACTTGGCTTGGGGAACTGGGGAGAGGGGGCAGTCGTTGATGCAGATGGATAGGTTGGGAAGTGGGGGGGGAATTTCTTGGGGGCGGAAGACTATGAATTCAGTTTTGTCCATGTTGAGTTTAAGGAAGCGAGCAGAGAAGAAGGATGAGATGGCGGAAAGGCTTTGCGGGATTTTGGAGATTTGGCTGAGATAATCTTATATATGTGTCCCTGCTATTTACTGTGTAATGGATGTGTCTGACCATACAGGGACATGGTCTAATCATACCACATCTCCTGTGCTGAGATAATCTTATATATGTGTCCCTGCTATGTACTGTGTAATGGATGTGTCTGACCATACAGGGACATGATCTGATCATACCACATCTCCTGTGCTGAGATAATCTTATATGTGTCCCTGCTATGTACTGTGTAATGGATGTGTCTGACCATACAGGGACATGGTCTAATCATACCACATCTCCTGTGCTGAGATAATCTTATATATGTGTCCCTGCTATGTACTGTGTAATGGATGTGTCTGACCATACAGGGACATGATCTGATCATGCCACATCTCCTGAACTGGGGAGGAAGGAAGAGAGTATACAGACATTACTGCTCACAGCTGATTCTTTCTGTGTGGTAAAACATTTCCCTGCCTGTTTGCAAAAAATGTTTTACCTCAAAGAAAGAATCATCTATGAGAGGGTACAACTCCATATAAATATCTATTAGGGCATATCTATTGGGGGAAGAATCAGATGGTACATTTACCCCAGACTCAGCCAGTGGGAGGGGGGGGGTAAGTGTTAAGGGATGCCTGATGCAGTGGTCCAAAGTGTTTTGACGTCCCTTGAAGAAGGCTTAGAGAACATGTATAAGCCTGGTCCCTGAATTTAAGTGTACTCAACCGAGTACAGTTGAAGCCTAAGGCTGCGTTCACACTATGCGTATTTTTCACATCTTTTTTCATGCTTTTCCCCCCAACAGCGTATCTGTGTCAGGGTTTCCCACCAAAGTAAATAGAAATTCACTTTTGCCGTTCAGACGCTGCTCTTTATTTCGGCCGCGCTTTTGGGGCCTAAAACACACACATAGAAAGAATGACCTTGTCAATTGTTTGCGCTTAATAGCGCATGCTTTCCTCCATAGGCCCCATTATAAGCGCTGGAATTACGCATCACCGTTCATACAATGCACAATTCCAGCGCCTATAAACACAGGCGCAGGAGGAAAAGCAGGATGTGATGTCACACGGGGGAGGAAGAGTCCTGTGTTCCTCCCCCCGTGTGACAGTTTTGCTTTCCCAGTGTGTCAACATACACTATCTACATATACCGTGAAAGCAAAATAAATGAGAAAACATGGATTAAAAATAAAAAAAATACTCACCTCTCCGCCGGCTGTCCGGGACCCGAGAAGACGTCCGATCACCACTACCAGGACCTTAAAATGTAATTTAAAATGTGATTGGCTGGTAGTGATCAGGTGGTATGTGATGTGACATATCACATGATCGCTACCGGCCTATCGCAGATCTTTAAGGTCCTGGCAGCAATCGATGTCTTCTTTTCAGGTCCTGGACAGTTGGTGGAGAGGTGAGTATTTTTTTATTTATTGGGGGGTATCTTGTGTGGAGAGAGTATGGAGGGGTGTAATGGGACAGTATTGGGGAAAATTGTGAGGGGTCAGTATATGAGAAAAGTGTGAAGAGACAGTATTGAGGAGAAATGTGGAGAGAAACAGTGTGAAGAATGATTGAGGGGGGACAGTATAGGGGTGAAAAGTGTGAGGGGACAGTATGGTGAGAGATACAGTGTTGGCCAAAAGTATTGACACCCCTGCAATTCTGTCAGATAATACTCAGTTTCTTCCTGAAAATGATTGCAATCACAAATTCTTTGGTATTATTATCTTCATTTAATTTGTCTTAAATGAAAAAACACAAAAGAGAATGAAGCAAAAAGCAAAACATTGATCATTTCACACAAAACTCCAAAAATGGGCTGGACAAAAGTATTTGCACCCTCAGCCTTATACTTGGCAGCACAACCTTTAGCCAAAATAACTGCGATCAACCACTTCCGGTAACCATCAATGAGTTTCTTACAATGCTCTGCTGGAATTTTAGACCATTCTTCTTTGGCAAACTGCTCCAGGTCCCTGATATTTGAAGGGTGCCTTCTCCAAACTGCCATTTTTAGATCTCTCCACAGGTGTTCTATGGGATTCAGGTCTGGACTCATTGCTGGCCACCTTAGTAGTCTCCAGTGCTTTCTCTCAAACCATTTTCTAGTGCTTTTTGAAGTGTGTTTTGGGTCATTGTCCTGCTGGAAGACCCATGACCTCTGAGGGAGACCCAGCTTTCTCACACTGGGCTCTACATTATGCTGCAAAATGTGTTGGTAGTCTTCAGACTTCATAATGCCATGCACACGGTCAAGCAGTCCAGTGCCAGAGGCAGCAAAGCAACCCCAAAACATCAGGGAACCTCCACCATGTTTGACTGTAGGGACCGTGTTCTTTTCTTTGAATGCCTCTTTTTTTCTCCTGTAAACTCTTTGATGCCTTTGCACAAAAGAGAGAACATTCTTCCAAAACGTTTTAGGCTTTCGCAGGTAACTTTTGGCAAACTCCAGCCTGGCTTTTTTATGTCTCGGGGTAAGAAGTGGGGTCCTCCTGGGCCTTCTACCACACAGTCCCTTTTCATTCAGACGCCAACGGATAGTACGGGTTGACACTGGTGTACCATCGGACTGCAGGGCAGCTTGAACTTGTTTGGATGTTAGTTGAGGTTCTTTATCCACCATCCGCACAATCTTGCGTTGAAATCTCTTGTCAATTTTTCTTTTCCGTCCACATCTAGGGAGGTTAGCCACAGTGCCATGGGCTTTAAACTTCTTGATGACACTGCGCACGGTAGACACAGGAACATTCAGGTCTTTGGGGATGGACTTGTAGCCTTAAGATTGCTCATGCTTCCTCACAATTTGGTTTCTCAAGTCCTCAGACAGTTCTTTGGTCTTCTTTCTTATCTCCATGCTCAATGTGGTACACACAAGGACACAGGACAGAGGTTGAGTTAACTTTAATCCATGTCAACTGGCTGCAAGTGTGATTTAGTTATTGCCAACACCTGTTAGGTGCCATAGATAAGTTACAGGTGCTGTTAATTACACAAATTAGAGAAGCATCACATGATTTTTCCAACAGTGCCAATACTTTTGTCCACCCCCTTTTTTATGTTTGGTGTGGAATTATATCCAATTTGGCTTTAGGACAATTCTTTTTGTGTTTTTTTCATTGAAGACAAATTAAATGAAGATAATAATACCAAAGAATTTGTGATTGCAATCATTTTCAGGAAGAAACTGAGTATTATCTGACAGAATGGCAGGGGCGTCAATACTTTTGGCCAACACTATGTATGAGGAAATAGTATGGGGGAGAAGTGTGAGAGTATATTATGTGAGGGGACAGTCTGGAGGAAAAATGT
The DNA here is from genome assembly GCA_033576535.1 of Allobates femoralis. NCBI lineage: Eukaryota > Metazoa > Chordata > Amphibia > Anura > Aromobatidae > Allobates > Allobates femoralis. The sequence continues at coordinate 44,095,187 of JARQOC010000002.1, read as the reverse complement.
AAGGGTGCACTATGGGTGAAAGTGTGAAGAGACAAAATGGGGGTAGAAATTTGTGAGGAGACAGTATGGAGAAAGTGTGAGGAGAAAGTTAGGGGTGAGTGGACACTATTAAAAATAAATGTGTGAAGAATCAGTATGGGAAAGTGTGAAGAGACAGTGTGGAGGGGAGAAAATGGAGGGGGAAGTGTGAGGAGACAGTATAGGTAAGAAAAATGAGAGGTGACAGTATTGGGGGGGGGGATATGAGGGGCCTTATGAAGGAAACGTGTGACAGGACTGCATGGAGAAAGACATTTGTTAAAGGGTAGTATTGGGAGATAAATGTGTGGAGACAGTATGAGGGGACAGTGTGAGGGAAAAGTGTGAGAAGATAGTATGGGGAATACTATTAGGGATCACTACGGTGGGAGAAAAGTGTTAGGGGACAGTATGTGGGAAAACGTGTGGGGGTACGGTACAGGATGGGAAAGTTTGAGAAGACAGCATGGAGGAAAATAAGTGAGGTGACCATCGGGGTAGTGTGAGATGACGGTATGGAATAAAGTGTGAAGAGACTGGATAGAAGAAGTGTGAAGAGACAGTAGAGGGAAAGTATGAGGGGTCACAGCATAGAGACTCTTTAGTGTGGAGGGTAGTATAGAAGGAGGGTTGTTTGGGGAGACAGTGTGAGACCACAGCAAGAGGGGGAAGAATGAAGAGGGGCACAGTACAGAGACTGGGAAGTGTAAGGGGACAGTGTAAAAGGGGGCCCGGTATGGAAATGGGGCAGCATGTGAGGACACTTAGGATAGGGAACATGTAGTGCTTATAGCAAATAAGGAAAACAAGTTGTGAATGTGAAAAATCATCATGGATAACTGAGCCAGACAGAGAAGAAAAGAAATCAGACTTCAATTAGGGATGATGTTATCTATAAGATACCTGGATATAAAGGTGCATCTCAAAGAATTAGAATATCATTAAGTTAATTTATTTCAGTAATTCAATACATAAAGTGAAACACATATATTATATAGAGTCATTACAGAGTGATCTATTTCAAGTGTTTATTTCTGTTAATGTTGATGATTATGGCTTACAGCCAATAAAAACCCAAATGTCATTATCTCAGAAAATTAAAGTAGCGAGGATGAAGGGTTAAAAACAGTGCTGCCATATTCCACAAGATATCAAAGGGTGAATATAATGTTGATTTATTAGTCAAAATGTTTTAGGCCTCCCTGAAACATGGCAATACGATATTGATTTGTCCTGAGGAAGAGGCCAGGGAACCCTGATATGTGTTGACTAGTAAATCAATATTATATTCATCCTTTGATGTCTCGTGGAATACGGCAGCGCGGTTTTAGCCCTTCATCCTCTCTTCTCTATATGCAGCACGCTGGGGACTGCAGCAGCCATGATCTGCTTTTATAGTGGTTGTGACTCTCACAACCACACAAGGTGAAGCCTCTGATACCTATTTAGGTCCTATCTTATCTCTCAGACCCTTCATCCTCCCTACTTTAATTTTCTGAGATAATGAGCTTAAGGGTATGTGCACATCAGTCGTTTTGTGGGCTGCTTTTGGACGTTTTCCGTCGGCGTTTTCCGCTCAGTTTTATGTTAATTTATGTTAATCCTACCCTCCGGTTGGATTAACATGCTAGTCAATGGATTTTAGAAAACTCTGTCTACATTACAACGTTTTTCTTCTGGTCGTTTTCAGTCAAAACTGAGTTTTTTCACCGGTTTCCAAAAATAGAGCAAGTGACTTCTTTCCTCCGTTTTTCCACCGGTTTCAGCTGAACAAGTGCACTAAAAACTCAGTTTTAAAACCGCTCAGAAAAAACGCCGACAAAACGCTGTAAAACCGGGCGGAAAACGAGCAAAAAACGAGCAAAAAACGAGCAAAAAACGAGGGACACTGCTGAGCACAGAAAACTCAGTTTCTGCCAGTGTCCTCCGGTTCCCGGTCGGTCTGCAGAAATGCAGAACCGACTGATGTGCACATAGCCTTAGGATTTCATTTGCTGTAAGCCACAATCATCAACATTTACAGAAATAAACACATGAAATAGATCCGTGTGTAATGACTCTATATAATATATGTGTTTCACTTTATGTATTGAATTACTGAAATAAATGAACTTTTTGATGATATTTTAAATTTATTAAGATGCAGCTGTAAATGTTTATTTGTAATATTGACTACTTTTCATGAGTACTGTGGTTCCTGTATGTTTCACAGTCTGATGATGACTGATATCAATTCAATGTATTTCCTTACCATTGGTAAAGGGACTCTGTAAGAAGACTCTGACTCTTCAAACCAATCACAGGCACTCGATGAATCATGGAGTGGCCTACTATATAATTTCATGTTTCCAACTGCTTATTTACCTTCAAACACTTAAATACATTTAAATATTTGGTCCCGCCATGGTGCATCGAGCGCCTGTACTTGGTTTAAACAGTCATTCTGTGCTTACAGAGTCCCTCTATGGACACACAGACAGGGAGTTGTAGGTTCATATGATACAATTGTATATGGGGTTGACCTAATATTGCAGTTGTGATGCATAGGTCTTCCCTCTGCTACTGTATTCCTCACCCATCCCTTGTAGGCTGTGAACCCTCGCAGTCAGGGTCCTCTCTCCTCACCTACTGTATCCTCACCCATCCCTTGTAGACCGTGAACCCTCAGGGGCAGGGTTCTCTCACCTCTCCTATTGTATCCTCACTTATCCCTTGTAGACTATGAGCCCTCAGGGGCAGGGTCCTTTCTCCTCACCTACTGTACCCTCGCCCATTCCTTATAGACTGTGAGCCCTCGCGGGCATGGTCCTCTCTCTTCACATACTGTATCCTCACCCATCCCTTGTAGACTGTGAACCCTCAGGGGCTGGGTTCTCTCACCTCTCCTATTGTATCCTCACTTATCCCTTGTAGACTGTGAGCCCTCAGGGGCAGGGTCCTTTCTCCTCACCTACTGTACCCTCGCCCATTCCTTGTAGACTGTGAGCCCTCGCGGGTAGGGTCCTCTCTCTTCACATACTGTATCCTCACCCATCCTTTGTAGACTCTTTCTTCCTGCACATGTCTGTACCTTGAATTGCTCATAAATATTGTACTTGTCTATGTGTGCCCCTTTTCACATGTAATGCACCATAGAATGAATGGCGCTATAATAATAAATAACATTAATAGCTCCAAACCGTCCCAGATGGCTTTTCTCTGTATTGAGGGGGCAGTCCCATTTTTCCTTAGCGGTTGAACTATGTCCCAACTTCCACTCACTCTGTGTGCTGTCTTCTCTCCAGCATCTTCACTGCTCCTCTGGGGCGGTGCCGGAACCTTTCTGCTCTGCACATACTTACATTCAGTTAAATAAACAATTGTTTTCTAGTGATCTGGTCTCCCTTGGGATTGAACCCACAACCTGCATCATTGTAGGCAGACAGGTAGGCTCGGGGAAAAAATTGAGAACATCTAGACAAAGTGGCCAGCCTCCTGGAAGATGTCTCACAGAAAATGGGTTTCTTATGGATGATAGAGCTTTGGCCCATTTCAGGAGTGGAGTGGCAAGGAACAAGTCATGGCCATGAAATGTGTCTAGGGGCACCTCAATCACTAACCTTCTAAGATGTCTGACTCTACAAACTGGCCTGTGTGATCGAAATGGGTGTTACGGTCAACTAGGAGGTTAGTATTTCAACCACAATAATTCATGACAAATGATGATCCCCACATCTTTGATGGAAGAATAAGTCGACAGTCCAGCACTTAACACTGCGCAAAAATAGACTTCAAGTAGTTCTGTTAAAAGCTTGAGGTGATATAGCCTGTGTGTAGGCAGAGACTTATCTTCCAGTCTACACTTTCCTATTGAACCATTGCCAAAAATGTAATCCACTGCTCCTATCACAAAAACTCAAACAAAACGCAGGGAAACTCAAACAACATGACAAACCCAGGGCATCGGGGAGCCTGAGAACCTGCCGCCGGTAATATAAGCTCGTCTATCATACATTCCATCCTCATGATTTGATTCCTTTGATAGCACCATCACAAAAGCCGTATATTTCCCTCTTTTGAAATGATGTTCATGAGAAACCTGGAATAGAAGACATCAATCTTTTAAAGAATGCTCAGAATCACATTAAACACTATGGCTGCCCACTCATGTCAAGATCATAGACAGCGCAGGGAGGATTTCAAATGTTTTCATAGCAGGGAATTCTCTTAGCATTAACTTCAATACTTAACATGTATTTATTTGTATCTGATGTAAATCCCAATGTTTTCCTGAATCCAGTGTGGTCATTCTTTTGATCCTGTGCCTCTCCATTCCCGAGATATGGTCCCTCTTCCCTGTTATTTATTTGCCAAGTAGGCCATGTCCTCAGCTCTTCTCTGAGGTCCACACCCGGTTGACTAAAACAACAACCTAGAGAATGTTATATTTCAAGAACAGATAGGGGCAGGAATTAAAATGTCATGTTGTAACACCGGTCTGTTTGTACCTTGGCTCCCCGGCGTTACTGTGCATTTCTATGCTCTTACCCAATGCCCCTTTCCTCCTAACCAACTGGTATACCGTAGTATGTTACCTGCAGGGGCGGATATACCACATGTGAAGCCCGTGCATTGAACCGATGCCCCGAGCGGTAGGGGCAGTGGCGTAACGAATGCGGTCGCAGGGGTCGCCGCCACGATGGGGCCCAGACCTGTAAGGGGCCCACGGCGCCTGCCGCCCCCTGCGTCTGCCAATCGAAGGGCCGGGTGCCCGCTTCACATGGATATGTGTCCCAGAGGACACACATCCATGTGACAGTGCGGCAGATAGGGCCGGTGTGTCAGGAAGAGGAGAGGAGGGGAGAGAAGCCTCGTACTTCCCACTACTGCTCCCACCCTTCCCCTCCTCTGACCTGCCGGCTTCCTGCCCTGCGTTCCACTGTGCCGCCTCCTCCCACTTCCTGCTTGAGTGCACAGTGGAGCGCAGGCCAACGGCACCTCTTCCTCCTCGTGAGTCAATCCTCAGTCTCTGCAAGAGGAGACAACTGGAGTAGCGAGGGAACCAGGAGAGATAAGTAAAGATTTTTTTTTATTAATTAATGCAGTATGGCCAGAGGATGGGGGGGGGGAAGTCATATATAAGGCTGCATATATGATACTGCACTATATGGGAGAAGGCTGCATATATAATACTGCACTATATGGGAGATATAAAGCTGCATATATAATATACTGCACTATATGGGAGAAGGCTGCATATATAATACTGTACTATATGGGAGATATAAGGCTGCATATATAATACTGCACTGTATGGAGAGATACATGGCTGCATATATAAGGCTGCACTATATGGAGAGTTTTGAGGCTGCACTACATGGAAAGTTATGCGCCAGCACTATATGGTAGGTTTTGGGGCTGCATCATATGGAGTTTAGAGGCTGCACTATGTGGAGAGTTCTGAGGCTGTATTATACTATATGGACAGTATTGAGGCTGCACTATATGGAGAGGCTTTGAGGCTGTATTATACTATATGGAGAGGCTATGAGGCTGTATTATACTATGGAGAGGCTATAAGGCTGTATTATACTATATGGAGAGGCAATAAGGCTGTATTATACTATATGAATAGGATATGAGGCTGCATTATGCTATAAGGAGGGCTATGAGGCTGTATTATACTAAATGGAGAGGATATGAGGCTGTATTATGCTATAAGGAGGGCTATGAGGCGGTATTATACTAAATGGAGAGGATATGAGGCTGTATTATGCTATAAGGAAGGCTATGAGGCTGCATTATGATATATGGAGGGATGTGAGGCTGCATTATATTATTTGGAGGATAATGGGGGTTCATTATAATAATTGAATGATTGTGGGGCCTACCTTAAGAATGGAGGACTATGGGATGCATTATAATACATAGAGGACTATGGGGGTACATTGTAATATATGGAGGAATATTGGGATGCATTATAATAATTGGACAACTATGGTGACGGGAGGAAGCAGACCATATAAATCAGGATGGGGGACATATATACAACGATAAGGGCCATATTCCAGGAGGAGGACCATAGGACCATATATAGCAGGATGAGGGCCACTAATACATAATGAAGGGGGAGAGGGGTCAATTTGTGAGTCTTTAAAGGATTTAGAATTTTACATGACGCCCATACATTTCATCAACATATGGGGGGGGCCCAGGTCTAAGTTTCGCATTGTGCCCGCCAGACTCTGGTTACACCATTGGGTAGGGGGCCCCTGAGGTCCAGCACTGTCAGTTGTCCACATGGCTAATTTGCATGATGTACAAATTAGCCATGTGGAGCCGGCACAAGCAGGACGTTGGTCCTGCTGGTGGATGTGGGGCAGAGCCGGTGTCGGGCCGGGACTGCGGGGGTAGATTGCAGAAGGACCTTTGGTGACATCACAGTCATGTGACTCACCAAGGCCCTTCACTACACTGAGAAAGTCCCGGCCTGCAAAGTGTTGATGCAGGACCTGGCTGCAGACTCCACCTCTCTCGGTGCCATGATGATGGACGCTGGGGAGGGCAGAGCAATGCTCCTCAGCCCTGGCACTGACATGCTGCGGCTCTCTACACACTGTGCTCCCGGGCCTGCAGAGGACACACACGGCAGCACTGGCAGGTGAGCGCTGCAGAGGAGCCGAAGATCAGCAGCAGAATGATCTCTGTTAGAATGAGGATACTTTCCAAGTGACTTTTTGGGGTAATTAGGAACAGTAGGGGGCGGTAGGGGCTTTATAGGGTGATTAGGAACAATATGGGGCAGTGGGGGGCTTTATAGGGTAATTAGGAACCGTATGGGGCGGTGGGGGCTTTATAGGGTAATTAGGAACAGTATGGGGCAGTGGAGGCTTTATAGGGTAATTAGGAACAGTATGGGGCGGTGGGGGGGCTTTATAGGGTAATTAGGAACAGTAGGGGGCAATGGAGGCTTTATAGAGTATTTAGGAACAGTATGGGGCGGTGGGGGGCTTTATAGGGTAATTAGGAACAGTATGGGGTGGTGGGGGGCTTTATAGGGTAATTATTATTATTATTTATTTATATAGCGCCATTATATTCCATGGCGCTTTACATGCTAAAAGGGCAGACTAGGACAAGTAACATAGTAACAATACAAGTAACAATAAATGTTGACAATTCGGTTGTACAGATACAAGAGGGGAGAAATCCTGTCCGCGAAGGCTCACAGTCTACGAATGGTGGGTGGGGATACAGTGGGAGGGAGAATTCCAGTCGTGAGGCGGTGTGGTGGACCGGGTCTTATTGCAGGTGGTAGGCTTGGCGGAAGAGGTGGGTCTTCAGGCTTCTTTTGAAGGTTCCCAGGGTAGGAGAATGTCTGGTGTGTTGGGGCAGAGAGTTCCAGAGTATAGGCGAACCACGGGAGAAATCCTGTATGCGGTTGTGCGAAGAGGAGATGAGGGGGGAGTAGGGGAGAAGCTCTTGGGAGGATCACAGGTTGCATGAGGGTAGGTATCGGGAGACCATGTCAGAGATGTATGGAGGGGACAGGTTGTGAATGGCTTTGTAGTCATGGTTAATGTTTTAAACCGGGATCTCTGGGAAGTAGGGAGCCAGTTAAGGGCTTGGCAGAGGGGGGAAACAAGGGAGTAGCGGGGAGACATGGATTAGGCGGGCAGCGGAGTTCAAGATAGATTGGAGATGTGCAAGGGAGGTATTGGGGAGGCCGGTGAGCAGGAGGTTGCAGTAATCGAGGCGGGAGATGATGAGAGCGTGAATAAGGGTTTTAGCAGTGTCGTGGTCAAGGAAAGTGCGAATCCTATAGATGTTTTTGAGCTGGAGTCGGCAGTAGGTGGCGAGGGCCTGGATGTGGGGCTTGAAGGAGAGGGAAGAGTCAAGGATAACCCCGAGGCACTTGGCATGGAGGACTGGAGAGAGAGAGCAGTCATTGACGACAATGGATAGGTCAGGTAGTGAGGGGGAGCGTCTTGGGGGGAAGACTATGAACTCGGTTTTGTCCATGTTCAGCTTAAGGAAGCGAGCAGAGAAGAAGGATGAGATGGCGGACAGGCAGTGTTGAATTTTGGATGGAAGGGAGGCGATGTCAGGACCAGACAGGTAGATTTGGGTGTCGTCGGCGTAGAGGTGATATTGGAGGCCATGGGACTCAATGAGTTGTCCTAGGCCGAGAGTGTAGATTGAGAACAGTAATGGTCCAAGAACCGAGCCCTGGGGACCCCGACAGATAGGGGGTAGGGCGAGGAGGATGTGTGGGAGTGGGTGACGCACAGGGACAGTATGGGGAGTGGGGGGCTTTATAGGGTAATTAGGAACAGTATGGGGCGGTGGAGGGCTTTATAAAATAATCAAAAAAAGTATGGGGCCGTGTGTGGCTTTATTGGGTGATAAGGTACAGTATGGAGCGGTGGGGGGCTTTATAGGGTAATTAGGAACAATATGGGGCAGTGGGGGCTTTATAGGGTGATTAGGAACAGTATGGGGCGGTGGGGGGCTTTATAAGGTAATTAGGAACAGTATTTGGTGGTGGGGGCTTTATAGGGTAATTAGGAACAGTATGGGGTGGTCGGGGGCTGTATAGAGTAATGACGAATATTATAGGGCAGTGAGGGGTTTTATGGGGTAATGAGGAACATTATGGGGCGATGGGCGGCTTTGCGTGGTATTGAGGAATATTATTGGGTGGTGTGGGACTTTACAGGGTAATGAGGAATATTATTATGGGGCGGTGAGGGGCTTTATGGGGTAATGAGGACTATTATGGGGTGGGGGTCTTTATGGGGTAATGGGGAATATTATGGGGAGATGGGCTTTATGGGGCAATGAGAAACATTATTGGGTGGTGGGGAGCTTTATGGGGTAATGAGGAATATTATGGGGCAAATTGGGACATTATAAAGCAATTAGAGAGTGGTTTGTTAAAGGGGGCATAGTATAATGAGCAGTGGGGGGACTTCATGCAGAGATATTGTATGGGGGAGATAATATAGAAAGGGGATGTTTTGGAGGATATCATGTTAAAGGGAACCTGTCACCCTCCCCCCTGGGCCTTTGAAGGTAAAAGAGCAGCAGTAAGGCAGCATTCTGTGAAGGTGGCTCTTATGTGTATTGTCCCCGAGGACTCTGAAATAATGACTTTTATAAATTTAGCTCCATACCTGTACTTGGACCGGTGGGTGTGTTCTTTACCGAGCTCTCAACTGCCTGCCTGCTGTCCATCATCCCCCCTCTGGGCTCTTGTGTTGCCTCCTCTCTACTCCTTACGTCCCCGGCACCTGCGCTGTGCAATCATGTCTCAGGCATGCAGACTGTGCGCTTCCCAGCAACTGAGGTCACATGATCTCCTCACATCACGCCTGCGTATAGCGGAGGCCGCAGATCCTGGTCCCGCAGTGTGTTATGATGTATTCACACTGCGGGGCTGGGGCCTCCGCTATACACAGGCACGATGTGAGGCCGGCGCAGCGAAGCGGGGTTTAAATCCCGCGCCAATATCGCTGATTGGTCGCGGCTGGCCGGCCGCAACCAATGAGCAAAACGATGTTCAAATCCCGCGCCAGCACGGCCGGCATGGTGCCCCATGGCCAGAGTGCATCACATGGGCTTTGTGAGGTAGGGCCAGGCATGTTAGTTCATGGCCAGCATGCAGCACAAGAGCCTGTTCACATGAGCCGGTTTTAATCTGTGTGATTGCTGTATTGGACCTGACTGGTGCACAGTGGGTTAATGGCACTCAGGTCTGAGTGTGTGTTCATTGCTCACAGTTCCCAGGTGTGGGTGTGTCATGTGGGTGTGTTGAGAAGAACTTAACCTGCCAGGCCAGTGTGAGCTAGGAGTCATTTGAGTTGAGAGATTCACAATGTGAGAATGTGAGTCAGATGAATCCCGTCCCCTTTGGGACGTGGAAGGGAAGCCTGCCCTCTCCATGCGGGAGGCACCTGTCCCTCTGATGGATGTGTGAGCTTGTGGCCACACAGCGGGTTCTGATGGCTCCTGGAGTTGGGGAACCTTGGCTGAACCTGGAGGGTGCGCGACTGAGGCGTGGGGCACAGCCATTGACCTGGAGACCTGCCTAGGTATGGAAGTTTGGTGGCGGCTGGTGGCCTGGAGACAAGTGGTGAGGAGACCTTGGGGACGCCTTGTTACCCGGTAGCTCAGGTTTGCTAAGCCCTGTTCTGTGCCTACAAGAGGCTGCAGTCCATGGATGTAGTGTGTTAGACTGTGTGTGTGTGTATGGAGACCATGGATGTATTAGGATGGTCTGTTCGTAGGGATTGTATCTCTGTGAAAGCTCTACGGCAAGCAACTGTATTCATGTATATGTGAAAGCCCTTTGGGAGGCGACTGTAAGCATGATATGTAAATAGTGCCAGGCAGGCATAGCCGCCATTGGGCCCTGGAGGATCTGTTGATAGCAGATACAACTGTAAATAATATGAGGTAAAGTCTGTAAAACTGTAGTGTCTTAAGTGAGATCTAAACTAAAGTGCTTATGTGCGATATCCTATGTGTTATACATGATACCCGATTTATGTTATATGTGTGGTGAAAAATAAACGGATATTTGTTACATTTAAGCATGAGTTGGTGTCAATTACGCTGCAAGCGAGTCCTCCGTATGCACTGGGCATGCGCTAACCTCACAAAATATTATTTATATATATAATATATATTGAATAATATCTGGCGGATGTGCTGGGATCTATATATTATTTGGAAGCTGTGCTATATACATTATTTGTAGGATGTGCAGGGCTGTATATATTACCTGGAGGGTGTGCTGGGCGCTATATATTATTTTTAGGATGCGTTAGGCTGTATATATTACCTGGAGGATGTGCCAGGCTCTATATATTATTTGGAGGATGTGCTGGGCTGTATATATTACTCAGCGACACTCTGGTCATGGTGTGATGGTATTTGTGCGTTGTATGAGGCATTATTTGGGTACAGAATAGTGGTAATATATGCTCTGGTTTTGGCGTGGCAGTATTTCTTCCTTCTATGTGGTAGTCTTGGTATAGTGGATTGTGTTTGGTCATTTGTTTTATTTGATATCAATAAGGGGAAAATTCTTTATTTCCAGAAGATATTAAATACTTGGATGTTTAACCCCTTCTGTCGTGTGACTGTTACAAAGCACCAGAAATGCACTTAGAGGTTTTGTGGAGAAAGCAAGTGTGTAATCATCTCTTCTAAGGCCATGTGCACACTGAGTATTTGGTGAGATTTTCACTTCAGTATTTGTAAGACAAAAACAGGAGAGGGTGAGAAATGCAGAAAACATGACCTCTGATTGTTCCACTCCTGGTTTTGTCTTACAAATACTGAAATAAAAATCTCACCAAATCCTCAGTGTGTGCACATGGTCTAAGGATAAGTGCTAAGTTATTAATTGGTCGGGGTTCGACTGCTGAATATGCAACTTTTATTCCCATAACGTGTCCAAAAAAAAAAATAGAAACATATCCAGCACAAAATCCTGACATATAGATCCTTAAAAATTCATTTCATTAGAAAAAACATTAAAACCCACACATTAAAATCTCTTTACTCTTTAAAGGGAACCTGTCACCTAGTTTAAACCCTTAAGGCTATGTGCACATCAGTCGGTTCTGCATCTCTGCAGACCGACCGGGAACCGGTGGACACTGGCAGAAACTGAGTTTTCTGTGCTCAGTAGTGTCCCTCGTTTTTTGCTTGTTTTTTGCTCGTTTTTTGCTCGGTTTTGTCGGCGTTTTTTCTGAGCGGTTTTAAAACTGAGTTTTTTGTGCACTTGATCAGCTGGAACCGCTGGAAAAACTGAGGAAAGAAGTCACTTGCTCTATATTTGGAAACCGGTAGAAAAACCCAGATTTCACTGAAAACGACCAGAAGAAAAACGTTGTAATGTACACAGCGTTTTCTAAACTCCATTGACTAGCATGTTAATCCAACCGGAGGGTAGGATTAACATAAATTAACATAAAACTGAGCGGAAAACGCCGACGGAAAACGTCCAAAAGCAGCCCACAAAACGACTGATGTGCACATACCCTTAAACTATCACTACCTGTCTCTGCAGCTTCCTACTACTTTACTAACCATCCCTCTGTGACCTAAATGTGCATTATAAAACTGCAAAGAGCAATTTATTAATTTACATGTCCACTGCCGGTTGGGCGTTCCTAGATGTCTGGCCGTTGGGTTGGCAGTCTCTCCTGGTCCGCTCTCCCCCCGACTCGCCACTGCAGTCACGCCCACCAGGAGGGGCGCTGCTGATTTCAAATTCCCACCTCCTCCTTGTGTTAATGCACCGGACCACATCATTTCTGGTCCTTCGCATTGTCGCTGGTATTGGGTGTGCAGGACGGCTTCAAAATGCACACTGCGCAGGACCGGAAATGACACGGTCCGGTGCGTCAACACAAGGAGGAGGCAGGAATTTGAAATCAGCAGCGCCCTCCTGAATGAATTTATCACACCCACCGGGGCGTGATTGCAGTGGCGAGGCGGATTGAGAGCGGACAGTGAGAGACTGCCAACCTGACGGCCAGACACCTAGGAATGCCCATCTGACGGTGGACATGTAAGTTAATAAATCGCTTTATTCCAATTTTATAACACACATTTAGGTCAGACAGGGATGGTTAGTAAAGTAGTAGGAAGCTGCAGGGACAGGTAGTGATAGGTTAGGGGCTCTAAACTAGGTGACAGGTTCCCTTTAAAGACGGTCCTTAGTCATAGGTTTATTTCATCCCCATCAGACTGGAGCTGATGCGTAAGTCAAACACTGATCCGCTCATTCCATCAGTAGTTGTGAGCGCTGTTTGGCTTTTACTGGAAGCCCCAATGATGATGAACGGAGCTGTAGTCACTTAATAATAATAATAATAAATTTTATTTGTATAGCGCCAACATATTATGCAGCACTTTACAATTCAAAGGGGACATGTACAAACAATATGAGACAATACAGAGTAACAAAAATTAAAAAACCATGAGGAGCGAGGTCCCTGCTCGCAAGCTACAATCTATGAGGAAATAGGGGAGGCACAAAAGGTGAACGGTAAAAAGTGCCGTCATATATAGTGCAGCCATCAATACAATAATTAGGGGATTCATCTAACGCTGCATGAACCAATCACCAGTCGGGATCTGTACAAGTACAGATAAAGTGCTATATTATGCATGGAGGGAGGGGGCGGTGCAGACAGATGACACAAGAGGCCAGATTTGGAAAAGGGAAGATAGTTAGATAAGTGAGGTGAGGTGATAGGCCAGTCTAAAGAGATGTGTTTTTAAGGTTCGCTTAAAACTATTCGCATTGGGAATTAATTGAATTGTTTTTGATAACCCTTTCCAGAGAATTGGTGCAGCTTGTGAGAAGTCTTGGAGACGAGAGTGGGAGGTTCGGATTGTAGCTGATGTCAGTCTTAGGTCACTTGCAGAACAGAGAGAAAAGAGAAAAGAGAGCGCTCCCTGTGAACGGACCTTCCAGGAATAAGAATTAAGGGGGCTGTTAGGCCGCTCACCTTGGGGGGTTGTGCGCCCCCGCACAACCCCGGATAAAGCCTCCTATGGAATTTATGTCCTCTGGTCGTGGTGCCTGGGTGGCGGCGTCCTCCTATATCGGTCCTGCGGTTCCTCAGCGTGATGTCCAGAGGTCCTTCAGCTTATTAGGTGCTGTGATCCACTAGAGCAGCTCCTGCCAAACTCTCAGAGGGAGTGATAGCATACAGGAAAAAAAAATATGTTTTTTTTATTCGGCTTGTGGAGCGCTAAATGAATCACAAGCAGAGCATCAACTAAAATCAGACCTTTATTGGCCCCTTGTGCTGCCACAACATGTTTCAACAGTACTCTACTGTCTTCCTCAGGTGGTATCACCTGAGGAAGACAGTAGAGTACTGTTGAAACATGTTGTGGCAGCACAGGGGGCCAATAAAGGTCTGATTTTAGTTGATGCTCTGCTTGTGATTCATTTAGCGCTCCACAAGCTGATAAAAAAATTTTTTTTCCTACTTGCAGAACAGAGGGCACATGTAGGGCGATAGACAGAGATGAGAGAGGAGATGTAGGGCAGGGCAGAACTGTGGAGGGCTTTGTGGGTGAGAGTGATAATTTTATATTGTACTCTATAGCAGTTTGGCAACCAGTGCAATGACTGGCACAGGATAGAGGCATCGGTGAAGCGGTTGGAGAGGAATATGATCCTGGCTGCTGCATTGAGGATGCATTGGAGAGAGTTTAGTAAGAGGAAGACCAATTAGTAGAGAATTGCAGTAATCCAGGCGAGTATGAATAAGGGCAAAAGTTAAGGCCCCGTCACACCAGGCACGTTTTTGGTGCCCCGCCAGCCTCGCCGTCCCCCGTTTAGACGGGACGACACCTCCAGCCCCGCACCAGCGATCTGTCAGGCGGCATCGCCGCCAGGGTGTCTGGAAACCCCAGCAGCGATGCCGGACAATGGGAGCCTGTGGCTTCCATCGCCTGACAGGTCGCCGGCGCCCGGTTACATGGGGCGATATATGCACATCACCCCATGATAGTCGCCTGGTTTCGCAGCACTGCTCTGAAACTAGGCGACCGCCCGGCACCGCCGACATCGCCCCTTTACATGAGGCGATGTAGGGGCGATGACGCCGGCGATAGGCCACACCCCCACGTCGCCTCTGTAATGGGCGGCGATATCGCCCCGTGTAACAGGGGCTTTAGAGTTTTTGCAGAATCAACAGTAAGAAAAGGTTGAATTCTAGAGATGTTTTTGAGGTGTAGGTGACATGAGCGAGCGAGAGACCGGATGTAGGGAGAGAAGGAGAGATCCGGCTCAAATATAACCAAGACAGCGAGTGCGCTGCTGAGGAGTAACGGTAGAACCACATACAGAAATGGCAATATTAGGTTTCGGAAAATTAGGAGAGGGAGGAAACACGACAAATTCAGTTTTTGACAGATTCAATATAAGGCGGAGAGAAGACATGATGTAATGGGGCCGTCACACGCATCAATATCGTGTGCAATATCGCTACTGCACATGATGTTGCAGCGATATTGATGTGTATGACAGGGCACATCAACCAGTGATAAATCGCTGGTTGATGGTCGCCAGGTTTTAGAACCTGCTCTAAAACCTGGCGATGGTTGACCGGTGGACACGCAGCATCGCTGTGTGACACCGGGAGATGAGCGAGAAGCCATCTCTCAGCGCCTCTCAGCAAGCGCTGGGAGCTGGTATCCATGGTAAACAGCGGGTAACTAAGCGCCGCACGGCGCTTAGTTACCCGCTTGTTTACATAGTTACCAGCGTTCTCGCTGGTACTGATCGCTGGTGAGTGTACCTGTGTGACAGCTCACCAGCGATCATCCTTCAATGTCGCCAGAGATGAGATCGCTGGTGATATTGACACGTGTGACAGCCCAATTAGAGACAGCAGAGAGACAATAAGTGATCACCTACTGAACCTGTGGATCCCTGATAACTTGTTTTCAACAAAGAAATCTTTTAACCCCTTCACCACCTGGTGATTTTTTTTGTTTTCTGTGTTTGTTTTTTGCTCCCCTACTTCAAAGAGCCATAACTTTTTTATTTTTCCGTCAATGTAGACATACGTCGGCTTGTTTTTTGCGGGACGAGTTGTATTTTCAGATGCCATTATTTATTTTACCATAGAGTGTACAAGAAAATTAGATAGATGTGATGTTTTGATCGACTGTTATTGCGTTTTATTGCAATGTTGCTGCGACCAAAAAAAACGTAATTTTGGAATTTGGACCTTTTTTTTTGTTACGCAGTTTACAGATCTGATCAATTGATTTTATATCTTGATAGATCGAGAATTTCTGAACGCGGTGATACCAAATATGTGGGTGTTTTTTTAATACTTTTATTTTTAATGGGGGAAAAGAGGGGTGATTTGAACTTGTTTTTTTTTTCCATATTTTTAAAAACTTTATTTTTGAATTTATTCTTTATTTTACACTTCCCCATAGGGCGCCACTGTGCTGCAAAGTCCAATCCCTGCAGCACATCGGGACATGGCACTTGGTTTCACTTTCAGTGGCAGCCCTTGCCAACCACTGACAGGAAGCGTATCCCAATAGCTTCCAGGGTCACACCAGGACCCCAGGCTATCAGGTGAGCACTGGAGATCCCGCGATCTTATCGTAGGATCTCCAATGCAGGCGGGGAACAGTGCGATCCCCGCCGCGGCGGTTTTGGACCCCGCTGTACGTGAATGATCGTGGAAAATCCAAAAAGAAAGATGGCGGCACTCAGCATTCCAATTTTGCAGCTGTTTAATTTAATGCAAAAAATTACAGCAGCAGGTGCATGATACAGGGAGGGAGGTGCTAGGACCGACGGTGACCGCTTCGCGGGATGTCCCGCTTCTACGGGTCCACCGGACCCGTAGAAGCGGGACATCCCGCGAAGCGGTCACCGTCGGTCCTAGCACCTCCCTCCCTGTATCATGCACCTGCTGCTGTAATTTTTTGCATTAAATTAAACAGCTGCAAAATTGGAATGCTGAGTGCCGCCATCTTTCTTTTTGGATTTAATGTCTTGAACTCTGGCTGAGCAACAGGATATTCCACAGCACACCACCGCTACAGGAGAATACAAGTAACGCTGTTAACAGCTCAGTGCCCGGCTTTCATTTCTATGCTTGAATTATGATCGTGGAAAATATCAGCTGAGAAGTCAGGGGAAAGCGCGGGACCCAACCCATGACGTATATTTACATCATTGGTCGGGGAGGGGTTAAAGAGGACCTGTCACCAACCACACATGGTGATCTAATTACAGCACTGAATGCAGCATGTCTGTTGCATCCAGGCAAGGGGTCCCCCAGCCCTTGAGCCCCCCTGTACCCCGAGATAATACACTTTGAAAACTTACATAGGGGAGCCAAAAAGGAGATGGCTTGTGGCTGGAGCCAAAGGGCAGTTTCACACCCCCTGCATGTTTAATCTGCCCACCGCTGCCTCCCTGATGCCAATCATTGTCTCCCTCGCCTGCTGCATAGTACACAGAGCTTATTGCAGTGCTGGCTGCTTTGCCCCGCCTCCTGCGGTGACGTCACCGCTTATACCCGCCCTGCTCCATGGTTAACATGGAGAAGAGCGGGGAAAGGCGGTGATGTCAGAGCAGGAGGCCGGCTGCCCCGCCTCCTGCTGTGACATCACTGCTTATACCCGCCCTGCTCAATGTTAACCATGGAGCAGGGCGGGTATAAGCAGTGACGTCACCACAGGGGGTGGGGCAATGCAGCCAGAACCACACCCCTCGCTCTGTGTTATGCTGCAGGCGAGGGAGACAATGATTGGCATCAGGGAGGCAGCGGTGGGCAGATTAAACATACAGGGGGTGTGAATCTGCCCTTTGGCTCCAGCCACCTCCTATTTGGCTCCACAATGTAAGTTTTCAAAGTGTATTATCTCGGGGTACAGGGGGGCTCAAGGGCTGGGGGACCCCTTGCCTGGATGCAGCAGACATGCTGCATTCAGTGCTGTAATTAGATCACCATGTGTGGTTGGTAACAGGTCCTCTTTAATGCAAACTACATTAGAATGGTGAGTGCACAGCGATGTGCAGGAGCTGCCAATATAATGAGTAAAATGGCTACCAGGCATTTGCATATAGCTGAAGGGTGGGTGGGCCCCTGGAGTCAGTTTTCCCCTAGACACCCCACTCCGGCGCAGAAGACAAGTAATAAACCCAATGAAGACTTCAATACATGGTGGGACAGACCCGTATTATCTACAGAGGGGAGTGATTGAGGTTGGACAATACCCAACTGGTGTAAAGATAAAGTGGATTGATAACAGCATGAATAAAAAAAATATTTTGCATGGTTTCCTACTTTTTTTTTAAAGTTTTTTTCTTTTGCCATTTCTTTCCTTGGATGTATGAACTCATCATACAATGGCCACTGGGTCACAGGCAGCTGACAAAGTCACCACAGACATGATTTTATTGTGCCCATTAAAAGCACGTCATTTTTTATTTAAGTAATTCGCTCACCCATAGACCTCATAAAAAAATTAAAAGCTTTCCTTTGCATCACTGTCCAGTGACGGTCTCCTTGTTTCCATTCTCCGGTGAGGGGCATCATGTGATCTCTGCAGCCAATCAGCTGCCACAGATTGCCTGCTGCAGTCGCATGACATACTCTGACGGAAGAGCAACAGTAACAGTATGGCACTATAGTAGGTGATCAATAGGGGGTTTATGTATTATTATTTTTTTTTATTTCAAGGCTATCATTGCTTTTTAATAATGATAAAAATAGAAAAAATACTTAAAGGGAACCTGTCACCAGGTTTTTGCCATCCCATCTGAGAGCAGCATAATGTAGAAATAGAGACCCTAATTCCAGCGATGTGTCATTGAGCTGATTGCTGTCATTTTGATAAAATTAGTGTTTTCTCTGTTGCAGATTTAGCAGTCTGTAAGGCTACCTTCACATTTGTGTTCCCCTCCTCAGCGTTCTGCATTTGCAAATGTTGTATTTCTGGTGCGGATGAGACAAGGTGATTTGTGCGCAGGCATCCGCCTGCGCACAGATCACATATGGCAGTGAATGGGTGGGCGCGGTCATGCGCAGTCAAGCGCAGCACCGTGCGCTCCCATTATAAAGATAGGGGCTTGCAGTGCTGTGGTCATATTGCGGCTCCCCTCCGCAGGACGCTGTGGAGGGGAACGCAAATGTGAAGGCAGCCTAATTATGCCAGACTACCTGGCAGCAGGCCAAGTAGACTGCTACTGATAAAATCACTGTTTGATCAACTGGAGATTATCAAAACTACACTGAGAAACCCAGTAAGTGACACATCGCTGGAATCAGGATCTTGGGTCCTATATTATGCTATTCTCAGATTAGGTTGCTAAAAACCTGGTGACAGGTTCCCTTTAAGATCCTTTTTAAAGTGTAGCCCAAGGGGCTTGGGACTGAATTTTGAAAAAAGACTGTAACCCCAAACTTTTGTAGGTTTATAGAGTTTTGTGGCCCCAGTTTGTGTACGATCTCCTGTTTTAGGGTTCGTAGCTTAATTAGGCTGTTACACAGTTCTAAATCTCCTAAATTTATTTAAAATAGAGAAACAAGTTATCTTACAAATGGCATTGATCATTTTTCCACAGAATGGGTGATAATTGTCTGATTGCTGATGCCACCAGCTGTTGTGAAAATGAGGGTGCACTCACACTATACTGCTTACTGTGTACTATACTTGCATGCTACAAGTGGTGCATAAATCAGACAAGACTCACCTATTGGGTATGCTTACACTGGAATATAGCTGTTATATAACTTTAATGAATGTTATCTGATGATTTATCGGATAGCCCTTGGACCAATGCTATACTAGGGATCAGCGCTTTGTTCACAGTCAATAGAGAAGTTCTCTGTATTCTCCTCACCTGTGCTCAAATGCCATTGCTCAACCTTGGAGCAGAAATTGAGCCAAATGTCATTTGTATATGTAACGTGCCACGGGGAGGTAGCCATGACCGAGGTACCAGTCTCCTGCACCCCAGCACATTACATGAAGATGAGCGTGTCAGGGTGTGTGTACTTGCATTATGGAGATAAAAAAAGGGGGGAACAAGAGGCGCAATAGTGCCCTATCAATGTGGCACTGAGTGTATAAGCGGTGAAAACAGGGATTCACTCACCTGGGGCAGTTGTGTAACCCACAACTGGCTTGAAGGCGTTTTTGGTGATTATTACCAGATAGCCGCTGCAGGACTTCCACCATCCACACAAGTGTGGAGATACATCAGATGATAGGGAAGAAAATGGCGTGTCACAGTCCGCGCTGCCACGATCATCCACTCCAAAGAGAAAACACGTGAAGATGGAACTTCCAACGAAATATTTTATTTCGTTGGAAGTTCCATCTTCACGTGTTTTCTCTTTGGAGTGGATGATCGTGGCAGCGCGGACTGTGACACGCCATTTTCTTCCCTATCATCTGATACTTGCATTATGGGGATGCTATGGCCTTGCAGGCCACATGATGCCAATGGCTTTGGCTGGCCAGGACCTGATGATGTACAACTTAGTGAGGGAGACCACCAGTTCTCAGTGTGTTAGCCTAGGGTCAGACTTGCGTCTGGCCCTGCGCCTGACAGATCTGCTAAAAGCTTAGGAATTTGAGCCGCAGCGCATAGCGTTAACGGGAAGCGCTGCCAGGCAACGGGCCCCATAGAAACCCGCTGTTTACCTTAGCAGCGGCTTCACACAAAGCTCCAGGAGGTGTGCTTTTGGACAGCGCATTGGAAAACATTGCAGACCACGTTTCCTGTGTGCTGTCCAAAAGCACACCTCCTGGAGCTTTGTGTGAAGCCGCTGCTAAGGTAAACAGCGGGTTTCTATGGGGCCCGTTGCCTGGCAGCGCTTCCCGTTAACGCTATGCGCTGCGGCTCAAATTTCTACGTTTTTAGCGGAACAGTCAGGCGTGGGTGACCCTACCCTTACTGAACAGCCAGTTGGTGATAACTATATACAGTAGATATATACATAATTTTTTGTATGGTTCTACTTCCACGCAGAGCATCTATACACAATTCCTCTTTACTTCCCCAACTTCATTTATCTGCTTGCTTCACCACAACCCAGCTTAGCGCAACCGTCCAGTTAGTAAAAGTCATATATTCAACCCGCAGTTCTGCATCTTGTCTTCCTCTCAAAGAAACTGATTTACCATAATGGCCAAAAATGCAGTAGCCTCTAGCTAAAGATGCTTAAAGAACTTCCACCTGGGGCACTCACTATGACTCATGTTTCTGTGCCGTCCTGGTCCGTTACCTTTATGAGTTATAAACTTGGGAACTTAGGGTACCTTTACACGCCGCTACGGCAGGATGGATACAACCCGCTACAGGCTACAAATGTAGCTTGTAGCGTCAATATAGCCCGTAGTAGCGGCGTCTGAAGACGAGACGACACAGCCGGCTACAGATACATCTGTTTCCGAGCACTGCTCGATAACCGATGGCTACAAAGCCGATGGTAGCGAGTTGTATCGGCGTGTAAAGAAGCTACAGAAGGGATGTCTGGACACCAGGCTATGTAGCTGTAATGTAGCTAGGGCGTGACACAGGCTCCGGGATACCGCACCCCATCTGCGATCATTGGAGGAAGCTCCTGCGTTGCGATTGGTAGTCGCTGCATAGGGAGGCATATTTAAGGAGCTGACGAGTCACACTACACAATCGCTCGAGCGTGCTGTATTACTCAGCCTCCTGCGATGCCTGCCCAATCATGATGTTCCTGCTTTGTCCTATCAGCGTATGGACGGCTCGTACTCCTCAATTGTGGCACACCTATGTGCTGTCCCGGCTGCACCAGGTCCGCCCATATTAGCTTGTTGTAGCGGTGTGTAAATGAGGTAAGGTAAGCTACAGATGGCTACTTGAGACACCCGGCGATGTATCTAGCTATAGATGTAGCGTAGCGTAGCGCACCTTATGGCGGCGTGTAAAGGTGGTGCGATTACCGTTTGTAACCGTTGGAGCGTGCTCGTGCACGTGAAGTAGCGGGTTGTATCCATCCTGCCGTAGCGGCGTGTAAAGGTACCCTTACTGCTAGGCGTCCCATCACAGGATCCTCCTCCAGCTGTATTCTCTATCTCGGTCAACTGTCTTGCTGTCTCTTGAGGATATTGCTATCCTCTTTCTCGGTCTCCGCTCACTCTAGGGACACCCTCGGCATGCATTCAGACCATGCTCACTAGTCAGACCTTAGGTCTATCACTACGTTGTGCCCTCTCTGCCCTTCTAATAGGAAATTGTCACCTGAATTATAGCCCCTTTCATTATGGGCATTAACCCTACTGTCTGGCACAACACAGTCTATTACTAACAGCACATGTTACAATTTACATTGCACATCATTAACACTTATCACATAGAACACTGCAACAATACTGATGTCTTCCAAGAGGAATGTGGGCAATATATCTATATAGCCATCTCCCTACACATAATCCATCCAATTCTCTTGCATGAGAGAATATATGCTATTGGGAGTTTACCCTTTAAATCTACGGGTGTGAGAAAAAAATAATCAGATGCCACATCCATTATTTAGGGATATATTACCATTCTGTAGCATAGGACAATGTAAATAATTATAGACTAACTAGCTGGGAGCCCGATGCACATGCATCGGGATTCTAGAACGTCGAGTCTCTGACTCGCAATGCCCGCTCCGCGGGCATTGTGAGTCGCCTCAGAACTGCTTGCAATGGCCGCTTCGCGGCCAATGCTTCGCGCGTATCCACATGACCACGCCGGAAGTAGCACCGGAAGGGGCAAAAAAGCTATTCGCGATTATATAATAGAAGATAGCTGCTGAGAAAAAAACGGATGCCAGGCGAGAAAAAACAAATCGCATTCACATAGCATTCACATGACATATGGAATACCAAACGGATATCACTAAATCCTACTCTCCTGGATGAAAAGCGATCCAATTTTTCATACAATTGTTTGACCCGGGACTTATTCAAAGTCTATGGGACTGAGGGAGATTGCTACCGCGCTCGCCTGTTCCTGTGAGATTTTGCGGTATTCAATACACCATGTTATGGGATAGAGGTGACCACATCTAACAAATCAATCTCCAAAGTAAATCTTAAACCAATGGTGTGGACATTCACAGATTCTTCAAAGAAGGAAACTTCATCTCATGTGCCTTTCAACAAGATGAAAACAATGTCAATATCATAAGTCCATAAGTCAATGTATGTAATGAACTGGGCCATAAGGTCTAAAAAGACAATAGTATCTTGCCGCTAACCCAGGAGCAAGTTAGGAGTACAAGGACTCCCCAAAGCTGTGTTCCCGAGCTGTTGGTAGATTTGTATGGCAAAGATAACATAATTGTTATTAAGGACAAAATCAACCAAGGTTAAAGTGAAACACCGAAAAATGGATATAAAAGGAAGATATGAGATCTGCGCTGCTGTGAGATGAAAAACCAACGAGATGTATAGATCAAAGGTGTCTTTTTCAACGCATTTCGAAGTACTTTCCTTATTTCTTCAGGAAACCGATCAAGCTTAAAGTGAGAGAGATTACTATGTGCTGAAAAGTGACCCTGGCCGAGAGAAAATATTCAACCTTTATTCCCAGATTATAAGGATAGAAAACTAAAAGGCTTCCACATTTATGCTGCCCAGAAATATAGTATAAGGAATAAGCAATATTCCAATAGCAGCCATATTGTCAGATGCTACAATATCTCACTCCTAGGAGATAGCTTTTGGCCTGAGGCTAGTCATCTCCTGGGAGAGGGATATGTTAATTAACCTAAGGAAATTGTTCATGGGGCCAGTTGTTATCACACCATGGAGGCTTCCTGATGAATGCAGGGAGATGACACCATGGCTACCATGGACCTCCGGATATTCCCTACTGCTGACCTCCCCTTGACAAAGCCTGCTTGTTGGTGCCCTACCAGTCCCAGGAGCAGCAGGGCCAAAAGATCTGCCATTATTTTGTAAACTATTTTCAGATCCTGGTTTATGAGTGAGATGGGATTGGAGTTTGCTGGGTCGTCCAATGACTTATTTCCTTTTGGCAATAATTTATTATAAGCAGTATTCATATGGTCAGGTATCGGCTCCCCCGCCATAAAACCATTGTAAAGTCCCTGGAGATGGGGGAATATCTACTCCTTCAGTGCCTTGTTATATCCGCCGCCGTAACCATCCGGTCCTGGGACTCTTTGAATATTTAGCCTCGAGATCACTCCTGAGATCTCCTCCAAAATGATTATCTCTGTACAGACTGTCCAAATCCTCCCCTGGGACAACAGGAAGTTGCACTGCCTGTAGCCATCTCTCCCCAGCAAGTTTATCTGAAGATCTGGCTTCGTACAACTTTGCGAAAAACTTTCCCAAAATTCTGTTAATTTCCCTAGGGTTATTGGTGGTATGATCCCCAGGTCCTCTCATGGCTGTTATAAGAAACATGGGTCGCTTTCCCCTAGCCAGACTTACCATGATCCTCCCTGCCTTGTCTCCATGTCTGTAAAGTTCTGCCTCTCAAATTGACCTCCCAAACTTCTCCCTTTTCTTGGCCCACTCATCAAATTCTGCTTTTGCCTCCTTCCAGGCCATTTTCGTCTGAGGTGATTGATTTGTTAGTTAGAACGTCTTATACCGCTTACCTAAGTGCCTCGCCCTCTGGAATTGAAAGTTAGGTTTCTTCTCCAGGGTGGATGTGCAAGTGATAATTTTCCCCCTGAGAACCAGACCAGATTTTTAGCGTCTCTCTCACTTACACTTCCTCATTTCGCCTCCTATCTGTAGGTGTCCCCCAAGGTTAGGTTTTAGGACCCCTGCTGTTCTGCATGTACACTTTTGGCCTCGGACAGCTCAAATGGTCCCACAGCTTTAAGTATCATCTCTACGCTGATGACACGTGTAACACCATGACTACCTAAGTTCCCCAGACAAAAGGGAACCCCCAACGAGTGAAACCACACATAAGGGAACTCCTAGGACACAAGAACAATGGTGGGCCCTGATGGTAGGGAGCAACAGATGGGACACCTCCTGAACTCACCTGAGCTGTACCCTAAGCTCCTTATTGACCCTATGAAGGTTCTTTCACCCCATCGCTGAGCAGGATACTTGGTCCCTCACCTGACTATTTAATGGTGAAGGGTGTGGTCATCAACCGGAAGTACATGGAGAGGAAATCAATGCTGCTAGCAGCAAAACGGACATTAACCCTAGCAGTACCAAAAGAAAGGAAAGTATGTTTAATGTGTAGAGTCTCACCAAGTAAATGAAAGTCAGGTCCAAAACCTGTGATAAGACTCAGAGGTACGAGAGACCATTGTGACAACACGCAGATCTACCTCTCTCTGGACCTAATATCACCTCCTTACTAACCAAAATCCCACAATGTGTCTGCAATTTCATCTATCTTTCCTGCTCAATTTCTAAAACTGAATTGAGTAACTAAATCTACCCCTGACCAGAGCTATCCATCAAAGTCAATGGCTGCTCCCTCTCCCCAGTCCTGCATGATCACTGCCTTGGGGTGCCCCTCGACTCCATGCTCTCATTCAAGCCACATAACCAAGCTCTTGCCACATCCTTCCGACTCAAATATTTCCCAGATCCATGAATTCCATGACCAAGAATCAGCAAAAAACACTCGTGCATGTCCTCATCATCTTCCGCCTCGTCTACTGCAACCTCCTGCTCTCTGGCCTCTGTTCTAGCACTCTTGCACCACTCAAATCTATTCTAAACTCTGCTGCCCAACCAATCCACCTCTCCATCCTCTATTCCTCAGCCTCTCCTCTCTGCCAATCCCTTCACTGATTTCCCATTGGCGAAAGACTCCAGTTCAGACTCCTAACTATGCCACACAAAGCCTTCCACAACCTGTCTCCTACATACATCTGTGACCAAGTCTTCTGGTACTTACCTGGATGTAACCTCCATACCTCACAAGATCTCCTTCTCTATTCCCCTCTTAATTCCTCTTCCCAGAACAGAATACAAGATTTCTCTGTCGCATCCTCAATAACCTGGAACTCTCTGCCCCAACATGTCAGACTCGTTCAAACCGTACCTGAAGACCCATCACCCACCTACTGTATCCCCACCTATCCCTTGTACACTGTGAGCCCTCGTAAGGAAGGTCCTCTTTCCACCTCTGCTGTATCCTCACCCAACCCTTGTCGACTGTGAGCCTTCGCGGGTAGGGTCCTCTCTCATTATCTACTGTATCCTCACCTATCTCTTGTAGACTATGAGCCCTTGTGGGCAGGGTCCTCTCTCCTCCTGTACCTGTCTGTGTCTCATACTGTTCATGATTATTGTACTTGTCTACGTATGCTCCTTTTAACATGTAAAGCACCATGGATTATATGGCGCTATAGTAATAATATATAATAATAGAAGAATACCTCTTTAAAGTGCATAGTGCTGTCATTTCTTCCTTGTCATGCCATGAGTAAGACTGTGTAAGTCGAAACATGTTGGCTTGATGCACACCCCGCTGTTATATAGAGGTGTTTATATGACGAATAAATAAGCATTCTGGAAATTCTTCGCTGGATCTTTTCTTCATTCTGTGTCAGTGATTGTCTTTATGTCATTAGTCACCAGTTACCAGGTTAAGGAATACATCAATTGATGAAATGTCACCCGTACTGGGGGGCATTTTAGTACTAAAGGTCCAAACCCTACATAATTTGTTATGGGTGAATCAAGATTCACCAACAATTGTGTTCAGATAGCCACAACTATGAATCTGGACCGGAAGAAAGGAAGCCAACCATACCAATAGACAGCTACCACCAAAGATTGGTTTATTTGTTGTTAAAAATTTTTCTTAGGTAATAATATATAGCATGGAGAAGTAACAATTAATGGTTACTTAAAAAATATATCTGATACAAAAATCCACAATATAAGAGGCGATAAAATGACAGTGCAAACAAAAGTGTAAAAAAAAAAACTCAATACATAAATTACCGTACTAATATTGTCTGGAGGGAATCAAGATTTACTACAAGACCAATATTTCTAATAATACCATTATATAAGATGAAAGGGAAAAAATTCTGGCACCTGGTATTTCCATGAAAAATATAGTCCTTTATTTAACCCCTTCCCGACCTATGACGTTATAGAGACATCATGAAAGTCAATGCTTTCCCGACCCATGACGTCTCTATAAAGTCATGGGTTGTTTGCTCTCCTGTAGCTCCTGTGACCGGGTCAGTGACAAGTCACCGGAGCTGCAGGATTGCAAGGACCCATACTTTAGCCCGGGGGGGTGGCTTATCCCCCCGTGGCTAAACTCGCTCTGATTGGCAGTTGAAATTGAAACTGCCAATCAGAGCAAGTAACCCCTCCAGATCTGATTGGAGCGCTCCAATCAGATTTGGAGCGGCGGGTCGGCAGGTGCCCTCCCCCTCCTCAGCCCCCTCCCACTCCACTTCCTCCTCCCCCACCCGGCGGTAGCATTAATCCGCTGGCGGCTGCACCCGCTGGTCAGCTTCCTCAGCCCCCTCCTGGTGCGATCACTGAGGGGGCTGAGGAAGCTGACCTCCCCTCGGACCCCCCACCTCTGTGCCCTTTGTTCCCCCTCACCTCCTGGTGGGCTGCACCTGCCGACAGGGCCACATTTGGAGTACCTGCTGCGCTAGGCACTGTCAGCGGTCGCGCACCCCCCCTCACACGCCCCACCCCTCCCGCCCCCTCATTGCACCCCCCCCCTTCATCGCGCCCTGCCCCCGTCCCCCAGTTTGGACAGCTAAAACTGATCTGTGGCTATCGGTTTTAAAACGGATAGACATAGATCAGAAATTTAGCAGTGTGAAAGCATCCTAAGATGGTTTTGATTGAAAAAGCATTTGAATTCAGTAAATGTGGCCTTAGACTGGAAACACACAGTGTGAATGCACAAGAGATACTCGTACGAGTCTTGCATGGCTCACCTGGGACACTTGCAGGAAGGAGCATGTCACCTGTATGTGTTTGTATGCAGCTGGTGCACTCACGTCCAGATTGCCTGCAGCTATCCCGGGAGAGACATGCGAGACTCATGCGAGTATCTTGCATGCCTCTCGGTCTATTTCCAGCCTTATTGCTGCAAAATAAACAAAAGACCATTGGAACATAGTGTATAACTAGGGTAAATAGCAGTCAATATTCCATGAAGCGCTACAACACCTTCGGTCAACTGATCAGTGCTGGTGTGAATATTGATGGACTATTATAAGGATGGGATATAAATAATCAAATTAATCAATTAAAAACAGATGTTTAGTGCATGTGATGCGTATACAAAGAGCTAATACAAAATGCTGCCAGCAAAATATTCTTGCATAACTATTATGGTGGCTCAGTGGTTAGCACAACTGCTCTGCAGAACTGGGGTATGGGGTTCAAATCCCACCAAGGATGACATCTGTGAAGACTTTGTATGTTCTCTAAGGGTATGTGCACATCAGTAGTTTTCTGGGCTGTTTTTTGGCGTTTTCCGTCGGCGTTTTCCGCTCAGTTTTATGTTAATTTATGTTAATCCTAGCCTCCGGTTGGATTAACATGCTAGTCAATGGAGTTTAGAAAACGCTGTCTTCATTAGAACGTTTTTATTCTTGTTTCAGTTTCTTCAGCGTTTTCAGTTTCTTCAGCGTTTTTCCACTGGTTTTCAAAGATAGAACAAGTGACTTCTTTTGAGCGTTTTTCCAGCGGTTCCAGCTGAACTAGTGCACAAAAAACTCAGTTTTAAAAACGCTCAGAAAAACCGCCGACAAAACGCTGTATAAACGCTATAAAAACGAGCAAAAAACGAGCAAAAAACGAGGGACACTGCTGAGCACAGAAAACTCAGTTTCTGCCAGTGTCCACCGGTTCCCGGTCGGTCTGCAGAGATGCACAAACGTCTGATGTGCACATACCCATAAGGGCCCGTCACACGGGGAGATATCACCGGCGATGTTGCCGGCAACCGAGGGGCGTGGCCAGGTTGCGGCGACATCGCCGGAGAGTTGCCTCGTGTGACAGGGCGATAATCAGGGGATGAATCGCCTGAGCAATATCGCCAGGTTTCCCAACAATGTTGGGAAACCTGGCGATGTTGCTCAGGCGATCATGCCTGATCGCCCTGTGTAACGCGGCAACCTGCAATGTTGCGGGCGATTCCGCCTATCTACAACATTGCGAGTTATCGCTCGCTGGGTTGCTGGGCAACCCAGCGAGTGATGGCCGCGGCAACTAGCTGGCGACATCGCCGGTAAGTTGCTCCGTCTGACAGCTCCCCGGCGATGTTGTCAGGGATGCGCACTCCCGCGATCGCCGGCAACATCGCCGGCGATATGTCCCCGTCTGACGGTACCATAAGTGTTTGCATGGGTTTCCAACCACACTACAGAGACATACTGATAGGATGTTTACATTGTGAGCCCCAATGGGGACGGTGTTGATGATGTATGTAAAGTGCTGTGGAGTTCATAATGTAATATAAATGCAAAAAATGTTATTCTTAATATTATGTCACAATACCGGGATCTGAGGATCTTCTATTTCGAGATCAGGGGCTCTCTGATGCCATGTTGCTGACTGTCTCGCTGTCGTCCTCTTATGACACTGCAGTGCGGTGGATAAGAGAGCATTAACTGGTTAATAACAAGAAGTATGGAGTGTGTACTAACTGAGCCATAAACCCTCCTCATACCATGTCCAGCAGACATTGTAGGATTACTATATGGATTTTATTATTAGAGTATGGACACACTGGCGTGAAACTCGGACGAGTGCAATGTGTGATTTTATTGCATTGCAGTCGGACCAATGTTATTCAATGTCTGAGAGCACATTGGTGCGTGACGGACGCTTTTTTCTAATCCCCTCACTAAAAGGGCTGTTTCACACATCCATGCAAATCACAAACATGTGAGACAGCCAGGCGTTTTTTTTTGGGGGGGGGGACCTGTATCCCTGTATCACACGTGACACATGTGATGTCTGTGTGCTATTTGGGTGATATCTGGATATCACACGGACAGCCTGTCATTTCACACTCCCCTCACTCCAGCGCTGCCTGTTGCTCTCTCTTCCGGTCCGCTGCAGCTCAGTGAATATTACATAAGCTTAATAAGCGGCCCCGGAAGTGAGAGGAGAGTGCTGGAGGCAGGCGAGTATAAAAATCTTTGTTTTTAAGTTTTAAACACCTGGCTCATGTCTGTGCACACGGATGTCGCACAGAGGACACCCGTGTGCAAGAAGTTTTTGCACGGACCCATTGACCTGAATGAGTCCATGCTTCTGCTGAAAAACAAGCATGGGGCCATGTGGAGGACACGGGCACGCATCTGCTCCACACGGAGACACGCTCCGCTCCATGCGGACATGTGAAGGTGGGCCATACCATAGAGGAACATTGCTGTCTGTATGTCTGTGCCTCCGGCATATGTCAGCATGGACCGCACACGTGTCGGAGGCATGAAAGTGTGAAAGAGGACTTAATGTGTGACAGTGATTCTGCACATGTATTATATTGTGGCACCTGTGAAGGGGCTGCAGGAGTGGTTTAAAACCGCTCCTTTATTACTATCAGTGTTTGAAGTCCTGTAGGGTTTTGCCCGCAGACCGGGACTTCTGCGCCACTTCTACGCTCAGAACTGATAGAATTGGCATAGGAGCGTGATCTACTCCGCATTTGACAGGTTTTGTGCATAGAGAAGAGGTAGAGAAGTCTCACTCCATGGGAAAAACCCAAGAGGACTTCAACCAGCATGCTGCAGGTCTGTGTGAACCCCCCGCATATAGCATGCTGCAGGTCTGTGTGAACCCCCCCGCATATAGCATGCTGCAGGTCTGTGTGAACCCCCCCGCATATAGCATGCTGCAGGTCTGTGTGAACCCCCCCGCATATAGCATGCTGCAGGTCTGTGTGAACCCCCCCGCATATAGCATGCTGCAGGTCTGTGTGAACCCCCCCGCATATAGCATACTGCATGGCTGCAGGGCTGTGGAGTCCGTAAGTGTGCCGTTACACTTAGCGATGCTCCAGCAATCCCAACAATGATGTGACCTGGTCAAAATCGCTGGAACGTCGCTACGTGGTCGCTGGTGAGATGTCAAACAGTCAGATCTACTGAAAGACGCAGCAAAGATACAGCCGTTGTTGGGACCCTGTCACTCAGACCTGTAGTATTGAGGTCATTGGTTGTTGTCCCCGTCAAACACACCGATGCATGCTGCCCAGCGGGAGCCCGACGATCAAAAAATGGTCCAGGACATTCCAACACGATCAGCGATCTCACA
Source organism: Allobates femoralis (assembly GCA_033576535.1). NCBI lineage: Eukaryota > Metazoa > Chordata > Amphibia > Anura > Aromobatidae > Allobates > Allobates femoralis. Next base: position 44,064,380 of record JARQOC010000002.1, on the reverse strand, counting down.
GCGGGGGCCTGGTTGCTGCTACTTGTCACACATAGCGAGATTGCTGGAGAGGTCGCTGTGCCGTCACAAAACCTGTGATGTATCGCTAGCATTCTCGCTTAGTGTAACGTACCCCTAAGGCTAGGATCAGACTAGCGTCAGCCTTTTCGCTGACGTATCCGTATAAAACGTAGCATTCTACAGCCTGAGCGCAAGCGTTAACGTGCTGTAACGCTGGGTTCAGGCTGCCCATATATCCGTATGGCTAACGGTCTCCAAGCACAGCCGGACGCTTCACACAGAAACCCCAGATATGCTCTATTTCTGAGCACACACACGCGGTTTGCAGTAACAGATATATAGGCTTCTACCTTGTGTGCCCATATTGAATCTGGCCCTGCTGCATCCTGCATCTATGAGGTATGTTCACACTACATCAGGTTTTTAAATGTGTTAGTCTAGGGACGGTTCTGATATGGGTCACCGTGGAGTGGTAGAACGGCTTCTGTACCTTTTTTGCAAAAAACGTACTAAGAACCCTGCTGTTGACATATTTTTGCACTTGCTTATTACGGTACTTATATAGCAGAGAGATATATTTTTGGACATTTTTTGCAGTCTTTTTTGTGATGTAGATATATAAGCAGCCTAAATACGGCGTTACACCAAATTAATGTTTGCGCTCAGGCTGCAGAATTCAACGTTTTACACGGATCCGTCAGTGAAAAGGCTGACACTAGTCTGATCCTAGCACAAGTCACACCACTGACTCCAACTCCTGAATGTCCCAGAGTACAACTACAACTCCTTCGACTCTGACTACTCCAAACACGGCTGATGTTTAAGTGATATATGTATTGAAGAGCAATGGGAATATCAGGTTTTAATCATTATGATACAAGAATCAAGATCTTTAGAAAGAACATAAAAATAATTCATAATAATAATATTCAGCACATTTTACATTGAACAACTGTACCCAATTTGTTATATATTTTAGGAGTAGGTCCATTTTCTTCTGACTCCGACGCCCATGCTGCAGGTCTGTGGGCCGGCCCTCCCCCATATAGCATGCTACAGCAGGTTTGTGTGGGTCGCTCCCATCCCCACCCCCATATGCATTGCTGCATGCATATGATATGGGGGTGGGGGGATGGGAGCGGCCTACACACACACACAGACCTGAGCTGCAGCAGGCACTGCAGCATTGCATATATGGCCCATATGAAATGCTGCAGTGCCAGTGCCAGAAAGGAGATGAAAGAAAGGGCAGAAGGAAGGGGACAGAAAGGGCAGTGATGTTACGATTGGGGTGGGGTTTGTGGTGCTGGAAGAAGCGGCTGTCTGTCCCCCGGCTGCTCCCCCTCCCCTGTGGTATGTTTTTTTTCTCATGTGCGCTCTCCTTTGAGTGGTCTTCATCCTGTGCGCTCTCCCCCTGTGTGGTTTTCTCCTGTCCTCTGCTCTCTCCTTTGTGCTGTCTCCCTGTGGGCTCTCTCTGTGTTCTCTACACCCCTCTTGTGTGCTCTCTCTGGCCCCCGTGCCCTCTCATTCTCTGTGTGTTCTCTGCCCCTGGGCTCTCTTTCTGCCATACTGTGCTCTCCCTGCCCCTGGGCTCTCTTTCTCATACTGTGCTCTCTCTGCCCCTGGGCTCTCTTTCTCATACTGTGCTCTCTCTGCCCCTGGGATCTCTTTCTGCCATACTGTGCTCTCTCTGCCCCTGGGATCTCTTTCTGCCATACTGTGCTCTCTCTGCCCCTGGGATCTCTTTCTGCCATACTGTGCTCTCTCTGCCCCTAGGCTCTCTTTCTCATACTGTGCTCTCTCTGCCCCTGGGCTCTCTTTCTCATACTGTGCTCTCTCTGCCCCTGGGATCTCTTTCTGCCATACTGTGCTCTCTCTGCCCCTGGGATCTCTTTCTGCCATACTGTGCTCTCTCTGCCCCTGGGCTCTCTTTCTCATACTGTGCTCTCTCTGCCCCTGGGCTCTCTTTCTCATACTGTGCTCTCTCTGCCCCTGGGCTCTCTTTCTCATACTGTGCTCTCTCTGCCCCTGGGCTCTCTTTCTCATACTGTGCTCTCTCTGCCCCTGGGCTCTCTTTCTCATACTGTGCTCTCTCTGCCCCTGGGCTCTCTTTCTCATACTGTGCTCTCTCTGCCCCTGGGCTCTCTTTCTCATACTGTGCTCTCTCTGCCCCTGGGCTCTCTTTCTCATACTGTGCTCTCTCTGCCCCTGGGCTCTCTTTCTCATACTGTGCTCTCTCTGCCCCTGGGCTCTCTTTCTCATACTGTGCTCTCTCTGCCCCTGGGCTCTCTTTCTCATACTGTGCTCTCTCTGCCCCTGGGCTCTCTTTCTCATACTGTGCTCTCTCTGCCCCTGGGCTCTCTTTCTCATACTGTGCTCTCTCTGCCCCTGGGCTCTCTTTCTCATACTGTGCTCTCTCTGCCCCTGGGCTCTCTTTCTCATACTGTCTCTCCCTGCCCCTGGGCTCTCTTTCTCATACTGTGCTCTCCCTGCCCCTGGGCTCTCTTTCTCATACTGTGCTCTCTCTGCCCCTGGGCTCTCTTTCTCATACTGTGCTCTCTCTGCCCCTGGGCTCTCTTTCTCATACTGTGCTCTCTCTGCCCCTGGGCTCTCTTTCTCATACTGTGCTCTCTCTGCCCCTGGGGTCTCTTTCTCATACTGTGCTTTCTCTGCCCCTGGGCTCTCTTTCTCATACTGTGCTCTCTCTGCCCCTGGGCTCTCTTTCTCATACTGTGCTCTCTCTGCCCCTGGGCTCTTTCTCATACTGTGCTCTCTCTGCCCCTGGGCTCTATCTCATACTGTGCTCTCTCTGCCCCTGGGCTCTTTCTCATACTGTGCTCTCTCTGCCCCTGGGCTCTCTTTCTGCTATACTGTGCTCTCTCTGCCCCTGGGCTCTCTTTCTGCTATACTGTGCTCTCTCTGCCCCTGGGCTCTCTTTCTCATACTGTGCTCTCTCTGCCCCTGGGCTCTCTTTCTCATACTGTGCTCTCTCTGCCCCTGGGCTCTCTTTCTCATACTGTGCTCTCTCTGCCCCTGGGCTCTCTTTCTCATACTGTGCGCCCTCTGCCCCCCGTGCTCTTCTCTTTGCCCATCTCCCCCCCCCCCCTGTAGTCTCTGCCCCCACTGTGTGCTCTCTGCCTTCCAGTGCTCTCTTTCTGCCCTTTCTTTCTGCCCCCTCTGCCTGTCTCTTCCTTCTACCCCTGTTTCTTCCCCTTCTTTCAGCCTGTTGTTTCTGTCCCCTTCCTTCTGCTCTCTTTTTCTGCCCCTTCTGTCAGCCTCTTCTTTCTGCCCCTCCTGTCTATGTCACTGCACTTAGTGACTCCACCCTAGTACTGTAGGAGCTGTGTGATGTCCGGTCATGTGCCTGATCACATGACATCACCACAGGTCCTGTAGTCTGAGGTGATCTGTTATCAGTGGAGCAGGGTTGCGTCTAGTTCAGAGTTGATTTTTTGTGGTCCTCAAAAAATCACCTCTGCTCTAGCTGCTTCAGTAGTGAGCCGTCTATATCAGAGTTGATTTTTGGAGGTCTCATTTCATCAACTCTGATGTAGCCGGCTCAGTGCTGAAGTGTCTAGATCAGAGTGGGTTTTTTGTGCTCCTCACTTTCTCCACTCTGATGTAGACGGTTCAGTACTGAGGTGACTGGATCAGAGTTGAATTCTTGAGGCCTCTCTGTAGTCACATGTGTTTGTTCTCCTCACTTTATCCACTCTGTTCTAGCTGATTCACCAGTGAGGTGACTAGATCAGAGTGGATTATTTGATGATCTCTCTGATCTCCATTCTACACAGTTCAGTTTCTACAGCACAGGGGTGGGAATAAGATTTATAATTGTAATGATTTCATGTTTTTATTTATTAGATACTTATTCAAACTGTTATATTTATCATTTTTTTTAAAAGGGCAAATTTTTATTATCGCTTTTTACAATATAAATGATTACACCCAGCGCTGATTGTTCAGTTTAGAATTTAATGTTACTGTATTTCCACGAGTCCTGGCCGCAGGATGACACTAGAGGAGTGGGCGGAGCCTCCTGTCCGCAGGACGACATTAGAAGAGTGGGCGGAGCCTCACAAGAAAAACCTAACAGCGCAGCTGACCGTCTTCATAACTTACTATATCGGATCAGAGTGGATTTTTTGAGGGCCTCATTTTAGCAACTACATTATGTACAGTTTGGTACTGAGGTGACTGAAATTGATTTTTTTGGAACAGTGGGAGGAGCCTCAAGGCAAAAAACGTAACAAAACGCAGCCGAAAATCCTCCTAATATACACATTGCATCAGTGTGGATTTTTTGAGGGCCTCATTTTATCCACTGTGTTCTAGCTGATTCACCAGTGAGCCGTCTAGATCAGAGTGGATTATTTGAGGGCCTCATTTTAGCAACTGCATTATGTACAGTTTGTACTGAGGTGACTGGAATTGATTTTTTCGAAGACTGGGGAAGCCTCACGGGAAAAACGTAACAGAGCGCAGCCGAGAGTCCTCATAACATACACATTGTATCAGAGTGGATTTTTTGAGGGCCTCATTTTAGCCACTCCGTTCTAGCTGATTCAGCAGTGAGCCGTCTAGATCAGAGTGGATTTTTTGAGGGCCTCATTTTAGCAACTACATTATGTACAGTTTGGTACTGAGGTGACTGGAATTGATTTTTTCGAAGTCTGGGGGAGCCTCACGGGAAAAACGTAACAGAGCACAGCCGAGAGTCCTCATAACATACAAAATTGTATCGTAGTGGATTATTTGAGGGCCTCATTTTAGCAACTACATTATGTGCAGTTTGTACTGAGGTGACTGGAATTGATTTTTTCGAAGAATGGGGGGAGCCTCACGGGAAAAACGTAACAGAGCACAGCCGAGAGTCCTCATAACATACAAAATAGTATCATAGTGGATTTTTTGAGGACCTCATTTTAGCCACTCTGTTCTAGCTGATTCAGCAGTGAGCCGTCTAGATCAGAGTGGATTATTTGAGGACCTCATTTTAGCAACTACATTATGTACAGTTTGGTACTGAGGTGACTGGAATGTTTTTTTTTTCATAGAATAGGAGGTGCCTCAAAGCTAAAAACGTAACAGAGCGCAGCCGAGAGTCCTCCTAATATACACATTGTATCGTAGTGGATTTTTGAGGGCCTCATTTTAGCCACTCCGTTCTAGCTGATTCACTAGTGAGCCGTCTAGATCAGAGTGGATTATTTGAGGGCCTCATTTTAGCCACTCTGTTCTAGCTGATTCACTAGTGAGCCGTCTAGATCAGAGTGGATTATTTGAGGACCTCATTTTAGCCACTCTGTTCTAGCTGATTCACTAGTGAGCCGTCTAGATCAGAGTGGATTATTTGAGGACCTCATTTTAGCCACTCTGTTCTAGCTGATTCACTAGTGAGCCGTCTAGATCAGACTGGATTATTTGAGGGCCTCATTTTAGCCACTCTGTTCTAGCTGATTCACCAGTGAGCCGTCTAGATCAGAGTGGATTTTTTGAGGACCTCATTTTAGTAACTACATTATGTGCAGTTTAGTACTGAGGTGACTGGAATGTTTTTTTTCATAGAATAGGATGTGCCTCAAAGCAAAAAACGTAACAGAACGCAGCCGAAAGTCCTCCTAATATACAAAATTGTATCATAGTGGATTTTTTGAGGGCCTCATTTTAGCCACTCTGTTCTAGCTGATTCACCAGTGAGCCGTCTAGATCAGAGTGGATTTTTTGAGGGCCTCATTTTAGCAACTACATTCTGTATAGTTTGGTACTGAGGTGACTGGAATTGATTTTTTCGAAGTCTGGGGGAGCCTCATGGGAAAAACGTCACAGAGCGCAGCCGAAAGTCCTCATAACATACAAAATTGTATCATAGTGGATTTTTTGAGGGCCTCATTTTAGCCACTCCGTTCTAGTTGATTCAGCAGTGAGCCGTCTAGATCAGAGTGGATTATTTGAGGGCCTCATTTTAGCAACTACATTATGTACAGTTTGTTACTGAGGTGACTTGAATGTTTTTTTTCATAGAATAGGAGGTGCCTCAAAGCTAAAAACGTAACAGAGCGCAGCCGAGAGTTCTCCTAATATACAAATTGTATCGTAGTGTATTATTTGAGGGCCTCATTTTAGCCACTCTGTTCTAGCTGATTCACCAGTGAGCCGTCTAGATCAGAGTGGATTATTTGAGGACCTCATTTTAGTAACTACATTATGTACAGTTTAGTACTGAGGTGACTGGAATGTTTTTTTTCATAGAATAGGAGGTGCCTCAAAGCAAAAAACGTAACAGAGCACAGCCGAGAGTCCTCCTAATATACACATTGTATCAGAGTGGATTTTTTGAGGGCCTCATTTTAGCCACTCCGTTCTAGCTGATTCACTAGTGAGACGTCTAGATCAGAGTGGATTATTTGAGGGCCTCATTTTAGTAACTACATTATGTACAGTTTGGTACGGAGTTGACTGGAATGTTTTTTTTCATAGAATAGGAGGTGCCTCAAAGCAAAAAACGTAACAGAGCGCAGCCGAGACTCCTAATAACATACAAAATTGTATCATAGTGGATTTTTTGAGGGCCTCATTTTAGCAACTACATTCTGTATAGTTTGTACTGAGGTGACTGAAATTGATTTTTTCGAAGCCTGGGGGGAGCCTCACGGGAAAAACGTAACAGAGCGCAGCCGAGACTCCTCATAACATACAAAATTGTCTCATAGTGGATTATTTGAGGACCTCATTTTAGCAACTACATTCTGTACAGTTTAGTACTGAGGTGACTGGAATGTTTTTTTTCATAGAATAGGCGGTGCCTCAAAGCAAAAAACGTAACAGAGCGCAGCCGAGAGTCCTCATAACATACACATTGTATCAGAGTGGATTTTTTGAGGGCCTCATTTTAGCCACTCTGTTCTAGCTGATTCACTAGTGAGCCGTCTAGATCAGAGTGGATTTTTTGAGGGCCTCATTTTAGCAACTGCATTATGTACAGTTTGTACTGAGGTGACCGGAATTGATTTTTTCGAAGACTGGGGGGAGCCTCACGGGAAAAACGCAGCAGAGCGCAGCTGAGAGTCCTCATAACATACAAAATTGTCTCATAGTGGATTTTTTGAGGGCCTCATTTTAGCCACTCCGTTCTAGCTGATTCACCAGTGAGCCGTCTAGATCAGAGTGGATTTTTTGAGGGCCTCATTTTAGCAACTCCATTGTAGCTGATTCACCAGTGAGTTGTCTAGATCGGCATGAATTTTTTGAGCACCTCCCCATAACCTCCATTCTGTACAGTTTGATGCTGAGGGTGGCTAGAAGCATTTTTTTTTCTGAAGATTATGCGGAGCCTCGTCCGAAGTGTCACAGAGCGCAGCAGACAGAGTTTGTTACTGAGATGACTAGAATGGAGTTGATAGAGCGAGGTCCTCATAGCATAAACTCCATTCTAGACGGTTCTTGACTGAAACCACCAGACTAGAGTTAATACCAGGACCTCCTCACAAATTTCAATCTAGTGGCATATGAATTATATATACTTGTATGTATTATTTATTTTTGTAATATAATTATGACCCACCCCAGGGCCATGGGTACCCAGTCTCAGGCGTTTGGTTTCATGGGGAATATCACGGGTGGCCTGTGCCTGGCCCATTGCCCTGGTGGTCCCTAAAAAGGGGGTAAAGAGTAAAAATAAAAATAATAAGAGTCTGTGACGCCACCTATGGTTCCGGTAATGTTACCGGCGCTGTGGGACTGTCCTCCAGGGTGATGGTGAAGCAGCAAGATGGTTACGCTCCTCGTAGGTGGAGTGGGATCCCCAGGGCAGTGATCATGTAATTAAGTCTTTTGTACTGTGAGGCAGCTCCTCAGGCGGCCCTGTCACTAGTGCTGAAAAGGAAGGTGGCTCATCAGCTGAGAGGAATGAATACTCCACAGTCTTTAGCTCTGAACAGTTTTACTGGCAAGTTCTTAGTGCAGGCAAGCAGGTGGTACAGTCTTTCGGGTCTTCCTGACCTTGGTAGTCACCAGGGAACCGGGATAGCTCATTTAGGACCTTCGGTGTTGTGCCTGCTGTTCCTTGCCTGTCCATCACTGCTCTCTCTCTTCTGCCTCCCTTCAGCGCTCCCGCGCACAGAGCCTTCAGCCAGCTCCCTCGGGCTCTCTCTGGGGGACCCTCCTCTGGACCCTATAAGGTGCTTTTTGAGGATTAGACCAGGCATTCGTCCATAACTTAATAACGAAAAGCGGTCCTGCGTTCCGGGACTGAACCCCTCCGGTTAGTAGTTGTACCGGGTCCAGATTCGGGCGCACCGCAACTCCTGGTATCCCGTTCTGTAACGACGGCTCCTCCGCTGTCTTCTACTCCTCGTTCCCCAACGGAGCTCTCCAACTCTTCTCACTAACCCACCGGGACTGGGTCTCCCTGGCAACAGGTCCACCCAGATCTCCTACTCTAAGGTGTGTGGATGGGTGTATGAGGGCCCCTTATGCGGCATCCTAGTCACAGGGATACTACACACTCCTTTGTGGGTGCAGTACCCCTACGTGGCATCCTGACCTGTGGGGCGCCACATTTACACACACCACTGATTGATCAGTTTTTCTCCATTTTGACTTTTCCCGGCTGCAGGACTAACATTTCTGAAGAGTGAGTGCAACCTTGCGAGGAGAAGCATAACAGAGTTATCATAATTTATATCACAGAAGTGACATAAATGTACTCTAGTGCTCCACACATTCTTGTCCTAATGTATGTTGTAATTTTTGCCACTTTTGTGATGTAAATTATGATGATTTTTTTGTCTTGCCTCCGACACGCTCACGACCCTCCTCGCATATGTCTACCTGCTCTTCAAAATGGTGGTGATGGCCAAGATAGGTGGGCAGACAAGAAAAGTGGAATTCTACAGAAACTGAGCAATAATCAGGGATGGGTGTAATTTTTTAAACTATGAAAAGGGATAACAAAAATAAAGCTATTTTTATTAATGTACAGAAAAACTCACAAAGTGGCTCAGCTTTCCTTCCCTCACCCTTTAATACTGGCATGCAATATTCTGTCTTTCTTGAATAGGGGCTGTAATCTTGTATGATTGTGAAGAAATAATGAAACTTACTACTTCATTCTAAATGTCTCACTAAAGAAATGACAAGATCGGAGTTGTTGCACTGAGGTTCATGATTTCTGTGCTTTAGGACATCCTCTGTACAGTAACTCTATTCCAGATGTCTCACTACAGAGGTGACTAGATCGGAGTTGTTGCACTGAGGTTTATGATTTCTGTGCTTTAGGATATCCTCTGTACAGTAACTCTATTCCAGATGTCTCACTACAGAGGTGACAAGATCGGAGTTGTTGCACTGAGGTTTATGATTTCTGTGCTTTAGGATATCCTCTGTACAGTAACTCTATTCCAGATGTCTCACTACAGAGGTGACAAGATCGGAGTTGTTGCACTGAGGATTATGATTTCTGTGCTTTAGGATATCCTCTGTACAGTAACTCTATTCCAGATGTCTCACTACAGAGGTGTCTAGGTCATAGTTGTTGCACTGAGGTTCATGATTTCAGGGCACCCATTACTGTCTATTAGGGCTCATTCAGACATATGCACATCAGTCCATTCTCAGACCACAATGCACAGATTGGCTGAGGCTCTCCCGACCAAAGAATGAAGTCTTCATATATTTCTTTGAGGCTGTCACTATAGGTTGGGGGAGCCATGGCCAGTCCGTGTTCAGAGATTGAAGCGATGTGCATAGATGTCTGAACAAGCCCGTATACAGATTTGGCGTATGTGAGCCTAATGGGGATGTCACACACGTCAATATCGCGTGCACGATCGCTGCTGCACATGACGTTTCAGCGATATCGACGAGTGTGAAAGGGCGCATCAACCAGCGATCAATCGCTGGTTGATGATCGCCAGGTTTTAGAACCTGCTCTAAAACCTGGCGATGGTCGCCCGGTGGACATACAGCATCGCTGCGTGTAACACCGGGAGACGCGCGATCAGCCAGCTCCCAGTGCCTCTCAGCAAGCGCTGTGAGCTGGTATCCATGGTAAACAGCGGGTAACTAAGTGTCTCACGGCGCTTAGTTACCTGCTTGTTTACATGGATACCAGTGCACTCGCTGGTACTGATCGCTTGTGAGTCTGCCTGTGTGACAGTTCACCAGTGATCAGCCTTCAATGTCGTTGGCGATCAAATCACTGACGACATTTAAGCGTGTGACTGCCCCATAAGGGTACTGATACATGTCACAACATTGCATGCAATGTCACTGGCAATTTGCTGGTTGCAGTGAAATCATGGACACATTGTTCCATTTGTACACTGCAACAAAATAGAACAATGTGTCCATGATTTCACTGCAACCAGCAAATTGCCAGTGAAATTGCATGCAGTGTTGTGACGTGTAACGGTACCCTTAAGGCCACTTCACACACTACAACATCGCTGACGATGTCGCTGCAACGTCACAGGTTTTGTGACGTAACAGCGACCTCTCCAGCGATGCTGTAGTGTGTGACAGCCACCAGCGACCTGGCCCCTGCTGTGAGGTCGCTGGTTGCTGCACGTCGCTCAAGACCATTTTTTGGTCCCAAGTCTCCCGCTGGTCAGCACACATTGCTGTGTGTGAATGCGAGAGACGACCGAACCAACGACCTCACAGGCTGGTATCCATGATACACAGCGGGTAACTAATCAGCGCGCGCTGCTTAGTTACCGCTGTTTATCATGGACACCAGCGATCTCACGGGTGCTGAGTTGCTGGTGAGTCTGTCTGTTTGACAGCTCACCAGCGACTCCAGAGAGACTTTCCAGCGATCCCAGCCAGGTCAGATTGCTGGTGGGATTGCTGCAATGTTTCAGTGTGTGACGGTACCCTTAGTGTAAAGTCTGCAGGATTAGCCAACAATCTGATGTGTACAAGGCGTGGGCTTCTCGCTTCTTTGTTGTTGTCAGGGGAGAGAAGGGCGTGGAATGTTCAAATTCCAATGGTTGATTCTTTTGTTGTCTCTCTGAAGATAACCGCCACCAGAGGAGCCAACATCTCCTCACTAATAAAGGACGCAAGAACATTTGGGTGAAGCATTCCTGTATGTTACAGTCAGGAGAGAGAACTGTCGACCAAACGAATGTAGGGATTGGGGATTTGTGGCGCCCCACACCGAGTGCGTCACAAGAGGGTATTGCAGCCAAAACTGCAGCAGCAATATTCTATGACCCAGCAGTAAGACGGTTAACTCAGAGATCCATACCCTACATGCATCACCTAGCATAGAGGGCCAATCAGGTCCTGGTCGGCGGAGTGTAGTGGTAGTGTGTAGTGGAAGTTTAGTACAATTAGTTAGAGTCTGAAAAAGGAATTCTCCGAGACAACGTAGGAGAAGGAGCCAAACCAACGAGCTCTACAACCTAGGAGAGGGGGTTGTACAGTTCCATGCGGCCCCCTGGCCACCTTCCCTGGCCGTCTCCCTTCCATCACCCCGGTTGAGCGCCATTATTCCCGATGCTTCTACAACCGATCTGCGGGCATCTACATGCGGGTCCAAGACCATCCCGTGCCCATCTACAGCCGGTTTGCTGGTACCGAAGCTAGTAGTTCAGCACTTCTACGCGAACCAGAGGGACCGCTTTACAGGAGCACCCCACCACCACCAAATCCAGTCGTCTAACCAGCGGTGTACCCACTAAGGGACCCAAGGCTCCCCAAAACACCCATAACTTATACTCTGGGTAGGGCATTGAAGCAGCCTCCCTGTACCCGACCTGGTATTCCTGGGCGACAACGGCAACACAACTTAGCTAGAATGGAGGAACACCGTGGATCTCTGAGGGACACTGAATACTGCTGAGTCCACCCGGTCCACTACCCGTCACTGTATGCCATGTACTGCTCGCTGGTTACAGTAAAGAACCCGTTACAGAGACTTACAGTGTCCGTGCTTCCTTATGAACTGCTTGCGTCCGCGCACTAAGTAACCGCAGATGCCTCAGAACATCTTGTGCAGCTCCTGGCTCCGGGGATCATTGCTCAGCCTGTGGGGAGCGTTCCATCTCGCTGCATTCCATCCCCCGAAGGCCCCGCAGTGCCGGTAAAGTTACCGGAAGTCTCATAGGTGGCGTCACGAAACAATTTAACCCCTAAACTGTTCCACTAATGACGTCTCTTCTTTATTGATCTGCACCACCGGGCCTCCACAGCCGCAGGCGCGGTCCATCCGTGACAAGGAGGAAAGAAGAAAACGCCTGCCGTGTGTCAAACAGGTCGCGGTGAGTCAGATTTATGGGCCTTAATGTGATAATTTATTTTCGCTACATAAATCCTTTATCACCTACCCAGTGGGATAAGTGAGAATATACTGATCAGTGAATGTCCGAACTCTGGGAACGGCGCAGATCGTGAAAGCGGAGAATTTTTATTCCGATTACAGAATGGAGCTTGTTGGATGTCCGACCACTGCTCCACTCATTCTCAATGTGGCTGTCTGAAAGAACAGAGGACATTGCTGGGCCGCTCAATAGGACAAGAATAAAGCTCAGACTGAGTATGTGTACTGCTGCTCAACTCCGAACAAGATTAAAGGACCATATTCTGCTGGATAGAAGTGATAAAAGGGATAGTTCGGTCAAAACAAGCTTTCAAAACTCATGCTTGAATGCACTGTTAAACAGAGTTCTTGAAGGACTTCTTATAGGAACAGGATAGGTGGTAGATGAGCTCTCTGCAGCTTGATATTCTTCTGTTGTGTTTCTGGTTATGCTACTTTGAACCAGAATCGGACATACTAAAAAGGGGTCATCACTGGTGGGGATGTGGCTCTGTGACAGCAGCCTGGGCACATCACTAGTGGGGGCATGGCTCTGTGAGTGACAGCAGCCTAGGCACATCACTAGTGGGGTCATGGCTCTGTGAGTGACAGCTGCCTGGGCACATCACTAGTGGGGGCGTGGCTGTGAGTGACAGCAGCCTGGGCACATCACTATGTGGGGTGTGGCTGAGCGACAGCTGCCTGGGCACATCACTAGTGGGGGCGTGGCTGAGTGACAGCTGCCTGGGCACATCACTGGTGGGGGTGTGGCTGAGTGACAGCTGCCTGGGCACATCACTAGTGGGGGCGTGGCTGTGACAGCAGCCTGGGCACATCACTAGTGGGGGCGTGGCTGAGTGACAGCTGCCTGGGCACATCACTAGTGGGGGCGTGGCTGAGTGACAGCTGCCTGGCCACATCACTGGTGGGGCGTGGCTCTGTGAGTGACAGCAGCCTGGGCATATCACTGGTGGGGTCATGGCTCTGTGAGTGACAGCAGCCTGGGCACATCACTGGTGGGGGTCATGGCTCTGTGAGTGACAGCAGCCTGGGCACATCACTGGTGGGGGCATGGCTCTGTGAGTGACAGAATGCCCAGATCAGACTCCTCTCAGCCTCGTTTACTGTGCAGTATTTCCATCTTAATAGCACTACAATGTGCCGATTAGAATAATATATCACAGGGCTTGTATCTACTGATCAGCCCATAGAAGCGCTTGTCAAATGAAAGCCCCGTACTGTAAACCAGGCTGAGGAGAGTGAAGTCTGATCATGGCATGCGTGCCCAGACTGCTGTCACTCACAGAGGCAGCCCCGCCCCCACCAGTGATGTGCCCTGTTCCGTACGGCCAATTATGATCCCCCACATCTGAAATAGCAGAGCCAGAAAAACAACCGGCCACAGAGAGATCTGCTAACAGGAGCAGGGTAGCTAGTCAATGTATATTAGGAAAGTGTTAGGGCAAATAAAAAGAGAAATTATTAGTGGAAACCTCTAATATTACGTATACCCGTACTATACTGTAGATCTGAGTTACTGTAACTGCAGATCCAACCCGCAGTTACTGTTCACTATGATCACACTGAGATTTATAATTAAAGAAATGAAAATTCAACACATTCTTTTCTGTTTTATTAAAGCAAATATATAAATAATTCTAACAAGACGGAGAAAGATAAATATATTTATACAAATGTAGAACAATCATCTTTACAAATCAAGATATAAATAAGTGACATCAGAGATGTGACAATGAAAGCAGAAACCTTCTGGACCAGGGGCCCCTGCACTTTAGTTGCGAAAATTGTTTAAAAATCAAATTTCTGTATTTATGATAAAATTCCTTGATGAATACATTAGAGGACACGAGCGCGGGTATATATCCTCTGCAACTCAAGGTCATTCAATCTTGTAGCCATGATACCGGTGTCAGGGAGCTTGTGTCCATGTGAGCCGTCCAGATACCGCTGAAAGGAAAAAAAAAAGTCAGATCAGAGGGGACCTAGGTGGACCCCGTGCCACAGATAACATCTCCTAGGATACTGCAAAAAAATAAATGCCAAAGCCCTACAAAAAAGCCATAAAGAAGCAATAAAGTATAAAAAAAAGGAGGGGGAGGGGTAGAAGTGGTAGGAGTAGAAGAAGGCAAGAAAGGGAGGAGCAGAAGGAAGTAGAAAGATGAATAGTACTGCATTTTCCCTAAAAGAAGGTATAGTAGGGGCTTGCAGAACTGCTAAATATAGGGACTCCATGAAAATAAGACATAGCAAGGATGATTATTTTTTTAAGCATGCCCGCCTAACAGGGCATGCAGGAGTGATTATACTGTATTTACTGTAGATCACCCGTGGTGACCACCGCTGTATTTATACACGCTTATCTCTCCGACCAGATGGCAGCAGCTAATATTGTCACATGACGTTACATGCGAGCTTCTGATTGGTTGGCGGTTTACTGTACATCTACGGCAGCTGAACCAGAGCGCTCATAGTGGTGACGGAATACGGTACCATAAACACAGACCAGAGCTCCATAGAGAAAAGTTGTGTGCGTTTTTCCAGGAACCGTAATGGCGATATGGGGATCATAAAGCTAAATTACTTACCAGTAATGTTTTTTTTCTGGAGCCATGACAGCATCACCTGAGAGAGGTTCTGCCCGCCCATCCAGGACAGGAACCCCCTGAAAGAAAAAAAAAAAAAAGGGGCAGCACCCCCTCTCTGCCTCAGTTGGTTACAGAGTATGGAGAGGACTACAAAAAAAAAAAAAACCACTAGTACAAGCCACCACCAAAAAAAAACCTGAATTACCGTATATACTCGTGTATAAGCCGAGTTTTTCAGCCCAAAAATTGGGCCCAAAAAAAGTCACCCCCTCGGCTTATACACGGGTCAATACGGTAACTATTTTGCTGGGGAGGCTGGAGGAGGCGGGGAGGCTCCTGACAGAGCGGCCCATCACGTGGGGCCACTCATTAGATATGCACGGCTCCCCCCGCCCATCACAGCGGCAGGGGGAGCCGTGCATACAGCCCCCCAGTGTATACAGGCAGCCCCCACTGTATACAGGCAGCCCCCATTGTATACAGGCAGCCCCCACTGACAGTCGTCCCCCCATCATGGAAAGAGCCCCCACACTTTGCAGAGTCCCCCCCCCCCCGGCCCCCGCTGCATTATCTTACCATCCAGGGTCTTCACCGCGGGTCCTCCAGTCCTCCATCCTCTCGCGCTGTCTTCCCGGTCTCATGTGACCCGGCGCGATGACGTCATTCCACTGCGACCGCCGGGTCACATGAGACCAGGAAGACAGCGCGAGAGGATGGAGGACTGGAGGACCCGCGGTGAAGACCCTGGATGGTAAGATAATGCAGCGGGGGCCGGGGACTCTGCAAAGTGTGGGGGCTCTTTCCATGATGGGGGACGACTGTCAGTGGGGGCTGCCTGTATACAGTGGGGGCTGCCTGTATACAGTGGGGCCTGCTGTATACGCCTCTGGGGCCTGCTGTATACGCCTCTGGGGCCTGCTGTATACGCCTCTGGGGCCTGCTGTATATGCCTCTGGGGCCTGCTGTATATGCCTCTGGGGCCTGCTGTATATGCCTCTGGGGCCTGCTGTATATGCCTCTGGGGCCTGCTGTATATGCCTCTGGGGCCTGCTGTATATGCCTCTGGGGCCTGCTGTATATGCCTCTGGGGCCTGCTGTATATGCCTCTGGGGCCTGCTGTATATGCCTCTGGGGCCTGCTGTTTATACCTTTAGGGATGCTGTATATACCACTGGGGAGGCTGCTGTATACTACCACTGGGGAGGCTGCTGTATACTACCACTGGGGAGGCCTGTATACCACACTGCTGGGGGCTGTATACCTGTGCTGGGGTCCACCCTCGGCTTATACACGAGTCAATAGGTTTTCCCAGGTTTTGGGGGCAAAAGTAGGGGGGGGTCGGCTTATACACGGGTCGGCTTATACACGAGTATATACGGTAGTCCTTACCAGTAATTCCTTTTCTTGGAACCTTCCACGACAGCATTGGAGGATGTCGTCCACGCCCTATTGGGTGACAGGAACACAGAGAGGTTAAAAGCCCCTCCCCCCTTCCTCAGTACTCCAGTGTTTACCAAGATCACCTTTAGCCATGGATTACCTGATACAAACCAGATACAAACACCAACAAGGGGGGGGAGGGGAGAAACTGATGCTTGCGTGGAAGGCTCCAAGAAAAGGAATTACCGGTAAGGACTAATTCAGTTTTCTCCATTCGCCTTCCACGACAGCATTGGAGAAATACCACCGATACTCCTCAGGGTGCGACTATTGCCTGTAGGACTTTCCTACCAAAAGGACAGATCCCGACTGAAGGACAAATCAAACCTATAGTGGTGAGAAGAAGTGTGGAGGGACGACCAAGTAGCAGCTCTGCATATCTGCTCCGATGAGCCTACAAGCAGAAGTAAAAAAACGCTTGATCCATCGATGAGAAGCAAGATCCTGGTCAAAAACAGCCCCAAGCGCAGACACCTGGATTTTAAAAATGCTCGGCCGAAGCCCCAAATCCAAGCCGTGCTGCAAAAAAATCCAAGAATTGGGCCACATTAGGATGATGTATGTCCGGGATGGAAGGACCACACCAGGACAGGAACAGTTTCCAGACCTTCCTGTTAATAGCGTTCATTTGGTCCTCAGGATCTCGGCCTCAACAGCCAGGCCGCCAGATTGAGCCATTGAGGCGCAGGGTGAAACATAGGACCCTGGGACAGTAGGTCGAGTTTGTGGGGCAACATAATCGTTCCCTCCAGGCACAGGTCTCGGATGGCGCCATACCACACCCGCTTGGGCCACAGGGGAGCCATCAGGATAGCCGTCACCCCCTCTGCCCGAATCTTTTGCAACGTCTTGGGAAGCAGCGGGATTGGAGGAAATGCATACAACAACCGGAAGTCCCAGAGATGGGCGAAGGCGTCCAGCCCCAGAGGATGGTCCGACCGCGTCAGGGAGAAAAAGGTCGGCACCTTTGCATTCGAGCCCGAAGCGAACAAGTCGATCGAATGGACTCCCCACCTGTCCGTAAGAGAGCGAAATACTTCCGGATGGAGGCTCCATTCTCCTGGGTGGACCACTGTGCAGCTCAAGAAATCTGCCTGTACATTGTGCGTTCACTTCAGATGTACTGCTGATAAGGAGAGAAGATGGCGTTCTACCCACGAAAAGATTCCTCTTGCGAGCACCTGCAAGTATAAGCCTCGAGTACTGCCTTGGTGCTGTAAGAAGGCAACCGTAGTCACGTTGTCTGACAGGACCTTGACATGATGACCCCGGAGAATGTGAGCTGCAGCATGAAGTGCCTCCTCCACCACCAGAAGTTCACGGAAGTTTGAAGACTGGCGACTGACCCAGCGACTCCAAATCCCCTGGAACGGTGTACGATCCACCATCGCGCCCCAACCGGAACCGTTGGCATCTGTGGTAACGGAGGTCACAGGAGCCTGCAGCCAGGCCACCCCCGTCCGAAGGTTCCTGGGATTCATCCACCAGGAAAGCGAGGCCATCACCCTCCCCGGGGTCCGGACCCGCGAGTTTAAGGAATCCTGATGTCTGTCCCAGGAACTCAGTATGTGTTCCTGGAGAAGTTGGGAATGAGCCTGAGCCCATGCTACCGACTAAATGCAGGACCATCATGGACCTTGTCCCCTTTCTGGTCGGCCCAGAGGCCGGACTTACCCTTCCCTTTATACTGGGAGGGCTGGCTGCGCTCAGGCCATAAGGACTGCCCCCGAAAGGGCTTCTGTTCCGGGAAACACTTCTTCCGGTCTGACACCTTTTCCAGGATGTCATCCAACGGCGGACCCCTGAAAGGGGATGCCACAAAACTTGCTTAGACATCACATCCCCATTACACATTTTAAGCCACATTGCCCTGCAAGCTGTGTAAACCAACACTGCGCACCTGGCGCCAAAGCGGATCGACTAAGCAGAGGCATCGGCCAGGAAGCCCGTTGCACGTCTTAGAAGTGGAATGGAGTCCAAAAGCTCCTCCCTGGGAGTACCCTGCAGGATGAGTTCTTCCATCTGGGTGATCCATTTAAAGAGAGACCTGGCCACACATGTAATGTTCACCTTTAAAGGCATAGCTGTCGCCTCCCAGGATTTTTTGAGGACACTCTCCATCTTACGATCGAGGGGGTCCTTCAACTGGGAGGAATCTTCAAAAGGTAACGCAGTCTTTTTTGCTACCCTGACCACCTGGATGTCCACCTTCAGGACCTCCGTTTTAACTCGGATGGGGTGATCAGCCTTTTTTCCGGAGACTCCCACTCCCAGCGCATGAGATCCCGGATGACCTCATGGACAGGGAAGTCCAACTGCCGCTTATCCTTCAGGCCTCTGAATAGTTCATCCTGCACAGAAGGAGATTCCACCAAGTCTACTCTCATGGTACTTCTGACAGCGTCCAGCAATTCACCCATGGACTCCGCGGAAAAATAGTAGTGTCCAGATTCTCGTGCCTGGACAGAGGCAACATCCTCGCCGTCCTCTGATGCTGAGCTCTGGGCAGCCTCCATGAGATCCACAGAGTCACAATCCTGGAGCTTCCTCTTTTTCGGAGGGGAAGGCCTGGATGCTGCAGCAATAACCGGCAGTGCCGAGATAGAAGCCTGTACCTCTTCCCTAACCGCTTGAACTTCATGTCTAATCATGGATTGGAGCGCCTCAACCAGGGATGGGGATTCTTCCCTGACAACACTGTCAGTACATGGCTGACCAACTTCTTTTTGTAGGAAGAGGGAAATTTCGTGCCGCAACCACATTTCCTGGACGGCTTTTGCTCCCTTTCACAGGCGGGCCCTTCTCCCTATAGAAAAAAATGGAAGAATAGGGGGTCCCAGTGTGAGTGCAGGGCGCTAATTAACTCTACCCCTAGTAACCACCCCCAGAAACACGAGCTGGGGGAACGCTGGGCTCTGCAGAAGCAGAGGTGGAAGACCTTTCATCCTCCATGTCTTCAGGGATCAGCCTTACCTGGGTGTAGCTTCCAGTGGTACTTATCCAGAAGTACCGTGCCCCAAACGAGGAACACCTGTTCCCTCCCTCCTCCTCATCACCGTCAGTAGCACGCGATAGGCCTGCTGGTTCCCTGGAGCCGCGTCCAGCCCGCCGCAGCCCGAACAGGAGCCGCCGCCCGGAACCGGAAGTGCCATCCCGAAACCGGAAGTGCCGCCGCGGCACCTCCAATGAATGCTCCAGGGGCGGCAGCTAGAGGAGGGAGACGCCGGAGAGCTGAACAGGCCTCCGCCACTTCAATACACGGCCTCCTTTGCCCCGGAGGACGCAGGAAGGCCGGATGGTTCCACCACGGGAGCCCCGAAAAGGAGGAGGAGGCCACCCCTGACGTCCATCCCTGGCCTGGCTGTAAGTACACCCCAATGTCGGCCCGACAGCACTGGAACCTCTCTATGCCCCAAGGGGGTCAGGAAGACACTGGAGTACTGAGGAAGGGGGGGGGGGGGGGCTTTTAACCTCTCTATGTTCCTGTCCCCCAATAGGGCGGACAACAATGCTGTCATGGAAGGCGAAGGGAGAAAGAAACAATTAAAATAAACACCCCACATGTGGAAACACCAACCAGGAAGAAAAAGGGGGGAGGGGGATGGGAGTGGTAGTGCGGTCATGGTTCTGAAAAAATCCATTACTGGTAAGTAATTTCGCTCTTTCCATCATCGCCATGACAGCACTAGCTGAGAGGTTCCAGAGAAAAGGAAAAACTAAGGGAGGGATCACCGCTTGAAGGACCGATCTACCGAAGGTCACCTCAGAAGTGGAAGATAAGTCAAGCTGGTAATGGTGGTAATAGTTGAAAAAAGGTATTAGGAGAAGACCAAGTAGCAGCTCAACAGATGAGCTCTAAAGGCACATCAGTCCGTTCCAACCAGGAAGTGGCAACTGCTCTGGTACAATGGCCACTAAGTCCTACATGGATAGGGACCCCGAAAGAAGAACAGGCTAAGGCTATGGAGTCCCTAAGCCACCTCTCTATAGTGCCTTTGGTACACTGCTACCTTTGGAAGCCCCCTGGAAGGAAACAAATAAGGCCTGGGTTCTCGTTAACTGTCTGGTGACCTCTAAGTACTAAAGAGGGGCACGCCTAACATCCAGAGTATGTAAAGCCGCCTCCTTTTGGATAGCAGGCTTATCATAAAAGGAGGGGAGGACGATTTCCTGCGTCCTATGAAAAGTTTCTGCCACATTTGGTAAAACAGGCAGGGCCTAGACGAAGAATGACTATCCTCCAAAACCTGAGTGTACGGAGGGGAAACTGACAGGGCCTGCAAGTCACTTATTCTTTTTGCTGACATTAGGGCAACCTTGAGGGTCAAAACCTTCAATGAAGTGTCAGATAAAAGCTTAAAGGGGGTTTAGTCAGGGCATCTAAGACTAGACAAAGGTTCCAGGGAGGAAGGGTAGGGCACCAAACCAGGGTAGCTCTGACAGAATTTTATAAATCTAGATACTCTGGAATTTGAGGCCAGGTTGCAGTTGTACAGGGCCCCCAGGGCAGAAATTTGGACCTTAAGGGTATTTACTGAAAACCCCATATCTCAACCCTTCTGTAAAAATTCCAGAATGGCTGTAACAGGGACCTCCTCCACAGGGCTTTCCCGAGCAGGAAAGAAATTTTCTCTACACCTTACCATACAATACAATCTGGTGGTAACTGACTTACTGCTGCTCATGATGGTGTTCACCAGATTAATCGAGAACCCTCGCCTCCTTAGTAGCTCCTGCTCGAATTCCAGGCTGGCAGCCGAAGATTCGAGACTTAACGATGGTAAATCAGACCTTGTGACAGAAGTGTCAGACAGTCTGGCAGGATCCAGGGATCTGTCACTGACATCTTGGAAACCCAATAGAACCTAGCCCTCTTCGGCCAAAAGGGCGCTATCAGGATGACCCTGGCCTGATCTTCCTGAAATCTTACACAGGACAGCTGGAATAATTACCAGTGGAGGGAAAGCACAGAGCAGGCCGGAGCTCCATGGTATCTGGAGTGCATCTACCGCATAGGGTGTGTTCCGAATCTAGAGAGCAGAACTAGGCTGTCTGTTCTTGCGAGTTGAGAAAAGGTCTATCACCGGAACACCCCACCTCCCTGATATCTGTGAGAACACCATTGGGTCTAGCCTCCATTCCCTTTCTGTGTGCGACTCAGGAATTCTGCCTGGTAGTTTAGACTCCCCTTGAAATGGAGGGCAGATAGCGGCCGAGAGGAGGGGGGGGGGGGGGGGGGGGGGGGAAGAGAGAGCGGCCGAGAGCGGCCGAGAGGGGGGGGGGGGGGAAGAGAGAGCGGCCGAGAAGGGGGGGGGGGGGGAAGAGAGAGCGGCCGAGAGGGGGGGGGGGGGGGGGAAGAGAGAGCGGCCGAGAGGGGGGGGGGGGGGGAGGGGGGGAGGGGGGGGGGGGGGAAGAGAGAGCGGCCGAGAGGGGGGGGGGGGGGGGAAGAGGAGAGCGGCCGAGAGGGGGGGGGGGGGGGAAGAGAGAGCGGCCGAGAGGGGGGGGGGGGAGAGGAGAGAGGCGGCCGAGAGGGGGGGGGGGGGGGGGGGGGGGGGGGGAAGAGAGAGCGGCGAGGGGGGGGGGGGGAAGAGAGAGCGGCCGAGGAGGGGGGGGGGGGAGAGAGAGAGCGGGCAGAGGGGGGGGGGGGGGGGGAAGAGGAGAGCGGCCGAGAGGGGGGGGGGGGGAAGGAGAGAGGGGCGGGAGAGGGGGGGGGGGGGGGGGGGAAGAGAGAGCGGCCGAGGAGGGGGGGGGGGGGGGGGAAGAGAGGGGGCGGGGAAGAGGAGGCGAGGGGGGGGGGGGGGGGGGGGGGGGGGAGAGAAAGAGAGCGGCCGAGAGGGGGGGGGGGGAAGAGAGGAGCGGCGAGGAGGGGGGGGGGGGGGGGGAAGAGGAGCGGCCGAGAGGGGGGGGGGGGGGGGGGGGAAGAGGAGCGGCCGAGAGGGGGGGGGGGGAAGAGAGAGCGGCCGAGAGGGGGGGGGGGGGAAGAGAGAGCGGCGGAGGAGGGGGGGGGGAGAGGGGGGGGGGGGGGGGGGGGAGAAGAGAGAGCGGCCGAGAGGGGGGGGGGGGGAAGAGAGAGCGGCCGAGGGGGGGGGGGAAGAGAGAGCGGGCCGGAGGGGGGGGAAGGAGAGAGCGGCCGGAGGGGGGGGGGGGGGGGGAGAGGAGAGCGGCCGAGAGGGGGGGGGGGGGAAGAGAGAGCGGCCGAGAGGGGGGGGGGGGGAGGAAGAGAGAGCGGCCGAGAGGGGGGGGGGGGGGGAGAAGAGAGAGCGGCCGAGAGGGGGGGGGGGGGGGGGGGAAGAGAGAGCGGCCGAGAGGGAGGGGGGGGGGGGGGGGGGAAGAGAGAGCGGCCGAGAGGGGGGGGGGGGGGAAGAGAGAGCGGCCGAGAGGGGGGGGGGGGGGGAGAGAGAGCGGCCGAGAGGGGGGGGGGGGGGAAGAGAGAGCGGGCCGAGAGGGGGGGGGGGGGGGGGAAGAGGAGAGCGGCCGAGAGGGGGGGGGGGGGGAAGAGAGAGCGGCCGAGAGGGGGGGGGGGGGGAAAGAGAGAGAGCGGCCGAGAGGGGGGGGGGGGGGGGGGAAGAGAGAGCGGCCGAGAGGGGGGGGGGGGAAAGAGAGAGCGGCCGAGAGGGGGGGGGGGGGAGAAGAAGAGAGCGGCCGAGAGGGGGGGGGGGGAGAGAGAGAGCGGCCGAGAGGGGGGGGGGGGGAGAAGAGAGAGCGGCCGAGAGGGGGGGGGGGGGAGAGGAGGGGGGAAAGGAGCGGCCGAGAGGGGGGGGGGGGAGAAGAGAGAGCAGCCGAGAGGGGGGGGGGGGGGAGAAGAGGAGAGCGGCCGAGAGGGGGGGGGGGGGGGAGAAGAGAGAGCGGCATTGGGCGGCCGAGAGGGAGGGAGAGGGAGGAGAGAGCGGCCGAGAGGGGGGAGGGCGCCAGTTGGAGGGAGGGATAGGTTTTTGGAGGGATTATGCTCACCTATCTGAGATTATCAGGATCCCGCAGTGTCACCTCTTCAGCAGCCTCCACTTGGAGAGATGAGCAGTGATGAAATGTCTCCACCGGGAGGAAAAATCCATAATACCTAGAACAGAAAAAAATAAGGGAAATAAGAATCACAATGAAGACGCGATATATCTCCTCCCTGACTCCTATGGACACTAGGTAAAATTGATCCATATAGTCCGAGTACAGAACACGTTCCCTGTTTTGCCCAAATGCCAACACTCTCCTTCCCTGCACCCCCCCTCCCCGTATGCAGCCCAGTGCAAGTAACATCACACAGCCCCCTGGAAGCCCCTGTATACACCCCACCCCTCACACAGCCCCCTGGAAGCCCCCGTATGCAGCCCAGTGCAAGTAACATCACACAGCCCCCTGGAAGCCCCCGTATGCAGCCCAGTGCAAGTAACATCACACAGCCCCCTATAGGCCCCCGTATACACCCCACCCCACACACAGCCCCCTGGAAGCCCCCGTATACACCCCACCACACACACAGCCCCCTGGAAGCCCCCGTATACACCCCACCCCACACACAGCCCCCTGGAAGCCCCCGTATACACCCCACCCCACTGGAAGCCCCCGTATACACCCCACCCCACACACAGCCCCCTGGAAGCCCCTGTATACACCCCACCCCACACACAGCCCCTGGAAGCCCCTGTATACACCCCACACCCCACACAGCCCCCTGGATGCTCCTGTATATACCCCACACCACACACAGCCCCTGGATGCCCCTGTATACTCCACACCACACACAGCCCCCTGGAAGCCCCTGTATACACCCCACACAGCGCCCCCTGGAAGCCCCTGTATACACCCCACACAGCGCCCCCTGGAAGCCCCTGTATACACCCCACACCACACACAGCCCCTGGAAGCCCCCGTATACACCCCACCCCACTGGAAGCCCCCGTATACACCCCACCCCACACACAGCCCCCTGGAAGCCCCTGTATACACCCCACACAGCCCCCTGGATGCTCCTGTATATACCCCACACCACACACAGCCCCTGGATGCCCCTGTATACACCACACCACACACAGCCCCTGTATACACCCCACACAGCGCTCCCTGGAAGCCCCTGTATACACCCCACACAGCGCCCCCTGGAAGCCCCTGTATACACCCCACACAGCGCCCCCTGGAAGCCCCTGTATACACCCCACACAGCGCCCCTGGAAGCCCCTGTATACACCCCACACAGCGCCCCCTGGAAGCCCCTGTATACACCCCACACCGCGCTCCCTGGAAGCCCCTGTATACACCCCACACCGCGCTCCCTGGAAGCCCCTGTATACACCCCACACCGCGCTCCCTGGAAGCCCCTGTATACACCCCACACCACACACAGCCACCTGAATGCCCCTGTATACACACACCACACCACACACAGCCCCTGTATACACCCCACACAGCCCCTGGAAGCCCTTGTATACACCCCACACAGCCCCCTGGATGCTCCTGTATACACCCCACACAGCCCCCTGGATGCTCCTGTATACACCACACCACACACAGCCCCTGTATACACCCCACACAGCGCCCCCTGGAAGCCCCTCTATACACCCCACACCACACACAGCCACCTGAATGCCCTGTATACACCACACCACACACAGCCCCTGTATACACCCCACACAGCCCCCTGGATGCTCCTGTATACACCCCACACAGCCCCCTGGATGCTCCTGTATACACCACACACAGCCCCCTGGATGCTCCTGTATACACCACACCACACACAGCCCCTGTATACACCCCACACAGCCCCTGAATGCCCCTGTATACACCACACACAGCCCCCTGGATGCCCCTGTATATACCCCACACCACACACAGCCACCTGAATGCCCCTGTATACACCCCACACAGCCCCTGTATACACCCCACACAGCGCCCCCTGGATGCCCCTGTATACACCCCACACCACACCACACACAGCCCCTGTATACACCACACACAGCCCCCTGGAAGCCCCTGTATACCCCACACCACACACAGCCCCCTGGAAGCCCCTGTATACACCACACACAGCCCCTGGATGCCCTGTATACACCCCACACAGTCCCTGGATGCCCCTGTATATACCCCACACCACACACAGCCCCCTGGATGCTCCTGTATATACCCCACACCACACACAGCCCCCTGGAAGCCCCTGTATACACCACACACAGCCCCCTGGAAGCCCCTGTATACACCACACACAGCCCCCTGGAAGCCCCTGTATACACCACACACAGCCCCTGGATGCCCCTGTATATACCCCCACACCACACACAGCCCCCGGGTTCCTTCTCCCACCTCAGTCCTCTCCTCGCTGCTCTCCTTCCTCTTCCCGGCACAGGCTGCTCCAGAGGCCGCACAGATCAGCACAGCCTTCCCGCTCCACAACACTGACTGAGGAACGCTGCCGTAGCTTTCATTGGACGGAGGAGGCCCCGCCCATTCCAGTGACGTCATGATTTTATGAAATCACTCCGCCGCCTCCAAAATTCAACTCTGATCTAGACGCTACCGTGGAGCAGGGGGGGGCGGGAGGAGGTGAGCGACGTGTGGAGCCCCGGATGTCAGCACCTATCACCACACCCATCACTTACCATCACCTAGGTATGGGAATATAGCGCGGCTTCCGGTCGGCGCGGTGCATTGTGGGATTCGGGGACGGAAATGGATGATAGACAATTGAAGGTGCGTGTATATGAGGTGATGGCGATTGATGGATTCTACACATGCTGCATACTTGTTATCTGGTACATTGTAGCTGTAATAATGTCATGGTTCACTGGTTTAGTATGAAGATGAGCGCTATATACACTATATATACACTGTAGGTACACTATATACATACACTATATATGCACTATATATATACACTATAGATACACTATATATACACTATATATACACACACTATAGATACACTATATACACTATATATACACTATAGATACACTATACACACACTATATACACTATAGATACACTATAGACACACTATATACACTAGATACACTATATATATACACTATAGATACTATATAGATACACTATAGATACACTATATATACACTATAGATACTTGATAAAGGTGGGATCTACTGAGCCGTCACCACATGATCCATTACATTCCACCATTTACTAGATCTTATCGCAGCACTGTCTGTTTGTTTGTTTTTTCCACAATAGGTATAGACAAGGGCATAACTACAATAGGTGCAGGGGTTGTGATTGCACCCGGGCCCCGGAGCTGAGGGGCCACACAAGTCCCTCTGACCTATAGAAAAATGATAATACTATTAAAGATTTGCTATAATTGGGGGCCCCCCTGGAGCTTTCACATCGGGGCCCCAGGGCCTGACGTTACACCACTGGGTATAGGATCAGGGAAAAGGAGCACTGACCGGAACGTCTTAAGGCTGCTGGTGCCAAGGATTAATGGTGGCTTCCATCATGGGACTTGATGTTCTTATGGTGAGAATGTTCCTTCTAACAGCAGCCAGTCTGGTGCCGGATATTCTCTTCACATTATCCTTCCATCTGTATTACCTGGCACTGAGCACTGACTCATAGGACTTTGCACCTGATACTCTACAGAAGCTTATGCTGTTCCATTATATACATACATACATACGTATATACACATAATAAATAAATATGTATATATATATATATATATATATATATATATATATATATATAATCTTCAGCTTGGTTGGCTTAACCCCTTTATGGCCAAGGACACACACATATATATCTACTATATAATCATCTAATGTTCTCTGTCACAGAAATCGCAACCGCGTACATCGCTGTCGCCAGGCTACATGTACGGCCACGGCGATCCCCGGCATCGGTACCCACTGCCTCCCTCCTCGCCTCCCTTGTCACCTCTCCCCTCTTTACTCGCCTCTCACCTCCTTCCTCGCCTCTCGCCTCCCTCCTCACCCCCCCTCCCGCTGTTGTCACCCGTCTTCTTCCTCTGTACATCAGTCATGTGACAGGGCGGGCTGATGTGACGTCACACAGCCCGCCCTGTCGCATGACCGCTGCTCACAGAAGACGGGTGACAACAGCGCCTCCATCTTGCCTCCCCACCTCCATCCCCCCAGCTCCATCCTGCCCCTCACCTCCATCCTGCCCCTCCCCTCGGCTCCATCCTGCCCCCCCCCCTCCCCTGGCTCTATCCTGCCCCGGCTCCATTGTGACCCCCCCCATTCATCCTGCTTGACCCCCCCTGCAGCCATTCTGCCCCCAGCCATCCTGCCCCCCCCCTCTACCCTGCTCGCTCCATCCTGCCCCGCTCGCTCAATCTTCCCCCCGGCTCCATCCTGCACCCAACTTCCCCCCCTCGCCTCCATCCGGCCCCACCCTCCGCCTCCATCCTGTCCCGTCGTCCCCCCCACCTCCATCCTGCACCCCCGACTCCATCCTAGAAGACGTAGGTGGAGCGAGCCGGCGGATGTATCCTCACTGAGGATTTTTTATTTTTACTTTTACTGTGAAGGAGCGGGGGCCGCAGGGAGCGGAGTATCACCATATACCATAGTGCTGTAATGTGCTGTAATGTACCGCCATATACTATAGTGCTGCTATACATGTACTGTAATGTACCGCCATATACCATAGCGCTGCTATACATGTACTGTAATGTACCGCCATATACCATAGCGCTGCTATACATGTACTGTAATGTACCACCATACACTATAGCGCTGCTATACATGTACTGTAATGTACCTCCATATACCATAGTGCTGCTATACATGTACTGTAATGTACCGCCATATACCATAGCGCTGCTATATATGTTCTGTAATGTACCACCATATACTTTAGTGCTGCTATACATGTGCTGTAATGTACCGCCATATACCATAGCGCTGCTATATATGTTCTGTAATGTACCGCCATATACTATAGTGCTGCTATACATGTGCTGTAATGTACCGCCATATACCATAGTGCTGCTATACATGTACTGTAATGTACTGCTATACATGTACTGTAATGTACCGCCATATACTATAGTGCTGCTATACATGTACG
This sequence comes from Allobates femoralis, assembly GCA_033576535.1. Taxonomy (NCBI): domain Eukaryota; kingdom Metazoa; phylum Chordata; class Amphibia; order Anura; family Aromobatidae; genus Allobates; species Allobates femoralis. The sequence goes on along the minus strand of JARQOC010000002.1, from coordinate 44,035,994 downwards.
GTAATGTACTGCCATATACCATAGCGCTGCTATACATGTACTGTAATGTACTGCAATATACTATAGGGCTGCTATATATGTGCTGTAATGTACCGCCATATACTATAGTGCTGCTATACTTGTAATGTAACGTACCACCATATACCATAGGGCTGATATGTGTGTATGTATTTATATGTATATATATATATATAGGTGTGTGTGTGTGTGTGTGTGTGTGTGTGTGTGTATATATATATATATATATATATATATATATATATATATATATATATATATAATGTATGTATATGTAATCCACTCACGTTGACTGAACAATTTCTGTCAGTCACAGTATGTCAACTACATACATACTCTAGAATACCCAATGAGTTGGAATCGGGCCACCATCTAGTATATATAATATATACATGCTCTTGGCTGTGTCTGTCCCTCTGATGTGAGCTCACGAGCTGAGCTTGCATCATTCCCTATACATGTCAGACAATCTGATCAGCAGTCCGATCGGTGCTGTCAACCACTGACCGCACGATATAAAGCACCACGGCGTGGATCACACCATTCCCAGTCAGCATCAGATATCTCATGATGCAATCATAGGACCTCCGATGGTTACCTCTACAGCCCAGGGTCCAGTGATGACCCTGGATGCTCAGAATCACTTCCTGTGGATGCCCGGTGAATGCCAGCATCTACGAAAAGTGATGAAGCGATCGGAGTGTGTAATGCTGAGGACTAGGCATAAATTAAGGGGAGAACTCCCATAAAGGGAAATCTATTATTATTATTATTATTAATAATAAAAATCATGTGATTGAAGTGATATGTGATTTGTGACTACCCCCCCCCCCCCCCCCACATACAACACACAAACACAAATCTTCTTTCAGAACTCGGATCTGATATTGGACAGTCTCTGGGTTTATAGTCCCCACGATAATTCTGGATAGCGTAATATCGTCCAGATATTTGTCTGGGGAATATACTTTTCAATAGTAAAATATAAGTCGTTGTTTTTAGGGCTAATCAAGCCTACCATGTATGACTGTCGGTCCCTACTTCCGTCAAACCGTTCTGATGTCCTGTCCTACGTCCGTTATCCTTTGGAAAGTAGATTGGTAATTTTCGTTTCTATACCATCAATATGGTTTTTGCTCTGCCCGACGCGTTTCGTCTCTGCTTGTTACACAGACACTCATCAGGGGCTACTTGTTATGGTTTTCAACAGTTCAAAACTCACTGTCGGGTACCCTGATGAGATATGGTAACCCGTAGTATTTGTGAGTCTATGTCCCACTCTTAGTCCATACAGTGTAGTTCTTCAGTGCTCAGAGGCTCAGGGTACTAATAGGCACTTGGTTCAAATCAGTCCAGTTGAGGGGTACAGGTATTCCTTATTTCTCCATTTCACTGTCTCCTCTCCATTGATGCATATAAGTCTCCCAAAAGTTCAACCCTGTCTGTTCTGCTCCCAGGAGGACACGTCCTCTGTTTAGTCCCTGGTGTATTGTCCCTGTCCTTCTATCTGTATTAACTCAGTCCCTTCTTTGTTCTGCGTCCCTTTTGTTGTTGGTAACACAGGGTTATTCCATCCCAAAGGGCAGAATTCCTGGAAGCAGGACAGCTTGAAAGGACTAGAGGTGGAAACCGATAACAAGGAGTCATATGAAATAGAGGGACCCTTGCTGAGTTTCTGGCTACATACAGAGAGGAGCTTCTTCCCTTTGGAATGGAATAACCCTGTGTTACCAACAACAAAAGGGACACAGAACAAAGAAGGGACTGAGTTAATACAGATAGGAGGACAGGGACAATACGCTGCATCTGCAGTGCTGAGGTCCCCTAGGGCGCAGTGTAAAATAAAGAAAAATGTAAAAGATTTTTAAAAATCTGGGGAAAAAAAAGCAAACAAACGTTCAAACACACATATTTGGTATCACTGTTAGAAACGCCCGATCTATCAACATACAAAATAAATTAATCAGATCTGTAAACTGCGTAATGGAAAAAAAAAAAAGTCCAAATGCCCAAATTACATTTCTCCTTCGCCTCATTGGGGGACACAGGACGATGGGTTATAGCATTGTGCCACTAGGAGGCGACACTAAGTAATTAATAAAAAAATGCACAGTGGCTCCCCCCTGGCACAGTCTATCCAGTTTTTTGCTTAGTGTCTTAGGAGGCAAGACACTGTTTGTTTTGTAGGTTTATTATTTTATCCTATTGTTGATCGTGCTCCCCAGGCCCTTCAGTTGGCGTTCTAGGTTGAAGACCCCACAGTTGGGGCTCTGTGTTACAATGATGGCAGGCTCTTGCAGCATCCCTCCCCAGACCCCACAGTTGGGACTCTGGGTTGTAGGAGGTATCCCCCCTGGGCCACCAGCAAGTTCTTTTGCTTTTTCCTGGCCGCGGCAGCTGCCATACAGCTGTGGGGAATGACTGGTCTGCATTCCTGTCTATGGAGGGGCTGAGGATTAAGAGCCATTCAGGTATGAGGCGGTGCTGCGTGTCCCCTGTGGCGTCCTGTGTCTGTGGCGTTTTTTTTCCGGTGCTCTGCGCCGGACCCCTGCTGACAGGCTGCCGGCGCTATTAATTTAGTCCCGGCTTCGGTCTAGCTCTGGAGGTCGCATCCCCCAATGAGGCTGCGGTGCCTTGGGGCCGCCCCCGGCCACCTTTGCTGGCCAGTAGCATTAAGGGGAGGGCGGTTGTGCAAGGCAGCATGGGAGGGGGGCGTGTCTTCTTTTTTCCCTTTCCACACCGCGTTTTTGGTGCCATTTCTCTGCCTGGGACGCCATTGCTGCAACACAGGACGCCAGGGGGACACAGGACGCGTTTTCTTCTTTTAGCCTCTCAGGTGACCGGGCATAGTGGCTTTGAACCGCTATAGCCCTAGGCTGCTGTGGATATTAGCACTGCTGTTTCTTCCTTGTTTACTACCCTTTGCACTGTGTGTGTAGTCTGAGCGCAGCAGTGGAGAAAGGCTGCATGATGCCGGGCAAGAAGGCACCTAAGGCCTTTACTGTTTACTATGCTTTTTGCACAGCATGCAAAGCTGCGCTGCCCTGTGGGTGCTCGACTCCGCTCTGCCAGGGCTGTGCCTCTGATCATCCTCAGTCTAGTGTCTCTGACTCCGGTCAGACACCCATCGGGGTGGAGGTATCTGTTGATAATCCTGCTACCCCAGAATGGGCAGTTACCCTGTCGCAATCAGTGAGCCAAGCTATTCAGCAGCTCTCCGACACACTGCTCCGGGTGGTGCAACCACGCCCATTATCCCCGGACCAGCAGGCCCGCTTGGAGGATGGTTCTGACCATGAGGAGTCCCTTGGTCAGGCAGGTAGGAAGAGATCCCGGACGGGTTCTTCCTCGGCCCTATCTCAGGGCTCTGTGACCTCCCATACTCGGAGTAGGTCTCGTGATTCTCACTCCTCGGGTGAACTTCACAAATCAGAGGTGGATCAGGGTGAATCTTTTGAGTCCACGTCCTCTGATACTCTGGCCATGGTGGATGACTTGGTGTCGGCCGTTAATCAGGCCCTGTCGGTGGCAGATCCAGCTCCGGTGTCGGTAGCAGATCATGTAGTCTCCTTTAAGAGGCCTAAGAGACCTCAAAAGGTCTTTTCGGACCATTCTGAAATCCAGGAGGTTTTTACAAAAACACTGGGCTCATCCTGATAAGAAGTTTGGTAATCATAAGTCGATTGGAGCCCGTTACCCTTTTTGGCCGGCAGTGGCAAAGGCATGGTCAGAGTCCCCGTCAGTGGACCCTCCGGTGTCCCGTTTGGATTCTAAGACTCTGATGTCTCTTCCTGATGGTGCTTCCATCAAGGATGCGGCCGATCGCCAGTTGGAACAATTGTCCAAGTCAGTCTTTGAAGCATCAGGTGCTTCTTTATCTCCTTCTTTTGCCTCTATGTGGGTGGCAAAAGCTATCATGACATGGGCGGGGGACTTACACTCTGCCCTGAGTCGTCATGAGGCTGATCCTGAGTTGCTAGATCTGGCGGTTCAGATTTCTGTGGCTGGGGAGTTTTTGGTTCATTCTTCCCTTGATGCAGCTAATTGCACTCCAGTAGCCGCCTCTAACTCTATTGCGATACGCCGGGCTCTCTGGCTCCGGGAGTGGAAGGCGGATTCGGCCTCTAAAAAGTCCCTCACAGGCATGCCGTATGTTGGGGATCGCTTATCCGGGGAAAAGCTGGATAAGATGATCTCGGATGCCACGGGTGGTAAAAGCACCTCGCTTCCTCAACAGAAGGTGAGGCGTAGGTTCCCCAAGGGTCAGCAGACAATGTTTCGGTCCTTTCGAAACTCGTCTGGGTGGTCGGTTTCCTGTCCGTCTCCCCAGAATCGGTCGTCATGTACGGACAGGGGCTTCCACTCGCCTAACAAGTCGGGTTCTGCCTGGCAGTCCCGGAATAAACAGCCTAAATCCAAGGACTCGGGTCTCAGAGGTCCCCTCTTCATGACTCGTCACATCCGGAAGACAACTCCCAAGTGGGCGGCCGACTTTTCCGCTTTCGGAATGCCTGCCTCGCTGCTACAGACGATCAGTGGGTTCGGGAATTGGTGTCTTCCGGATACAACATAGAGTTTCACACTCGCCCTCCCAGAAGTTTTGTTCTTTCTCGCCCCTCAAGAAGGCCGGAAAAGGCACATGCCTTCTCCCAGGCAGTCGAGTCTCTGAGGCGGGCAGGGGTCATCGTGCCAGTGCCTCTGAACGAGCGGGGTCAGGGTTTCTATTCCAACCTGTTCCTCGTTCCCAAAAAGGACGGTTCCTTCCTTCCCATTTTAGACTTGAAGCGACTGAACAGATTTGTAAGAGTCAGACGGTTCCGGATGGAGAGTCTCAGGTCCGTCATTGCATCCATGCAAGGAGGAGAGTTCCTCGCTTCCATAGATATCAAGGATGCTTATCTGCACATCCCGATATCTGGCCCTCATCAGAGATTCATGCGGTTCACGGTGGACGAGGATCATTATCAGTTTGTCGCCCTTCCCTTCGGTTTGGCGACTGCTCTGCGCGTGTTTACCAAAGTCATGGCCGCGGTCATGACCATTCTGCACCGTCGGAGAGTGGTGGTCTTTCCTTACTGGACTACCTCCTGATCAAGGGTCGGTCGTTCAGGGATTGCGAGGACAGTGTCCGCATCACGATAGACACTTTGTCTCGGCTGGGTTGGATTCTCAAACTTTCAAAGTCCTCTCCAGTTCCGAGTCGCAGACTCACGTTTCTGGGGATGGTTCTGGACACATCTCAGGGTCTGGTACTTCTTCCCCAAGACAAGGTTCAGTCTCTGAGAACTGCAGTCCGTCCGTGCCTTGTGGGGCCTTCATCCGCATTCCCTTCGGTTTGCGATACGGGATTTGGGGAAGATGGTGGTGGCCATGGAGGCGGTGCCATTTGCGCAACTGCATCTTTGTCCTTTACAGCTGGATCTGTTATCAGCATGGAACCGCAGTCCTTTCACCCTCCATCACCTTTATCGCCCATCGGCGGCAACGAGGAGATCTCTTCGGTGGTGGTTGCTCCCATCGTCTCTCTCGCGAGGGAGATCCTTCCTTCCGGTGAAGTGGACTGTTGTAACTACCGATGCCAGCCTCCTCGGCTGGGGGGCGGTGTTTCGGAATCACACGGCTCATGGTCGATGGACTCAACAGGAGTCTTCTCTACCCATCAATCTTCTGGAGATTCGGGCCATTTACTTGGCAATGCAGAGCTTCCAGCGTTTCCTGATGGGTTGTCATGTTCGCGTACAGTTGGACAATGCCACGGCGGTGGCCTTCGTCAACCATCAGGGAGGGACGCGCAGCAGAGTGGAACCAATTCTGCAGTGGGCCGAATACTCAGGGGTTGTGCTGTCAGCAGTCCACATCCCGGGGGTCGAGAATTGGGCGGCGGATTATCTCAGCCGTCAGGGGCTTGCGTCAGGGGAATGGGCTCTTCACCTGTGTTCGAGCAGATCTACCGGCGCTTCGGGACTCCAGATGTGGATCTCATGGCGTCACGGATGGATGCCCAGGTTCCACACTTCTTTGCTCGGTCCCGCGATCCCAGGGCTCTGGGATCAGACGCCCTGGTTCAGGACTGGACGCAGTTTCGCCTTCCTTACATTTTTCCGCCTCTGGCCCTCCTTCCCAGAGTGGTCCAGAAAGTCAGAACGGAGAAAGTGACGGTAATATTAATAGCCCCCCAATTGGCCCAGGAGGTCGTGGTAGGCCGATCTGGTTCAACTCGTCGCAGACACTCCTTGGCAGTTGCCGGTTCGACCGGATCTTCTGTGTCAAGGTCCGATTTGGCATCAGAATTCCCGGGCTCTGATTTTGATGGCGTGGCCCTTGAGACCAGAATTCTGACATGGGCAGGGTTCTCGGCAGAGGTTGCGCGCACTATGGCGCGCGTGCGAGGAAGCCTGTTTCTGCCCGGGTATATCATAGAACTTGGAAGACGTTCTTTGGTTGGTGTGAGTCAGAGCGGGTTTCACCCGTTGCTTTTTTCGCTCCCGGTGGTTCTGGGGTTCCTCCAATCGGGGCTGGACAAGGGACTCTCATTGAGTTCCCTTAAAGGGCAGATTTCTGTGCTTTCGGTACTTTTTCAGCGCCGATTGGCTTCAAAACCTCAGGTCCGTACCTTGCTCGATGGATTAAACTGACCATTCAGGAAGCATACTCTTTGCACAACCTGTCAGCTCCTTCAGGTTTGCGTGCTCATTCCACTCGTGCGGTGGGTGCCTCCTGGGCTGTTAGGCACCAGGCTACGGCTGCGCAGGTGTGCAAGGCAGCCACTTGGTCCAGTCTGCACACCTTTGCAAAGCACTATCAAGTGCACACTCAGGCTTCGGCGGATGCGAGTCTGGGTAGACGCTTCCTACAGGCAGCGGCTGCTAGCCTGTAGATTGTGTTTTTTTCAGTTGGAATGTTCTTGTTCCCACCCAGGGACTGCTTTAGGACATCCCATCGTTCTGTGTCCCCAATGAGGTGAAGGAGAAAAGGAGAATTTTGTGTACTCACCGTAAATTCCTTTTCTCTTAGCCTCTAATTGGGGGATACAGCACCCTCCCTGGGCCTGTTGGGCCTTCTTAGGTTTTTTTCCTTGGTTGCCTTTTCGGCTTGTGTAGTTTTTTACTCCTACTGCTTTAGCACAAAACTGGCTAGACTGTGCCAGTCAGGGGGTTATATACTGCAGGGAGGAGACACTGTGCATTTTTTTGTTAATTACTTAGTGTCGCCTCCTAGTGGCAGAATGCTATAACCCATCGTCCTGTGTCCCCAATTAGAGGCTAAGAGAAAAGGAATTTACGGTGAGTACACAAAATTCTCCTTTTTTTGGTCAAAATGCAATAACGGACGATCAAAACATCGCGTCTACTCAAAAATGGTTTCATTAGAAATGTCAGCTCATGATGCAAAAGTAAGCCGTCACACAGCCCCAGATCCCCAAAAATGAGAACACTACGAGTCACAAGAAATGGTGCAAAAGTGTGATTAGTTTTTTATTTTTTCTTATTTATTTATTTTTTTTCTCTTTAAAAACCTCAATTTTTTTTCACCACCTAGATAACAGTAACCGTATACATGTTTGGTATCTATGAACTCGTACCGACCCGAGGCATCATACCTTCACGTCAGTTTTACTAAATAGTGAACATGGTGAATAATGCATCCAAAAAGAAATGTGTAATTGCACTTTTTTTTTGCAATTTCACCGCACTTTGATTTTTTGTCCCATTTTCCTGTACAATATATGGTAAAATAAATGATTTCATCCGAAAGTCCAACTCATCCGGCAAAAAACAAGCCTCATATGTCTATATTGATGGAAAAGTAAAACATTTATGGCTCTTGGAAGAAGAGAGGAAAATGGAAAACAGAAAATCACCCAGGGGTGAATGTGCCGCCTCATTTTAACCCTAACATACTGCTTCGACAGTTCCCCCGACTTACATTGAAAAGTGTCCTGCAGATCACACCATGATACACTGAAGTGATCCGGCAGGTCACAACCTGCTCTGAGGACTGACCGGGGTGGATCTGATAGAAGGTGCAGACAGTGGTGATAAGTATAAGACCAGGGTCAGGAACCTTACATTACAAGCAACAATCCACCGCTGCAAGAAAAAAGAATGCTGGACCTCCAGATAGAAGGGTTACATCATCTGTGCAATCAGGAGCCATCAGGAAATCCTCTGATCCTTCAGGTCTCCAGTTGCCTATTGCAGTTACATTTTGTCCCTGATGATGGTCATATTCCAGCAGGAATCCTCTGTAATGCTTTATTCTGATCAGTGATCAGCAGACAAGACTATTAATATTAGTAAATGCATAAAGATAGATGGAGCTACTTCCTCTTCAGTTACAGGTATGTGACTACCCGTGTTGTCACCTGAGTTCCGCATTGTAATGTCACTGCTTGGTGGCTTTATAAGGTGCAACGCTGCAGAGATCAGCATTGTCTAGATAGACTGACTCTGAACTGCACAAGGCTTTTCTCCTCCAGCTACAATGCTGCTTGGAGTTCTGCTCTTTGTGAGTTTGCTATTCGCTTCTGTGGATGGCGCTCCTATTTACACCAGCCTCCATTTTTCCAGGACTTTGAACCCTGATGCTCAGGCTTTCATCCCTGATGATTCCAGGACTGTGACCACTCATGATTCCAGTGCAGCTCTGATCCCTGCAGGTAAGTGTAACATATATTCACCCAATATAGGGTTTTTGTTAGTAGCTCAGATAATATTTCATGGAGGATTCTTCATGTGTTACTTGTAATTTTTGGAGTTTTCTCCCATCATGTATTCCCTATTCTAGGACCCCAAATTGTAAGCTTGACTGGGGATCCCCCGTAAGCGAAAAAGAAGTCACGTGTTTCTGATCTTATGTGTGATTTCATCAATACTTTTGGGAGAAATAATTAAATAATCAAAGGGAATTTCTCCACCTTGTTGGGATTTTGTATTATCTTGATCTGTTCAGTCCTAGAGTTCAGGCCTCCATACACATGAGACTAACAACAGTGGAACTCGCTGATATCAGCTGTTCTGTCCACAGTCCAATGTACAGATTCCCACTGTTGATCCTTTTGTTTTCTGTTAAATAAGCCGCCGCCAGAAGGGTTTACCAGCGGCTTTCTTACGCTGGCTTCACATTATGTTTTTGTCCTGTTCGTTTGGATCCTGTTTTTTGCAGGATCCAAATGAACAGCAACAGCACCGGATCGGCACCTTCAGATGCTTTTTCTGTGTCCAGTGTATTAACCAGACACAGAAAGAGCAGCGGCGAGCCGAGCCGCTGTCAGCGCTGTGTGACAAGTGCTGTCAGCGCTGTCTAATATCATTTTAGCAGTGTATATCTATATACACTGCTAAAATGATATTAAATGAAGGGATGGTTAAAAATAAAAAATAAATACTTACCTTCCAACGACTTTTGAGTGTCCCACGCTGAATCTCTCGGCATTTAAGGACTTTGCATGTTGTCACTGGGAGGGGCAGGGCAACATGATCACATGACCGCATCAGCACCATTTAAAACCCTCTGATGTGGTCATGTGATCGGGTTGCCCTGCCCCTCCCTGCCAGTGACATCATGCAAGGTCCTCAAATGTCGGGAGATTCAGCGTGGGACACTCGTGATCGCCGGAAGGTAAGTATTTATTTTTTATTTTTAACCATCCCTTTATTTAATATCACTTTAGCAGAGTATATAGATACACTGCTAAAGTGATATTAGACAGAGATTTACTATGGGTACAGAGCAGTGCTCCTGTTCTGCGCATGATCTGTACCCTGGCACCGGATCTGTGAAACGATTCTGTTGTTTCCTGGTGCCATAGGCCCCCATGTTGAGTGTGCCGGACAGGATTTGTTTCTGTCCTGTTTTATCACTGGAGCCCAAAAACGCTGCAGGCCTCGTTTTTGGGGCCGGTGAAAAACAGGACAGAAACGAATCCTGTACTGGATTCACAAAACCGGATGGCCAAATGGGGCCAATCCGGTGCCATAGGGATGTATGGCAAAAACAATCCTGTTCTGTTTGTTTCAAAAACGAACAGAACAGGATAGTAAAAAACGTAGTGTGAAGCCAGCCTTACAGAGAACAGCAGAGATAGCGCTCCTGTGTATGGAGGAGCCAAGAGCCAGATCAGCCAGGATAACCTTCAGCTGACAGATACTGGTGCATATCAATGAATTAGAAGATCATCAAAAAGTTAAGTTATTTCAGTAATTCAATACATAAAGTGAAACACATATATTATAGAGTCATTACAGACAGAGGGATCTATTTCAAGTGTTTATTTATGTAAATGATGATTATGGCTTACAGCCAATAAAAACCCAAAGGTCATGATCTCAGAAAATTAAAGCAGGGAGGATGAAGGGTCTGAGAGATAAAATATGACCTAAATAGGTATCAGAGGCTTCACCTTGTGTGGTTGTGAGAGTCACAACCACTATAAAAGCAAATCACGGCTGCTGCAGTCCCCAGCGTGATGTACATAGAGTAGGGAGGATGAAGGGTTAAAAACCGCGTTGCTGTATTCCACGAGCCATCAAAAGGTGAGTATAATATTGATTTATTAGTCAATGCGTTTCAATGCTCCCTGGCCCCTTCCTCATGACAAATCAATGTAATATTGCCATGTTTCAGGGAGTCCTGAAACACATTGACTAATCAATCAATATTATATTCACCCTTTGATGTCTCGTGGAATACAGCAGTGTGATTTTTAACCCTTCATCTTCCCTACTTTAATTTTGAGAGATAGTGACCTTTGGGTTTTCATTGGCTGTAAGCCATAATCATCAACATTAACATAAATAAACACATTAAATAGATCACTCTGTGTAATGCCTTTGTATAATATATGCATTTTTTGTATTGAATTACTGAAATAAATGAACTTTTTGAAGATATTCTAATTCATTGAGATGCAGCTGTATATATTGTGTGTGTGTCCCCTTACTCATAGTTTCTATTTTTAGTAAATCAATGGCAAAATATAATGTATATATTAAAGCTGTATATATCTGGTGTTTTTCACCTTTTCTTCCACTAGGATCCATTAATTGGGTGGTTCGCCATCACCAACATAAGCGTTGAAATCTTATTTATGATCGGTGGAGTCATTTGTGGAGCCCTATATGGGTAAGTCTTATAGTTATAATGATTTATGGGCTACACGGGAATCTGTATAAGACATATCCCATCGTCAGGGGATCATGATTCAGTAAAGGTACGATCAGGTGTAGATGTTTAGCGGCTCATAGGCTGGGTCTGACCTGCTGGGGGCGCAATGGAAAATTACTGATTTTCATAGATCCCAAAAATGACTGCAGAAGGGATAGATAAAATAGATAAAGAAAAATCTATGTCTATAACATTCTGCAGAATATAGATATCATTTACTGTGTTATTTCACCTCTGTTTTATCTTTTTACAGTTGGCTGAAAAAGAAATTTACAGCAAGAGAAGAGGAATTGGATATAGAAAGAGGGGCTAATCCTGACGGTAAGTACGGCGTAACCATTCCAATATTAATATCTATGTCCATACAGAGAAATACACAAAAGTGACCCCATTTGATAACTTCTGTTTTATCTTTTTATAGTTGGCTGAAAAAGAAATTTACAGCAAGACAAAAGGATGCGGATACAGAAAGTGGGGCTAATCCTGACGGTAAGTACGGCTTAAACAGCAGCAATCTCCCCCAAGTGACCCCATTTTGGAAACTAGACCCCTCAAGGATTATATCTAGGGGTATAGTGAGCATTTTGAAGCCACAAAAGCTTCATAGAATTTGATAACAGAAGGTCATACTGAAATTCTTTCTTTTTTTTTTTAAACCAATATGTTATGGAGTAGATTGTCATACAAATGTACAGTCCTGCACCTCACAGGGTCCAAAATCTGTAACAAAGGGAAGGTAGGGAACATCAGGAAAAGTAAGGAGAGGGAACAATAGTGAAACTAGGGAAAATATATAAATAATAATAAAGAACAGTAGAAAACTGTAGAAAAACCAGTGGCAAGTAAGCAGTAGTATTGAGAGCAGTTACTGTATAAACAGCTCAGAATTGCCACACTTCAGACATTCGGCACAGGTCGACCAATGAAGATTTGTCCTGTAGAATACAACTGAACAAGTCATGGAACATGAGGGCAGAGCATAAACCGGAGGTAGTCCAGGGATCTCATTGGTCAATAATCTTATTGTGGGGCACTTAGGTCATTGACCGTATACCCTGACTGCTGTGTCCCGGCTCTCGTTGGGTTAACAGTCTCATACCTGTACTGATGTTCCCTCCCTATTCCTGGTGGTCCAATGGATGTTTTCTCCTATCTCTCCCTGTTGTCTTTATTAAGGTCCGTTGTCTACCTTCCGGTCTCTTTGCTATGTGATACCCGGAGGTAGCATCTCCCTCCCTCCCTAATATTGTTTTCAGGTTTTATGCTTTATAAGACCCAGAGCGATCATGATAAATAGTTTTCTGCATGACAGGTTTTGGTGCGGGAGTCCGGCAGTGATTTACGTGCGTTGTTTGCACAATGGCCATTGTGCGTTATTGAGAGTAAGTTATGTGTACAAATATTGGCTGTGACCGACCTCCATCCAATAATGGTGTTATTGGAAATAATCATGACTGTCATTCCTTGGCATGGGACTGGGGGATGGGGCGGTTGTTTCTGGGGTCTCTCCAGTCATTTACGTTTGAAGTTCGAAGCATATTGGTAGTGAGTATTGATCTTACCAATTAGTTCCTCCCTAGATGGTAGAATTGAACCTCTCCAGTGTTTAGCAAGGCACTGCCGTGCTACGGTCAAAATATGAGAGATCACAGGGATCATATGTAGGTTCCAGCTCATCATAAGTTCCTCAGTTCAATCTTCATGGAGCACAAGAAACCAGTCTTGCCTCAACCCAGGATTCCAGTAATAAAGTGAAATGAATCCAGCTCATAAACATGAAGATTTTTTCCTTTTTTTATATTTTAAAGTGCATACAGGGAATGGTGTACACGGTCAGCGTGACCCAAATCAATGTGTTTCAGATGTCGCATACATCCTTACTCATGACCTAAGTCATCCGAAACGAGATAACTTGGGTCAGGCTGACCACGTACACCATTCTCTGTATGCACTTTAATTAAAATAAGGAAAATTCTTCATGTTTAAGAGCTGGATTGGTTTCACTTAATTATTGGATCACAGGGCTCAAGCTGGGCAGTAGGGACTCCAAACCAATACCCAACACTCCCATAGGGCCAGTGGCGTAACTATCACGGTCACAGCAGTCATGGCTGAGACCGGCCCCGGACCTGTAGGGGGCCTGCGCCTCCAGCCGCCCCCTGCAAATGCCATCGCAGATCCTTCTTCACATGGATGTGCGTCCTCAAGGACACACATCCATGTGATAGCGTTGCAGCACAGGCTCGCTCCGTGTGTCAGGGAGAGGAGAGGAGGGGAGGGAAGCCTCCTACTTCCTGCTGCTGCTCCTGCCCCTCCTCTCCTCTGATCTGCTGGCTTCCTGGCCTGCATTTCACTTGGGAGTGCATACAGCAGGCCGGCACCTCCTCCCCTCTCTCCTCTTCTGGAATCTTCAGGAGCCCGACGGATCAACGAGGGAACCAGGGGAGGTAAGTAAAGATTTTTTTTTTTGCTGTAAATAAGTGAGTGCAGTATGGTTAGAGGACTATTGAGGGAAGGGGGGTTCGGGATTTTGGTTGTTTAATATATAAGGCTGCATACATAATACTGCACTATACGGAGAGGCTATGAGGCTGTATTATACTATATGGAGAGGATATGAGGCTGTATTATACTATATGGAGAGGCTATGAGGCTGTATTATGCTATATGGAGAGGATATGAGGCTGTATTATGATATATGGAGAGGCTATGAGGCTGTATTATGCTATAAGGAGAGGCTATGAGGCTGCATTATGATATATGGAGGGATGTGAGGCTACATTATATTATATGGAGGATAATGGAGGTTTAATATAATAATTGAATGACTATAGGGGCTACCTTATGAATGGAGGATGGGATGCATTATAATACATAGAGGATTATGGGGGTACATTGTGATATATGGAGAAATATGGGGATGCATTATAACAATTGGACGACTATGATTGTGGGAGGAGGACCATGATAAGGGCTATATTCCAGGAGGAGGACCATATATAACATGATGAGGGACATTAATCCATAATGAAGGGGGGAAGGGGTCAATTTGTGAGTCTTTAGAGGATTTAAAATGTTACGTGCGGCCCATTCATCTTACCAGTGTGTGCGCGCGAGGGGGAGGGGGGAGCCCAGGTCTAAATTTCACACCGGGGCCTTCCAGACTCTGGTTACGCCATAGAGGGCCATCAAGGTGGATAGCGATCTTAACCAAAGACAATACAATTCTGAGTACTAGGTTCCAAAAGCTTTGTACCTTTGGGCAGAACCACCACACATGTCCCATGTCGCCACCCTGAAGACAGCCCTTCCAGCACATCGGAGAATAGGATTTGGAAAAACAAGGCATTTTGGGGGGGTAAAATACCTATTTAAATTTAAAATACCTATTTAAATTTATTTTTTTCGATTGCTCCAAGTGATTTATACAAGAGGAGATTTTCAGGGTATATCTACTGTAGAGGCTTGCCTCCATTGCTGCGGAGATTAGGTGAATGAAAGACTTTTCTCCTTCGCCTCATTGGGGGACACAGGACCGTGGGTGTTATGCTGCTGTCCACTAGGAGGCGACACTAAGCAATCTGCAAAAGAGTAACAGTGGCTCCTCCTCCTCAGTATACACCCCTGGGGCAGGCACTGCCTCCTCAGTTTTTTGCTTAGTGTCGAAGGAGGCACACGACCATTTTTACTCTCATCTTTTTCTTCCGATGAAGAAAAGTGGGTCCGGTGTGACCCCCGGCATGCTCCCTCCTCGGCCACCCACTGTTGGGGCGCTAGGTTGAGGTTGAGAATCCATACATATGCCGTACTCCTTTCTCGGACTCCCACTGTTGGGTTGCTGGGTTAAAGTTGAGACAGCCCAGCATAACATCCACCTTCCTCATTCCCTTCGGTCTGAGGTGAAGTAGAAGCTGACGGCCTGCCAGATGACGTCCCCCTAATCACCCCTGGGTGTTTTAGGCAGTGGCACCACAGGTATCAGCAGCCCCTGGCTGCAGGGGCTGGAGATGTACGGCTGTCTGCAGCAAGGCTAGCAGGATATACAGATTCAAGATGCTGAGGCTGCATGGAGGGGGCTCTTGCAAACCAGCACAGGCTTCCAGTGCTTATGCACAGCCTGCACAGCTGAGGGGCACACAGCACAAGGACGCGCAGCTGCATCCACTGGAGCAGCTTGCACATACTGTGGAGCATCCCCCTGATATACTGGCGGTTCCCCCGCCAGTACCTTCATCTATGCCCCCGGGACCTTCTTTTCCCGGTTTTCTGGGCCCCCCAGCGCCGTTTTCGCACCTCCGCGCCGGCCCCTCACTATTTCCGGAGGCCTCAACTAATTGAGGCCCCGGCTTGGGCCTAGCGCGGAGGCCGCAACCCCTGCACCGCCCCCGTCCCGCCCCGCCGGATGACGCGGACGCGCGTCATAATGGGGGCGGAGCCGAGAACGGGCGCGTTTTCCAGCAAGGAGCCCGCCCGTTTAGCTCCGTCCCTTCCTCCTTATCCTGCACGGACGCCATTAGCCCTGCATGTGGAGCCGGCCTCAGCCATCCGGGGGGACACAGGATCCAGGCGGCCTGTCACAGCGGCGCTGGGGGCTGGTAAGACCTCTGCAGGGATCTCCTCTGCAGAGGTTTCTCTGTCTCTCTCTCTCCCCTCTGTATCCCCCTGCAACAGGCACTGTTAGACCACAGTGACCCTACTCAGCCCCTCAACTAAGGGCCCAGGCTCCTAGCTGGACAGCTAGACGGTGCCTGATTACACAGGGGACTCCTGGTTACCTTATATATTTCTCACTGGCCCATACCACAATGTCTGGCAATAAGGGTAAGAAAGGCTCCAAGGCAGCCAGCACTTACTATGCTACCTGCACTATTTGTCAGGCTGACCTCCCTGCAGGATGCACCTCGCCACATTGTGAGAGCTGCACGCAGGCTGCGGACACTGAGACCCCCACTACCCGGGCTCCTAACAGTGCCCCTGACCCTACCCCTGCGTGGGCCACGGTCATGTCTCAGAATATGACGCAGTCCATGGACAGATTGTCTGACACACTGCTGCAGTTTCTGCAAGCCCGTTCGCCACCTGCAGCCGCTGTTCAGGCTTCTGCGTCGCAGCAGGAAGTCCCAGAACCGCGACAGACTGCTGACCCTGCCCCGTCAGCCTCCGACTCTGGACGTAAGAGACCACCACCTTCTCCAGAGTCCAATGCAGGCTCTGCAGCCTCTGCTTCCCGAAGGCGTCAAGATGACGCGCAGGACTCCGAAGGTCTCTGCTCTTCGAGCTCGGAGGATCACTTAGATGACTCCCTAGATTTGGATACGACCGATACGGTCACGTTGGTGGAGGATTTAATTACTTCCATTAACCAGGTTCTGGAGGTGTCAGACCCTCCGGCTGATACTCCAGAGCATAAGGTGTCCTTTAAAAGGGCCAGGAGACCACATAAGCATTTCTCGGACCATCCAGAGTTCCAGGAAATCCTCAAAAAACATAGGTTACACCCTGACAAAAGGTTTGGTAACCGTAAGGCGCTGGAAACGCGTTATTCTTTTCTGCCTAAGGTCACCCAGGATTGGACAGATCCGCCACAGGTGGACCCTCCTGTTTCTCGTCTCGCTACTAAGACCCTCCTGTCCTTACCGGACAGTTCATCCATAAAGGACGCCACTGACCGTCAGGTGGAGCAGATGGCGAAGTCCGTCTTTGAGGCCTCAGGCTCTTCTCTAGGGCCAGCCTTTGCCTCGGTTTGGGCCTCAAAGGCTATTATGACTAGAGCTAATTCCGTACACTCGGCCCTACGGTCTTTGCAGGTCGATCCAGCCTTGTTAGACCAGGTTGCCCAAATAGCGGTGACCGCCGAATACTCCATGCACGCTGCCTTCGATTCAGCTAACGCGGCTGCGGCTTCCAACGCCATAACCATCAGGCGAGCCCTCTGGTTGAGAGAGTGGAAAGCAGATGCAGCGTCTAAAAAGTCGCTCACCTGCCTTCCGTACAACGGTGGACGTTTATTCGGCGAAAAGCTGGATCAATTGATTTCAGATGCCACTGGGGGTAAGAGTACCTCTCTTCCACAACGTCAGATTAAGCGACCCTTCTCTCGTCGCCAACAAACCCGTTTCCGGTCCTTTCGGAACTCCTTTGGTTGGTCAGTCTCGAAACCCCCGACGACGGCCAATAGGTCCCCCCGTAGGGAACGCTCCCAGACGACACGGAAGACTGGTGCAAACTGGCAGTCCCATTCACGCCAGTCCAGATCCAAGGGCTCAAAGCCCAGCAGATTTGCTTCTTCCTGACTCCCCCCCTTCGGGAGACACTATTCAGGTTGGCGGCCGACTTTCTCGCTTTCGTCAGGTCTGGCTCGCTTCTACCGACGACAAATGGGTACACACCTTGGTGTCTTCCGGATACGCCATAGAATTCACGGCCTATCCTCCAAATCGTTTTTTTCTGTCAATCCCACCTGCTCATCCCCCCAAAGCTCGCGCCTTCTTTCAGGCGGTCGATTCCCTTTTGAAAGCCGGTGTCATCATTCCGGTACCGCCAGCCGAACGCTTCCAAGGGTTCTACTCGAACCTGTTTGTGGTACCCAAAAAAGGAGGGGCTGTTCGCCCCATTCTGGATCTGAAACAGTTAAACTCCTTCGTGAAGGTTCGGCATTTCCGCATGGAGTCACTGCGCTCCATCATAGCGTCCATGGAGAAGGACGAATTTCTCGCGTCCATCGACATACAGGACGCTTACCTCCATATCCCGATCGCGACAATTCACCAGCGGTTTCTCCGCTTCGCCATCGACCGGGATCATTATCAGTTTGTGGCCCTCCCGTTCGGCCTAGCGACGGCCCCCAGGGTGTTCACCAAGGTCATGGCGGCTGTCATGACCATACTGCACACAAGAGGACTGGTAGTCCTACCATACCTAGACGATTTGCTCATCAAAGCTCCCTCCTTCAGGGAGTGTCAGCAGAGTGTTTCCATCACGGTGGACACCCTGCGTCGGTTAGGCTGGTTGGTGAATCTGCGGAAGTCATCTCCAGTTCCGTCACAATTTCTAACATTCCTCGGGATGCTTTTCAACACCCCCAGGGGTCTGGTCCTCCTCCCTCAGGACAAGGCGAAGGCCCTTCGACAGGGGGTCCACAGTCTTCTACGGCCGTGTCCTCATTCACTTCGGTTCGCCATGAGAGTCTTGGGAAGGATGGTTGCCTCTATGGAAGCGGTGCCGTTTGCTCAACTTCACCTCAGGCCTCTCCAACGGGCAATTCTGACTTCGTGGAACAGGAATCCTTCTGCCCTGGACAAGTTATTCCGTTTGTCACCCGCAGCAAGGAGTTCCCTCCATTGGTGGCTCAAACCTCGTTCCCTCACAAGGGGGAGGTCCTTTCTACCGGTTTGCTGGAAGATAGTCACCACCGACGCAAGCCTCAGCGGATGGGGAGCGGTACATCGTCATCACACAGCACAGGGAACATGGTCCCCAGCGGAGTCGGCCGAGCCCATCAATCTCTTGGAAATCCGGGCCATATTTCTAGCTCTGAAGGCTTTTCATTCCATGCTGGCAGGCACACAGGTACGGATTCAGTCGGACAATGCCACGGCCGTGGCATACATCAACCATCAAGGCGGAACACACAGTCTCCAGGCCATGCACGAAGTGCAACGCATTCTCCACTGGGCAGAATCGACGAACTCAACGTTGTCAGCGGTTCATATCCCAGGAGTGGAGAACTGGGAAGCGGATTTTCTCAGCCGCCAGGGCATGGACTCGGGAGAGTGGTCCCTACACCCCGACGTGTTCCAACAAATCTGCCGTCGCTGGGGGACCCCGGACGTAGACCTGATGGCATCTCGCCTCAACACGAAGGTTCCCAGGTTTATGGCCAGATCTCACGACCCGCAAGCACTAGGGGCGGATGCCCTAGTTCAGAACTGGTCCCAGTTCCAGCTGCCTTACATCTTCCCTCCTCTGCCTCTCATTCCCAGAGTCGTGCGGAAGATAAAACAAGAGGGCATTCAACTCATTCTTATAGCCCCAGACTGGCCCAGACGGGCATGGTACGCCGATCTCGTCCAGCTCGCGGCGGACGTTCCTTGGCGCCTCCCTTGTCGTCCCGACCTTCTGTCGCAGGGACCGTTTTACCACCAGAATTCAGACGCCCTGAATTTGATGGCGTGGCCCTTGAGACCTGGGTACTAACCCAAGCGGGTTTCTCCCCTGCCGTTATTCAGACCATGATCAGAGCTCGGAAGTCGGCATCGGCAAAGATTTATCATCGCACCTGGAAAGCTTTCTTCGCATGGTGCTCTTCTCGAGATCAACCCCCTCTTCCCTATTCCTTGCCGCTAGTTCTAGGGTTCCTTCAGTCGGGGTTGGAGTCTGGTCTCTCACTAGGTTCCCTTAAGGGTCAGGTCTCGGCTCTTTCAGTACTCTTTCAATGTCGCCTTGCTGTTAAGCCGCAGGTTAAAACTTTTCTCCAGGGAGTTAATCGCATCGTCCCTCCATACAAACGACCGTTAGATACATGGGACCTTAACCTGGTACTTACGGCTCTGCAGGAACCTCCCTTTGAACCTCTTCGGGATATCTCCCTCCACTTTCTGGTTCTGAAGGTGGTTTTTCTAGTGGCTATCACTTCTCTTCGCCGAGTGTCCGAACTCTCGGCGCTTTCCTGTAAGCCACCCTTCCTGGTGTTCCATCAGGACAAGGTCGTCCTCCGCCCGGTGCCGTCCTTCCTGCCTAAGGTTGTCTCCTCTTTCCATTTGAATGAGGATATTTCATTGCCTTCCTTTTGCCCTGCTCCGGTTCACAGGTTCGAACGAGCCCTGCATACTCTGGATCTCGTCAGGGTGCTTCGCATTTATGTCTCCAGAACTGCACATTTCCGTAAGTCAGACGCTCTGTTCATTCTGACGGAAGGCCCCCGTAAGGGTATGCCAGCTTCGAAGGCTACACTGGCTAGGTGGATCAGATCAGCTATCCAAGAGGCCTACAAGATGAAAACTACTCCTCTTCCAGCGGGGATCAAGGCACATTCTACCCGAGCCGTGGGGGCCTCCTGGGCCATTCGGCACCAAGCCTCGGCTCTCCAAGTGTGTAAGGCGGCCACCTGGTCGAGCTTACACACTTTTTACCAAGCACTACCGTGTTCATACCCAGTCCTCGGCGGACGCTAGTCTGGGTAGGTGCATCCTTCAGGCGGCGGTTGCCCACCTGTAGGTGTTTCTCTGTTCACTGACTTGTTCAGTATCATTAGTTCCATTGTCTTTCCCACCCAGGGACTGCTTTGGGACGTCCCACGGTCCTGTGTCCCCCAATGAGGCGAAGGAGAAAAGGAGAATTTTGTATACTTACCGTAAATTCCTTTTCTCTTAGCCTCTAATTGGGGGACACAGCACCCACCCTGTTGGCCATACGGCCTTGTTTCTAGTGGTTTTTGTTACTCTTATATTGTTACGTTTGGCCTTGCCAGGCTTTGTTGGTATTGGTTAACCTTGTTACTTCTCCTACTGCTTTAGCACAAAACTGAGGAGGCAGTGCCTGCCCCAGGGGTGTATACTGAGGAGGAGGAGCCACTGTTACTCTTTTGCAGATTGCTTAGTGTCGCCTCCTAGTGGACAGCAGCATAACACCCACGGTCCTGTGTCCCCCAATTAGAGGCTAAGAGAAAAGGAATTTACGGTAAGTATACAAAATTCTCCTTTTTCCCAAGCTTCCATATAGGAAGGTTTAGGCTGTTCCTCAGGGGTATTTAATACCTTGTAGATCATACACAAGCCATGCTGGTTAGGATACTCCACTTTGAAGACTGTTTGCAGTGGATTAAGTAAAGATTGAAAGTTGTCTCCAATTAGGGAGGTGACATGAGCTAAGGAAGTGTCTCACCTGGAGATACTGATAGAAGCCGGAGTTGGACAAAGAACATTTTTCAAGTGAATTTTTGAAGGCGGTCAACTGATCTATATCAAATAAATTATCCAGAGCACCGATCCCCAGTCTATCCCACAATGCCAAGAAGAGGCCTTCAGCATGTACCTCTATGGCCGTAATGATATGTACCTTCACACACATAACAGATGTGTCCTACTCATTGAATTCCAGTGAGTTACTTGCGAATCATTGTCTGAAGGGGAAGAGATGGTCTGGAAGGTTTAAGAAGTTCTATTTCAGGTAAAAATTTTGTAGATTCTCGTAGTGCAAAATGAGCTTCCATTTGTAACCATTTATGATCATGATCATTGTTCCACCAGTCTTTAGCCGCTCTGTGATATAGAGAGAGATTGGGTACTCCCATACCGCCCTGGGAATAATGCTAAAATAATATTTTGGCGGAGATTCAAGGATTCTGGCATCCTGGGCCCCTTTGTTCCTGGTATATGTCCCCGATGCCCCATTATGGACCCCTTTCTTCCTAGTATAAGTCCCCCATCCTGGGCTTCTTTCTTCTTGCTATATGTCCCCCATCTTGACCCCCTATAGTGCCCCATCCTGAGCCAATTTGTTCCGGGTATATGTCTCCCATGCCCCATCCTGGGTCCCTTTGTTCCTGGGATATTTCTCCCATGCCTCATCCTGGGCCCCTCTGTTCCTAGTATATGTCTTCCATCCTGGGGGCCCTTGGTATATGTTGTAGAGTTGGGTTCTGTTTATCGGTTATTATTGTCAGTTATGACTACAATCACCGATATCCAGAATCTTCCCTTCCTTACCACTTTCTGTTCCTATGCTGATTAACTATATATATATAAGTATATACCGACTACTTAATGAAAACAAGTCTGTTCTAATAAATGAATATTTATTAAACACACCCAAAGGTCTACAACAATAATATATATATTCTAGATAGCACAAAAACTAATACACAATCAATTACTGCTACAATGATGTAAAACACCCACAGTTACTAATACCCACGTTACCTAAATATACATGCACACTATATTAATGATCTAACTATCCCTATAGAAGATAGATAGCAATTCAAGGGTTGATTAGTTGATTATGAGAGAGAGAGAGAGAGAGAGAGAGAGATAGATATAAATATAGGGAGAGAGAGAGATATATATAAATATAGGGAGAGAGAGAGATATAGAATGATACTTAGCCAGATGAGGATATTCTATGGCATGGTGGTTCCAAGTAGAAAAGAGAGAGAGGGTCTTGATTTCACCTCCTTTTATAGTAAAGATTTCACATCCCCACCCACATACAACCTACAACTCCGCCCTCTCAGGTATCTTTTGTGGCAACTATTTCCAATCACCTCCTGTAATATGCAGTAATAATTCCCTGCCTGCGGATGGCGTACTTGTATCAGGGAAGAAAGTCTTGTGTTAAATAAGTTTTAACACTCTTTGATATATCCTGGAGCCAATCTGAAGAAACAATGGTTTATCAGTCAAACATCACAGTATTGTCTTAGCAATATACATCTCCATAGGTCGGAGACGGAATGTCTGCCTGAGTACTCCAAACCCACAAAGGTTGTATACATATGTAAATGACATTGGATTTAGCAAACAGCTTCTGCATTCTAATTAGGAGGCTGCAGGGCTAATATCCAATTAGCATGTAGGGCAACCTTTACTCCTAAAGCCAAAAAGACATCACACAGAAGAACAATGCTGTACTTGGTTGAAATATTCAGATCTCATAAATCCAATATGGAGTTCAGTGATTCATAATAATTATGCCATCACTTCCCCCTCAACATTCCCCCTTTTGTCGGAAAATACGACAATAAAATGAGTGGGAAGTGTGGAATATATTTGCCTACTCAATCCTATCACCAATAACCGTTCAGGATGAAATGAAGTAAAATTTTGCACTTAGGTATCTAGACATCACCCATCGCCATCACCTCTCCCCTGCCGTTCGCCGTAATCCAGTGTCTCCATCCATAGATTACACCATAGTCATCTTTGTGGATCTTCTTGGTCTCTTTGGTTCAGGAATAAAGTTCTCTATTTGTCAGTACACTTCTGATCTTGTCATTGCCAATCTCGAGAAACACGCCTATCCCCAGGTAGTCTTCTTCCCAGCTTGACTGCTTAGATTCTGGAGCTGCTGCACCTTCGTCTCTTGATCGGCCCACAGAGTTTTCCTGTGTTTGCCCCTCTCCCTACCAGATTTTTTTTTTTTTTTTTCTCAAGTCTGGTGTGTAGGGAACTGCCAGGGATCACACTCTGTAGCTGGGCCTCACCAGGTGGTTTCTTGGAGCACCTCCTTCTTGGGATTAGATCAATCAGGGGATGGCATTCTTCTTAGCTGAGGCACGACTTTCAACAGAGACTTCTCCTGTAAACTTGATTGAAGCATCTATCGTTAATGTGGTTCTTCCATGGATAGATAGTTGAATCTCTACTAGGCAGGTCAGAGTTTATTGGGTAGGGGATGATATCAGCATACCTAAGTTGACTGTGAGAAGAACGCAGTCCAACCGACCTTCAATCCATCCCTTATGAACGTTACCGACTCAAGGGTTGAAGTAGCAAATACCTTAGACAATGATGGGGCCTGTCCCTACAGAACCTTACTGTTTCCTCATTCATACAAAAAAACAAACAAACCTATATCCCAATGTAAAAATTAAACAGTGTATAATAATACTATATTTCCCTCCCCCATTCCTTAACCATAAATCAAAGTAAAAGTCAAACAAGATATACAATGAATGTCAATATAATATCAAGGTTTCAGGACTTTTAGTGCTAAGTCCTGGACCTTCTTCGGCGGTTAAATTCGTGAAGTTCTGCCTGGTTCTCTTGTATCTGGTGGGCAAGTCTCTTTACTCTCCGGTAAACTAGGCACAGTCCAATGTACATAACAAGAACAAGAACCAGAAGAACAATCACAGGGTGGATAATGAAATTAAAGAATGATGTAGCTGTCGGACTATAGCCAAATATACTTTCCCACCAGGACACCTTAGAGTCGGCGTCTAAGGCATTGGTAATCCTCGTTATCTTGGTTTTGTCATGCTCAAGCTGAATAGTGGCTTGATTCTCAGCCTCATGAAGATTTCGGAGTATGTCGTCTTCTTCGCTGAAATCTAACAAGAGACGCTTGAGCTCACGACCAAAACCAAGAGGAATCTTTTGCAGTCTCACAGGAGTGTCAGGGCGAATGTCGAGTCTCTTCTCCGGTGTTATCGGGGTCCTCCCCTGCTGATCTGCGACATCTAAACCTAAAACGGGACTAAGGGTACAATATGCTCCTGGGAGGAGTATGCCTCTTTCGGTGCAATTAGTGCCATATAAAGAATACGTTACATTTTTCCCTTGGTACCAACACCAATACCCTTGACCCAAATATTTCAGACGAGAGGAGGGTATTGTGTTAGTCTTCATCTCACATGACCCCTCAGAGTCCCAACACTGGTGCCTAAGCACCCTATCTTGACTCCCTTGACAGAGGATAGCATCCTCTTTCCTCCAACATCCCTCTGTATCAAACAGATAAGAATGGCCTCCCTCATAGGTTAGGATGTCTGAGGTGAGCTGTGGATGAAGCACCGTCTGATTGCTAACAACAATTCCTATACTTATGGCACTGTACCCCTTCTTGATATTACCAGATACAGGTGCCAAAGAAGATGCCGTGCGGGTGAGATTATGACACCCATGCCATTGAACCAGCCACCAGTTTGTATGGTTGGCTGCAAACGGGGAGATTAGGGAACTTACTCTTTGTCTGAGGTTGAATGGGAAGTGGCCCTTGTATAGAGAGGACACTATATGCTTTAGGTTGTCAGAGAGTTCACTCTGGACCTGCGTACATGCTAGGGCAAACTGAACTCTGTCTTGCACTTCTACAAGACCTGCAACTAACCTTCTAAACTTCTCTCGTAGAGCTGAAGATAGAGAGGTAGTGGCATCAATGTGCGAATGTTGCAAACCCTCTAAGACATGGTTTATATCAAGCTGAGTTCTGAACCCTTCCCCAGCATGTCGCGCAATGTCCCGAGCTTACCTCTCAGGACTTCCATATCCATAGTGTTCAGGGCACCTACTCCCAATGCACCTCCACTAATTCCCATTTCTATCAAGTCTCTCCTACTCCTGAATTTCCTGTGTCGGGGATCATCTTTTCTCACTTCTTGCCCCGCCTCTACCCATCCTCTCATCATGTCAATTTGGTTCCTCACAAACTCCTCACATCTGTGATCCCAGTGATCTACTCTGAAGTCATCTACAGAAATTCGCCATGTATATAGGACGAATTTAGTTCCTGTGATGATCTTCCATGGGGATGACAGTTGAGGAGCTATGGGATCTGCCAATTGGTGGGTAGAAACATTGCAAGAATCCAGGTGTGGTTTGACTGGTTGGAGACCTTCAGCCTCATATGGGACCCTTACCACGGTCACACATACTTGTCCTCTACCACTGAACTGGTACCACTGATCGCTATCTCCTGCCTGTAACGCTAAGTTTCCTATTGGTTTGGATTTGGACAGATAGACCCACTGTGTAAATGACCAGCACCCTTCGTCCACCGCCTCACAAAAAGGCCACTTAAATGGACCGTCTATATTGATGTCAAAGTTAATGTCCCTGCCTCTGGGGTCTTTCCAGTCAGAAGACACGTATTTGCTTCGGTATTCCTCAGTCATAGGGGCGCCATCCATCCATACATCCACAATTGGGGTGTCCACCCCATTGCATACTAAGTCCCACCTCCAGGGATTAGTATCCAATTTTACCATCTGTGTATCCGGTTCCCAGTGGGCATAGGTGATGAAATAGTATCCCGTCACCTCCGATACACAGACTTCTCTCATGATCGTAATCATGAAAGACCGTATGGATGGCGACCCCTCTACTCGAGTATACCTCAAATCCTTGGCATCGGTCCGTACCTTTAAAACTGTTGCTCGGTATAAGCCCTCCAGTTTCACTGGACCACTCTGATCGTTCCATAATGCCTGGCCAGAGTTACTGCAGTTTAACTTTAACATCAATACACTAGTCCGTAAGTAATCGGTGGACACATGTCCTTGGGCATATTTGGATTCCCTGGTGATGGTCATCTGGGAATCCCTCAACATACAATATGCCTTAAGGGTGCCTTTTACAAGTACGGGTCTATCAAAGTACGTCCTTACCCTCAACCCATCTTGACTATCCTTCCTAGTGAAGGTAGCCTGTAAGATATACCACCCGCTATACTCTGCTCCAGTGACATCTTCAGGACTCAGAATGCCTCCTTTTAGTTTGGTTTGCCTCACTGCAATCTGGAATGCAGGGATCTGCTCAGTTCCTGGTTCCTGAAGGACACCAGACACTGCTGCAAACTTGGCCAGTTCGTCGGCCTTGTTATTTCCAATGGTCAAAGGCTGTTCTCCTCTTTGATGTGCTGGGACTTTTATAATGGCTGCCTCCGCTGGATGTGCCATGCCCCAATCCCACAATTCCTTTAGGACTGTAACGTGGGCCAGAGGTTTATTCTGGCTGTCCACAAACCCTCGTTTTTTCCACGTGTTCAGGTGCAGGGTGAGAGATCGAACTACATATGAACTGTCACTATATATAGTTCGATTTCCTGGAGGTTGAAAGAGGAGAGCCTCCTTGACAGCCTCCAGTTCAGCCCGTTGTGCTGACATGTGACCTGGCAGCCGGACAAGACTCTGGGTGCCTGTGGTCTCATCCAGCACTGCAAATCCGGACACACACATGCCGTCCAGACAGAAACGAGAGCCGTCAACAAAGATGACCCTGTCTTCTGGATGTCTGTCGGTCCTGACTATTTGTGATGTACTGGAGAGTGATTGTTGACCACAGTCATGTTCGGTCCCTGTCATGTTTAACAACTGGGACAGAACATACTTTGCCTTGTGGTCCACTTTCAGATTCCGGCCACTGAGGTCCATGATCCATTTCCTGAATCTCTGTTGGGAGACTCCAGGGAGTGTATCTCTGAGTAAAAGAACCAAAGGAGAATGTGGTGTCTGTACAGTCATAGATCTGAAACCTACAATATGCTCAGTGGTTTTAACGGCATAGTGTATGGCAGCCAGTTGTTTGGCACATTCATCGAACCCTCGTTCGACCGGCGAGAGTAGTCGGGAAAAGTATCCCAGTGGTCTACTGTCATGTCCTATCTGCTGTAGAAGGACAACAGAGATAGACTCCTTCCCAGCATGTGCCTGGATGGCCATTTCTCCATCTGGGTTGGGGGTGGCTAACACAGGTGCAGAGGAGAGGTCTCTTTTCAGAGTTGAAAAGGTCTCATCCTGTGCTTCTGCCCAGCCCTCGAGTGAGGGTTCTTCTCCTCTGAGGAGTTCATAAAGGGGTTTCGCTTTGGCAGCAAAATCCTCTATGAATTCCCTCATGAAGTTGGCCACTCCCAGGAACTTCCATAAGTCCTGTAGAGTGCCAGGCTGAGGTAACTTGACCATAGCTACCACTCGGGCCGCCACAATTCCTTTGGCTCCAAAAGAGACCTGCACCCCAAGGAAAGTCACCTCTGTTCTGGCCAAATTTGCCTTGTGAGGACTCAGCTTGAGTCCAGACTGTTTGTTCCCCACTGTGAAAGCAAATTTGTACCTACAGTTTTCTGTGAGTTCAATAGAGAAGAACCCATTGCCGACATCAATGGTCGAGAATATGCGGCTTTTGCCACTTATCCTCGCCATTATGTCAGGAGTTTGTGCAACTACGGGGGCAGACATCGGAGTGTACTTATTAAGGACACGTAGGTCTATGGTGAGACGCCACGCATCAGTGTCCTTTTTCTTCACAGGCCATAGAGGGTTGTTACACTTTGAATTCCCCTCTATGACCACACCCTTGTTCTCCAATTCCAGGACAGTGTTGACTATCGACTGTGTTGCTTCCGGTGGAAAGCGATATTGACGTTGAGGGGGTGGGTCTGGCCCCTGTATGTCCACCTGGACACCAATCAATCTTCCACAGTCGTTTTTACCCTGGGCCCACAGATCAGGATGTTCATACACAATGGGTTCAAGGTCTATATTATGAGAGACCTCTGGCCATTTGTGTTCGAGCATATCAACTGAATTCTCCATTGCTGGCAAAGGTGGTCCCAGACACTGGTGTTGTATGACACACACCTTGGATTGTCTGGGTCCCTTCCACACAATGCAGTTTGCCAAATCCAGGATCCATCCATTTTGGGTCATTACATCAGTTCCGATGATGTTGTCAGAACCAGGGTAATACCACATTGGGACCTTGAGGGTTAAGTGTTTGGCAATCTGGACAATCACTTCCTCAATTCTGTGGGCCTTCACCCCCCCTTGTTGGTGATCAAATCCGATCACCACACACTGAGGGCTGTTTGGATGCAAATCATGTTTGATATTAGTAATGGAGATTTCCGCACCAGTATCAAGCATAATTTGTGTGTCCTGATCTTTAATTCTGGCTTTTATGTGGGGCCTCCCTGAAGAATCCAGTATGACAGGACATACTGGAGCCAGCTCTTTAGGGATCCCTAATTGTCAATCGATGTTGACAAGATTTCCAGTAGGTACCTGAGAGGTACATACTGCAATTTGGAGATCCTCAACCATAGTTCTAGTTGTGGAATCAGTAGATTCCACAACCCCTGTACTATCAACTGGGGCATTTACAGTGGCAACACATTTTGGTGTCTGCTCTTGTAAATATCCCCGAGACCCATCAGCCTGGTCCCCCACTGTTCTGGCATAATTAGGTTTCATCTTGAAACCATTATTATTGCCAGATTTTTCAGGGCTGTTTCGGCTCCGTACCCACTGAGGACAATTTTTCTTCATGTGCCCAAATTGCAAACATAGAAAGCATTGAATGCTCCCTGTCCTCTCAATTGGTGGGGCCGAGGGGCGAACAGCTGACTTCTTTCTAGCATGGCGCACACGTTCATCTTGTGATCTAACGTGTACAGGCACATGCTCCCTAACCTTAACCGACTTTTTATTGTGCAGTAGATCTTGTCTACACTGCTCAATAATCATGCGCCGCATCAGTGAGCGATGGTTCCCTCGCTGCACTCAACCTAATTGCAGTATCAAGGTATGGAATTTTTCCACAAACATGCGGATCATGCCTTGTGGAATACCGATACCTTGATCCATAGTGACCTTCCTGTACATAGCTTCAAACCGACTACACAGCGATAAAGGTTCATCGTGTATAGTTGGTCTGAATTTCATCAGGATTTCTGGAGTCACGTCCCCGTGGCCCGTTGCCAGTGTCATTAGTAAGGAAAGGCGTTCTTCCTTATCATGAAACTGTCCATTACTGGGTTCCGTGCTCCCCATTGCTTCATACCTCTGATTGAGGTGTGTAGGCAACCACAACTTGAATAGCTCCATTCGAAGTTCTGGAGCCACAGAATATTTATTGCAGTGACCTTCAAAGATATCACATGCAGTAAACGCATCTAGACTGGGATCATATTTTGGGATCTCCTTGCAGATCCGTAACAGAAATTTTATCCTTTCCATACTGTTACGGTTAGGATAAAATTCATCTGACCTTACTGAACGATTTGGCGGATTGGAAGTGGTGTGATCCCTTTCCCACCTACCTCCATATCCCCAACTCTCGTCCTGACCCTGGAAGCGGTCGCTACGTGTATACTCCCTTGGTGTTTGAGTGAAATGTAGCGACCGTTCCACCTGTCCCCTGGACTCTATAGCTCCGGATCTCTGATCCATGGGAGACGTGGACCATGTTGCCGTGGTCTCCCCATCCTGTGCAGTACCCGAAACACAAACCTGTTTCGTGGGCAAAGGCACCATGCTATTTGTACCAGGCCGTGACAGATTAGAGATGACCTGTTGCAAATTCACAATCGTTTGCGACTTTGCAGCCAGATCCACTCTAAGTGTGCTCACTAGTGCATCCATGGATGCAACTCTACTCTTGAACTGATTTATCTCAGTATACAGACTGAGGAGCTCTCTATCCATGTCAGAATAATAGGTTTCTTTCTCTGATATCCTAGATTCTAACACACAGATTTCCCGGCCCCTGTCGGCTGTACACTGGGCCCTTTCTTCTAGCTCAGTTTCTAGAGTGTGTATACGTTTTATGCTTTCCACACAACAATGGCAGTGTAGGTTATCTGATGTGGAAACTTTGTCTGCCTTTCTTGTGCTAGCAAGTGTTTCCACATGCTCCGGCCTGCAAATGCTGTCCTCAAAAGTATGCACTAATTTTGCCAGCATTTGGAGGCGTTTCTTAGTTTTGTGGAAAACACTTTTACTAATACAAACTCTATCATGTGCGTATGCCTGGTCCAGTAAAGTTGACCAGAGCATCTCTGTGGACTTATATGCGGTGGGCAGTATTGGGTTAAATGTGCTATTTCTACACAGGTGTTTAAGGGTGGAGAAGTTCATACTCACCTGTTCAGAGGCCATGTTGCTTGGTGTCGTCTGTTCCTTCGTCCCTCTTGTGCTGCTTGGAAAAAGGTCCTTTACTCCGGAACGCCTTCTTTCCCGACCAGCTGGACTCCTCAGATGAACCAAACGTTGATGGAGTTAGAACGAAGTGACGTGATGATCTGCCTTGCCGATAGACGTGTATCGTGTAAAGGAATCAGAAAAATCGTTAAAATCAGAAAAAGGTTCTCTGATGAGGACTGTGTCCTGTGTCTTACTAAGACTGAAAACTGTGTCACCGTCTGAGCTATCAGGGCACTGAACGCACAGAATAACGGATCACTTCACCGTGCCTCCTGTTATCTGTGTCCACGTTCCTCTGGCCTGATCCGCTCCAGATGATGACCACAGGTTTTCAGTACAAAAGACACTAGAACAACCTCAAACAGTGGGCCTAGGCTCGCCAATTTGTTGTAGAGTTGGGTTCTGTTTATCGGTTATTATTGTCAGTTATGACTACAATCACCGATATCCAGAATCTTCCCTTCCTTACCACTTTCTGTTCCTATGCTGATTAACTATATATATATAAGTATATACCGACTACTTAATGAAAACAAGTCTGTTCTAATAAATGAATATTTATTAAACACACCCAAAGGTCTACAACAATAATATATATATTCTAGATAGCACAAAAACTAATACACAATCAATTACTGCTACAATGATGTAAAACACCCACAGTTACTAATACCCACGTTACCTAAATATACATGCACACTATATTAATGATCTAACTATCCCTATAGAAGATAGATAGCAATTCAAGGGTTGATTAGTTGATTATGAGAGAGAGAGAGAGAGAGAGAGAGATAGATATAAATATAGGGAGAGAGAGAGATATATATAAATATAGGGAGAGAGAGAGATATAGAATGATACTTAGCCAGATGAGGATATTCTATGGCATGGTGGTTCCAAGTAGAAAAGAGAGAGAGGGTCTTGATTTCACCTCCTTTTATAGTAAAGATTTCACATCCCCACCCACATACAACCTACAACTCCGCCCTCTCAGGTATCTTTTGTGGCAACTATTTCCAATCACCTCCTGTAATATGCAGTAATAATTCCCTGCCTGCGGATGGCGTACTTGTATCAGGGAAGAAAGTCTTGTGTTAAATAAGTTTTAACACTCTTTGATATATCCTGGAGCCAATCTGAAGAAACAATGGTTTATCAGTCAAACATCACAGTATTGTCTTAGCAATATACATCTCCATAGGTCGGAGACGGAATGTCTGCCTGAGTACTCCAAACCCACAAAGGTTGTATACATATGTAAATGACATTGGATTTAGCAAACAGCTTCTGCATTCTAATTAGGAGGCTGCAGGGCTAATATCCAATTAGCATGTAGGGCAACCTTTACTCCTAAAGCCAAAAAGACATCACACAGAAGAACAATGCTGTACTTGGTTGAAATATTCAGATCTCATAAATCCAATATGGAGTTCAGTGATTCATAATAATTATGCCATCACTTCCCCCTCAACAGTATATACCCCCATTCTGGGGACCCCTGGTTTATGCTCCCATCCTGGGGGCCCCTGGTATATGCCCCCATCCTGAGGGCCCCTGGTATATGCCCCCATCCTTCCCCTGATATATGCCCCCATCCTGGGGGCCCCTGCTACATGCCCCCATCCTGATCCCTCTGGTTTAGGAAAAAAAATACTTTACTCACCTCACCGATGATCCTCCGGTGTCCAGCGCTGGGGAATCACAAAGGCCTAGCTGCTGACACACACACAGGAAGTAGAGACCCGGAGCGATGACATCATCGCCTCGGGACTCTAACCTCGCGCATATACGCCCGCAGCGTCACTGATGCTGTACATAGGCAGAGAGAGCAGGAGATCGCAATCTCTGCTTTACCCCAGAGGCTATTCATATCAACGTGCTCTGCAAGCTGATATGATTAGCAGCGGGAGCTCCGGGGTGGCCCTTGGGCCCTCTCTGTGCAGCGGGGCGTTGGGATGGGGCAAAAGGGGCAGATCCATGGGGACCGGGGGCCCACCGGAGGATTTTTCGGTGTCCCGGTGGCACAGTCCGACCCTGTTCCCCTTAGATCAGCGATCATACCTTTAAAATCGATTGCAGTGATTTCCTTATTGCTGTGAGGAGAGACTGTGGTCTTTTGCATTACCAGTACCCCCAACTTCTCCTCCACCACTGTGTCTAAAGCTTCATGGGACCCTCTCTGGGAAGTGTGGGCTGAGAGAGGAGGAGACGGTGCCAACTTGGGATCTAAGCTGGGTGCTCGTTCCCTCAGGAAGAAATCAGTTATCCTCCTTGGGGAGCTGTTTTGCTGCTTTCGTTCTTCCCATCCACCGTTCTGCAGTATCAGGGAGCCAGGGATGTCACTGTGGTAAGATCCACTGTCTGTGAAGTCTGTTAGAGCTGCTCCTTTCCCAAGGTCTGCAGGAGCTCCTGCACTATGCGACCTCCACCATCAGTGTTTAGGCCACGTCCCCAAAAATTTTCTTTTTTTCACAAAAGTGTTGCTTTTGCACCAAATTTTTCATTTTTACAAGAAATGATGCTAAAAAATGGACCCCACAGTTTGTTACCCACTTTCTTGTGAGCGCAATGATACCCCACAAGTAGACAAAATGTTCTATTTAGACAAATGGGAGGATTAGAAGGGAAGGAGCAATATTTGACGTTTGGAAAAGCTGAAATGGATTGGGGGCACCATGACGTATTTTCAGGCCTGCTAGGGTGCCCAAACAGCAGAAACCCACACTAATGACCCCATTTTGGAAACTAGACCCCTCAAGGTTTTTATCTAGGGGTATAGAGAGCATTTTGAACCCACCAAATACTTCACAGAATTTGATAACACTAGGTCGTCATATTGAAAATTTTCTTTATTTCACAGTAAATTTCTCACATTTAGGGTGTCCACAGACACTGTATCCTGGATGCAGTGTCTCCTCTCCTGCAAGGGCGCTGGGGATCTCCATGGGTGAACTCAGCATTCGTGGCATGGCAGCATTTCCCTGCATTCACCCACCGAGATCGTCTCCGAATCCACAGTGATAAATTGACATTCTGCGGACAAGCGGTGGCACAGAAAGCTGTCTCTCAGGTTTATGCTGCGGAGTAAAGAAGCACAATGGGCAAAAAGATTTCTGTAAATCCATCCACAGTGCTTATTTGGACGTAGTGATAACACGCTGCATCCAATGTGCTGCAAATGCTGATAGTGTGGACATACCCTTAGATGTCACCCCCATATGCATATAAAGTATGCATGTGCAATGCAAGAAAACATCGCATTGCACTCGTACCAATAGGTCAGAGCATATCATACTTTTTCATGTTCATAATTCAGCATGTAGGGCAAATCTCAGCATGCTACGAGTGGCTGCATATCTCGCCAAGTCAATGGGTGCAAGAAAAACGCGCAGCACATGGACCACACATGAACGGAACATGGACCACACACAGACAGCACACAGCCCGCAAACAAACCACACAGCGTTTTTTTTACATAATCTTTTACATACTGTAAAAAGCTAGGATAGCTAGATAGATACACAGATGTCAAACAGCTATATAGTGTCCAAACATCCACCATAATGTAAGCTTGCACCCTTTAGTGCCTTTCATGTGGCACTAAAGGATATTTAGACTTGTATTTAGCTAAAAAAAATAAAAATTAAAAATTAAAACAACGTGGGATTCCCCCTATTTTTGATCATCAGCTAAGGCAAAACTGATGGCTGGAGC
The DNA here is from genome assembly GCA_033576535.1 of Allobates femoralis. NCBI lineage: Eukaryota > Metazoa > Chordata > Amphibia > Anura > Aromobatidae > Allobates > Allobates femoralis. The sequence goes on along the minus strand of JARQOC010000002.1, from coordinate 44,001,679 downwards.
CTGCTGACCATAGCTGACAGCTTTAGCTTGGCTGGTAATCCAAGAGAGGTCAATCCAAGCAATTTTTTTCAAATTATTTATTAATAAATAAATAATTTGAAAAAAATGGCATTAGGTCCCCCTATTTAGGAAAACCATCCAAGGTAAAGCCGACAGCTGTTTTTTGGTATTCAGGATGGGAAGGGCCATGGTTGTTGGTCCTCCCTAGCCTAAAAATAGCAGGCCGCAGCCGTACCAGAACTGGCGCCTCCATAAGATGTGCCAATCCTGGCATTTATCCCGACTCTTCCCGTTGACCTGGTGCCGGTGGCAGTCAGGGTAATTGTATTTGGGATAACAAACCAGAATTTTTGGGTAGCTATTGCCCAAATTGTGTTAGTACAAAGATAAGTGCACAAACTGAGTTTACACACCTAAGGGGATACATATCCCTCGTAGGCGGCCGTCACACGCTACGATATAGATAACGATGTTAGAAACGATGTCGGATTTGCACATCGTCCGAACGATGTGTGTGATCGTTCATCATAACGTTACACGCATAGATATCGCTCATACGACTCCCCGATGCAGCGATCCAGCGGTCGTATGAGCGATCTACTTATCATCTGTGCACATCGTTAGCAAACAGTCACACAGAAACCTCGTAAACGATGTTGGGGTAAATGTGGGCGTATTTGAAGGTAATTTGGAGCACATAGGCGTGCTACATGTTTTAGAAGCCGCGCCCCTCACTCCATCATTGGTGGCCAGTACTGCGTCCTCATTGGTCAGATGTCTTTGGAAAAATGGCGGCCTCATTTTCCGAATGTCCTGTGATGTGCATCGCAATGTACATGTACACGTACTGCTATCCAAAAAACCTTACATGTCACTACCGAAAGGTAGAAACCGCTATCCCCTTTGTGCGCCGTGCACAATCCGAACACTTATGCGTTGGTCAATGGTTGCCGGTTTGGTGACCCGTAAAGGACTGTCACCCTGTTGCGAGCTGTGTGTGCGGCATGACTGTTTTTGTTTAAAGCGCATGTAAAGCGCATGAGTGTTTGCTCTGTGGTGTTTCTGATGTAATTTTTGGAAAGGTGTTTTACAAAGCGCATGTGTTGTCAAGCGGTATTGTGGTGAAACTGTCTGACAATGCAAAGGAAGCAAAACGCTTCTCAGCATTCATTGTTCCAGGGGCCTTAATGTTTGTGACCTTCTCTACTCTGCTTTTCCAAGACTTGTGTTGGGACCACCATATATGTGGCCCAACATATGTATGTGTGTATTTAATCAGGTTTCCTAAATACACTTTGTAGCAAATACCAAGTCCTGGGACAAAAATCAGGGCCTTTTTGTTTATACGTTTTAGCAAAAAAACGTACATTAAGCTGCCTCACCAACTTCACGGTAGGCCCTGGTCGAGACAGTCCTAACTCTGTCCCTAGGTGCTACGATCCAAAAATGTGACCACTGTCACAACGGCCTTTGGGGAGGTATGTGGGTCCTGGTCCCGCCCGTCTCTCACAGGACCCAGAAGCCGGGCCCTTCAGCCCAAATAAAAATGTTAGTGCCAACATGCACCAAGATGCAAAATCCTCCGGCTTATGTCACAGACAACAGGTATGTCTGCGACACATAGCTCCCCTCAAATAGGCAAGGCCTTGGCCTCTTCAAAACATTAACTTAGTGTTCCCTAAATCTGGGTTTGGAAAATAAAATAACACCTGTAGCAAATTATAAAGGGACACATGTCCTGGCTACAACCCTGAGCTTCAGGACACATTCGAACTGTGCAATGACAAATTAGACATGGCACACTGCTAACTACTGGAGGTTGTGTTGCCAGCTCACAGCCCCTGGACCATTAAAGTACTGGCAGTACCGGTCCCTCATCTCCTGTGCCTCCTAGCCGCTGCTTCCACGCCCTAAAAGCTGTAGTCCTGCCATGTGTGGGGCATCAGCACGCCAGCCCCCCAACACCACCTTCCCATTGCTGGAGTCAATGTGGTCTTCATAGTTTGGTGGTGTGTAGGCCTGGTGATCTCGGCGTCGGAGGAAATTATGCAGCACACAACAGGCCATAACAACGAGGTCAATAGATTCCAGTTTCATGTTAATGGCCGTGTGAAAAATCCTGAACCGGCTAGCCGTAATCCCAAAGGCATTTTCCACACTTGCCGGGCCCGGGATATGCGTTTCAGCCCAAAAATTGGGCTGAAAAGTACCCCCCTCGGCTTATACGCGAGTCAATATGGCAGCCCCAGCAGCCTAAGTAATCCAGGGCCCCCCCAGCCTTGCTCCGGTAACCTGTAAAGTAAAATATACTTATCACTGTCCCGCTGCCGTCCGCGCCCGCCGCTGCCGACATCGGGATCCTCCATCTTCATGCGTCTTCTTCCGGTTTCCTCTGTTCGTCGCAGGCAATGACGTCATTGCCGGCGCCGAACACAGGAAGCCGGAAGAAGACGCATGAAGATGGAGGATCCCGATGTCGGCAGCGGCGGGCGCGGACGGCAGTGGGACAGTGATAAGTATATTTTACTTTACAGGTTACCGGAGCAAGGCTGGGGGGGCCCTGGATTACTGGGGCTGCTGTATACTACCGCTGGGGCTGCTGTATACTACCTCTGGGGATGCTATATACTACCGCTGGGGCTGCTATATACTACCACTGGGGCTGCTATATACTACCACTGGGGCTGCTATATACTACCACTGGGGCTGCTGGGGATGCTATATACTACCACTGGGGCTGCTGTATACTACCACTGGGGCTGCTGTATACTACCACTGGGGAGGCTGCTGTATACTACCACTGGGGGGGCCTGTATACCACACTGCTGGGGGCTGTATACCTGTGCTGGGGTCCACCCTCGGCTTATACACGAGTCAATAGGTTTTTCCAGATGTTTGGGGCAAAAGTAGGGGGGTCGGCTTATACACGGGTCGGCTTATACAAGAGTATATACGGTATTTTTACACTGCCTCTTTAAGAGGCATCTTGCTGCACAATCCAATCGCTTCTGGGAGATACAGATGAGCTGCAGCTCATCTGTATCTCCCAGAATCACGGACCCGTTGTGGTTGGCAGCGCCTGCCAACCACAACAGGAAACTGCGCTCTGACAGCATCCAGAGTCTAGCCAAGACCCGGGCTGTCATGTGAGCGCCGGAGGTCCCGCGATACTATCGCAGGTTCTCCGGAGCAGGCGGGGAACAGCGCGTTCCCCGCCGCGGCCGCCGTGGATCCCGCTGTCAGTGATTGACAGCGGGATCCAAGGGGTTAACAGCGCCGATCAGATCCCGTATCCGATTGGAGCTGTTAGCCCGACATCTCAGCTGATGAGATCAGCTGAGATGTAGGCTGTTTCATGTGAGCGCCGCGCCGGAGCTCACATCAAACACCCCTTACCGGCTCATGACGTCCTCCTACGTCATAGGTCGGGAGGATGTTAAAAGAATCAATTTTATTTTCAAGAGTTTAAAATCACATACATTGACGCGTTTCCACTATAACTGTGGTCTTATGACTAAGACCACAGTTATGGTCAAAACGCTTCAATGTATGTGATTTTAAACTCTTGAAAATAAAATTGATTCTTTTAAGAAGACGTGGAGCTGGACAAATTTCTTTGGATTACTGAGAATTACACCCAGTATACAGGACGGGAGAAGTGGTACTGTGCAGTGTATATATACAGAATAATACAGATACTGGGGATTACACCCAGTATACAGGACGGGAGAAGTGGTACTATGCAGTGTATATATATACAGAATAATACAGATACTGGGGATTACACCAAGTATACAGGACGGGAGAAGTGGTACTATGCAGTGTATATATATACAGAATAATACAGATACTGGGGATTACACCCAGTATACAGGACGGGAGAAGTGGTACTGTACACTGTGTATATATACAGAATAATACAGATACTGAGGATTACACCCAGTATACAGGACAGGAGAAGTGGTACTGTGCAGTGTATATATACAGAATAATACAGATACTGGGGATTACACCCAGTATACAGGACGGGAGAAGTGGTACTGTGCAGTGTAAATATATACAGAATAATACAGATACTGGGGATTACACCCAGTATACAGGACGGGAGAAGTGGTAATGTGCAGTGTATATATACAGAATAATACAGATACTGGGGATTACACCCAGTATACAGGACAGAAGTGGTACTGTGCAGTGTATATACAGTCATATGAAAAAAGTTTGGGCGCCCCTCTTAATCTTACTCTTTTTTTTTTTGTTTAAAATAGTTTTTTTGCAACAGCTATTTCAGTGTGATATATGTAATAACTGATGGACACAGTAATATTTCAGGATTGAAATGAGGTTTATTGCACTAACTAAAAATGTGAAATATGCATTATTTCAACATTTGACAGGTGCAAAAGTATGGGCACCCTTCTGAATGTCATGATTTGAATACTCCTAACTACTTTTTACTGACTTACTGTAGCACTAAATTGGTTTGGTAACCTCATTGAGCTTTGCACTTCATAGCCCAGTGTATCCTATTATGAGAAAAGCTATTTCAGGTGTTTACTTGCAAGTTGTTCTCCTAGTTGCATCTTCTCTGAGGAATGGCATCATGGGCTCCTCAAAACCGCTCTCAAATGATCTGAAAAAAAAGATTGTTCAACATAGTTGTTCAGGGGAAGGATGCAAAAAGTTGTCTCAGAGATTTAACCTGTCAGTTTCCACTGTGATCAACCTGTAAACGTGAGATAAATGCGCATAGGGTCTTATCCTTTTTACAAAGGGTTATAGCGGTATATATCAGGAACTGCTCACCTGGTTCGGTTGTGTTACCCACAACCGGTATAATCGCCTGTAAGATGGCTTGTAGAATGGCTGCTGCAGGGCCGCACCTTCACGATAACCGTAGAAACAGGAATGCTGTAATGGAACAAAATGCCGGAATGCCCACGCTATCCGAGCTCCTTCCTCAGGGAAGGAAAGAGCTCGGATAGAGGCTCTGAAACTCGTCGGATAGAATAAAAGAAAAATCTGCCCAGTTAACTCTGTTTCCTGGTGATTCTTGGTGGCAGCGCGGGCATTCCCGCATTTTGTCCCATTACAGTTTCCACTGTGAGGAACACAGTAAGGAAATGGAAGACCACAGGGACAGTTCTTGTAAAGGCCAGAAGTGGCAGGCCAACAAAAATATCAGAAAGGCAGAGAAGAAGAATGGTGAGAACAGTCAAGAACAATCCACAGACCACCTCCAAAGACCTGCAGCATCATCTTGCTGCAGATGGTGTCACTGTGCATCGGTCAACAATACAGTGCACACTGCACAATGAGAAGCTGTATGGGAGAGTGATGCGAAAGAAGCCGTTTCTGCATGCACGCCACAAACAGAGTCGCCTGAGGTATGCAAAAGCACATTTGGACAAGACAGTTTCATTTTGGAAGAAGGTCCTGTGGACTGATGAAACAAAGATTGAGTTGTTTGGTCATACAACAAGGCGTTATGCATGGTGCCACAAAAACACAGCATTCCAAGAAAAACACTTGCTACCCACTGTCAAATTTGAGGGAGGGGCCATCATGCTTTGGGGCTGTGTGGCCAATGACGGCATCGGGAAATTTGTTAAAGTTGAGGGTCGCATGGATTCCACTCCGTATTAGCAGATTCTTGAGAATAATGTTCAAGAATCCGTGTCATAGTTGAAGTTACGCTGGGAATGGATCTTTCAGCAAGACAATGATCCAAAACACCGCTCCAAATCTACTCAGGCATTCATGCAGAGGAACAATTATAATGTTCTTGAATGGCCATCCCAGTCCCCAGACCTGAATATCATTGAACATCTGTGGGATGTTTTGAAGCGGGCTGTCCATGCTTGGCCACCATCAAACTTAACTGAACTGGAATTGTTTAGTAAAGAGGAATGGTCAAAAATACCGTCATCTTGGATCCAGGAACTCATTAACAGCTACAGGAAGCGACTAGAGGCTGTTATTTTTGCAAAAGGTGGATCTACTAAATATTAATGTCACTTTTCTGTTGAGGTGCCCATACTTTTGCACCTGTCAATTTTTGAAATGATGCATATTTTACATTTTCGGTTAGTACAATAAACCTCATTTCAATCCTGAAATATTACTGTGTCCATCAGTTATTACATATATCACACTGAAATAGCGGTTGCAAAAAAACAAAAAAAACAAAAAAAAAAAAGAGTAAGATTAAGAGCGGTGGCCAAACTTTTTCATATGACTGTATACAGAATAATACAGATACTGAGGATTACACCCAGTATACAGGACAGGAGAAGTGATACTATGCAGTGTATATATACAGAATAATACAGATACTGAGGATTACACTCAGTAGACTGGAAAAATATACCCAGCATACCCAGGAGGATGTGCTATATAGATAGGAGGTTGTGGTATATATAGCCAAGACTCAGCCAGATCCTAAAGATGGGGAAAGATGAAAGGTGGAGGCATAAAGTCCAGTGATGGCTGCAGAGAGGAACAGAATCCATGGAGGCACCGGGAAGAACACAGCGTGAATTCTGCCCGCAGGAAAACTTTCTGATGTTGCACATTACAGACTGTGGGCCATATACACAACACTGACTTCCCGCTGTATACACATTACAGACTGCAGGCTGTATACACATTACACACTGTAGGTTTGTGCACATTACACACTGCGGGCACATTACACACTGCGGGCTCTGTGCACATTACACACTGTGGGCTCTGTGCACAATACTCACTGCGGGCTCTTGCTGAAAGATCCATCCCCACTACACACTGCGGGCACATTACACACTGCGGGCACATTACACACTGCGGGCTCTGTGCACATTACACAATGCGGGCAATGCGGGCTCTGTGCACAATACACACTGTGGGCTCTGTGCACAATACACACTGTGGGCTCTGTGCACATTACACACTGTGGGCTCTGTGCACATCTGAAAGTGCTGGTGTTTATCTTGTATATGATGTGGCCAGGGATAGGGTTACTCGGACACGGGGCTGATGACTTGAATGGGGAGTCACGGGTGGACGGGGACCTGGTTCCGTGCCCTGGATATCATTTGGGTTAGATGGTGGGGGAAAGAAGGGCGTATTTACAGGGGATCGTGACGCCACCTGTAGTTCCCGGTAATATAGGTACCGGCGCTGCAAGCCGGCCGCTGAGGTGATGGTGGGTGCAGCAGAGTGTGGGACTGCTCCCTACAGGTGGAGCTATTACTTCAGGGCAGTGGTGAAGGAAGATGGTGAGGGAGGGCAGTGATGAAGGAAGATGATGAGGGAGGGCAGTAATCAAGTCCTTTCTGGCACAGTAGTGAATTGCGACGGTTAGACAGGTGTCGAGCCCACTGGGACGGGGTACTCTGTATCGGACCGGGTCGCTGCTGGGTGGATGTCACGGAGGTCCTGGTCCGGACCGTGTCTCGGGCCCTGGCAAGTAAAAGGGAAATATATACAGGGGATAAATATCTGTCATGACGCCACCCACGGTGTGTGGTCAGTAATGGGACCACCGCTGCTGCAGAACCTCTGGGGACGATGTTAGGCAGCTGTAGATGGAATAGCCCTCCGCGGGTAGAGCTGGGTTCCCCGGGGCAGTGTATGATGGTTGGAGTGTATTAGGTGTAGTTCACTTACTTTCCTGCTTCTGCAGCCTTCTTCCAGCCTGTGTCCTGAGCTGACAGGCTGTGGCTCTCCAGGTGGGAAATCTCTGCTGCTCTGCAGGAAGGAATCACTCATAGGCAAGGGAGCAAAGTGATTATTAAGTTCTGTTGCAGATAATCATACAAGGGAGTCAGAAACAGGGTTCACCGTGTTTACTTTGCAGTTCTTTCAGCACAACAGTTCAGTTACAGTTCTTACACGGGTTACAAACGTTCCCCTCCGGGTTCCCTTCCACTTCCTGCAGCCAGGTTGTTCCTCTCTATGACCCCTCACTCTTTCTCTCGTCCTTTCCAGGCTTTACTCTCTCTCTTTTCTCTGTGTGTGTCTCCGGACAGTTTAGCGGTAGCTCGGACCCCTGTGGGTCCTCGTGCTCGCCACTTAGCTGCCTGTCCTTGGGGTGGGAACTCCAACTTGGAGTTAGAGCTCCCCATCGGTGAATCTGGGGAAACCAGGTGAATCGTTGGTCCCCTTCAGAGCCGACACTCTGCTTCTAGCCTTGCCTCCAATAGTCCTTTCTTTGCAAGGCTCTATCCGGCTCTCTTCTGCCCCGTGTGACTCTGGTGTCAATCTGGAAGGTTACTCCGTCAGTAGTTGGTCGTTTCCGTCGTGTTAATCAGACTCAGTGTTGCTGATCTGCCTCTTTCCTCACACTCCTTGGGTGCTGACTATAGACGTACTTTCTCTCCGTGGTTTCACAGGCACTTCAGATTCTGCACTCTATCAACCCCACTCCTCCAGACCGTGTGTTTCCCTCTTTGCTTCTCAGCCTTCTGTTGGTCTACTTCTGGTCTGTGCTGCTCACTCTGGCCTACTCCGTGTCTTGGCTGCTCAGCCTACCTCGGCCTACTGACTTCTTCCACCTCTCCTTCCCTATTTCTTCCATCTGTCACCTGACCTACACTCTGTCCCTCCCACTGTTCTCTAAACCCACCACCCCTTACCCGCCTAGAGTCCCGGGCTCCAGGTTGGGTGCTGCTCTCTAGTGGTGTGTGGGATGTCTGTGAGGGTGTTTGTGGTGCAAACTGTCTTCCTTCCTACCTGGCTGAAGTTCCCTATGTGGCTTCCTGATCGCCAGGGCGTCACACAGGCGCACAGACACACTGGGGTTGTTGTTTCAGTACCTTTTACTGGTGGTAAAGTAACAGGTACAGTCCAGAGTAATAACCAGGTCCCCGATGCAATTTGGGACTTTCACCTTAGAAAGTTATGAGGCCTCCTTTGTGTCTGTGCTCTACAGTGTGGGATGAGTCCTGCCTGAGCCTGAACCCACCACTTCTTCTTCTCTGGTCTTGGTCCTAAGCTGACAATGAGGTCTTTCTGCGGGGTCCATGTTTCCCTTGTGGCCCCTGGTCCTATGCTTGGTCAGTTTAATGTCTGTTGCCTTATTTCCTCAGGGCTGAACTCCTCTGGAGTACACTGGGCTTTTGCTGTAGCTCTGCAGGCTGGCAGCGTCGGACTCCAGAGTCCGTGTGTACTAAAGGGCTATGTAAACTATTCCCTTTCTCAGTTCCCTGTTTCCTCCACTTGCCTCCGGCCCCTTTCCTGAGGTGTGCACAGCTGTCAGTCGTCCCTGGTCCTGGGTCTGAATCTCTCTCCCAGCGACCAGTAGCTCTGCCTCCTTTCTCTTCCTTCTCCTCACAGGAACTCTCTCTAACTGAAACTAGCTCCTGGGACTAACTGACTCTTCCCCTCAGCCTGGATGTTCTTAAAGGGGAACTGACTTAATGCAGCCAGTAGAGCTCCCCCTTCAGGTCTGGGGTGGAAGGTGGTGTGTGCTGAGCTGACCAAGGTGTTAGTCCTTCCTTGCATCGGTGGAACCTGTGGCAATCCCCCTCAGGGGTGCCACATTCCCCCCTAGTTAAATACAGTCCTTCGGGACTGAAACATTTTTTTTTTTTTTTATATTTTTATTTTCAATTTTTAAACATGTTACACAAGAAGCCATAAAAGAGAGAGGAAAAAAAAACGAAGAATGAGGATCGTACACTCAAAATTGCACTCAAAATTGCACCGACCTGGTGCAGTATCATAAAATAATATGTAGCGTCAGGAATAACTTATTTTACATCATAATCAATTAAATCTAATTATTTCAGCTTCATAACAGCATCATAATATCCGTTACCTATACTATTTAGGCCAAATAATATTTACTTTCTACCCAGGGCTTCCACATCATGATTACCTTTTTTTTCCTGGAGTTTGATTGAACCAACATTAATTCGTATTTGCAATGTAAATTTACTCTTTCTATTACCTCTTTTATATTTGGGGGAGGAACGTCTTTCCATTTCGTTGCCAGCATAATACGTGTTGCAATCAGTATATGCGAAGCTAACCCTCTTACTTGACTGGGAATATTTTCCATGCCGATATGAAGAATCGCCATAAGAGGACTGAAACATTTTTCATAACCATAACATATCATAACTATTTACAACTTATTATTGAACAGAGTCTTAAAATGAAAAATTTACAAAAAACAGGTAAAAATGGGAAAACAGGTTACCAGTCCATACAGCGCTAGTCCATCCGCTGCAGGCTGTTTAGGGGGTGTTTAACCCCTTCACCCCCCGGCCTATTTTGACCTTAATGACCAGGCCATTTTTGTCAATTCTGACCAGTGTCCCTTTATGAGGTAATATCTCTGGAACGCTTCAACGGATCCTAGCGATTCTGAGATTGTTTTTTCGTGACATATTGGGCTTCATGTTAGTATTAAATTTAGGTTGATAATTTTTGCGATTATTTGTGAAAAAATTAAAAATTTGGCAAAATTTTTGAAAATTTAGCAATTTTCAAATTATGAATTTTTATTCTGCTAAACCAGAGAGGTATGTGACACAAAATAGTTAATAAATAACATTTCCCACATGTCTACTTTACATCAGCACAATTTTGGAAAAAAAAAAAATTTTTGTTCAGACGTTATAAGGGTTCAAAGTTCATCAGCAATTTTTCATTTTTCCAGCAAAATTTACAAAGCCATTTTTTTAGTGACCACATCACATTTGAAGTCCCTTTGAGGGGTGTAAATGACGGAAAACACCCAAAAGTGACACCATTCCAAAAACTGCACCCCTCAAGCTACTCAAAACTACCTTCAAGAAGATTATTAACCCTTCAGGTGCTTCACGGGAACTAAAGCAAAGTGGAAGGAAAAAATGGTCATTTTAATTTTTCCAACAAAAATGTTCTTTTAGCCTCAATTCTTTCATTTTCACATGGGGAACAGGATAAAGTGGATCCTAAAAATTGTTGGGCAATTTCTCCTGAGTACATCGATATCTCATATGTGGTCATAAACCACTCTTTGGGCGCACGGCAGGGCTCAGAATGGAAGGAGCGCAATTTGACTTTTGGAGCTAATTTTCCATTCAAAAAGTGAAATGGCGCTCCTTCCCTTCTGAGCCCTGCCGTGCGCCCAAAGAGTGGTTTATGACCACATATGAGATATCGGTGTACTCAGGAGAAATTGCCCAACAATTTTTAGGATTCATTTTATCCTGTTCCCCATGTGAAAATGAAAATATTTAGGCTAAAAGAAAATTTTTGTAGAAAAAAAAGTACTTTTTCATTTTTACGGATGAATTTGTGAAGCACCTGGGGGTTCAAAATGCTCACCACCCATCTAGATAAATTCCCTGGGGGGTCTAGTTTCCAAAATGGGGTCACTTATGGGGGAGCTCCAATGTGTAGGCACACAGGGGCTCTCCAAACGCGACATGGTGTCCGCTAACAATTTGAGCTGATTTTTCAGTCAAATTGTTAGCGGACACCATGTTGCATTTGGAGAGCCCCTGTGTGCCTAAACATTGGAGCTCCCCCACAAGTGACCCCATTTTGGAAACTAGACCCCCCAGGGAACTTATGTAGATGGGTGGTGAGCATTTTGAATGCCCCAGTGCTTCACAAATTAATCTGTGAAAATGAAAAAGAAAATTTTTATGGAAAAAAAAAGTACTTATTCAATTTTACAGATGAATTTGTGAAGCACCTGGGGGTTCAAAATGTTCACAACCCATCTAGATACGTTCCCTGGGAGGTCTAGTTTCCAAAATGGGGTCACTTGTGGGGGAGCTCCAATGTTTAGGCACAAAGGGGCTCTCCATACGCGACATGGTGTCCGCTAACTATTGGAATCATTAGCGGACACCATGTCGTGTATGGAGAGCCCCTGTGTGCCTAAACATTGGAGCTCCCCCACAAGTGACCCCATTTTGGAAACTAGACCCCCAAGGAATGCATCTAGATGCATAGTGAGCACTTTGAACCCCCAGGTGCTTCACAAATTGATCCCTAAGAAGGAAAAAGTACATTTGTTTTTCTGATCATCATAATGGGAGACCCAGACAATGGGGTTTAGGGCACTGCCCTCCGGAGGCCACACTAGGTACTACAAGTTTGTAGTAACCGCCCCTCCGCTTATAAACCCCTACCGCAGGAGATATCCTCAGTTTTAAACTTAGTGTGCTCGGAGGATCACACGCTTTGCTTGCACATCACAGCATTCTCACAGCTTACGTGATGGCGTATGAAGACAAGGTAGGTCCCGGTCGGGGACCTCCGGCAGTCTCCCTGTTCACCCTTGGGGAACACACAGGTTGAGGTACCGGAGGGCCTAGAGCCTGGACACGTCGTGTCCTCCCGGTACGCTGCCGCACTCCTTCCCATCCTTCCTTGAGGGCTCTGGGAAGTGGGAGACAGGAGCCTTGCACAGCTCCGCTCCGTCCGAGGCCTCCCTAAATGGTGCTCACAGACCGGACTGGATCCAGCCCAGTCCGAGGCCTCCCTAAATGGTGCTTACAGACCGGACTGGTGCTGCACCCCCGTCCGAGGCCTCCCTTTAATGGTGCTTACAGACCGGACCGGCACTGAGGTACCCTGTGTATCTCCGGTGTGCCTGGGGGTAGTGTCTGGACCTTATGGTTCTGACACTCAGACCGCGCGCAACCCTCGGGTCCGCGGTTCTGGCGGTGTGCCCTGTGCTGGGGTCACCCTGGCTGACCGCCCTGTGGGTCACAGGGGCTGCGGCTGTGGGCTACAGATTTTTGTATACAGCCCTGGGTATGGTGTTGTCACGATACCTCCCGCGCTGCGGGCTCCGGCGCCAGATTTACTGACATGGCTGCCTGGAGAGATGCGGAGCAGCCCAGGGGATGACGTCATCGCTGGGCGGGTGTGTGTGCTTCCCGCGTGTTTTCTGCACCGCCCATAGCTTGTCTGGCGGCGGCCATCTTCCCCTCACTTCCCTACTGGGACTGATTGAGTGCACTCCTGCACTTCCGGGGAGACCGGTCATAACCCTCGAGGAGGCCACACACACATCGCTCCCCTCCACCGCATTGAAGCGGTCGGTAAGCCACCGGTGTACCGGTTTCTTGATTGGCTTATTTTCCCCGGCTGTAGGTATGTCCTCAGCAAGGAAAAGTGCTGCTAAGGCAGCCAGTACCACCACTACCTGTGCTACATGCAACGGGACGCTGGTTGGGGGGTCCTGCAATAACTGCGGACGCCCAGATGCCCGGACTGATACTGCTGAAACTGCAGCTCCGGTGCTGTACCCTGAGGTTCAGGTGATCCCAGGGCCATGGGAAACACAGAATAAGATTAATGACTCTGTGTTGTCCAAACTGTCCTCCATGTCGCAATCCCTGGAGGCACTGACGAGGAGGCTGGAAAGCCCAGCTGCTCCTTCAAGTTACCCCCGGGTGTCACCCTCTCCAACCGCGAGACCCCTTAAGCGGGCTCGCCGAGATGATTCACCCGAGATCCAGACTCTCTCTGAGGAGGAGCGTCACTCTGATGTTGACGAGGATGATGGGGGTTCAATACTTGAGTCTGTGTCCGAACCACCAGACGGGGTGGAGGATCTGGTATCCTCCATCAACGAGACTCTGCATCTCGTGGCGCCCCCTGAGGAGGTGGAACTCCACCCGAAGGAGGCATATCAATGGTTGCAGCTGGAGGCTCGACCATGTGGCTCCTTTATGGACCACACTAATTTTGGAAGGGTGGTCAGAGCACCCAGGATTTATCCTGGACGGCGTTATGTCCGCAAATCTAAGGACACTCGTTTCCCCTTCCCTCAGGAGGTGCTTCAGGAGTGGTCGCAGTCCCCGAAGGTGGACGCTTCCATGACCAGGATTGCTGCACGCTCCCTTTTCTCTGCCTCTGATAGCTCCTCATTGAAGGACGCGACGGATAGACAGGTCGAACAACTCGCCAAGTCTTCTTATGAGGCTGTGGGGTCGTCATTTGCCCCTAATTTTGCCACGGTCTTGACCCTGCAAGCGATCACCACCTGTTTGGATGGTATCACTGACCTGGCGGGGTCCAATTCAGAGGTCCTGGCGCTTACCGATAGGGCAAAAGCCTATGCGGATTACGCCAGGACAGCGACCTTGGAGACTGCCACTCGCTCTGCTGTGGCTTCGGCCAATGCTATAGCGATACGCAGGTTGTTGTGGCTGCGTCTATGGGACTCAGATGCCACGTCAAAGAAGATTTTGCAAAGTCTTCCCTTCTCTGGTGACAGGCTGTTTGGAACCGAGCTGGATAAGCTGATAAAGGATTCTGCGGAGTCTAAAATTCCACAGAATAAGCCTAAGCCACGGTATACGGTCAAAAGGAACCCTAAACAGTGGTCCTTTCGTTCCAGCTCCCAACCATCAGCATCGTCCGCTCGCGCGGACAGGGGGGCAAGCCCTCTACTCAGTGGCGCCCCAAGGGTCGCCAGAAGAAGCCGACGGGGGCAGCAGCTGCCACCCCCAAACCCGCTTCCGCATGACTCGCTCTCGCGTCCTGCCGCCCCACAGGTGGGGGGCCGCCTGTCACGATTTCAGGACAGATGGTTACTCCACATTCAAGATCAGTGGGTCCGAGACGTAGTCTCGCGCGGTTACAGGATAGAGCTGACGTCGCGGCCGGCACACCGATTCCATCGGTCTGTCCCATCCCCAGAAAAAGCTCAGGCTTTTTATCGGGTGTTGGAGGGACTCCGCAGAGACGGGGTAGTGGTCCCAGTGCCTTCCGGGGAGAGGTTCCGGGGTTTTTACTCCAACCTCTTTATTGTCCCGAAGAAGGACGGCTCCTTTCGCCCGGTTCTGGACCTCAAGTTGTTCAACCGTCACGTGTTGGTTCGGAAGTTCCGCATGGAATCCCTGCGCTCCGTGATCGCGGCTGTGTCGCAGGGAGACTTCCTAGCGTCCATAGATATCCGAGACGCTTACCTTCACTTACCCATTGCACGGGCTCACCAGCGCTGGTTGCGATTCGCAGTGGGGGACGAACACTTCCAATTCGTGGCGCTGCCTTTCGGGTTGGCCTCGGCACCGCGGGTGTTCACAAAAGTGATGGCCTCGATGATGGCTCTCCTACATGTGCAGGGACATGCCGTCATTCCTTATCTAGACGACCTGCTGGTCAGGGCCCCATCGGAACATCTTTGTCGGGAAAGCCTGGAGGTGACCATGCAGTCTCTGGAGCAGTTTGGGTGGCTTCTCAATATCCAGAAATCAACCCTGGTTCCGACCCAGTCACTGACATATCTGGGCATGGACTTCCACACGGACTCAGCTCTGGTGTCTCTGCCGCGAGCAAAACAGCTGGCCATCCAATCAGGAGTGCAAGATCTCCTCCTGTCGCCGCAATCATCCCTACGGGTTTTGATGAAGCTGGTGGGGCGCATGGTGGCAGCAATAGAGGCGGTGCCTTTCGCACAGTTTCGCCTCCGTCCTCTCCAGTTGGAAATTCTCCGCAGGTGGGACAAGAGGACGGCCTCTCTGAATCGGCTGGTGGTCCTTTCGCAACCGACCAGGGATTCCCTACAGTGGTGGCTCCAGCCATGCCACTTGTCACGGGGCCGGTCTTTCCTCAAACCATCATGGTTAGTGGTGACCACCGACGCCAGTCTGAAGGGCTGGGGTGCGGTGTTCTTGCACCACAGGGCTCAAGGCCTCTGGACGCAGTCAGAGTCGGCGTTGCAGATCAACGTGCTGGAGATCAAGGCGGTCTATCTGGCACTCCTGGCCTTTCAGACGTTCCTGTCAGGACAGCCCATTCGGGTTCAGTCCGACAATGCGACGGCTGTCGCCTATATAAACCATCAGGGAGGGACCAGAAGTGCTCAGGCCCTCGCCGAAGTTCGCCGCATTCTATCCTGGGTGGAGGACAACGACTGCCTGATCTCCGCGGTTCACATCCCAGGGGTCGAGAACTGGGAGGCCGATTACCTGAGCCGGCAGGGGATGGACGCCGGAGAGTGGTCTCTGCATCCAGACGTCCTCAGGGACATCTGCAGCAGATGGGGCGTCCCGGATGTGGACCTGATGGCCTCGCGGCTGAATCATCAGGTCCCGCACTACATGGCGAGATCGTGGGACCCTCAGTCTCTGGGGGCGGATGCCCTGATCCTGTGTTGGTCCGGCTTCCGACTACCATATGTGTTCCCACCTCTGGCACTGATTCCCAAGGTTCTGTGGAAGATCAGGACGGAGTGCCGCGAAGCCATTCTAGTGGCACCGGACTGGCCCAGGAGGTCCTGGTTTCCGGATCTGTGGCAACTGTCCGGCGGGAACCAGTGGGCTCTTCCAGAACGCGCAGATCTTCTCGCGCAAGGCCCTTTCTTCCACCTCAATTCCAGGGCCCTCAGATTGACTGCATGGCTCTTGAGGCCTGGCTTCTGACATCCAGGGGGTTCTCTCCTACAGTGGTTGACACTATGAATCGGGCTAGAAAGCCCGTATCGCGGAGGATATACCACAGCTCGATCGCCTCCGACGTAGTCCACAATGAAGGTCCCACGACGCTCGATCGCCTCTGGTCAATCCAGAGACTGCAGCAAGGGATGAAGTGTCCTCTTCCTACAGTCTCTGGGGTCAGAGTTATGGTGCACTGTATGACAATGACCTGTCATACAGTGCACCATGACTATGATCCCAGAGACTACAACAAGAGGACACTTGATCCCTTGTTGCACCCATCCATCCACCTATGCACCCATCATCCACGCACGCACACAACCACGCACGCACGCTGACATGCACGCTGACATCCACGCATGCACACATCCACACATGCACGCTGACATCCACACACATCCACACACGTACGCTGACATCCACGCACATCCATGCACACGTCCACGCACGCACACGTCTATGCACACACACATCTATGCACGCACACGTCCACACACGTGTCCACACACGCACACGTCCACACACGTGTCCGCACACGTCTACGCACGCACACGTCCACGCACACTCACGTCACGCACACTCATGTACGCTCACGTCCACGCACGCGTCCACGCATGCACCCCCCCATCTTTCTATCCATTCACCCATCCATCCATCAACCATCCATCAATTCATTCATTCATACATACATAGATACATACATACTTACCTCCCTCGTTCCACCGATGAGCAGGAGGAGGCCGGGAGAGGAGGCGGGGCCACAGACCGGCCGGCAGAGGAGGCCAGCAGCGGCCGCGGCAGGGCGGCCGCAGCGGCGGGTGCACCGAACTGTGCAGCCCGCCGCAGGAGGTGAGGGGGGGGCCAGGCACAGGGCCCGGAGGTGGGGGCAGCCTGGAGGGGACCACAACTGCAGGGGACCGGACAGTGTTGCCGGCGGGTGCACGCGGGTGCAGCCCGCCGGCATATTCCTAATTATAGGGGGGCGGGCGGTTTAGGAGGACGGGGGGGGGGCCCTGTGAGTCATGGAGCTGGAGGGGGCTGAGGAGGGGTGGGCACTTGCCGATCCGCCCCTCCAGATCTGATTGGAGAGCTCCAATCAGATCTGGAGGGGTGAATCCCTATGATTTCCTCCGATCGGCAGTTTCACTTTTAAACTGCCGATCGGAGGGGTCCTGGGCATGGGGGGGGTTAATCCACCCCCTGTGGGGTCATCTACAGGTTGTCACAGAGCAGCAGCATCTGTGACACCTGAGCGACCCCACTCACAGGAGCTGCAGCAGCTCAAATCTGCCAGGACGTTGTGCAACGTCCTGGGTCGCGAACAGGCAGAAACACAGGACGTTGCACAACGTCCTAGGTCGTGAAGGGGTTAAACGGGGTTTTTGCCACTACCAGTCCTGTGGCTATGGTCCATTTTTGAAAAGTAAGGAAAAAGGGGAAAAGTTCAAAAGTCCAACAGGTCAAGTCTCTGTAGGCTTAAAGTTCAAAAACACAACAACAAGCAATTCGGGTGTCTTGACATAGGAGCTCTAGGTACTGTAGGGACCTCTACCGGGTCATAAGCGCTGTAGGCCTCCTGGCCCTGGGGTCACCTATTGCCCAAGATCTCGCTTTCCCTGCACAGCTCCTTACGCCAATTCCACTCAACCCACTTACTGGTGTTGTGTACCTGGTCTGGGTTGTTTTAGCCTACTCTTCACCCTTTTCTGTACATTAGCATACTCAACATATTTACATTTTCCCACATGTTATGATTTACTCTCTGTATCTAAGTGGTGGCTGACCCAAGTTACTACGGGTTGACCTGCGTAGCATTGGTGTGTCACTAATGTCTGTACCTGGTGCGGTGTATGCACTGTCTCTGTCTATCAGATCTACGTGTTGCTGTAATACCATAGTACTGGCGTAGTCTATCTAGTGGACTGGCAGGTTCACCGATTGCAGGAATCTCTGGTTCCGGTACAACGGGTGGTTCTTCTACTGTTGGCGTTTCTACTGCTGGTGGGAACATCAAAGTTGGGATTAGATATGTACCTTCTATTTGAGGCCAATCTGCTGGTAACTTTCCAATGATTGTCTGGGCTGTCTTTGGCTTCTCTTGCTCTACTGATCTCTGGACACTGTTGCTGTGGTTTCACCATGATCTTTACTTATAAAACAGGTTTTCTGGTTATCAAAATTGGATGGTAACACAGTGTATGGTTCTTTTTCCCATTGATCATCTAGCTTGTGCATTCTTCTTTTTCTTTTCAAAACCAATTCACCTGGTGTTAAGGGTGTTCCTTGCACACTTTTGTTGAAGTTGGCTTCTTGCCTTTCTCTAGATTTTTCCAGACTTCTCTCAACGCATTCTTGAATTTTCTGGTATTGTTCTTTCCTGCAAGTATCCCAATCTGTATCTGTAGTATCTGCTTCAGGAACTACTATGCCTATTTCGAAGTCTACTGGCAGTTTTCCTGGTCTTGCTCTCATGAGGTATGCAGGAGTGCAATTTGTTGAACTTACTGGGATGTTGTTGTAGATGTCAACTAGAGCTGGTAACTTCTCTGGTCATTGGTTGCGTTCTTCTAAAGACAGAGTTTTCAGCATCTCGATTACCACATGATTCATCTTTTCGCACGTTCCGTTAGTTTGAGGATGGTAAGACGTGGTGCAAATTTTCTTGAATCCGTATAGGCGACAGAATTCTTGAAATAGGCTTCAATAGGCAGGTCCTTGGTCTGTCAATACCTGTTCTGGATAACCATGAGGTCTGCAGAAATAAGCTTGAAATGTTCTTGCTGCTGTCTCGGCTGTTAAGTCTTTTACCGGAGCTACCCCAAGAAATATGGAATAGTGGTCTACCATGGTAAGAGCATAGGTGTAGCCCGATCCGCTGGGTGCGTGTTTGACATGATCCATGGCTACCAGTTCTAATGGTTCTTTGGTGATAGGTTTGAGTGGTGCTTTCTGGCTGTTACGGTCTCTTCTTCTTAATGAGCATGGTCCACAATTTTTACACCATCTCTCTATGGAAGACCTCATGCTGATCCAATAGAATCTTTCACTTAACAGTATTTCCAGTTTTCTCCATCCAAAGTGTCCTGATCCATCGTGGTACACTTCCAATACCATTTGGACATCTCTCTTTGGAACCACAACTTGCCATACCATTTCATGTGTTCTTGGGTTGATGTACCGCCTGCACAATTGACCTTGATAGATGAATAACCGGCTTCTTTCTTTCCACAGGTGTTGGGCTTCTAGTGGAGCATCCTTTTCAAGTTTGGAATCCGGTTGGGTTATCAACTTCTTCACAAGGATTACTGCCGGCTCACTGTCTTGAGTCTCCTTCCATCCATAGTGAGGCAACGGGTTTAGTTCAACAGTTTGACAGTTCCGGTAGACGCGATCTTCAGCGATTTGCCATTTTCTGCTTTTATGGAAGGCTGGAAGCTCTATTTCCTCTAAGTCATCCTCTTCTTCTTCACTTCCTTGTAGATGTACTTGAGGGTTTCTGGAGAGGGCATCAGCATTTGCGTTGTTGCGGCCTGCTCGATATTTGATGGTAAAGTCATAGTTTGATAGTCGAGCAATCCAACTTTGCTCCAATGCTCCAAGCTTCGCGGTATCCAGATGTGTCAACGGGTTATTATCCGTGAAGACGGTGAACTTTGAAGATGTGAGGTAATGCTTGAATCTCTCTGTTATAGCCCAGACCAAGGCCAGGAACTCCCACTTAAAGGAGTGTAGTTTTCTGGGTTCCTTTCGGTGGGTCGAAGTTTTCTGCTGGTGTAGGCAATTACTCGCTCTTTACCATCTTGAATCTGGGAAAGGACTGCTCCCAGGCCTACATTGCTTGCGTCAGTGTAAAGGACATATGGTAGGTTATAATCAGGGTAAGCCAGGATTTCCTCACTAGTCAGAGCCTGCTTCATCTATTGGAAGGAGTTTTCTTGTTCTTCTCCCCATTCCAATGGTGGCTCTGAAGATCCTCTCTTCTTAGATTGGCCTATTAGAAGATCTTGTAGGGGCGCTGCCATCTTTGTGTAGCCCTTAATGAATCTTCTATAGTACCCAACCAAACCTAAGAACTGACGTACCTCGGTGACGGTGGTTGGTCTCTGCCAATCCTGGATTGCTGTTACCTTTTCCGGGTCTGGTGCTACTCCATCTGCGCTGACCACGTCTCCCAGGTATTGGACTTTAGGTTTCAGGAGGTGACATTTAGATGGTTTGAGCTTCATCCCATACTTTGCTAGAGCCTCAAATACCTCTGCCAAGTGTTCCAGGTGTTCTTGGTAGGTTTTGGAAAACACGATGACGTTATCCAGGTATAAGAGTACCGTCTCGAAGTTCCGGTGACCCAGGCAACCTTCCATGATTCTTTCCTGGTGCATTGCATAACCCGAATGGCATGCTGTTGAATTTGCATAGTCCCATTGGCGTTGTGAATGCAGTCTTCTCTCGGTCTTCTGCAACGGAGACCTGCTAATACCCACTAGTGAGATCTAATGGGGAGAAATAATTAGCAGTCTTTAATGCAGCAAGAGACTCCTCTATTCGGGGTAACGGGTAAGCATCTTTGTGAGTGATCTTGTTGACCTCCCTGTAATCCACATACATCCTCATCATGCCATCCTTCTTTCTGACTAGGACTAAAGGGGCTGCCCAGAGACTACTGCTATCTCTTATAACCCCGGCCTCCTTCATGTCCCGCAGCATCTCTTTGGCATGTTGATAATGACCTGGTGGAATGGGTCTGTGTCTCAACTTAATTGGGGGATGATCTCCTGTGGGTATGCGATGGTGTACCCCTTTAATCCTCCCAAAATCTAATGGATGCTTTGGATGCTTACTAAATATTTGCTCGAACTCCTGCGCTACCCGGTAAACTCTGTGCTTCTGGTGAGATAAATAATTTTCTTTATTTTCTTACCTCTTTGTAGCCTGCAGGTCTACCCCTCGTGTATGGTCCGTCTTGGGAATGAAGGATCAGTTGTGGCTGTCGTTCCCTGGACGTCTCGTCCTAGCCCCACGTTGGGCGCTAACTGTAGTGGATGCCCCCACACCTTTCGGGTGAGGCTGTCATCTTAATTGTCTGGCGCCATATTGGATGCTTTGTCTGGGTGTGTGCACACCACCGAAACAACCACGCTGACACACAAGTCAATGTAGAGCTTAATGACAAAGACCTTTATTTTAGGAGCTGTTAGCAGTTTTATTACTTATCATTAAAGGGGCATTCCTTAGGGGTGTTTCTAGGTAATTGCATCTTATTATGCTGAATATACATTTTATTCTGAAAAAAACATTCAATTATATTCTGTGTGTTAGTTTAAACTAGCCTTGGGTTCGTACAGTACATTCAGAACACGTTGATAAGAGCTTCAGTGCAGCTACCTCTAAGTCAAAACATTATATAAAATCTGAGACAGAAGAATTCTAGAGGAAAGAGCAAGGATTCACAAAACCATGCTTTTGGAAGGTTTCTGAATGGCTCCAATAATTCATATAAATTGTTAACTATTTACTGCCATAACATTCCCCCCTTTGGAGACATTCAAAATCTTACCCTAAATCTTTGCCCTAGGTGACAGAGGGGGGAAAAGGTAGAGGAGGGGAAAGGAGCCTTCACCAACATTGAGACAACCGTAATGTCAAAATGCCTTTGTAGTTGGTCTTGCCGCACCCTAAACTGTTATCTAAGATGAGTCTCAAGTTCTCATATTTCTCCAAGGGGTCTTGCAGTAATGGCAATGGCTTCACTCTCAGGCGTATATTTCTCCTTCATCATCAGGGCCTCTGAGATCTGCATACATTGTGGTCACTGTCTCCTTCATGACGCGAGACATCATCTTCTTGATGCAAGGTATTACACAGCATGAGATTAGCGCCACCCTATGCACATGGGTTCTCACCTCTCTATTTAATACTACTGAAATACATAGAAGAAGTTTTTCACACAAAAATATGGAGATTATATTTACTAAAATAGATTCTAAATATAATAAAATGAATGCTACTCCCACAGTTCCCTTCTCCAGTGGCAATGAGTGAATGCTCCAACCAAAGTGCATGCACACAGACCTACCCAGGTACATTCTCCTCCCCTAGTAGAAGGAGCCGGTCTTCCTACACCACTTCACCGGATTCCCCACATAGGTCTGCCCATTACACCATCGGATGGACACGAACGCTCACAAACCATGACAAACAAGGAAACTATACGAATGCCGCAATCAAATACTGGTCATAATTATCACTCAACTGTTAGTCATTATATTTGACATTCTCCATAAGTCGGTCCTCACTATGGTCTAATTCAGGAGGACATGGCCTCGTACCAAGTCAATGTTGCTGGTGGAAACTTCAGTCTTATCTAAAATAAGTCAGTCCCTGATATCCAAAAAATAAAGGTGTCCTAAGCGGTCAGTGTCCCTTGGGATGTTTATATCCATCACATATAGGCCAGCATCTGTAGTAAGAGACATTCGGTAGTTCTCCTGGGCTCGTCTGCCTTGTAGTGTAGATCTTGGATCTAGTTGGGCTGCCATTTGACCTCTTCAGCTGTCTCAGTCATGCGCAGAATTTCTGACGTTTCTTCTGACCATCACTCCACCTCCAGACTGTGGGAAGCGACTTCGGTCCACAGTAGCACAGTAGCTGTATGTTAAAGGGGAGAGAAAACTCAAAAATACATGTCGGAGGAGCATTTTATTAGTGTCAAAACATAAGGAAAGAACCTATCTCGGGAAATCTGTTACTTGGACAACATTTTCAACATAATCTCATAAAAATTTGTACCATTTTCATAACTATCAATGACATAGTAATATATTGCAACACAAAAACAAATCACAAAATTTTACTTATAACCTTAAGAATAGTCACCCCCCTTGAGCATCTTATCATCTAATATTACATATACACACACCACCTTTTAAGAAAAAATATAAAAAGAATATGGTATCAGTTCTTGACTTACCTATAAATAAAAAACTAAAAATCCCTAAGAGAAGAGATATACAATATACCGTATTTTTCGCTTTTTAAGACGCACTTTTGTTCCCCCAAACTGGGGGGGGAGAATGGGGGTGCGTCTTAAAAAGCAAATGTTAAAAAAAAAATTTAATATTACCGATGGAGGGGTGGTGAGGGGTGCGGCGGCTTAGCGGCAGGTTCCGGTGGGTGGGGGGCACAGCTGCAGGACCGAAGCAACGGAGATCTACCGGCTGCAGCGTTTGGTGGGCGCCGCCATGTTTTTTGTGCAGTCACTGTGCAGCAGCTGACCGATAGAGGTAGAAACCTCAGTTGGCCGCCTGTCTCCACTATGGCGGCGGCCATTTTGTTGAAGCCTCTACTGTTACTGAATGCAGCCGGCCACAAAAAACATGGCGGCTCCCACTGCTCGCTCCGGTCCTGCAGCAACAAGGTGGGAGACACCAGGAAGACAACATGTGCCAGTTGTGCAGGGGATGTGTGTAGACACCGCCTCCTCCGCTTATAAACCCCCACCGTAGGAGACATCCTCAGTTTTAAACTTAGTGTGCTCGGAGGATCACGCTTTGCTTGCACTTCACTGCATTCTCACTACTTACGTGATGGCGTCTGAAGACAAGGTAAAATGGTCCCCGTCGGGGACCCTCGACAGTCTCCCCGCTCACCCTTTGTGGAACACGCAGGTGGAGGTACCGGAGGGCAAAATGCCTGGACACTCTGTGTTCTCCCGGTACGCTGTCGCACTCCCTTTCCATCCCTCCCTGGAGGCTCTGGAGAATGGGAGTTGGGAGCCTTGCACAGCTCCGCTCCGTCCGAGGCCTCCCTAAATGGTGCTTACAGACCGGACTGGAGCCAGCCCAGTCTGAGGCCTCCCTAAATGGTGCTTACACTCCAGACTGGTGCTGCACCCCGTCCGAGGCCTCCCTAAATGGTGCTTACAGACCGGACCGGCACTGAGGCCCGTGCGTCTCCTGTGTGCCTGGGGGTAGTGTCGGACCTTGTGTGTCCTGACACTCAGACCGCGCGTACCCTCGGGTCCGCGGTTCTGTCGGTGTACCCTGTGCTGGGGTCACCCTGGCTGACCGCCCTGTGTATCACAGGGGCTGCGGCGGTGGACTGCAGGTGTTTGTATATACTACAGTCTGTGTGTGTATGTTGTATTCACACTTTCCCGCGCTGCGGGCTCCGGCACCTCCATTAATGAGGCTGCCTGGAGGATGGGAAGCAGCCCGTGCGGTGACGTCACCGATGGGCGTGTGTGTGTGCTTCCCGCGTGTTCTCGGCGCCGCCCACGGCTTTGCTCTCGGCGGCCATCTTCTCCCTCACTTCCCGGCTGGGATCTATCGGCAGCACGTGTCTGCACTTCAAGGGAGACCGGAACTCGCGGAGGTCACACACACACACCGCTTCCTCCTACCGCTTGACTGCGGTCGGTAAGCCACCGGGATTCCCGGTTTGTTTTGTAAACAACAAATTGGCTTATATTCTCCCCACTGTAGCGATGTCCTCAGTTGGGAAGCATGCTGCTAAGGCGGCGATGGTCACCATTACCTGCGCTACATGCAACGGGACACTGGTGGAGGGGTCCTGCAATAACTGCGGACGCCCAGAGACCCGGACTGTCACTGCTGAGTCAGCAGCTCCGGTGATATACCCTGAGGTTCAGGTGATCCCAGGGCCATGGGAAACGCAGAATAGGATCAATGAATCCCTGCTGTCCCAGATGTCCTCCATGTCGCAATCCCTGGAGGCACTTCATAGGAGACTGGAAAATCCAGCTACTCCTCCCAGTTACCCCCGGGTGTCTCTTACTTCTGCTGTGAGACCCCCTAAGCGAGCTCGTGAGGCCTCTCCCGAGCTCCAGGCTCTTTCTGAGGAGGAGCGTTCCTCTGATGGAGAGGAAGATGATGGGGGTTCTACTCTCGGGTCTGTGTCTGAACCTCCAGATGGGGTGGAGGATCTGGTGTCCTCCATCAATGAGACATTGCGTCTTGTCACTCCTCCTGAGGAGGTGACGGTACACCCCAAGGAGGTCTATCAATGGCTGCGGCCAGAGGCTAGACCAAGTGGATCCTTCATGGACCACACTAATTTTGGAAGGGTGATTAGAGCACCCAGGTTACATCCTGGGCGGCGTTATGTCCGTAAACCCAAGGACAATCGCTTTCCCTTTCCCCAGGAGGTGCTTCAGGAATGGTCGCAGTCTCCAAAGGTGGACGCTTCCATGACCAGGATTGCTGCACGCTCCTTGTTTTCTGCCTCTGATAGCTCCTCATTGAAGGATGCTACTGATAGACAGGTCGAGCAACTCGCCAAGTCTTCCTATGAGGCTGTGGGGTCTTCATTTGCCCCTAATTTTGCCGCGGTCTGGACCCTACAAGCGATTACCACCTGCTTGGATGGTATCACTGACCTAGCTAGGTCCAGTCCAGAGGTCCTGGCGCTTACCGACAGAGCAAGGGCTTATGCGGATTACGCCAGGACGGCAACTTTGGAAACTGCCACTCGCTCTGCTGTGGCTTCGGCCAATGCTATAGCGATCCGCAGGCTGTTGTGGCTGCGTCTTTGGGACTCAGATACCACATCTAAGAAGATTTTGCAGAATCTTCCATTCGCTGGTGACAGGCTTTTTGGCACCGAGCTGGACAAATTGATAAAAGATTCTGCTGAGTCTAAGATCCCGCAGAATAAGCCTAAGCCACGGTACACCGTGAAAAGGAACCCTAAGCAGTGGTCCTTTCGCTCCAGCTCACAGTCATCAACGACGTCCGCTCGCTCGGACCGAGGGGGCAAGCCTGCTACTCAGTGGCGTTCCAAGAGTCGTCAGAAGAAGCCGGCGGGGGCAGCGGCTGCCACCCCCAAGCCCGCCTCGACATGACTCGCTCTCTCGTCCTGCCTCCCCACAGGTGGGGGGACGCCTGTCTCGATTTCAGGACAGGTGGCTCCTTCACGTTCAAGACCAGTGGGTTCGAGACGTAGTCTCACGAGGTTACAGGATAGAGCTGACGTCGAAACCAATACCCCGATTCCATCGGTCGGTTCCATCTCCAGAAAAGGCTCAGGCTTTTTATCTGGTGTTGGAGGGACTCCGCAGAGACGGAGTGGTGGTCCCAGTGCCCACGGAAGAGAGGTTCAGGGGTTTTTACTTCAACCTCTTTATTGTCCCAAAGAAGGACGGCTCTTTTCGCCCGGTTTTGGACCTCAAGTTGTTCAACCGTCACGTGTTGGTTCGGAAGTTCCGCATGGAATCCCTGCGCTCCGTGATCGCGGCTGTGTCGCAGGGAGACTTCCTAGCGTCCATCGATATCAGGGACGCTTACCTTCACGTGCCCATTGCACCAGCTCATCAGCGCTGGTTGAGATTCGCAGTGGGGGAAGAGCACTTCCAATTTGTGGCACTGCCATTCGGGCTAGCCTCGGCACCGCGGGTGTTCACAAAGGTGATGGCCTCCATGATGGCTCTCCTGCATGTGCAGGGACACGCCGTCATACCCTATTTGGACGACCTGCTGGTCAGGGCGCCATCGGAAGACCTTTGTCGGGTGAGCCTGGAGGTGACCATGAAGTCTCTGGAACAGTTCGGGTGGCTTCTCAACATTCAAAAGTCGACCCTGGTTCCGACCCAGTCATTGACGTATCTGGGCATGGACTTCCACACGGACTCAGCCCTGGTGTCCCTACCTCAAGCCAAACAGCTAGCGATCCAATCAGGAGTGCAGAATGTCCTCCTGTCACCACAATCATCCCTACGGGTATTGATGAGACTGGTGGGACGCATGGTAGCGGCGATAGAGGCGGTGCCGTTCGCACAGTTTCGCCTCCGTCCTCTCCAGCTGGAGATTCTTCGCAGATGGGACAAGAGGACGATCTCGCTGAATCGGCTGGTGACGCTGTCACAACCGACCAGGGACTCCCTACAGTGGTGGCTCCAGCCACGTCACCTGTCACGGGGCCGGTCCTTCCTAAAACCGTCATGGTTAGTGGTGACCACCGACGCCAGTCTGAAGGGCTGGGGTGCGGTGTTCTTGCACCACAGGGCTCAAGGCCTCTGGACTCAGTCGGAGTCGGCATTGCAGATCAACGTGCTGGAGATCAAGGCGGTCTATCTGGCGCTCCTGGCGTTTCAGAAATTCCTGTCAGGACAACCCATTCGGGTGCAGTCCGACAATGCGACGGCCGTCGCCTACATAAATCATCAGGGAGGGACCAGAAGTGCTCAGGCCCTCGCCGAAGTCCACCGCATTCTAGCTTGGGTGGAGGAAAACGGCTGCCTGATCTCCGCAGTGCACATCCCAGGGGTCGAGAACTGGGAGGCCGACTACCTGAGCCGACAGGGGATGGACGCCGGAGAGTGGTCTCTACATCCAGACGTCTTCCGGGACATCTGCGGCAGATGGGGCACTCCGGACGTGGATCTGATGGCCTCACGGCTGAATCATCAGGTGCCCCAATACATGGCAAGATCGTGGGATCCTCAGTCTCTGGGGGCGGATGCCCTGATCCTGAGTTGGTCCAGCTTCCAGCTGCCATATGTGTTCCCGCCTCTGGCTCTGATTCCCAGGGTTCTGTGGAAAATCAGGACGGAATGCAGAGTAGCCATTCTAGTGGCTCCAGATTGGCCCAGGAGGTCCTGGTACCCGGACCTGTGGCAACTGTCAGGCGGCCACCGGTGGGCTCTTCCAGAACGCGCAGATCTTCTCGCGCAAGGCCCATTCTTCCACCTCAATTCCAGGGCCCTCAGATTGACTGCGTGGCTCTTGAGGCCTGGCTGCTGACATCCAGGGGTTTCTCTCCTACAGTGGTTGCCACTATGAATAGGGCTAGGAAGCCTGTTTCCAGGAAGATATACCACAGAACGTGGAAAATCTTTTTCTCCTGGTGTGCCTCTGGTGGACACTCACCGTGGCCTTTGTCCATCCCGACATTGTTGGCCTTCCTACAGTCGGGGTTGGAGTTGGGATTATCCCTTGGCTCTCTGAAAGGTCAAGTATCAGCGCTTTCAGTGCTGTTTGACAGGCGCTTGGCGCTCCTCCCGAAGGTCCGTCAATTTCTGCAGGGGGTGTCGCGGGTGGTTCCACCTTACAGGCGACCTCTGGACCCTTGGGACCTCAACATGGTCCTGGCGGCACTGCAGAAACCGCCGTTTGAGCCACTGAGAGACATCTCTCTCTCTCGTCTGTCCCAGAAGGTGGTCTTTCTGGTGGCAATTACGTCTCTGAGAAGGGTCTCAGAATTGGCTGCGCTTTCGTGCAAGTCACCCTTTCTGGTGGTTCACCAAGACAAGGTGGTGTTACGCCCACGGCCTGAATTCTTGCCGAAGGTGGTTTCAACGTTTCACCTAAACCAGGAGATTGTTCTCCCATCATTTTGCCCCGCTCCCGTTCATCAGGTTGAGCGCGACCTCCATACTCTGGATCTCGTGAGAGCTGTACGCATTTATGTGTCCAGGACCGCCTCCTTTAGGAGTTCGGATTCCTTATTTGTCCTCACGATGGGTCGCTGTAAGGGGGCCGCGGCTTCGAAGTCGACCTTGGCCAGATGGATCAAGGCTCCCATTCAGGAGGCTTACCGGTCTTCTGGTTTGCCTCTCCCGGTGGGTTTGAAGGCACACTCTACTAGAGCTGTAGGTGCCTCCTGGGCCTTGCGACATCGAGCTTCTGCTCTACAGGTGTGTCAGGCGGCCACTTGGTCCAGCCTGCACACTTTCTCTAAGCACTATATGGTGCATGCCCATGCCTCTGCGGATGCGAGTTTGGGCAGGCGGGTTCTCCAGGCGGCGGTTGCCCACCTTTAAAGGGAACCATGTGTTATCCGTCTTGTTGAGGAACTCTTCCCGCCCTGGGGTATTGCTTTAGGACATCCCCATTGTCTGGGTCTCCCATTATGACGACCAGAAAAAAGAGAATTTTGTTTACGTACCGTAAATTCTTTTTTCTTTAGTCATCAATGGGAGACCCAGCACCCACCCAGTTGTTCCGTTGCATATTTTGCACTTGTTCTGTTCTCTGTTGAGACAGTGTTTGCCGGGTTGTTGAACCGTCTGTGCACGGCATTCTTCCCGATGTTTCGGGTGTGGTTTAATTTCTCCTCGCAGCTTATGGACTAAACTGAGGATGTCTCCTACGGTGGGGGTTTATAAGCGGAGGAGGCGGTGTCTACAAACTTGTAGTACCTAGTGTGACCTCCGGAGGGCAGAGCCCTAAACCCCATTGTCTGGGTCTCCCATTGATGACTAAAGAAAAAAGAATTTACGGTACGTAAACAAAATTCTCTTTTTTATTAATGAAAAAGCACAAATAACTAATTATTCATACAAAACATATACATTTTCTATATATATCAGGTCCCGATCCCAAACTCTCCCCCCCGGCCCCTCTCCCTCCCTCCCTCCCTCTTTTGAATCAGAAAAATATTATTCATATGTAAGGAAATTAATAACATACAACTGTAAAACCGCAATTGTCCATTTTTGATAATATAAAGAAATCCCCTTCCCTCACCACCCACCCCCCTTTACAGATAGCAACATTTCTTATTTTCTGAACAATATATGTAAGATATGATCAATAATAACCCTAAACATCTGATGACCCTTTACACACCATTAGACACATCTTTGCCGGAACATCCTTTCCATTCTCAGCCCTCACACCTTCCACGCTGCCCACAAGTTATCACATAATTTAGCATTTTCTGGTCATCATAATGGGAGACCCAGACAATGGGGTTTAGGGCACTGCCCTCCGGAGGTCACACTAGGTACTACAAGTTTGTAGACACCGCCCCCTCCGCTTATAAACCCCCACTGCAGGGAACATCCTCAGTTTTAAACTTAGTGTGCTCGGAGGATCACGCTTTGCTTGCACTTCACTGCATTCTCACAACTTACGTGATGGCGTCTGAAGACAAGGTAAAATGGTCCCGGTCGGGACCTGCGACAGCCTCCCCGCTCTCCCTTGTGGATCACGCAGGTGCAGGTACCGGAGGGCCTAGAGCCTGGACACTTTGTGTTCTCCCGGTACGCTGTCGCGCTCCTTTCCATCCCTCTCTGGGGGGCTCTGGAGAGTGGGAGATGGGAGCCTTGCACAGCTCCGCTCCGTCCGAGGCCTCCCTAAATGGTGCTTACAGACCGGACTGGAGCCAGCCCAGTCCGAGGCCTCCCTAAATGGTGCTTACACTCCGGACTGGTGCTGAACCCCCGTCCGAGGCCTCCCTAAATGGTGCTTACAGACCGGACCGGCACTGAGGCACTCTGTGTCTCCTGTGTGCCTGGGGGTAGTGTCTGTCACTTTATGTGTCCTGACACTCAGACCGCGCGTTACCCTCGGGTCCGCGGATCTGGCGGTGTACCCTGTGCTGGGGTCACCCTGGCTGACCGCCCTGTGTTTCACAGGGGCTGAGGCTGTAGGCTGCGGATGTTTGTTTGTACATGCAGTCTGTGTGTTGTGTTTCACACTACTTCCCGCGCTGCGGGCTCTGGCGCCTTCATACTGAGGCTGCTTGGAGGATGGGAAGCAGCCCGTGCGGTGACGTCATCGATGGGCGTGTGTGTGTGCTTCCCGCGTGTTTTCGGCGCCGCCCACGTTTTCTCTGTCGGCGGCCATCTTTCCCCCTCACTTCCCGGCTGGGATCTGTCTGCAGCGTGCGTCTGCACTCCAGGGGAGACCGGAAACCCTCGCGGAGGTCACACACACACACCGCTTCCTCCTACCGCTTTACTGCGGTCGGTAAGCCACCGGGATCCCCGGTTTTGTCTGTACAATTTGGCTTATTTTCCCCTACTGTGGCGATGTCCTCAGCTAGGAAGCGTGCTGCTAAGGCGGCAGATGCCACCATTACCTGTGCTACATGCAAT
This sequence comes from Allobates femoralis, assembly GCA_033576535.1. Classification (NCBI taxonomy): domain Eukaryota; kingdom Metazoa; phylum Chordata; class Amphibia; order Anura; family Aromobatidae; genus Allobates; species Allobates femoralis. The sequence goes on along the minus strand of JARQOC010000002.1, from coordinate 43,970,464 downwards.
GGGACACTGGTGGAGGGGTCCTGCAATAACTGCGGACGCCCAGAGGCCCGGACTGACACTGCTGAGACAGCAGCTCCGGTGCTGTACCCTGAGGTTCAGGTGATCCCAGGGCCATGGGAAACTCAGAATAAGATCAATGAATCTCTGTTGTCCCAACTGTCCTCCATGTCGCAGTCCCTGGAGGCACTTAATAGGAGGCTGGATAGCCCAGCTACTCCTTCCAGTTACCCCCGGGTGTCTCTCTCTTCTACTGTGAGACCCCTTAAGCGGGCTCGTCGTGAGGATTCACCCGAGCTCCAGGCTCTCTCTGAGGAGGAGCGTTCCTCGGATGAGGAAGATGATGGGGGTTCCACTCTCGGGTCTGTGTCTGTGTCTGAACCACCAGACTGGGTGGAGGATTTGGTGTCCTCTATCAACGAGGCTTTACGTCTCGTGACACCCCCTGAGGAGGTGACTGTACACCCGAAGGAGGTCTATCAATGGCTGCGGCCGGAGGCTAGACCAAGTGGCTCCTTCATGGACCACACTAACTTTGGAAGGGTGGTTAGAGCTCCCAGGTTACATCCTGGGCGGCGTTATGTCCGCAAACCAAAGGACAATCGCTTCCCCTTTCCCCAGGAGGTGCTTCAGGAGTGGTCGCAGTCCCCGAAGGTGGACGCTTCCATGACCAGGATTGCCGCACGCTCCCTTTTCTCTGCCTCTGATAGCTCCTCGCTGAAGGATGCGACTGATAGACAGGTCGAGCAACTCGCCAAGTCTTCCTATGAGGCTGTGGGGTCTTCATTTGCCCCTAATTTTGCCACGGTCTGGACCTTACAAGCGATTACTACCTGCTTGGATGGTATCACTGACCTGGCAAGGTCCAGTCCAGAGGTCCTGGCACTTACCGAATGGGCGAAGGCCTATGCGGACTACGCCAGGACGGCGACTTTGGAAACTGCCACTCGCTCAGCTGTGGCTTCGGCCAATGCTATTGCGATTCGCAGGTTGTTGTGGCTGCGTCTTTGGGACTCAGATGCCACATCTAAGAAGATTTTGCAGAATCTTCCGTTCTCTGGTGACAGGCTTTTTGGCACCGAACTGGACAAGCTGATAAAGGATTCTGCTGAATCTAAGATCCCGCAGAATAAACCTAAGCCACGGTATACCGTGAAAAGGAACCCAAAACAGTGGTCCTTTCGCTCCAGCTCACAGTCATCAGCACAGTCCGCTCGCACGGACCGAGGGGGCAAGCCCGCTTCTCAGTGGCGCTCTAAGAGTCGTCCAAAGAAGCCGGCGGGGGCAGCGGCTGCCACCCCCAAACCCGCCTCTACATGACTCGCTCTCCCTTCCTGCCTCCCCACAGGTGGGGGCCGCCTGTCTCGTTTTCAGGACAAGTGGCTACTTCACGTTCAAGATCAGTGGGTTCGAGACGTGGTCTCGCGAGGTTACAGGATAGAGCTGACGTCGAAGCCGATATCCCGATTCCATCGGTCGTTCCCATCCCCAGAATAGGCTCAGGCTTTTCACCTGGTGTTGGAGGGTCTCCGCAGAGACGGAGTAGTGGTCCCGGTGCCTTCCGGGGAGAGGTTTCGGGGTTTTTACTCCAACCTCTTCATTGTCCCAAAAAGGGACGGCTCCTTCCGCCCGGTTCTGGACTTAAAGTTGTTCAACCATCACGTGTTGGTTCGGAAGTTCCGTATGGAATCACTGCGCTCCGTGATCGCAGCTGTGTCACAGGGGGACTTCCTAGCGTCCATAGATATCAGAGACGCTTACCTTCACGTGCCCTTTGCACCGGCTCATCAGCGCTGGTTGAGATTCGCAGTGGGGGAAGAACACTTCCAATTTGTGGCGCTGCCGTTCGGGTTGGCCTCGGCACCGCGGGTGTTCACAAAAGTGATGGCTTCCATGATGGCTCTCCTGCACGTGCAGGGGCATGCCGTAATACCCTATCTGGACGACCTGCTGGTCAGGGCGCCATCGGAACACCTTTGTCGGCAAAGCCTGGAGGTAACCATGAAGTCTCTGGAACAGTTCGGGTGGCTTCTCAATATCCAGAAGTCGACCCTGGTTCCGACCCAGTCACTGACATATCTGGGCATGGACTTCCACACGGACTCAGCCCTGGTGTCTCTGCCACGAGTCAAACAGCTGGCGATCCAATCAGGAGTGCAAGCGGTCCTCCTGTCACCACAATCATCCCTACGGGTCTTGATGAAGCTGGTGGGTCGCATGGTAGCTGCAATAGAGGCAGTGCCTTTTGCACAGTTTCGCCTCCGTCCTCTCCAGCTGGAGATTCTTCGCAGATGGGACAAGAGGACGATCTCTCTGAATCGGCTGGTGGCACTTTCCCAACCGACCAGGGATTCCCTGCAGTGGTGGCTCCAACCACGTCATTTGTCACGGGGCCGGTCCTTCCTCAAACTGTCATGGTTAGTGGTGACTACCGACGCCAGTCTGAAGGGCTGGGGTGCGGTGTTCTTACACCACAGGGCTCAGGGCCTCTGGACTCAGGCGGAGTCAGCGTTGCAGATCAACGTGCTGGAGATCAAGGCGGTCTATCTGGCGCTCCTGGCGTTTCAGAAGTTCCTGTCAGGACAGCCCATTCGGGTTTAGTCCGACAACGCGACGGCCGTCGCCTATATAAACCATCAGGGAGGGACCAGAAGTGCTCAGGCCCTCGCCGAAGTCCACCGCATTCTATCCTGGGTGGAGGACAACGACTGCCTGATCTCCGCAGTTTACATCCCAGGGGTCGAGAACTGGGAGGCCGACTACCTGAGCCGGCAGGGGATGGACGCCGGAGAATGGTCTCTTCATCCAGAAGTCTTCCGGGACATCTGCAGCAGATGGGGCACTCCGGACGTGGATCTGATGGCCTCGCGGCTGAATCATCAGGTGTCGCAATACATGGCGAGATCATGGGATCCTCAGTCTCTGGGGGCAGACGCCCTGATACTGGGTTGGTCCAGCTTCCATCTTCCATATGTGTTCCCGCCTCTAGCTCTGATTCCCAGGGTTCTGTGGAAGATCAGATTGGAGTGCAGGGTAGCCATTCTTGTGGCCCCGGATTGGCCCAGGAGGTCCTGGTATCCGGACCTGTGGCAACTGTCAGGCGGACTCCGGTGGGCCCTTCCAGAACGCGCAGATCTTCTCGCGCAAGGCCCATTCTTCCACCTCAATTCCAGGGCCCTCAGATTGACTGCATGGCTCTTGAGGCCTGGCTGCTGACATCCAGGGGCTTCTCTCCTACGGTAGTTGCCACTATGACTCGGGCTAGGAAGCCTCTTTCCAGGAAGATGTACCACAGAACGTGGAAGATTTTCTTCACCTGGTGTGCCTCGGGTGGCCGGTCCCCGTGGCCCTTGTCCATCCCGACATTGTTGGCTTTCCTTCAGTCGGGGTTGGAATTGGGTTTATCCCTCGGCTCCCTGAAGGGGCAAGTGTCAGCTCTTTCAGTGCTGTTTGACAGGCGCTTGGCGCTTCTTCCCAAGGTCCGTCAATTTCTGCAGGGGGTGTCTCGGGTGGTTCCGCCCTACAGGCCGCTGGACCCTTGGGACCTTATCATGGTCCTGGCGGCACTGCAGAAACCGCCGTTTGAGCCGTTGAGAGACATTTCTCTATCTCGTCTGTCCCAGAAGGTGGTCTTTCTGGTGGCGATTACGTCTCTGAGAAGGGTCTCAGAATTGGCTGCACTATCGTGCAAGTCACCCTTCCTGGTGGTTCACCAAGACAAGGTGGTGTTACGCCCACGGCCTGAATTCTTGCCAAAGGTGCTTTCCACTTTTCACCTGAACCAGGAGATTGTTCTCCCATCATTTTGCCCCGCTCCCGTTCATCAGGTTGAGCGCGATCTCCATACTCTGGATCTCGTGAGGGCTGTACGCATTTATGTGTCCAGGACTGCCTCCTTCCGGAGTTCGGATTCATTATTTGTCCTTACGACAGGTCGCTGTAAGGGGTCCGCGGCATCGAAGTCAACCTTGGCCAGATGGATCAAGGCCCCCATTCAAGAGGCTTACCGGTCTTCTGGTTTGCCTCTCCCGGTGGGATTGAAGGCTCACTCTACCAGAGCTGTCGGTGCCTCCTGGGCTTTGCGACATCGAGCTTCTGCTCTACAGGTGTGTCAGGCGGCCACTTGGTCCAGCCAGCACACTTTCTCTAAGCACTATATGGTGCATGCCCATGCCTCTGCGGATGCAAGTTTGGGCAGGCGGGTCCTCCAGGCGGCGGTTGCCCACCTTTGAGGGGGACCATGTGTTATCCGTCTTTTGAGGAACTCTTCCCGCCCTGGGGTATTGCTTTAGGACATCCCCATTGTCTGGGTCTCCCATTATGATGACCAGAAAAAAGAGAATTTTGTTTACGTACCGTAAATTCTTTTTTCTTTAATCATCAATGGGAGACCCAGCACCCACCCAGTTGTTCCGTTGCATGTTTTGCATTTGATCTGTTCCCTGTTGGGACAGTGTTATCCGGGTTGTTGGACCGTCTGTATACGGTTTCTTCCCGATGTTTCGGGTGTGGTTTATTTGTCTCCTCGCAGCTTATGGACCAAACTGAGGATGTTCCCTGCGGTGGGGGTTTATAAGCGGAGGGGGCGGTGTCTACAAACTTGTAGTACCTAGTGTGACCTCCGGAGGGCAGTGCCCTAAACCCCATTGTCTGGGTCTCCCATTGATGATTAAAGAAAAAAGAATTTACGGTACGTAAACAAAATTCTCTTTTTTTACGTTTATGGTAGATTTTTTCCTCCATCCGCACCACATAGTCTACTTGACGTATATATTCCTGTTTAGTAGGAGGCTCCATTCGTACCCAATATCTAGCTATGACTTTCCTGGCAGCATACAAGAGTCTGGCAACTGCTAGTTTCACAATATCATTGCCCACCACCTCCTCCACATATCCCAACAGGCAGACCACCGGGTCTCTAGGGATTACACAATGATAGCGATTCCCAATGAGGGCAGCCACCTCAGACCAGAAACCCAAAATATGCGGACACCCCCACATGATGTGTAGGATACCAGCAGCTTCAGCTCCGCATCTCGTACATTCCGAGGTCTCCTGCACCCCTATTTTATACAAAAAATCAGGTGATCTGTATGCCCTATGTACAAGAAATAGTTGGGACATTCTAGCAGGTTCATTTAATGATAATTTGGGAATATACTCTAAGATGGACTCCCATTTGTCATCCTCTATATTACCAACGTCTGCCTCCCATCTTTCCTTCGCCGCAACAGGGTATTTCAACAAAAAGGTGTGAAGCAGAGCGGCATAAATCTCAGATATAACCCCTTTAGTACGCCCCTCTTTGCAGATGTAGTTGAGGATAATATCTTTCTGGATAACCATGGTCCCCTTTCTCCTCTGCTGAAGGAATGAGTATTTAACCTGCATATACTGGTAGCTGTGTTTGTCTGACAGTTGAAATTCCTCCTTCAGCGTTGCTAAGGTTTTGAGAGCTTGATCATTCATCAGTTGATAGACAAACTTCACTCCCTTTGTCTTCCAGTCTTTTAGGTCACCCATCCTATAGAATTCGCCTAGATGTTCGTTATCCCATATCGGAGTGTACATTGTCAGACCCGTCAATCCTCTAACCTTCTTCACTCTCATCCATACTTTATAAACTAATTCACATGTCGGGTATTTTTTACCCATCCGTCTAAACAGCCCTGACTCTAAACCTGTTACCAAAGGGCGTGTTTTAAGATGCCGCTCCAAGACTTCCTGAAGAGTTCCCTTTATTGCCCTTTGTGCCCACCCTCTAATATGTTGGGACTGTGCCGCCAAAAAATATATCCACGAATTTGGTAATGCCAAACCTCCCTCCTCCTTTGGCCTTTGAAGAGTCTCCAGTTTGATCACCGAGAGGCGCATTTTACTCCACGTAGAAGCTTTATCCTTTAATTTCCTTTAAGTATCGGGTTTATGTTCAATTGCAGATAGTCCCTCACTGGTAGTGCTATGTTGATACCAAGATATTTGAATTCCCTTACTAGTTTGAGTTGCGTACGTTCTACCTGCTCAACATCTGAACCATCTAGGGCATCTACTCCCAGGATGTGAGATTTGTCCCAGTTAATTTGCAACCCAGACAGTAATCCAAATCTATTAATTATATCTATCGCACCCTGCAATGAATCCTGAGGGTCTTGTAGAAATAAGAGAATATCATCAGCGTATAACGCCACCTTTTCTTCCACCACACCATATAGGAACCCCTTCACCGCCCCCGACCGCCTCAGCACAGCAGCTAATGGCTCTATGGCCATGGCGAACAGCAGCGGAGAAAGGGGACAACCCTGCCTCGTTCCCCTGTACATGTTGAATATATCAGAACGTTCCCCATTAACTCTCAGTCTAGCCACCGGGTGTTTGTATAATAATTTCAGCCATGCCATAAAGACCGGACCTATTCCCATCAATTGGAGAACTCGCCAGAGATAGCTCCACTCCACACTATCAAAGGCCTTCCGTGTGTCCAAAGAGACCACCACCCTGTGTCCAGTATTATCGGCAGTCATCTGCATATTAAAAAAATAGATGTCTCAGGTTAATGGCCGTTGACCTATCTGGCATAAAACCCGACTGATCCGGATGGATCACACCAGACACCACCCGGCTCAGCCGGGTAGACAACACTTTAGCTAGTATTTTTACATCTGCCGGAAGTAGTGAAATGGGTCTATACGAATCTGGTCGTGTCCGATCCTTATCTGGCTTTGGCAGAACCACCACAGTAGCTTCACGCATTGATGCTGGCAACTCTCCCTTTTCCAGAGCCGCTGAGAACACGTCTTTCAATTTTGGCAGTAGTGTCTCTCTAAGGTGTTTATAAAATTCTGTTGGGAACCCATCCGCCCCCGGGGCTTTGTTATTTGCCATTGACGACAAGGCCTCTTCCATTTCCTCTATTGTCAGGGGACCCTCCAAACTATTACTTTCCTCTTCACTCAACTTGGGTAATTGGGCTTCCTGTAAAAATTGATCTGTATCCCGGTCAGCAATCCTTACTTTGGAAGTATACAAGTCTTCATAAAAGTCCCTGAACACTCCCAATATTTCCCGCGTTTCAGTGACGAGGGTGTCATTTTGGTCCAGTAGACCATATACATGTCCCGGTTCTCTCTGCGCCACTGCTATAATAGACAGCAGGTGACCAACTTTTTCACACTCTTCATAAAAGGCAAGTTTTTTAAATTCCCTCTTCTTTTCCCCGTTTGCCAGAAATATCTTATCCACTCCCAATTGAGCTGTCTTCATGTTCTGCTGTGCCTATACCGCTACTATACAGTACAATCTACCATAGAGTCTGCAGACTAGAAAAACATACTGTCCGTCTTTGTCTATCTTAATCTCTACCTCCTCAAAAGGAATTCCAGCGTGTATCAAAATGGAAACCCCTCTCGCATACGTGGAATACGTGGAATGGTATGCTTTTTGAACCCATTTCCTTGCCAAGATTCCAATTTTATCAGCAGGCAGGTGTGTTTCCATAAGACAGATGATGGAAGGTTTATGAGCTATTATATTTTGGAGTACGGCCGCCCTCCTTTTAAGTTCCGCTAGTCCCCGTATATTCCAGCTCAATACTCTAACTATACCGGCCATTATTAATCAGAGTCATCATAATCATAAAAGACCATATCTTACAATATCCCATTTGCCATCTGTCCCCTCCCTTCCCCCTCCCACCTCCCCCCATACTCCCCACCAAAATCCCTCCATACTCCTCCATCTCCTCTATTCCACCTCTAAAATAGTCGTTTCGTTCTCTCAGCCCGAGAGTGGGTGAATGAAACCGGCCTGCACCGCCAGTTGGACACTCCCGCCCAAAAAATAAAAATTTGCTGTCTTCCCTAAGACCTCTCCCGCCTTATGAAAAACTCAATATGATCAAATTTACTAACTGCATGCACCACCAATCGCCTCATCAGTCTATAAAACATGTTTGAATCCTGCAACCAATAGTCAACTGTAATCAGAAAAAATAAAAATAGAAAAGGGGAAAAGAAAATTGAAAAAACAAAAAAAAAAGGAAGAAATTCTTCATTATCTCCTCTCCCCTTCTTCCCCTTCACATTGAAGGGTGAGTATGTCGCACATTGTCAATCCCTCAGTCTGCTTCCTTCAGCTGTCCTTGTACTCCCTTACTCGTCTTGCATTTTTCTCAATCCATTCCATCGCCTCTTCCGGAGTTTTGAGAAAGTGTACCCTGCCCAATGCAACCAGTCTCAGTTTGGCTGGCTACAACATTGAATATGCAAGTCCCATGTCTCTCAATCTCTTTTTCCCATCTCTGTAGCTCATTCGCATTTTTTGCACCGTGGGTGAATAGTCTGAATAAAACGATACATCCTGCCCATCTATGGTCAAATCTTTAATCTTCCTTGCTGTACGTAGGATAGTGTCTCTATCCCTGTAATTTAGGAGCCTTGCTAGTATGGCTCAGGGTGCTGCTCCCGGAGGCTGGGGTCTCAGTGGGACTCGGTGGGCACGTTCTACCACAAACACCTTTGATAGTTTATCAGCTCCAAATTTGTTAAGCAGCCAAGACTCAATGAATTCTGTAGGATTCGATCCCTCTGCCTTTTCTGGGACCCCTACTATTCTGACATTATTGTGACGCGACCTATTTTCCAGGTCATCATTTTTTGCAATGACTTCAGCTAATTGTTTCTCTTGCCGTGTCTGAGCAGATTGTATAGTCAGTATAGTGTCCTCAGCAGTGCTCACTCTTTCCTCCACCTCCCCTGTACGGGTGTCAGCTTTTTTCATAGCAGCCTTCATTAGTGATTTCAGCCTGCACTCCAGTGACCTGCTTTGTAAGCTTTGTAAGTGCCTGCTTACAGTAGGACACAACAGTGAATACATCCTTCAATGTAGGTTCTCCTATAGCAATTTCTGCAACAGAGTCCTCTGTATCTTCCTGTGTCTCCTCTCTGGAGCCCTCATTCACACAGTCCTCCTCCCCCACTGTCTGCTCCAGCTCCTCCATGTCATGCTCTGCCCCAGCCTCCTGCTTTGAGTTGTCGGTTCCACACTCACCCCTTTCTTGTCTGGCAAACTGTACCAGGCGTGCAGCTGCTGACATTCTCCTGGAGCATGCTGCATTCTCTCTGGCTGCTTCTTCCTGGGCCTCGGCGCCATCTTGGCCCTTTACTCCTCGCCCCTGCCCGGGTTCTTTCTGCCTGGTGCGAGTCATGGCTGTGTCCCTGCGCTCCAAAAACACACTCCGGAGGGGCAGAAGAGCTTCCTGCAGGATCCGGTGTCACAGTGGCTGGTCAGGGGTGTACTGGTTCTGTGCACACAGCTGCGATTGGCGGGAGAGCTCCAGTGACACGTCTGCTCACATCCCCGGCTAGGCCACACCCCCAACTTAATTACTGTATACTTATCATCAGTGGTCTCCCTACTTTCCTGAAAAACAGGTCAAAAAGGTAACTGGATATCTGAGGAAACGTCCAATTGTTTAGTATACAACTATCATATTATTATTTACATATATCTATATATATATATATATATATATAAAAAACAGAAAAACGAAACAGCACAATCGCATACGGTCGGGTGCAAAGCCCTCCTACCACTTCACTGGTACTTGTATAGATGAAAAAATAAAAGGCAGCACTTCCTTCAATAAATTCATGTGGGTTTATTAGTCCTAGGACTGCAACGTTTCGGCACACAGCCTTTCTCAAGCACTGCTCATTTTTTCATCTATATATATATATATATATATATACTAGATGGGTGCCCGATGCACAATGCATCGGGATTCTAGCAGAGCGAGTCTCTGACTCGCAATGGCCGCTTCGCGGCCAATGCTTCGCGCTGCTAAGGCGACTCGCCATGCCTGCTGCGCGGGCATAGCGAGTCGCCTTAGAGCTGCTCGCAATGGCCGCTGCGCGGCCAATGCTTCGTTCGTATCCACATGACCACGCTGACTCGCAGCGAGTGCGGTCTCAAAAGGGGCAAAAATCCCATTCGTGATTATATAATAGATATATATATATACACACTCATCTACCTACTTACTCTGCTTCAGAGCATTTTAACCAATATATTAGACATCTTATGATACTTTGTATAGGAGAGAGAGATCCAACACATATTAGGACATTTTTATACAATTTTTCTTTGTTTCCTTGTCCACTCACTACCTGCAATTTCTAAAACCCATAGAGCGGCCACTTGTTTGAACTTCTTACCTTTCTGAGTTGTGTTGTGTGTAGGATCAATACAGGATTGTACAAAAGACCTCACCTGTAACCAGGAGCGATCCAGGAGATATTCATCTGACTACAATCGTGACCGGTCGAGGTTTATGTGGGGCCAAGCAAAGACTATTCTAACTTTTGTTGAAGAGAGACGTCATCGTGGCCTGTCCTTTTTTCCCATCCTTCAGCACAACTCCCATTTTGTTCCTTTAGTATTTATTTAGTTCTGTCCGGGCAGTCTGATACCGAGGGGGTGCTTAGGCAGCCAGATGTAACAAGGCTGGGATGGATGACCTACCGCCACTACCTAGACTAATCTTAATTTGAACTTCAAATTTTACATTGCCCTCTACCTCTAGGGGTCACCTGTAGTGACTGTCAGCGTGATTATACCATCCTAGACTGGCAACATGGTGTTTAACCCACTATGATTTATCAATTCTGCATTTTGTATGCTTACCGTGTTGTAAGAGTTCTTCAACCTAAGACGGCTCCAGTTGCTTACAAAGTGCAAGTCAGAATCAATTATTCTGATTACCCCATGCGAGGATCCTACCGGTGTCCAGTATAAGATCACTCTCACCTATACTTACATCTGCAATAAAACACTCAAGAATTTGTGTTAGTTTCAGAGATCAGAAAAATACTTATTCAACAAAATTCTTTTTCTGGTCATCATAATGGGAGACCCAGACAATGGGGTTTAGGGCACTGCCCTCCGGAGGTCACACTAGGTACTACAAGTTTGTAGACACCGCCCCCTCCGCTTATAAACCCCTACCGCAGGGAACATCCTCAGTTTTAAACTTAGTGTGCTCGGAGGATCACGCTTTGCTTGCACTTCACAGCATTCTCACAGCTTACGTGATGGCGTCTGAAGACAAGGTAAAATGGTCCCGGTCGGGACCTTCGGCAGTCTCCCTGCTCACCCTGGTGGCACACGCAGGTGGAGGTACCGGAGGGCCTAGGGCCTGGACACTTTGTGTCCTCCCGGTACGCTGCCGCGCTCCTTCCCATCCCTCCTAGGGGGCTCTGGGAAGTGGGAGATTGGAGCCTTGCACAGCTCCGCTCCGTCCGAGGCCTCCCTAAATGGTGCTTACAGACCGGACTGGAGCCAGCCCAGTCCGAGGCCTCCCATTATGGTGCTTACAGACCGGACTGGTGCTGCACCCCCGTCCGAGGCCTCCCTAAAGGTGCTTACAGACCGGACTGGCACTGAGATACCTCGTGTGTCTCCGGTGTGCCTGGGGGTAGTATCTGACACTGTGCGTGTTATGATACTCAGACCGCGCGCTACCCTCGGGTCCGCGGTTCTGGCGGTGTACCCTGTGCTGGGGTCACCCTAGCTGACCGCCCTGTGTGTCACAGGGGCTGCGGCTATGGGCTGCAGGTGTTTGTTTACATGCAGTCTATGTGTTGTATTGTCACAATACTTCCCGCGCTGCGGGCTCCGGCATCTCCATTATGGAGGCTGCCTGTGAGGATAGGAAGCAGCCCTTGTGGTGATGTCATAATGGGCGTGCGTGTGTGCTTCCCGCGCGTTTTCGGCGCCGCCCACAGATTGTCTGTCGGCGGCCATCTTTTCCCCTCACTTCCCGGCTGGGATCTGTTTGTAGTGCACGTCTGCACTTCTGGGGAGACCGGAAACCCTCGCGGAGGCCGCACACACGCACCGCTTCCTCCCACCGCTTTACTGCGGTCGGTAAGCCACCGGGAATCCGGTTTTTATCTGTACGGATTGGCTTATTTTCCCCTGCTGTGGGCATGTCCTCAGCTGGAAAACGTGCTGCTAAGGCGGCACGTGCCACCACTGCCTGTGCTACATGCAACGGGACACTGGTTGAAGGGGCCTGCAATAATTGCGGACGCCCAGAGGCCCGGGCTGATACTGCTGAGACAGCAGCTCCGGTGCTGTACCCTGAGGTTCAGGTGATCCCAGGGCCATGGGACACACAGAACAAGATTAATGAATCTTATGTTGTCCCAGTTGTCCTCTATGTCGCAATCCCTGGAGGCACTTAATAGGAGACTGGAAAGTCCAGCTACTCCTTCCAGTTACCCCCGGGTGTCTCCTTCTTCGGCTGTGAGACCCCTTAAGCGGACTCGTCGTGAGGATTCACCCGAGCTCCAGGCTCTCTCTGAGGAGGAGCGTCCATCTGAGGATGATGAGGATGATGGGGGTTCAATACTCGGGTCTGTGTCAGAACCACCAGAAGGGGTGGAGGATCCTGGTGTCCTCCATCAATGAGACTTTACGTCTCGTGACACCCCCTGAGCAGGTGACCGTGCACCCGAAGGAGGTCTATCAATGGCTGCGGCCGGAGGCTAGACCAAGTGGCTCCTTCATGGACCACACTAACTTTGGAAGGGTGGTTAGAGCTCCCAGGTTACATCCTGGGCGGCGTTATGTCCGCAAATCTAAGGACAATCGCTTCCCCTTTCCCCAGGAGGTGCTTCAGGAGTGGTCGCAGTCCCCGAAGGTGGACGCTTCCATGACCAGGATTGCTGCACGCTCCCTATTCTCTGCCTCTGATAGCTCCTCGTTGAAGGATGCGACTGATAGACAGGTCGAACAACTCGCCAAGTCTTCTTATGAGGCTGTGGGGTCTTCATTTGCCCCTAATTTTGCCACGGTCTGGACCCTGCAGGCGATTACATCCTGCTTGGATGGTATCACTGACCTGGCGGGGTCCAGTTCTGAGGTCCTGGCGTTCGCTGATAGGGCGAGGGCCTATGCAGACTACGCCAGGACGGCAACATTGGAAACTGCCGCTCGCTCTGCTGTGGCTTCGGCCAATGCGATTGCGATACGCAGGTTGTTGTGGCTGCGTCTTTGGGACTCAGATGCCACGTCTAAGAAGATTCTGCAGAATCTTCCATTCTCTGGCGACAGACTTTTTGGCACTGAGCTGGATAAGCTGATAAAGGATTCTGCGGAGTCTAAGATCCCACAGAATAAACCTAAGCCACGGTATACCGTCAAAAGGAACCCGAAACAGTGGTCCTTTCGGTCCAGTTCGCAGTCGCCAGCTTCGTCCGCTCGCACGGACAGAGGGGGCAAGCCCGCTACTAAGTGGCGCCCCAAAGGTCGTCAGAAGAAGCCAACGGGGGCAGCGGCTGCCACCCCCAAACCCGCTTCCGCATGACTCGCTCTCCAGTCCTGCCGCCTCACAGGTGGGGGGCCGCCTGTCCCGTTTTCAGGACAGGTGGTTGATCCACGTTCAAGATCAGTGGGTCCGAGACGTAGTCTCACGCGGATACAGGATAGAGCTGTCATCGCGGCCGACACACCGATTCCATCGGTCTGTTCCATCTCCAGAAAAGGCTCAGGCTTTTCATCTGGTGTTGGAGGGACTCCGCAGAGACGGAGTTGTGGTCCCAGTGCCTTCCGGGGAGAGGTTTCGGGGTTTTTACTTCAACCTCTTCATTGTTCCAAAAAAGGACGGCTCCTTCCGCCCGGTTCTGGACCTAAAACTGTTCAACCGTCACGTGTTGGTTCGGAAGTTCCGTATGGAATCCCTACGCTCCGTGATCGCGGCTGTGTCACAGGGAGACTTCCTAGCGTCAATCGATATCCGAGACGCTTACCTTCACGTGCCCATTGCACCGGCTCATCAGCGCTGGTTGAGATTCGCAGTGGGGGACGAACACTACCAGTTCGTGGCGCTGCCCTTCGGGTTGGCCTCGGCTCCGCGGGTGTTCACGAAAGTGATGGCATCTATGATGGCTCTCCTGCACGTACAGGGGCATGCCGTAATACCCTATCTGGACGATCTACTGGTCAGGGCGCCGTCGGAACACCTTTGTCGGCAAAGCTTGGAGGTGACCATGAAGTCTCTGGAACAATTTGGGTGGCTTCTCAATATCCAGAAGTCGACCCTGGTTCCGACCCAGTCATTGACATATCTGGGCATGGACTTCCACACAGACTCAGCCCTGGTGTCTCTGCCACGAGCCAAGCAGCTGGCTATCCAATCAGGAGTGCAGGATGTCCTCCTGTCACCACAATCATCCCTACGGGTATTGATGAAGCTGGTGGGGCGCATGGTAGCTGCGATAGAGGCGGTGCCTTTCGCACAGTTTCGCCTCCGTCCTCTCCAGCTGGAGATTCTCCGCAGATGGGACAAGAGGACGATCTCTCTGAATCGGCTGGTGGTCCTTTCCCAACCGACCAGGGATTCCCTGCAGTGGTGGCTCCAGCCTTGTCACCTGTCACGGGGCCGGTCTTTCCTCAAACCGTCATGGTTAGTGGTGACCACAGACGCCAGTCTGAGGGGCTGGGGTGCGGTGTTCTTACACCACAGGGCTCAAGGCCTCTGGACTCAGTCGGAGTCGGCGTTGCAGATCAACGTGCTGGAGATCAAGGCGGTCTATCTGGCGCTCTTGGCGTTTCAGAAATTCCTGTCAGGGCAGCCCATTCGGGGTCAGTCCGACAATGCGACGGCCGTCGCTTATATAAATCATCAGGGAGGGACCAGAAGTGCTCAGGCCCTCACCGAAGTCCACCGCATTCTATCTTGGGTGGAGGACAACGACTGCCTGATCTCCGCAGTTCACATCCCAGGGGTCGAGAACTGGGAGGCCGACTACCTGAGCCGGCAGGGGATGGACGCCGGAGAGTGGTCTCTTCATCCAGACGTCTTCCGGGACATCTGCAGCAGATGGGGCACTCCGGACGTGGATCTGATGGCCTCGCGGCTGAATCATCAGGTGCCGCAATACATGGCGAGATCATGGGACCCTCTGTCTCTGGGGGCAGACGCCCTGGTCCTGAGTTGGTCCAGCTTCCATCTGCCGTATGTGTTCCCGCCTCTGGCTCTGATTCCCAGGGTTCTGTGGAAGATCAGGTCGGAGTGCAGGGTAGCCATTCTGGTGGCTCCAGATTGGCCCAGGAGGTCCTGGTATCCGGACCTGTGGCGACTGTCAGGCGGACACCGGTGGGCTCTTCCAGAACGCGCAGATCTGCTCGCGCAAGGCCCATTCTTCCACCTCAATTCCAAGGCCCTCAGATTGACTGCATGGCTCTTGAGGCCTGGCTGCTGACATCCAGAGGCTTCTCTCCTACGGTAGTTGCCACTATGACTCGGGCTAGGAAGCCTGTTTCCAGGAAGATGTACCACAGAACGTGGAAGATTTTCTTCACCTGGTGTGCCTCGGGTGGCCGGTCCCCGTGGCCCTTGTCCATCCCGACATTGTTGGCTTTCCTACAATCGGGGTTGGAATTGGGTTTATCCCTCGGCTCCCTGAAGGGTCAAGTGTCAGCTCTTTCAGTGCTGTTTGACAGGCGCTTGGCGCTCCTTCCCAGGGTCCGTCAATTTCTGCAGGGGGTGTCTCAGGTGGTTCCGCCCTACCGGCGACCGCTGGACCCTTGGGACCTTAACATGGTCCTGGCGGCACTGCAGAAACCGCCGTTTGAGCCGCTGAGAGACGTTTCTCTATCTCGTCTGTCCCAGAAAGTGGTCTTTCTGGTGGCGATTACGTCTCTGAGAAGGGTCTCAGAATTGGCTGCACTATCGTGCAAGTCACCCTTCCTGGTGGTTCACCAAGATAAGGTGGTGTTACGCCCGCGGCCGGAATTCTTGCCAAAGGTGGTTTCCACTTTTCACCTGAACCAGGAGATTGTTCTCCCATCATTTTGCCCCGCTCCCGTTCATCAGGTTGAGCGCGATCTCCATACTCTGGATCTCGTGAGGGCTGTACACATTTATGTGTCCAGGACTGCCTCCTTCCGGAGTTCGGATTCATTATTTGTCCTTACGACAGGTCGCTGTAAGGGGTCCGCGGCATCGAAGTCAACCTTGGCCAGATGGATCAAGGCTCCCATTCAAGAGGCTTACCGGTCTTCTGGTTTGCCTCTCCCGGTGGGATTGAAGGCTCACTCTACCAGAGCGGTCGGTGCCTCCTGGGCTTTGCGACATCGAGCTTCGGCTCTACAGGTGTGTCTGGCGGCCACTTGGTCCAGCCTGCACACTTTCTCTAAGCACTATATGGTGCATGCCCATGCCTCTGCGGATGCAAGTTTGGGCAGGCGGGTCCTCCAGGCGGCGGTTGCCCATCTTTGAGGGGGACCATGTGTTATCCGTCTTTTGAGGAACTCTTCCCGCCCTGGGGTATTGCTTTAGGACATCCCCATTGTCTGGGTCTCCCATTATGATGACCAGAAAAAAGAGAATTTTGTTTACGTACCGTAAATTCTTTTTTCTTTAATCATCAATGGGAGACCCAGCACCCACCCAGTTGTTCCGTTGCATGTTTTGCATTTGATCTGTTCCCTGTTGGGACAGTGTTTTCCGGGTTGTTGAACCGTTTGTGCGCGGTTTCTTCCCGACGTTTCGGGTGTGGTTTATTTGTCTCCTCGCAGCTTATGGACCAAACTGAGGATGTTCCCTGCGGTAGGGGTTTATAAGCGGAGGGGGCGGTGTCTACAAACTTGTAGTACCTAGTGTGACCTCCGGAGGGCAGTGCCCTAAACCCCATTGTCTGGGTCTCCCATTGATGATTAAAGAAAAAAGAATTTACGGTACGTAAACAAAATTCTCTTTATTACAATTCTCTACCAATTATATTGATATTGATAGCTAGGCAACAAATAATACAGCACTGCAGAAAATATTGGCACTATTTATAAACTATAACTGTTTTATGCTTAACCAAAAACCCATAAAAACCCATTTAAATTCTGTTATAAATGTCTCCCCATCCCCCCTTCGCATGAGGGAATCAGAAGATATCAGAGTAAAGGTAAATATATATATTACTCTTGTATAATCATAACTGGATATATAAACTGGTAGTGGAACAAACTGTGATGTAGTCTCATTGTTAACAAGCCTTTTCCGTGGTGTAAGATGGCTGCCACAGGAAGTTCTGATGGGCAAAACTTCCTCTGAGTCTTACATTCCTAAGATGGGAGGAGTGACACTCTGGGCGGAGATTTCTGTCCGAACTTAAACAAGTCCATCCCCCACCTGGAGCCAGCGCCATAATAGAAAATAACTTTAGAAAACAATGAGACTAGAATCTGAAGATTTAACACACATACGGTCATGGCCAAAAGTTTTGAGAATGACACCAAAATTATATTTTCACATGATCTGCTGCCCTCTGGAGTTATGGCAATAAATAGTTAATAATTCATATTAGTATTAGAGTTTATTCAGAAATCTTTTAGTACAGGCTAGAGGACTGTTTGGCCTTGCTCTTTTCCCTAGCTAAGCCCTCTCTCCTCTTCCCTTCCACCTTCGGGTTTTCTCTGGCTCAGATTTTTATATAATGTTTTAAGTTGGAGGTAGCCATATAAGAAGTTCTTATCAACGTGTTCTGAATGTACTGTACGACTTCAAGGCTAGTTTAAACACACAGAATATAATTGAATGTTTTCAGAATAAAATGTATATTCAGCATAAAATGATGCAATTACCTAGAACCACCCTTAAGAAATGCCCCTTTAATGATGAGTATAAAACTGCTAACCCCTCCTTTAATAAAAGGTCTTTGTCATTAAGCTCTACATTGACTTGTGTGTCAGCGTGGCTCTTTTCGGTGACATGCATGCACCCAGACAAAGCATCCAATTTGGCAGCACACAATTAAGATGACAGCCTCACCCGAAAGCTGTGGGGGGCATCCATGACAGTTGGCACCCAACGTGCTAGGACGAGACGTCCAAGGGACGACAGCCACAACTGAACCTTCATTCCCAGGACGGACCATACACGAGGGGTAGACCTGCAGGCTACAAAGAGGTAAGAAAATTATTTATCTTACCTAAGACCCTCCTGTATCTCCGTGTGCAGGGATGATGAAGGTAGATGGCTGTTAGACTCGGACATAGATGACCGGATCTTAGAAGTCCTAGCCCTTGTAACCCGGTCCTGAGAATTCCTTAATTGTCTGCTTATTTGTGTTCTTGCAACCTGATCCTGAGTGACTTTGTCAGTGCTATCATTGCTACAGTTTCAGTACATAGAAAACATAGAAAGAGAGAAAGCACGGAGAATGGAAAGACGGGGCTGAGTGGGGAGATTGTTTCCCTGGTTCTTCAGCTCTATTCCCAAGGGATAGAGCTGATGGCAGATCGACCCCTAATAGGGTTGATGGTTTGTCGACCCCTGGTGTAAGGGGGGCCGATGGTTTATTTCATTACTGGTGCTCCAGCCTCTGATACGGCTGGTGGTTTGTTCACCCCGCGCGTGCAAGCTAAGGACAGAGTGTAGTCCTGGCTGCGGTGGTGGACGGGTACGTAATTTACGTAAATTTTGGTAGTGAGGAGATTGTTCCGTTCTCTCCAGATGACATGCCGCTTGTGTAGACAAGGTATAGAGCTAGCAATTACACCCGCTGGCTGGATAATAAATCGTGTTACTGACGTGCCATATGCACGGGAAGAAACTGGTTATATAGCAATTCCTGGCACTTCTCCAGTACTCAAGGTGTTCAGACAGAATATACATGCCCAGCTAACGATAGGCAATCCGCAAGGAGTCTTGTTGCAAGAAGTATATGCGGTAAAGTTATGTGACTACGAGCTGTAGGCTGATTTTCTGCTAAGGGAAAGAAAAGAAAACAGAAAAAAACCTCTTTATATCTGATTTTCTAGCGAGTGTGGCGAGCTGAGTGTGACAGAGCGCAAGTGCGACAGAAGTAAGTGTGTGACTTGTGATTCAGTGACTTTGGATTAAGGGAGTTTGGAAGGGAGGACTTACTGAATTGCTGGTTGTATTTTATTAATACTTTGCATTTCTTTTTACTTATAATTTCTGTCTGGTGCAATCCCCATTAGGAAATGAGCTCCATAATTGGCAATGCCATCCAGTGTACATCTTGCCACATGTATGCATTCCTTGACCAGCCGGTCAAGGGTGCATACTGCTGTGTGAGATGTGAGTACGTTGTGCATTTGGAAGCCCAGATACTGGATCTAAATGAACAACTGACAACGCTGAGATCCATAGACAATATGGAAAGGAGTCTGCTGCTCACTGAACAGCTGCTCAATGGGATAGATGTGGGGGAGGATGGTAGTATGGAGCTGCAGGACCGTGAAGTAGCTAGCTGGGTGACAGAAGGCGGGGTAGAGGGAAGGGTGCCAGGGAGACTAGCCCTGATCTGGCACACCCCAATAAATTTGCTATGTTGGCAGATGAGGGGGGTGTGAGTTCAGGGATAGCACTGCTGCAGCAGGGCATGACCTCTGAAAGCCAGAGGAGTGGCTGCTCCAGTAAGGGGGAAAACAGGAGAGAAGGACAGGCCAGACAGGTGCTGGTAGTGGGGGACTCATTATTAGGGGAATAGATAGGGCAATCTGTCACAAAGACAGGGATCGTCGAACAGTGTGCTGCCTACCTGGCGCTCGAGTCCGGCACATCGCTGATCGGGTTGACAGATTACTGGGAGGGGCTGGTGAGGACCCAGCGGTCATGGTGCACATTGGCACAAATGACAAAGTTAGAGGTAGGTGGAAGGTCCTTAAAGATGATTTCAGGGAATTAGGCTGCAAGCTTAAGGCAAGGACCTCCAAGGTGGTATTCTCTGAAATACTACCTGTACCACGTGCCACACCAGAGAGGCAAAGGGAGATTTGGGAGATAAATAAGTGGCTCAGGAATTGGTGTAGGAAGGAGGGGTTTGGGTTCCTGGAGAACTGGGCCGACTTCTCTGTTGGCTACAGGTTCTATGCTAGGGACGGGCTGCACCTCAATGGGGAGGGTGCAGCTGTGCTGGGGGAGAAAATGGCTTGAAGGTTGGAGGAGTGTTTAAACTAGGGATTGTGGGGGAGGGTATTCATTGTATAGGAGGGGAAGATAGTGTAAATAGTAACCTGGGTACAAGTCATAAAATTGGGGGTGGCATGGGGGGTGGGGTTAGAACAGTCAATCTAGTAGGAAGGAATAGAGGTAAAGAGAGATGCATAAAGTGCATGTACACTAATGCCAGAAGCCTCACCAACAAAATGGAGGAATTAGAATTGATTTTGTTGGAAAATAATTATGACATGGTGGGGATTTGGAGACTTGGCTGGACGAGAGCCATGACTGGGCTGTTAATTTACAGGGCTATTGTCTGTTCAGAAATGACCGTACAAATAGGCGAGGAGGAGGTGTATGTTTATACGTAAAATCATCCTTAAAACCCATCCTGCGTGATAATATAGGTGAATCTAATGGAAATGTAGAGTCCCTGTGGGTGGAGATAAGGGGAGGGGGAAAAAAATAATAAATTACTGATAGGGGTTTGTTATAAGTCCCCAACAATAATGGAAGTGGAGGAGAATATCCTCATAAAGCAAATAGATGAAGCAGCGACTCAGGGAGAAGTCATTATTATGGGGGACTTCAACTACCCTGAAATACATTGGGGATCAGAAACCTGCAGTTCCAGCAAAGGTAATACGTTTTTGAAAACTATGAGAGACAATTACCTTTCACAACTGGTTCAGGACCCAACAAGAAGGGGGGCACTGCTGGACCTAATATTAACCAACAGGCCGGACCGCATATCAAATATACGGGTTGGAGGTCACTTGGGTAATAGTGATCATAACTTAATAAGCTTTCAAGTATCCTTTACTAAGACGTGTAGTAGAGGGGCTACAAGGACACTAAACTTCAGGAAGGCAAATTTCCAACGGTTGAGAGATGATCTTAGTGCAATAAACTGGGACGATGTCCTGAGACATAAAAGTACACAACACAAATGGGAGATGTTTATTAGCATCCTGAATAGGACCTGTGCACAATATATACCCTATGGGAATAAGCATGCTAGAAATAGGAGGAAACCACTATGGCTAAATAAAGCGGTAAGAAGTGCAATATGTGACAAAAAGAAAGCATTTAGGGAATTAAAGCAAGTAGGTAGTGATGAGGCATTAAATAAATACAGAAAATTAAATAACATTTGTAAAAAGCAAATCAAGGCAGCAAAGATTGAGACAGAGAGACTCATTGCCAGAGAAAGTAAAAAGAATCCGAAAATATTTTTTAACTACATAAATAGTAAGAAACTAAAAAATGATGGTGTTGGCCCCTTTAAAAATAGTCTGGGTGAAATGGTGGATGAGGATGAGGAAAAAGCCAATATGCTAAATGACTTTTTTTCAACAGTACTTACACAAGAAAATCTCATGACAGACAATATGATCAGTGATAACAAAAAGTCTCAATTAAATGTCACCTGCTTAACCCAAGAGGAAGTACGGCATCGTCTAAAAATCACTAAAATTGACAAATCCCCGGGCCCGGATGGGATACACCCCAGAGTGCTGCAGGAATTAAGTACTGTCATAGATAGACCATTATTTTTAATATTTAAAGATTCCATAATAACAGGGTCTGTACCACAGGACTGGCGTATAGCAAATGTGGTGCCAATATTCAAAAAGGAGACAAAAACTGAACTTGGAAATTATAGGCCAGTAAGCTTAACCTCTACTGTGGGTAAAATCCTAGAGGGTTTTCTAAGAGATTCTATACTGGAGTATCTGAAGAAAAATAACCTCATGACCCATAATCAACATGGTTTTACGAGGGACCGTTCCTGTCAAACTAATCTGATAAGCTTCTATGAAGAAGTAAGTTCTGGACTGGACCAAGGAAATGCAGTGGATGTGGTGTATATGGACTTTTCAAAAGCTTTTGATACGGTGCCACACAAAAGGTTGATACATAAAATGAGGGCAATGGGGATAGGGGAAAATATGTGTAAGTGGGTTAAGAACTGGCTTAGTGATAGGAAACAAAGGGTGGTTATTAATGGAACACACTCAGAATGGGTCACAGTTAACAGTGGGGTACCACAGGGGTCAGTGTTGGGCCCGCTTCTATTTAATATATTTATTAATGACCTTGTAGGGGGCATACAGAGTAGAATCTCAATATTTGCAGATGACACTAAACTCTGCAGGGTAATCAATACAGAGGAGGACAATTTTATATTACAGGAGGATTTATGTAAACTAGAAGCTTGGGCTGCTAAATGGCAAATGCGCTTTAATGGGGATAAATGTAAAGTCATGCACTTGGGCAGAGGAAACAAAAGGTATAATTATGTGCTTAATTGTAAAACACTGGGCAAAACTGTCACTGAAAAAGACCTGGGTATAGTGTTAGATGACAAACTCACATTTAGTGGCCAGTGTCAGGCAGCTGCTGCAAAGGCAAATAAAATAATGTGATGCATTAAAAGAGGCATAGATGCTCATGAGGAGAACATAATTTTACCTCTATACAAGTCACTAGTGCGACCACACTTAGAATACTGTGTACAATTCTGGTCTCCGGTGTATAAGAAAGACATAGCTGAACTAGAGCGGGTCCAGAGAAGAGTGACAAAAGTCATTAGAGGACTAAGGGGTCTGCAATACCAAGACAGGTTATTAAACTTGGGGTTATTTAGCTTGGAAAAACGAAGGCTTAGGGGTGATCTTATAATAATGTATAAATATATGAGGGGACAGTACAGAGACCTTTCTAATGATCTCTTTACTCTTAGGCCTGAGACTGGGACAAGGGGGCATCCTCTACGTCTGGAGGAAAGAAGGTTTAATCATAATCACAGACGCGGATTCTTTACTGTAAGAGCAGTGAGACTATGGAACTCTCTGCCACATGATGTTGTAATGAGTGACTCACTACTAATGTTCTGTTCCCACTTAAAGGCGATAAAGGCATGCTGGTTGTATAATGGGGTGAGAGTTCTTTCTTACCTTTGTACTTCCAGTAAGAGGGGCAGACAGGACCCGGAGCAGCTTCCCAGATAAGCGTACACACTTTAGGGTGAAAACAATGCTGCTTTATTCCGTAGATGAATGATCCAAAACATGGCATTGAAGTCTTGTATGAAGCTTGTCTCTGCAGTCGCTACTTGTGGGTTAAAAACTTTGCTTCTCCAGCTCCATGGGGACGAAACTCTCTCTGCAGTGGAAAATGTCTGCCGAAGACTGAAGAAGCAGGAAGAGACAAACAGCATGTGCAGGAGCCACACCCCCATAGGCTGGACAAGGAAAGGCAGAAGAATTGAAAGGTCTGGCCAGCAGGTGGCAGCAGAGACAAGCATCAGAGATATAAGAGTTTAAACTACAAAACAGGATTGAAACAGCACACTCCCCGTCTGGAATTCACTTTGGGGATTCCACTATTAGTCCATAGCAATACCTAAAACAAAAGGCATGTTAAATACAAAAATTCAAATTCAAAAATCCAAAAATGAGAAGAAAAACGGCTAAAGTTCAGGTCCGGAAGCGTTCATCCCGTAGTGGCGCTCTCTGCGGGCAACAGCAGAATGAGTTCGTGGATCGGCCTTGCAACGGTCTTCGTCTCACCTTTCCTGAAGACCCTTAGCTCCACCTTCCGCACATTGCCGTCCTGGCTAGGTAGTGTCTTAGTAACAAGTCCCAGAGGCCAGTCAGTTCTTTGAGTGGTCTGATCTTTCATAAGGACCAGGTCTCCTTCCTTGATATTTGGCTTTGGATGTCGCCACTTCCTTCTTCCTTGAAGAACGGTGAGGTATTCCTTTCTCCATCGATTCCAGAAGTAGTCGGCCAAATATTGGACTCGTTTCCAGTGTCTTTGGTAGGTGTTGGCGTGAGTGAAGTCTCCGCTGGGAATTACCGCGTTGTCAATTTTTTTGAGTAAGAAGGATGGTGGGAGTCAGCATGGTTGGTACCTCTGGATCCATTGTCACCGGCACGAGGGGTCTCGAATTGATGATGGCTGACTTCGGCTAAAAGAGTGACTAGAGTCTCGTGCGTGAGTCTTGAGGAGTTAACGTCCTTTAGCATGGAGTTCAGGATGTTGCGTGAGATCCCGATCATCCTCTCCCAGGACCCTCCCATGTGAGAACTGTGAGGAGAATTGAAGATCCAGGTGCAACCCTTGTCTGCTAGCTGGTCTTGGATTGGCTTGGTGTCGATGTCCAGCTCTCTACATGCACCGACGAAGTTGCTGCCACGGTCGGACCTCAGCTGCTTTACTGGTCCTCTAATGGCAAAGAACCTCCTTAAGGCATTGATCAGGCAGGAAGTATCCATGGATTCTAACACCTCAATGTGAACGGCTCGAACACTCATGCAGATGAATAGCACAGCCCACCGCTTACTGTCTGCTCGGCTGCTACGCGTTCTGCGTGAGGATACCATCCATGGTCCGAACACGTCTAGGCCCACGTAGGTGAAAGGTGGTTCCGTAGAAAGTCTGTCTGCAGGCAGATCAGCCATTTGTTGGCACAGTTGCTTTCCTCTCGTTTTGCGACAATGTACACAATCATGGAGTATTTGTGCTACACGTCTCTTCATTCCAATGATCCAAAGGCCTGCCGACCGTACGGCGCCCTCTGTGATCTGCCTGCCTTGGTGTTCAGTCCTTTCATGGTGATGTCGGATCAGCAAGACTGTAACGTGGTGTTTGTTGGGAATGATGAGAGGATTTTGTTCTGCGACTCCGAAACGAGCCTGATTTAAACGACCGCCGACTCTAAGTAAGCCAAAACTGTCCATAATCGGGTTTAGATTGGCGAGAGGGCTTCTTAGTGGAATCTGCTGTTTGTTGTGTAAACAGTTCCATTCGGTGGCGAATTCGCTCTGTTGGAGGTGGCTTATTATGAGGGACTCACCATGGGAGATGTTCTCAGCAGAAAGGGGTTTGTGGCACACATGCCAGCGATGACAGTCTCTGTTTTTTAGGTCTGTACAATAGCATCTGGCGATGTGCACTAACCTGGCGACAGTCCGGACGAGTCTTGTCCAGCTGGAGAAACATTCAAAACGTTGGCAGCCGAGGTTGGAAGCTTCCTCTGCACTGGTGGCCAGGGTGTTGACTTCAGTTCGGACATCTGGATCGTTATCTGGATCTAGGATGCTGAAGTTTTCCTGGACACCTTCCTCCGACTGTCTCAGCAGGAACTCTGGACTTTGGGTCCTTTTGAGCAAATCAATGGCTGCTTCCTCGGTGGGTAGTGATTTGAGCCCGTCATCTACGTAAAAGTCTTTTTCCACGAAGTCTCTCGCGTCTGTGCCATACTCGGGCTCTCCCTCTGACGCGGTTCTTCGCAGACCATAGGTTGCGTGAAAGACTGATCTTCCTAAGTTGTCGGTACGCAGGGAAGAAGCGACGTCGGGTAGCTGTATTGAGTCTGGGGGCTTCTCCTTCACTTCATGGTGATGAGGACATGGTCTTAGGCAGGTTGTGCGCCCATCTCCGTGCACGTAGGTCCTGAAGGAGTCGATTTCTGATCGATCAACACACGCATTTCCTATGACTACCCATCCCAAGTCCAGTCTCTGGGCGTATGGTGCATAGTCAGGTCCATTGCACTGTTGTCGCACCTTGTGTACCCTCAGGTTGTCTCTGCCGAGCAGGAGTAGAATCTCCGCGTTGTTGTCTATAGGTGGGATAACGCTCGCGAGGTGTTTCAGGTGTGGTTGATGAAGTGCAGCTTCTGGGCTAGGAATTTCACTCCTGTGGCTGGGTATTTGGTCACATTCAACGAGTGTTGGTAGAGGTATTTCAGTCTTCCCGTTGATAGGAGAAGCAATGAATCCCCGGGCTCTTCTGCCGTTAGTCTCTATGCGGCCTGAGCAGGTGTTCAAGGTGTAGGGTTCTGATGGTCCACTAATTCCGAAGGCTTCAAAGAATTTGGTTCCTGCCAGGGACCGGTTGCTTTGGTCGTCTATGATGGCATACACCTTCATTGCCTTTTCTGGGCGTCCCTCAGGATAAGCCTTGATGAGGCATATTCGGGCACAACATTTCTCCATTCGGCCCTCCACATACCTCTGAGCATGAGCAGGAAACAGTTGTGGCGGTGTCAGTCTGATTCTGTGGCTCCCCGCCATGACTTGGAGCGGGAGCGGTGGTGACTGTGGCCGGTGTGTCTCTAGCTAGCCGAGTAGGATGCATGGCTGAAATGTGCTTTTCGCTGTGGCACTCCCTACACTTGACTGTGGATTTACAGTCCTTGGCCATGTGCTCAAGTGATGCGCAGCATTTGAAGCAAATCCCAAGCTCAGTGAGGATCTTCTTGCGCTCCTGTAAGGTTTTGGATCTAAACCCCTTGCACTTGGTCAGTGAGTGTGGTTTTTTATGGATGGGACATTCACGATTGAAAGACTTCTCTCGTGGTGAGACAGTGTTCTTTTCGTCTGTGGGCGTTGCGGGTGATGGTAGTTCGGTCTTTCTAACACTCACAGCTCTCTTAGTGTCTCTGCGTTTTTGTATAGCACTTTCATACCTTGATGCTGGAGTTGCTGCAGCTGCCGAAGTGTTGGATTCTAGGAAGTCGAGGCTGGGGTCATTCCTCATCTGGGCCTGCTCGTCGATGAATCTGCAGAAGTGGATAAATAGGGGAAAGGTGACGTCGTTCACTCTTTTGTACCTTGAAACTGACGTTGCCCATTTCTCCTGCAGACTGTATGGCAGCTTCACCACGATCGGGTTTACTCCATGGGCTGAATCCAGATAGCACAGCCCGGACAGACGAGGGTCTCTTTTGGCGAGCTCCAGCTCCATGAGCAGATCACTTAGGTCTTGAAGCTTGTGGACTTCTTTAAGGTTGATCTTTGGGAAATCCTGCAGTCTCTTGAATAGGGCTTTCTCTATTGCTTCCGCGCTGCCAAAGGTGCGTTCCAGCCTTTGCCATGCGGCGGCGAGACCTGCTTCTGCTTGTCCTACATAGACGGTTCTGAGGCTGTTGATACGGTTTGAAGAGCTTGGGCCCAACCACTTGATCAGGAGGTCGAGTTCCTGTTCTTCAGTTAGGTTGAGATTGGCGATGGCTGCCTTGAAGGGTGCTTTCCAGGCCCTGTAGTTCTCTGCACGATCATCAAAATTCACAAGACTAGTACTGATTAGCTCTCTGCTCACCATGAACCTGCAAACTCGGACATGTCCGACTTCTCACCACTTGTTGCCACGACGACTCGTGATGCCCCTGGGGCGTATGGGCCGCCTGGCGTGAATGGATGAGCTGTTTCCGGGTAGAATGATGCTGCTGCAGGGTTGAGCTGTGGTTTAGCCCTTGAAGAATCTGACGAATACCGCTTGAGCTTTGAAGGTGGGCCAGGAAACGCTGGGTTGCCATCTTGTGGTGGTGACTGTGTTTGAGAGGGTATCTCTCGGCGACTGTCGTTAATTAGCTCGGGCGCCTTCGAGGGTACTGGCACCTTTAGAAGTATGTGGGGGGTTTTGGTGTCGTTGACTTGGACGGTACTGTAAACCGGGGTCGCTACAGGTACCCGGTTTAGCACATAGTCTCTGGTGCGATCGACTGGATCATCCGTTTCCAGTGGTGGCGAGTTAGCTGGATCAAGACCTTGGATCAATGCCTGCTCGAGTAGTCTTACTTTAGCTAGCGCAACCTCCTCTTCCATCTGTGACCGAAGGATCTGTATTCGAGCCTCCGCTTCTGCTTCGGTCCTTTTTGCTTCCATCTCCGCTTCCGCCCTTTTAGCCTTTGCTTCTGCCCTTTTTGCTTCCATCTCCGCTTCCGCCCTTTTAGCCTCTGCTTCTGCCCTTGCTTCCGCCCTTTTTGCTTCCACCTCTGCTTCTGCCCTTTTTGCCTCTGCCCTTGCTTCTGTCCTTTTTTCTTCTGCTTCTCTCTCAGTGAAAGAACGTCTCACCCTGGATTCCTCTGCTATTATGCGGGCCTCTAATATCCTGTCGCTCATGGTTGAACTTCTTGAGGATGATGACCTGGATGCCCGAGAGGAACATTTAGATGAGGTCGATCGGTGTGATCTGGTTTCTTGCAGGTGAGAGATACGGTGTTCGGCCTTGTTTATGGCGTGTCGGACCTTGGCATCTCTCCCTTTGTCCGTCTTTAGCGCCTTACTGTGGTCTGAAAGAGATTCATCAGAATTAAAGTCTTTTAGAAGGGCAATGTACCTTGTTGACAGTCTCTTGTATCCTTCATGGGCGGCGTTCAGCCGTTCCATAACAGATTGTAAGCTTGCGGCGTCGCCTGACGAGGGTTCAAGTCTCGACATGAAAGAGGTGACGCGTTCCCACTGTTCTTCCAGGCGTTCACTTAGCTCATCTTTCATAGCGTGATAGTTTTCAATTGCCTTTACCGTTGGTTTGGAAGAACGTTTTGGTCGGGTAACTTGGTCTGCTTGAGACGTGGGGTCTGCCTCCTGGGCTTCATCGTGGACGGTATCAGGTTGTATTTGCTCTGTTTCAGCAGTGGGAGCTTGTCCGAGGTCCTTTTCGGCCATTTTGAATAAAGGTGTACTGTCTCTTTAAAAAACTCAACTTTTGAATAGGGGTCCGAAAATCGCTGTGCGGCTCTGCGGGAACTCCCGGATGGGATCCCCAAGTTGGCTTTGACGAAACTTGGGGTTCGCAGCTCGCCGATGTGCAGTAATGAGGTATAGTGTACTGCAGGCTTATGGAAGCGATGTGGCCAGAAGGAAACCGCAGATGCATAAAAACAGTTCTTTATAACAGTACAGGCAGAGGTGATACAAGATGTGGCAGGTGGGAGAGCTTCCTCTAGGCTTGTCCAGACGTGCACTGCTGCAGGCAGACAGGTACACAAGGCTTGTTGCTGGGCGGATTAATGCACAGAGGGACAGGGCACATGGGGGATCGATAGCTGGATGTTGGGCTTTAAGGCAGTTTTCTAGCTGCTAGGAGCTTTTAGGCAGAGTTTTTGACTATTAGGAGCTTTCAACCAAAGTTTTTGACTGTTCTGTTCCCACTTAAAGGCGATAAAGGCATGCTGGTTGTATAATGGGGTGAGAGTTCTTTCTTACCTTTGTACTTCCAGTAAGAGGGGCAGACAGGACCCGGAGCAGCTTCCCAGATAAGCGTACACACTTTAGGGTGAAAACAATGCTGGTTTATTCCGTGGATGAATGATCCAAAACATGGCATTGAAGTCTTGTATGAAGCTTGTCTCTGCAGTCGCTACTTGTGGGTAGTGATGGGCGAATCCTAAATTACTCGGAATCGCTTGACTCTAGCGAGTCCGAGCCCAGGACTCGCTACTCGTTGCGAGTCTAGCGAGTCCAATGTTAATGAATGGGGAAGCGAGTAATAGCGAGTAGTGTGAGATTTACAAATCGCAGATGTGTCTCGGAAGCTTCAGCCTGAAGCAATCCTAGTTTTGTCATTTATTTGCATTGCTCGTTTACTTTGTAAGTAATCGCTGACTCGCACAGATAAGAGTCCTGTCTCCTCTGTGCTGGCTGCCAGCTCCAGGGTCCTAGAGCCCGCCTGCTGCCTGATGTAGCAGTGCTGAGATTGTTCTCAGTCTGCTCATTCCCTGTGTACAGACATGAATGTCTGTGCACAGAGATGATGTAGCAGAGCTGAGATTGTTCTCAGTCTGCTCATTCCCTGTGCATAGAGATCTATATCTATACACAGGGGATGTAGCAGAGAGGACATCGCGTTTTGGACTGTGTCGGACGGAAGAGGATTTTTTTAATTAAAGATGGAGTCCCTAATGGCTTTTTTTTTTATTTCTAATAAAAAAATTTTCTTTGTGTTGTGTTTTTTTTTAAAACAATTTAATAGAAATTCATGGCGGTCATGTCTAATATTGGCGTGACCACCATAAATTTCGGGCTTAGGGCCAGCTGATAATACAAAGCTGGCCCTAACATCTTTATTACCCAGCGTGCCACCGCTACCAGGGCCGCTGGAAGAGCGGGGTTCAGCGTCAGAGGATGGCGCTTCAATGAACGCGCCATCTTCTGGGGCGGCTGCGGGCTGCAATTTGCAGCGGGGGGTGCCCAGAAAGCTTGGGCATCCCTGCGCTGCGGATTCCAGCCCCCAGCTGCTTAGCTGTACCTGGCTAGACATAGAAATTGCGCGGAGCCCCACGCATTTTTTTTAAATTATTTCATGAAATTCTGAGATTCTGACTTTGACTCTGAGACTCTGACTCTGAAATTCATTAAATAATTTAAAAAAAATGCGTGGGGCTCCGCGCAATTTCTATGTCTAGCCAGGTACAGCTAAGCAGCTGAGGGCTGGAATCCGCAGCGCAGGGATGCCCAAGCTTTCTGGGCACCCCCCGCTGCAAATTGCAGCCCGCAGCCGCCCCAGAAGATGGCGCGTTCATTGAAGCGCCATCCTCTGGCGCTGAACCCCGCTCTTCCAGCGGCCCTGGTGGCGGTAGCACGCTGGGTAATAAAGGGGTTAATACCAGCTTTGTTATACAAGCTGGTATTAAGCCCGAGATTCTTAATGTCAGGCCACGTTTGACCCAGCCACTAAGAATCTCCAATAAAGGGTTAAAAAAACACAGAGAAAATTTTTTATTTGAAATAAAAAAAAAAGCCATTAGGGACTCCATCTTTAATTAAAAAAATCCTCTTCCGTCCGACGTAGTCCAAAACGCGATGTCCTCTCTGCTACATGCACAGGGAATGAGCAGACTGAGAATAATCTCAGCACTGCTACATCATCTCTGTGAGCAGGCAGGTTCTAGGACCCTGGAGCTGCACAGAGAAGACAGCTGGACTCGGCTCGCAAAGAAACAGCAGTTACTTTGCGAGTTTCCCTGCTATCACTGGCACAGTAGCCAGTGATTACTCGCACGAGTCTAATGCAAACAATGGCAATCCTAGTTTTGTCAGCGTTTCTGACAAAACTAGGATTGATATTGATTTGCATTGGACTCGTGCGAGTCATCACTGGGAAACTCGCCGAGTAGCGAGTCCTGCGAGTCCCTTACTACTCGCCGAGTAACGAGTCCTAGCGAGTAGATTCGCCCATCCCTACTTGTGGGTTAAAAACTTTGCTTCTCCAGCTCCATGGGGACGAAACTCTCTCTGCAGTGGAAAATGTCTGCCGAAGACTGAAGAAGCAGGAAGAGACAAACAGCATGTGCAGGAGCCACACCCCCATAGGCTGGACAAGGAAAGGCAGAAGAATTGAAAGGTCTGGCCAGCAGGTGGCAGCAGAGACAAGCATCAGAGATATAAGAGTTTAAAGCAGGGGTGGGGAACCTTTTCTCTGCAAAGGGCCATTTGGAAATTTAGAATATCATTCGCGGGCCATATAAATTCGCGCACCGGTACAAGGTGGCCAGAGGCGCACGGGTACATGGGGGCCAGAGGCGCACGACACACGTGTACACGGGGGGGCCAGCCTCCCTGTCTCCCCCACAGCCTCCCTGTCTCCCCCACAGCCTCCCTGTCTCCCCCACAGCCTCCCCCACAGCCTCCCTGTCTCCCCCACAGCCTCCCCCACAGCCTCCCCCACAGCCTTCCTGCCTCCCCCACAGCCTCCCTGCCTCCCCCACAGCCTCCCTGCCTCCCCCACAGCCTCCCTGTCTCCCCCACAGCCTCCCTCACAGCCTCCCTCACAGCCTCCCTGCCTCCCCCACAGCCTCCCTGTCTCCCCCACAGCCTCCGTCTCCCCACAGCCTCCCTCACAGCCTCCCTCACAGCTTCCTGCCTCCCCCACAGCCTCCCTGTCTCCCCCACAGCCTCCCCCACAGCCTCCCTCACAGCCTCCCTGCCTCCCCCACAGCCTCCCTGTCTCCCCCACAGCCTCCGTCTCCCCCACAGCCTCCCTGTCTCCCCCACAGCCTCCCTGTTCCCCCACAGCCTCCCTGTCTCCCCCACAGCCTTCCTGTCTCCCCACAGCCTCCCCCACAGCCTCCCTGTCTCCCCCACAGCCTCCCTCACAGCCTCCCTGTCTCCCCCACAGCCACCCCCACAGCCTCCCTGTCTCCCACACAGCCTCCCCCACAGCTTCCCCCACAGCCTCCCTCACAGCCTCCCTCACAGCCTCCTTCACAGCCTCCTCCCTGTCTCCCCCACAGCCTCCCCCACAGCCTCCCTCACAGCCTCCCTCACAGCCTCCCCACAGCTTCCCCCACAGCCTCCCCCACAGCCTCCCCCACGCCTCCCTCATAGCCTCCCTGTCTCCCCCACAGCCTTCCTGTCTCCCCCACAGCCTCCCTGTCTCCCCACACAGCCTTCCTCACAGCCTCCCTCACAGCCTCCTTCACAGCCTCCTTCACAGCCTCCCTCATAGCCTCCCTCACAGCCTCCTTCACAGCCTCCCCCACAGCCTCCCTGTCTCCCCCACAGCCTCCCTCACAGCCTCCCTGTCTCCCCCACAGCCTCCCCCACAGCCTCCCTGTCTCCCCACAGCCTCCCCCACAGCTTCCCCCACAGCCTCCCTCACAGCCTCCCTCACAGCCTCCCTGTCTCCCCCACAGCCTCCCCCACAGCCTCCCTCACAGCCTCCCTCACAGCCTCCTTCACAGCCTCCTTCACAGCCTCCCTCATAGCCTCCCTCACAGCCTCCTTCACAGCCTCCCCCACAGCCTCCCTGTCTCCCCCACAGCCTCCCTCACAACCTCCCTGTCTCCCCCACAGCCTCCCCCACAGCCTCCCTGTCTCCCCCACAGCCTCCCCCACAGCTTCCCCCACAGCCTCCCTCACAGCCTCCCTCACAGCCTCCCTGTCTCCCCCACAGCCTCCCCCACAGCCTCCCTCACAGCCTCCTTCACAGCCTCCTTCACAGCCTCCCTCATAGCCTCCCTCACAGCCTCCCCCACAGCCTCCCTGTCTCCCCCACAGCCTCCCTCACAGCCTCCCTGTCACCCCCACAGCCTCCCCCACAGCCTCCCTGTCTCCCCCACAGCCTCCCCCACAGCTTCCCCCACAGCCTCCCTCACAGCCTCCCTCACAGCCTCCCCCACAGCCTCCCTGTCTCCCCCACAGCCTCCCCCACAGCCTCCTTCACAGCCTCCCTCATAGCCTCCCTCACAGCCTCCCTCACAGCCTCCTTCACAGCCTCCCCCACAGCCTCCCTGTCTCCCCCACAGCTCCCCCACAGCCTCCCTCACAGCCTCCCTGTCTCCCCCACAGCCTTCCTGTCTCCCCCACAGCCTCCCCCACAGCCTCCCTGTCTCCCCCACAGCCTCCCTCACAGCCTCCCTGTCTCCCTCACAGCCTCCCTGTCTCCCCCACAGCCTCCCCGTCTCCCCCACAGCCTCCCCCACAGCTTCCCCCACAGCCTCCCTCACAGCCTCCCTCACAGCCTCCTTCACAGCCTCCTCCCTGTCTCCCCCACAGCCTCCCCCACAGCCTCCCTCACAGCCTCCCTCACAGCCTCCCCCACAGCCTCCCTGTCTCCCCCACAGCCTTCCTGTCTCCCCACAGCCTCCCTCATAGCCTCCCTGTCTCCCCCACAGCCTCCCTGTCTCCCCCACAGCCTCCCTCACAGCCTCCCTGTCTCCCCCACAGCCTCCCTGTCTCCCCCACAGCCTCCCTCACAGCCTCCCCCACAGCCTCCCCCACAGCCTCCCTGTCTCCCCCACAGCCTCCCTCACAGCCTCCTTCACAGCCTCCTTCACAGCCTCCTTCACAGCCTCCCTCATAGCCTCCCTCACAGCCTCCCTCACAGCCTCCCCCACAGCCTCCCTGTCTCCCCCACAGCCTCCCCCACAGCCTCCCTCACAGCCTCCTTCATAGCCTCCCTCACAGCCTCCCTCACAGCCTCCCTCACAGCCTCCTTCACAGCCTCCTTCACAGCCTCCCTCATAGCCTCCCCCACAGCCTCCCTGTCTCCCCCACAGCCTCCCTCACAGCCTCCTTCATAGCCTCCTTCACAGCCTCCCTCACAGCCTCCCTCACAGCCTCCCTGTCTCCCCCACAGCCTCCTTCACAGCCTCCCTCACAGCCTCCCCCACAGCTTCCCCCACAGCCTCCCTGTCTCCCCCACAGCCTCCCTCACAGCCTCCTTCACAGCCTCCCTCACAGCCTCCCCCACAGCTTCCCCCACAGCTTCCCCCACAGCCTCCCTCACAGCCTCCCTCACAGCCTCCCCCACAGCCTCCCCCACAGCCTCCAGCAAAACTTACCATTGAGCTGTGGATGTGGAGCAGGGGTGCCGGAGCCCGGAGGGCACATCTGCAGGACGCTGCCTGCGGGGAGTAGCTGCGGGCCTGCGGCAGCTATCGGTGGCCGCCGCCATGTTCTTTGTGGCCGGCGCCCACTAACAGTACAGCCGGTCGGTGGAAGCTGAGACTTCAACAAAATGGCCGCGGCTAATTGGAGACCGCGGCCATTGTGTAGAGGTCTCAACCTCTTTTGACCGGCTGTACAGTTAGTGGGCGCCAGCCACAAAGAACATGGCGGCGCCCACCGCTAGCTGCCGCAGCTTCTCCTCGCCAGGGCCGGGCGGCGGTCGATCGCCTAGCTGTCGTCCCGGCCCTGGCGGGCCGGATGAGATAACGTGGCGGGCCGGATCCGCCACCACTGGTTTAAAGGGAACCAACCACCCCCAATGACCCCCCCAGGCTATGAATATGCTTCCATACACCCAGCACATACATGTGCTGGAAGGTTTTTAGCTAAAAAAACGGTTTTTTATAAGTAAAGATAATGCTATATAAAGTTTATACTGAAAGGACGGGTGGGCGTTACCTAGCTGCAGTAGAAGCCGAGATTGAGCTGCCAGTCTTGTTCCTGTGCACGTAGCTGCAGTAAAGCACAGCCCTTTGTTCCTCCTCCCAGGCTGGTGCACGGGCTCTCATGCCCGTGCACACGTCAGCAGCTGGAGGCGGGACACGAGCGCGCGCGCTCTCACTCCCTGGAATCAGCTGTTCATTCCACCGGGCTGAAGCGATAGGACAGTATGTTTGTATTTACTGCAGGCGGCCATTGTTCTTATGTGGCAGGGGGGACATGCAGGCCATAGTAGCGGTCCAAGGGAGCTGTGTAATGGCTATCTGTGTTTACTGCTGGGCATTTTAGGACATCTATATTGCAGTGTCTGGGCTGACATTTTTTGCATTGTATTGCATGTTTTGTGCAGTGCCTTTGCGGACATGCTGAGAATAGTAGTGCATGTATTGTCCAGTGGCACTGCAGACATGCTGGGCATAGTAGTACATGTATTGTGGGGTGGCAGGGCGGACATGCTGGGCATAGTAGTACATGTATTGTGTAGTGGCAGGGCGGACATGATGGGCATAGTAGTACATGTATTGTGGAGTGGCACTGCAGACATGCTGGGCATAGTAGTACATGTATTGTGTAGTGGCAGGGCGGACATGATGGGCATAGTAGTACATGTATTGTCCAGTGGCACTGCAGACATGCTGGGCATAGTAGTACATGTATTGTGTAGTGGCAGGGCGGACATGATGGGCATAGTAGTACATGTATTGTCCAGTGGCACTGCAGACATGCTGGGCATAGTAGTACATGTATTGTCCAGTGGCACTGCAGACATGCTGGGCATAGTAGTACATGTATTGTCCAGTGGCACTGCAGACATGCTGGGCATAGTAGTACATGTATTGTGGAGTGGCACTGCAGACATGCTGGGCATAGTAGTACATGTATTGTGTAGTGGCAGGGCGGACATGATGGGCATAGTAGTACATGTATTATGGAGTGGCACTGCAGACATGCTGGGCATAGTAGTACATGTATTGTGTAGTGGCAGGGCGGACATGATGGGCATAGTAGTACATGTATTGTGTAGTGGCAGGGCGGACATGATGGGCATAGTAGTACATGTATTGTCCAGTGGCACTGCAGACATGCTGGGCATAGTAGTACATGTATTGTGTAGTGGCAGGGCGGACATGATGGGCATAGTAGTACATGTATTGTCCAGTGGCACTGCAGACATGCTGGGCATAGTAGTACATGTATTGTGGAGTGGCAGGGCGGACATGATGGGCATAGTAGTACATGTATTGTGTAGTGGCAGGGCGGACATGCTGGGCATAGTAGTACATGTATTGTCCAGTGGCACTGCAGACATGCCCTGCCACAGCACAATACATGTACTACTATGCCCAGCATGTCTGCAGTGCCACTGGACAATACATGTACTACTATGCCCAGCATGTCTGCAGTGCCACTGGACAATACATGTATTACTATGCCCAGCATGTCTGCAGTGCCACTCCACAATACATGTACTACTATGCCCATCATGTCCGCCCTGCCACTACACAATACATGTACTACTATGCCCAGCATGTCCGCCCTGCCACAGCACAATACATGTACTACTATGCCCATCATGTCCGCCCTGCCACTCCACAATACATGTACTACTATGCCCAGCATGTCTGCAGTGCCACTGGACAATACATGTACTACTATGCCCAGCATGTCTGCAGTGACACAGCACAATACATGTACTACTATGCCCAGCATGTCTGTAGTGCCACTGGACAATACATGTACTACTATGCCCATCATGTCCGCCCTGCCACTCCACAATACATGTACTACTATGCCCAGCATGTCTGCAGTGCCACTCCACAATACATGTACTACTATGCCCAGCATGTCTGTAGTGCCACTGGACAATACATGTACTACTATGCCCAGCATGTCTGCAGTGCCACAGCACAATACATGTACTACTATGCCCAGCATGTCTGTAGTGCCACTGGACAATACATGTACTACTATGCCCATCATGTCCGCCCTGCCACTACACAATACATGTACTACTATGCCCAGCATGTCTGCAGTGCCACTGGACAATACATGTACTACTATGCCCATCATGTCCGCCCTGCCACTACACAATACATGTACTACTATGCCCAGCATGTCTGCAGTGCCACTCCACAATACATGTACTACTATGCCCATCATGTCCGCCCTGCCACTACACAATACATGTACTACTATGCCCAGCATGTCCGCCCTGCCACTCCACAATACATGTACTACTATGCCCAGCATGTCTGCAGTGCCACTACACAATACATGTACTACTATGCCCAGCATGTCTGCAGTGCCACTGGACAATACATGCACTACTATTCTCAGCATGTCCGCAAAGGCACTGCACAAAACATGCAATACAATGCAAAAAATGTCAGCCCAGACACTGCAATATAGATGTCCTAAAATGCCCAGCAGTAAACACAGATAGCCATTACACAGCTCCCTTGGACCGCTACTATGGCCTGCATGTCCCCCCTGCCACATAAGAACAATGGCCGCCTGCAGTAAATAAAAACATACTGTCCTATCGCTTCAGCCCGGTGGAATGAACAGCTGATTCCAGGGAGTGAGAGCGCGCGCGCTCGTGTCCCGCCTCCAGCTGCTGACGTGTGCACGGGCATGAGAGCCCGTGCACCAGCCTGGGAGGAGGAACAAAGGGCTGTGCTTTACTGCAGCTACGTGCACAGGAACAAGACTGGCAGCTCAATCTCGGCTTCTACTGCAGCTAGGTAACGCCCACCCGTCCTTTCAGTATAAACTTTATATAGCATTATCTTTACTTATAAAAAAAACGTTTTTTTTAGCTAAAAACCTTCCAGCACATGTATGTGCTGGGTGTATGGAAGCATATTCATAGCCTGGGGGGGTCATTGGGGGTGGTTGGTTCCCTTTAAACTACAAAACAGGATTGAAACAGCACAACTAACATTTAAGAAGGGCCTGGATGCCTTTCTTGAAAACTATAATATTACCAGTTATACTTACTAGATTCTTTGATAGGGCGTTGATCCAGGGAATTAGTCTGATTGCCGTATCTGGAGTCAGGAAGGAATTTTTTCCCCCAATGTGGAGCTTAGTGTTGCCACATGTTTTTTTTTTTGCCTTCCTCTGGATCAACATGTTAGGCTATGGGTTGAACTAGATGGACTTAAAGTCTTCCTTCAACCTTAAAAACTATGTTACTATGTTACTATGACCCAGTTGTTGCCCCACTGAGGTGTAGAGGGGGCCGACACAGTTTGATGTTTTATCTGTTTTATCTGTTTGGTGACAACAATTCCAGTTCCAGTCCTCAGACTGACTCTGACTGACTGATTCCAGTGATGCAACCAGTTCCAGGACTCTGACTGACTGCCTTCCTAACACCACTGACTGGTTTCCATAAGGTGCACACAGGGTAAGCAAGGTGTGAAGCTTGCTACCTCTGCTGACTTGGTTACAGACCAATTTCACCTTTCTTCCCCCTCCCAAGGTTTAGAGTGTTTAGAATAAACTTTAATGCCCGGCTCACTGAAGGTATCCCAGTTGACTCCCCTTTATACAACCCTGCTGACAGTGGTAGTCTTGAAGGGTGGACGGTTATAGCCAAGATAGAAGCATAGAGACTTGGGTTTAAGCTATAATATGGGTGTTAATCAGTCAAAGCCTCAGCAAGTTACCCCCAAGAGACCTTGTGGCAGAGAGAAAAGTGGGAAATGCCTAGATGGGTAAATTGGGTTGTTTTGATATGGCCTATTGGAGGCAATTCATCCGTGTAAATGACCAGTGGATTCAGAGGCACAGATACAGGTACCAGGTAAAGTCCTGGATCTGGGCTTCTGAACGCCACAATCCCCTTATAGATTATAGATAATGGTAACAATTAATTTAGACATAAAATAGACCAAAGCAGTTCCACTATCACCTGTACCTACATACTTCTTTCCTTGCACCCAGAAAATGAACAAGTACAATTGATCATGCACACAAGACAGACCAACTTGTTTACAGGTAACACTGTGTCTGTTGGGGTTTTTGTTTGAGGAGAGATGCAAAGTGGGGAAGAATAAGTTATAGGTAGCACAGACTGAAGTCATTTTGACTTGATTATTGCATCTCTACTCAATCAAAACACATCACAGCTCACAGAAAGAAAGTATGTAAAGAAAGTGAAAGAGTATGTAGCAAGGATGGGAGGGAAGACTGTGGGTTTTGTGACTGTTAGGACGCATTAGCTTTAATACGGGAATGCAGGCTGTCAGTATAAGGACAGGCGTCCTCTCCAAGAAGGAGGGAAGACTGGTGTACCGTGGCATAAGTATTTGCTGGGATAGAGACACCGGTAAATAGTGATTAAAGATGTTGCGTCTTTTCAGGGAAAAGCAGCACAGTCTCACAGTCTCCCTCCGTCAGGAAGAGAAAAAAAAAAAAAAACGGCCATTAACCCCTTATTGACGGAGCCAATTTCCACCTTAATGACCAGACCGTTTTTTGTAATTCTGACCACTCTCCCTTTATGAGGTTATATCTCTGGAACGCTTCATTGGATCCGAGCGATTCTGAGATTGTTTTTTCGAGACATATTGGGCTTCATGTTGGTAGTAAATTTAGGTTGATCATTTTTGCGTTTATTTGTGAAAATATTAAAAAATTGGCAAAAATTTTGAAAATTTCACAATTTTCAAATTTTTAATTTTTATTCTGATAAACCAGAGAGTTATGTGACACAAAATAGTTAATAAATAACATTTACCACATGTCTACTTTACATCAGCGCAATTTTGAGAAAAAAAATGTTTGGGTTCGGACGTTATAAGGGTTCAAAGTTCATCAGCAATTTCTCATTTTTCCAGCAAAATTTACAAAAACATTTTTTTAGTGACCACATCACATTTGAAGTCCCTTTGAGGCGTGTACACGACAGAAAACACCCAAAAGTGACACCATTCCAAGACCTGCACCCCTCAAGCTACTCAAAACTACATTCAAGAAGATTATTAACCCTTCAGGTGCTTCACAGGAACTAAAGC
Organism: Allobates femoralis; assembly: GCA_033576535.1. Classification (NCBI taxonomy): domain Eukaryota; kingdom Metazoa; phylum Chordata; class Amphibia; order Anura; family Aromobatidae; genus Allobates; species Allobates femoralis. The sequence goes on along the minus strand of JARQOC010000002.1, from coordinate 43,930,790 downwards.
AAAATGGAAACAAAAAATGGACATTTTAATTTTTCCAAAAAAAAATGTTTTTTAGCCTCAATTTTTTAATTTTCACAGGGGCAACAGGATAAAATGCATCCTAAAATTTGTTGGGCAATTTCTCCTGAGTACACCGATACCTCATAAGTGGTCATAAACCACTGTTTGGGCGCACAGCAGGGCTCAGAAGGAAGGGAGCGCAATTTGATTTTTGGAGCTAAGTTTCCATTCAAAAAGTCAAATGGCGCTCCTTCCCTTTCGAGTCCTGCCGTGCTCCCAAACAGTGGTTTATGACCACATATGAGGTATTGGTGTACTCAGGAGAAATTGCCCAACAAATTTTAGGATGCGTTTTATCCTGTTGCTCATGTGAAAATTAAAAAATTGAGGACAAAAGAAAGTTTTTGTGAAAAAAAAAGTACTTTTTCATTTGTGCAGATCAATTTGTGAAGCACCAGAGGGTTCAAAGTGCTCACTATGCATCTAAATAAATTCCTTGGGGTGTCTAGTTTCCAAAATGGGGTCATTTGTGGGGTTCCTCCAATGTTTAGGCACACGGGGGCTCTCCATACGCGACATGGTGTCCGCTAACAATTTGAATGGAAAATTAGCTCCAATTGTTAGCGGAGACCATGTTGCGTATGGAGAGCCCCTGTGTGCCTAAACATTGGAGCTCCCTCACAAGTGACCCCATTTTGGAAACTAGACCACCCAAGGAACTTATCTAGATGGGTGATGAGCACTTTGAACCCCCAGGTGCTTCACAAATGAAACTATAAAATGAAAAAAGAAACTTTTTGTGGAAAAGAAAGTACTTTTTCATTTTTACGGATCAATTTGTGAAGCACCTGGGGGTTCAAAGAGCTCACTATGCATCTAAATAAATTCCATGGGATGTCTAGTTTCCAAAATGGGGTCACTTGGGGGGGAGCTCCAATGTTTAGGCACACAGGGGCTCTCCATACGCGACATGGTGTCCGCTAACTGTTGGAGCTAATTTTCCATTCAAATTGTTAGCGGACACCATGTCGCTTATGGGGAGCCCCTGTGTGCCTAAAAATTGGAGCTCCCCCACAAGTGACCCCATTTTGGAAACTAGACCCCCCAAGGAACATACCTAGATGCATAGTGAGCACTTTCATACCCCAGGTGCTTCACAAATTAGTCCGTAAAACGAAATAAAAGAAGATTTTTGTGAAAAAAAAGTACTTTTTCATTTTTATAGATCAATTTGTGAAGCACCTGGGGGACAAAGTGCTCCCTATGCATCTAAATAAATTCCTTGGGGTGTCTAGTTTCCAAAATGGGGTCACTTGTGGGGGAGCTTCAATGTTTAGGCACACAGGGGATCGCCATACACGACATAGTATCAACTTACAATTCCAATTGTTAGCGGACACCATGTCACGTATGGAGAGCCCCTGTGTGTCTAAACATGGGGGCTCCCCCACAAGTGACCCCATTTTGGAAACTATACGCCCCAAGGAACTTATCTAGATGCATAGTAACATAGTAACATAGTTTTTAAGGTTGAAGGAAGACTTTTAAGTCCATCTAGTTCAACCCATAGCCTAACATGTTGATCCAGAGGAAGGCAAAAAAAAAACCCATGTGTGGCAACACTAAGCTCCACATTGGGAGAAAAAATTCCTTCCTGACTCCAGATATGGCAATCAGACTAGTTCCCTGGATCAACGTCCTATCAAAGAATCTAGTATGTATAACTGGTAATATTATAGTTTTCAAGAAAGGCATCCAGGCCCTTCTTAAATGTTAGTAATGACTCACTCATTACAACATCATGTGGCAGAGAGTTCCATAGTCTCACTGCTCTTACAGTAAAGAATCCACGTCTGTGATTATGATTAAACCTTTTTTCCTCCAGACGTAGAGGATGCCCCCTTGTCCCAGTCTCAGGCCTAAGAGTAAAGAGATCATTAGAAAGGTCTCTGTACTGCCCCCTCATATATTTATACATTATTATAAGATCACCCCTAAGCCTTCGTTTTTCCAAGCTAAATAACCCCAAGTTTAATAACCTGTCTTGGTATTGCAGACCCCTTAGTCCTCTAATGACTTTTGTCGCTCTTCTCTGGACCCGCTCTAGTTCAGCTATGTCTTTCTTATACACCGGAGACCAGAATTGTACACAGTATTCTAAGTGTGGTCGCACTAGTGACTTGTATAGAGGTAAAATTATGTTCTCCTCATGAGCATCTATGCCTCTTTTAATACATCCCATTATTTTATTTGCCTTTGCAGCAGCTGCCTGACACTGGCCACTAAATGTGAGTTTGTCATCTACCCATACACCCAGGTCTTTTTCAGTGACAGTTTTGCCCAGTGTTTTACAATTAAGCACATAATTATACCTTTTGTTTCCTCTGCCCAAGTGCATGACTTTACATTTATCCCCATTAAAGCGCATTTGCCATTTAGCAGCCCAAGCTTCCAGTTTACATAAATCCTCCTGTAATATAAAATTGTCCTCCTCTGTATTGATTACCCTGCAGAGTTTAGTGTCATCTGCAAATATTGAGATTCTACTCTGTATGCCCCCTACAAGGTCATTAATAAATATATTAAATAGAAGCGGGCCCAACACTGACCCCTGTGGTACCCCACTGTTAACTGTGACCCATTCTGAGTGTGTTCCATTAATAACCACCCTTTGTTTCCTATCACTAAGCCAGTTCTTAACCCACTTACACATATTTTCCCCTATCCCCATTGCCCTCATTTTATGTATCAACCTTTTGTGTGGCACCGTATCAAAAGCTTTTGAAAAGTCCATATACACCACATCCACTGCATTTCCTTGGTCCAGTCCAGAACTTACTTCTTCATAGAAGCTTATTAGATTAGTTTGACAGGAACGGTCCCTCGTAAAACCATGTTGATAATGGGTCATGAGGTTATTTTTCTTCAGATACTCCAGTATAGCATCTCTTAGAAAACCCTCTAGGATTTTACCCACAGTAGAGGTTAAGCTTACTGGCCTATAATTTCCAAGTTCAGTTTTTGTCCCCTTAGTGAGCACTTTGAACCCCCAGGTGCTTCACAAACTGATCCGTAAAAATGAAAAAGTACTTTCTTTTCCACAAAAATTTTCTTTTTTCATTTTTATGGATCAATTTGTGAAGCATCTGGGGGTTGAAAGTACTCATTATGCATCTAGATATGTTCCTTGGGGGGTCTAGTTTCCAAAATGGGGTCACTTGTCGGGGAGCTCCACTGTTTAGGCAAACAGGGGTTCTCCATATGCGACATGGTGTCCGCTAACAAATAGAATGGAAAATTAGCTCCAATAGTTAGCGGACACCATGTCAGGTATGGAGAGCCCCTGTGTGCCTAAACATTGGAGCTCCCCCACAAGTGACCCCATTTTGGAAACTAGACGCCTCACGGATTATATCTAGTGGTATAGTGAGCATTTAGAACCTACAGCTACTTCACAGAATTTGATAACGTCATATTGAACATTTTCTTTTTTTCACACAATTTCTCACTTTTAGGGTACTTTCACATCAGCGGTTTTTGGCGTTCACGGCAGATGTGGTGAAAAAACCGCATCTGCCGCGATTACCGCATAACTGCTGCACTTGCGGCACAGTTGCGGCAAACCCCATAGAATGTCTATGCGGGCTTGCGGCAGGTGCGGCAAGTGCGGTATCAGCACTTGCGGCAGATGCGGCCGCAAAAAAAACGCGGCTGACCGCGTTTTTTTTCGCAGCTGCACCTGCTGCAAGTGCCGAAACCGCACTTGCCGCACCTGCCGCACACTTACCGCAAGCCCCATAGACATTGCATGGGGCTTGCCGCAACTGTGCCGCAAGTGCAGTGGTTATGCGGTAATCGCGGCAGATGCGTTTTTTTCACCACATCTGCCGCGATCGGCAAAAGCCGCTGATGTGAAAGCAGCCTTAGAGCATGTGCACAAGATCCGGAGACACCGTGTCCTGTTCGTCTCCTCTCCTGCATTTTTTTTCTAGTATTTCTTTATTAAATAAAAAAAAAAAATGACGTGGGGCTTCTCCACACTTTTGGTCTAGCCAGGTACAGCAGGCAGCTACGGGCTGCCACCAACCCCTTCTGCCTAGTTTTACCTGGCTGGAAAGCAAAAATATAGGGAAGCCCTTTTTTTTTTAAAAATTATTTAATGAAATAATTTAAAAAAAAAACGGCGTGGGCTTCGCTATGTTTTTGGGCCAGCCAGGTACAACTAGGCAGCTGGGGGCTGGAATCCTCAGCGTAGGGAGGCCCAAGCTTTCTGGGCCCCCCCCCCCCCCGCTGCGAATTGCAGCCCGCAGCCGCCCCAGAAAATGGCGCATTCATAGAAGCGCCATTTTCTGGCGCTGTATCCAGCTCTTACAGCTGCCGTGTAGCGGTGGCAGACTGGGTAATAAGGGGTTAATGCCAGCTTTTTGGCAGCTGGCACTAAGCCCGAGATTCATAATATAGGGCCATCGTTAGACCCGGTATTAGGAATCTCTAGTAAATTGTAAAGAAGACACAACACAGAGAAAGATTTTTTTATTAGAAAAAAAAACAAACACAATTTAGACCCCATCTTTATTTGTCTGTGGCGTCCGACGTAGTCCAGTGGGCGGTGATGTCCGACATAGTCCAGTGGGCGGTCCCGCGATGTTTCTCGGTGTTATAGCATATGGGGGCATCCCCCATATGCTATAATAAGGCACTCTCCCAGGGGAATGATAGGTCATGAACGCTGTAAGTTCATGACCTATCACGATCCTGGGGTCACACAGAGATTAACGGATCTTCATAATAATCTCGAAGGGCACCTTTACACGCCGCAACTGCGGCGAGAAATATTTTTTTTTTATAATTCATTTTTATTGGTTATCATCAAACAAAATCAGAGACATGTTATTACATAACAAGGACGAAGCACATAGAAAGATGTTCGGTAAAACTGTAGAACTTCCATATAACAAACGAATAGGAGTATTTAAGCGCGCATTTCGACTCCGGTCGTCTGTGTCGTAAACAGTCTCTGTAGTAGTATATACTGTACTTATATATGCTGCATTTTCCGTCTCCGGAGATGGTAATTCTTCGTGTGGTTAGTTACACAATCATGGCCACAGACAGTACACAGGTGGCATTAGTATATTTCCAGAGCAATTGTCTGTGATATAATCGCGTATTATATATTATATAAAAGAGCGATATTATCGATATAACTGTTCACAGACTAAGAGAGTCGGTAGGGTAGAAGTGAGGGAAGGAAAAAAAAAAAAAAGAAAGGGAAGAAAAATATGTAGGAGAAAAAGAAGGGGACCTAGAGGTGGGGGGGTAGGGGTATTCACCCCAGGGTTCAAACGGAGCGTCAGCGTCCATAGCGAGAACCAGAAAATGGGCTCTTTCCTCACATGGGAATTTTCATAGCCAGCGGGTGGGCACTCCATAGGTTCCAGGCGTCTGCTACATAGCGTCTGGCACCATGGTCCTGGGCCAGGTAGTACTCATGGCAGAAAATAGAATTAACTCTATCCGTAAGGTCACTCATCGTCGGAGGGGCTGTTTGTTTCCATTTCGCGGCTACACATATCCTTGCAGCCGTCAAAATGTATGTCAATAGATGCCGTAACCCCGGTGGGAAAACAATGACTCCCACATGGAGCACCGCCATCTGTGGTTCCAATGGCGTCGAGGACCCAGTTACAGAGTCAATAAGACCTGAGACCAGTTGCCAGAACTGCGCGACTCTGGGGCACCCCCACCACATATGTGGTAAGTCGCCCCTAAAACCGCACTGCCTCCAACACTGAGATGAGGTTCCCTTACCGAATCTTGCTAGTTTGGCGGGGGTAGCATACCATTGGAGATGTATTTTTTTGAGCATTTCTATGTGATTAAGACATCTAGATGCTTCTTTTACGCAGTGGACCGCATCCTCCCAGTCACTCTCCGAGGCTTGGAAACCCAATTCCTCTTGCCACTTAATGGCATATGATAGTTGGCAGGGTGTATCTTGTTCTAAGATATCGGAGTAAATTTGAGATAGTGACTTTGTTGGTCGAGGTTCAGCCAACAGCAAACGTCTCAAAGCCGATGGGGTTCGTGGGGGTCGTAAGTCGTGGGAGAAGGCGGGAGAGCGCACAAAGTTCGAAATCTGGTGAAAGTAGAGGAAGGTTGGTCTAAGGGTCGGGAAGTTGGTCAAGAAGTCTTCCAGAGAGATTAAAGTTTGGTTACGGGTAATGTCTGCTAAGGTTTTTGGTCCATGAAGTCTCCAAGGGGACAAAGACATATTGGGGACCAGCCAGCAGAAAGCATCCAGAGGGATAGCCTCAGTGGGAAGTTTGGTCCATTCACTGGAGACCGATCTCCAAACCTCTAGGAGCTCATTCACTGAGCCCAAAAGGCCGGAATTAGCGATCTTCCCCATTGAGTTGGCAGCAAGGAGAGATCGCAGCGAACTTCCCGAAAGAGTATCCTCCTCTATTTGCTTCCATCCCTGTCCATCCCCATCCCGCCACCATTTCCCAGCCGCCTCCAGAATTGTTGCCTTGCGGTAATGCTCGACATTTGGAACTCCCATGCCTCCCTTAGTTAAATGTCTGTATAGCAAGGATCCCTTTACTCTGGCCGGTGTTCCGCCCCATATGCACTTAGAGATCATAGTCTGCAGTTTCAATTTGAGTTTTTTGGGGAAGTGTATCAGGACGCACCGGAATAGATACAAAATCTTGGGGAGCCACAACATTCTTACCGATTGTATCCTCGCCATCCAGGACATGGAACCCAGAGGGAGTTCCCCTAAAGAACCCTCAAGATCTTGCAAGAGACGGTTCATATTTTTTTGTGCTACGCCCGAGATTGGGCATAGGATGATGCGGCGAGAAATATTGATGGCGATATGTTGCCTTGCAATATTCGCCGTTCAAAATCCCTCCCAATTGCGGCGTGTAATTGGGGAATTTGGCGGCGATATGTCACCTCGCCACGGTCGGCTGATTTCAGAGCAGTGCACAGAGATCAGGCGACCGTGGCGAGGCAACATTTTGCCACCAAATTCCCAGATTACACGCCGCAATTGGGAGAGATTTTGACGACGATTATTGCAATGCGACATATCGCCGTCAATATTTCTCTCCACGGTTACGGCGTGTAAAGGTACCCCTGTGTGACTCCTGGATTGTGATGGGTCATGAACTTACAGAGTTCATGACTTAACCCTTGTTTGACCTCAGGGGAATGATAGGTCATGAACTCTAAGGTCATGGCCCATCACAATCCAGGGACCACACAGGGGTTAACTGATCTTCATGATCTCTAAAGCAGATCACCATGAAGATCACTTAACCCCTGTGTGACCCCAGGGGAATGATAGGTCATGAACTCTGTAAGTTCATGACCTATCATTCCCCTGAGAGTGCGCGCAGCTCACACAGCTGCGCGCACAGAAGAGGAGACAGACTGCTGCTGGTGCCAGGATCCAGGAGCGGGACCCCAGGAGCGGGACCCCAGGATCGTGACTCCAGGATCCAGGAGCGGGACCCCAGGATCGAGGAGCGGGTGAGAGAGAGAGAGAGGAGGAGGGAAGCTGGAGGAGCGGTGCTGCAGGAGCGGGGCCGGAGGAGCGAGGAGGAGAGCCGGAGGAGCGGTGCTGCAGGAGCGGGGCCGGAGGAGCGGTGCTGCAGGAGCGGGGCCGGAGGAGCGAGGAGGGGAGCCGGATGAGCGGTGCTGCAGAAGCGGAGGAGCGGGTAAGAGGAGCGGAGGAGAGGGTTAGAGGAGCGGGGCTGGAGGGGCCAGGAGGGGGCTGGAGGAGCTGAAGATGGGGGGCTGTGGGTATCAGAGGAGCGGGGCTGCAGGAGCGGAGGGAAACTGGAGGAAGGAAACTGTAGGAGCAAGGAGGGGGCTGGAGGAGCTGGAGATGGGGTGCTGGAGGGGGTCGGAGGCTGCAAAAAGTGTTGGGGGCACAGGGGGATGTGTTAGTCATGCGATCTGACTTGTGACATGTCAGATCGCATGCAGCTGCAGGGGAGGCGGCGTGTTTTTACATGCGCCACCATTTTGAGATGGCCCGGGGAGGGATGGGGGGGGGTAAGGGGGGTAATCTCAGGCACAGGGGGTCTTGCTGGGCTAAGGGGTTGCTGTTTCACTTTAATCCGACATGTGTTTTCATGTCGGATTAAAGTGAAAGTACTTTTTACCGGCGGTGTCACTGTTTGTGATGTGATGATCGGTAAACGGTGTTTACCGGTCATCACATTACAGGTGCGGGTACAAAAACAGCTAATTACTAATCTCTAGGGTGTCAGCTACAATCGGTACGCTGACACCCTAGAGGTATTAGCTCCAGGGGCGGCGCTATAGAGCCTTTTCCTGCCGAGGTCTACAGACGTACGGCTGGGCTTTAGTACCCTTTTTTTCCGACGTCTGTAGACGTTAGGCTGTCGTCTAGGGGTTAATATGGTCCGTGAAAGAGAAGGGAGAAAGTATGTTAAAAATACAAACAAGCAATTAGAAGGCTATGAGGACGTTAAAGGAAAAGGAGGGTGCTTTAATGCTATATGGTTATGTGTGTATAACGGTAGGTGGCTATAACCACCATAGGAGGCTGTGAATGGTGCACATAGTGTTAAATGAAGCTGTAATCGGGGCCCCTGTGTATACTGTATGTATGCTGAGATGTGAGATGTAATGTCAGGGCTGACTGTATGGTTTGTATCACGCATGATGTGAGCAGGTGTGAGCGATTCCCTAGGGAGAACGCTACCTTATAATGTGTGTATGTTCCCCTTGGCATATTCATGGTGTTGATTTTTTGCCAATACTCATTCCGTCCAAGGTTAGAATTGTGCGCAGATATTTCCCCCTCCCATCAGGTACTGTAGGGGAGGGAGAAGGAGCGAGTCTGCATTCTGCGTGTTCAATTTACATGCAGGAAGGAAAAATCATCTCTCTATAAGTTTAAAATTCTAAATGGTAGGCAGAAATTTCTTTTCATTTTTGGCTGCGAATATTGAGAATCATAATTGTTTACTGTGTATTTAGTTGGAAGCTAGTAATATTGCCTATTATTGGACGCAATAATAGTTATTTTGGACAGCTTTTGTACATTCCTGCTTGAGGTCCTACAGAATTAGGTTTTACTGATTTTCATTCAGGGATTATTATAGTTTATTGAGTCATACTGACACACTGTCTTCTTGTTTGTGTTGTGTTAATATTCTTTAGACACTAAGATAGCTATTTGGGATCATTTTTGTATGTTTCTGTCTGAAGTGTTAAAGACCTAGACTCTTTCTGATTTAAATAAATAAATGGCGTTAGTACGATGAACAATAGTTGTTAGAAGAGGCATAGAGAACAGATAATACTTAGTATATGTGGGTTAAATCTTCAGATTCTAATCCCATTGTTTTCTAAAGTAGTTTTTTTGTTGTTATGGCGCTGGCTGCAGGTGGGGATGGACTTGTTTTAAGATTCGGACAGAAAACCTCAGCTCAGAGTGTTCCCCCCATCTTAGGAATGAAAGACTCGGAGGAAGGTTCGCCCATCAGAACTTCCTATGGCAGCCATCTTACACCACCCAAAAGGCCTGTTAACAATGAGACTACATCACAGTTAGTTCCACTACCAGTTTATATATCCAGTTATGATTATACAAGAGTAATATATATGTATCTTTTTGATTCCCTCATGCAAAGGGGGGATGGAGACATGGATGGAGACAAATATGGAGAAATATATGGGGTTTTTGGTTAAGCATCATACAGTTATAGTTTATAAATATAGCGCCAATGGAGACATTTATAACAGAATTTAAATGGGTTTTTGGTTAAGCATAAAACAGTCATAGTTTATAGCCAGTGGCGTAACTACCGACCCGCGGGCCCCGGTGCAAGATGTACCCCGAGGCCCCCTTGGTGAGGAGGGGGGGGGGGCTATCTGTGTCGGCCGGGTGTGAGAAGTTGCTAGCCGTGGGGTCATCGTACTTTTTAGAGGGGCTGTGTGAGGCACTGTGGGGGAATCACGCCATGTTTAGTGGATGGGGGACTATCATAGTGTGTGCCGAAAGTTGTGGGGACAGCATACATTCTGTGGGTCTCTGGGGTCTACATACTATGTGGGTGCTGTGGAGGCATTATATATTTGTGTGCAGGGTATGGGGGCATCATACTGTGTGGCTGGATATAGGGATATCATACTTCTGTATTGGGGGGGGGGACTGTGGGGATATCATACAGTATGGTGAGGACTGTGGATGGAGCACCATACTGTGTCAAGGGGTAACTGCAGGCTTCATACTATGGGGGCATCATAGTGTGTGGGGACTGTAGGGTCATCATACTAGGTGAGGAGTACAGTAGGGGCAGCATAATGTATGGTGGAGGTCACTGTGGGTCATCATAATATGTAAGGTCCCATAGCCAAAATCGTCCAACATCAGCCACCAAGGGAGACGCCGAGATCCTGGACCACAACCCACCACTACCGGTACGCAGAAGAGAGGTGCCTTCTGAGAAGTGGAGTTGTGGGGGGGGGCCCTGGAAACCGCTCCAGGGAGACCCAGGAACACACACAGGAACCCAACATGGCGGCCGAGGCCAGCATTCCCCGCCCCCAAGAAAGAAGCACTAAGGTCGCAGTGGCGGCACCAGCACAGAGTGAGGCAGAAAGTGACGCGCACCGCCGGAGGTTGCAGGAAGGACCCACAGCGGCGGCCAGCGTGGCAGAGAGCGAATCCCAGGGCAAGGAGCGGGGGAGAGAGACGGATCCCCCCCACTGACGCAAGCGGGCAAAGCAAGGCAAAAGAAGCAAGAGAGGGGCCAGACCACATGCAGGCAGGCAGGGGAGGCGGCATAAACCACACATCTGCCAGCGCCGCGAGTACCTGCTCTGCCTCCCGGCTTGTGGAGCAGTGAAGGGGCGGGCACTGCTGCGCAGCTGCAGGAAGTGTCTTCTGTCACTTCCAGTCCTCCCTCTGCTCCTCTTCCGCCGCTATCGTGGTCGCGGCGGGCGGCTGGAGGCACGGGCAGCGTGGACTCCCGGGGAGCTCGGGGGCCCCCCCCAGGGGGCGGGCCCAGTCTCAGCCGCGACCGCGGTAGTTACGCCACTGGGTAGAAGGAAGCTTTTCATTACTGGATCGGACCTGACAGTGATCAGTGATAAGCGGCACATGCCGGTCACTGCCCCAGCACTACTGGCACTAGGGCCGTACAGTATCGGCCACATAGACCGGCCTGGTGCTCCCTCCGGACAGCACTGCTTATACACTGCTGTCGTCATCTGTTGCGCTGCCGGCCGGGTCATTCCATGTCAAGTGATCCAAAAATGAATATTTTTTTTCCCTGACGTCCTCAGATTTTTTAAATTTTTTTTCTATATGAAGAACAACTTTAGTTACGGTAATTACAAAAAAAAAAGTTTTGATTTTTTTCTTTATCAGTTAATTTTTTACAGATTTTTAAAGTTTTAAAAAAGTGCGAATTTTGGCCTGGTATGGCTTTACATTTTCTATCATATCTCGGGCTAGAAATAAGATAGAGAAACAAAATAAACACCAATCTACTCAGAACTATACAGGCTTTCACCAGATATGTCACAAGAGGATCTTTGTTAATATTTTACCCATGTGATCGCAAGCGCAAAACTTTAAAACGCATTTCCGAAAAATCGGCGCGCTTTAAATATTTCAAAAACTGCCCATGTGTCTGCTTTGCTCTTAGCCACATCTGTACCAAATTTCAAGTTGGGATCGCGATGAGATCATATTTTAAAATATTTTAATATTAATAGCGTCAATGGGTCATTCTATATCAAGTGATCTAAATATGAATATTTTTTTTTACCTGACGTCTTTAGATTTTTTTTATTATTTTTCTTTATGAAGTACAACTTTAGTTAATTACAAATTAAAAGTTTAGAATTTTTTTCTTCATCAGTTAATTTTTTACAGATTTTTAAAGTTTAAAAAAAGGGTGAATTTTGACTTTACATTTTTTTTATCTCAGGCTAGAAATAAGATAATGAAGTGGGAGAGGCATCATTTTACTCAGAACGGTAACAGCTTTCATTTGATATGTTACAAGACTATGTTTCTTTATATCAAATTCAAACTATTGACGGGCAATTGTGAAAAAATGACTGATTGTGTTCTTGGTTATATTTGTGCAGAGATTCAACTTGGGACCTGTCAAATTTATATATTTTTTATTTTATGGTTGTATGAGTTATCACAACTTATTGAATAAAACATTTATAGGCAACAAAAAAGAAACACAAAAAACAAATCCCATAAGTGCCAGGATAAATACATCTTAATCATCAGAACACAACGCTCAGCATTTTCCACTTGAATGTATTGAACAAACCAAAAGAAGAAAGGTGATCATATCCTCAAGTTTGATTAAACAAGATTAAAAGAACCAAAAATGTTAACCCCTATTTATACATATAAATTTGTTTTCTATTCTATCACTAAACATGTCATTTATGAAGTGTTTAATAAGAATAGTACAGTAGTTAAATCATCGTTCTATAAATTATGAACTAATCAAACAATTAATAGTATGTTTTTAAAGTGGCATTTTATCAATTTGTCCCTTTTAGTGGGTGAAATGTAATCTTGTCCATAAACGCTTACTAGCAATCGCCATTTCCTTGTGTGTCAAAGAGTATGTCCGGCCTGTCACGGTGTTAGGCTCCGCCTGAGTTAATATCTGATTTTTGTGCACTTTTAAAATGTCTGGCTTTCTTGGATACACAAAGGATGGCCCTGGACCAGAAGGATGCAATAAAGTCAATTCTACTTCTTCATTTTCACAATCTTTGGAGAGTACAGTAGCCAGCCACCAGCGCCAATCATATTCATATTTTTTCAAAAGGATTGCAACAGGGTCTATGATAAAATGCTGTTTCTTGAGAAGTAGCAGCCATTGCTGTGTGGGAAAAATACAGTTAATATTAAGTAAGGAAGATAGGTAATAAAAATGAAGATTTACAGTACCCTTGAGATAGAACTGTATTACTATAAAGTGAGTTTTAAGGCTAGCGCGCACAGTTTTTTCTGTCTGCAGATACACGCTGCAGTTTTGGCAGCTTGTTTATCTACCAAGTTTTTACCACATATGCGTTAGTTTTTTTAATCGCTGGTGAAAAAAATGGCAGCTTTTTTTATATAAATGATAAATGCTGCGTTTATTGCAGCGATTAAAAAGTAGTTCAAGCAGTGATTTACTCACTCTTGAGTGTTTCCAAAAACACTGCATGTGGTGAACCCCATAGAAATCAATGGGGCTGTTTTTCTGAATGATGATCCCTAAGAATAGCACTGTGTGTATTGGCCCTTAATAATAAAAGCATTAAACTATTAATATATTTACTCACCCATATTTTAGTACACAGCCTTGATGGCTTTGTACAGACTATTGTTTGTTCAGGAGTGAAGATGTCCAGACATGTCAGGGCATGAAAGGTCTGAACGAGCTGTCTTACTTCCTGAATGCAGTGGGTAGACACTTAACATGATTGACAGAGCTGCTGGCCTATCATCTGCTCTGCATTCACTGTCTATCCCTGTGCTTTCTCAGGTTGAGCCCTAACAAAGCTTTTTCCTATATGTCCTCTCCTGCTTCTAAGCTGTAACATATCAAAATAATACAGTAATGTCTAAAAATAATGGATTTGATAAATATAGACCCCACGCTTTTAGACCACAGGTTGAACAGATCTGAATTCAAGATTTTTGAATTGACACTATAATAGTTAAATATTTTAAAATATGATCCCATCACGATCCCAACTTGAAATTTGGTACAGATGTGGCTAAGAGCATAAAAGACACATGGGCAGTTTTGGAAAATTTTTATTAAAACGTTTTTTCGGAAATGCGTTTCAAAATGTTGCAATTGCATTCGCATGGGTAAAAAATTAAAATTAACAAATATACTCTTGTGACATATCTGGTGAAAGCCTGGACAGTTCTGAGTAGAATGGTGTTTATTTTGTTTCTCTATCTTATTTCTAGCCCAAGATAAAAAAATGTAAAGTCATACCAGGCCAAAATTCACACTTTTTTTTAAACTTTAAAAATCTGTAAAAAATTAACTGATGAAGAAAAAAATTCTAAACTTTTAATTTGTAATTAACTAAAGTTGTACTTCATAAAGGAAAAAAAATAAAAAAAATCTAAAGACGTCAGGTAAAAAAAAATATTCATATTTAGATCACTTGATATGGAATGACCCATTGACGCTATTAATAGTAAAATATTTAAAATATGATCCCATCGTGATCCCAACTTGAAATTTGGTACAGATATGGCTAAGAGCAAATCAGACACATGGGCAGTTTTTGAAATATTTAAAGCGCGCCGATTTTTCGGAAATGCGTTTTAAAGTTTTGCGCTTGCGATCACATGGGTAAAATATTAACAAAGATCCTCTTGTGACATATCTGGTGAAAGCCTGTATAGTTCTGAGTAGAATGGTGTTTATTTTGTCTCTCTATCTTATTCCTAGCCTTAGTTATGAGGAGAAACGTAAAGGCAGGCAACAGCGAAATTCACACTTTTTCCGAACTTTGAAAATTATTTTAAAAAAAAAAAAATTTTTTTTTAAATTTTTCTCTTCACATTTTGCATTGTCTGACATGCTATTATCAAATAACAAAATCTCAAAAGAATTCAAAATATAGAGGTAATAATCATTGGTTCACTTGACATGGAATGACCCGGCCGCCTCCGCCACTGGCCGCTATCTACACTTGTCAGAGCTCAGCTGATGCCATTGTCTGTTAGGGATGTCCTGCACATGCATAAACGACGCGGGCGGCCTGTCCTATCCGGGCCTCCGTACAGCTCTGTGTTGTCAGTAGATAACGGCGCCCGGTGCAAATACAGCTGGGGAACACAGGTGAATGTCACACCGGAATACCGACAGCGAGGAGCAGCGGTGGGAGCTCGTCTCCCGGGCCTGGCCGCTGTCCCTGGTGCTGTCACTAGGCAGGCCTGCCCCCTCACAGCTTCGGGCCTGCACCGCCCCCTCCCGGCCCAGCTGCCTGCTGTCTGCCTTGACACTAGCTGTCACCTGTAGACAGCAGAGGATGCTCTGCCCCTGGGCAGCCTGATGATACACTGTACCCGGAGGTGGCACCTCTGAGCTGCTACAACACTCCTCAGGATTAGCAATGTCAGCCAACCCTTCTCTGCTTGCTATAAGGTGCCAACAGTCAGTGTGTGAGGTGCCAACAGTCAATGTGTACAGTGCTAACATGTGTGTGAGGTGCCAACAGTCAATGTTTACAGTGCCAACATCCAGTGTGTGAGGTGCCAACAGTCAGTGTACAGTGCCAACATCCAGTGTGTGAGGTGCCAACAGTCAATGTGTACAGTGTCAACACGTGTGTGAGGTGCCAACAGTCAGTGTGTGCGGTGCCAACATCCAGTGTGTACAGTGCCAACATCCAATGTGTGCGGTGCCAACATGTGTGTGAGGTGCCAACAGTCAATGTGTAGAGTGCCAACATCTAGTGTGTGAGGTGCCAACAGTCAATGTGTACAGTGCCAACATCCAGTGTGTGAGGTGCCAACAGGCAATGTGTACAGTGCCAACATCCAGTGTGTGAGGTGCCAACAGTCAGTGTACAGTGCCAACATCCAGTGTGTGAGGTGCCAACAGGCAATGTGTACAGTGCCAACATCCAGTGTGTGAGGTGCCAACAGTCAGTGTGCAGTGCCAACATCCAGTGTGTGAGGTGCCAACAGTCAATGTGTACAGTGTCAACATGTGTGTGAGGTGCCAACATCCAGTGTGTACAGTGCCAACATCCAATGTGTGCAGTGCCAACATGTGTGTGTGAGGTGCCAACAGTCAATGTGTAGGGTGCCAACATCTAGTGTGTGAGGTGCCAACAGACAATGTGTGAGGTGCCAACAGTCAATGTGTATAGTGCCAACATCCAGTGTGTGAGGTGCCAACAGTCAGTGTGTGCGGTGCCAACATCCAGTGTGTACAGTGCCAACATCCAAAGTGGGCGGTGCCAACGTGTGTGTGTGAGGTGCCAGCAGTCAATGTGTGGAGTGCCAACAGTCAATGTGTACAGTGCCAACATCCAGTGTGTGAGGTGCCAACAGGCAATGTGTACAGTGCCAACATCCAGTGTGTGAGGTGCCAACAGGCAATGTGTACAGTGCCAACATCCAGTGTGTGAGGTGCCAACAGTCAATGTGTACAGTGGCAACATCGACCGCCCCAGGCGCCACAAACAGTTGCTACGCCGCTGGCTGTGCTGCACACCTGCGGCACTATTCTGGCACTGAATTCCAGGGGGGAGGGGGGGGGGGCGGGAAAAATTTCTTGCACCATAGTAATATGTTGGATTTCCTCTATTAATTGGGTGGAATCCTGTAAATAAGAAGGAAGTTGCTTTAGTATCTCCTGTAAAAGGAGATCAATGAAATTTGACAATGAGCAGGTGAGGGAGTTGATACCTGCAATGATGGGGCGTCCGAGAGGGTTTATTGGATCTTTATGAAGTTTGGGTAAATGGTAAAAAAAAAAAATGAATGATCATTTTTTACATATGTACAAATCTAATAATAGGAAACATACACAAAAAAGAATTTTTTTTAATCATATATTTTTAATCACATATTTATTGCAATTTCTGTACATTTTTATGTATTTTAGTACCGTATATACTCGTGTATAAGCCGACCCGTGTATAAGCCGACCCCCCTACTTTTGCCCCCAAAAACTGGGAAAACTTATTGACTCGCGTATAAGCCGAGGGTGGACTCCAGCACAGGTATACAACCCCCAGCAGTGAGGTATACAGCAGCCTCCCCAGTGGTAGTATACAGCAGCAGCCCCAGTGGTAGTATACAGCAGCCCCAGAGGTATATGCAGCCCCAGAGGTATATGCAGCCCCAGAGGTATATGCAGCCCCATAGGTATATGCAGCCCCATATGCAGCCCCAGAGGTATATGCAGCCCCATATGCAGCCCCAGAGGTATATGCAGCCCCATATGCAGCCCCAGAGGTATATGCAGCCCCATATGCAGCCCCAGAGGTATATGCAGCCCCATATGCAGCCCCAGAAGTATATGCAGCCCCATATGTATATGCAGCCCCATATGCAGCCCCAGGGGTATATGCAGCCCCAGAGGTATATGCATCCCCATATGCAGCCCCAGAGGTATATGCAGCCCCATATGCAGCCCCAGAGGTATATGCAGCCCTAGTGGTGTATACAGCAGCCCCAGTGGTAGTATACAGCAGCCCTTAGGTAGTATACAGCAGCCCCAGTGCTGTATACAGCAGCAGCCCCAGGGCTGTATACAGCAGAAGCCCCAGGGCTGTATACAGCAGAAGCCCCAGGGCTGTATACAGCAGAAGCCCCAGGGCTGTATACAGCAGAAGCCCCAGGGCTGTATACAGCCGCAGCCCCAGGGCTGTATACAGCCGCAGCCCCGGAGGTATAAAGGCCCCCCCATCAAGCTCCAGGGCCCCCCCCCTTGAGTGGCGTCCTGTAAAGGAATATCATACTTGCCAGTCTCCTGTCGCGCCGTCCGTAGCTGCCGACACGCGATCCCGGGCTTCATTCAGCGTCTTCCGGATTCCGACTTCCTGTAGTCGCGGGCAATGACGTCATTGCCCGCGACTAAAGGAATGCGGAAGACGCTGAATGAAGCCCGGGATCGCGTGTCGGCAGCTGCGGACGGCGCTACAGGAGACTGGCAAGTATGATATTCCTTTACAGGACGCCGCTCAAGGGGGGGGCCCTGGAGCTTGATGGGGGGGCCTGTATACCTCCGGGGCTGCGGCTGTATATATACATATACTCGCGTATAAGCCGAGGGGGGACTTTTCAGCCCAAATTTTGGGCTGAAAAAGTCGGCTTATACGCGAGTATATACGGTATGTACAATATAATAAGAAGGTAACTGGTGTTTCTTTAAAAAGGGGAAACATGATTTTTTGCTAATTATAAAAGGAAAAAAAAACTCTACTGGTTGATCGCACGGGCTCCTGGTCTTATTAGCAAGTCTAACTTATTAGGTGTAGTCTCTTTGTGATTAATTAGCTTGAGCTTGACCTATATAATGAAACATTTCTCTCTGCATAACCAAACATAGCACATTGTACCTGAGGAAGGCTCAAAAAGAGTTGAAACGCGTTGTACTTTTTCCACCAATGTAAATTTAATAAATCTACTACTGAAGAACATCTCTGGGTCCCTTTGAATGGAAGATGGAGTGTTAAATGAACATTTGTTGAAGTGTGTTTTCTCCAGTTCATGGAATTCAATACACCATGTAATGAGATAGAGATGAAGACATCTAAAAATGGTAGGCAATCTCAAAAGTAAACCTTAAGGGTGCTTTCACACTACGATTTTTAGGGAGCCGATGCTGTCCGATATAAATCGGACAGCATCGCCTCCCTTCTGATGCCTGGAATCGGGTGCCAAATAGGCACCCGATTCCGGCATAAAATCGTTGCCTCCGGGCTGAAAAAAAGAAGAAAAAAAAAACCTTATGCTCACCTCTCCCCAAGCTCCCGCCGTCTTCCTGAAGGTTTTCGGTGGCTCCCGCGGGCTGCAGAGGTCTTCTTCATGTGTTCAGGACCTGCGGTGATGTCACAGTCACGTGACCGCGGGTTCCACCATGGTAAACCGCGGTCACATGACTGTGACATCACCGCAGGTCCTGTAGACATGAAGAAGACCTCTGCAGTCCGCGGGAGCCACCAGGAACCTTCAGGAAGACGGCGGGGGCTCGGGGAGAGGTGAGCATAAGTTTTTTTGGTTTTTTTTTTAACCCTTGTGCTCCCAGTTAGGAGCAGTTTTACTGTACTGAGCATGCTCAGTACAGTAAAATCGGGTCCGAGGAGACATCAGATGTTTCATCGGACCCTTCTCCATAGGGCCCCATGTTATAGGGATCAGGTCAGATCGGATGTGCACTAAATGCCATCCGATTTGGTCTGATCCGAATCTGTCAGATTTTATTTTCGGTGCAAAAATCGGAGCAGGCTCCGATTTTTGCACCGATAATAAAATCGGACAGAATCGGATCGGACCAAATCGGATGGCATTTAGTGCACATCCGATTCGGTCCGATCCCCATAAGGATGCATGGGGTCCGAAAATCGGTCCGATGCTGTCCGATTTTTATCAGGCAGCATCGGAGAAGCAAAAATCGTAGTGTGAAAGCACCCTTAATCAATTGGTGAGAACATTTATGGATTCTACAAAGAGGATATATTCATCTCATATACCTTTCAAGAAGATGAATACATAATCAATATCACAAATTTAAAAGTCAATGTACAAAAGGTAAATACCGGGCACTACGAGTAGCAAAGGGGGCTAATTTAAAGGGAACCTGTTAACTGTTTATGCCCATCCAGTTATCACTGTCTGTACCTGTAGCCTCATAATACTATTCTAATCATCCCTGTCTGAGCTCATAGTGTAATGTGAAAGGTGAAAAAAAAGCATTTATACAATTACATTTTCTAATGTAATGAGGCAGTCAGTCCCCAGCTTGGAGGACGGGGACTGTTTGGCAGGTTAATAGTTAACATTTCAGCCTTGTGCTAGAACATGTTGGGAGACCTGATGTGATGTCCCAACCATGTGACTACAATAGGCGGAGCTAAGTTCTCATAGAACATAATACGTCTGCTGGCTTAGCTCCGCCCACTATGGTCACATGATCGTTACATCACAAAGGTCCTTTAGCCAGTGATAACTAGGGGGACATAAAGCACCTGTCAGGTTCCCTTTAACTGTTGTAGCCTGCCGTATCTTCTTGAATGTTTCTGTTGTTTAGTGTTGCACACCTCTAATATAGACAATACGAAGCATGAGTATGTAGAAAGAAAAGTTGACGGCAGTCACCGGTTTATGGATCTTCTTTTAGTCTTGCAATGCAAACATTAATGCAGTTTGGTGCAGTGGGGAGAGGAAGCCTGGAATTAAAGGATGACGGCTGCCATTTTGCGGTGTTATGCCGCTTCAATGGGTACAGATCTGTTCTCTTCCCGCTGCACCAAACTGCATTAATGTTTGAATTGCACAAATAAAAGAGGATCCGCTAAATGGTGAGTGCCGTCAACTTTCCTTTCTACATAGTCATGCTTAGAATTTATAAGTCAGTGAAATGGACCATAAGATCTAAAAAGACAATAGTTTCTTCACACTAACCCAGGTACAAGTTAGCTTAGCTAGGAGCACATGGGATTCCCATAGGTGTGCTCCTGAGCTATTGGTAGATTTGTATGTCAAAGATAAAAACTTTTATCTGCAGTTTGAGGCTGGGCCCTCTGGGGGGCATCTGTCATTTGTGAGGCATGTAATCAGTGCGGAGCAGCCCGCCTGATCTAATAGCAGGGCGTGACCAATAGGCTGCTCTGACACTATGCTTCACATGTACCTGAGTGGCAGAGCCTTATGGTAACCTTGTGTCTGTAAATGCCACCAGTCGCCTCCCTGACAGCATGGCCGGACGCTGGTGCTACAACCGCCCCCATCTGTGGGTTGTAAGTGACTTCGCACCGGTATGCGGACACCTGTGTTACCTCTCAGAGGAGCTGGCAGCCTGCTGCTAGGTGCAATGGGTGCACCTGGCAATTTTTTGGTGCGTTTTTTTTAAATCTATGGTGTCCCATATATGAGATGGTAGAGTAGTCACAAAGGGACTAAGGATTCTAACACCCACACGGTCAATGTCCAAAACTATGGGTCTTCCTTAAAACGGAGTTAACCTTTTGTGAACTTTGGGCAAAGTGTAAAAAGTAGATGTAATGGGAAAATCAGGAATCATGCAGGTGTATTCATCTTTACTGATGAGTCAGTTTTTCCTTCAGTTAAAATGTCTTTTAGATGTTTTTTTGGAAGTCTGCATGGGATTTACAGAATATCTAGCATAATGTGTCCCCATCACTTAGTATAGCTGCACAAATCTTATGGTAATGTTTATCATAACAACTACATCCCCCAGCACCATCTCTCTTTCCTCTCCTCTCAGCTGAAGACTTTGCCTCTTTCTTCAAGTAGAAGATTGATAACCTCAGAGAAAGCTTTGGTCCACAGTCCCAACAGCTCATCGCCATAGCTACTCAGCTATCTCCCTCCAAAACCAACTTCTCCTTATGGGCAGGGACCTCTCTACTCTTCTGCTGTATCCTCACCCATCCCTTGTAGACTGTGAGACTAGCGGTAGGGTCCTCTCTCCTCACCTACTGTATCCTCACCCATCCCTTGTAGACTGTGAGCCCTCATGGGCAGGGTCCTATCCCCTCCTGTATCTGTGTGTGCCTTGTACTGTTCATGATTATTGTACTTGTCTACGTATGACCCATTTAACATGTAAAGCGCCAAAGATTAAATGGTGCGATCATAATAATAAATAAGAATAGAAGAGTCTTTCTCCAAAGTGAATAGTGCTTTCATTTCTTTCTTGGACAGCTTGGACTAATGTCAGTGATTTGTCTTTACGTCATTAGTCACCAGGTTAAGGAATATTAAATTAAAATTATATTAAGTTAAATACTTTTCTTAGGTAATAGTATATAGCATGGAGAAGTAATAATTAAAGGTTACCATAGAAAAAATATTGGAATCTGAGAGTTCTCAGTGTTTGATACCTTTTAATGGCTAACTGAAAAGATGGTAAACATAGCAAGCTTTCGGGACACTATGGCCCCTTCCTCAGGCTAGTTATGACACAAATTCTGAAGTCACATACATATATACATAAGCAAGAGGAAAAAAAAAACGGGAAAAAAAAAAATGTTATATAATGTGGTAAATACTACAGGTGACGTAAAGCAGAGTCAGAGTTAGGGAGGGGTGGAGGAGCTGGAAAAGAGAAACTAGATTTCTAAGATAAGCAGAGCAAATTGTATTAGTTATATGGTTAGTAGCCTGTGGAGACCTGAAAATACTTGAGTGAGTTGTGGAGAGCAGAGTCCACATAAGAAAAGTCAAAAGTTCATAGTTCTCAAAACGGAGTCTCTTGGAGTTGAGATATCCCCAAGTTTATCGTATATACTCGTGTATAAGCCAACCCGTGTATAAGCCGACCCCCCTACTTTTGCCCCAAAAACCTGGGAAAACCTATTGACTCGTGTATAAGCCAAGGGTGGACCCCAGCACAGGTATACAGCAGCCTCCCCAGTGGTAGTATACAGCAGCAGCCCCAGTGGTATATACAGCAGCAGCCCCAGTGGTAGTAGACAGCAGCCCCAGAGGTATATACAGCAGCCCCAGAGGTATATACAGCAGCCCCAGTGGTAGTATACAGCAGCAGCCCCAGTGGTATATACAGCAGCCCCAGTGGTAGTATACAGCAGCCCCAGTGGTAGTATACAGCAGCCCCAGAGGTAGTATACAGCAGCAGCCCCAGAGGTATATACAGCAGCAGCCCCAGTGGTAGTATACAGCAGCCCCAGTGGTATATACAGCAGCCCCAGTGGTAGTATACAGCAGCAGCCCCAGTGGTATATACAGCAGCCCCAGTGGTAGTATACAGCAGCCCCAGTGGTAGTATACAGCAGCACCAGAGGTAGTATACAGCAGCAGCCCCAGAGGTAGTATACAGCAGCCCCAGAGGAATATACAGCAGCCCCCCCCCCATATCAGTATACAGGCCCCCCCTTCTGCAGCTCCTCCGTCTTTATCCAGCGTCTTCCGGCTTCCTCCTCTGGCGCGCAGACAATGACGTCATTGCCTGTACCGACCAGAGGAAGCTGGAAGAAGACGGATGAAGCCGGAGGAGCGCGATGACGGCGGCGGCAGCGGGACAGCAGCAGCGGGATAAGTATGATAATGTTTTCCTTTTCAGGATTGCTGCACAGGGGGGGGCCTGTATACTGATATGGGGGGGGGGGCTGCTGTATACTGTATACACTGTATACAGTATACAGTGACTCGCGTATAAGCCGAGGGGGGGACTTTTCAGCCCAATTTTTGGGCTGAAAAACTCGGCTTATACGCGAGTATATACGGTACTTTCAATTCATATAAAAATGCATGAATCTGTGATGTCCCCAAATGCCCATTTATTTTATATAAAATACCATGAATGCATGTGAAATATTTAATCCTGTTTTGAATGTGTCAAAGGTCGTTATCAATTTGTATTTCCAAATTCTTCTTTCTCTCTGTGATTTGAAGTTGCTTTTAAAAATGAGCAGATTCGTGTTAGTTTCACTGTTGTGGTCAGGGCTGGAAAAATGTTTTGCTACAGGTAGATTCATACGCTTTTCTTTTATTGAGAGGCGATAAGAATTCATTCTTGTTCTGAATTTTTGCCCGGTCTCTCCTACGTACATGCCACCTGTTGGACATTTGGTACATATAATTAAATACACCACATTGCTTGTGATGCAAATGAAGTTACCTGGGATCTTGTAGTCCCACAACTCACTTAAGTATTTTCAGGTCTCCACAGGCTACTAACCATATAACTAATATACAATTTGTTCTGCTTATCTTAGAAATCTGGTTTCTCTTTCCCAGCTCCTCCACCCCTCCCTAACTTGCTAACTTGACTCTGCTTTACGTCACCTGTCGTATTTACCAAAGCATAAAACATTTTTTTTCCTGTTTTTTTTTTTTTTTTTTCTTTTGCTTATGTATATATGTATGTGTCTGGAGAATTTGTGTCATTATCAGCCTGACGAAGAGGCCATAGTGTCCCGAAAGCTTGCTATGGTTACCATCCTTTCAGTAGCCATTAAAAGGTATCAACCACTGAGGACTCTCAGATTCCAATATTTTTCTATCTACTGGTTAACACGGTACAAACATTTTTTTACCTTATCAAGGTTACCTTAAAAATATATCCGATACATAAATCCACAATCTAAGAGGTGATAAACTGACAGTGCAAACAAACTGCAAAAAAAGGTCAATACATAAATTACTAATATTGTCTGGAGGGAGTCAATACTGTCTGGAGAAAATCAAGATTTACTAAAAGACCAATATCTCTATTAATACCATTATATGAGATGAAAGGGAAAAAATTCCAGCACCTGGTATTTCCATAAAAAGTATAGTCCTTTATTTAGTCTATGAAAGTCTATGAAAAACACATACAGCATATGCATGAGATCAGTGTGCTGTCTGTGTGACGTGAACCATAAATGCATTCAAGAAACATTTTATGTGTTAAACATGTGCAACGATAATAGAGAGATAGATAGATATGGGAAAAATAGATTTTACAGCTATTAACCAAATAAATAAATAATGAATTGATAAAAACAAAGTGAAGTCCCGCACATTTTTGATAACCAGTAAAGCAGACAGCTCTGCGCAGATATTATCATGCTGGAAAGGTCCATAGTTATTGGACCCTTCCCAGTCCAAAAATACCAGCCCGCAGCCACCCCAGAAGGGGTGCATCACATTATTTGCACCAATTCTATAACTTAGTCTTGGCTCTTTCTGATTGCCGGGGTTCGTTGGCAATCGGGGTAATGGTTTAAAGGTTGATATTAACTGGATAGTGTCAGCTGGCATCAAGCACTGGTGTTAGCAATGGAAAGGGATCTATCAAAACACCCCCATTACTAACCCAGTATTCCAAAAAAGAAGAAAAAAAAAGGACACAAAAGGTGTCTCATTTCTAAGGTGTCATACAAAAAACATCTCAAGATGGGTAAAACCAGTGAGCTGTTTCAAGACCTTCGCAATGTTATTGTTGCAAAAAATACACTGATAGCATTGATTACAGAAGAATTTCTAAACCACTGAAGGCTCCAGTGAGCACTGTTGGGGTCATAATTCGGAAGTGGATGGGACATAATTTCTCCATTAACCGGCCACGACAAGGTGCTCCCTGAAACATTTCAGACAGAGAAGTGAAAAGAATTATCAGACGAGTTGTCCAAGGGCCATGGACCATCAGTTATGGCCAAAAGTGTTGGCACCATTGAAATTGTTCCAGAAAATATAGTATTTCATCCAAAAATTATTGCAATTACACATATTTTGTAATAGTCGTGTTTATTTCCTTTGTATGTATTGCAGTAACAGAAAAAATCCAGAGGAAAAAAGGCAAATTAGACATAAATTCACACAAAACTCCAAAAATGAGTTGGACAAAATAGTTGGCACCCCCAACTTGGTATTTGGTTGCACATTTTTTGGAACAAATAACTGCAATCCAGCTCTTCCTACAACCATCCACAGGCTTCTTACACCTCACAACTGGATTTTTGGACTCCCTTTTTGCAAACTGCTCCAGGTCTCTCATATTTGAAGTCGCATTTACCCAACAGCAATTTTCAGATCTCTCCACAGGTGTTCAATGGATTTAGATCTGGAATCATTGCTGCCACTTCAGATCTCTCCAGTGCTTTCTTTCCACCCATTTCTGGATATTTGGGGTCATTTGAGCGCTATATAAGTGCATAAATATTATATTATATTATTATTGTCCTGCCGGAAGACCCATGACCTATGACATAAACCCAGCTTTCTGACACTGGGTTCTACATTGCCACCCAAAATCCTTTGATAATTAATATTCAGATTTCATGATGTCTTTCAGACAGTCAAGGCCCCCAGTGCCAGAGGCACAAAACAACCCTAGAACATCTCTGACCTCCACCATGTGGGACTGTAGGTCCTGTGTTCTTTTCTTTGTAGGCTCATTCCATTTTTGGTAAACAGTAGAATGATGTGCTTTACCAAAATGCTCTATCTTGGTCTCATCCACAAGACACTTTCCCAGAAGGATTTTTGCTTGCTACTAGTGCATCTCAATGAATAGGTGTCACGCTGGGGGCGGGAGAGGCACTCAGCGTAGGACCACGACGGGGGGGGGGGGGAATAAGGAGTCCCTAAAACTATGGGCACAAGAAGGAGAGGGTGACCCCTGGTCTTACTGGGGCTGACCCTGTCTGCCCTAACGTCCCTATACAGTTTCCTCAACTGTCGCCGACCACGAACCTCGTCCCTCTCTGATCCTAGCACTACCTTAGCTAAGGATCAGATGGAGAGGTTCACTAGACCCCTCCACTAACAACTAAAGACAACACAAGGAAATAACAGACAATGGGGAAAGAAAACACTTATCTTGCAGCAGATCACAGCAACCTCCACCACCTCTGCTTCTGCTGGAGCAAGTATAATGAGTGCACAAGGAAATATCACCTGCACTGAGGGAGGGCAATGAAACTCCTTATAAAGGTGGGAAGAACCTGCTGGGTCCTAGAGACCCAGGATACTGGTGTAGAAACCAGACCGAGCACAAGACCTTCCCAGCCGTCTCCCCATGATAGGGAGATCTTATCATACCTTCTCTTCATCTACACAGAAGGTAAATGCCCCTGAAAGACGGACCGTCCTCAACTCTTATGGCTGATTGGCCAACCGCTGGGACCGTCTGCGCGTGGCCTCTACCCTGTCATCCGTGCCACCCGTGACAATAGGATATCAGCAAAAAGTTCATTTATTTCAGTAATTCAATACATAAAGTGAAATGCATATATTATATAGTCATTACAAATGGAGTGATCTATTTCATGTGTTTATATTGTTAATGTTGATGATTATGGCTTACAGCCAATGAAAACCCAAAGGGCATTATTTCAGAAAATTATAGTATATAATATATATTAATACTTACTGTTTATACTCTAGTATAAGCCGACCCGAGTATAAGCCGAGGCCCCTAATTTTACCCTCCAAAACTAGGGAAATGTATTGACTCGAGTATAAGCCTAGGGTGAGAAATGCAGCAGACCCCCATCCTGTTATATAGCCCACCATTCCCAGTATATAGCGCCCCCCAGCAGCAGTAGTACACAGGCCCCCAGCAGCAGTAGTACACAGGCCTCCAGCAGCAGTAGTACACAGGCCCCCAAGAAGCAGTAGTACACAGGCCCCCAAGCAGCAGTAGTACACAGGCCCCCAGCAGCAGTAGTACACAGGCCCCCAAGCAGCAGTAGTACACAGGCCCCCAAGCAGCAGTAGTACACAGGGCCCCAAGCCGCA
Organism: Allobates femoralis; assembly: GCA_033576535.1. Classification (NCBI taxonomy): domain Eukaryota; kingdom Metazoa; phylum Chordata; class Amphibia; order Anura; family Aromobatidae; genus Allobates; species Allobates femoralis. Next base: position 43,903,795 of record JARQOC010000002.1, on the reverse strand, counting down.
GTAGCACACAGGCCCCCAAGCAGCAGTAGTACACAGGCCCCCAGCAGCAGTAGTATACAGGCCCCCTCCCTAGTATACAGGCCCCTATCAGTGATATCTGTCCCCCAGGCTGCGGCACCTGTTAAAATAACAAACATTTTATACATCACCTTCCCGCGGTCACTGCGGCCCCCTCCTGCCTCATCCAGACCCGGTCACAGCCCCACCCCCACAGCAAATACCCAGTGACTCGAGTATAAGCCGAGGGGAGCACTTTTCAGCACAAAAATTGTGCTGAAAAACTCGGCTTATACTCGAGTATATATGGTATTCATTTATATAGCGCTATTAATTCTATAGCACTTTACATACATCAGTAATGCTGTCCCTCTTGGAGCTCACAATCTAAACATCCTATCAGTATGTCTTTGCAATGTGGGAGGAAACCAGAGTGCCCTGAGGAAACCCATGCAAACATGGAGAGAACATACAAACTCCTTGCAGATGTTGTCCTTGGTGGGAATTGAACCCAGGACTCAGCACTGCAAAGGCTGCAGTGCTAACCACTTGAGCCACCGAAGGGTTAAAAACCAAGCTGCCAGGGGGCGGAGCCTAGCAGGAGATGTGAGCGGCCGCGTTTCTGAGCTCTCCCGCCGAGGCCCAGGCTAATCCTGCTCATCCGCTGACATTACCGCCGGTTTCAGCCGACCTGACGGTGAGGGAGTGAGAGCAGAGGAGCCGGAGAGCAGCGGTGTGCTTTATTAAAATGCAGATGCCCCGCAAACGCCAGAAAGACCTGGGAGGGGGAGACGGCCTCTCCTCCCAAGATGGCGCCGACAGGAGAGAGGAGGCGGATAAAGCCAACGCTGAATGTCAGTGACGCATGGAAGCGGCTGCTAAGCTGGCACGCTTTGCCAGGCAAACAGGAGGAGACCCGGCTCACAAATCAGATGGAGGTGAGGAGGTGGATGATGAGGAGGGAGAAGTGGAAACCTCAGAAACCCGGGAAGGGCAGATGAAGGCTCAGAGTGGAGGCAGTGGTGTGACTGGAGAAAGAAGTGAGATAGCTGCTGCAATAGAATGTAATGAGGAGCCCACACTGAAGGATGTTTATACAGTAGTATCTTTCTGTAAACAAGCTCTCACTACGTTAACCCAACAAGTCCTGGGTGTCCAGTCTGAAGTAACTAATATTAAAAAGGACATGTCCAAAGCTGATGCCAGAATTGGAGAGGTGGAAGTGAGAGTGGGATCAGCAGAGGACCAGATACTTGGGCTGCAAAGGTCTGAAAAGAAATTCATGCAGCGGTTGTCAGCTATTGAGGCTAAAAACGACGATTTGGAAAATCGTTCTCGCAGGAACAATGTCAGAATTGTTGGAATGCCAGAGAAGACAGAGGGAAGAGACCCAACTGCATTTATGGAAAAGTGGCTTGGAGAGCAATTTGGGAAAGAGGTTCTGACAAAGTTCTTTGCGATGGAGAGAGCTCATAGGGTCCCGACACAACCACAGCCACCTGGGAAAGGACCCCGTATGATGCTTGCAAAACTTCTGCACTACAAAGACAGAGACATCATCCTGCAAAAAGCGAGAGAAAGTGAAGAGTTAACTATTAATGGCCACAGGATTGGCATATACCCGGACTATTCAGTTATGGTCCAAAGGCAGCGCATGCAATTTATTGGAGTGAAGAAGCGCTTGAGAGAGCTGGGAGTGAAGTATGCGATGCTGTTCCTCGCCAAGTTACGAGTAGCTGCGGCGGACAGAGTGCATTTTTTCCTAGACCCTGAAGATGCCATGCAGTGGATTGAGATCAATATGAAGAATCTACAGGACAAAACTTGAGGATGGTAATATTCTGGACTCTGTTCTTTTTTCATCTTTTTTCATCTTTTTTCATTTATTGCTAACAGGTCGGCTGAAACGACTACAGAGACACCCGTACTACATATGTGTAATTTTTTTAACTTTTTTGTTTTAAATGCGGGTGGAACACTCATACAAAAGGTTTTTGTTATCTTTTGTACTAACGTCACAGAATCGGTGACATAGTTACATAGTTCCTAATACTTTAACCCATGTTGATATGATAATATATCTGTTAATTCTTTCTATATTTGTTTGGGTTGAAGGTGGGATGCAAGGATAGCCTTGGCGGGGGAGGAGGAGGGAGACTGCAAGCAGAGGTGTAAGTACGGTGGTTACCGAGAGTGGAGGAGACTGCGCGTTCTCAGATGCGCTTTGAGAGTGAGGGACTAGGTTGGGAGTCCTCGACTCTTGTTAAGAGTTTTAAAGTTATGAGGGGAAAGGGAGGGGTTAGGGGGGAGTGGGATAGGAGGGCTGATGCACTTCAGACAGTCAGCAGAGGGACAATAGACGGAGATCAGCGTTGTTTATACCATCCACAATATGGGGAGTAGACTTAAAGTGATCAGTTGGAATGTAAGGGGTTTGGCGGACAGAACCAAAAGGGCGGCAGTCCTCAAGCATATGCAGGAACGGGGTCCCATGGTAATGTGTCTGCTGGAGACGCATCTAATGAAAAATACCTCCCATGTACTTGATAGAAAATGGATTCAAAAGGCATACCACTCTACTTTCTCCAATTATGCAAGAGGAGTGTCCATACTGATACATAACTCTATTCATTTTGAGGAAGAGGAGGTCTGCATAGATCCAGATGGGCAGGGGGTGGCGATACGTGGACTTTTCTATGGTCATCCCATATGTATAGCTGCAATGTATATTCCCCCCCCATACTCATGTTCCAAGATTAGAATAATGCGAGAATTTACGGTGCGAGGGGGAAGTGTACCGCTGCTGATGATTGGGGATTTTAATAATGTGATAGACGGGTTCTGGGACAGAAATAAACAGCCGAACGTGAGAAGGGAGGACAATATTACCTCATTTGGCACCTTGGTGCGGGAAATTGGTTTGGTGGATATCTGGAGAGTAAGAAATGAAGGGAAAAGATGTTATTCTTGTTATTCTGCCACACATGGTACATTGTCACATATTGATATAGCGCTGGCTTCCGATTTGATGGATTCGATGGTAGATGAAGTGGAATATCTCCCGAGAGTGCTATCAGATCATAGCCCTGTCCTTGTATCCATCAGATGTGAGAACCAGTCAGGGGTGAGAAGGGAGGGTTGGAAGATACACCCGGTATGGTTGCAACACATTGACTTGCAAAATACGTCAAAGGAGGTGGTAGAATTTTTCACTCTGAATAAAGGGAGCACTGACTTGCTAAATATGTGGGACGCTATGAAGGCATTCCTTAGAGGGATATTATTTAGAGACGTATGTAGACAGAAGACCGCATCAAAACAGAAGGAAGTGGAGGGCATGGAAGCATTACGAAGGGCGGAAGAGGAAGTTACTGTGAATGGTACACCAAATAATCGGAGGGAACTCCTGAAGGCTCAAAATACCCTTAACAAAATAATGTTAGAGAAGATGATGAGGAGACAGGCTTTTCAGAAAGTAGAGTTCTATGCTGAAGGAGAGAAAGTGGGCCATCTACTTTCTGTGATTGCTGCAGCTCAGAGGGGGAACACTTACGTACGTGAAATGATAAATAGTCGGGGGGTCTCAGTAACGGCCATAGAGGAAATCCTGGAAGTCTTTACGGACTTTTATAAATATTTATACTCCTCGCAGGGACCACCAATAGAGGAGGACATTGCTCGGTTTTTGGAATTGGGTGATCTTGGGAAGCTGACCATGGAGGAAAGAGCAGACTTGGAGAAGCCCATTGTGATTGAGGAGCTAGAGATGGCATTGCATGGCATGGCCAATGATAAGGCCCCTGGTTCGGACGGTATTCCGGTGGAGATTTACAAACACCTGGAGGAATTCTTGCTCCCTGAGTTGTTAAGAGTGTTTGAAGAGGCTAAACGACAATCTCTCTTACCTGCGTCTATGAGGGAGGCGGTGATAGTTGTAATCCCAAAAGAGGGTAAGGATACTAGAAATCCTGGCTCATACAGACCTATCTCCTTGCTAACCGCAGACTCCTAGCCAAAGTATTATCTAATAGACTATCCAGTGTCATATCTAGACTGATACATTCAGACCAGTCAGGCTTTATGCCTAATAGGTCGACGGCAACTAACATCAGAAGACTATTTCTTAATTTACAAATGCCCTTTGACAACACCCACGATAGAATGATTGCCTCATTGGACGCCCATAAGGCGTTTGACAGTATAGAGTGGGGATATCTCTGGAAAGTGCTGGAGAGGATGGGATTTGGGCCACATTTCATCTCCTGGATACAACTGCCGAGGTCACTTTAGTACGGCATTCGCGTCTTGCTCATTCACCAGTCATTCCAAATTAGACTATGAACATATGGTACCGCTATAAGAATAAATCAGACTGAGATCTGTTTCAAACTTATATTATGTTCAGAGTGATAACAAAGTACAGTCCTCAGCAGCAACAACTGCCTTGCTTCCGGGATACAACACATTTTATACTTCTAATAAACTAGGCGGGAGTATTCAAAACTGGGTGTATTAACTAGGGTGTTAGGTGGTCTGCATGCTAATATACGCGTATAGATTGGTTAATTGTAATTAGTATGTATCTATGCTCAGGTGTCCACGCCTTCATCTTCCGTGCCATCTCCAGACCAGTCACCAGCATTTCGAAGGTCATCTCCACATTCCTTGTTCTCATACATCCTCAATGGGGCCCTTTATGTCCGTGATTTATCTCTTCCTTTCTCACCAGATCCACGTCTCCAGATGTATCTATGTCCCTGTAATTTAATCTCACACACATAAAATGGCACAGAACAAAAACCTGCAAAGAAATTCAAGATGGAAGCAATAGAAAACAGACAAGATGGAGGAGAGAAGGAAAGTTAGAATAAAAGCATTAAGATACTTCTTTTTGCTAAAGTGAGATAAACAGACAAAGAAGAATATATATAGAAAGAGAGAATAAAGATAAAATAGGAAATAGAGGAACAAATTAGAGAAAGAAAGAGAAATAAGAACAGAAAGATGGAGTATCAGAAAAACTATCTATATTATATATTTATGAGTAAATATGGAAAAACTTCAATATTATATTCCAAGTGTTAGTACAAACATTCTAAAACATATGATTAGTCTATTAATCTATAGGAAATTACCATATTTCCCCCACAATCCCCCCTAAGTTTTTCTATATTTACATAACATTTTCCCTAAGTCTATCCCTAAATCTATTTGTAAGAAACCCTTTGAGGTTGTCCATGTGATGGGAAGAGGAGATGGATTGGACTTCTTCATTCAGACACCTTAGAAATCTCTTTCCTTGTGAAAGGCACCAGGCATCTGAACCCCTATACTAACTTCACATGGAGCCCTCCCATTGTCCCTTAACTCAAATCCCTCAACTGTGCTTGATAGTAGGGGAGATTCTTAGACTGCTTAATAAATTTTTCCTTTGGGCATTTCCTCCAATTCAACATCTCCCTCAGCAGATACACCAGCCTCTTGATAAAGATAAATATCAGTTGAAACCATCTTTGCAGTAACCTTCCTATATAAGGGAATCACACAGCAGAGTATCATGCATCCTACTACTATCAGAATAACCAGAACCAAACATGCCTGTTGGAAAAATCCTTTGAGTCCACCCAACCAGCTGGAGAAGAAAGATATATCCACCCCAGCATTATTCTTTAATTCTGCTGCCAACTTAGTAATTTTCTTAAGGGCTATCATGGTTTTCCCGTTTTCCCCTGAATTTTGTGGGATATATGTACAGCATTCCTCCTCCCCCACCATTCCACAGACCCCGCCCTTCTCAGCTAGAAGCATATCAAGGGCCAACTTGTTTTGTAGCGTCATTCTAGTATTGGGACCTAGTTCCTCAACTATACCCTGGAAAGCATCTCAGCTATAGTTGACAAACCTTTGCTCACTGTAATATATGTAATTAATCCAATCAACGTTCTTATTGATCTGTACCTGTGGAATTAAGGAAGCGAATCCAACATATACCTGATTTTGGGCCTTAAACTGGTCAGGCACCCCCCTTGGCACACCAATAGCATCAATGTATACCTGAGGGTCTTCCTCATAGCCCATGTGGAGTTGATCAATGCTTCTCCTTCTCTTGATAGTCTCACTGGAAGGCTCTGGGTCCCATGGTAAAATTTTGAACTGCATAGCTAATTTAACCAGGGTGCATTGACTTGTCCAGGCATCGGGCAACCTGGATCGGAGCTTACCATTTCCACATAACCAATAAATATCATACATATATCATATATATTAGCTGAATAAATTTATACTTACAGAGCTGTTTTCATTACAAAATCCCAATTTAAAGATTCCTACTAACAAAAACCTCAGAACATATTAGAAACGGCATAGGGAATTGTGTATCAGTTTTACACTATTAGTAACATATAACCTTAAAAATACAAGACTCATTCTCCCTTGAACACTTTATCATATACCACTATCATTATGGAGGGTATACAAAGGATATGAACTTCTTAAATATCTGCAAATAAACACAGTTATCCACAAGAGAAAAGAGATACACAACAAAATCATACAAGAACCATGTTATGTACTCCTGTACTTACTTATTCTAAAAACATTTTAACTAGGGTATGTTTGACATTCTATAATACCTTGGATAGGAAAAAGAGATTTACACATATTGGAACAATTTTTATACAGTTTTCCTGGTTTCCTTGTCCGCTCGCTACTTGCAATTTCCAAAACCCATGGAGCGATTGTCGCTCGAAGCCCGTACCTTTCTGAGTTGTGTTGTGCGCAAGAATAATGCAGGATAGTATACACAGCTTACCTGTACCAGGAGCGAACTAGGAGGTACTCACCCGATCTCACCCGTGACCTGTTTTGAGGCGTAAAGTGAGGCCAAGCAGAGACCAGTCTAACCTTTGCTGATAAAGACATCATGGCCTGCCCTGTCCCCTCTCACGACTCCTAGTTTAACACTGTTAGTGGTTCGGTCAGTCCCTATAAGGCAGTCGACTATAGAGAGGGCTCAGGCCGCCAGGCGCAGTCCGGCTGGGATGGGGCAACCACCCGCCACTACCTTTCCTACCTTTTGTTGTAGCTTGCCTTCTACCTCCGAGAGGACAGGACACCTGTGGTGATTGTCAGTATGATTATACCATCCTAGACTGATAACATGGTGTTTACCTCACCGTAATATACCAATACTGCATTTAGTAGGCTTACCGTATTGTAAAAAAAAAATTCTTCAACCGGAAATCGCTCCATTCGCTCAGAAAGTGCAAGTCAGAACCAAATATTCTGATTACCTCATGTGAGGATCCTACCATTATCCAGCATAAAATCTCTTTGGTCTATAAACATATCTGCAATAAAAAACATAAAGAAATTTGTATTAATTTCAGAGATTAGAAAATTCTTATTCAACAATATAATTGCAACTTTCTACTAGTTAATTTATTATATTTTTATATATATATATATGGGCGCTATATATCAGAGCAAACATATGTAACATCACCTTTAATTCAAAATTCCTGCTATCAGCATCTTCTCCAGAAAGCTCCTTACCCCTCCCATATAAAAAAAGATAACGGACTACAAAAAATATTCTCACATAGTAAAGAACAAAGACTGCTCTAATAGAAGGAATTTAAGGAGGTGTGGGGGAGTGGTTCACTCCCTTCCATATTTTCAAATCCTTTGGCCTTGATAAACCCACAAGATGTCCACAATCCTGATAAAGGACCTAACTACTTTCTTCTTTCTTGTCTTTCCACCCCCACTTTTTTTTTTTTTTTTTTTTTTCTCGACTTTGTGCTACTTTCTAAACTATATTTTCTGTTGCTTTTCTCTTCAAACTTGCTAATTTCCAGCTCTAACATCTCACGTTGACTCAATTGAGTGTCCCCTTAAAATACAATCTATATTCCTGCTTATCGACATACCTTATACATTCTAGATCCATTAACTTAACAATACCTTCATCACATTGTAGTTAGACTTTCCTGTCTAGTACCACCTCCCCACAGCGTCAATATATATATTATTTCCCCTTGGGCACTCAGTATATTAATCTTCCCTCTAGATAGCTTAATTTTTTAAAACACACAACAACCATAAATAAGGGAAAGTTTCCCCCTGCCATAACTACATCTCTAACTAAATTATCCCTGTGCTGCAGATGGCTATTGACAACATTCACTCATATGAATCAATAAGAATCTGATTACTATTATTGTATTCAATATTGGGCATTATTATTATTACTCAAGTACCATAAATATGAAAAATTCGTTCCTGCCATTCAGAATCAATGAAAAGACGGGTAAGACTCCAGTGTTCATATCAGGCACTTGCAAATTTCACCCTTCATTCCCCCCTCTCTGGCTCTCTCCCTCACCTCCTTCTAAAACAAGCAAATTCTTTTCACAAAATTACGCACAGCTGTTTTAGATAAGGAATTCAATAGAAGAAAGAAATCTTTCTCTCCCAAACTGAACTCACAAATTTGATTAACTGTTTCACACTTGTAACTATATACAACTAACAAATATCTAACTCTTCATTTACTCTTATAACTTCAAAAGCTTTCCATGACAGGAAGAATAGTAAAATATATTAATAGACGGACCGTGAACAGAGTGTAGTGACAGTCGGTGTGATTTCAATAAAACAGAATGATCTTCACAAGATTATATACACCTCATCCTAATTTATCCTAACCACTTTGGAGTTAGGAACACACCCACACATCCGGGGACCTTGTATCGCCGCCATTATAGGGTGGTGGCTGGGATAGCGCACTCAACAACAATGGCGTGGCGGCCATTTTACTATCTGTTACAATTGATATTTGAGAATCATCGGGAACAAACTTTTTATAACCAAACACAGGTTCTGCATTTTCTGAACCTCCTTCTCCATCCACCTCTCTTCATTTCTCACTTTTCAGACTACGTGCAACCCGTAAATAAACTTGTGCCTGATCTAGCAGCCCTTGGTCTTTCAGCTTACTTTTTTCTCTCTGGATAAGATCATTTTATATAGACGGCTGCAATCTCTTTGACAAAGCAATCCTGCGTGCTTGTATAACTTTTTCACATTCTTAACAGCCTGCTTGCCTTCCTGTGATTCCACTAACATTTTTGCCTCTGCTACATTCTCATCCAGCTTTTGAAAGACGGTCTTCTTCTGCACTACAAGACGCAACATGACTCAATACTACGTCCTAACTGCAGTTCAGAACGCTAGCAACAATAAACAACACTGGGTCCCCACCGTCTGGAATCTCGGCTTCCACGTACGGTGATACCTTTACCTAAGGAACACGGAGCCCAAGCGATCACGTGTTCTAGTTTGCTCTTTCCCAAGGGGCGGAACCCAAGTTCCACGTACCTTTCCCTGCGGCTTGAGGAGCTCCAACTCAACTCAACCCAGATCAACTTCAATGAGTATACAGTACTTAGTACTACGTACTCCCAGCTCTACCGAGTGTGCCGCTCAACTGCCGCACACCCTCCCCTTAAAGCACGGAGCCCCAACTCCACGTGCTCGAGTGAATACCGGGCTTGTCGCCTCTGTATTCAGTCTAGTGATACGGAGCTCCAACTCAACATACCACTGCACACAGAATCCAAATTCCACGTGCAGACAAATACAAAGCCTATTGTCTCTAAACTTGTCTTTGATGCCTAAGCACAGAGCCACAACTCCATGTGCTTCCCAACGCTGGGTCTATGGACACCGCGTTCTGCCAACTAACTCACAAGTGCAGAGCTCCAACTCCATACACTGTATTATCACCCGGTACAGAGCTCCAACTCAATGTACCTCCGAACACAGAATCTGCTGATTCCGTGTCCCGTTCTTTCTACGAAGTATAGAGCCAATTTGCTCCACGCTCCGTCTCCGATCCAAGAAGTGAGGAGCCACAACTCAACAACACTTCTGAGGTGCGGAGCCCCTACTCAACAACACCCCTGAGTCATAAAAGCCAGCCGGCTCTTATGCTCCCCTAACACTGAGACCCAGTGCTTACAGATTACTTTGCTACGGTATTTCAGTTCAGAAGAAATTCTCCTTCACTATTACATCACAGAGGTTGCGTCTCCTTTCACTTTCATTACACCGTCCTCCAGCACACGTGCCTATCAAGTCTCACTATACGTTTCAATACACAATAACAGTCACGGGAAGGGTTAACAGCTACAGAATGTTAATGACCAGTGGAGGAGACGTGGTGAAAACACAGACACGCGCAGAAGGCTGCGTGACTCAAATGCTGCTGGTTCAGACGTGATGCTGGGTCAAACACGGTCTCACCACACGACCGCTTGCCCCCCGTACCCACTAGACACCCGCAGAACAATCTATAACGACTGAGACACGAGGAAGGGTCAGCACATATGAATGTGTCTTTCCACTTACCTCGTGCTCTGGAGGGTGATCAATCCTCGTCAGTCGTCACAGATCGTCCACAGATATCCACGCGTAGGTCCGGAGAGCCGTGGACCACAGATCACGCCCCAGGTGCTGGGCGCCAAAAATGCCGAGGTCACTTTAGTACGGCATTCGCGTCTTGCTCATTCACCAGTCATTCCAAATTAGACTATGAACATATGGTACCGCTATAAGAATAAATCAGACTGAGATCTGTTTCAAACTTATATTATGTTCAGAGTGATAACAAAGTACAGTCCTCAGCAGCAACAACTGCCTTGCTTCCGGGATACAACACATTTTATACTTCTAATAAACTAGGCGGGAGTATTCAAAACTGGGTGTATTAACTAGGGTTTTAGGTGGTCTGCATGCTAATATACGCATATAGATTGGTTAATTGTAATTAGTATGTATCTATGCTCAGGTGTCCACGCCTTCATCTTCCGTGCCATCTCCAGACCAGTCACCAGCATTTCGAAGGTCATCTCCACATTCCTTGTTCTGATACATCCTCAATGGGGCCCTTTATGTCCGTGATTTATCTCTTCCTTTCTCACCAGATCCACGTGTCCAGATGTATCTATGTCCCTGTAATTTAATCTCACACACATAAAATGGCACAGAACAAAACCTGCAAAGAAATTCAAGATGGAAGCAATAGAAAACAGACAAGATGGAGGAGAGAAGGAAAGTTAGAATAAAAGCATTAAGATACTTCTTTTTGCTAAAGTGAGATAAACAGACAAAGAAGAATATATATAGAAAGAGAGAATAAAGATAAAATAGGAAATAGAGGAACAAATTAGAGAAAGAGAGAGAAATAAGAAGAGAAAGATGGAGTATCAGAAAAACTATCTATATTATATATTTATGAGTAAATATGGGAAAACTTCAATATTATATTCCAAGTGTTAGTACAAACATTCTAAAACATATGATTAGTCTATTAATCTATAGGAAATTACCATATTTCCCCCACACAACTACTCTATTCCCAACCAACAGCGAGACTCAGAGTTAATGGGGCGGTTTCCTCGACATTCCAACTCTATAGAGGAACTAAACAAGGGTGCCCACTGTCGCCGCTTCTCTTTGCGATTGCAATTGAACCTTTGGCATCTGCCATTAGAAAATCAAAAGATGTTCGGGGATTCAAATATGGGGAGATGGAAGAAAAAATTGCCTTATACGCGGATGACGTACTGTTGTTTTTGGACGACCCATCGGAGTCATTGAGCCATGCCATGCAATTAATTGATAGGTTTGGTAATATATCGGGGCTTAGAATTAACTGGGCTAAATCTGTATTATTTAAAGTAAAAGGAGGAGAGGAGAATGTCAATGGTAGTATAGAGACTGAATTGCAGCGACGGGATGGTTTCAAGTATCTGGGAGTTGAGGTATCGTTGCCAGTTACGGACTATCTGCGCCTTAATTTGCAACCACTACTTGAAACACTGAAAGTAAAGGTTGATGCGTGGTCTAAGCTACATTTATCAGTAGTGGGCCGCATTAACTTATTGAAAATGATAGTGATGCCTAAACTCCTATATATTTTGCATAATTCTCCAGTATGGATACCCAAAACTAGATTCAAAGAAATAAATTCCCTGTTCAGGAGACTGGTGTGGGGTAAGAAACAACCCAGAATGAGCTTGGAGACATTGCAGAGGCCGAAAGATGGAGGGGGGCTAGCATTACCGAACCCGGAGATATATTACCTTGCAGCTCAGAGTCAACACTTTAGAGGCTGGTCTAGACCTGAGACACAAGGACCAGTTAGAAGTATAATAGAACATTGTATGGCAGGGACTCCAATACTGCAGGGATTGGAGGGAGGACTGATTGGTCAACTGGGTAGAAAGCTCCCTACGCTGGATCTTGTGGATAAAGTGTGGGGTGCATTGAAAAAGAATAGAGGACTTCAGGGTCTAACTAGATTTACACCCATCTGGGGTAATGGTAAATTGGAGGAGATTCAAAAAATAGGTACCATAAAGGAATGGGAACAAAAGGGTATAACTCTAATGTATCAGATGTTGGATGGTGGGACATTGAAACCTTTTGCTATGTTACAATCTGAATTTTCTCTGCCTGGATCTGAATGGCTCCATTACCTGCAGTTGAAACATGCCATTAGGGTACAAAGTACTAAGGGGAGCTTGGCGGTGGACCAAGATCTAGTATTGGAGTATGTTTGTGGAGAAGGCCTCACTAGAGGGATAATTTCGGGAACCTATAAAGACTTGCTACACACGTTTCTGCTGAACTACCCAATGAAATCTAAAGCTAAATGGGAGGAAGAGATTGGCCATATTGAAGGGGACGTGTGGGAGTGCATTTTAGAGTATGTACCGAAACTGTCGCTCAGCAAACCGGCTAGGATGTCTCATCTGTACGTAATCCATAGATTGTACCGTTCTCCGGAGATGTTACACAGGATTGGCCTCAGGGTAGACTCTGAGTGTCCGAGATGCAGGACTGCTGGTGCTGGCATCTTCCATATGCTGTGGGACTGCTCCGGATTGGGGGCATTCTGGAATGAGACACTTTCCAGGATTGAGAGGGTGTATGACTGTATCATTCCCCGCGATCCGGTAGTATGTCTATTGGGTTATGTGGAGGAGGTAGCGGTAAACAACACGTTTAAAATTGCTATAGCTAGACTACTATATATTGCAAGGAAACTAATAGCGAGGAAATGGACTAGTGAGGAGCCGCCGTCGAGAACTGAATTTTGTCGCCAGGCCAATTATATCATACAACTGGAAAGGAAGGTTTATGAAAAGAGAGGTTCGCATAAAACGTATGAAAAGATATGGACACCATGGTTGAATTGTGAATAAGGAATAGTTAAGGAACATAATGAGCTATGGGAAATGTAACCTGTGGATTCTATCTATACTACATGATATGTGTTGAGACCCGTCTAGAAATACTGGGGATATTATATGTTGGAAGGATTGTCTGAAGAAGGGACTGGAGGGAGGGGGGAGTTGGGATATTTTCTTTCTGATAACTTAAGAAATGCAATAATTCTGATTTAAACTGTAATTTATGTACGATATATTAATAAAAATTTATCTGAATTAAAAAAAAAAACCAAGCTGCCATAATCCACGAGACATCAAAGGGTGAATATAATTCAGAAATGCCCTGAAACGTGGCAATATTACATTGATTTTTGATGATATTCTAATTCATTGAGATGCACTAGAATGTACATTTTGGCAAACTGCAGTCTAGTTTTCTTATGTCTCTATATCAGCAGTGGGGTCCTGCTGGGACTCCTCCATAGCGTCTCATTTCAATTCATTTATATGTGGACGGATAGTTCGCACTGACACTGATGCTCCCTGAGCCTGCAGGACAACTATAATTTCTTTGGAACTTGATTGGGGCTTATCCACCATCCGAACTATCCTGCATTGCAACCTTCTATCAATTTTTCTCTGCTGGTCAAATCCATGAAGATTAGCTACAGTGCCATGATTTGTAAATTTCATTATTAGTATAAAAAGAGAAACAATGACGGCACTCACCCTTTTGAGTTCTTCACAGTGCTCTTTATTTTTCCATCTAGGAATGGGGTTACAGTAGTGCAGGGGAGGGAGGAGAGGCGGAGGCACTACTGTAACCCCATTCCTACTGTGGAGAACTCAGAAGGGTGAGTGCCGTCATTGTTTCTCTTTTTATACTGAAAACTGTGTTTCTGGCAAGAGCACCTCCCAAGGTCTGGAGATTCAGGAGCCCAATCATTAGACCCGTGAAGACCCACTAGTGCCCGGTGTGTTCTATTTAAATCAACATTTCTCCTTCGCCTCATTGGGGGACACAGACCGTGGGTGTTATGCTGCTGTCCACTAGGAGGCGACACTAGGCAGAATCTGCAAAAGAGTTAAGTTGGCTCCTCCTCTGCAGCATATACACCCCAGAACAGGAAGTGATTCTCCAGTTTTTGCTTAGTGTCGTTAGGAGGTAGACATGGTCCAAAGGACCACACTAATTACATAGTTAGATATTTTTAACCTTAGATTTTTATTGTTTTTTACCAAGGATACGAGAGGGCGACGGTATCTCCGCATACCGATTTCCCAAAAACAGCAACAGGCGGGAACGCGGGGTGTTACCTCCACGTATCCCCTCCTGCCACGATGGATAGGGAGCAAGGCGACGGTTCCATTGCGTTCCGATCTCCTTGTCTTTCTCCCATGGCCGGTGCTCCCACATTTTCCCCTGTCCCCACTGGGAATCTCAGGGTGACTTCTGCAGGCTTGCAGAGAATCACAGCAGGAAAGCGCAGGATCCTGCTGGGCACATCCGGACGCCAGGCCAGGCACAGACTTCCCCATCTCCCCTCTGGGTTATGGGTCGAGCAAGCCCAAGATGCCCTCCCCATTCCCTGCCTAGGGTCTGGGTTGAGGAGCCTACACAGGTAATCAGGGCTCCCCTGGGACCCTGCATGGCTCTTTTCCTTCTTCGCCCCCCTGCTTCCCCCTGAGCCAACCAAAGGGGGCTCATTTAATACCCTGTGCTCCTGCCAGCTGCGGACACAATCACAGGCTGCAGCATACTCTAGGCTGCAGCACACTTGCAGGGGCACCCCTGGAGCCCGGGGCCTCACATTTCTATGATGTGACCCCGAATGCAGCCATAAATCAGCCATATGGCTTTATGCCGAAGGCAGTGGCGTCTCTAGGAGCGGGCCCGGGTTCGTCCCGCATACTATTCATGCTGCGCCATTTCCCCGGGAGGGAGCACAGCAGCAGCAGCTCACTCAGCGGGCTCTGGGTGCCGCCGGAGCATCTGCCCTATCGTGGGCGCAGCCTCCGGTGCCTGGCGGCGTTGTCCCCAGTTCCGGCCCCGGACATCCGCGCCAGGCCTCCGTCATTCCCGGGCCCGCGATTTACGCAAGGCCCCGGCTTCGGCCTAGCCGGACGTCACCGCCCTTGTCCCCGCCCATATGCCCGCCTCCCCACCGGACGTCGGAGCCTTGCGACGTCAGCAAGGGAGGCGGGACAGGACTAAAAAAGGCGCCCTCCAGCTTCTCTGCGCGCTCTCGCGCTGGCTCCGCCCCCTTCCTTCTCGGCACCGCCGCCATTACAGCCCCGGCGCTGACACCGCTGTATACAGCGGCGAACAGCGCTTGGGTACCGGGGGGCACAGGCTGACCAGCCATCAGGCACGGTTCTCAGATGTATGGGCTTAGAAGCCCAGCAGGTTTTCAGCCCTAGGGTTGAACCTAGGACTCAGTGCTGGGCGGAATGCCTGCAGGGGCACCCACGCAGGGGCACCCACTAAGGGGCAGATGGCAGCAGGCTCATGCTTGCCACTGCTGCGGTAGCACTTTGTCCCATCCTCCCAGCTGGAGGTAATGGGGATATAGGGATTCTTCTCAGGATCCTTGTACAACATTACAGCAATTCCAGCTTCCGCTGTGCGGTGTACACAGAGACCCAACACAGTACAATTAGCACAGCTTCGCTGTGCTGCGGTCTCCGGTAGTTACTGAAGGGCAGCCAGCAGGATACAGCCGGCTGCAATCTGTCGTCCTCCCCCCTCCTTGTACACCATGCATGGAACTCGTAATACCCCCTCTGTACACCGTGTATAGAGTAATAAAAGACTACGAGGAATACTGCTAATTCCCAGAGCAGTACAGGCGCAGTCCCTCTATCCAGCGCACGATCCGATTACAGTGGTTCCTTCCATCGTGCCAGATACAGGTACCTGTTGGTACACCTGGCCGACCTAAGGGGGTAGCTAGGTTAAGCGATATACCAGCACACCCTTATTTTATCCTCGGTCCCCCAACTTTGGCGGAGCCCTGTTAATATTCAAACATCAAATACTCATCCATCAGACCACTTCCAGGCACCTACACAGTTCAGAGAACCAGGTTGTGGTGGAATTGCTGCGAGTTTAATTCACATGTTTCTTCCTCGGCCCCTACATTGCGGGAGAGTCCAGTTAGAGTGGTGTAATCTACAATTACCTGACAACCGCAAGGTCCCAGGACCGTTTGCCAATCCTCCCCACAGCTGCAGTTCTGGTTGGCGGTGATTACAGTCCAATCTCACGAGACGCAGGATGAAACACTGTAATCCGCAGCTGCACTATGAATTTAGCTGCTGGTCTCTGGAACCTAAGACCCATAGCATACTCCCTCCTCAGCTCTCCGCTGTTGGAGGCGCTGGGTAGTAGCCAGGTTTGGCTAATTGCCTTACCCCTGTCTCAACTCCCCACTGTTGGAGCTTTGGTTGAAGCTATGACGGCTCAAGGCCTGGCCGGCCCCCGTCCCAGGAGCTCTGTTGCTCATCTCCTCACTATACCTATATTAGGTATTTGGGTTGAGGTGACATGGGCGAGCTCTTTGCACAGTCCGCTTCAAAGCAGGACCTCACAGACCCTCGACCGCACATACAACAAGACTACTCCCATGACGGATGGGCCCTTCTGGACCCCATATGTCCGTGGCCCAAACCTTCTTCACGCAATCTGTCCCTTCTCGACTCAGGAGTCGAAAAAAAAAAAAAAAAAAAAATGGAATTCTCACGGTGGGATAGTGTTCGCCGTGTGCAGCGCAGGACACCAGCGACTGCACTATCGTGGGCACAGCCTCCGGTTTTCAGCCAACGCTACTCCTGACTTCCGGCTACTTCCGGACCTCTGCGTCGGGCGTCTGCCGTTACTGAGCTCCGCGATTTCGCGAGCCCCCGCTTCGGCCTAGCCGGACATCTCTAGCTTACCCGCCCGCCTCCTGCTCGCCATACACACCCTCCACCTGACGTCGGAGCCTCCGAAGCGTCAGCACAGGGAGTGGGGCAAGGCTAAAAGGACTGAAGCACAAAGAATACAAAGACTTTTCACAGCCTAACGTTGGCAATGTTTATACTGCATTCAGCAGTCCACCGTATCTGGATGACTCTTTTATGGATGCATGACTTTCAAGGACTGCGAACACAATGGCATTTACACCGTGCTCGTTAAGAAGATTCGGTACGATCGACCTCCATAGGTCTACCGCAATTCCATGGCACGTGTTGCAACTCGGCACACACATTCCGGGAGTCCCAGCTCCGCTGCGTACTCCTGACGGCCACATGCTACAGCATCACGTATGGCGTCTCAGCCATATGGAAGGCACAGCATCGCATGAACACGGCGGCCTTTAATTGCAACACTTCCACAGCTCTAGTTAAATTTCCCCAGACAAGGCACAGATCTTCGTCTTGGAATCCGCAGTCTCCGTCGGAAGTCCCTTCAATCCTTCACACCTGCTATAAGAGTCCTAGACAGTATAGTGGCAGCTTGAGAGTCAGTTCCATTGACTCAGCTTAACCGCCGGCCTTTGCAATTATCCATGCTCAGGCATTGCACGAGAACAGGATGGGGGGCGACGTGCCCCCATCACAATGCACATGGCAGTAGTCTTGCCCTGTCTCGAAGATACCCTTCAATCTACAAACGTTCGTGCAGTATCTCTAGTACTGAAAATCTTTCAGTCACCTTCTGGCATTTGAACATGTCAGAATACAGTCAAACAATGCTACAGCTGTGGCATGGGTCAACCACCAGGGTGGAACCCGCAGTCCCTAAGCGATGACAAGTTCGCCACATCCTTCACTAGATGGAATCCTGGAACACTGTACTGCCAACTGTTCTCACTCCAGATGTACTCATCTAAGAGGCGGTTTTCCTAATCCACCAAGGGAAGGACTCAGGGGTCCGACCCCTTCGTCTCGACGTTCTCCGTCGAAACGCCAATGCCAGGAAACCACAGATATGGACCTGACGGAGTCACGCCTCAATGCCACGGTCCCGGCCTTCCTTTCCTGGTCTCAGGATCCACAGTCAGTGGGACGGACGCATTTGACCAAGCCTGGACCGGTATCCGTCTCTCCTATATTCTTTCCCCACTAACAGATAGTCTTGAATATCAAACGATAAGGTTGCCGGATCATCTTCGTGGTCTCAGACTGACCCACACGCGCTTGGTCCGCAGACTCGTCCAATTTATAGCAGCAGTACCAGGACGTCTATCAGAGGGTCCAGACCTGCTAGTTCACAGCCAGTTCTTCCTCAGACTTCCTCACTTCCGAGGTTAATGGTGTAGTTTTTGAGACCTAGAACTTAACCCAAGAGGTTTTTTTCCCAGGATATTGTAACGGCCTTAGTCACAAAGAGGACACCAGCTTTATCAGCGTTATCCCATCACACATGTGTAACTGTTTGGGGGGGGGTTTGCCTTTGAGACCTCCAGAGGTCCTTCCCCTTGGCCCTACTTCACACCAGGGACTGTCCGTTTCTTCCACTCAGACCTAGACTCAGGTCTGTCCTTAGGGTCTCTCACACAGCAGGTTTTCAGTCGTTTTTCACCATCTTACAAACACGTCTTGCCACCAGATGTCTATGACATCCTTCCTTCGAAGGGTCGGCTATTTAGGGTCTCCATACAACAAGACTACTCCCATGAGGACCTGAAGTTGGTCCTCACGGCACTACAAGAGTCACCTTTTCAGCCTCGATGGGGTATTACCTTGAGCATCTTCATCCAAATAGTAGTATGGTTTGGTGGCATTTCTTTGTCTCTGCAGAAGTATCGGTACTTGCAGCGGTCTCATCTAATCCATCCTCTTCTGTCTTCCATCTGGACAAGATTGTCCTGTGGCTGGTTCCGTTCTTCTAAGATAGGTTTACTCCTTCCACCTACATGAAGACATCTCTATGCCATCACTGCGCACGACTCCAGTCCGGCCAGTCGCGAAGGACCTACATATGCGGGACCTTGTCAGAGCCCTACGCGTCTACATTTCCAAGACAGTGCCCTCCTAAGAGGTCGGATTCTCCTTTATCCTTCTTCCAATGGGCAGAAATAAAGACACGTCAGCCTCTAGGCTCTTCTAACCAGATGATTTCCTCTAACCATCCAAGACGCTTATGCCATCGAAATCTCGTCTCTTCCGGCAGGTCATGGCACATTTTACTACGGCCGTGGAAGCCTTCTGGACAGTTCGGTAACAGGTATGGGTGCAACAAGTGTATAGGTAACCTAGGGTTGGCCTACACCCATGCCCAAGCCACTATAGTGCTTGCCCTCAGTCCTCGACAAATGCAGGTCTGGGGACACGTGCCCTCCAGGCGACTGCAGCCCACCTGTCGGTACATAGTTCTTCACTGACCATGCTCAGTGTCACTAGTTCCATTGTTCTTTCCCACCCAGGGACTGCTTTAGGACGTCCCACGGTCTGTGTCCCCCAATGAGGCGAAGGAGAAAAGGAGATTTTTGTGTACTCACCGTAAAATCCTTTTCTCTTAGCCTCTAATTGGGGGACACAGCACCCACCCTATTGACCTTGTGGGCTTTTTCTACAGTTCTCACATAGCTTCTCAGCTGTTACATGGTTAACATGTTTACACATGTTTGCCTATTATCACTCTGTTAACTGTTGACTGTTTAAACTTGTGCCTGTTTAGTTCCAGGCCTTATAGTACTGTGAGCCTGTTTAGTTACAGGCCTTGTTATATGATTATTACTTCATTAACTCTTCACTGTTTTCCACATGCGCCTGATTAATTTCAGGACTTGTGGTACTAGCATTACTCTGCTAACTTTTAACTGTTTACACACGTGCCTGATTGGTTTCAGGCCACGTTACACTGTTATTACCTTGTTACCTATATTTGTTTACACGGGTCGCCTGCGTAGGCTTCCTGTGTCACTGTTATTATCTGTTAGCTCTCCTACTGCTTTAGCACAAAACTGGAGAATCACTTCCTGTTCTGGGGTGTATATGCTGCAGAGGAGGAGCCAACTTAACTCTTTTGCAGATTCTGCCTAGTGTCGCCTCCTAGTGGACAGCAGCATAACACCCACGGTCTGTGTCCCCCAATTAGAGGCTAAGAGAAAAGGATTTTACGGTGAGTACACAAAAATCTCCTTTTCATTATTATGCTGCACACCGTCGACAAAGCATCATCAAGATCTCTGGAGTTCCAATACACACAAAGGAATTAAACTCATGTATGATAAACCAAGTATATTCAGTGTGTATTTATATTATATGGGCTGCATTCCAGTAAGAGAAGGTAAGTGGTGGATTTTAAGGATCCATGTGACAATGTTTCAGTGGATAAAGATGGCATCTCCGGTTCCTCCTGCATGCGCTGGAGGGCGCTCGGGTTAACCAATAGCCATCAATTGATTTTTACAAAAAAGGGGAGAGACAAGAGGTGCAATAGTGCCCTATCATTAGTGACACTGTTTGTGTGAGTATATCAATAGATGTACACTCACCTGGTCCAGTAGTGTGACCCACAACTGGTTTATAAGCCTTCGGTTTATAGCTGCTGCAGGACCTCCACCAACCACTCGTACGTGGAAAAACGCTTCTATATAGGGAAGATGGTGTGTCACGGTCCGCGCTGTTGTCTCAATGGAATCACAAGGAATGGATGTCTCCAAGAAGTCACAAGGAAGGCAAGGTTCCAAAGTAATGATCTCCTTTATTTAGGTGAATAAAGGAGATCATTACTTTGGAACCTTGCCTTCCTTGTGACTTCTTGGAGACATCCATTCCTTGTGATTCCATTGAGACAGCAGCGCGGACCGTGACACACCATCTTCCCTATATAGGATCAATTGATTTTTGTCATTCGCAGTGGATTATGCTAGACGCTGAGAATGGCATGTGTATTGATTCCGTTACACGGGGTGAGTCAACTGTATTTTTAAGGATATTCAGTAAACTACAGCTGCACGATTTTGGCACTTTTTATACATAATAACTGAAATATGGGGGTCTGTATTATGACCAATATTATATAGTCAGCTGTGGATTTGTCGAGCCCCAGGACGTGGGGTACTTGGGTACCAGGCGGCAAAAGGGTTTAACTTTGTCACGGGGAATGGCGGCCGCGCCTGATCCCATGTCCTGGGTGACACTTCAAAAGAGGAGATCATGTACAAGGGATTATTTACAAGTTTATAGTTGTTGTGACGCCACCTGCAGTACCTGGTGAGATGTCACCAGCGCAGCCACAGTACTCCGGAGGTCGGTGGTATTGCGGCTGAGATGGTGTAGTTCTCCGCAGGCAGGACTGGGACCTCCGGGGCAGCGTGGTGAGGGAAAGCAGGTTGTAGTGGAGTTGAGATGGTATAGGGAGAGTTGGAATAGTCTATAGAGGATGCTGGGAGTAGAAAGTTAGAATGCACACAGCCAAGTCTCTTTTACCTTTTACTGATGTGTTGCAGGTAAATATGTCCAGGGCACCGACAGGTGACAGGGTTGCACAATGGGTTCCCACAGCAAGAGGGTATAAGGCCTCCTCTGCTTTGTGCAGTTTCTGAAGCACAGTCTGCTGTAGCCTGACTTGCCTCCTATCTCTTTTTTTCCCCTGTCTCTCTCTCCTCCTGTGCGGTCTCCGGGATGACCCTCTCTGGACACTGCGGCTGGCCTGCTGTGCCTGGTTCCCTCCCTTGACCCACCTGGGAGATCGGGTAGCTGAAGCTTCCACGGTGCGACAGTGTTTTCTGTGGGCCTATAGTTCCCCACAGGTGCGGATCCCCAATATCCGACGTTTCTCCTGGGACAAACTCTCTTGAGTTCCTTGCTCCCTTCTCTGTTCTGAGCTCCCTGCCTTCAGTCCCACTTAGGCTTGTGGGACACCGAAGGGCCACTCCGATTCACTGGCTCGGGCCTGAATGCAGCGCCGACCACCAGGACTTCCTTGCAGCTCTTCTAGCGTCTGCACACACTCTGACTAGCGCCTCCCCAGCAGCAGTATATATAGGGGATCTTGCCTAAGGGCAGCAAGTTTGGCTCCCCCTACTGTGCCGGGGTGGAAGATGTTGTTTGTAGTAGGTACCTGCTGTGGAAACCCAGCTGTGCATTAGAGAGACCTGTGGTTACCTGCGTGAGCAGGGCGCCACAGATTCAAAAGAGGTGAAAACCGGGCACTGACATGCTGCAGCTTGCTATGCACTCCTTGGACTAATGGCTTTGAAAAACCCGGGGTTGCTCTGCATAGTAGAGGGTAAATCAGGATGTAAAGATGCGGCACTCAACAGGTTAAAGTGTTCATGCGGCTTTTATTCAGACCATGGGGTCACAAGCAAGGGAGGGAAGAGGTGCGCACCCAGAATTGCTCCTGCTGCATACCCTCGGATGGGACGTGGAAACAGAAAGAAAATATAGCGGTCCATGTAATGCTAGAGCAAGGAATAAAATTACAGCAACTGTTAGATTACAAACTTTTTATTCAAACATTTTGCTTCACAATGCGTTTCGTTAGCGGCTTCATCAGGTATCACCTGTTGAAGGTAGCAAGGTGCTACTGAAACGCATTGTAGAGCAAAATGTTTTAATAAAGGTTTGTCACCTTACAATTGCTGTAATTTTATTCCTTGCCCTAGTGCTCCATAGACTGCTATATTTTCTTTCCGTAATTAAACTGATAGGACTTGATTTGGAAAGGCACACACGTGTTTATATAAGACCTCACAGTGCATGTCAAGCCAAATGAGAACCATGAGGTCAAAGGAATTGCCCAAGGAGCTCAGAGACAGAAATATGGCAAGGTACAGATCTGGCCAAGGTTATAAAAGAATTTCTGCAGGACTCAAGGTTCCTAAGAGCACAGTGGCCTCCATAATCCTTAAATGGCAGAGGTTTGGACCAACAGAAGTCTGCCTAGACCTGGCTGTCCAGCCACACTGAGCAATCGTGGGAGAAGAGCCTTGGTGAGAGAGGTAAAGAAGAACCCCAGGATCACTGTGGCTGAGCTCCAGAGATGCAGTAGGGAGATGGGAGAAAGTTCCACAAAGTCAATTATCACTGCAGCCTCCACCAGTCGGGCCTTTATGGCAGAGTGAACCGATGGAAGCCTCTCCTCAGTGCAAGACATATGAAAGCCTGCAAACTACGGAATGAGAAATAAGATTCTCTGGTCTGATGAGACGAAGATAGAACTTTTTGGTAATATTTCTAAGCAGTATGTGTGAAGAAAACCAGGCCCTGCTCATCACCAGCCCAATACAATCCCAACAGTGAAACATGGTGGTGGCAGCATCATGCTATGGGGTTGTTTTTAAGCTGCAGGAACAGGATGACTGGTTGCAATTGAAGGAAACATGAATGCAGCCAAGTACAGAGATATCCTGGATGAAAACCTTTTGCAGAGTGCTCCAGACCTCAGACTTGGCCGAAGGTTCACCTTCCAACAAGATAATGACCCTAAGCACTCAGCTAAAATAACAACGGTGTGGCTTCAGAACAACTCTGTGACTATTCCTGACTGGCCCAGCCAAAGCCCTAACAAACCCGATTGGGCGTCTCTGGAGAGATCTGAAAATGGCTGTTCACCATCCAACCTGATGGAACTGGAGAGGGACTGGAAGGAAGAATGGCAGAGGATCCCTAAATCCAGGGGTGAAAAACTTGTTGCATCATTCCCAAGATGACTCATGGCTGTACTAGCTCAAAAGGTGCAAATACTCAATACTGAGCAAAGGGTCTGAATACTTATGACCATGTGATATTTCAGTTTTTCTTTTTTAATAAATAAGCACAAATATCTACATTTGGGTTTTTTTTCAGTCTAGATGGGGTGCAGAGATTAATGAGAAAAAAAATGAACTTTTTTGAATTTACCTAATGCAATGAAGCAAAGAGTGAAAAATATAAAGGGGATCAGTACCTGTAGATGCCGGCACTGGGCGAAAGTGATTATTTATCCTATGCACAGACATGTAGCAGCTCTTCTGTGAGAAGCATTCAGAGTGTACAGTGCTGAGGCCCCTAGGGGGCAGTGTAAAATAAAAAATAAAAAAAGTGTTTAATAAGTAAAAAAAAAAATCACCCCCCTTTTGCTTCATTGAAAATAAAACTATTAAAAAAATGATAATACACACATATTTGGAATCACTACATTCAGAAATGAAAGATCTATCAACATATAAAATCAATTCAATCAGAGCTGTAAACTGCGTCACCACAACATTGCAATAAAATGCAATAACAAGCGATGAAAACATTGCATCTATCCAAAAATTTTATCAAATAAATAAGAAATAAGCCATCACACAGCTCCAGATCCCGAAAAATGAGGACGCTACGGGCCGCGGAAAATGGCGCAAAAGTGCAATTTATTTTCTTTAAAAACTTCTACATTTTTTTTTCACCACTTAGGTAAAAGTAAAAGTATACATGTTTGATATCTAAGAACTCGTATCGGTCCGAGGACTCATACTGACACGTTAGTTTTACCATATAGTGATCATGGTGAATAAAAAAATTCAAAAACACAAGTGGAATTGCATTTTTGTTTGCAATTTCGCCGCACTAGGAATATTTTTCCCATTTTCCTGTACACTATATAGTAAAATAAATTAGTCATATGAAAAGGTTTGTGCACCCCTCTTAATCTTACTCTTTTTTTTTTTTTAATTGTTTTTTTGCAACAGCTATTTCAGTGTGATATATGTAATAACTGATGGACACAGTAATATTTCAGGATTGAAATGAGGTTTATTGTACTAACCGAAAATGTGAAATATGCATTATTTCAAAATTTGACAGGTGCAAAAGTATGGGCACCTCAACAGAAAAGTGATATTAATATTAAGTAGATCCACCTTTTGCAAAAATAACAGCCTCTAGTTGCTTCCTGTAGCTGTTAATGAGTTCCTGGATCCTGGATGAAGGTATTTTTGACCATTCCTCTTTACAAAACAATTCCAGTTCAGTTAAGTTTGATGGTTGCCGAGCATGGACAGCCCGCATCAAAACATCCCACAGATGTTCAATGATATTCAGGTCTGGGGACTGGGATGGACATTCCGGAACATTGTAATTGTTCCTCTGCATGAATGCCTGAGTAGATTTGGAGCGGTGTTTTGGATCATTGTCTTGCTGAAAGATCCATCCCCGGCGTAACTTCAACTGTGACACTGATTCTTGTCTTGAACATTATTCTCAAGAATCTGCTGATACTGAGTGGAATCCATGCGACCCTCAACTTTAACAAGATTCCCACTGCCGTCATTGGCCACACAGCCCCAAAGCATGATGGACCCGCCCCCAAATTTGACTGGGGGTGAGCCGTGCTCTGCAGGAGTCACAAGCTTACAAAAATGGCCGCAGATCTTGATCTGCACATGCACCGCCTCAGCAGCCATTTTCTAGAAGTCTGGATGATAGAGGCTGGGCCACAGCTTGGCAATGCCTGCAGGGACATTCAAAATGGCCACGACACCCCCGCAGCTCTGGGCCCGCAGATTGACCCCTTTCCCCCATGGTCCATGCAAACCTGCTTCCTGCACCACCACAACCTTTCCCCAACCCCCTTTTTCCTCCTTGGTAAGCCATGGCGGGTTCAGGATGGAGGACATATATAACAACAGTGGAACTCCCTGATATCAGCTGCTCTGTCCACAGTCCAATGTCCAGTTTCCCACTGTTGATCCTTTTGTTCTCTGCTAAATAAGCCGCTGCCAGAGGAGTTTACCAGCAGCTTTGTTACAGAGAACAGGTGAGATCAGCAGAGTTAGCGCTCCTGTGTATTGAGGAGCCAGGAGACAGATTAGCCGCCATAACAACCTTCAGCGGACAGATACTGGTTCATCTTAATGAATTAGAATATCATCAAAAAGTTAATTTATTTCAGTAATTCAATACAAAAAGTGAAACACATATTAGATAGTCATTACAAACAGAGTGATCTGTTTCAAGTGTTAATTTATGTTAATGTTGATGATTACGGCTTACAGCCAATGAAAATCCAAAGGCCATTATCTCAGAAAATTAAAGTAGGGAGGATGAAGGGTCTGAGAATTAAAATGCTGCTGCAGTCCCCAGCGTGGTGCATATGTGGCGCCCCTGCGACCAGGGTGGCCACATAGGGAACTGCAGCCAGGCAGGAAGATAGACAGTTTGTACACCAAACACCCTCACGGACACACTCACCCACAAAGGTGGCACCAAACCCGGAGCCCGGGACTCTAGGCGGGCAAGGGGTGGTGGGTTTAGAAGAAAGTGGGTGGGAAGGAAGAAAGGTCAGGTGACAGATCGTACAAATAGAGGAAAAGAGGAGGAAGGAGTTAGTAGGCCAGAGTGAGCTGAGAGGTACAGACATCAGAGTGAAAGTGACACGTCCCGGTGGGATTTGGCTTCCTGGAGATGCAGAATCCACAGAGTCACAGATACCATGGAGAGAAAGCTCGTCCATAGCCAGCATCCCAGGGGAGTGTGAGGAAAGAGACTGAATCGGTATCACCGGGTCCGAGGAACAAGACAGCACCGACCAACTATCGGCAGAGTAGTTTTCCCTATTTGGGCTAGAATCACACGGGTTAGATGGAGCCTGGTAACGCCTTGGAAGATAGGGTTACTGCAGGCTAGGCACACACCAGAGTGTCGGCTCTGAGGGTAACTGAAGCAATATTCCGGCTTCCCAGACAAACCGACGGGGAGCACTAATTCCAGGTTGGAGTACCTAACACAAAAGAGTTGGAAGCACAGCAGCAACCACGAGGACACACATGGGTCCGAGCTGCCGCTATACAACCCAGAGCAAGAACAGGAGAGAGAACAGCCTGAAAGGACACTTAGAAGGAGTGAGGGGTCTCAGAGTGACAGCCTGGCAGCAGAGGACTCAGTGTTACCGGAGTTAACTGACTGTAACTTGTGTAGAGAACTGTACTGAGAATTGCTGTGAACTGTTTTGAAGAGCTGACAAGTAACATAGTAACATAGTAACATAGTTTTTAAGGTTGAAGGAAGACTTTAAGTCCATCTAGTTCAACCCATAGCCTAACATGTTGATCCAGAGGAAGGCAAAAAAAAAACATGTGGCAACACTAAGCTCCACATTGGGGGAAAAAATTCCTTCCTGACTCCAGATACGGCAATCAGACTAGTTCCCTGGATCAACGCCCTATCAAAGAATCTAGTAAGTATAACTGGTAATATTATAGTTTTCAAGAAAGGCATCCAGGCCCTTCTTAAATGTTAGTAGTGAGTCACTCATTACAACATCATGTGGCAGAGAGTTCCATAGTCTCACTGCTCTTACAGTAAAGAATCCGCGTCTGTGATTATGATTAAACCTTGTTTCCTCCAGACGTAGAGGATCTCAGGCCTAAGAGTAAAGAGATCATTAGAAAGTTCTCTGTACTGTCCCCTCATATATTTATACATTATTATAAGATCACCCCTAAGCCTTCGTTTTTCCAAGCTAAATAACCCCAAGTTTAATAACCTGTCTTGGTATTGCAGACCCCTTAGTCCTCTAATGACTTTTGTCGCTCTTCTCTGGACCCGCTCTAGTTCAGCTATGTCTTTCTTATACACCGGAGACCAGAATTGTACACAGTATTCTAAGTGTGGTCGCACTAGTGACTTGTATAGAGGTAAAATTATGTTCTCCTCATGAGCATCTATGCCTCTTTTAATACATCCCATTATTTTATTTGCCTTTGCAGCAGCTGCCTGACACTGGCCACTAAATGTGAGTTTGTCATCTAACACTATACCCAGGTCTTTTTCAGTGACAGTTTTGCCCAGTGTTTTACAATTAAGCACATAATTATACCTTTTGTTTCCTCTGCCCAAGTGCAGGACTTTAAATTTATCCCCATTAAAGCGCATTTGCCATTTAGCAGCCCAAGCTTCTAGTTTACATAAATCCTCCTGTAATATAAAATTGTCCTCCTCTGTATTGATTACCCTGCAGAGTTTAGTGTCATCTGCAAATATTGAGATTCTACTCTGTTTTCCCCCTACAAGGTCATTAATAAATATATTAAATAGAAGCGGGCCCAACACTGACCCCTGTGGTACCCCACTGATAACTGTGACCCATTCTGAGTGTGTTCCATTAATAACCACCCTTTGTTTCCTATCACTAAGCCAGTTCTTTACCCACTTACACATATTTTCCCCTATCCCCATTTCCCTCATTTTATGTATGTTTTTTGTGTGGCACCGTATCAAAAGCTTTTGAAAAGTCCATATACACCACATCCACTGCATTTCCTTGGTCCAGTCCAGAACTTATTTCTTCATAGAAGCTTATTAGATTAGTTTGACAGGAACGGTCCCTCGTAAAACCATGTTGATAATGGGTCATGAGGTTATTTTTCTTCAGATACTCCAGTATAGCATCTCTTAGAAAACCCTCTAGGATTTTACCCACAGGAGAGGTTAAGCTTACTGGCCTATAATTTCCAAGTTCAGTTTTTGTCCCCTTTTTGAATATTGGCACCACATTTGCTATACGTCAGTCCTGTGGTACAGACCCTGTTATTATGGAATCTTTAAATATTAAAAATAATGGTCTATCTATGACAGTACTTAATTCCTGCAGCACTCTGGGGTGTATCCCATCCGGGCCCGGGGATTTGTCAATTTTAGTGATTTTTAGACGATGCCGTACTTCCTCTTGGGTTAAGCTGGTGACATTTAATTGAGAATTTGTGTTATCACTGATCATATTGTCTGTCATGGAATTTTCTTGTGTAAATACTGTTGAAAAAAATTCATTTAGCATATTGGCTTTTCCCTCATCCTCATCCACCATTTCACCCAGACTATTTTTAAAGTGGCCAACACCATCATTTTTTAGTTTCTTACTATTTATGTAGTTAAAAAATATTTTGGGATTCTTTTTACTTTCTCTGGCAATGAGTCTTTCTGTCTCAATCTTTGCTGCCTTGATTTGCTTTTTACAGATGTTATTTAATTTTCTGTATTTATTTAATGCCTCATCACTACATCACATTGTCAGGGGATCATGATTCAGTAAAGGTACGATCAGGTGTAGATGTTTAGCGGCTCATAGGCTGGGTCTGAGCTGCTGGGGGCACAATGGAAAATTGCTGATTTTTTTAGATATCAAAAATGACTGCAGAAGGGATAGATAAAATAGATGAAGAAAATCTATGTGTATAACATTCTGCAGAATATAGATATCATTTACTATGTTATTTCACTTCTGTTTTATCTTTTTACAGTTGGATGAAAAAGAAATGTTCAGCCTGCATAGAGAGAATATATAGTCACAGAGAAGATGATCCGGACGGTAAGTACGGCATAACCATTCCAATATTAATATCTACCGTATATACTCGCGTAGAAGCCGAGTTTTTCAGCCCAAAAATTGGGCTGAAAAGTACCCCCTCGGCTTATACGCGAGTACATAGCCGAGTACACAGGCCGCCCGCCCGCCACCATCAGTATACAGGCGCCCCCCCCCCCCATCAGTATCCAGGGCCCCCCCTTGCAGCCCAAACCTGTAAAGTAAGATCATTATACTTACACCTGTGGCCGTCCCCGCTGCTGACATCGCGCTCCTCCGGCTTCATCCGGTGGGCGCAGGAAATGACGTCATTGTCTGCGCCAGAGGAGGAAGCCGTAAGACGGATGAAGCCGGAGGAGCGCGATGTCGGCAGCGGGGACGGCCACAGGTATAAGTATAATGATCTTACTTTACAGGTTTGGGCTGCAAGGGGGGGCCCTGGATACTGATGGGGGGGGCACCTGTATACTGATATGGGTGGCGGGCGGGCGGCCTGTATACTACCACTGGGGCTGCTGCTATATATACCTCTGGGGCTGCTGCTGTATATACCTCTGAGGCTGCTGCTGTATATACCTCTGGGGCTGCTGCTGTATATACCATTGGGGCTGCTGCTGTATATACAATTGGGGCTGCTGCTGTAACACTGCTGGGGCTGCTGCTGCTGTATACACCACTGGGGCTGCTGCTGCTGTATATACCACTGGGGCTGCTGCTGCTGTATACACCACTGGGGCTGCTGCTGTATACACCACTGGGGCTGCTGCTGTATACACCACTGGGGGCTGCTGTATACACCCCTGGGGGCTGCTGCTGTATACACCACTGGGGGCTGCTGCTGTAACACTGCTGGGGCCTGTATATACCACTGGGGAGGCCTGTATACCACACTGCTGGGGGCTGTATACCTGTGCTGGGGTCCACCCTCGGCTTATACCCGAGTCAATAGGTTTTCCCAGGTTTTGGGGGCAAAAGTAGGGGGGTCGGCTTATACACGGGTCAGCTTATACACGAGTATATACGGTATGTCCATACAGAGAAATACACAAAAGTGACCCCATTCTGACACCTGCCCCCCACAGACTGCTGAAATCCACACTCAAGAGGGTCATTAACCCCTGAGATGCTGCACAGGAATGAATGCAATGAGGTATAAAACAATAAACATTTATATTTTACCTACAAATATTGCTTTAGCCTCAATTTAATCACTTCTACAAGGGATAGTATGACAACTTGGATGACAAAATTTGTTTCCCACTTTCTTCTGAATGCACCAATACCCCACATGTGGTCAGAAACCCCTGTTTGAACACACGGGAGGCTCAGAAGGGAAGGAGCGACATCTGGATTTTGGAAAGCAAATTTGTCTACATTAGATGGCGGGCAGCATGTTGATTTCCCGGACCCCTTAGGTCCCTAAACAGCAGAAATCCCCCATAAGTGACCCCATTTTGAAAACTAGACCCCTCAAGGATTATATCTAGGGGTATAGGGAGCATTTTGAATCCACGAGAGCTTCACAGAATTTGATAACAATAGGTCGTCATATTGAAAATTCTCTTTTTTTGTTTCAAACCAATTTGTTTTTATTGAGTAGATTGTCATATAAACGTACAGTCCCGGACCCCGCAGGGTCCAAAATCTATAACAAAGGGAAGGTAGGGAACATCAAGGAAAGTAAGGAGGGAAACAATAGGGACACTAGAAGGTAGGGAACATCAGGAAAAGTAAGGAGGGGGAACAATAGGGACACTAGAAGGTAGGGAACATCAGGAAACGTAAGGAGGGGAACAATAGGGACACTAGAAGGTAGGGAACATCAGGAAAAGTAAGGAGGGAAACAATAGTGACACTAGAAGGTAGGGAACATTAGGGAAAGTAAGGAGGGGGAACAATAGGGATACTAGAAGGTAGGGAACATCAGGAAAAGTAAGGAGGGAAACAATAGGGATACTAGAAGGTAGGGAACATCAGGAAAAGTAAGGAGGAGGAACAATAGGGACACTAGAAGGTAGGGAACATCAGGAAAAGTAAGGAGGGGGAACAATAGTGACACTACAAGGTAGGGAACATCAGGAAAAGTAAGGAGGGGGAACAATAGGGACTAGGGAAAAATATAGCTAAAAAAAACCGTAGAGAACTGTAGAAAAACCAGTGGCAAGTAAGCAGTAGTATTGAGCACACTTCTAAACAGCTCAGAATTGCCACATTTCAGATATTCGGCACAGGTTGACTAATGAAGATTGGTCCTGTAGAATACAACTGAACAAGTCATGGAACATAAGGGGCAGAGCATAAACCGGAGGTAGTCCAGGGATCCCATTGGTCAATAATCCTATTGTGGGGCACTTAGGTCATTGACCGTATACCCCCTGACTGCTGTGTCCCGGCTCTCGTTGGGTTAACAGTCTCATAACTGTACTGATGTTCCCTCCCTATTCCTGGTGGTCCAATGGATGTTTTCTCCTCCCTCTCCCTGTTGTCTTCATTGTGGTCTGTTGGCTGCCTTCCGGTCTCTTTGCTATGCGGCAGCATCTCCCTCCTAATACTGTTTTCAGGTTTTATGCTTTATAAGACCCAGAGCGATCATGATAAATAGTTCTCCTGCATGACAGGTTTTGGTGCCGGGAGTCCACCAGTGATTTACGTGCACTGTTTGCACAATGGTCATCGTGCGTTATCGAGAGTAAGTTGTGTGTACAAATATTGGCTGTGACTCACCTCCAGGTGTTATTGGAAATAATCATGACTGTTATTCCTTGGCATGGGACTGGGGGATGGGGCGGTTGTTTTTGGGGTCTCGCCAGTCATTTACATTTGAAATCTGAAGCTAGGATCAATTCATATTGGTAGGGAGTATTGATCTTACCAATTAGTTCCTCTCTAGATGGTAGGATTGAAGCTCTCCAGTGTTTAGGAAACACTGCCGTGCTACGGTTAAAATATGAGCGATCACAGGGATCATATGTAGCTTCCAGCTCATCATAAGTGCCTCAGTTCAACCTTCATGGAGCACAAAAAAATGGTCTTGCCTCAACCCAGGAATCCAATAACAAAGTGAAATGAATCCAACTCTTAAACTTGAAGATTTTTTCCTTTTTTTTAATTTCAGTTAAAGTGCATACAGGGAATGGTGTACATGGTCAGCGTGACCCAAGTCAGTGCTTTCGGATGTCGCTTGCATCCTTACTAATAACATCAGTCATCCGAAATTAGTTGACTTGGGTGAGGTTGACCACGTACACTATTTCCTCTATGCACTTCAACTAAAATAAGAATAAGGAAAAATTCTTCATATTTAAGAGCTAAATTCATTTAATTTAACTATTACCGTGTTTCCCGAAAGTAAGACCCTGGCTTACATTAATTTTACCCCAAAAAGTCCCACCCTGTCTTACTTTCGGGGGAGGTCTTACATTAGCCGAAAAAAAATGCCGAATCCCACTGCACACAGCCCCATAACACTGCTGGATCCCACTGCACACAGCCCCATACCCCATAACCCTGCTGGATCCCACTGCACACAGCCCCATACCCCATAACACTGCTGGATCCCACTGCACACAGCCCCATACCCCATAACACTGCTGGATCCCACTGCACACAGCCCCATACCCCATAACACTGCTGGATCCCACTGCACACAGCCCCATACCCCATAACACTGCTGGATCCCACTGCACACAGCCCCATACCCCATAACACTGCTGGATCCCACTGCACACAGCCCCATACCCCATAACACTGCTGGATCCCACTGCACACAGCCCCATACCCTATACAGTACTACAGTACACACACACCCATGGTACAGTATAACGGTACATGTTTCCTTACTTTCTCTTTCAATGGTGGACGTTTTCCTCTGCGGTGCGGCTGTGGGTGTGGAAGGCTTCTGCTGCAGGGGATGCTGGGCCAATCAGCAGGGAGTCAGGAATCAGCTTGAGCCGGGGGCCGGCGGTGACGTGGGGAGCAGGTGATGTCGGGGCTGGGGCGGCCAGTGACAGCCCGAGCTGCTGGGCCAATCAGCACTCGAGCTGATTGGCCAATCAGCGCTCGAGCCGGGGGCCGGCGGTGATGTGGGGAGCAGGTGACGTTGGGGCTGGGGCGGCCAATGAGCGCTTGAGCTGGGCGGACTTCAGCGGGGGTAACACGACGAGTTAACCCCATGAGTGCCGGACCCGCCCAGCTGCACCTGCGGACACCTGAGGAGCCTTCAGCCTGGAGCCTGGAAACACCTGGGGACCCACAGGGGGACAGCGGCGGCCCAAAGGTAAGGGAGGCCTTACATTTCCCAGCGGCCCCCCCCAACCCTGCCTTACATTCGGGGGGAAGGGAGTCTTACATTGGCGGACGCCCTTCCCGAAACCCCCACCCTGTCTTACTTTCGGGGGGGTCCTACTTTCAGGGAAACACGGTACTAGGTTGCAAAAAGTTTGTACCTTTGGATAGAACCACCACACATAACCCATGTTATTTTTTGGGGGGTTAAATACCAAATTAAATAAATATTTTTTGATTGCTCCAAATTATTAATACAAGAGGAGATTTTCAGAGTATATCTAGAGGCTTGCCACCATTGCTCCGAAGATGAGGTGAATGACAGAGCTTTTTGCCAAGCTTCCATATAGGAAAGTTTAGGATATTTCTCAGGGGTATTTAATACCTTGTAGATTATGGACAAGCCATACTGGTTAGGATACTCCGCTTTGAAGAATTTTTGCAGTGGATTAAGGGCTGAAAATTGCCTCCAATTAGGGAGGTGACATGAGCTAAGGAAGTTTAAGAAAAAACGGTCACCGCACCAGGTGATCTCACGGGCTCTATTTATAGTCTTTCCAGCCCGTCCCTGGACGCACGTCCAGTCTAGAGAGTCCTTATCTAGATAATGTCACATACCAGCAGGAAGGACAGCGCCACAGGCATGGGTAGTGATGAAAACAAACTTCTTGGGGGCGTGGCCTGGCTGGTAATGGCGGAGGTCGCATAATCCAGAGCTCCTAACTGCCCGGGCAAAGAAGCGGCGATTCCCAGCAATCTGTGCCAGCAAAACTTTCCTCCTCTACGGCTTAAAACACCGGAACCTATCCTGCACTGATGGGTAAGACCAAATCGGTCTCTTCACTCACTCCCAGGCGAGTTTCAGACTTTTTCTCCGCTCCCCACTCTGCCTCTCTGCCAGACACCAACATGGCGCCTCCCTCCCCCAGAGCTGCACGTGCGGCCAGGCGCGGCCCGCAGACACAAGGAGCAACGGACGGGCTCCCGGCCTCTGAAATTCCTCTTACTCACGCCAGCATGAAGGACCTGCTGGCTGAGCTCCGGGCCTCCCTGCACGCTGACATGAGATCAATGATAGCGGAGGTACGGGGGGAGGTGGGGGAGTTGGGCGCTCGAACGGACTCCCTGGAGAGGAAGCTGACAGAGTTAATTGTCTCTCATAACACCCTTTTGGACACAAATGAGTACCTAGAAGATCAGCTTGCCAAGGTCCAGGCCAAAAACCTGGACCTGGAGGATAGATCAAGACGTAATAATGTAAGGCTGAGAGGAGTGGATGAGAAGATTCAGCCCAGGGATTTGCGGGCTTTTTTGCAAGACTTCTTTGCTGCTGCCCTCCCAGACATAGATCCCAGGAATTTTAAGATTGATAGGATTCATAGAATCCCAAAACCCTCTAACCTGGATCCCTCCCTACCTAGAGACATCCTGGCAAGGGTACACTACTTTGAAATAAAAGAAGAGTTCCTTAGAGTCCTCCGCTCTGGTCCTCAACTCCCAGACAAATTCACCCATATAGAAGTATACCAGGATCTTTCACCCGGGACTCTCTTACAAGGCAAAGCCTTTCAACACTGCACCAAGCTGCTGAGGGAAAATGATATCCCATATAGGTGGGGATTTCCTACAAAACTCATAATCAGAAAAGACGATAAGCCTATTGTTTGCTTGCTACCTGGAAATGCTGAGAAGCTACTAAGGCAATGGGGAATGCTGCAGCAACCCCCTGCTGGTGATTCCAATACGACCACGTCACAAGTGTACCCACCCGGAGCAAAGAGAGGAGGAAGACCCCGAATTGATCCAGAATGGTTCACAGTGTGACATTTTAACAGGTTCTTAAGGAATAGTTGCCTGGACTCTTTCAGACTTTATGCATCTGGATTCAAACCTTGTTCCTTTTTTTTCTAGGTTTGTTTAGGTCATTCCCAGATAATTATCTTTCCCTCCTCTTTCTCTCACGCTTGACTTCTTGTCCCCTTCTCTCTTCTCCCCTCTCACTTCCCCTTTATCCTTATTCCTTTCATCCCCTTTTCCCTCTCTTTTCTCCCTTCTTTCTTCCCTCCCCCCTCACTCTCTCCCCTGACAATCTTTCCTCACTTCATATTTCTCCTATGCGGAACTAGCTGATTGCTAGTCCTCAATTTATCTTGGGAATGCAATGCCCCATGAGTGCGTTAATTTTGGCACTCTTTTTTTTTTACTTAATTGTGGTAACACCTACTTTAATGTTTGTTATCTGGTAACAATAACCTTTTGTGTTTACTTCCCTATTGTTGATGCATCGGATGCCTTGACATGTTCTCGTTTGCCTCCTATTGTTTTTCTCCTTTCCCTCCTTTCCTCTTCTTCTCAGGCCGGGCTGTCCCCTAATCCTGATAATGCAAAATATCATAGTCCTCCATGCTTAATCCAATATGAGTATTGTTTGTGGTTCAATTAACATTAACGGACTTAACAGTCCAGAGAAACGCCCTTTGTCATGGAAACAACTTGTTAAGCTCCGGTATGATGTACTGTTCTTGCAGGGGACCCACCTATTGGCGGCAGATGTACATAGAATGAACTCCCCATTATACCCTCAGCGTTTCTTCGCCTCTGCAGACGTGAAGAAAGCAGGTCGTGGCCATATTCATACATAAGCAATTATCATTCGAATTAATTTCCTCAGAGGTGGACCCTGCGGGACGTTACTTATTGGTCAACTGCAAATTGAATAATATTACATATTCCCTAAAATCCTTATATGCTCCCAATGTGGGCCAAACTAAATTTCTAACCCAAACACTGGAGAAACTACTCCCCCTCTCGGTTGGTAGGAAAATATTAGCAGGAGACTTAAATGCTCCGGCTGACAAGAGGATGGATTGCTCTGCTGTGGGGACATACAGAGCGGAGCTGGATCCAATTTTCAGGCAATTTGGACTTCATGACGCGTGGCGCTGTTTCCACCCAGAACAGAAAGACTACTCGTACATGTCTCCTAGATATGGATCGTGGTCTCTTGACTGACGACACCTTACTCCCTTTGTGCCTCTCAGCCAGTATTGGTTCCATCTCCTGGACAGATCATGCCCCCATATCAATAACTATAGAAGATGTTCTTGCGGTGGCCCCTACCAACTTATGGAAAATTAATGAATATCTATTGGCATCCCCTGAGCATTTAGAGGAAATCTCTGCCCACATTAAGGATTATTTTACCATGAATGACACGGAGGAGGTTTCCCCAGAGACACTTTGGTTAGCCCATAAGGCAGTCCTGAGGGGCAAACTCATAAAGTTAGCAGCGTGGGTAAAGAAACAACATACCGCCAAGGTCAATTCATTGCTGTCTCAAATCCAGAAAATAGAAACTCAGCAGAAATCCTAGCCCTCACAGGCCATTACTATTGAACTATTGAGTTGCGTAGACAACTTAGAACAACACTTCTTTTAAAAGTACAAAAAGATATGACTAGATCCAAGGCTCAATTTTACTCAATGGGAGACAGAGCGGGAAAGCTGCTGGCGAGACGAGTGCGCAAACGTATGGCCGCTACTAAAATATCTTATCTTAATGGCCCAAATGGATCCAAAATTAGACACCCTATTCAAATTGTTGATCAGTTTCGCACATATCATAAGGACCTGTATAATGTACAAAAAGATTCCCATATCCCACAGCCCACGAATTCCATAATTAACTCCTTCCTAGATAAAGCAACTTTGCCAACCTTGAATCCCCAACAGATGACTTCTCTGAACTTCCCTATAACGGAACAAGAGGTTCAAAAGGCTATTCAAACATCTAAACGACATTCGGCGCCAGGCCCTGACGGTTATACATATAAATACGACACTACATTCTCCTCGCTGTTAACCCCATACTTGACTAAAACCTTTGACTTCTGGCAATCCTCGGGCAAAATTAGAGAGGAGGGTCTCCAAGCAGTGATTTCTACTCTACCCAAGCCGGGTAAACCCCCCACATCCCCGAGCAACTTCCATCCAATCGCGTTACTTAATTGTGATATCAAATTATATGCTAAGATCCTCACCGATTGTCTGATGATGGTTCTTCCAGACCTTATTGGAAGAGACCAAGTGGGCTTCATCCCAGGCCGACAAGCAAGGGACGCAACGAGGAGATTAATTAATCTACTCGAAGTCATGGAGAGGGGGGGCGCCTCCGGTGCACTCCTCTCACTCGACGCAGAAAAAGCGTTTGACAGGGTGCACTGGGGGTTCCTTAGCGAGGTCCTAAATAGATTCCATATTGGTGGGAGATTCAAGGACTCGATCATGTCCTTATACTCAACACCAACAGCTATGGTACGTGCTTCTGGTTTCCTTTCAACAAAATTCTTAATCACCAACGGCACCCGACAGGGCTGCCCTTTCTCTCCCTTGATTTTGCTCTCATTATGGAACCCTTGGCATCAATAGTACGTAACTCGGCGGAGGTCTCGGGGTGTGGGTAGGCCTAATGGAACATAAGATCAGTTTATATGCCGATGACGTAATTTTTACTTGTACACATATTCATCAAACTATACCATCCCTAATGTCGATACTGGAAGAATTTTCAGCGGCATCATACTACAAACTCAACCTTACCAAGTCATCCTTTTTCCCTGTTAACATCCCAACCAAAGATCAATTGACATTACGCCAGACCTTGCCTTTTATTTGGGTCTCTAGGAGCTTTACATATTTAGGAATCCAGATTACTGACACCAAGAATTTACTTAAACTAAATGCTGACCTAGTGAAAAATATATGGTCCCTAATTCAATCATACTCCCCTTCTCAGTTGTCGTGGGTTGCCAGGATCCAAATCGCTAAAAAGACACTATTTCCAAAAATCCTGTATCTCCTCCGATGTATACCATTTCATTTCCCCCGTAGGATCCTTAATCTATTTCAATCAACCTTGGGATCTTTTATTTGGCTAAATAAACCACATAGAGTAAGTTCATCGACTCTAATTCTCCCCACGTCCTTGGGTGGGATGGGGGCCCCGGATATCCACACTTATTATAAGGCAGTCAACCTGGACGTCTCCCAGCTTTGGTGGATCTCCTCCCCTGATACGACCTCACTATCATTATGGCTCCAAATAGAGTCCTGGTACGCTCCCCAATGTTCTACTAGGTTGTTGCTCGAATCCCGACTTCTCCGTCATAAGCCTTTTACGCAGGGCTTAAAGTCCACGCAAGCTTTGCTTGGAGTCCGGTCTAGCGTGACCCATTCCCTATTGGGAGGCTTATATCGACAAATAACCCTAAGGGCTGTGGAGTATTGTGTGGATACCCCGGCTTTTTTCCTGGTAGGCTGGCGGAGGGCGGGAGTCCGGGTACTGACAGATTTGATGTTCCAAAATAAAATACAACCATTCAACACTCTAAGAGCCAAATATAATCTCTCACCCGATGTTTATTATTCCTATCTGCAACTAAAAGATTTCCTCCGCACAACCAATTTCCCTTTGGAAGATGGCCGGTGTGATGACCCGCGGGTGCAATCTCTATTTAAACAAACCACTGCTGCCGGTAGGGGGGTCTCCATCTTCTATAATGCTCTATCAGGGGTCGGTGCCAGGTCGAAGCTACCTTTTATGACCAGATGGGAATTAAATTTATCATTCACAACATCCCTGGAGGCTTGGAGGAAGGCATCCTCACATGCCCTACCCTTTACTTCGTGTTTAAAGGGAACCAACCACCTCAGATCACCCTAATACACAGTTAGTACATGTCCCTGCACCCTAAGGATACCTTTCCAGCACTGTTTTTGTGTAAAATCTTGCATTAGTATAACTGATAAAAAGAGTTTATAAACTTACTAGCCTGAAGACTTCTGGGCGTATCCCTCCTTCTGTTATATTTCAGGGCTGTGCATTGCATGTCTGTGCTCCCCCTCCCTCCGTGCCTGCTGCCCTGCCCTGATGGGCGTGATCGTTATCTCCTCTGCACAGAGGGAGGGGGAGCACAGCCATGCAATGAATGCACAGCCCTGAAGTATAACAGAAGGAGGGATACGCCCAGATGTCTCCAGGCTAGTAAGTTTATAAACTCTTTATATCAGTTATACTAATGCAAGATTTTACACAAAAACAGTGCTGGAAAGGTATCCTTAGGGTGCAGGGCCATGTACTAACTGTGTATTAGGGTGATCTGAGGTGGTTGGTTCCCTTTAAATCATCACGAACAAGCAAAATAAACTGCAATTCGGCTGGTATCTGACCCCTGAGAAGATCGCCAAATTCACCAGGAAACCCCAAAAGGGGTCAAACCTATGCTGGAAGCAATGTGGAGGTGTGGGCACCACTACGCATGTTTGGTGGTCTTGCCCAAAGGTGCAATCCTTTTGGTTACAGGTTAATCACTTGATTGGCCAGGTCACAGGTCTTCGTCTCAGCCTGACTCCGCAGATGGCTCTACTGGGTCTGGAACTTTCGGATCTTCCACACTTCATTAGACCTATGATCACCAACATACTTATAGCGTCTCGTTACTGTTTGGCTAAACACTGGAAAACTCCTACCATGCCTTCCATACAAGACTTGATCACTCAGCTTAACCTTCATTTGCAATATGAACTCATATTATCTTCAGAGGATTCCAAACGCAGACGGACTCTGGTATGGTGGGATACATGGGTGAGCTCGTCACATAACACAGTCCTAATACCTGGCTGAGGTCTCAATTAAACCCTGCAAGCAGAGATAACTGGAATTATTGATAATCTTATGCAAACAAAAATGATGAAGCATTCTACTTATGGTACTTTCTTTTTCTTTGGGGCATACAGTACGGCCTGATATCCTTATCCTCTTACTCCCCCCCTCCCTTCCCATCCGCTCTTTCCCGCCCTCCTCCTTCCCTTCCCCAATCTGTTTGTCTTGGTTATGTCTCCCCCCTAATGTTACAAGCTCATGTTTATGGTTGCCCAGTTGTTTGGGTACCAGTTTGTATGACAAAAACCTTAATAAAAACCAATTGATTAAAAAAAAAAAAAAAAAAAACTTCTTTATTCCATGGTCGTGCAGCAACGTTTCGACCATCCACACGTGGTCTTTATCAAGCTTGATAAAGACCTCAGGTGGATGGTCGAAATGTTGCTGCACGACCATGGAATAAAGAAGTTTGTTTTCATCACTACCCATGCCTGTGGCGCTGTCCTTCCTGCTGGTATGAGCTAAGGAAGTGTCTCACCTGGAGATACTGATAGAAGCCGGAGTTGGAGAAAGAACATTTTTCAACTAAATTTTTGAAGGCGGTCAACAGATCTATATCAAAGAAATTATCCAAAGCACCGATCCCCAGTCTATCCCAAGATGCCAAGGAGAGGCCTTCAACATGTGCCTCTATGGCCGTAACTGATATGTACCTTTACACACATAACAGATGTGCCTCTATGGCCGTAACTGATATGTACCTTTACACACATAACAGATGAGTTCTACTCATTGAATTCCAGTGAGTTACTAGCGAATCATTGTCTGAAGGGGAAAACATGGTCTGGAAGGTTTAAAAAGTTCTATTTCAGGTAAACATTTAGTAGATCCTCATGGTGCAAAATGAGTTTCCATTTGTAACCATTTATGGCCATGATTATTGTTCCACCTGTCTTTAGCCGCTCTGTGATATAGAGAGAGATTGGGTACTCCCATACCGCCCTGAGAATAATACTAAAATAATATTTTGGCTGAGATTCAAGGTTTTTTATTAGCCCAAATATATTTACCCAAGAGGGCTTTTAGATAGAATATACACCTACATGGGAAACTTAATGGCAGGCACCAAAACGTATATATAATCTTGGGAAGTAGCAACATTTTGACTGATGGGATTTTTGCTATCCAAGAAAGGGAGAGGAGTTTCTGTCTTTCAAGGTCTTCACGAATATCTCTGATTTGGGCCTCAAAGTTTAGTTTCACGATATTAGATCGATTAGTTATTTTGATCCCCAGAAACGTGAATCCCTCCTTAGCCCAAACAAATGGATATTGAGTTTGAAATTTGGATTTTATATCAAGGGCAATGTTGATGGGGAACAATACCGATTTGGAGGCATTACGCGTATAGTAAGAAGCACTAGAGAATTCCTATAAAGTGAACATGACAGCCCTATGGATGTCTCTACATTTGTATATGCATGAATTACACATCATCGGCATAAAGCCCTAATTTGTGTTCCACCTGACACACTTAGATTCCAGCTCTAATGGCCATGGCCAGAGGCTCCATTACTGTAGAAAATATAATAGGGAATATTAAAGTTTTGGGAGAAGAACCCAGACGCACAAACCAAGGCATTAGGATTAGTATAGAGAGCCATAATGGATTTCTTAATGTGGCCTATACGGTAGTACTGAGCTTGTCAATGACCTCGTCGATGTACACCCAGTGCACTCTGTCAAATGCTTTTTCAGCATCTAGGGCTAAGTGCATACTGGGGAGTTTACGGTTTTCCATGATTTCAACTAGGTTAATTACCCTCCTAGTCTCATCCTTCACCTGCCTGCCGGAATAAGCCCACCTTGGTCTGAAGAAATAAGTAAAGGTGGCATTGCCAGAAGTCTGTTGGCCCAGAGTTTAGCATACGTTTTTACATCGCAATTCAAAAGCGACATTGGCTTAAAGTTACATGGGCTCATTGTGGGTTTCCCAGGTTTAGGTAGCAAAGCAAGTGAAACCTCCAGGTTTTCCCGCGTAACGGGGTTGTGCCACCATGGAATATATTGCTAATGCTGCACATATCATGTAAGTAAGTGTGGCGCCCCTGCGTCCAGGAGGCCACAAAGGGAACTGCAGCCAGGCAGGTAGGACATTGTTGGACACCAACACCCTCACAGCCTACACAACCCACGTGTAAGAGAAGGTAGCATCTAGCCCTGAGATTAGATACTCTATGAGATTGAGGGGTGGTGGATTTAGAGGAGTGGGTTGGGCACACCCGTAGTCAGGTGACTTGACAGTATATAGGAAGGGGGAGGAGGAAAGGAAGGCAGTAGGCCCAGGTAGACTGAGAGGAAAAGACTGAACATCACACGTCCTGTGAGTGTAAGGCCTAG
This sequence comes from Allobates femoralis, assembly GCA_033576535.1. Lineage (NCBI taxonomy): Eukaryota > Metazoa > Chordata > Amphibia > Anura > Aromobatidae > Allobates > Allobates femoralis. The sequence continues at coordinate 43,860,948 of JARQOC010000002.1, read as the reverse complement.
GAGCGCAGAATCTGTACCGAGCCAGTGTGAGCCGGAGGAGAGAGAAAGCCCGTCCGAAGCTGATACCACCAGGGGTGTGAGAGAACGGAGAGGGACGGTGTAACCCGGGCCCTAGGAACGCAGCTGAAGCTACTGACTGCAGGCGGAGTAGCCCTCCTATGATACCGAGAGGAACAGAGAGAAAGGAGCCTGGTAGAGCCTCAGACCTGAGGACTGCTGGAGGCTGAGCTGAAGTAGAGTGTCGGCTCTAGGGGGACCGTAGTTTACCCGGCATCCCCAAACAACACGACGGGGGGTCTTAATTCCAGATTGGGATCCCTACCCTAAAGGACAGGCAGCTCAGTGACAAACTAAGGACCCACAGGGGCCCAAGTCACCGCCATACTGTCCAGCGTTTCACACACACCCGTGGAGACGGAGACCGTAATAGCCTGGAAAAGACACTAAAGACTGTGTGAGGGGTCACAGAGAGAGAGGCCTGGCTGCAGGGAGCAAAGGGAACCCGGAGAGGGAGAATGTGCCCGTGTATTAAGAACTGTACTTGAACTTTGTAAGAACTGTAACTGAGCTGTAAAGTGACTTGAAGAACAGAGTAAATACGGAAAACCCTGGAACTGCTTCCCTTGTGTTTCTGCATGAAAGTGATTCTCTCCATACAGGATACAGCCTGTCAGCACCAACAGAGAGGAGAGATCCCTGTAGCGTCTGCAAAGTAAGTGTGCTACACACTCCACAATAGACTTAACCCTTACTGCCCCGGGGAACACATTTCTACCCACTGGAACTATCCCACCTAAGCTGCCATTACATCATCCTCGGAGGTTCTGCAGCAGCGGTGGCCCCCATCACTGGCCGCATCAAGTGGGTGGCGTCACGACTGACAACCCCTGTAAATATCCCCTTTTATTGTCGAGCCCGGGACACGGACCGGACCAGGACCACCCGTGACTTCCCCAGCAGCAGACCGGTCCGGTACCGAGTACCCCCGTCCCAGTGGGCCCGACACTTTTGTAAATTACGCCCATTAAAAATGATGCCCCATTCAAAAACTATGTGCCTGTGATATTTAGTATGGGGCCCCCTGCTGTTGGCATACACGGCCGCTCTGTCCGACCTCTAAACCTTCTGTTCAGGTCGCGCATGCGTTGTTTCCTCTCTTTGAAGTGTGTGAAGATCCCTCCGCGCCTTCAGCAGGCCGCCTGATCTCACGCTGACAGCAGGCATGTGTCAGGAGCGTCTTCAGTGCTGTATGCAGACGCTCCAGCACAGGACCAGGCTTGTCTTTTCACCCTCCACAGCTGTTGTCATGGACACTGCCATCTCCCACACCACATCTCCTCTGTGTGGGGAGGTGAAGCAGTGGAGCACACAGGCTGTCAGTGCTCAACACAGTACGTGTTATGAGATGTGAGTAGTGAGAAATACAAGGTCACTATGAAGTGGTATGTATAAGTGTCTATATGTATGAGTGTATATGTGTGGCTATGTTTATGTGTGTATATATATTTATGTACATGTGTGGGTATGTGTATGTATATATGTCAGTGTGTGCTCTAGATGTAATGCAGGGGTTACGTGGGGCACAGGCTCTAATACAGGGGCTATGTGGGGGTACAGACTAATACAAGGAGCTATGTGCAAGCTCCTGGTGTAATATAGAGGCTATGTGAGCCCCCCTGTTATAATATAGGGTGCCATGTGCAGCCTCCTGCTGTATACTGGGGACTGTGCACGACCCCTTTCTGTATTCTGGGGACTGTATGCAGTGCCGGGACAAGGCATTTTGGTGCCCTAGGCAGGTAAGGCAAACGGCGCCCCCCCCCCCCATCCCGAAATATGTCTGGGAATAAAAATGTCAGCATACTTTGAAAGTAAATTTAATTTAACGGGGACCTATAAAAGGTTCGTCCAACCACACTACAGAGACATACTGATAGGTTGTTTACATTGTGAGCCCCAATGGGGACAGTGTTCATGATGTATGTAAAGTGCTGTGGAGTTAATAGTGTAATATAAATGCAAGAAGTATTATTCTTAATATTATGTCACAATACCAGGATCTGAGGATCTTCTATTTCGAGGTCAGGGACTCTCTGATGCCATGTTGCTGCTTGTCTCGCTGTTGTCCTCTTTTGACACTGCAGTGCGGTGGACAAGAGAGCATTAACTGGTTAATAACAAGAAGTATGGAGTGTGTACTGAGCCATAAACCCTCCCCTTGCCATGAAGTATGGAGTGTGTACTAACTGAGCCATAAACCCTCCCCATACCATGTCCAGCAGACATTGTAGGATTACTACCCGTATAAACTCGTGTATAAGCCGACCTGTGTATAAGCCTTCCCCCCTACTTTTGCCCCCAAAACCTGGGAAAACCTATTGACTCGTGTATAAGCCGAGGGTGGACCCCAGCACAGGTATGCAGCCCCCAGCAGTGTGGTATACAGCAGCCTCCCCAGTGGTATATACAGACCCCAGGGGTAATACAGCAGCCCCAGGGGTAATACAGCAGCCCCAGGGGTAATACAACAGCCCCAGGGGTAATACAACAGCCCCAGGGGTTATACAACAGCCCCAGGGGTAATACAGCAGCCCCAGGGGTTATACAGCAGCCCCAGGGATTATACAGCAGCCCCAGGGGTAATACAGCAGCCCCAGGGGTAATACAGCAGCCCAGGGGTTATACAGCAGCCCAGGGGTAATACAGCAGCCCATGGGGTAATACAGCAGCCCCAGGGGTAATACAGCAGCCCCAGGGGTAATACAGCAGCCCCAGTGGTATATACAGGCCCCAGCAGTATATACAGCAGCCCCAGTGGTATATACAGGCCCCAGCAGTATATACAGCAGCCCAGTGGTGGTGTATACAGGGCCCAGTGGTGGTGTATACAGGGCCCTGTGGTGGTGTATACAGGGCCCAGTATGCGGGGGCCGGGGGGGAGGCGCGCGCCTTTGAACTCACCGCGGCCGCCGTCACCGTGCGTCTGATGTAAGGAGGAGAGGAGGGGCGGGCAGAGCTGCAGGACAGGAAGTCCCGCCCTCCCTTCTCTCTGGCCGGCACGGGGCCCCCAGGGGGTGCGGGGCCCTCCAGGGGGTGCGGGGCCCCCAGGGGGCGAGAAATGGGCCCCTCATGCAAAAATGCGCCCTCCACAAGATGGCGCCCTAGGCGATCGCCTAGGGTCGCCTAGCTATCGTCCCGGCCCTGACTGTATGCATCCTCTTGATGTATACTGGGGGCTGTGGGGCCTCCTGCTGTATACTGAGGGCTGTGTGCGGCCTCCTGCTGCATATTGAGGGCTGTATGCAGCCACCGGCTGTATACTGATGGCTGAGTGCAGCCTCCTGCTGTACACTGATGGCTGGGTGCAGCCTCCTGCTGTATACTGATGGCTGGGTGCAGCCTCCTGCTGTATACTGATGGCTGGGTGCAGCCTCCTGCTGTATACTGATGGCTGGGTGCAGCCTCCTGCTGTATACTAATGGCTGGGTGCATGCTCCTGCTGTATACTGATGACTGTGTGCAGCCTCCTGCTGTATACTGGGGGCTGTGTGCAGGCTCCTGCTGTATACTGATGGCTGTGTGCAGCTTCCTGCTGTATCCTGAGGGCGGTGTGTGCAGGCTCCTGCTGTATCCTGAGGGCTGTGTGCAAGCTCCTGCTGTATCCTGAGGGCTGTGTGCAAGCTCCTGCTGTATACTGATGACTGTGTGCAGCCTCCTGCTGTATACTGGGGGCTGTGTGCAGGCTCCTGCTGTATACTGATGGCTGGGTGCAGCTTCCTGCTGTATCATGAGGGCTGTGTGCAGGCTCCTGCTGTATCCTGAGGGCTGTGTGCGGCCTCCTGCTGTATACTGGGGGCTGTGTGCCGGCTTCTGCTGTATACTCAGGGCTGTGTGCGGACACCTTCTGTATACTGGAGGCTGTATGCGGGCTCCTTCTGTATACTGGAGGCTGTATGCGGGCACCTTCTGTATACTCAGGCTGTGTGTGGACACCTTCTGTATACTGGGGGCTGTGTGTGGGCTCCTGTTGTATATTGAGGGCTGTGTGTGGCAGGTTGTTAGAAGAATACGCTTTGTGGCTTGTGTGGCTGCTGCTTCCCTGACAGTCATGTCCCCGTGTGCGCCATTTTCCAGACGTTCTTGTCTTCGGCAGCTTCCATGAATGTTTCTTAGACATGTATAAGCTGTGTTATACTATGAATATCCTTAATTGCCTATAGCAACCAATCAGAAGCTGAGCTGTGATTGGTTGCTATAGGCCACCTGGTAAATATCCACACTGTCAAAACAGCCATTGCATCATCTATAACCTCACACACACAAACAGTAAATAAGCCTTTTTTTGGCAACTGACTGTAAGACGCAGGGTTAAAATTTCCTCTCAAATCATAGTGATAGACGTTCCCTGAGTCAAGTGAGGTGTGTGCAAATTTCGTGATTGGTAGTGCGACAGTGCGGATTCCTTTAGTGCACATATATACACTCAGCTTTATATATATCTAATGTATGGAATGCACAGGTGCAAGCTGCCATAACAGCATCATAGAAATATATGTATTATATATAGAATAAAATGTATGTATGACTCTGGATTTAGATTTGACTTTTTTTTTAGATTTTATTCATAGTTAAGAACCAGAAATGAATGGAGGCGGTTTATTAGGTCTAAAATTGCCTGAGTAAAAGCTGTTGATCACTATCTTTATTAGCTTTCTCCAGGGTTTGAAGTTTAGACGTCATTTAATTCTCTCACCTTCACCTTTGTTCGCTAGCAGCAATCTCACGATATCGCCCACAACATCGCTGAAAAATCCCGGGTTCAGTGGTATTGAAGCGACATCGCAAGTGCATTGTGCCGTGTAACAGGGCGATTCAACCACGATAAATCGCTGGATTGCAGTTGACAGGTTTACCAACATGTTGTTAAACCTGGCGATGTCCCTCAAGCGATCTGTTAGCATCGCTCTGTGTGACACGGCGATAACTATGTTCAGAGCGATTTCCCCTATTCACTATATTGATAAGTATCGCTCTCTGGGTTGTGCATAACACAGCGAGCGAAAGTCACTTGCAAAATCATAGGTGCGTCACCTACGATATCTCTACATGTGACATCTCAAAAGTGATCTTGGCAAAATGCCAAAAATGTGCGCGCTCACGTGAAATCACTGCCGACATCGCTTCAATGTCATGTCGTGTAACGGTACCTTTTAAAGAGAACCCCTCTAATAAAGGCCTTGTGAGCTATCCAAAGAGTCTCATCCAATGTGGCACCATTATCACCTGACGAAAATAATTCTTTTAATTGGCAGGTGTGAGGTAGCGCCGGGATTGCAAGACAAAAGGCAGTGAGCCCGGTATCAGTTCACACAGTACCCAGGTTTATTGATGTAGCACAGATGTGGCGGAGTCGCCGGGTTCCGGGACGCATCCGGGTACACTGCATACATCCACCATATAGTAAAACGGTCCCTCTAGGTCTTGGGTTCTCGCCGGTCTAGGTCGCACTGAGCTCCAGCCCTCCCGAGCTAGGCCGTGTTGTAACAGCACACAGCCTCTGACACTCTTGACCTGATCGCTCAGTAGCCTCTTCTGCCTCAGCTCAGGCCTCAGCTCTCCACAGAGAACCCCTCCCTGTCTCCTAACCTAGCTTTTAACCCTGTACCTCCCTCTGGGGAAAACCTACAAGACCCAGAGCGGAGTGGACCGTCCCCCTATCCTACACTCCGTACCGGGTTCAATACGTGACAGTGCACATTCTGGGGGAGACATAGCACCCCTCGCATATGATCCCCCGCACTGTCTCATACCCTTTTCCCCCCTGTTCAAACGTGTGGAATTAAACACCAGCCACCAAACATGGCCCCCGGGACAGGGCATCCGCATTGCCCTGCAACTTGCCAGCTCCACAGAGAAACTGAAGTTTTGGAGGGACAGGAACCACCGGGTGACCCGAGCATTCCTTTCCTTGGCATTTCACATCCAGACCAGGGGAGCATGGTCCGTAACCAACCGGAACTGTCGCCCGAGCAAATAGTAGCGTAGGGACTCCAAGGCCCATTTAACAGCCAAGCACTCCTTCTCCACTACTCTATAATTTTTCTCCGCCGGGGACAGTTTCCTGCTTAAGTAGGTGACCGGATGTTCTTCTCCGTTCACCTCTTGCGACAGCACAGCACCCAGCCCCACCTCTGAGGCGTCCGTTTGCACAGTGAAGGTGAGCTTGAAGTTGGGACTGATGAGGACTGGCTGTCCGCACAATGCCACCTTCATAGACTGAAACGCAGTCTCTGCTTGGGGATTCCGGCGCAGCATAACAGACTTCTTCCCCTTTAAGAGATCAGACAGGGCCGCGGTTCGCCCAGCAAAGTTGGGTATGAAGCGTCTGTAGTACCCAACAATGCCGAGGAACGCCCTCACCTGTTTGGTAGTCACCGGTCGGGGCCATTTTTGAATGGCCTCGATTTTGTTTATTTGGGGTTTAATAACCCCTCACCCAATCACATACCCCAGGTACCGAGCCTCCTTGAGACCCATAGCACATTTTTTGGGGTTCGCCGTCAGGCCCCTGCACCTGGGACAAGTGCGTGTGCCAATCTTTACTGAAGATGATGATATCATCTAAATAAGCGGATGCGTACTTCTGATTGGGTCCTAACACTATGTCCATTAGCCGCTGGAATGTAGCTGGGGCCCCATGCAACCCAAAAGGCAATACGACACAGTGATAGAGACCCTCCGAGGTAACAAAGGCGGTCTTCTCCTTGGCCGACTCGTTTAGCTGCACTTGCCAGTAACCCTTGTTAGATCGAGCGTCGTGAAATACTGGGCCTGCCCCAGTCTTTCAATTAGCTCGTCCACCCGGGGCATGGGGTAAAGGTCGAATTTCGACACCTCATTCAACTTCCAGAAGTCGATGCAGAACCGCAGCGATCCGTCCGGCTTTGGAATCAGCACAATGGGACTAGCCCATTCACTCCAGGATTCCTCGATTACTCCCAGCTGGAGCATTTGTCTCACTTCAGCCGCGATTGCTTGTCTTTAAATTTAAAACTACATATTACCGGGGCGGGGGGTGCGGGTGCCGAGCAGTGGTTCGTGAGGGGCACGGGTGTAGGACCGTACATGCGGGGGGAGTACCAGCGGCAGCGAGTGCTGGGTGCTGCCATGTTTTTTGTGGGCGGCTGCATTCAGTATGTGCAGCCGGCCGGTAGAGGTCTCCTCTATGGCTGCGGCCATTTTGTTGAAGTCTCTGCCGCCGGCTGCACATAGTGAATGTAGCCGCCCACAAAAAAAACATGGCGGCGCCCAGCGCTTACTCCACTGCTCCGGTCCTACACCCGTACCCCTCATCCTCCGGAACGTGCCACCGGCACCACCGCTCACCAGCCACAATTCCACCATCGGTAAGACCATATATAGGGGATGGGGGCATATAAATAGGATGAGGGCATATATACAGGATGGGTATGGGGGCATATACACAGGATGGGGGGACATATTTTTAGAATGGGGCATATATACAGGATGGGGAACATATAGATAAGATGGGGGAATGTATATGCCAGGATGGGGGTATATATACAGGATGTGGGGCCATATTTACAGGATGGGGACATGTATGCCATAATGAGGGTATATATACCAGGATGGGGGGGCATATGTATCAGGATAGGGGCATATATACAGGATGGCGACATGTATGCAAGGATGATGGACACATATGCCAGGATTAGGGACACATATACCAAAATGGCGAGGACATATATACCGGGATACCAGGATGGGGGGGTTTATGTACCAGGATGAGGGACATATATACTGATTATAAGACAGACACTGGCATTATAAGACGGACCCCATTTAACATTAAAAATAGCTTTTTTTTTTACTCTTTTCCTTCACCAAATTTGGGGGTGCGTCTTATAATCAGGTGCGTCTTATAAAGCGAAAAATACGGTTGAAATGAAATAGATTTTCTCATAAATATCTCCACACCCACTTTCTTATTTCCACTGTTAGAAAAAAAATTTCTGACGATAAACATCATACTGCAATCAAATGCGTCTCTTGGGTACATATCATATTACTTCCTAACTTATTTAGCTCCCTCCACACTGTGAGGTAGCACCCGGGGAACCCGCTTGCATAACGACAAAACACGTATTTATAATTTAACCAATGTCTACCCATTTATTTGTCTCACATACATAACATAACCCGGGTAGCATGTTTGACACATTGCACATTGATTAAAAGCACTATACATAAATACGCCATACATTTACATATAACATCTATATTGCACATTACCATGAACGCGTCTTATAGTTACCCGGGACCTTTAACCACATCTCTGTCCCCATTGGAGCACTAACAACCGCTCCCGTGGTGGCTACGGCCTCCGGCCTATCCACACGTTCCATATACATTTAACTGGACATAAATTACTATGTATATCTATCAACGGGCCCTGTGGGTCCCAATGGCGGAACCAGCCGCCTGGCTTTACTTCCCCAGCTCCACACAACCCCGGAATACAGGCAGCAGCCCAACCGGGTTCTTCCACACTGCAGGTGATCCATCATATAAACATCCATGAATCACACGCATACTTCCACACGCTCACAGCCAATCATATAAACATCCATGGACTGTGGCTCTTCTGGGTCCATCACAGGGATTGGCAAACCTTAGTACCCGGGAAACTCATCCGTTACCTACTATAGGAGCCCTATTAACCCCTGTGTCTGACCACAGGCTCACCCACACCATTAGAAGCCGTGGTTGACGGACAGGTACCCGCTGCAAGCAGGAGGCCAAGCCTCCCTCTCGTCCCACAGGGACGGAACGCCTCCAATACCAACCAACCACTCCAGCTGGGTATCTCCCACAGACACCGTACATGGCCTTTCTACCTAAGCCATAAACTACATATACAGTTATACAGGTCCCTCACTGACTATCTAGTCAGACCTCAGGGCGGCTATGCCCGCCTGGCACATTTCACGCACCAGGTGCACAGTTCACACAAGCATTCGGGAACTGCTTTCTTACCAGGCACGGATCAGGGTCTCGCTGCCTGGGTCACGGGTCCACCAAGCGTCCCCAAGGGCTCATTTCCCGGACGTGTCTCAACCCCACGCCCGGACCAGTCTCCACCTGGGTCAGCCCCGGCCTCCCCACTCCGGGAGCTGTAACAACACCAGTTCTGGCCAGCAGTATGGAGCTAGCATGCTCCCTTCACCATCTCTCAACATGGCGGTATGGACTCTCACTCAGTCACTCACAAAGACTGGATCTGTCTCTCTCTCTCTGGACTCAAGCTGACTGATCTCAGAAGTCTGTCAAAACTCTCAATCACTCAGCTGGCAGGCTCTTATCGTGCCTGCCACTCCCACACTGACTCATCCAGCTGGGCTGCTATTACCCAGGACACACCCACCTGACACACCCACCTGGGCTGTCAGCAATCAGCACCCATTACATTCCTCAGGGCCTCATCGATCTCAGGAGCCACTCACAGCCACTCATTAGGCTCATGAATGTATCAGATCTACAGCAGTCACTCTCACCTTTAACACCTTGTGTTCCGGGTAGGTTCACACAGCATCATCACAGGAATACCGGCCATTGTGAACAGGATCATACCCTGATCCTGCATGTGATGCGCCCCGGCCATGGGTACCATGCCGGCGGTGCCTCACAACACCAAGGACCTATTACAAGGCGAGTTCAGCCCTTTAACATTTATGGAAGAAACATTATACTCATAATGAAATAAATACATTACATTGAGCAGTAGACTTCTTATTACTGTGCCAAAAGAGTGCCCCACTACAAGAACAGGCAATAATGTGAACTGCAGCTCAAAAAGCAATCAGGCATATAACGATAGCCAAACCAGAGGAACAAGACATTGAAGAAAAAAAATGATAGAAGAAAAACGAAGTAAACATTCTGCTGAGATAGGGGGCAAGATCAAGTCCAGAGCAAAAAAAAAAAAAAACACTCCTGGGGAGGGAACATCAGGTGAATTATATCACCCAATGCACTTCTGGTGGCTGGAAGGAAAACCTGTGGCTCTCAGGCTTAGTTGTATCAGACTTGGGACCATTCGGGGTCTAACTTTTTCTTTTTGGCCAAACTCCGGGCAGACCACTTGTGTAAACAATTTATCCGCTTGAGATAGCGTGAGGCAGACAAATGAGGAATCCTCCCTCTGAATTAAGAGTTTGGTGGCGAACCCCCAGCGATATACAATCTCCCCCATTCTCTGAGGACTTTAGTGTAGGGGAGAAATTCACAGCGTTTTGCCAAAATTCAATCTGAAAAATCCAGAAACACAAGGAGGTGTGCAAATCGATCAGACAAATTAGGCTTTTTCCTCAGCCCAGCCTGAAATTGTTCCGTCATTCTGTAAAAGTGGATCTGTACAATCAAATTATAGTTTAAACTAGAATTGAGTCCTTGGGACTTAGGGATCCTATGGATTCTATCCACAACCACATCTCCAGCATCAGCTTCAGGCACAACTGACTGCATGAAATCCTGGAATAGGTTGAGCACCTCCAACTGGTTGCTACTTCCTGGTACCTGTTACCAATTGGTTGGTACCTTCAACGGCGTTCCTCCTCCATTGTTTCTAAAGCTGCATGGGACTCTCTCGACGAAGCGTGGGCTGAGTGAGGAGACGGCGTCTTCTTGGGATCTGAGCTGGGCGCTCAATCCCTCAGGAAGTTATTCTCCTTGGGGAACTTTGTGTTGCTGCTTTTGTTCTTCCCATCCACCCATATGCAGTATCAGGGAGCCAGCGATGTCAGTATGGTAATTAGATCCACTGTCTGTGATGCCTGTTAGAGCTGCTCTTTTCCCAAGGTCTGCAGGAGCTCCTGCTCTATGCAACCTCCACCATTAGGGTACCTTTACACGCCCCTACTGGCGGGTGGATACAACCAGCTACTTCACGTGCACGAGCACGCACAAACGGTTACCAACGGTAAACGCACCATCTTTACACGCCGCCACAAGGTGCGCTACGCTACGTGACATCTATCCCCGGATACACCGCCGGGTGCCACAAGTAGCCACCTGTAGCTTAGCCTACCATCTTTACACGCCGCCACCACAGGGTAATCTGGGCGGAACAAAGGCAGCAGGTAAAACATATAGGCGTGCCACAGTCCATCACGCCGCGCCCAAACCTCAACTATTGGCCAACACAGGAGAGTTCTGATTGGGCACGACGCAAGGGGCGGATGGCGGAGACGTGACGTAGTAGTGATCGGACTGTGGCACGGAATAAGCGCCTGTGACATGGCGGAGTGTGAAGGAAGAGCCAATCGGTACACAGTATCTTCCACCAAGGATCGCTGATGGGGTGCGGTAACCCGGAGGCTGTGTCACGCCCCAGCTACATACCAGGTACATCGCATGGTGTAGAAACAACCCTTCTGTTCCTTCTTTACACACTGCTACAGGTCGCTACAATCGCCTGTGTAGCCACCTGTTTCCGGGCAGTGCTCGGAAACAGATGTATCTGTTGCTGGGTGCCTCCTACCGTCTTTACACGCCGCTACTACGGGGTATTTTGCCGCTACAAGCTACATTTGTAGCCTGTAGCTGGTTGTATCCACCCGCCAGTGGCGGCGTGTAAAGGTACCCTTAGTGTTTAAGCCACATATACCCAAATTTTCTTTTTTTCTCCAAAAGTGTTGCTTTAGCACCAAATTTTTCACTTTTACAAGAGGTAACCCCAAAAATTGGACCCCACAGTTTGTTACCCACCTTCTTGTGAGCGCAACAATACCCCACATGTAGACAAAAAGTTCTGTTTAGACAAATGGGAGGAGTTGGAAGGAAGAATATTAGAATTTTGGAAAAGTTGAAATGCATTGCAGGCAACATGTCGCCTTTGCATGCCTGCAAGGGTGCTTGAACAGCAGAAACCCCACACAAGTGACCCCATTTTGGAAACGAGACCTCTCAAGAATTTTATCTAGGGGTATAGTGAACATTTTGAACCCACACGAACGTCATAGAATTCGATAACACTAGATCGTCATATTGAAAATTTTATTTTTTTTGCAGTAAATTTTTCAATTTGAGGGTACCGTCATACGGGAAGACATCGCCGGCGAATTTGCCGGCGACGCACGGGCGTGGCCTAATTGCGGAGACATCGCCGGAGAGTTGCCCTGTGTGAGAGGGCGATATTTGGGCGATATATCGCCCGAAAGTGATCACCAGGTTTCACTGCAATGTAGTGAAACCTGGCGACCACTCTCAGGCGATGTGTACGCATCGCCCTGTGTAATGCGTCAACGGCGATGTTACCGGCGACCTGAGCCATAGGCTCCCATTATAATCATCGCTGCCAGGGTAGATTTTAACCCTGGCAGCGATGTCGCCGGTAACATCGCTGTTGCGTCGCCGGCGACATCGCAGCGTGTGACATCTCACCGGCGATGTCGGCGGAGATGCACGCTCGCCGGCGATGTCTCCCCGTGTTACGGTACCCTTAGGGTACTTGCACATGATCTGCAGACACTGCATACTGGATGCAGTGTCTTCTCTGCAGGATGCCGGGGATCTCCACGGGTGAACTCAGCATTCGGGGCATGGCTGCGTTTCTCTGCATTCAACCACTCCAAATCCACAGCGCTAAATTGACATTCTGCAAACAAGCGGCGGCACAGAAAGCCGTCCTGCAGGTCAATTTATGCTTCGGAGAAACCAAGCACAATGGGCAACAAGATTTCTGTAAATCCCATGGACCATGCACCAATCCCTTGCTTGGACATAGTGATAACAGACTGAGTCCAAACTGCTGCAAATGCTGATTGTGTGGACATACCCTTATGGCCACTTTACACGTCCCAAGATCGGTCCGATATTGGATACAACGCCGCGGGAGCGCGCTTTTTCTGGGCAGAATTCCAAGATCGCATAGGAGATGTTACACAGCGCGATATCGGCAGGCAACACAACAGCGATGTCTACGCCCCCTTGTACGGCCGACCCAGGAACGACCATATAACATGGGAGAGGATAGGGGGCGGTGTACTTCACATCGTTGTTGGGCTTTTACACAGCCCGATCTGGCCACAACGTCCATCCAATATCGGGCCGTTGGAGAGCCTGCTCATTTGATCCCCGATATCGTTTTGGCATCAGTGGTGCATCGTATTGGACATTTACACCATACAATGCACGAACGATATCGGGGCCAACGCACGAACCACGTGACTTTTTGTCGGAGTTGGACGCCGATATCGGGACGTGTAAAGTGGCCATTAGAGTTCACTCACATATGCATATAAAATCTGAAAGTGCAATGCAAGAAAACATCGCAGTACACTCGTACTAATAGGTCAGAGAATATCTGCTATTTTTTCATTTTCAAAATTTGGCATGTGGGGCAAATCGCAGCATGCTATGAGTGGCTGCATATCTCACCAAGTCAATGGGTGCGAGAAAAAGCATGCAGCACATCAACCACACAAACACAGCACACAGCCTGCACACAGACCAAACACATAACATTTTTTTTTTTACATAATCTTTTACATACTCTAAAAAGCTAGGATAGCTAGATAGATACACAGATGTCAAACAGCTATATAGTGTCCGAACCTCCACCATAAAGTAATCTTGCACCCTTTAGTGCCTTTCATGTGGCAGTAAAGGGTGTTTAGCCTTGTATTTAGCCAAAAATAAAAACAACGTGGGATCCTCCCTATTTTTGATCATCAGCTAGGGTAAAGCTAATGGCTGGAGCCGGCTGATGACAGCTGACAGCTTTGCCTTGGCTGGTAATCCAAAACAGAAGTCACCCCAAGCTATTTTTTTTAAATTATTTATTTATAATAAATAAGTAAAAAAAAACAAAAAAACGGCATAACGTCCCCCATTTTGGAAAACCAGCCAAGGTAAAGCAGACAACTGTGGTCTGGTATTCTCAGTGTGGGAAGGGCCATGGTTGCTGGCCCTCCCCAGCCTAAAAATAGCAGGCCGCAGCTGCCACAGAGCTGGCACCTCCATAAGACGTGCCAATCATTGTGCTTACCCAAGCTCTTCCCATTGATCTGGTGCCAGAGGCAGTCGGGGTAATTGTATTTGGGGTTGATGCCAGGTGAGTAATGTCTGCTGGCATCAAGCCCAGAGGTAGGTAATGTGAAGGCATCCAGCAGATACCTGACATTACTAACCAAATAAGTAAGGACACAAAAAACTGGGGGAACAAAACCGCAACAAGCCAAAATTTTTTCTCTCGCCGCAAGTGCCACATCCGGCAAAACTGCACTTGCTGCACCTGACCACAAGCCTCAGAGAATGCATTGGGGCTTGCTGCAGGCGTACCACAAGTGCGGCCGTAATGCGGCAGATGCGGTAAATCTGCCGGATCTGCTGCGAAGTTCAATAAACACAGATGTGAAAGCAGTCTAAGGCCCCTTTCACATCAGCATTTTCGGCCAGATCCAGCCAATCCCGCAGTCTAATCAGGATATTGCTGTTAGGTCATACTAACTCGTGCTGCAGAGTCACTGCGTCCAAGCCCAGCCCCTGGGTTGTATGAATCCCTATTGTTACCTGTCTAAATATGTAAGAGCTACTTGTCATCAAGTGCATATGTAATTGGTCATGCAATGCTGGAGAGTGTACTCGTTCATGTAACGTTCATGCTGTCACTGAGCACTTTACTTATGAAACCTTTGAAATTTACTTTATCTGTATTTATTCTGACCTGTGTGGATTTTTCTAATCAATGTAAATCCCTTTTTACTAGTACAACTGTTGTCCTCTTAATTAAGTGAATAATTTCAGTTGTAGAAACTGTACAATATTCTAGACTATTCATCTACTGGAATTTATATAAAGTAATGCTAATTTCAATGTTCAACCTTACAGAACAACAAGATGAAATTATCAGTAATGATGAAGTCCTTAGAAACACAAACAACCCTGTGGCATGTGCCAATAATGTTGTCATCAATTTGCCGCTTGAGGATGACGACATCTATTCTAATGGTAAGTTCTTAGGATTTTATAGCAAGTATACTAGATGGTGGCCCGATTCTAACGCATCGGCTATTATACAATATGTATGTAGTTGACATACTGTGACTGACAGAACTTGTACAGTCAACGTGAGTGAACTACATACAGTGTTGGCCAAAAGTATTGACACCCCTGCAATTCTGTCAGATAATACTCAGTTTCTTCCTGAAAATGATTGCATTCAATGAAAAAACACAAAAGAGAATGAAGCAAAAAGCAAAACAATGATCATTTCACACAAAACTCCAAAAACGGGCCAGACAAAAGTATTGGCACCCTCAGCCTAATACTTGGTTGCACAACCTTTTTTTTTTTTTTTTTTTTTGGGTTAAATCAGTTTTTATTCAATTAAATTTAGTAACAAAACATCAAATTTGTAGGTATGACAGACCAACTTTTATATAAAGTCTTCTTTTTTCCCAATTATTCAGCCTGATGAGACTAAGCATGTATCATCAAGGTTTTAGGAATTCAAACATAAGAACAGGAAAAAGGATTTTGATAATATTCTCATTTAGAAATGAAGAGAACTAACAATATGTGTTTATAATGGAAAATAAACAAGAAAGTAATAGAGTAGGGAGGTTCCCCCTCCCCCTCTCTTCTTCCCGATCACCTCACCGCAAATTTTTATGCATCTTAAGGTTATTACCCTTGGAGTAATAGGAGAGGTGTCAGGTTTGCTAAAGATTTCTCTATAAGTAGAGAAGAAAAATATAGGATAGATTGAGAAAGAAAGGTAAGATGTAGTTTAGAGATAGAAGGGATAGGAACTGGGGAAGAGAAAAGACGTGTAGACTGGGACGCCGCAAGCCACTCCACATCAAGTAGATTAATGTGAGGAAGCGTATAGAAATAAATAGTGAAATATAGATAAACCATTAGAGACAGCAAGGTTATTCGGTGACAGAGGGTGGGTCTCTAGGACTCCCACGAGGACATCCATTAGACGTTGTCCGTGGTGTTATTATTTAACCAAATCTTTAAGTCTTCTGACTCCCTGTAGTATACCCAAGAGCTCCACAGGCGATAGGTCCTATCTGGACAGCTCGCATCCGAAGAATTGTAACTTGCTAGTTCCTCTAGTCTGTGGGTGCGGTTTAATTCCGCTACCAGCTCTGATTTAGATGGGCTATGTGTTACCTTCCAATTTCTGGCAATGACTGTTCTGGCAGCTGATAGGACAAATCTTGTCAATCCATTTTTGTATGTAGAGATGGGTGTCTCTAGGGAGTTTAGTAAAGCCACAGGTGCCGTTAGAGCCATTTTGAGAGGGGATAACATTCCAATAAGTTCCTTTACCTGTTTCCAAAAAGGTTGGATAAGGTGACATTCCCACCATATATGAAGGTATGTACCCACTGTTCTTCCACATCGCCAACAAGTATTCGATATCGATGGGAAAATTGCGTGAAGCTCTGCGGGACATCGGTACCATCTGGCCACTACTTTATAGTTTCTCTCTTGGGAGACTGCTGATGTTTCTGATTTTTTAGTGTATAAGAAGATTCTTTCCCACTCCGTTTGGGGTATCGATATCTGGAGATCTCTCTCCCATTTGGATCTAAAGGTGGGTTGTGTATGAGTACTTTCATCACGTATGTCTACGAACAACGAGTATAGTGTTGAAATGATGTGCGGGGTCGATTCTGTTGTTAGGCATAGTTGTTCAAAGGGTGTCAGGGGTCTGATAATCAGTTTCCTGTCTAAAGAACGGATGAAATCAGATAGACCAGCGTGGAGTAGCCAAGCCTTTTTAGGTACATGTTGCTCCTGATATATTTCTTGTAGTTGTTTTATTCCTGTAGTGGTAATATAGTCTCTCACCATAGGTAGAGAGTGACCTCAGATTCCCAGGAAGGGACCTCCACTCGTTCCCAGCACAAAGGATGGGTTACCTGTGACGGGTGTCAGGGGTCCGGGGTGCGTTGTCAACTTTAGTGTAGAGGTATTTTTTTTGAGAAAGGAGGACAGGTGGGATAGTATGAAGGGAGGTTGAGTGGATGAACGTACAGGTGGGAGCCAGATTGTCGCTATTGGGTTGATCCCGTCGTCTAGTGTTACGACGTCTGTCCATAGTCTTCTGTCTTCCTGTTTGAATAAATCTAATATACATTTGCCGAGTGAGGCTTGGTGGTATATTGTCATATTAGGTAGTCCTACTCCACCCCTCCTCGTACGTCTAGTTAAAGTGTTATGGGATAGTCGAGGTTTTTTATGTGACCATATAAAACGGGTGATCCCTGTTTTAAGTCTAGAGAAAAAGGATGCTGGTAGGGATATTGGGATGGCCTGGAAATGATATAGTAGTCTGGGTAACAAGTCCATTTTAATGGATTGAATTCTACCCCACCACGACAAGGTGAGACTGTTCCAGATCTTCATATCTCCCTCAAGTTTGGAAAGTAAAGGTGGGAAATTTTTGGTGTAGAGGTCGTTCGGGTCTTTGGTTAATTTCACTCCTAAATATGGAAGATCATCTTTTCTCCATTTAAAAGGAAACTGTGATTTTATTAATTTCACTACTAGTTCGGGTAAGGAAATATTAAGTATTTCTGACTTAGAAGCGTTCATTTTATAATTACTTAGGGAACCATATAGTGTTAGTTCATCTATAATATTGGAAATAGTAATTAAGGGGTTTGTGGCGAACAGCAATAAATCGTCCGCAAATAGTGCCAATTTGTGTTCTTTGGATTTCGTCACTATCCCTCGTATTCCCGGATTAGCTCTGAGGGCTCCCGCCAGGGATTCCATACATAGAATGTAGATCAAGGGGGACAGGGGACATCCCTGCCGTGTACCGTTCTTGATCGGAAAGGGATCAGATAAACATCCGTTAACTAGCACTTTCGCCGTAGGAGCTGAGTATAGGGCTTTGATCCTTTGGATCATCACCCCATCCATGCCCACATGTCCTAGGGTTTCAAATAGGAAGCCCCAGTGCACCCTGTCGAAGGCTTTTTCAGCGTCTATGGACAGGATGCACGTGGGGACCCCCCCCCTCCTCACTCTATCAATGAGGGCAATTGACCTGATCACATTGTCACGAGCTTCCCTCCCCGGCACAAACCCCACCTGTTCTTCATCGATCAATGTGGGTATGTGGATTTTTAGTCTATTTGCTATCATTTTTGAAAATATTTTTATGTCCACGTTCATCAGTGATATTGGTCTGTAGTTTCCACAGTAAGAGGGGTCTTTACCAGGTTTCAAGATGAGCGTAATATGTGCCATTAGGGCCTGGGGGGGGGAGATAGCTCCTTTAGAGACGCTGTTACATACATTTAGAAATCTAGGTGCTAGGGTATCTATAAAGGTTTTGTAGAATCCCGCGGAGTAGCCATCCGGTCCCGGACATTTCCCTTTTTTAAGTGATTTCATGACGTCGGTCACCTCGTCCAAAGTGAAATCTGCGGATAGATTAGCAATGGCTTCGTCTGTCAGGGGGGAAGGGCCATATTTTTTAATATAATCATGTAGTGAAGCAGCTGGGGTCGGACTAAGTCCCCCCAACCTTTCCCCTTGGATGTCATAGAGCGAGGCATAGAAGGAACGAAAACATTGTATTATATCTTTAGTGGAGTATACTTTATTGCCTTCCGGTGTTATTACGTGTGGGATAAATGTGCGTTTATTTCTAGGATGTAGGGCCTTAGCTAGTAATCTACCCGATTTATTTCCGGAGGAATAATATAGAGCACTAATTTTATCTCTGTGGGTTCTATCTTTTTGGTCTAAAAGTGTGAGCAGTTTATGTCTTGTATTGGACAGTTGTGTATAAACAATAGACGAAGGGTCTGATTTATGTTTAGTCTCAAGGTCTGTTATTAATTTGAGTAGAGAGTCTATTTCTAGTGTTCTTAGTTTTTTAAGTCTGGAGCCATGTGATATTAGTATTCCTCGTAATACTGCTTTAAGGGCTTCCCATTGGACAGTGGGGGAGCTGGTATCGTGTGTGTGATCTAAAGCGAAATTGTTTATCGCGGTAGTCAGTTCACCTATACAAGATGAGTCTTTTAACAAGTGTTCGTTTAGTCTCCATGTGAAATCTCGTTTTGTTTGAGGGCCTATTTGGAGAGAAAAATAAATTGGGGCATGGTCCGACCATATGATATTTCCAATTGAAGACCGGACTTTTTGATCTAGTAATGAGTGGGAGATCATGAATTTATCTATTCTGCTATATCCTTGATGTATTGGGGAGTAATACGTGAAGTCTCTATCATCTGGGTGGAGTATTCGCCAGACATCCACCAGACGGAGCGGGTTCCATTGTTTAGATAAGCTGTGGAGAGACGGTACCGATAGGACTTACCCGCAGAGGTGTCTTGTTTCGGATCCGATGGGAAGTTGAAATCCCCCCCCATTATGATGGGTGTGGTGTCAGCAAATTCTTCGAGCAGTCTGCGAATCCTGGATCCAAACCGAAGCATATGTCTATTGGGATAATATAGGTTAGCTATTACATAGATGCGTGACATAAATTCAAATTTAAGGAAGATGTATAGTCCCGCAGGATCAATTTTTTGTTCTATCATGGATGGGCTGAATTCTTTGGAAAAGGCTATTGACACCCCTTTAGATTTTGCTGTAGGGTTGGTACTATGGAACCATGTCGGGAAGTCTCTTGTGTCTACTTTCGGGAGGGCATCAGTTCTAAAATGGGTTTCCTGTAATAACAGGATGTGAATTTTGGACCTCTTCGCTGCCACCAAAACCTGTCGCCTCTTTTCTGGTATGTTCAGTCCTCTCACATTGAAAGAACAGTAATTCAGATCAGAGATTTGTGTCATTGTAGCAGAGAGAATAGAATCGCATGACTTGCCGCATCCCAGTCTGAGAAGGGGTAGAGATGGAGCATGGTTGCACAACCTTTAGCCAAAATAACTGCGATCAACCGCTTCTGGTAACCATCAATGAGTTTCTTACAATGCTCTGCTGGAATTTTAGACCATTCTTCTTTGGCAAACTGCTCCAGGTCCCTGATATTTGAAGGGCGCCTTCTCCAAACTGCCATTTTTAGATCTCTCCACAGGTGTTCAATGGGATTCAGGTCTGGACTCATTGCTGGCCACCTTAGAAGTCTCCAGTGCTTTCTCTCAAACCATTTTCTGGTGCTTTTTGAAATGTGTTTTGGGTCATTGTCCTGCTGGAAGACCCATGACCTCTGAGGGAGACCCAGCTTTCTCACACTGGGCCCTACATTATGCTGCAAAATTTGTTGGTAGTCTTCAGACTTCATAATGCCATGCACACGGTCAAGCAGTCAAGTGCCAGAGGCAGCAAAGAAACCCCAAAACATCAGGGAACCTCCGCCATGTTTGACTGGAGGGACCGTGTTCTTTTCTTTGAATGCCTCTTTTTTTCTCCTGTAAACTCTACGTTGATGCCTTTGCCCAAAAAGAGAGAACATTCTTCCAAAACGTTTTAGGCTTTCTCAGGTAGGTTTTGGTAAACTCCAGCCTGGCTTTTTTATGTCTCGGGGTAAGAAGTGGGGTCTTCCTGGGTCTCCTACCATACAGTCCCTTTTCATTCAGACGCCGACGGATAGTATGGGTTCACACTGTTGTACCATCGGACTGCAGGGCAGCTTGAACTTGTTTGGATGTTAGTCGAGGTTCTTTATCCACCATCCGCACAATCTTGCGTTGAAATCTCTCGTCAATTTTTATTTTCCATCCACATCTAGGGAGGTTAGCCACAGTGCCATGGGCTTTAAACTTCTTGATAACACTGCGCACGGTAGACACAGGAACATTCAGGTCTTTGGAGATGGACTTGTAGCCTTGAGATTGCTCATGCTTCCTCACAATTTGGTTTCTCAAGTCCTCAGACAGTTCTTTGGTCTTCTTTCTTTTCTCCATGCTCAATGTGGTACACACAAGGACACAGGACAGAGGTTGAGTCAACTTTAATCCATGTCAACTGGCTGCAAGTGTGATTTAGTTATTGCCAACACCTGTTAGGTGGCACATGTAAGTTATAGGTGCTGTTAATTACACATATTAGAGAAGCATCACATGATTTTTCTAAGGGTGCCAATACTTTTGTCCACCATCCTTTTTATGTTTGGTGTGGAATTATATCCAATTTGGCTTTAGGACAATTCTTTTTGTGTTTTTTTCATTGAAGACAAATTAAATGAAGATAATAATTCCAAAGAATTTGTGATTGCAATCATTTTCAGGAAGAATCTGAGTATTATCTGACAGAATAGCAGGGGTGTCAATACTTTTGGCCAACACACTATATACATATAGCAGCACTATAGTATATGGTGGTACATTACAGTACATGTATAGCAGCGCTATAGTATATGGCGGTACATTAGAATACATGTATAGCAGCACTATAGTATATCGCGGTACATTACAGTACATGTATAGCAGCGCTATGGTATATGGCGGTACTTTATAGCACATGTAGAGCAGCGCTATAGTATATGGCAGTACATTACAGTACATGTATAGCAGCACTATAGTATATGGCAGTATATTACAGTACATGTATAGCAGCGCTATGGTATATGGCAGTACTTTATAGCACATGTATAGCAGCACTATAGTATATGGCAGTACATTATAGTATGTGTATAGCAGTGTTATAGTATATGGCGGTACATTACAGTACATGTATAGCGGCACTAGAGTATATGGCGGTACATTACAGTACATGTATAGCAGCGCCATAGTATATGGCGGTACATTACAGTACATGTATAGCAGCACTAGTGTTATATGGTGATACTCTGCTCCCCGTGGCCCCCCCCCCCCCCCCGCTCCTCCACAATAAAAATAAAAAAAACCTCAGTGAGGATACTCACCTGTCCGCTGGCTTACTCCACCTCCGTCTTCTAGGTCCCCAGGGGGGGGGGGAGCAGGATGGAGCCGGGGGGTAGCAGGACGAGTCGGGGGGGGGGAGTGTACAGGATGGCGGGGGGGAGCAGATGGACGGGGGGAGCAGGATGGAGAGGGGGTAGCGGCGAGTCGGGGGGGGGGAGTGTAGCAGGAGAGACGTGGGGGGAGCAGTGAGCCGGGGGGGGGGAGCGGATGAGCCGGGAAGAAGCAGGATGGGGGGGGGGAGCAGGAGGAGCGGCGGGGGGGGGGAGGGCGGGAGGCCGGGGGGGCAGGATGGAGCCAAGAATGGTTGATGGGGGGTGAGTGGCAATGGATCCGGGTGTCTGGGGGGGGCAGGATCCCCTCGCCCCCCTCCTTTGTCACCCGTATTCTGAAGCTGTGTACTGCGGTCATGTTTCAGGGCGGGCTGTGTGATCAGCCCCGCCCTGTCACATGACCGATATACCCAGGGAGAAGACAGGTGAGAACAAGAGGAGGCAAGGTGCGATGCGGGAGGCGAAGTTGGGGCAGCGAGGTGCGGGAGGCGAAGTGGGGGCAGCGAGGTGCGGGAGGCGCGGTGCTGGAGGCAAAGTGGGGGCAGCGAGGTGCGGAAGGCGAGGTGGGGCGGCGGGTACCGGTGCCGGGGGTCGCCGCGGCCTGGTGACAGCGACACTATGCGTCGCTGTTGGATTCACCGAAAAAGGACATTAAAATCAGCACAGAAAAACTCACCAAAAATCTGCCATTTAAATATCCATTTCATTCAGCAGCAGATTATCAGCTCCCCTGGGAGGCAAACCAAGTGTCATTAAATCGGTGCACGATCACCTGCAACCCACAGTTGGGGGCGGTTGTGGCACCAGCGTCCAGCCATACTGTCAAGGAAGCGATCGGTGGCATTCAGACACAAGGCTGCCTAAGGGCTCAGTCACCCCAGTGTATGTGAAGCATAGCATCTAAACTCGGCCTGTTAGTAACACCCAGAGCAGGTGGGCCGGTCCGTGCTGATTACATGCCTCACCAGTGACTTATGCCCCCAGAGGGCCAAACCTGAACTGCAGATGAAAAAAAAACTAAACTCTAACGATGAAATATTGTGAGGATTTAGTTGGATATTTTGGCCAAAATAACGTAAGCCCTTAGGCAGCCTGGTGTCTGAATGCCACCAATCGCTTCTTTGATAGTATGGCTGGACGCTGGTGCCACAACCGCCCCTAACTGTGGGTTGCAGGTGATCGTGCACCGGTTTAATGACACTTGGCTTGCCTCCCAGGGGAGCTGATAATCTGCTGCTGAATGAAATGGATATTTACCTGGCAGATTTTTGGTGAGTTTTTTCTATGCGTCGCTGTTGGCAGGTTACAGCTACTTAACAACCAGTCCTCAATTTCAATATGTCACTCCAAACAGACTATTACTAACTGAGAGAAAAGAAGGTCTCAATCAAGGAATGAATTATTCAATAAGATCAAATTATTATCAATAATTGATTCTTTATTGTCAAAAAGGTATAAAATCAAAAAACAGAGCTACATTACAGGAAATACCACATAGCACAACAGACAACCTTCAAAAATACAGGCTCAATACAAATATTACACACAAGACCACTGTAGACAGGAATATACCTCAAACGATACATCCATAAGTATCAGGCACCTTAGATTACTTTTAATTAGATCTATATATAGTGCCTATCAGTTCCCTAGGGTTTATACTTTAAATCTCGCAAAGAGGCAGAGCTTATGGAGTACATGAATCTACCAGAGGTACCCTGATCACAGTAAGACAGAGGGACAAGTGTTAATTTACCTGTTTAGAAGGGACGCTATGCCTGGGCTTCCCACCCCTACGCCGTTTCGCTATGGAGCTTCTTCGCTACTGTATAATCTTCTAATTTTGAATTTGCGTGCTTATTTACATAGTCTGCGCTCATTGGTGCCCGCCTCTGTCTGGCGCGCGATTTCTGTGACAGACAGACCACATGAGACGATTATATAGTAGATTTATTAGAAAAACAGCTTTATAGAAAAAAAAGCTCCAAATGAGGAAAACTGGTGATGACCTTTCTATTTTCATAATTTACTATAAAGTGTAAAAGATATAAAACCTAATATTAATATTCTTTAACAAATATATAGAAATTGTAATTTTATTAATGCTAATTTCAATGTTGAACCTTACAGAAGAACAAGTAAACTGTAGCCTATAAACAAGAACATATACAGTTAGGGCCAGAAATATTTGGACAGTGACACAATTTTCGCGAGTTGGGCTCTGCATGCCACCACATTGGATTTGAAATGAAACCTCTACAACAGAATTCAAGTGCAGATTGTAACGTTTAATTTGAAGGGTTGAACAAAAATATCTGATAGAAAATGTAGGAATTGTACACATTTCTTTACAAACACTCCACATTTTAGGAGGTCAAAAGTAATTGGACAAATAAACATAACCCAAACAAATTATTTTTATTTTCAATATTTTGTTGCGAATCCTTTGGAGGCAATCACTGCCTTAAGTCTGGAACCCATGGACATCACCAAACGCTGGGTTTCCTCCTTCTTAATGCTTTGCCAGGCCTTTACAGCCGCAGCCTTCAGGTCTTGCTTGTTTGTGGGTCTTTCCGTCTTAAGTCTGGATTTGAGCAAGTGAAATGCATGCTCAATTGGGTTAAGATCTGGTGATTGACTTGGCCATTGCAGAATGTTCCACTTTTTTGCACTCATGAACTCCTGGGTAGCTTTGGCTGTATGCTTGGGGTCATTGTCCATCTGTACTATGAAGCGCCATCCAATCAACTTTGCAGCATTTGGCTGAATCTGGGCTGAAAGTATATCCCGGTACACTTCAGAATTCATCCGGCTACTCTTGTCTGCTGTTATGTCATCAATAAACACAAGTGACCCAGTGCCATTGAAAGCCATGCATGCCCATGCCATCTCGTTGCCTCCACCATGTTTTACAGAGGATGTGGTGTGCCTTGGATCATGTGCCGTTCCCTTTCTTTTCCAAACTTTTTTCTTCCCATCATTCTGGTACAGGTTGATCTTTGTCTCATCTGTCCATAGAATACTTTTCCAGAACTGAGCTGGCTTCTTGAGGTGTTTTTCAGCAAATTTAACTCTGGCCTGTCTATTTTTGGAATTGATGAATGGTTTGCATCTAGATGTGAACCCTTTGTATTAACTGTAATGGAGTCTTCTCTTTACTGTTGACTTAGACACAGATACACCTACTTCACTGAGAGTGTTCTGGACTTCAGTTGATGTTGTGAACGGGTTCTTCTTCACCAAATAAAGTATGCGGCGATCATCCACCACTGTTGTCATCCGTGGACGCCCAGGCCTTTTTGAGTTCCCAAGCTCACCAGTCAATTCCTTTTTTCTCAGAATGTACCCAACTGTTGATTTTGCTACTCCAAGCATGTCTGCTATCTCTCTGATGGATTTTTTCTTTTTTTTCAGCCTCAGGATGTTCTGCTTCACCTCAATTGAGAGTTCCTTTGACCGCATGTTGTCTGGTCACAGCAACAGCTTCCAAATGCAAAACCACACACCTGGAATCCACCCCTGACCTTTTAACTACTTCATTGATTACAGGTTAACGAGGGAGACGCCTTCAGAGTTAATTGCAGCCCTTAGAATCCATTGTCCAATTACTTTTGGTCCCTTGAAAAGAGGAGGCTATGCATTACAGAGCTATGATTCCTAAACCCTTTCTCCGATTTGGATGTGGAAACTCATATTGCAGCTGGGAGTGTGCACTTTCAGCCCATATTATCTACTATATAATTGCCGTAGGCATTTTCGTGTCGGACCCCGAAAACGTGCCGTGGATATGTCACTATTGTGACGTCACCACGGCGAAGCATTGGCCGCGTAGCGGCCAATGCGAGGCGTCAGCTGCGCGAGCAATGGCCGCGAGGCCATTGCGAGTCGCTAGCTTTAGTGCGAAGCGGCCATTGCGAGTCGCTGGCCGAAAATAGAACCAGAGGCTCGGCCACAAAGCTAGCGATTTCCCGCTCAGGTAGCGAGTCGCTAGCCTCAGCGGGAAATCGCTAGCTTTGTGGCCGAGCCTCTGGTTCTATTTTCGGCCAGCGACTCGCAATGCCCGCTGGCCGAAAATAGAACCAGAGGCTCGGCCACAAAGCTAGCGATTTCCCGCTCAGGTAGCGAGTCGCTAGCCTCAGCGGGAAATCGCTAGCTTTGTGGCCGAGCCTCTGGTTCTATTTTCGGCCAGCGATTCGCAATGCCCGCTTCCATAAAGATTACCGCAACCGCGCCGCATTGCGAGTCGCTGGCTGAGTGCGAGCACTTGCGGCGCGGTTGCGGTAATCCCCATAGAAAGTATAGGGGACTTGCGGCAGGTGCGGCAAGTGCGGTTTTGCCGCACCTGCCGCAAGTCCCCCTATACTTTGTATGGGGATTACCGCAACCGCGCCGCAGATGCGGTTTTTTAATAAAATAAAATAATTTTAATACAAATAAATTCAATTAAAATAACAAATAATAAATAAATTTAATAATAATAAAAATAGTAAAAAAAAAATATATAAATAAATAATAAAATAAAAAATAATAATAACAAAAAAAAAATAATAATATATTAAATTAAGATATTAATTACATTAACTAATTAAAATATAAGTATTGGACCCCCCCCCAAATGTATTGGACCCCCCCAAAAAAGTATTGGACCCCCCAAAAAAAGTATTGGACCCCCCCCAAAAGTATTGGACCCCCCCAAAAAGTATTGGACCCCCCAAAAAAAGTATTGGACCCCCCCAAAAAAGTATTGGACCCCCCCAAAAAAGTATTGGACCCCCAAAAAAAGTATTGGACCCCCCAAAAAAAGTATTGGACCCCCAAAAAAGTATTGGACCCCCCCAAAAAAGTATTGGACCCCCCCAAAAAAGTTTTGGACCCCCCAAAAAAAGTATTGGACCCCCCCCCCCCAAAAGTATTGGACCCCCCCAAAAAGTATTGGACCCCCCAAAAAAGTATTGGACCCCCCCCAAAAAGTATTGGACCCCCAAAAAAAGTATTGGACCCCCCCAAAAAGTATTGGACCCCCCCAAAAAAGTATTGGACCCCCCCAAAAAAGTATTGGACCCCCCCCAAAAAGTATTGGACCCCCCCCAAAAAAGTATTGGACCCCCCCCCAAAAGTATTGGACCCCCCAAAAAAAGTATTGGACCCCCCAAAAAAGTATTGGACCCCCCCCAAAAAGTATTGGACCCCCCCCCCCCCCCAAAAGTATTGGACCCCCCCAAAAAGTATTAGACCCCCCAAAAAAAGTATTGGACCCCCCAAAAAAAGTATTGGACCCCCCCAAAAAAGTATTGGACCCCTCAAAAAAAGTATTGGACCCCCCCAAAAAAGTATTGGACCCCCCAAAAAGTATTGGCCCCCTCAAAAAAAGTATTGGACCCCCCAAAAAAAGTATTGGACCCCCCCAAAAAGTATTGGACCCCCCAAAAAAAGTATTGGACCCCCCCAAAAAGTATTTGACCCCCCAAAACAAGTATTGGACCCCCAAAAAAAGTATTGGACCCCCCCTAAAAGTATTGGACCCCCCCCAAAAAGTATTGGACCCCCCCCAAAAAGTATTGGACCCCGCAAAAAAAGTATTGGACCCCCCAAAAAAAGTATTGGACCCCCTCAAAAAGTATTGGACCCCCCAAAATAAGTATTGGACCCCCCAAAAAAAGTATTGGACCCCCCAAAAAAAGTATTGGACTCCCCAAAAAAAGTATTGGACCCCCCCAAAAAGTATTTGACCCCCCAAAAAAAGTATTGGACCCCCAAAAAAAGTATTGGACCCCCCCTAAAAGTATTGGACCCCCCAAAAGTATTGGACTCCCCAAAAAAAGTATTGGACCCCCCCAAAAAGTATTGGACCCCCCCAAAAAGTAGCTATAACTACTATAATCAAATTAATGCACGTTCTAGAATCCCGATGCATTTGCATCGGGCTCACAGCTAGTATATATATAATTGTATTTCTTAACATGTTTTTGTAAACAGCTAAAATAACAAAACTTGTGTCACTGTCCAAATATTTCTGGCCCTAACTGTTATATAGGGAGGGTACTATTCCCATCACAGCACTAATAGGGTGTAGAACATACCTGAACATAGACATGACATAATGCTCACTATATAGTACATACGGTAGTACTGTATTATAATCTAGAGATAATGGATGACATGTAAACAACTTTTCGCCCAAACCATTATAATCTGTATCTATGTACATATATTAATCATTGTGGTTTTGCTGATTTTGTAATTTGTATATTGCAGGTGCAGAGTGAGGTCTCCACCCCCCCACACATGGGGTATATCCAATAAAGACAATGTAACAAGTGTAGTGTGATTTCCATCTGCAAAAATATTAGGATTAGATTAAGATTAAATTAAGATAAAATTAGATTAAGATTAGATTAGGATTACAGTAGATTAGGATTAGATTAAGATTAGATTAGGCCCCTTGATTAGAGAGTTTTGGAACCAAGTGTTTCATAATTACAGCTTGATTACAGGGAATTGTATCTCTGGAACCCCTGAGATGGCCCTACTGTCTATGATTCCCGGTTCGGTGAGATCCCCAAAAAAAAGACCTCAGATTTTGCCTAGCGGCTGCCAGAACAGTGATTCCCCGTCATTGGAAAGACTCCGCCCCCCCTACTATTGTAGAATGGTATACAGAATTTGAAACCATCTTTAGGATGGAAGAGATTAATGCAGATTTTCTCCAAACTACGAGTACCTTCCGGTCTATTTGGACCGAATGGATACTGCTTAAAGACTCCGTCCACTTTTCCGACCTGTTCAATTGATATGATCTTATATGGATGATGTGTATTTTTTTCTTTCCCGCTCCCATTGCATATACGGTTTTCTTCTTTCTTCTGTACTCTCTTCTTTCTGTTTTTGAGTTTATACCCCAACAGTTTTCCCCCCTCCCCCCCTCTTACCTGTATTCCCCCCTGGGCGAAATGTACTGCTATACCGGCCAGTGGAACGGGTTTTGTTTATTCTTATTCTAATTCATAAAGAACTTATTATGGACTCATGACTCTGGCTAACAGGGTCATGAGCAGGGTGTTATCAGCATTATCTGATTTGTTTATAACAACGATGCTGTGGTGGACCCCCACGGTTTGGGGGTTGACTATTGTTCCTGCGAGAAGGGGCTTCCACACTTGATTTTTAGGGGCGTTTGCCCCTGGAGCTTTACGATGTGTTATTTTCTCCAATATATGGGAGGCCCCTAACGTTTTTCCTTTTTTTTTTTTTTTTCTTATTATACATTTATGTATTTCTGTTTCTGTAATGAAAAATGTATGCTGTTGTGGCATTGTATTTCTGTTTTTTTTTCTATGCCTTATTTTTTGCTTAATAAAAAATATATTTACAAAAAAAGATTAGATTAGGATTAGATTAAGATTAGATTAAGATTACAGTAGATTATGATTAAATTAAGATTAGATTAGGATTATTTTAACCCTGCTATTCTCCTCGTTACCACTTGTTATCTTCCGGTCATTTTTGACCGGACCTAATAAAGTCTTGATTTTTAGCTAATTTAAGTGTTTTAATTGAATAATTTTTGCAGTATTATATTGTATGTGAACCTGGTTGTTTATAAACAAATGAAAAATGGAAAGAAAAACTTACTTTTTATTTTTTTTTTGTGTCAAAACATTTAACAGTGCTTTATTGGAATATTTATGCATATTGCATATTTGCACATAAAAAAATAATTATTCATCCAACTGTAAACTATAACTAATAACAATAAACTAAATGTAATTACCGTATATACTCGTGTATAAACCGAGTTTTTCAGCCCAAAAATTGGGCTGAAAAGTCTCCCCCTCGGCTTATACACGGGTCAATACGGTACTCGGGGCTGGAGGAGGCGGGGGGAGGCTGCTGTACGCTCATTATATATGCACTGCTTCCCCCTGTCAATCAGCAGCAGGGGGAAGCCGTGCATATATGCCCCCAAATCCTGGCACTCACCCCCCCTCCTTGTAAGGGCCCCCCCCGCTGCTTATATTACCATCCCGGTCTTCTGCTCAGCGCCGCTCCTCGGTGCTCCGTCCTCGCTGCTCCCGTCCTGCTACATCCGGGATCTCCGGCCGTCGCAGGCATATGACGTCATCGTGCGACGGCCGGGGATCCCGGATGTAGCAGGACGGGAGCAGCGAGGACGGAGCACCGAGGAGCGGCGCTGAGCAGAAGACCGGGATGGTAAGATAAGCAGCGGGGTGGGGGCCTTACAAGGGGGGGCGAGTGGCAGCTGGGTACCCCCCTGGGGGCTGCTGGATACCCCCAGGGGGCTGCTGGATACCCCCAGGGGGCTGCTGGATACCCCCTGGGGGCTGCTGTATTACCCCTGGGGGCTGCTGTATTACCCCTGGGGGCTGCTGTATACCCCCAGGGCTGCTGTATATACTGCTGGGGCCTGTATACCCCCAGGGCTACTGTATATACTGCTGGGGTCTGTATACCACTGGGGCTGCTGTATATACTGGTGGGGTCTGTATATACCACTGGGGAAGCTGCTGTATACTGCTGGGGCCTGTATATGCCACTGGGGAGGCTGCTGTATACTACCACTGGGGGGCCTGTATACCACACTGCTGGGGGCTGTATACCTGTGCTGGAGTCCACCCTCGGCTTATACACGAGTCAATAGGTTTTCCCAGGTTTTGGGGCCAAAAGTAGGGGGGTCGGCTTATACACGGGTCGGCTTATACATGAGTATATACGGTATATTATTTTCCCCAAAAAAAAAAAAAATTAACAGTTCAGTTTTTTTAATGTAAAATGATAAGTCACACGGTGCAAAATTTACTGTTTGCAATTATCACAGGTATAATTGACATGTCTTTTGCATAAATATTTTTCACATCTATAACATATCACATTTGATTTGTTATTGCTTGATGTTGGACAGAAGTCACATCGATTCCGTTTTAGGCTGGTTGCGTTGCTGGTGGCGTCCGTGGGTATTGTAGCAGTGCTGGTGTAAGCTGTTGGTTCCCTTTCTTTATCTTGCTGTTGGATCCTGTGGACAATGGCTGCCACTCCATCAGCTCTGAGTGTTACCTTTCGTTCTTCAATATATGGGCAAACCAGTGATTTTCCCAACTCCTCTGTAAAAAGTCTTCTCTTATAAAGTTTATTTTTGTCCCAATTTGGGTCTATTTCCTTCCATAGCACAAATGCATTGTATGCTGACACATCAAGCATATTGTAAAAAATCACCATCGGCCACCGATTTGTTTTGCGCTTACAGGTGTAAGTGCCTATCAGTTGATCTAGAGCAGGGGTGGGGAACCTTTTCACTGCAAAGGGCCATTTGGAAATTTAGAATATCATTCGCGGGCCGTATAAATTTATTACGGTAACTTAAAAAACATTGCTAAACTTACATATACAACACAAAGAATAACAAATGAGGTGACCCCATGTGATTAAAGGTGTACAAATACTACTCCACTAATGTAAAAATTATACGTAAATACCCCAAAGTTAATCACATCCATTTTTTTCTTCAAAAACACGCAATGTGTAGGTAAGGACAGGTATATAAATACACTATCAGTGATTCTGAGGGCAAAACGATGAAGATAATATTAGGATGGCAGGTATGTGGATACATTTAACATACAAAATACTAATGTAAAAAACAAAAACCTATATCTTATATGACCCAAAGGACCAAGAAAAAAAAGGAGGTAATAAAACACCACAATGCAGAGAGGTGGAGGAAGATGTATATTACCTCACAATATGAAAACCCATATTTTTGTCAAACTTAAACATTGAGGCGCATGACACACAGGTACACAGGGGGCAGAGCAAAAAGAGATCCAGCAACACATCCAAATGAAGGTAGATAAAAATCAATGTGGACATATATGATTTTAACATGGCTTCACATGATTTTTATCTCCCTCCCTTGGCTATGTTTCTGGATGCAGCTCCTTCTTATACTGCTGACAGTTTTCATCCCTGCACAGCCGACGATCACAGAGCAGACACTTTATTTATTTACTTATCTGACACCTTTAGATTTACTCACGGACTTTCCGAGGTGGAGGAATTGTTTATTTAAGATAAGCAGGAGGTGATTGTAATCCTCCCGGGAGCTGAGCTGAACAGTGCAGAGGCCCCTGCTTCACTGAACGCCTCACGCTGACTATGTTTCAGGTCGGAGACAATTCCGGCACGCACCGCTGCTGATTTAAAGGGACTGCGCTACAAATAAAAGCAAAGTGGCCACGGGCCGGATCAGGTAACATGGCGGGCCGGACCCGGCCCGGGGGCCGGACGTTCCCCACCCCTGATCTAGAGTATCAACAGCCCCTTTTGTAGCATTATATTCTAAAATGATGTCCGGTTTTCTGTCATCTCTATTACTGATTTCACTATCATGATGCTTTGTGCTCATCAGAGTTACCTGCTTGTGTTTCTTTGGGACGTAAGAAACTACTGTGGTATTCTTAGTAAAATAAAACATAGAACTATAAATGTCTCTCTTAGGCGGCCGTCACACGCTGAGATATCGTGCAAGATATCGTAGACGATGTTAAATTTGCATATCGTCCGAACGACGCGCAAAATCGCTCATCACGACGCTACACCCACAGACATCGCTCAGACGATTCCTCGATCCACCGATCCAGCGATCGTCTGAGAGATGCAGTTATCAGCAGTGGACATCGTTCATCAAAGAGTCACACAGAACTCTCCTAAACGATGTGGGAGCAAATGTGGGCGTTATTGGAGCCCATAGGCGTGATACATGGTCTCCAAGCTACGCCCCTCACTACACCATTGGTGCCCAATTCTGCGTCCTCATTGGGTCAGATGTCCTTTGAAACATGGCGGCCTCATCCCAAGAATGTCCTGTGAGAGTTGATCGCAATGTATCTGTGTGCTGTACTACATAAATAGCAATGGCGAAAACGTACCGAACGCAATCCCCCGTGTTGCGTTGTGCAAAATTAGCTCGCTTATGCGTTGTCTAATTTTAAGGTGTACAGATGCGTTTAATTAAACAGCCTACAGCGAGCTGTGTGTGTTGACATGAGTGGATATTTCCAAACGCGTGTGAAACGCATGTGTGTTTGCGGTGTGCTCTGGATGATGTTTGCTTCAGTGTGTGAGAGAGCGCATGTGTTAATCAAGGGGAATTGGGGTTAAAATGTATGACAACGCAAAGGAGACAAAGCGTCTCACAACATTCATTGTTCCTGGTGGCCTAATGTAGGTGTACCTCTCGACTGTGCCTTGCAACACTAGTGGCGTAAACACCATCTATGTGGCCCAACATATGCGTGTTTGTATGTAATCCGGTGTCGGACACAAACAATGTACCAAATAAACAAGTGGTGTGACACAAATCAGGGCCTTTTGGTTAATGCGTTTTCGCATAAAAACGCACATTAAGCTGCCTCACCAACTTCACGGTAGGCCCTGGTCGAGACAGTCCTAACTCTGTCCCTAGGTGTGTGAACCAAAAAATGTGACCACTGTCACAAGGGCCTTTGGGGAGGTATGTGGGTCCTGGTCCCGCCCGTCTCTCACAGGACCCATAAGCCGGGCCCTTCAACAAAAAATAACAAAATAGTGCCAACAAGCACCATGAACCAAAATCCCTGGCTCATGTCACAGACAAGAGGTTTGTCGGTAACACACATCTCCCCTCCAATGGGCAAGGCCTGGCCCTCTAAAAAACATAAACAGAAATATCCCTAAATCTGGGTTATGTTTAAAAAAAAAAAAAAAAAAAACCAGTCTTCCTCAAAACTAAAAAGGAACACATGTCCTGCCTCCAAGCCGGAGCTGCAGGACACAGTCAAACAGTGCAATGGGCAATTCCCCATGGCACCAGAATAATTAGGGGAGGTTCTGCTGCCAGCTCACCGCCCCTGTACCATTAAAGTACTGGCAGTACCGGTCCCTCATATCCTGTGCCTCCTGCCGGCTGCTCCCACCACCTAATGGCTCGAGTCCTGCCATCTGTGGGGCATCAGCACGCCAGCCCCCCAACACCACCTCCCCATTGGTGGAGTCTATGCGGTCCTCAAAGTTAGGCGGAGTGTAGGCCTGGCGATCCCGGCGTCTTAGAAAATTGTGGAGGACACAACAGGCCATAACTACCAGGTCGATGGATTCTAGACGCATATTAATGGCGGTGTGAAATATGCGGAAACGGCTCGCCATGATGCCAAAGGCATTCTCCACTACTCGTCGTGCACGTGAAAGCCGATAATTGTATATGCGTTTGGGCGCATTTAGTTGTCTCTGGGGGTATGGCTTCATTAAATTAGGAAGGAGCGGAAACGCCTCATCTGCAACGAAAACAAAGTTCATGTTTCCACAGGTGCGAGTGGTTGGTGGTAAATTAAGACGTCCATTCTTCAGTTTTTGGCCAAAAGACGATTGGTCAAAAACCCCGCCATCTGAAACCCTCCCATTTGTGCCCACGGACACTGACATAAACTCATAATTGGCGTTAACCACTGCCATCAATACTATACTAAAATAAGATTTATAATTGTAAAAAAAAGAACCACTGTGGTGGGGTTGTGTGATCCGCACATGCTTCCCATCAATCGCACCTCCACAGTTGGGAAATTGCCATTTCTGGCTAAATTCATCGGCAGTGGCCAGCCATTCCTCGGGGCTCTGCGGCAATCGCATGTACGTGGGAGCCAGAGCCCGCAGTATCGCCTCACAGGTCTCTGGAATGAGTTGGCTAAGGAGGGGCCGGGATATTGCCGACGAGTAGACCAAGTCCTGCATAGTGCGACCTGTTGCCAGAAAACGCAGTGTGGCAGCCAACCTCTCCTCCGCAGGCACTGCTGGACGCATTACTGTATCCTGCCGTCTGATGAGCGGGCACACTGCTGCCAACAAGATCTGAAATGTCTCATCTGTCATGCGGAGGAAATTTTGGAAGTCCCGTGGAAAGTCGTCCCGAAGTTGGTGCAGAAGGCGAATGTGGGAATGCTGATCGCGCTGCTGCAGCCACTCCCTGGCCCAGATGCGTCGGGGTCTCCTCCTGCCTCTCTCCACCCTCTCATCCTCCACACGTGCGGCCTGCACCAGCAAACCAGCCCCCAAAACGGCACGTTGATCTGGATTCATGCTGTTTAAGAGGCAAACATATGTTTACTATGCTGGCTACGCAGAAAGGTGCTTTCCCCACAATGTGATCATCATAAATTAAATGACTAAAAGGAGCATGACATTGGCAAAATATGGACCACTGCACTACACATGTTTAAAAAAAGGCATGAAAAGCAGATAACACCTACAGTATGAATGAAGGTGTTCTGGAAGGGCACATGTTTTGACACGCCTAAATGCCTTGGCCCAACAAAAATAAAAGACCCACCAAACCCACCAGACCCTGAGATCCCAACCCACATCAGACTTCATATATCAGGACCAACGCTAACAACAGGAACATCCGAGACACAGCGGACCATATGTATGGCAAAAGTTAAACTACATACACACAATAATTAGTACTCACATGCAGTGTTTGCAGCGATGGGTGTCACTCTAATATCAAGTTACCCAAGTAACTAAATATGTCCCGATGACTCAAAATCAGCAAGACAATGCTTCAGTCCTTTAATGTAGCAAAATTACCAACAATCTAAACCCAAAAAACAAAAGAAACAAAAAACATGGAAACCACAGAAGTGTTTCAAGAAAACCAACACAACCATATGTATTTTGACAACGCTATAGCTATACACCTTCACAATGTATCACATGCTGACTCCACACGTACATACCTGCAGGAACTTTGCAGCAAAGACATTGTGCATCTCCAGGAAACGCTCTATATACACAGGCGAGCCAATGTCAAGGCGAGACGTCACCTTACCCAGGTGTGTCTCGTTAACGAGAAAACACACACCAGCACGATGTTACGCCCTCCAAAGAGGCGTGGTGAAACAATGACCCACACACAACGCCGGGCTATGTTCTACGGCAGGCGTGTCACAAACCGCACGTACACCCCCAACGCAGTGTATACGTCCTGTCCCGGGCGTGGTAATAGCGATGTCTATGCATATCGCACCTGTCATTACCAACAGCTGTGTGATCAATTAGGATAAATAGTGGACTGTGAACATGTGTGTTGTACCTGTTGTTTTGTGTGTCTCTTGACACAAGTGGCAGCCACACCAGACAGCACGCCATCATATCTTTGGCCTTTCCAGATCTTTCTCCATTTTCCACACTGTTTTGGATTTAATCAAGGTATGTTCACATCATATGACGACACTGACCCATCTAAACTTCAAGTCATTCTATTGTACTTCAGGCACAAATTTCAGACTGTCAATGTCACAACAGCACACATCCCATTGACTTGACCATCAATCTTGGTTTTAGCAAGTGTGTTGTTGGGTTATTGAGTGGGGGCATTACAAATTGGTCATGGCTGGTGACTTTTAGTCCTGTGGCTGACATTTTACACATGTCTTGGAACATTTGCCACACTGATGTTGTTTTTTTTTTATTGTTTTTGATTCATAGATGCCCCGGACTAATCGGGACTACATTAGTGCCCTCATTGCTGCCTATAAGGAGAACCCATGCCTGTGGCTAACTAGGGATGCAGGCTACAACAAAAGGGCCCTCCGGAATGCTGCGTATGACAGGCTCCTGGAGGTTGCCCGCGAATATTGTCCAGACATGGACCTCGACCGTGAGGCAATAAAGAATAAGATTCAGTACCTCCGCACCGTGTTTGGCAGGGAACACAAAAAGGTCATCCAGGCACGCCGGTCAGGCATGGCAGCGGGGCCGGTCTATCGCCCCGCCTTATGGTATTACGATCTGCTCCTGTTCACCACCGAGCAGCAGGAGCCCCGCGGACCACTGGAGAGTGAGGAGTTTTCGGAACCACAAAACCCCAATGTTGTGGGTGACGTGGAGGGGGCTAATGTAAGTCGATCACCTGGCCCAATCTTGCAAAGGTATCACACATTAAACATTGTTTGGCAACATCTATGCAAAGTTAACAATGTCGAGAAGGTAAACATAGACCCCATGGGCCTCATATCTTGATTACGTTGTTTCAAAACCACTCCAATTTAAGGCTGTGGTCACAGTACCATTTTTGACATGCTTTTTTTGAGACCTGCGTTTTCAAAAATGCATGTTAAAAACGCACCCATAGGCCCCCATGTTAAAAAACGCATGCCCTAATAGCCTAAAAGCAAGTGTGACTGTCCCATGCGTTTTTGGAGCTTATCCAAATACGCATGCGTTTTTGAATGGCACTAAAAGGTACTAATTGTACATGCGTTTTTGCATGCGTTTCACATAGGAACCCATGTTATAAAAGCCAATGCGTTTTTAAAAACACTCCTAAAAATACTGCAAACACTATTTTTAGGTGCAGATTCATAAACGCACCAAAAAACGCAGCGAGTCATCACACACCTTACAAAACTCATGCTGACATGAAAAAAAGCATTTTTTTTAAAAATCACAAAAAAAAAAAGCATGGCTACTGTGACCACAGCCTAAGCAAGCAATCGAATTGCAGACAAGTAGTGAGTGTTGTGTTATTGGACGAAGCTGGAAGGCCCTGTTATTGAGTTTCCTAGGACATCAGCCACAATATGGTTTTTTAACATACTGTTAACTTGGTCATTGTCGACAAAATGACCATCAAAACTCAAATGGCATGTGTTCTCATGTGTTGTTCATTTTTTGGTTTCAGAATCCGCTTGAAGGTCCATCTTCGGGGTCGGTCTCAGAGTTGCCGAGCGAGGACACATCACCAACCCAGGAGGGGAGTGTGGAAGCGACCAGCCGGCCACATCTGCCTTTGACACGTGACAGGGCACGGACACGCCAGGCAGCCCCAAGCTCTGCGCCGGACCTGGTGTCCCTGGCACAGCAAGTTCTGACCCAGCAGGTGCGGGAGCCACAATGCCCCTTTGCTTCTGTGGTGGCGCAGCGTCTCCCCACGTTTACCCAGGAGCAAAGGGAGCATTGTGAGCGCATAATCCTGCAGGCCATGGACCAGGCCCGTCTGGGCCTCCTGACTAACCGTTCCTCCTTACCTGATCCCCTTCCCCAGCCATCACCAACCCCCCTGCCTGGCAGTACATGGGCCTTCCCACCCATGTGCAGCAAGCACCAGCACCTGGCCATGCCCATGCACAGCCTCGGCTAGTGTCTTTGCCACACCAGCTGCAGCGGCCGGACAACCCCTTTGGCCCAGAGGGGGATTCTTATTTTGGGCCCCGGTTCCATAATATTTAGTTTTTTTTGGACTTGGTCCAAAGCTGGAGCCTTGTATTTATGGTTAAGTTACCGCCATTGGCCCCGCTAATTGCCCCTCCATACTCTTTTTCTTTGTTTTGTGTGTCCCTACCTGCGACAATAGCAGTTTTATTTTTGTTGCCCATATTGGATTGTTATTTATTTTGTGTGATGGTGTGGCGCAGGCCTACATATTTGTCACTAAATTCCATTAAATTTCTGTTTCAACACGTGAAATATGTTGTCCCTCATTTAAGCATGTTGATTTGATTTAGACCATGACAATTTTACCAGCTGACCTGCTACAGTAGGCCACATGCTAGATCCATCAACATAAACATATGTACAGGGAAATTGTAAGGAAACATTACTTTAGGCAGCCTGCCGGTGCACGACTTTTTGCTGTACCCCCCAGGCTGCAGTGGTGTCCGTACCATCATTGTCTGTGTTCTGCAACATGGGCTAATATTAATGGTGTCAGGCTACCAAAGCTTGCAGATGTGTAAGTGTTAAGCCACATTTATGTTTGCTGGTGTAACAGCATTGCGGCACTTTTCATATCACTTTCATTAATATAGGTTTGCTGGTTGCTCGACACACGTCATGCTGACATTGGGGCCCTTGTGTACCAAAAGGTGTTATGGAAACCTTACTCTCCCTAAACCCGTTTGGCCATTGAGTTGTCCTTGATGGTGTTAACGTGACCCAGATACACACCCAAATGTTCCACATACATGTCTGCATACATAGAGATAATGGGCTGAAAATTTTATGTAAACATTTTTATTAGAGGTCAATAACTGTCATGCCATGCACACCAAGAACACATTGCTGTGTTAGGGTATGAAAAAGCTGTATTGACTTGTGATGGTCCAAATGTTGGACACTATAAGAAAAAAGCCCAACGTGGTAGGGCCAACATGCTTCATACGGTCCAAATGTTGGACACTATAAGAAAAAAGCCCAACGGGGGCTTAAACAAAACAAACAAACAATGCCAACATGGCATAACAAGGAAGAATGCGTCCAACATGGACAGCAGTCTTTCAGGTCCAAAAATACCCGGCCAGTGTCTCTTTGTCACCAGGTTAAGGTAGGGCACCATGCCCTTGCTGTAGGGCAGCCAGCATGTCCCTCAATCGTATGATGTGTCGAATATGTGTGTGGATAGCTGACTGGAGCTGGATGGCACACTGTAAGTGCGCATGGATGATGTCCTCCAAAGTGGGTACACCTGTATTGGGAAGATGACCACAGTTAGCCAACAACAGTTTGTGTGGATATTTCTAACTCTTTGCTCCAAAGAGGCTCCTTACCCTGTTGTTCGCCATCCTGTGATCTTTCCATGTTGGATGTGGATGCACTCAGGCTCCAGCCCGCAGATCCAGCACGTTCGCCATCTGCACCAAACATTAAGTGTACCAATTAATGGACATTGTGGGACTACCAGGAGGGCAGATAGAGCAACATTACACATACAGATATATTATCTCTTGTTTATAAAGCATGTGTATTTTCAGCCAAATAATGTGCACATTCCTCAATTTAATAAAAGGTTCAAAAATGAGGAAGGTAGCCATAATCGAACTTAAAACACACTTTCCCAAAGATTATGTGCAACTTTATCTGTGTGTGTGATGTGCCCCATAAACCACACACTCAATACAGTATGCATGGTCTAGTAAACACAAATATGAATGTACCTCCATAGTCGTCCAAGTTTGGGACCTCTTCATCCGCAACCATCTCCTCCTCACGAGGCCCTGTTGGTGATGGCATGGGGTAGGGCTCCGCCGCCCAGTTATCCTCCTCATCTGCCGTGTCTGGTGACATTGCGAAGCCCGGGCTAGGCAGGGAGCTGGACACTGTCGCAGGTGGCTGAACAGGGGGGCTCGGGCTCTGGGGCCACAGGACATGGCCTGGTTGCAAGAAGGGCCCTGGGCTGGAGGGGGCCCAATCATCCACATCAGCCTGTTCTCCAGCATCCTCGCCCTCCTGTGGACATGGTGGTGAGGGCATGTCATCATCCTCGTCCATCCATGGCTGTGAAGAGTTGGTAGATGACTGCTCAGGTGCCGACTGGCCGGACCACTCTTCGCTGTGCTCCTGGACCGCATCAGCTGGCAAGTCGGGATCATTGTGCCCACTCGGACTTGGGGGGGATGATGCAGCTGCCGCCGGAAGTGGCGGTGTCGCCAGTGGCCCTGCACCAGGCGGCACATGCTGCCCCTCTTCTTCGGAAGACGATTCCTCAGTGCCTGTTTTGGGATGCACAATGGTGAAGCTTTGATGAGAAATTTTGTTCCCCAAATTGGTGCGGCGACGTTGAAATTGATGTGAACTTGTGTTTTGTGATTGTGAGTTTGGGCCACAGCGCAAAAGTGTAGGGGCTCCCTTTACATTTGTGGTCACTCACACTTTGAGATGTGTAAACACCGTTTTGCTGAGCCATGTGCGAGGCTCTGCATGCAGCAGCCAGACCTAGGCTTGGTAATGAGAGACACGGTGCCTGCCAATGCATGCCGACCGCCATGCACTCACATTGGTCACCATTCGAGTTAGCCTTCATAGTGTGTAGGGGAGTATGTTATCTTGGGCCATGGGTACGTATGCACACAGATCAGTCATTTAATGCGATAGGGCTGACGTATTGACCACGTCCCGTGGTCTCCCGCAAAATATCGCTGTGTAGTCTTTTAACAATATGGATATATTGCTCCTATGTTAACTCACAGGCCCTGTATTGAGTAGTTGGTGCTTTTGTTGTTCCCTGATGGTGTTGGTTGTGTTTACAGATGTCACTATCAGATCTAAGGGGGCTATCTTAATTCAGATATGTGTCCCAAGGAATGTACCTTCCCATGTCTGGCCCTGTGAGTAGGATTAGTTCCTCCTGCACCGGGGTGTCCAAGAGCGTTCAGCGCCTTGACTGTGAGTCACAGTCAAGGCGCTGAACGCTCTTGGACACCCCGGTGCAGGAGGAACTAATCCTACTCACAGGGCCAGACATGGGAAGGTACATTCCTTGGGACACATATCTGAATTAAGATAGCCCCCTTAGATGTGATAGTGACATCTGTAAACACAACCAACACCATCAGGGAACAACAAAAGCACCAACTACTCAATACAGGGCCTGTGAGTTAACATAGGAGCAATATATCCATATTGTTAAAAGACTACACAGCGATATTTTGCGGGAGACCACGGGACGTGGTCAACACGTCAGCCCTATCGTCTCAAATGTCTGTATGCAACGGCAATAATTACACAACTTCACAAGGAGAAATCTTCGAGTGTCCAGTGTTCGTTGAAAGTCGTTGTTCATATCGGGAACCAAGGGCCCCCTACACTAGCACCTCCACCACATCCAAAAGGTCTGCACGCCAATCACTATTGTCACAGATCAGTCATGCCGGCCAATGGGAGCACTGATGTGTCCCCAAGCATGTGCTGACACAATGAGCAGCATTGATCTGGATTATGTTACACGTGTGCATGCACAGGCTTGCATATGGGTCTGCATAACGCTGTTGAGACATAGGCACCTGTGAAGGCGTTGTGAGCCACATGTGCAGACGCAGGTTGGGGACTACACTATGTTAATATGTTGGTTGACGGTGCTGTCTAGTGTGCTACATGTACATGTGTGTTGTGTGGTCCAACAGTTACTCACCGCGCATCCTGGCAATCCTGGCACGTATGTCAAGAATGCGTCCTGGGCACTTAAACTTCAGATCCGCTATTTTGTGCTGGATCTGCTTTGGAGTGCGGGACACACACAGCTGGCGGAGCAGGGCATTCTGGATTTTCCGCACAGTGATGCGGTTACGCAGCCTGGGGTGCCTGTGGGGATGGCGGCCCCAGTAATCTAATCGATCACAATGATCGATTAGGATCATGAGCTCCGCCATCCCCCACGTGGCAGCGCGCCCTGTTGCGGCCATGCCTGTGCTGCAATGTGCACGGGCGGAGCTAGTACCTAGCAGGCGGAATGAAAGCGAAACCTAAGTCATTACGTCACTACGGGCGCTAGCGTGGGCCAAAACAGACAAACGCGCTGGACGCGCGGTGACCCGCCATGGAACACTTCTACGCGACCTACGGGCCAA
Source organism: Allobates femoralis (assembly GCA_033576535.1). Classification (NCBI taxonomy): domain Eukaryota; kingdom Metazoa; phylum Chordata; class Amphibia; order Anura; family Aromobatidae; genus Allobates; species Allobates femoralis. The sequence goes on along the minus strand of JARQOC010000002.1, from coordinate 43,818,603 downwards.
CAACCCGGGGGCGTGCCGTAATTAAACTACTGGTTACGGCGTAACGCCATCGCGTTGAGTGTAGGAGCACACTGCATTGGGGCCAGAAAAAGAATATAAATGGTTGTTTCGGGTTAAGCAGCGTTTGGATTGTGGCCGTAGTTTCAAGGCACAAATGCATGATCAGCTATAAGAATGTGTGTATTTGGTGCTGAAGTGACAGCTCCACAACAAATGGCGCCTTGTCAAGCGGGAACCAATCATGACGCTGGAGCTTTGACCAATAATAGCAGACGATGGGCCAGCCAATCGGAACGCATGAGAGTTCACGAATCAGAAATGAGGAGGCGTGACACAGGTGAATACCCGGCACGCCTACGGGTTTGATTTCGCCATCGCTGAAATCACACGTTTCGTACGATGTCGTGAATTTACACGTGTCGATTGTGCGTATTTAATTGCCCGATATCGTCAGATCTGAGAACCGAACCTCAGATCACGATTTAGCGATTTGATCAGATATCGCTAGTCGTATCTCGCCGTCACACGCACAGACATCGCTTTCGCGATGTTTAATCTGCCGCTTTCAAGCGATATCTTGCACGATATCTCAGCGTGTGACGGCCGCCTTAGGGCCACGTCACACACACAGATATCTGTGCAGAGATTGTTGGCAGATCTCTGGTTGAAGTGAAATCATGGACACATTGTTCCATTTTGTGGCTGTATACAAATGGATCAATGTATCCATGATTTCACTTCAACCAGAGATCTGTGAACAATATCTGCACAAATATCTGTGTGTGTGACCCCAGCCTTACCTAGGAGACTTGTGATTGCTTTGGACCTCTGTCTCATGTCTGAATTGAGACTTCATAGTAAACATGTCTTTTTCCTTTTGGCAGTTGAGGAGTTAATGTTAGTCTCTACTGCCACCAAGCTGGCTGGGCCTTGTTCAGGTGTGGCCACTCTGTGATTACCTCGGCCTTTATAGGACCACATGGTTCCAGCATGCTTTGCTGGAGATTAAACATCATTCCTAGCCAAGCTCCTGAGGTGAAGGGATCTGTGTGGAGAACCTCTGGTTGGCAAGTCGCCTGCTGTCTGTGAAGTGACTGCAGGCGTGAAGTTGCTGCCCTGTTGTTCTTTGTCTGTCTTCCCCCTTCCCTCATGTCTCTTTATTGTAGTGGATGGGACTAGTGCTCCCGCCAGCCTTTCCCTATTGAGGACTAAGATCAGGGTCAGCGGGGGGGGGGTATAGGTTTCTTGCTCGGCAACAAGTTGAAAGAACTCCTATAGGGACGGTAGGGAGATCAGGGCACAGGCGCAGGTGAGTGCAGGAGGTCACCTCTTCCCCGTTCCCTATGAGCAGGGCCCTCCATTGTATTTATCCCTTTGGTGTCTCCCGGTCTGTCGTTTTTGTTGTTGCGCACTGGACATCGTTGGGCTGTGCGCCACTGTCACGCACAGTAGTCGGACATTCCCTTGTCCAGCGTGACAGCGTAGACCAACAAAAATTTTGGCCAGAAGTGCCAGGAAAATTGTTGAGGACGCAAAGGACAACCCACAAGTAACATCAGCCGAAATACAGGACTCTCTGAAAACTGACGGTGTGGCTGTTTCAAGATAAGGAGGCACTTCAAGCTAAATGGGCTGCATGGTCGAGTCACCAGAAGAAAGCCATTACTGCGCACATGCCATAAAGTATCTCACCTACAATACTCCAAACAGCACAGAGACAAGCTGTGGAACAAGGTAATTTGGAGCGATGAGTCCAAAATCAAACTTTTTGGTCACAACTATAAAGGTTACATTTGGAGAGGTGTCAACAAGGCCTATGATGAAAGGAACACCATTCCTACTGTAAAGCACAGAGGTGGATCACTGATGATGTGTGGATGCGTGAGCTACAAAGGCACAGGAAACTTGGTCTAGGTTAAAAGAAAGATGAATGCAGCTCGTTATCAGCAAATAGTGGAGGCTAAGGCTGCCTTCAGACTTGCAGATGCCTCCGCAGCGTTTTGCAGAGGCATCTGCATGCAGACGGCAGCCCCTAGATGCCCAGATGTTGCATCCCTGGTGCGGGCGAGAGTGTGTGATTTGTGCGCAGGCATACGCCTGCGCACAGATCACTAATGGCGGGCAATGAGAGCGCACGGCGGTCTGCAAGCATCTGCAGACCGCCGTGCGCTCCATTATAAACATAGGGGCTGCCGTCTGCATGCAGATGCTTGCAGATGCCTCTGCAAAACGCTGCGGAGGCATCTGCAAGTCTGAAGGCAGCCTAAAGGCCCCGTTACACGGCACGACATTATTAATGATATCGCTTAAACGTCACGGATTTGGAGTCGTTGAAGCGACATTGTTATGACCTCGTTGCGTGTGACTCGGCAAAGTTGTAACGATAAATCGTTCGGTCGCTGATCGCAGGTTTGAGAACATGTTCTCAAACCACACGATCAACGATCAGCCAACCTGGTATATCGTTGTGTGTGACACCGCAATAACGATGTTGTTTACACCTTCGCCCATTCACAGCAATGAGCAGGTATAGTTCGCTGGGTCGTGCGAAAGATACCTGCTCACTACATTGTTGGTGAGTTGTCCACGATATCTAGACATGTGACATCTCACCAGCGATGTTGAAACTATGTCGGAAACGACCGCGCGCCCATGAGATCGTTGCCGACATCGTTTCAATGTCGTGTCGTGTAACGGTACCTTAATTTGCACTCATGAGCCCGGAAGCTGCACATGGGACGTACTTGGACGTTTCAACATGACAACGATCTAATACACAAGGCCAAGTCGACCTGTCATTGGCTAGAGCAGACTAAATAGAGGAAATATGTGGAATCCAAAAGCGCTGCTGTACAATCGACCATATAGCAAGGAAATTGGTGAATACAAGTGGTATTATTCAAGGCGTTTCAAGGTGTATTCCTCACCCTTTCATCAGGAAAACCACCAATACAGTCTGTTTGAATGTATATACCGTATATACTCGTGTATAAGCCGAGTTTTTCAGCCCAAAATTTGGGCTGGAAAGTCTCCCCCTCGGCTTATACACGAGTCAATACGGGTGGGGGCTGCGTCCGGGGCTGTGGAGGCTGCAGGAGGCGGGGGGAGGCTGCTGTATGAGCGGCCCCGTCACGTGGGGCCGCTCATTATATATGCACTGCTTCCCCCTGTCAATCAGCGGCAGGGGGAAGCAGTTCATATATGCCCCCCAAAAGCTGGCACTGTCCCCCCTTGTAAGGGACCCCCCCCCCCCCCCGCTGCTTATACATTACCATCCCGGTCTTCTGATCGGCGCCGCTCCTCGGTGCTTCTTCATCCTCCCGTCCTCGCTGGCTGCATCCGGGAACTCCGGCCGGCGCAGGCATATGACGTCATCGCGCGGCCGGAGATCCTGGATTCAGCGAGGACGGGAGGATGAAGAAGCACCGAGGAGCGGCGCCGATCAGAACACCGGGATGGTAATGTATAAGCAGCAGGGGGGGGTCCCTTACAAGGGGGGACAGTGCCAGCTTTTGGGGGCTGCTGGGTACCCCCTGGGGGCTGCTGGGTACCCCCTGGGGGCTGCTGGGTACCCCCTGGGGGCTGCTGGGTACCCCCTGGGGGCTGCTGGGTACCCCCAGGGGGCTGCTGGGTACCCCCTGGGGGCAGTTGGTACCCCCTGGGGGCTGTTGGTACCCCCTGGGGGCTGCTGGGTACCCCCAGGGGGCTGCTGGGTACCCCCAGGGGGCTGTTGGGTACCCCCTGGGGGCTGTTGGGTACATCTGGGCAGGCAGGAGACCGAGGATCCAAAGGAAGGTGATGTTTAAGAAGTGGAGAGGTGGTGGCATGGGGGTCCCGGACATGGCGGCCTATTATAGGGCAGCCCTTTTGGAATCACTTGGAGCGTGGTGGGCTGATGGAGGCGAGCCTGGGTGGGCACAGATTGAGGCGGCACAAGTACCTGGAGGCTCTTTGAGGTGTTTTTTGACGGCGGACGCGCTACGACCCACCAGACTCAGACGTCCCCTAGCGACGATTCACGCTCGCCTGCGGGCTTGGAGACGTGTGCCGAAAGAGTGGAGGACATTTGCTCCGGCGGAGATTATGCTTGGGGCCCTCCGAGTCCACATCCCGTCCCTGCGGTTAACGCAGTGGGCGGAGTGTGGATTGAATACTCTGGCGGACCTCTTGGGACCCTCGGGAGTCATCTCCACTGAGGATTTTCTACGACGACACCCAACCTTGGGAAGCTCATACTTCCAACTATGCCAGGTGTCGCACTTCATCGCTACAGGTGGGACTAAAGCTTGCTTGTCTGCCCATTTCCCTTCTCCCATGAGAGCCGTCCTGGGACTATCCCCTAGAGGGACGAGAGGTTTGGCGAATCTCTACGCGGGATTAATAGACGACGACGGACAATTCACGCTTCCATATAGGCCTAGATGGGAAGGAGAGCTAAACTTCACGGCGGACAATGAAGACTGGGAGGGAGCGGTTCGATGTGTGACAGGTGCAACAAGATGCATTAACCACCTCGAGCAACTCTAGAAATTACATCTGCGTTGGTACATGACCCCGACCAGAGTGGCTAGGTTTGGTGGGGAGGCCTCGTCTCTGTGCTGGAGGAGCTGCGGTCGTAGGGGCACACTCGCCCACATGTGGTGGTCGTGCCACAAAATCTCACAGTTCTGGACCCTAGTTGAGGGTCTTTTGAGATCCATTGTGGATACTAGTGTGCCTCTGACTCCCCAGATGGCCTTGCTGCACATCGGGGTGGAGGCCTTGCCTCCGGTCCCCCGCTTCACGACCACATTTGTCCTCATAGCGGCGAGGCAGTGTGTCTCAGCGTGCTGGAAATCTCCTTCTCTTCCTACGATAGGAGACCTTGCAGCCAGACTGAACACGATCTTCACTCATGAATATTACTTAGCCCTGGAGGCAGGACACAAACGTTATGTCAGGGAGGCGTGGGAATGCTGGGCTCAGCACCCCATGGCGGTCCCTCTTCCTTCTCGGGTTTGACGGTTCATATAAGGTTTCTCCAATGGATTGAGATCATATTGTCCAAACCTCTCCTAAACCCGTCCTTATGTTGCTTCCCCCCCCTCAACTCCCCTCCCCCACCTCTCCCCTCTCCCGTGCCCCCCCCCCCCAGCACCCTTTCCCCACCCCTCTCTGGCCCAGACCCCCCCCCCTCTACTTCTGTAAATTTCTCCTCTAACCTTTCTTGTTGTTTTGTCACCACAGTCCGAGTACGTCGGAAGTTCCCTTAGCCGACTCACATATTGTGCACAATGGACTTTGTATAGGTGAAATTGTTGTTCAAGTTTATTTTCAAAAATTGCTGAATAAAAAAAACCATTTATGACAAAAAAATTCCCAAAATTTAACAGCCCGCATAGTTGTGCAACAGGATATCATAGTTAGTATCCATGGCTCCCAGTCAACTTGGAGGTCTCCTTTGTGTCTTCCTATCTAAGCATCCCATTGGTACTGGGGTAAAATGGGAGGTACAGCTGGGCACCATCTCTGATGAACAGTGGGATTCGATCTTACAAAATATCCCTAATTTGTCCCTTAGTAAACCCAGTCGCATGTCACAATTGTACATTCTGTACAGGGTGTACAGAACCCCTAAGTGGCTACTCGATTTGAGACTACGCCCAGACTCTACCTGCCCCAAATGTAAGATGGAGGATGCAGGCATTCTTCACATGCTTTGGACATGCCCCCTTATACAAACGGTTTGGATTGTAGTCTTTAATATCATACATGCGGCCCTGGGGCGGAACGTTCCTAGGGATCCGATTATCTGTGTTCTGGGATGCATTGATTCTCTTCAAGGGGATGAATATCTTCTGTTGGCTATTGCTAGAATGCTATTTGCAGCTAGAAAATTGATCGCCCTTTACTAGATCTCAGATAAGTCGCCTACCCGTAAGGAATATATTAATAAACTCAATTACATTATCTACAGAGAGAAAAACATCTACTCCATAAGAGGATGGACGGGTGTCTTCGATAAATTATGGGGAAAATGGCTAGACTCTCCTGGGTTAGCTTCACAGGACCTACTGTTGAGTGGGACCGTCCGCTTTGAAATAAGCCATAGTACTGTGGTGATGTAGGGGCCTTGTAAGGGATGGTGCTTGATGCAATGCACTTACTTGGTAGCTACAACTTCTCCACAGTGCTGATTGTCCTGGCAGTCTCCGGCTCTGCAGGTGGAAGTCTCTGTTATGGGACACAGTGCAATAGGCGCAATTAACAAGCAGACTCACTGGTAATTGTTTTCTCAGTCCATTTACTAGAGCAGATGTTAAAGCTATCCACGGGGTCTGGAGAGCAACTTGGGGTTATTCTCACCTGGCCGGGTCTTTTGGCTCCCTTATTGTGCTTGTAATTCAGCTCCGGCAGTTTCTTAAGCTAGGCTGCCGGCCCTGTCTCTTTCTGCGGGGTACCAGTATGACAGGCAACTTGAGTCCTTCACTTTATCTACCCTGCAGCTGGGTGTTAGTGTTGCTGGAGTCTATGCGTTGCTGTGTTTCTGGTACAGTGTAGCTGGAGAATCTGGAGTTCCCCACTCTCCGGTGTTGACTGCTGGGATGTGTGACCCTGCACAGTCTCGGACTCCGGTGTCCATTCTATGAGCTTTTCCATTGGGGAAGGCACAATGCTGTTCAGCCTCCTAGTGTGTTTCTTCCTCTCCTCAGACGCTAGCCTTAGGCCTGAAACAAGTTAGTGATCCTGGGACAAGCTAAGCAGCTTCCAGTCCACCAGGATATCTTCACAGTCCTCTCAGGAACTGAACTGAACTTGTTTCTCTCGAGGCCAGAATATAAGAGAAGCTCACCCTTTCTTGGTCTCCCCTTCTGGCTTGGAGGTGTAAGTGTTGTGTGTGTGTGTTGCCTGATGAGAATACCCTTTGTTGTTCTCTGGTGACACCACTACCTGGGGACAGTGATGACACTGTGGCACATTGACCCTGGGTGCCACAATTGCCTATGCCAGCAGGAAGCTCAGGCCTACGGAGAGAAATCTTGATAACTACAGCTCCTTCAAGCTTAAGTTCCTAGCCGTAGTGTGGGCCGTGACAGAACGATTCAAGCACTATCTGGCAGCTGCAAAATTCACAATCTACGTGGACAACAACCCCCTGACCCACCTAGAAACCGCCAAGTTGGGTGCGCTGGAGCAGCGCTGGATGGCCCGGCTCTAAAACTACAACTTTACCATCAACTACTGGGCAGGGCACAAGAATGCCACCGCCGACACCCTGTCCAGAATGCCCCATCTACAGGACGAGGAGGGAAATCCAGAAGAGCTGGAGGAAGTAGAACTATCGGCTTTCCATGGTAAAAATGTGTCCCAATGCTCCCACGAAGTGGGAAATAGACGATCCGGGTAGCAGGAAGTGAAAATAGACCCATTGTCTCACCACAACTGGGCAGAGACAAAGGACAGTAATCCCGCTATTAAGCTGGTCAACGAGCTACTGCAGCATGCGGGCGCGCACCCATGCCCAGACGCCCCGGCGGAGGCATTGCTACTGTGGAAGGAGAAAGGCAGATTGTTCATCTATGACAGTAAATTGTACAGGCGGTACACTGACCCTAGGACTCACGAGCTAGTGTGGCAGATAGTGGTCCCGAAGAGAGATGCCTATATGGTCCTATAAGCCTGTTATGACAGGGCGGGCACTTTGGATGGAAGAAACTAAAAGCCTTACTGCGTGGGAGGTTCTTCAGGATCAGTATGAGAGCACCAATTGAAGCCTGGTGCAGGAGATGCAGCCCATCGTTACTAAACAGCCTCTGGAGCTAGTAGCCTTGGACCACGTAAAGTTGGCACCCAGCTGGTCCAGCTACGTCTACGCCCTTACGATAGTGGACCACTACTCCCGGTTCCTGGTAGTGGTACTGGTGAAAAACCTCACCGCGAGGACCGCAGCCCGAGCCTTCCAGACGCACTTCTGTAGACCCCATGGCTACCCTGAATGTCTACTTACCGACCAAGGCATGGCATTTGAAGCTGAAGTGTTTCAGGAGTTCTGCAGCCTCTATGGATGCAAGAAAATCAGGACCGTGCCATACCATCCACAGACAAATGGCTTGTGTAAGAAAATGAATCAGATAGTAATGGATTTACTGAAAACATTTCCCCTAGAAGAGAGGAACATGTGGCTGGAGAAGCTGCCAGACCTAGTGGATCTGTACAACAATGTCCCAGTGAGTTCTACCAACTTCAGTCCCGCTCATTTAATGAGAGCCAGGCCTGGAAAACTGCCTATTGACTTGGAGATGGGGGTATTGACTCCTAAAAGCAACCTCCTGGAGACAAATTATGATGCCGAGCATCAACAGAGGTATCACCAGGTGCAAGAATGTGTGGAGAAGAACCTGGCTCAGGCTATAGGGAGAAGCAGGAGAGGGTAATCAACTAGAATGCACCAGAAGGTCCCCTGGCACCAAGAGATCAGGTCTTGAAGAGAAAACGGTGGGTTCACATATTAGATGACCAGTGGGAAACAGAGCCCTACACCGTGATGCCTTCTCACCATGACCCTCAGAAAGTTGCCTAATCAGCAGGGACGGGGGAGAAACCTCGGCCACTGTCTCAAGAGATCACCTCAAAAGATGCCCCAAACAGCTGAAAATCCAAGAAAGGCCCCAGCCAATACCTATACCCAAACCGGTAAAGGAGGAGATGGTCCGCACCATACTATGCGACTTTCCCAAGACTTGGACCCAGATTAATGGAGCTATTGTGATCCCCAAACTGACCTTTCATATGCCAGTGACCCAACCGCCTGCCAGGACTCTACGTGATGAAAACAGAGGATCCGTCCCTCACTATTGGGGGGCCTGTCAACCAGACTCTGCCATGCCAGAACCCCTAGCACCAGCCAGTAGTGCACCCACTCCACCAGTAGCAAACACTACAAACTCAGACAATCAGATAGAACTGCCAGTGTAACGTAGCACCAAATGTAGTAGTATCCCAATACTGCGTAGGTCTACACGTAACAATCTAGGTCAGATTCCAGCTCGGTATAGAGATAATTAGCCCCGGGAGGGGGATAAGACTTGTACTGTAAATATTCCATTCCATGCACTGTGTAAATATGTTTTTGTAAGCTACAACATAACCACTAAGCGTACTCGACCTACAGAGAATTTACTGTATGAACTTTTGCAAATCCTTGGACTTTTATTTTCATTAAACATGGACCATTAGCCATGGAACTGGGTGTGGCAAATACTTTTTTTTTATATAATCTTCATCAGCCGATTGTGGACCAAAGTGACTGCTTTTTCATCAGTTTTTCTTGGTTTTTGTAATTTTTACTTCTGAGACCCTGTTTATTAACTCTTATAATGTTATGGTTATGTTTTTCTATGTTTGTCTTCTCAGTCCTGGAGTACTGAATTTAACCAAGGAGGAGTGTGGCGCCCCAGGGTCTGGTTGCCACATTACTAAAGCTTGGAAGCAAAGGAAGGCACCCACCTAAGGTAAAACACACACACACACACGTACAACACCTTCCCAACTCCAGGGCAGAAGGAGGAGCTCTAAAGCCCGGGTTCAAGCAGGTCTCCTATAAATTCTGGTCTGGGGGAGAGAGTTTTTGTAATTTTTACTTCTGAGACCCTGTTTATTAACTCTTATAATGTTATGGTTATGTTTTTCTATGTTTGTCTTCTCAGTCCTGGAGTACTGAATTTAACCAAGGAGGAGTGTGGCGCCCCAGGGTCTGGTTGCCACATTACTAAAGCTTGGAAGCAAAGGAAGGCACCCACCTAAGGTAAAACACACACACACACACGTACAACACCTTCCCAACTCCAGGGCAGAAGGAGGAGCTCTAAAGCCCGGGTTCAAGCAGGTCTCCTATAAATTCTGGTCTGGGGGAGAGAGTTTTTGTAATTTTTACTTCTGAGACCCTGTTTATTAACTCTTATAATGTTATGGTTATGTTTTTCTATGTTTGTCTTCTCAGTCCTGGAGTACTGAATTTAACCAAGGAGGATGTGGCGCCCCAGGGTCTGGTTGCCACATTACTAAAGCTTGGAAGCAAAGGAAGGCACCCACCTAAGGTAAAACACACACACACACACGTACAACACCTTCCCAACTCCAGGGCAGAAGGAGGAGCTCTAAAGCCCGGGTTCAAGCAGGTCTCCTATAAATTCTGGTCTGGGGGAGAGATCAGGCAGTTCAGTTCCTAGGAGGACTGCAAAAGACATCCTACAGATGGTAGCCACGCTAGACTTGTCCTAGGTTACTGACTACCCAGTTTGAGAGACCCGTGGTAAGGGTCTGGGGAAGTGGAGAAAAGGTGAGAGGAGTGGAGAGGTGCCAGTTCGCCTCAGCACCTAGCGTAGTACGGACACCGGAGACCAAGGTCGCAAGGCACTTTACGCCCAGCAAGCAACACCGGAGGGCGGGTAATTCTGAGTTGTTCATTTACCACAAGGCCAGGAGGCACAACTGCATCGAAAAGCTCAGGAGACGCAGTGAGAGGAGAGTAACCCCCGAAAGGGCTGTAGCCGCCTGTCACACGGCCAGGACAGACAAGTGAGGAGTGGGTCTTAGCACAGCTTCAAGCAGTCAGGGCTCACAGAGAACAGCGCAGTAGGAAGGCCTCAGAACTTGCCAGGTGTGAAAAGCCCCAACTTGCTTCCAGGCTCTGGATCCCTAAGACCACTTGTGAACGGTGGCCTGGATGAACCTGCTGCTTGCCACAGTTAAGGTAAAGGAAACTGTTACCCCTGTGTATGTCACTTATTTTGCACACTAGACCCTGCACTCCCAACAATACCTACACTGCAAGAGACTTGCACAGTTGCATTGGGAAATGGCCCTACCCGTGGAGGGCTCAACATCACTGCTGCCAACCCCTCATCATCCCCAGAGGTCCTGACCACAGTAGCGGCTACCCTGGCTGCCTTCCACGGGTGGCGTCACAACATCTTTATTTACTTTTATTTTATATTAATACATTTTTACTAATCCGCTTTTTGCAGATCGCCCGATGAGGGGATCACGGACTGGGTCACGCCATTGTGACATCTCGCAGCCCGCGACGACTACGAGAGGGCTTGGTTCTGAGTACCCCATAGGCCCCGCCAGGGGCGAGTCATTTGGGCACACAGGGGCCCTCCAAACCAAACATGGTGTCCACTAGTGATTCCAGATTATTTTCCATTCAAAAACATTGAATGCCGCTCACACCCTTCTGAGCCGTACCGTGCGCCCTTGTGGCACCCCTGCGACCAGGGTGGCCACATAGGGAACTGCAGCCAGGCAGAAGGTAGACAGTTTGTGCACCAAACACCCTCACAGCACACACACCCACAGGAGCACAGCACCCAACCCAGAGCCCGGGACTCTAGGCGGGAAAGGGGTGGTGGGGTTTAGAGGAAAGTGGGTGGGAATGAAGGTCAGGTGACAGATAGTACAAATAGAGGAAAAGAGGAGGAAGGAGTTAGTAGGCCAGAGTGAGCCGAGAGGTAAAGACCAGAAAGACAGTGACACATCCCAGTGGGATTGGGCTCCATAAAGACACAGAATCCACAGAGACACCGTTCCATGGAGAGAAAGCTCGTCCATAGTCGGCATCTCAAGGAAGTGTGAGGACAGATACCAGACTGGTATCACCGGGTCCGAGGAACACGGCAGCACCGACCATCTACCAGCGGGATAGATTCCCTGATTGCATCTGGAAGTCACACTGGTAGGAAAGAGCTGGTGATCCCTTGCAAGACAGGGACACCCAAGCTAGGCTAACACCAGAGTGTCGGCTCTAAGGGGGACTGAAGCTACACACCGGCTCCCCAGACAAACCGGTGGGGAACACAGATTCCAGATCCGTGTTCCCACTACAGGGTTGGAGGCTCAGCAGCATCCAGGAGGACCCGGCTTACCGTCCACACACATAGGGGGAAGCTATACACAAGGGACGGAGCTGCCGCCCCGCAATCCACACAGAAGAACAGAGAGAATAAGCCTGAAAGGTTACTAAGAAAGAGAGAGGGGTCTCAGAGCGACAGCCTGGCTGCAGAGGGTTCAAGTGTCCGGAGTAGACTGAATAAGAACTGTGTTGAGAACTGTACCGTGAACTGTGTTGTGAACTGTTTGAACTGAAGAACTTGACAGTAAACCCGGTGAACCCTGCTTCAGTTTCCCGTGTCTGATTCCAGGTATACAGAACTGTATTGTACTTCTTACCCTGTGAGGAGCAGCCCGACCCGCGGCGGGCTCATCCATCTAGCTGCAGCCCATCCATCCCTCCATCCTTCCGGCAGAGCGGCGCTGCAGCCTGTTGATGGGGCTGTGAAGGCTTCTGTGTGCAACTTCACATCATTATTGACACTTGGGACATTTGGATTTTTTTAGTCCAGATTTTTGTGGATATAACAATGAAAAGTCCTGAAATAAAGAAGCTACTTCAGGTGCAGGTTCTCTGACATCATGGCCCCATACTGAGTGGGCACTGCTGGCACCAACCTAGCAGCAATGTGAGGGAACCCAAAACACTCTGTGTGACGCTGCCACCTTGTGGTCCTGCATGGTCCTGCAGGTACGATTCCTCTGTCTACAGATGAGTGTGACACTGCCACCCCGTGGTAATATCTGGTATTGCAGGTAGGATTTCTCCGTCTACAGAGGAGTCTCGTGTCTGATACTTTTGTCCTTTTACATAACAGACTCCCCTGAGTTGTAGCATGGCGTCAGGTCAATAATCCGCCACACTACCGCCGCTGTCAGCTACAAGCCAGACATGATGTATCATCAGCTATGGTCTTGGACAGATTTCGCCTCCGGAACGTATTCACAATGGTTCCTGTTTCCGGGGGACACATTCCGCGCGCACTGCTTCCTGTCTGTGTCACTGCACTTAGTGACTCCAGCCTAGTACTGTAGGAGCTGTGTGATGTCCGGTCATGTGACTGATCACATGACATCACCACAGGTCCTGTAGTCTGAGGTGATCTGTTATCAGTGGAGCAGCGGGGGCGGGAGGAGGTGAGCGGTGTGTGGAGCCCCGGATGTCAGCACCCATCACCACACCCATCACTTACCATCACCTGGGTATGAGGTATAGCGCGGCTTCCGGTCGGCGCGGTGCATTGTGGGATTCGGGGGTTGTCCGGCCGGAAATAGATGACAGACAATTGAAGGTGCGTGTATATGAGGTGATGGCGATTGATGGATTATGCACAGGCTGCATACACTATATATACACTATAGGTACACTATAGGTACACTATAGATATACACCTATATATACACTATAGGTACACTATAGATACAGGAAGCAGTGCGCGCGGAAACAGGAACCATTGTGAATACGTTCCGGAGGCAAAAATCTGTCCAAGACCATAGGTGATACATCATGTCTGGCTGTAGCTGACAGCGGCGGTAATGTGGCGGATTATTGACCTGACGCCATGCTACAACTCAGGGGAGTCTGTTATGTACAAGGACACAAGTATCAGACACAAGACTCCTCTGTAGACGGAGAAATCCTACCTGCAATACCAGATATTACCACGAGGTGGCAGTGTCACTCTCATCTGTAGACAGAGGAATCGTACCTGCAGGACCGTGCAGATACACTATAGATACACTATATATGCACTATATACACTATAGATACACTGTAGATACACTATATACACTATAGATACACTGTAGATACACTATATATGCACTATATACACTGTAGATACACTATATATGCACTATATATAAATTATAGATACACTATATGCACTATAGATACACTATATATAAACTATAGATACACTATATACACACTATATATGCACTATATACACTATAGATGCACTATAGAAACACTATATATACACACTATATATAAACTATAGATACACTATTATATACTATAGATACACTATATATACACTATATACACACTATAGATACACTATACACACCTATTACACTATAGATACACTATATACACTATAGATACACTATATATACACACTATATATACACTGTAGATACTGGTCTACATTGTTACTTCACTGCTTGATAAAGGTGGGATCTACTGAGCCGTTACCACATGATCCATTACATTCCACCATTTACTAGATCTTATCACAGCGCTGCCTCGTTGTTTTTTCCACAGCAAGTATAGACAGCGGCATAACTACCACAGGTGCAGGGGTTGTTATCGCACCCGGGCCCCAGAGCTGAGGGGCCACACAAGTCCCTTTAGCCTATAGAAAAAGACTAATACTATTAAAGATTTGCTATAATTGGGGGCTCTATTGGAGCTTTCACATCGGGGCCCCTGGGCCTGACGTTACACCACTGGTTATAGGATCAGGGAAAAGGAACACTGACCGATACGTCTTAAGGCTGCTGGTGCCAAGGATTAATGGTGGCTTCCATCATGGGACTTGATGTTCTTATGCTGAGAATGTTCCTTCTAACAGCAGCCAGTCTGGTGCCGGATATTCTCTTCTCCATATTATCTTTCCATCTGTATTACTTGGCCTTTGTAGGGCTTTGCACCTGATATTCTATAGAAGCTTGTGCTGTTCCATTATTTATATATATATATATATACATACATACTTACCGTATATACTCGCGTATAAGCCGAGTTTTTATCAGCCCAAAAATTGGGCTGAAAAGTTCCCCCTCGGCTTATACGCGAGTCACTACACGGGCACCCCCCCCCATCGGTATACAGGCCCCCCCATCAGTATCCAGGGCCCCCCCCCCCCCATGCTCCGCAAACCTGTAAAGTAAGATGATTATACTTATCACTGTCCTGTCGCCGCCGTCCCCGCCGCTGCCGACATCGCGATCCTCCGGCTTCATCCGGCTTCCTGTGGTTGGCGCAGGCAATGACGTAATTGTCTGCGCCGACCACAGGAAGCCGGAAGACGCTGAATTAAGACGGAGGAGCGCGATGTCGGCAGCGGCGGGGACGGCGGCGACAGGACAGTGATTAGTATAATCATCTTACTTTACAGGTTTGCGGAGCATGGGGAGGGGGGCCCTGGATACTGATGGGGGGCCTGTATACCTCTGGGGCTGCTGCTGTATATACCCCTGGGGCTGCTGCTGTATATACCCCTGGGGCTGCTGTATACTACTACTGGGGCTGCTGTATATACCTCTGGGGCTTCTGTATACTACCACTGGGGCTGCTGTATATACACCTCTGGGGCTGCTGCTGTACTGTATATACCACTGGGAAGGCTGCTGTAACACTGCTGGGGCCTGTATATACCACTGGGGAGGCTGCTGTATACCACACTGCTGGGGGCTGTATACTACCACTGGGGAGGCCTGTATACCACTGGGGGGGGTCTGTATACCACATTGCTGGGGGCTGTATACCTGTGCTGGGGTCCACCCTCGGCTTATAGACGAGTCAATAGGTTTTCCCAGATTTTGGGGGCAAAAGTAGGGGGGGTCGGCTTATACACGGGTCGGCTTATACACGAGTATATACGGTATATATACACAATATATATATATAATCTTCAGCTTGGTTGGCTTAACCCCTTCACACACACATATATATCTACTATATAATCGTCTAATGTTCTCTGTCTGTCACAGAAATCGCAATCGCGCGCATCGCTGTTGCCAGGCTACATGTACGGCCGCGGCGACACCCGGTACCCACCGCCTCCCTCCTCGCATCCCTTGTCGCCTCTCGCCTCCCTCCTCGCCTCTCACCTCCATCCCCACCTCCCGCTGTTGTCACCCGTCTTCTCCCTCTGTACATCAGTCATGTGACAGGGCGGGCTGATGTGACGTCACACAGCTCGCCCTGTCGCATGACCGCTGTACACAGAAGACGGGTGAGGACAGAGGAGGATCCTGCCCCCCCCCCCCGCCTCAATCCTGCCTCCCCACATCCATCTACCCCCCAGCTCCATCCTGCTTCCCCCCGGCTCTATCCTGCCCCCGGCTCCTTCGTGCCCCCCCCCGCATCCATGCTGCCCCCCACGCATCCATCCTGCTTCACCCCCCCCCACAGCCATTCTGCCCCCAACCCTCCCCCCCCCCCCGCAGCCATCCTGCCCCCCCCCCCCAGGCTCCATCTAGCCTCCCCCTGGCTCCATCCTGCCCCCCACCTGGCCCCATCCTGAACCCCAACCCCCCCGACTCCATCCTCCCTCGCTCGCTCCATCCTGTCCCCCCTCCCCCCCGCTCCATCCTGCCCCACTTGTTCTATCTAGCCCCTCCGGCTCCATCCTACGCCCAACCCCCCGGCTCCATCCTGCCCCCCTGCTTCCATCCTGCTCCCCCCCGCCACCATCCTGCCCCCCCCCCGCCTCCATCCTGCCCCCCCGCCTCCATCCTGTTCCCCCACCTCCATCCTGCCCTCCCGGCTCCATCCTAGAAGACGGAGGTGGAGCGAGGCGGCGGATGGGTGAGTATCCTCACTGAGGATTTTTTTATTTTTACTATTACTGTGGAGGAGCGGGGGCCTCAGGGAGCGGAGTATCACCATATACCATAGTGCTGTAATGTACCGCCATATACTATAGTGCTCCTATACATGTACTGTAATGTACCAACATATACCATAACGCTGCTATACATGTACTGCATGTACCGCCACATACCATAACATAACATGTACTATAAATGTACTGCCATTAACCATAGCGCTGTTATACATGTACTGTAATGTACTGCTATACATGTACTGTAATGTACTGCCATATACAATAGTGCTGCTATAGATGTACTGTAATGTACTGCCATATACTATAGTGCTGCTATATATGTGCTGTAATGTACTGCCATATTCTATAGTGCTGCTATACATGTAATGTAATGTACCACCATATACCATAGCGCTGATATATATATATATTATATATATATATATATATATATAAATAAATATAGTTCACTCACGTTGACTGAACAATTTCTGTCAGTCACAGTATGTCAACTACATACATACTCTTTAATACCCGATGCTTTGGAATCGGGATGAGCACACGGACATTGGCCAATGTGCGTACCAAGAACGCGTACCAAGATAATAAAAAAATACGATTTTTGAGTTTTTTGAAAAAAACGTAAGTTTTAAAATTTTCTCCTCAAATATATTCTGCTTGTTAGCATGTTTGCACATTGGCACATTGGTAGTAGCTGAGTGCTGCGGAGAATTTTTTTCTAGTTGTTTGACCCAGTGTCCCTGCTGGCACCAGTTCACATTATGTCTGTGAGTGCTGTGAACTTTTTTTCTGTTTTGTATATATTGTGAGGTAGCGCCGTCGGATTGCACGGCAGAAGGCAAGGAGCCAGGCCCAGAAGTTCACAGCACACGGTTTATTATGCACATGTCCACAGTATACACAAACCTCCGGGTTCTGGGATGCAGCCGGGCACACTTCCTACAACCATAAGATTGGCACACAGTCCTTTATCACGGGTATCAGCACACAGCCTCTGCCTCTCCTGTCATGGCCGCTCACTAGCCACTTCAGTCTTCCTTCAGACTGAAGCTCCACTCAGAGAACCACACCCTTGTTCCTGCCTAGCTTTTAACCCTCTGCTTACCTCCGGGGAAGTCTCTATGAACCCGGAGTGGAGTGCTTTCTATACGTGGAGGGAGCATAACCTGGGAGACACATACCGGCCATCACAGATGATCCCGGTCACTGTCTCACATACCCCCCCCCTCCTCAGTTCAAGCGTGCGGGGTTGAACTCCAGCCACCAAACACGGGCCACGAGACAAGGCATCAGCGTTGCCCTGCAACCTCCCGGCTCGGTGTTCCACCGTAAACCTAAAGTTCTGCAGGGAAAGGAACCACCGGGTGACCCGGGCGTTCCGCTCCTTGGCAGACCTCATCCAGACCAGGGGGGAGTGGTCCGTCACGAGCCGAAACTGCCGTCCCAACAAGTAATAGCGCAGGGACTCCAAGGCCCACTTGATGGCCAAGCACTCCTTCTCCACAACGCTATAGTTCCGCTCGGGAGGGGTGAGTTTCCTACTCAAGTAGGTGACGGGGTGTTCCTCCCCCTGGACCACCTGGGACAGCACCGCCCCCAGCCCGACCTCCGAAGCATCCGTTTGCACAATAAACTCCTTCCGAAAATCGGGGTTGATGAGAACGGGCTGTCCACACAGGACCCCCTTTAGTGCTCGGAAGGAGTCCTCGGCCTGCGGTGTCCATCGCACCATGACAGACTTCTTACCCTTGAGAAGGTCCGTCAAGGGGGGCCGACAATCCAGCGAAATTGGGGACAAACCGTCTGTAGTATCCCACAATACCTAGGAAGGCCCGGACCTGCTTCGTGGTCAGGGGTCGAGGCCACTTCTGGATTGCCTCAACTTTGTTGATTTGGGGCTTAATCACTCCTTGGCCTATCACATACCCCAAGTATCGGGCCTCCATGAGCCCCAAAGCACACTTCTTGGGATTGGCCGTCAACCCGGCTGTACGAAGCGCATCCACCACGGCCTGTACCTGAACCAGGTGGGTCTGCCACTCGGTGCTATAGATAATGATGTCATCAAGGTACGCAGATGTATACGCCTGATGGGGTTCCAGCACCAGGTCCATCAACCTCTGGAACGTGGCCGAGGCGCCATGTAAACCAAATGGCAAAACGACGTAGTGAAACAGCCCTCAGGCGTAGCAAAAGCGGTTTTCTCCTTGGCTGACTCCGTCAGTGGCACCTGCCAGTACCCCTTGGTCAGATCGAGCGTAGTGAAATACCGTGCCTGTCCCAGCCTGTCGATCAGCTCATCCACCCAGGGCATGGGATAAAGATAAAATTTAGATATCTCATTGAGCTTCCTAAAGTCATTACAGAATCGTAAGGAGCCGTCCGGCTTGGGTATCAGTACAATGGGACTGGCCCATTCACTCTTAGACTTTTCAATCACCCCTAAGTGGAGCATCTTTTTCACCTCCTCCGAGATGGCTTGTCTCCGAGCCTCCGGCACCCTGTAAGGCTTCAAGCGTACCTTCATGCGAGGCTCGGTGACAATATCATGCTGTATAAGGTTTGTCCTACTGGGCAAGTCTGAGAAAACCTCTGGGTTCTGCTGAACCAACCGTCTGGCCTCTCGTCTCTGTTGCTTGGTGAGGCCGTCTCCTATCCTTACTTCCGGCTCATTCTCCCCGGGGGTCACCGAACCCGGGGATGAGTGCCCGGAAGAGGGAGGGAGACGAAAAAAGGTCAGCCATCAGGCCTTCCCGTTCCTTCCATGGTTTTAACAGGTTAATATGGTATATCTGCTCTGGTTTCCTCCTTCCTGTCTGAAATACTTTATAGTTGACAACCCAACCTTTTCCCGAATTTCATACGGCCCCTGCCACTTCGCTAGAAACTTGCTTTCTGCTGTGGGGACCAACACCAACACCCGGTCCCTTGGGTTAAAGGACCGTACTGTTGCCTATCTATTGTACCTGGCACTTTGAGCTGCCTGTGCGTCCTGCAAATGCTCTTTCACTATTGGCATGACTGCGGCTATGCGATTCTGCATCCCCAAAATGTGTTCAATCACACTTTTATGGGGGGTTGGTTCCTGCTCCCATGTTTCCTTGGCCAGGTCCAACAATCCCAGAGGATGTCGCCCGTACAACAGTTCGAATGGCGAAAACCCCGTGGACGATTGGGGTACCTCCCGGACTGCAAACATGAGATAAGGGAGCAACATATCCAGTCCTTCCCATCTTTGGAGACTACCCTTTTTAACATGGATTTTAAGGTTTTATTGAACCGTTCCACCAACCCGTCCGTTTGCGGATGGTAAACAGACGTATGCAACTGCTTAATCTGGAGCAGTCTGCTCAGCTCCTTAGTGATTTTGGACATGAATGGGGTCCCCTGGTCCGTAAGGATCTCCTTGGGCAACCCCACCCGATAGAACACGGCAAACAACTCCCGCGCAATAATCTTAGCGGTAGGGTGTCTGAGGGGTATCACCTCAGGGTAACGGGTGGCGTAATCGACTATCACTAGAATGTGTTGGTGTCCTCGGGAGATTTTACAAGAGGTCCACCAAATCCATGGGTATTCTCTCAAAAGGGACTTCTATAATGGGCAAGGGGACCAAACGACTGCGAAAGTGAGCCAGGGGCGCGGTGAGTTGGCACTCCGTGCAAGTCTCGCAGTACTTTTTCACCTCCCCGAGGACCCCGGGCCAATAAAACCGTTGCAACAGCCGCTCCTGCGTTTTCTTAGCCCCTAGGTGGCCACTCATGAGATGTTTATGAGCCAAGTCGAGGACCCGCCGGCGATACGGCTGGGGTACCAACAATTGCTCCACAACATTCCCCCGTATATTATCCACTTGGTAGAGTAAATCCTGTTTGAGGGCGAAATGGGGGTACCTTACCTGGGCACCTGGCACCTGTGCCACCCCATCTATTTCGATCACCCGACTCCGGGCGTGAACTAACGTAGGATCCTGGAGTTGGGCCGTCCCGAAAGTACCTGGAGACGCCTCCAACTCCGGGATTGGCTCGTCTGTTCCGAGCTCACCTGCCAACACCTCTAAGGACGACCTATCGGGGTCACACTCTGTCCCTGCCGTGGCGACCCCTACTGCAGGTTTCCTGGACTCAGGGTCATCGGGCTCAGGCCCTGGACCGTCCTTGACCTGAGGGGTCTTGGAGGGTCCTTTGTATAGAGCCCAGAAAAAAGGCAGATCCCTCCCCAAGATCACGTCATAGGGAAGGTTAGTCATCAGTCCCACTTCATGCTGTATCTGTCCACACGGAGCCGTGATGGTGACCACCCCCGTAGGGTAGTCCCGGAGGTCCCCATGTATGCATACCACCCCCACGGTACGCCCGGTGTCCTTCACCCCAGTGATCAGGGTTGTCCGCACGAGGGTCACTAAGCTCCCTGAATCCAACAAGCCGGTCACCTGGCATCCGTTCACCTGTACTTGACATAAATGCAGATCAGTCCCTGGAGAAATAAGGCCGGCTGTACACACCGTCTGAGCATACATTGACCCCCGCCGAGGATACCCGCAGTCCATAGGCTCCGTGGTGAGAGGACATTGGGCTCCCAAATGTCCAACCTGCTGGCAGCACCAACATCTAATAGGGAAAGAAGCACCCCTAAAAAGTTGTCTTCTAGGGTACAGGCCTTTTCGGACCCCTGGAGTGGCGGGAGAGGACTCCTGTGGAACAGGGGGGGTCTCCTGCACAGGTTCTGGCGAGGGATCTTTAGCAGGGGGTTTGGAGGAGGTCGGCCGCCGGGTGGCACGCAAAGTCCCAGTGTCCCGTATCAAGTCCTGCGTAGCCACATGTCGCTCCACCAGGCACACTAATTGATCCAGGGTACTCGGGTCACCTTGTCCCACCCACCTTTGTATAGGGACGGGAAGAGTGCGCACAAAGCGGTCGACGACCACCCTCTCCACCATTTGTGCAGGACTGAGGGTCTCAGGCTGCAACCATTTTTTTACTAAATGCAATAAATCGTAAGCCTGGGAGCGTACGGGCTTGGCTTCCTCAAAAAACCACTGGTTTACCCGCTGAGCTCGTACGTATGTGTTTACCCCCAACCAAGCAAGGATTTCACCCTTCAGGGCTCCATAATCCAGAGCGTCCTCGGTACAGAGGTCCAGATACGCTTTTTGGGACTCCCCAATCAGATAGGGCGGCAATACTTCGGCCACTGGTCGGTCGGCAGTCTCTCCCTTTCGGCCACCCGCTCAAACACAGACAGGAAAGCTTCCACATCATCCCCCGGGGTCATCTTTTGCAACGCTCGCCTTACCGCTGTCTTGACGTTGTACTCCTCGCCTGGTCCCGGGGATGAAGCCGCGGGCCGGTCCCGGAGCTCCGCGGTCAGGAGGTCCAATTGTCGTATCAGGAGTTGATTGGTGTCCTGTTGGGCCTGATGCTGCAGCCATATGTGAGGTAGCGCCGTCGGATTGCACGGCAGAAGGCAAGGAGCCAGGCACAGAAGTTCACAGCACACGGTTTATTATGCACATGTCCACAGTATACACAAACCTCCGGGTTTTGGGATGCAGCCGGGCACACTTCCTACAACCATAAGATTGGCACACAGTCCTTTATCACGGGTTCTCTTCAGTCCAGGTCTCACCGAGATCAAGCCCTCTGGGCTAGGCCGTGTTGTATCAGCACACAGCCTCTGCCTCTCCTGTCATGGCCGCTCATTAGCCACTTCAGTCTTCCTTCAGACTGAAGCTCCACTCAGAGATCCACACTCTTGTTCCTGCCTAGCTTTTAACCCTCTGCTTACCTCCAGGGAAGTCTCTATGAACCCGGAGTGGAGTGCTTTCTATACGTGGAGGGAGCATAACCTGGGAGACACATACCGGCCATCACAGATCATCGCGGTCACTATCTCATAATATATATATATATATATATATATATATATATATATATATATATGTGGTTCACTCACGTTGACTGAACAATTTCTGTCAGTCACAGTACCGTATGTCAACTACATACATACTCTGGAATACCCGATGCTTTGGAATCAGGCCACCATCTAGTATATATAATATATACATGCTCTTGGCTGTGTCTGTCCCTCTGATGTGAGCTCACGAGTTGAGCTTGCATCATTCCCTATACATGTCAGACAATCTGATCAGCAGTCCGATCTGTGCTGTCAACCACTGGACCGCACGATATAAAGCACCACGGCGTGGATCACACCATTCCCCGTCAGCATCAGATATCCCATGATGCAATCATAGGACCTCCAATGGTTACCTCTACAGCCCAGGGACCAGTGATGACCCTGGATGCTCAGAATCACTTCCTGTGGATGCCCGGTGAATGCCAGCATCTACGGAAAGTGATGAAGCGATCAGAGTGTGTAATGCTGACGTCTAGGCATAAATTAAGGGGAGAACTTATATAAAGGTTCAAATCTCGCTTTATCATTAAAAATCATGTGATTGAAGTGATATGCGATTTGTGACTAACCCCCCCCCCTCCCCTACATACAACACACAAACACAAATCTTCTTTCAGAACTCGGATCTGATATTGGACAGTCTCTGGGTTTATAGTCCCCACGATAATTCTGGATAGCGTAATATCGTCCAGATATTTGTCTGGGGAATATACTTTTTAATAGTAAAATATAAGTTGTTTGTTTTTAGGGCTAATCAAGCCTACCATGTATGACTGTCGGTCCCTACTTCCGTCAGACCGTTCTGATGTCCTGTCCTACGTCCGTTATCCTTTGGAAAGTGGATTGGTAATTTTCGTTTCTATACCTTCAATATGGTTTTTGCTCTGCCCGATGCGTTTCATCTCTGCTTGTTACACAGAGACTCATCAGCGGCTACTTGTTATGGTTTTCAACAGTTCAAAACTCACTGTCGGGTACCCTGATGAGATATGGTAACCCGTAGTATTTGTGAGTCTATGTCCCACTCTTAGTCCATACAGTGTAGTTCTTCAGTGCTCAGAGGCTCAGGGTACTAATAGGCACTTGGTTCAAATCAGTCCAGTTGAGGGGGACAGGTATTCCTTATTCCTTTATTTCACTGTCTCCTATCCATTGATGCATATAAGTCTCCCAAAAGTCCAACCATGTCCGTTCTGCTCCCAGGAGGACATGTCCTCTGTTTTGTCCCTGGTGTATTGTCCCTGTCCTATCTGTATTAACTCAGTCCCTTCTTTGTTCTGTGTCCCTTTTGTTGTTGGTAACACAGGGTTATTCCATCCCAAAGGGCAGAACTCCTGGAAGCAGGACAGCTTGAAAGGACTAGAGGTGGAAACTGATGACAAGGAGACATATGAAATAGAGGGACCCTTGCTGAGTTTCTGGCTACATACAGAGAGGTGCTTCTTCCCTTTGGGATGGAATAACCCTGTGTTACCAACAACAACAGGGACACAGAATAAAGAAGGGACTGAGTTAATACAGATAGGAGGACAGTGACAATACGCTGCACCTGCAGTGCTGAGGTCCCTAAGGCGCAGTGTAAAATAAAGAAAAAAAATTAAAAGGTTTTTAAAAATATGGAAAAAAAAGCAAACAAACGTTCAAACACACATATTTGGTATCACTATTAGAAACGCCCGATCTATCAACATACAAAATAAATTAATCAGATCTGTAAACCGCGTAATGGAAAAAAAAAGTCCAAACGCCAAAATTACATTTTTTTGGTCACCGCAACATTGCAATAAAATTCAAGAACGGACGATCAAAACAGCGCATCTACCCAAAAATGGTATCGTTAGAAACGTCAGCTCAAGATGCAAAAATAAGTCGTCACACAGCCCCAGATCCCGAAAATTGAGAACGCTACGAGTCGCAAGAAATGGTGCAAAAGTGCAATTATTTATTTATTTTTTCTCTTTAAAAAACTTCTGAATTTTTTTCACCACTTAGATAACAGTAACAGTAGACATGTTTGGTATCTATGAACTCGTACCAACCCGAGGCATTATACCGACATGTTAGTTTTACTAAATAGTGAACATGGTGAATAAAACATCCAAAAACAAATGTGTAATTGCACTTTTTTTTTGCAATTTCACCGCACTTTGAATTTTTCTCCCCTTTTCCTGTGCACTATATGGTAAAATAAATGATTTCATCCAAAAGTCCAACTCATCCGGCAAAAAACAAGCCCTCATATGTCTATATTGATGGAAATAATGAGTAAAAATTGAAAGCAGCACTAGGAACGGTTCACTTTGGGTGCAAAAGTCCAGCAGTGTTCAGCTGTATACAGTTACCAAAAATCGGACAGCACTCCTTGTTGCAAACCATGTTTTTCTTTATTGGCCCATCAGGACTGAACGTTTTGGTTCCTCAAGAACCTTCTTCCAGAAGACTTATAAGGCGCAACGCTGCAGAGATCAGCATTGTCTAGATAGACTGTCTCTGAGCTGCACAAGGCTTTATTCCTCCAGCTACAATGATGTTTGGAGTTCTGATCTTTGTGAGTTTTCTATTCACTTCTGTGGATGGCGCTCCTATTATCATCAGCCGCCATTAGTCCAGGGAATTGACCCCTGATGATGTCAGGACTTTGACCACTCATGATTCCAGTGCGGCTCTGATCCCTGCAGGTAAGTGTAACATATATTCACCCAATATGGGGTTTTTTCTTAGTAGCTCAGATAATATTTCATGGAGGATTCTTCATGTGTTACTTGTAATTTTTGGAGTTTTCTCCCATCATGTATTTCCTATTCTAGGACCCCAGACAAATTGTGAGCTTAACTGGGGATCCCCTGTAAGCGAAAAAGAAGTCACGTGTTTCTGACCTTCATATTTGTGATTTCATCAATACTTTTGGGAGAAATAATTAAATAATCAAAGGGAATTTCTCCACCTTGTTGGGATTTTGTATTATCTTGATGTGTTCAGTCCTAGAGTTCAGGCCTCCATACACGAGACTAACAACAGTGGAACTCCCTGATATCAGCTGTTCTGTCCACAGTCCAATGTACAGATTCCCACTGTTGATGCTTTTGTTTTCTTTTAAATAAGTCACCACCAGAGGAGTTTACCAGCGGCTTTCTTACGCTGGCTTCATACTACGTTTTTGTCCTGTTCGTTTGGATCCTGTTTTTTGCAGGATCCAAATGAACAGGAACAGACAGCACCAGATCGGCACCTTCAGATGCTTTTTTTGTGTCCAGTCTGGTATCCGGATACAGAAAGAGCAGCGGGGAGCCGAGCCGCTGTCAGCGCTGTGTGACAAGTGCTGTCAGCGCTGTGTAATATTGTTTTAGCAGTGTATATCTATATACACTGCTAAAATGATATTAAATAAAGGGATGATTAAAAATAAAAAAATCATAAATTCTCACCTTCCAACGACTTCTGAGTGTCCCACGCTGAATCTCCCGGCATTTGAGGACCTTGCATGATGTCACTAGGAGGGGCAGGGCAGCCTGATCACATGATCGCATCAGCACCATTTAAAACCCGCGCTGATGTGGTCATGTGATTGGGTTGCCCTCCCTCCCAGTGACAACATGCAAGGTCCTCAAATGTCGTGAGATTCAGCGTGGGACACTCAGAAGTCGTTGGAAGGTAAGTATTTATTATTTTTTATTTTTATCCATCCCTTTATTTAATATCAGTTTAGCAGTGTATATAGATACACTGCTAAAGTGATATTACACAGATTTACTATGGGTACAGAGCTGCGCATGCTCTGTACCCTGGCACCGGATCTGTGAAACGATTCTGTTGTTTCCCGGATCCGGTGCCATAGGCCCCCATGTTAAGTGTGCCGGACAGGACAGGATTTGTTTCTGTCCTGTTTTGTCATCGGAGCCCAAAAACGCTGCAGGCCTCGTTTTTGGGACCGGTGAAAAACAGGACAGAAACGAAACAGAACAGGATAGTAAAAAACGTAGTGTGAAGCCAGCCTTACAGAGAACAGGTGAGAACAGCAGAGATAGCGCTCCTGTGTATGGAGGAGCCAGGAGCCAGATCAGCCGGATAACCTTCAGCTGACAGATACTGGTGCATCTCAATGATTTAGAAGACCTATCAAAAAGTTAAGTTATTTCAGTAATTCAACACATAGAGTGAAACACATATATTATAGAGTCATTACACACAGAGGGATCTATTTCATGTGTTTATTTCTTTAAATGTTGAGGATTATGGCTTGCAGCCAATAAAAACCCAAAGGTCATGATCTCAGAAAATTAAAGCAGGGACGATGAAGGGTCTGAGAGATAAAATATGACCTAAATAGGTATCAGAGGCTTCACCTTGTGTGGTTGTGAGAGTCACAACCACTATAAAAGCAGATCACGGCAGCTGCAGTCCCCAGCGTGATGTATATAGAGTAGGGAGGATGAAGGGTTAAAAACCGCATTGCTGTATTCCACGAGCCATCAAAAGGTGAATAGAATATTGATTTATTAGTCAATGCGTTTCAATGCTCCCTGGCCCCTTCCTCAGACAAATCAATGTAATATTGCCATGTTTCAAGGAGTCCTGAAACACATTGACTAATAAATCAATATTATATTCAGCCTTTGATGTTCGTGGAATACAGCAGTGTGATTTTTAACCCTTCATCTTACCTACTTTAATTTTGAGAATAGTGACCTTTGGGTTTTCATTGGCTGTAAGCCATAATCATCAACATTAACATAAATAAACACATTAAATACATCACTCTGTGTAATGCCTTTGTATAATATATGTATTTTTTGTATTGAATTACTGAAATAAATGAACTTTTTGAAGATATTCTAATTCATTGAGATGCAGCTGTATATATTGTGTGTGTGTCCCCTTACTCATAGTTTCTATTTTTAGTAAATCATGGCAAAATATAATGTATATATTAAAGCTGTATACATCTGATGTGTTTTTCACCTTTTCTTCCACTAGGATCCATTAATTGGGTGGTTCGCCATCACCAACATAAGCGTTGAAATCTTATTTATGATCGGTGGAGTCATTTGTGGAGCCCTATATGGGAAGTCTTATAGTTATAATGATTTATGGGCTACACGGGAATCTGTATAAGACATATCCCATCGTCAGGGGATCATGATTCAGTAAAGGTACGATCAGGTGTAGATGTTTAGCGGCTCATAGCTGGGTCTGACCTGCTGGGGGCGCAATGGAAAATTACTGATTTTCATAGATCCCAAAAATGACTGCAGAAGGGATAGATAAAATAGATAAAGAAAATCTATGTCTATAACATTCTGCAGAATATAGATATCATTTACTGTGTTATTTCACCTCTGTTTTATCTTTTTACAGTTGGCTGAAAAAGAAATTTACAGCAAGAGAAGAGGAATTGGATATAGAAAGAGGGGCTAATCCTGACGGTAAGTACGGCTTAACCATTCCAATATTAATATGTATGTCCATACAGAGAAATACACAAAAGTGACCCCATTTGATAACTTCTGTTTTATCTTTTTATAGTTGGCTGAAAAAGAAATTTACAGCAAACAAAAGGATGCGGATACAGAAAGTGGACTAATCCTGACGGTAAGTACAGGCTTAAACAGCAGCAATCTCCCCCAAGTGACCCCATTTTGGAAACTAGACCCCTCAAGGATTATATCTAGGGGTATAGTGAGCATTTTGAAGCCACAAAAGCTTCATAGAATTTGATAACAGAAGGTCATACTGAAATTCTTTCTTTTTTTTTTTTAAACCAATATGTGATGGAGTAGATTGTCATACAAATGTACAGTCCTGCACCTCACAGGGTCCAAAATCTGTAACAAAGGGAAGGTAGGGAACATCAGGAAAAGTAAGGAGAGGGAACAATAGTGAAACTAGGGAAAATATATAAATAATAATAAAGAA
This sequence comes from Allobates femoralis, assembly GCA_033576535.1. Lineage (NCBI taxonomy): Eukaryota > Metazoa > Chordata > Amphibia > Anura > Aromobatidae > Allobates > Allobates femoralis. The sequence goes on along the minus strand of JARQOC010000002.1, from coordinate 43,790,320 downwards.
CAGTAGAAAACTGTAGAAAAACCAGTGGCAAGTAAGCAGTAGTATTGAGAGCAGTTACTGTATAAACAGCTCAGAATTGCCACACTTCAGACATTGGCACAGGTCGACCAATGAAGATTTGTCCTGTAGAATACAACTAACAAGTCATGGAACATGAGGGCAGAGCATAAACCGGAGGTATCCAGGGATCCATTGGTCAATAATCTTATTGTGGGGCACTTAGGTCATTGACCGTATACCCTGACTGCTGTGTCTCGGCTCTCGTTGGGTTAACAGTCTCATACCTGTACTGATGTTCCCTCCCTATTCCTGGTGGTCCAATGGATGTTTTCTCCTCCCTCTCCCTGTTGTCTTTATTAAGGTCCGTTGTCTACCTTCCGGTCTCTTTGCTATGTGATACCCGGAGGCAGCATCTCCCTCCCTCCCTAATATTGTTTTCAGGTTTTATGCTTTATAAGACCCAGAGCGATCATGATAAATAGTTTTCTGCATGACAGGTTTTGGTGCCGGGAGTCCGGCAGTGATTTACGTGCGTTGTTTGCACAATGGCCATTGTGCGTTATCGAGAGTAAGTTATGTGTACAAATATTGGCTGTGACCGACCTCCATCCAATAATGGTGTTATTGGAAATAATCATGACTGTCATTCCTTGGCATGGGACTGGGGGATGGGGCGGTGGTTTCTGGGGTCTCGCCAGTCATTTACGTTTGAAGTTTGAAGCATATTGGTAGTGAGTATTGATCTTACCAATTAGTTCCTCCCTAGATGGTAGAATTGAACCTCTCCAGTGTTTAGCAAGGCACTGCCGTGCTACGGTCAAAATATGAGAGATCACAGGGATCATATGTAGGTTCCAGCTCATCGTAAGTTCCTCAGTTCAATCTTCATGGAGCACAAGAAACCGGTCTTGCCTCAACCCAGGATTCCAGTAATAAAGTGAAATGAATCCAGCTCATAAACATGAAGATTTTTTCCTTTTTTTATATTTTAAAGTGCATACAGGGAATGGTGTACACGGTCAGCGTGACCCAAATCAATGTGTTTCAGATGTCGCATACATCCTTACTCATGACCTAAGTCATCCGAAATGAGATAACTTGGGTCAGGCTGACCACGTACACCATTCTCTGTATGCACTTTAATTAAAATAAGGAAAATTCTTCATGTTTAAGAGCTGGATTGGTTTCACTTAATTATTGGATCACAGGGCTCAAGCTGGGCAGTAGGGACTCCAAACCAATACCCAACACTCCCATAGGGCCAGTGGCGTAACTATCACGGTCACAGCAGTCACGGCTGAGACCGGGCCCAGACCTGTAGGGGGCCTGCGCCTCCAGCTGCCCCCTGCAAATGCCATCGCAGCTCCTGCTTCATATGGATGTGCGTCCTCAAGGACACACATCCATGTGATAGCACAGCAGCATAGGCTCCGTGTGTGAGGGAGAGGAGAGGAGGGGAGGGAAGCCTCCTACTTCCTGCTGCTGCTCCTGCCCCTCCTCTCCTCTGATCTGCTGGCTTCCTGGCCTGCATTTCACTTGGGAGTGCATACAGCAGGCCGGCACCTCCTCCCCTCTCTCCTCTTCTGGAATCTTCAGGAGCCCGACGGATCAACGAGGGAACCAGGGGAGGTAAGTAAAGATTTTTTTTTTTTTGCTGTAAATAAGTGAGTGCAGTATGGTTAGAGGACTATTGGGGGAAGGGGGGTTCGGGATTTTGGTTGTTTAATATATAAGGCTGCATACATAATACTGCACTATACGGAGAGGCTATGAGGCTGTATTATACTATATGGAGATGGTATGAGGCTGTATTATACTATATGGAGAGGCTATGAGGCTGTATTATGCTATATGGAGAGGATATGAGGCTGTATTATGCTATATGGAGAGGCTATGAGGCTGTATTATGCTATAAGGAGAGTCTATGAGGCTGCATTATGATATATGGAGGGATGTGAGGCTACATTATATTACATGGAGGATAATGGAGGTTTAATATAATAATTGAATGACTATAGGGGCTACCTTATGAATGGAGGATGGGATGCATTATAATACATAGAGGACTATGGGGGTACATTGTGATATATGGAGAAATATGGGGATGCATTATAACAATTGGACGACTATGATTGTGGGAGGAGGACCATGATAAGGGCTATATTCCAGGAGGAGGACCATATATAACATGATGAGGGACATTAATCCATAATGAAGGAGGGGAAGGGGTCAATTTGTGAGTCTTTAGGGGATTTAAAATGTTACGTGCGGCCCATTCATCTTACCAGTGTGTGCGCACGAGGGGGAGGGGGGAGCCCAGGTCTAAATTTCACACCGGGGCTCGCCAGACTCTGGTTACGCCATATAGGGCCATCAAGGTGGATAGTGATCTTAACCAAAGACAATACAATACTGAATACTAGGTTCCAAAAGCTTTGTACCTTTGGGCAGAACCACCACACATGTCCCATGTCGCCACCCTGAAGACAGCCCTTCCAGCACAGCGGAGAATAGGATTTGGAAAAACAAGGTATTTTGGGGGGGTAAAATACCTATTTAAATTTAAAATACCTATTTAAATTTATTTTTTTCGATTGCTCCAAGTGATTTATACAAGAGGAGATTTTCAGGGTATATCTACTGTAGAGGCTTGCCTCCATTGCTGCGGAGATTAGGTGAATGAAAGAGCTTTTTCCCAAGCTTCCATATAGGAAGGTTTAGGCTGTTCCTCAGGGGTATTTAATACCTTGTAGATCATACACAAGCCATGCTGGTTAGGATACTCCACTTTGAAGACTGTTTGCAGTGGTATTAAGTAAAGATTGAAAGTTGTCTCCAATTAGGGAGGTGACATGAGCTAAGGAAGTGTCTCACCTGGAGATACTGATAGAAGCCAGAGTTGGACAAAGAACATTTTTCAAGTGAATTTTTGAAGGCGGTCAACTGATCTATATCAAATAAATTATCCAGAGCACCGATCCCCAGTCTATCCCACAATGCCAAGAAGAGGCCTTCAGCATGTACCTCTATGGCCGTAATGATATGTACCTTCACACACATAACAGATGAGTTCTACTCATTGAATTCCAGTGAGTTACTTGCGAATCATTGTCTGAAGGGGAAGAGATGGTCTGGAAGGTTTAAGAAGTTCTATTTCAGGTAAAAATTTTGTAGATTCTCGTGGTGCAAAATGAGCTTCCATTTGTAACCATTTATGATCATATCATTGTTCCACCAGTCTTTAGCTGCTCTGTGATATAGAGAGAGATTGGGTACTCCCATACCGCCCTGGGAATAATGCTAAAATAATATTTTGGCGGAGATTCAAGGATTCTGGCATCCTGGGCCCCTTTGTTCCTGGTATATGTCCCCGATGCCCCATTATGGACCCCTTTCTTCCTAGTATAAGTCCCCCATCCTGGGCTTCTTTCTTCTTGCTATATGTCCCCCATCTTGACCCCCTATAGTGCCCCATCCTGGGCCAATTTGTTCCGGGTATATGTCTCCCATGCCCCATCCTGGGTCCCTTTGTTCCTGGGATATTTCTCCCATGCCTCATCCTGGGCCCCTCTGTTCCTAGTATATGTCTTCCATCCTGGGGGCCCTTGGTATATACCCCCATTCTGGGGACCCCTGGTTTATGCTCCCATCCTGGGGGCCCCTGGTATATGCTCCCATCCTGAGGGCCCCTGGTATATGCCCCCATCCTTCCCCTGATATATGCCCCCTTCCTGGGGGCCCCTGCTACATGCCCCCATCCTGATCCCTCTGGTTTAGGAAAAAAAATACTTTACTCACCTCACCGACGATCCTCCGGTGTCCAGCGCTGGGGAATCACAATGGCCTAGCTGCTGACACACACACAGGAAGTAGAGACCCGGAGCGATGACATCCTCGCCTCGGGACTCTAACCTCGCGCATATACGCCCGCAGCCTCACTGACGCTGTACATAGGCAGAGAGAGCAGGAGATCGCAATCTCTGCTTTACCCCAGAGGCTATTATATCAACGTGCTCTGCAAGCTGATATGATTAGCAGCGGGAGCTCCGGGGTGGCCCTTGGGCCCTCTCTCTGCAGCGGGGCGTTGGGATGGGGCAAAAGGGGCAGATCCATGGGGACCGGGGGCCCACCGGAGGATTTTTCGGTGTCCCGGTGGCACAGTCCGACCCTGTTCCCCTTAGATCAGCGATCATACCTTTAAAATCGATTGCAGTGATTTCCTTATTGCTGTGAGGAGAGACTGTGAGCTTTTGCGTTACCAGTACCTCCAACTTATCCTCCACCACTGTGTCTAAAGCTTCATGGGACCATCTCTGGGAAGTGTGGGCTGAGAGAGGAGGAGACGGTGCCAACTTGGGATCTAAGCTGGGTGCTCGTTCCCTCAGGAAGAAATCAGTTATCCTCCTTGGGGAGCTGTTTTGCTGCTTTCGTTCTTCCCATCCACTGCTCTGCAGTATCAGGGAGCCAGGGATGTCACTGTGGTAAGATCCACTGTCTGTGAAGTCTGTTAGACCTGCTCCTTTCCCAAGGTCTGCAGGAGCTCCTGCACTATGCGACCTCCACCATCAGTGTTTAGGCCACGTCCCCAAAAATTTTCTTTTTTTCACAAAAGTGTTGCTTTAGCACAAAATATTTCATTTTTACAAGAAGTGATGCTAAAAAATGGACCCCACAGTTTGTTACCCACTTTCTTGTGAGCGCAATGATACCTCACAAGTAGACAAATGTTCTATTTAGACAAATGGGAAGATTAGAAGGGAAGGAGCAATATTTGAAGTTTGGAAAAGCTGAAATGGATTGGGGGCACCATGACGTATTTTCAGGCCTGCTAGGGTGCCTAAACAGCAGAAACCCACACTAATGACCCCATTTTGGAAACTAGACCCCTCAAGGTTTTTATCTAGGGGTATAGAGAGCATTTTGAACCCACCAAATATTTCACAGAATTTGATAACACTAGGTCGTCATATTGAAAATTTTCTTTATTTCACAGTAATTTCTCACATTTAGGGTGTTTGCACATGATTTCTGTAAATCCATCCACAGTGCTTATTTGGACGTAGTGATAACACGCTGCATCCAATGTGCTGCAAATGCTGATAGTGTGGACATACCCTTAGATGTCACCCCCATATGCATATAAAGTATGCATGTGCAATGCAAGAAAACATCGCATTGCACTCGTACCAATAGGTCAGAGCATATCATACTTTTTCATGTTCATAATTCAGCATGTAGGGCAAATCTCAGCATGCTACGAGTGGCTGCATATCTCGCCAAGTCAATGGGTGCAAGAAAAACGTACGGCACATGGACCACACATGAACGGAACATGGACCACACACAGACAGCACACAGCCCGCACACAAACCACACAGCGTTTTTTTTACATAATCTTTTACATACTGTAAAAAGCTACGATAGCTAGATAGATACACAGATGTCAAACAGCTATATAGTGTCAAACATCCACCATAATGTAAGCTTGCACCCTTTAGTGCCTTTCATGTGGCACTAAAGGATATTTAGACTTGTATTTAGCTAAAAAAAATAAAAATTAAAACAACGTGGGATTCCCCCTATTTTTGATCATCAGCTTAGGCAAAACTGATGGCTGGAGCCTGCTGACCATAGCTGACAGCTTTAGCTTGGCTGGTAAACCAAGAGAGGTCAATCCAAGCAATTTTTTTCAAATTATTTATTAATAAATAAATAATTTGAAAAAAATGGCATTAGGTCCCCCTATTTAGGAAAACCATCCAAGGTAAAGCCGACAGCTGTTTTTTGGTATTCAGGAGGTGAAGAGGCCATGGTTGGTCCTCCCTAGCCTAAAAATAGCAGGCCGCAGCCGTACCAGAACTGGCGCCTCCATAAGATGTGCCAATCCTGGCGTTTACCCCGACTCTTCCCGTTGACCTGGTGCCGGTGGCAGTCAGGGTAATTGTATTTGGGATAACAAAACAGAATTTCTCCTTCGCCTCATTGGGGGACACAGACCGTGGGTGTTATGCTGCTGTCCACTAGGAGGCGACACTAGGCAAAATCTGCAAAAGAGTTAAGTGGCTCCTCCTATGCAGTTATACACCCCTAGAACAGGAAATGCTTCTCCAGTTTTTGCTTAGTGTCTAGGAGGCACACACAGGTTTTTTTTAGAGCTCCTAAAAAACTTTCTTTTTGAATTTTTTTCTTCAAGAAGAAGAAAAGTGGGTCTCTGACGAGACTCCCGGCATGGTCCCTCCTCGGCCCCCCACTGTTGGGGGCGCCTGGTTGAGGTCGACTGGTCCCCCTAACATGCCGCTCCCTCCTCGGCCCCCCAATGTTGGGGACGCTGGGTAAAGGTTGAGACGACGACCCTCCCTCCCCATTTCCCCACTGTTGGGGTTACTGGGTTGAGGTCGAGGCGAAGGACAAGGCACCTGACGGTGGAGCAGCATCCCTCTCTAAATACCCCTTTGGGGTTCATTTAGGTCGAGACACCGCAGGTAGAGAATCTGGTGCAGCAGCTCGGTCCTGCTATAGGCACCCAGGAGTCCCCAGCCCTGCTGAAGACTCCTTACCCCTCAGCGGCAGCCTGCTCGCTGCAGTACCAGGGCACACAGCTCCGCTATGTACCTCCTGAAGGGGCCGGGGGACCAACAACGGGGCAACCAGCACTAGCAGGGACACAGCTTGCCTGTGTCCCTGCAGCAGCCAGCACTAAGGGCTGCATCCTGGTGGTTACAGAGGACCCAGTACTCTGGGTCCTCTGCGGGGGCTATTATAGCAGAGGGAGATCTTTCCCTAGCAGGGACACAGCTTGCCTGCGTCCATGCAGCAGCCAGCAGGGCTGCACTTTGATGATCCCAGAGGACCCAGCACGCTGGGTCCTCTGTGGGGCCCACATCCCGCCACCGCTGTCTGCCCAGGGGGTCCGGCGGGGTCTGGTTTAGTTCCGGACCGCACCTCCGTGCCGCCCTGGCGACATTTGCGGCCGCAGGTCTCAAATTTAGGCCGCGGCTTCGGCCTACACCGAAGCCGCCGCCTTCTCTACACCCCCGGCCCGCCCCCCCAGGATGACGAGGATGACGCTGCCAGCGTCATAGCAGGGGGCGGGCCAGAGCACAGAGGGCGCGTTTTTTACAAGGACCGCGCTCTTTTTTGCTCAGCGCCCCGCCCCCCCTCCCTCCTCACTCACATATCTCGGCGGCTATTATCAGCCAGCCAGAGTCTCCGGGGGCACAGGATGAGGATGACCCCTCTCCTATAAGCAGCGGTGGCCATTAAAGGACACAGGCACTGCTCCTGTCACCGCAGCTGCCAGCCTTGAGCCACTGCACACAGCAGCCACATATACGGGCTAACCTGTGTGCGGGCACTGTGCACACACTACACAGACAGCTGACACATGTCATGAACCACACATGTAGATCAGCTGTCCTGTGTGCGGACAGTTACGTGCCCACACCTTGCTGGCATGGCGGCACATATGCACAGCCAGCAGGGGGTACAACGAGCACTAGGCCCCCCACAAACACTGGGAGCCCAACAGTGCTTCCTCCCTGCCGTGCCCTTCAAGGCACACCAGTGCAGCCGGGGCCTTGGTTTTAGGAGTCCTACAGTGCCTGCAACAAAGGAAAGAGGGACATACGGCAGAGCCTGCCATGCCACAGAGCTACGGCTGGTCTGCAATGCCCCCCCATCATTCTCTGGCTTCACCAAAAGCCATGGCTCAGCATCCGCTATGCGGGGGTACAGCGAGTACAGCACGGCGGGGGGCACACGCACAGCGACTCTGGAGAGTACAATGCGCAGCTTCGCTGTGCGGCAGTTTCCAACGAAAACGGCAGGACAATCAGCAGCGATATATCCTGCTCCAGTTTGTGTCCCCCCCCTCAGGACAATACTACGAGGAGCAGTGTAACTGCCTCTACAGTAGTAATCAGCGCACGGGCCAACGCACGTATTGTTTTTTCCTAACACCGTGCCAGATGCAGGTACCTGTTGGTACACTTGTCCAACCTTATGGCTTTGCCCTGGGGGAGCTGGGTTGAAGCGAGACAAAAATGCCTATTCCTTGGTCTCCCAACGTTGGCGGAGCCCAGTTACTATTCCAACGGCTCAAAATACTCGTCCATCAGACCCCTCCCCAGGCCCCCACACAGTTGAGAGGACTAGGGTGGTGGAATTACTAAGAGTTTGACTCTCATGTTTTTACTTGGCCCTCCATTGTTGGAGTGCCCAGTGGAAGTTGATGTACTCTACATTTACCTGACAATGGCAAGGGTCCCAGGACCGTTTGCCAATTCTCTCCAAATCCCACAGCTGGAGTTCTGGTAGGCGGTGATGACAGTCAAGTCTCACAAGGCTCAGGCTGACACACCGTGACCCGCAACTGCACAAGTAATTTAGCTATGGGTCTCTGGAACCTAAGACCCATAGCACACTCCCTCCTCAGCTCCCCACCGTTGGAGGCGCTGGGTCGTGGCCGAGATTACTATAAACCATACTCCTTCCTCGACTTCCCTCTGTGGGGGACTCGGGTTGAAGCTGTGACGGCCCAAGGCCTGGTCGGCCTCCGTCCCCAAACTACAAAAACGAAACTCGGGGTCGCAGATTGTGGAATACGAGCCCTGTCGCCAATCTCCTCCCTATACCAATATTAGGTACTTGGGTTGAGATGACACGTGCGAGCACTCTGCACAGCCCGCTTCAAAGCTGGACTTGCAGACCCCCGACCGCATTAACCAATGGAGGGCCCTTTTTGGACCCCGTATGACCGTGGCCCGAACACTCTTCCACGCAATCTGTCCCTTCTCGACTCGGGAGTCAAAAGAGGATACTCACGGTGGGATAGCGCTCGCTGTGTGCTGCGCAGGACACTGGCGACTGAACTATCGCGAGCACAGCCTCCGGTTTCGGCCAGCGCTGCTCATGACTTCCGGCTCCGCGCCGGGCCCCTGCCTTTCCCGGGTCCCGCGAATAACGCGAGGCCCTGCCTTCGGCCTAGATGTGACATCACTGGCTTACCCGCCCTCTGTCCGCCCTTCGCCCGCCACGCCCCCCCTCCTCCTGACGTCAGAGCCTCCGAAGCGCCAGCACAGGGAGTGGGCCAAGGCCGAAAAGGACTGAAGCGCAAAGACTACAAGGCTTTTTTCCCAGCCTGAAGTTGGCAATGTCTATTCTACATTTCAGCAGTCTCCCATATCTGGATGACCCTTTATCAATGCATGACTTTCAAGGTCTGCGAACAGTGGCATTTACACCGTGCTCGTTGAGAAGACTTGGTAGGATCGACCTCCACAGGTCTACCGCAATTCCAAATTCACTTTAATCCTGAACATAGTAGTGTCGCGGCGGTTCACCTATTTGTAAGTATATGTTTTTTCTGCCAGCACCTACACCTGTGGTCGATGCCAGTCTTTAACTCTTTTCATATACCGCAATTCCAAGGCACATGCTGCAGCACAGCACACGCGTTCCAGGAGCCCCAGCCCTGCTGCATACTCCTGACGGCCACATGCTACAGCATCACGTATGGAGTCTCAGCCGTATTGGATGCACAGCATCACATGAACACGGCGGCCTTTGGTTGCACATCCACAGCTATAGTCAAATTTCCCCAGACAGGACACGTATTCTTCGTCTGGGAACCCACAGCCTCAGTCAGAGGTCTCTCCAATCCTTCACAACTGCTATAAGAGTCCTAGACCGCATAGAAGCAGCTTGGAAGTCGGTTCCATTGGTTCAGCTGAATCGCCGGTCTTTGCAATTATCCATGCTTAGGTGTTGCACAAGAACAGGATGGGGTGCGATGTACCCCCATCACAATGCACATGGCAGTAGCCTTGCCCTGTCTCGAAGATGCCCCTCAATCGACGAACATTCGTGCAGTATCTCTAGTACTGAAATCATTCTCCTTCTGGCATTCGAACATGTCCGGATACAGTCGGACAATGCCACAACTGTGGCATATGTCAACCACCAGGGTGGAACCTGCAGTCTCTAAGCGATGACAAGTTCACCACATCCTTTACTAGGTGGAAACCTTGGAACACTGTACTGCCAGTTGTTCTCATACCAGGTGTACACGTCTGGGAGGCTGATTCTCTAATCCACCAAGGGATGGACCCAGGGGATTGGCCCCTTTATCTAGAAGTCCTCTGTTGAAACGCCAACGCCAGGACACCACAGATATGGACCTGATGGAGTCACGCCTCAATGCCAGGATCTCAGGATCCACAGTCAGTGGGACAGACGCACTAGTCCAAGCCTGGACCGGTATCCGTCTCTCCTATATTCTTTCCCCACTAACAGTCTGGAATATCAAACGGGAATGTCGCGGGATCGTCTTCGTGGTCTCAGATTGCCCACACGCGCTTGCTGCGCAGACTCGTCCAATTTATAGCAGCAGTACCAGGACATCTAACAGACAGTCCAGACCTGCTCGATCACGGCCAGTTCTCCCTCAAAATTCCTCTCATCCAAGTTACTGGCGTAGCCTTTGAGACCTAGAATTTAACCCAAGAGGTTTTTTCACCAGGATATTGTGACAACCGTAGTCAGAGAGGACACCAGCTTTATCAGCGATATCCGATCGCACGCGTAATCGTTTTTAGTTTGTTGCCTGAGGCACCTCTAGGGGTCTTTCCCCTTGGCCCTACTTCATGCCTGGGACTCTCCGTTTCTTCCACTCAGACCTGGACTCAGGTCTGTCCTTAGGGTCTCTTACACAGCAGGTTTTCAGCTGTTTTTCACTCTCTTACAAACACGGCTTGCCACCAGACTTCTATGAACTTCTTCCTTCAAAGGGCCTGCTATTTAAGATCCATGCAACAAGACTACACCCGTGGGGACCTGAACTTGGTCCTCACGGCACTACAGGAACCACCTTTTTCAGCCTCGATGGGATATTACCTTTAGCATCCTCATCCAAATAGTAGTATGGTTCGGTGGCATTTATTTGTCTCTGCTGAAGTGTCAGTACTTGCAGCGGTCTCATGTAATCTTTTTTTCTAGTCTTCCATCTGGACATGCTTGTCCTATGGCTGGTTCCATTATTCTTTCTAGGGTAGGCTTACTCCTTCCACCTACATGAAGACATCTCTCTGCCATCACCGCGCCCGACTCCGGTCTGTCCGGTTGCGAAGGACCTACATATGCGGGACCTTGTCAGGGCCCTACGCGTCTAGGTGCCCAACACAGCGCCCTACTAAGAAGTCGGATTCTCCTTTTATCCGTCTTCCAATGGGCCCGACATACAGGCACGTCAGCCTCTACGGCTCCCCTAACCAGGTGGTTTTCTGTAACCATCCAAGACGCTTATACCTTCGAAAACTCATCCCTTCCGGCAGGTCACGGCACATTCTACTATAGCCGTGGAAGCCTCCTGGACAGTTCGGTAAGAGGTATCGGCGAAACTGGTGTTTTAGGCAGCCAAAAGGTCAGCCTACACCCATACCCAAGCCACTATAGTGCTTGCACTCAGTCCTCGACAAAGGCAGGTCTGGGTACACGTGCTCTCCAGGCGGCAACTGCCCGCCTATCGGTGCATAGTTCTTCACTGACTATGTTCATTGTCTCTAGTTCCATTGCTATTTCCCACCCAGGGACTGCTTTGGGACGTCCCACGGTCTGTGTCCCCCAATGAGGCGAAGGAGAAAAGGAGATTTTTGTGTACTCACCGTAAAATCCTTTTCTCTTAGCCTCTAATTGGGGGACACAGCACCCACCCTATTGCCCTTGTGGGCCTTTTCTACAGTTCTTGCATAGCTTCTCAGCTGTTACATGGTTAACATGTTTACACATGTTTGCCTATTATCACTCTGTTAACTGTTGACTGTTTAAACTTGTGCCTGTTTAGTTCCAGGCCTTGTAGTACTGTGAGCCTGTTTAGTTACAGGCCTTGTTATACGATTGTTACTTCGTTAACTTCACTGTTTTCCACATGCGCCTGCTTAGTTTACAGGACTTGTGGTACTAGTATTACTCTAACTCTTGACGGTTTACACACGGGCCTGTCTGGCTCAGGCCTTTACTGTTATTACCTTGTTAACTATATTGTTTACACAGGTTGCCTGCGTTGACTCCTGTGTCACTGTTATTGTCTGTTAGCTCTCCTACTGCTTTAGCACAAAACTGGAGAAGCACTTCCTGTTCTAGGGGTGTATAACTGCATAGGAGGAGCCACTTAACTCTTTTGCAGATTTTGCCTAGTGTCGCCTCCTAGTGGACAGCAGCATAACACCCACGGTCTGTGTCCCCCAATTAGAGGCTAAGAGAAAAGGATTTTACGGTGAGTACACAAAAATCTCCTTTTTTGGGTAGCTATTGCCCAAATTGTGTTAGTACAAAGATAAGTGCACAAACTGAGTTTACACACCTAAGGGGATACATATCCCTCGTAGGCGGCCGTCACACGCTACGATATAGATAACGATGTTAGAAACGATGTCGGATTTGCACATCGTCCGAACGATGTGTGTGATCGTTCATCGTAACGTTACACGCATAGATATCGCTCATACGACTCCCCGATGCAGCGATCCAGCGGTCGTATGAGCGATCTACTTATCATCTGTGCACATCGTTAGCAAACAGTCACACAGAAACCTCGTAAACGATGTTGGGGTAAATGTGGGCGTATTTGAAGGCAATTTGGAGCACATAGGCGTGCTACATGTTTTAGAAGCCCGCCCCTCACTCCATCATTGGTGGCCAGTACTGCGTCCTCATTGGTCAGATGTCTTTGGAAAAATGGCGGCCTCATTTTCCGAATGTCCTTTGATGTGCACCGCAATGTACATGTGTAAACACGTACTGCTATCCAAAAAACCTTACATTTCACTACCGAAAGGTAGAAACCGCTATCCCCCTTGTGCGCCGTGCACAATCCGAACACTTATGCGTTGGTCAATGGTTGCCGGTTTGGCGACCCGTAAAGGACTGTCACCCTGTTGCGAGCTGTGTGTGCAGCATGACTGTTTTTGTTTAAAGCGCATGTAAAGCGCATGAGTGTTTGCTCTGTGGTGTTTCTGATGTAATTTTTGGAAAGGTGTTTTACAAAGCGCATGTGTTGTCAAGCGTATTGTGGTGAAACTGTCTGACAATGCAAAGGAAGCAAAACGCTTCTCAGCATTCATTGTTCCAGGGGCCTTAATGTTTGTGACCTTCTCTACTTGCTTTTCCAAGACTTGTGTTGGGACCACCATATATGTGGCCCAACATATGTATGTGTGTATTTAATCAGGTTTCCTAAATACACTTTGTAGCAAATACCAAGTCCTGGGACAAAAATCAGGGCCTTTTTGTTTATACGTTTTAGCAAAAAAACGTTGATTAAGCTGCCTCACCAACTTCACGGTAGGCCCTGGTCGAGACAGTCCTAACTCTGTCCCTAGGTGCTACGATCCAAAAATGTGACCACTGTCACAACGGCTTTTGGGGAGGATGTGGGTCCTGGTCCCGCCCGTCTCTCACAGGACCCAGAAGACGTGCCCTTCAGCCCAAATAAAAATGTTAGTACCAACATGCACCAAGTTGCAAAATCCTCCGGCTTATGTCACAGACAACAGGTATGTCTGCGACACATAGCTCCCCTCAAATAGGCAAGGCCTCTGCCTCTTCAAAACATTAACTTGGTATTCCCTAAATCTGGGTTTGGAAAATAAAATAACACCTGTAGCAAATTATAAAGGGACACATGTTCTGGCTACAACCCTGAGCTTCAGGACACATTCGAATTGTGCAATGACAAATTAGACATGGCACACTGCTAACTACTGGAGGTTGTGTTGCCAGCTCACAGCCCCTGGACCATTAAAGTACTGGCAGTACCGGTCCCTCATCTCCTGTGCCTCCTGGCGGCTGCTTCCACGCCCTAATGGCTGTAGTCCTGCCATGTGTGGGGCATCAGCACGCCAGCCCCCCAACACCACCTCCCCATTGCTGGAGTCAATGTGGTCTTCATAGTTTGGTGGTGTGTAGGCCTGGTGATCTCGGCGTCGGAGGAAATTATGCAGCACACAACAGCCATAACAACGAGGTCAATAGATTCTAGTTTCATGTTAATGGCCGTGTGGAAAATCCTGAACCGGCTAGCCATAATCCCAAAGGCATTTTCCACCACTTGCCGGGCCCGGGAAATGCGTTTCAGCCCAAAAATTGGGCTGAAAAGTACCCCCCTCGGCTTATACGCGAGTCAATACGGCAGCCCCAGCAGCCTAAGTAATCCAGGGCCCCCCCAGCCTTGCTCCGGTAACCTGTAAAGTAAAATATACTTATCACTGTCCCGCTGCCGTCCGCGCCCGCCGCTGCCGACATCCTCCATCTTCATGCGTCTTCTTCCGGTTTCCTCTGTTCGTCGCAGGCAATGACGTAATTGCCGGCGCCGAACACAGGAAGCCGGAAGAAGACGCATGAAGATGGAGGATCCCGATGTCGGCAGCGGTGGGCGCGGACGGCAGCGGGACAGTGATAAGTATATTTTACTTTACAGGTTACCGGAGCAAGGCTGGGGGGGCCTGGATTACTGGGGCTGCTGTATACTACTGCTGGTGCTGCTGTATACTACCGCTGGGGCTGCTATATACTACCACTGGGGCTGCTATATACTACCACTGGGGCTGCTATATACTACCACTGTGGCTGCTGGGGATGCTATATACTACCACTGGGGCTGCTGTATACTACCACTGGGGCTGCTGTATACTACCACTGGGGAGGCCTGTATACCACTGGGGGGCCTGTATACCACACTGCTGGGGGCTGTATACCTGTGCTGGGGTCCACCCTCGGCTTATACACGAGTCAATAGGTTTTTCCAGATTTTTGTGGCAAAAGTAGGGGGGGTCGGCTTATACACGGATCGGCTTATACATGAGTATGTACGGTATTTTTACACTGCCTCTTTAAGAGGCATCTTGCTGCACAATCCAATCGCTTCTGGGAGATACAGATGAGCTGCAGCTCATCTGTATCTCCCAGAATCACGGACCCGTTGTGGTTGGCAGCGCCTGCCAACCACAACAGGAAACTGCGCTCTGACAGCATCCGGAGTCTAGCCAAGACCCCGGGCTGTCATGTGAGCGCCGGAGGTCCCGCGATACTATCGCAGGTTCTCCGGAGCAGGCGGGGAACAGCGCGTTCCCCGCCGCGGACGCCGTGGATCCCGCTGTCAGTGATTGACAGCGGGATCCAAGGGGTTAACAGCGCCGATCAGATCCCGTATCCGATTGGAGCTGTTAGCCCGACATCTCAGCTGATGACTAAGACCACAGTTATGGTCAAAACGCTTCAATGTATGTGATTTTAAACTCTTGAAAATAAAATTTATTCTTTTAAGAAGACGTGGAGCTGGACAAATTTCTTTGGATTACTGAGAATTACACCCAGTATACAGGACGGGAGAAGTGTACTGTGCAGTGTATATATACAGAATAATACAGATACTGAGGATTACACCCAGTATACAGGACGGAGAAGTGGTACTGTGCAATGTATATATATACAGAATAATACAGATACTGGGGATTACACCCAGTATACAGGACAGGAGAAGTGGTACTGTGCAGTGTATATATACAGAATAATACAGATACTGGGATTACAGCAGTATACAGGACGGAGAAGTGGTACTGTGCAGTGTATATATATACAGAATAATACAGATACTGGGATTACACCCAGTATACAGGACGGGAGAAGTGTACTGTGCAGTGTATATTACAGAATAATACAGATACTGGGGATTACCCAGTATACAGGACGGAGAAGTGGTACTGTGCAGTGTATATATACAGAATAATACAGATACTGGGGATTACACCCAGTATACAGGACAGGAGAAGTGGTACTGTGCAGTGTATATATACAGAATATACAGATACTGGATTACACCCAGTATACAGGACGGGAGAAGTGGTACTGTGCAGTGTATATATACAGAATAATACAGATACTAGGATTACACCAGTAACAGGACAGAAGTGGTACTGTGCAGTGTATATACAGTCATATGAAAAAGTTTGGGCGCCCCTCTTAATCTTACTCTCTTTTTTTTTTGTTTAAAATAGTTTTTTTGCAACAGCTATTTCAGTGTGATATATGTAATAACTGATGGACACAGTAATATTTCAGGATTGAAATGAGGTTTATTGCACTAACCAAAAATGTGAAATATGCATTATTTCAAAATTTGACAGGTGCAAAAGTATGGGCACCCTTCTGAATTTCATGATTTGAATACTCCTAACTACTTTTTACTGACTTACTGTAGCACTAAATTGGTTTGGTAACCTCATTGAGCTTTGCACTTCATAGCCCAGTGTATCCTATTATGAGAAAAGCTATTTCAGGTGTTTACTTGCAAGTTGTTCTCCTAGTTGCATCTTCTCTGAGGAATGGCATCATGGGCTCCTCAAAACAGCTCTCAAATGATCTGAAAAAAAAAGATTGTTCAACATAGTTGTTCAGGGGAAGGATACAAAAAGTTGTCTCAGAGATTTAACCTGTCAGTTTCCACTGTGATCAACCTGTAAACGTGAGATAAATGCGCATAGGGTCTTATCCTTTTTACAAAGGGTTATAGTGGTATATATCAGGAACTGCTCACCTGGTTCGGTTGTGTTACCCACAACCGGTATAATCGCCTGTAAGATGGCTTGTAGAATGGCTGCTGCAGGGCCGCACCTTCACGATAACTGTGGAAACAGGAATGCTGTAATGGAACAAAATGCCGGAATGCCCACGCTATCCGAGCTCCTTCCTCAGGGAAGGAAGGAGCTCGGATAGAGGCTCTGAAACGCGTCGGATAGAATAAAAGAAAAATCTGCCCAGTTAACTCTTTGTTTCCTGGTGATTCTTGGTGGCAGCGTGGGCATTCCCGCATTTTGTCCCATTACAGTTTCCACTGTGAGGAACACAGTAAGGAAATGGAAGACCACAGGGACAGTTCTTGTAAAGGCCAGAAGTTGCAGGCCAACAAAAATATCAGAAAGGCAGAGAAGAACAATGGTGAGAACAGTCAAGAACAATCCACAGACCACCTCCAAAGACCTGCAGCATCATCTTGCTGCAGATGGTGTCACTGTGCATCGGTCAACAATACAGCGCACACTGCACAAGGAGAAGCTGTATGGGAGAGTGATGCGAAAGAAGCCGTTTCTGCATGCACGCCACAAACAGAGTCGCCTGAGGTATGCAAAAGCACATTTGGACAAGACAGTTTCATTTTGGAAGAAGGTCCTGTGGACTGATGAACCAAAGATTGAGTTGTTTGGTCATACAACAAGGCGTTATGCATGGCGCCACAAAAACACAGCATTCCAAGAAAAACACTTGCTACCCACTGTCAAATTTGAGGGAGGGGCCATCATGCTTTGGGGCTGTGTGGCCAATGTCGGCACCGGGAATCTTGTTAAAGTTGAGGGTCGCATGGATTCCACTCCGTATTAGCAGATTCTTGAGAATAATGTTCAAGATTCAGTGTCAAAGTTGAAGTTACGCTGGGAATGGATCTTTCAGCAAGACAATGATCTAAAACACCGCTCCAAATCTACTCAGGCATTCATGCAGAGGAACAATTACAATGTTCTGGAATGGCCATCCCAGTCCCCAGACCTGAATATCATTGAACATCTGTGGAATGTTTTGAAGCGGGCTGTCCATGCTTGGCCACCATCAAACTTAACTGAACTGGAATTGTTTAGTAAAGAGGAATGGTCAAAAATACCTTCATCCTGGATCCAGGAACTCATTAACAGCTACAGGAAGCCACTAGAGGCAAAAGGTGGATCTACTAAATATTAATGTCACTTTTCTGTTGAGGTGCCCATACTTTTGCACCTGTCAATTTTTGAAATGATGCATATTTTACATTTTCGGTTACTACAATAAACCTCATTTCAATCCTGAAATATTACTGTGTCCAGCAGTTATTACATATATCACACCGAAATATTACTGTGTCCATCAGTTATTACATATATCACATTGAAATAGCTGTTGCAAAAAAACAAATAAAAAAAAAAAAGAGTAAGATTAAGAGGGGTGGCCAAACTTTTTCATATGACTGTATACAGTATAATACAGATACTGAGGATTACACCCAGTATACAGGACAGGAGAAGTGGTACTATGCAGTGTATATATACAGAATAATACAGATACTGAGGTTACACCAGTATACAGACAGGAGAATGGTACTATGCAGTGTATATATACAAATATACAGATACTGAGATTACACTCAGTAGACTGGAGAAATATACCCAGCATACCCAGGAGGATGTGCTATATAGATAGGAGGCTGTGGTATATATAGCCAAGACTCAGCCAGATCCTAAAGATGGGGAAAGATGAAAGGTGGAGGCATAAAGTCCAGTGATGGCCGCAGAGAGGAACAGAATCCATGGAGGCACCGGGAAGAACACAGCGTGAATTCTGCCCGCAGGAAAACTTTCTGATGCTGCACATTACAGACTGTGGGCCATATACACAACACTGACTTCCCGCTGTATACACATTACAGACTGCAGGCTGTATACACATTACACACTGTAGGTTTGTGCACATTACACACTGCGGGCACATTACACACGGCAGGCTCTGTGCACATTACACACTGTGGGCTCTGTGCACAATACTCACTGCGGGCTCTTGCTGAAAGATCCATCCCCACTACACACTGCGTGCACATTACACACTGCGTGCACATTACACCCTTGGGCTCTGTGCACATTACACGCTGCGGGCTCTGTGCACATTACACAATGCGGGCTCTGTGCACATTACACAATGCGGGCTCTGTGCACAATACACACTGTGGGCTCTGTGCACAATACACACTGTGGGCTCTGTGCACATTACACACTGTGGGCTCTGTGCACATCTGAAAGTGCTGGTGTTTATCTTGTATATGATGTGGCAAGGGATAGGGGTACTCGGACACCAGGGCTGATGACTTGAATGGGGAGTCACGGGTGGACGGGGACCTGGTTCCGTGCCCTGGATCTCATTTGGGTTAGATGGTGGGGGAGAGAAGGGCGTATTTACAGGGGATCGTGACGCCACCTGTAGTTCCCGGTAATATAGGTACCGGCGCTGAAAGCCGGCCGCTGAGGTGATGGTGGGTGCAGCAGAGTGTGGGACTGCTCCCTACAGGTGGAGCTATTACTTCAGCGCAGTGGTGAAGGAAGATGGTGAGGGAGGGCAGTGATGAAGGAAGATGATAAGGGAGGGCAGTGATGAAGATGATGAGGGAGGGCAGTAATTAAGTCCTTTCTGGCACAGTGGTGAATTGCGACGGTTAGACAGGTGTCAAGCCCACTGGGACGGGGTACTCTGTATCGGACCGGGTCGCTGTTGGGTGGATGTCACGGAGGTCCTGGTCCGGACCGCGTCTCGGGCCCTGGCAAGTAAAAGGGAAATATGTACAGGGGATAAATGTCTGTCGTAACGCCACCCACGGTGTGTGGTCAGTAATGGGACCACCGCTGCTGCAGAACCTCTGGGGACGATGTTAGGCAGCTGTAGATGGAATAGCCCTCCGCGGGTAGAGCTGGGTTCCCCGGGGCAGTGTATGATGGTTGGAGTGTATTAGGTGTAGTTCACTTACTTCCCTGCTGCTGCAGCCTTCTTCCAGCCTGTGTCCTGAGCTGACAAGCTGTGGCTCTCCAGGTGGGAAATCTCTGCTGCTCTGCAGGAAGGAATCACTCATAGGCAAGGGAGCAAAGTGATTATTAAGTTCTGTTGCAGATAATCATACAAGGGAGTCAGAAACAGGGTTCACCGTGTTTACTTTGCAGTTCTTTGAGCACAACAGTTCAGTTACAGTTCTTACACAGGTTACAAACGTTCCCCTCCGGGTTCCTTTCCACTCCCTGCAGCCAGGTTGTTCCTCTCTATGACCCCTCACTCTTTCTCTCGTCCATTCCAGGCTTTACTCTCTCTCTTTTCTCTGTGTGTGTCTCCGGACAGTTTAGCGGTAGCTCGGACCCCTGTGGGTCCTCGTACTCGCCACTTAGCTGCCTGTCCTTGGGGTGGGAACTCCAACTTGGAGTTAGAGCTCCCCGTCGGTGAATCTGGGGAAACCAGGTGAATCGTTGGTCCCCTTCAGAGCCGACACTCTGCTTCTAGCCTAGCCTCCAATAGTCCTTTCTTTGCAAGGCTCTATCCGGCTCCCTTCTGCCCCGTGTGACTCTGGTGTCAATCTGGAAGGTTACTCCGTCAGTAGTTGGTCGTTTCCGTCGTGTTAATCAGACTCAGTGTTGCTGATCTGCCTCTTTCCTCACACTCCTTGGGTGCTGGCTATAGATGTATTTTCTCTCCGTGGTTTCACAGGCACTTCAGATTCTGCACTCTAGCAACCCCACTCCTCCAGACCGTGTGTTTCCCTCTTTGCTTCTCAGCCTTCTGTTGGTCTACTTCTGGTCTGTGCTGCTCACTCTGGCCTACTCCGTGTCTTGGCTGCTCAGCCTACCTCGGCCTACTGACTTCTTCCACCTCTCCTTCCCTATTTCTACCATCTGTTACCTGACCTACACTCTGTCCCTCCCACTGTTCTCTAAACCCACCACCCCTTACCCGCCTAGAGTCCCGGGCTCCGGGTTGGGTGCTGCTCTCTAGTGGTGTGTGGGATGTCTGTGAGGGTTTTGTGGTGCAAACTGTCTTCCTACCTGGCTGAAGTTCCCTATGTGGCTTCCTGATCGCCAGGGCGTCACACAGGCGCACAGACACACTGGGGTTGTTGTTTCAGTACCTTTTACTGGTGGTAAAGTAACAGGTACAGTCCAGAGTAATAACCAGGTCCCTGATGCAATTTGGGACTTCCACCTTAGAAAGTTATGAGGCCTCCTTTGTGTCTGTGCTCTACAGTGTGGGATGAGTCCTACCTGAGCCTGAACCCACCACTTCTTCTTCTGGTCTTGGTCCTAAGCTGACAATGAGGTCTTTCTGCGGGGTCCATGTTTCCCTTGTGGCCCCTGGTCCTATGCTTGGTCAGTTTAATGTCTCTTGCCTTATTTCCTCAGGGCTGAACTCCTCCGGAGTACACTGGGCTTTCGCTGTAGCTCTGCAGGCTGGCAGCGTCGGACTCCAGAGTCCGTGTGTACTAAAGGGCTATGTAAACTATTCCCTTTCTCAGTTCCCTGTTTCCTCCGGCCCCTTTCCTGAGGTGTGCACAGCTGTTAGTCGTCCCTGGTCCTGGGTCTGAATCTCTCTCCCAGCGACCAGTAGCTCTGCCTCCTCTCTCTTCCTTCTCCTCACAGGAACTCTCTCTAACTGAAACTAGCTCCTGGGACTAACTGACTCTTCCCCTCAGCCTGGATGTTCTTAAAAGGGAACTGACTTAATGCAGCCAGTAGAGCTCCCCCTTCAGGTCTGGGGTGGAAGGTGGTGTGTGCTGAGCTGACCAAGGTGTTAGTCCTTCCTTGCATCGGTGGAACCTGTGGCAATCCCCCGCAGGGGTGCCACATTCCCCCTAGTTAAATACAGTCCTTCGGGACTGAAACATTTTTTTTTTTTTAATATTTTTATTTTCAATTTTTAAACCTGTTACACAAGAAGCCATAAAAGAGAGAGGGAAAAAAAAACGAAGAATGAGGATCGTACACTCAAAATTGCACTCAAAATTGCACCGACCTGGTGCAGTATCCTAAAATAATATGTAGCGTCAGGAATAACTTATTTTACATCATAATCAATTAAATCTAATTATCTCAGCTTCATAACAGCATCATAATATCCGTTACCTATACTATTTAGGCCAAATAATATTTACTTTCTACCCAGGGCTTCCACATCATGATTACTTTTTTTTTCTTGGAGTTTGATTGAACCAACATTAATTCGTATTTGCAATGTAAATTTACTCTTTCTATTACCTCTTTTATATTTGGGGGAGGAACGTCTTTCCATTTCATTGCCAGCATAATACGTGTTGCAATCAGTATATGCGAAGCTAACCCTCTTACTTGACTGGGAATATTTTCCATGCCGATATGAAGAATCGCCATAAGAGGACTGAAACATTTTTCATAACCATAACATATCATAACTATTTACAAGTTATTATTGAACAGAGTCTTAAAATGAAAAATTTACAAAAAACAGGTAAAAATGGGAAAACAGGTTACCAGTCCATACAGCGCTAGTCCATCCGCTGCAGGCTGTTTAGGGGGTGTTTAAACGGGGTTTTTGCCACTACCAGTCCTGTGGCTATGGTCCATTTTTGAAAAGTAAGGAAAAAGGGGAAAAGTTCAAAAGTCCAACAGGTTAAGTCTCTGTAGGCTTAAAGTTCAAAAACACAACAACAAACAATTCGGGTGTCTTGACATAGGAGCTCTAGGTACTGTAGGGGCCTCTACCGGGTCATAAGCGCTGTAGGCCTCCTGGCCCTGGGGTCACCTATTGCTCAAGATCTCGCTTTCCCTGCACAGCTCCTTACGCCAACTCCACTCACCCCTCTTACTGGTGTTGTGTACCTGGTCTGGGTTGTTTTAGCCTACTCTTCACCCTTTTCTGTACATTAGCATACTCAACATATTTACATTTTCCCACATGTTATGATTTACTCTCTGTATCTAAGTGGTGGCTGACCCAAGTTACTACGGGTTGACCTGCGTAGCACTGGTGTGTCACTAATGTCTGTACCTGGTGCAGTGTATGCACTGTCTCTGTCTATCAGATCTACGTGTTGCTGTAATACCATAGTACTGGCATAGTCTATCTAGTGGACTGGCAGGTTCACCGATTGCAGGGATCTCTGGTTCCGGTACAACGGGTGGTTCTTCTACTCTTGGCGTTTCTACTGCTGGTGGGAACATCAAAGTTGGGATTAGATATGTACCTTCTATTTGAGGCCAATCTGCTGGTAACTTTCCAATGATTGTCTGGGCTGTCTTTGGCTTCTCTTGCTCTACTGGCTTTGGGCAATGTTCTGTACATTTTCTTCTGATTGAAGCTGTTGAGGGCACTTCTTCAAATGATCTCTGGACACTGTTGCTGTGGTTTCACCATGATCTTTACTTATAAAACAGGTTTTCTGGTTATCAAAATTGGATGGTAACACAGTGTATGGTTCTTTTTCCCATTGATCATCTAGCTTGTGCATTCTTCTTTTTCTTTTCAAAACCAATTCACCTGGTGTTAAGGGTGTTCCTTGCACACTTTTGTTGAAGTTGGCTTCTTGCCTTTCTCTAGATTTTTCCAGACTTCTCTCAACGCATTCTTGAATTTTCTGGTATTGTTCTTTCCTGCAAGTATCCCAATCTGTATCTGTAGTATCTGCTTCAGGAACTACTATGCCTATTTCGAAGTCTACTGGCAGTTTTCCTGGTCTTGCTCTCATGAGGTATGCAGGAGTGCAATTTGTTGAACTTACTGGGATGTTGTTGTAGATGTCAACTAGAGCTGGTAACTTCTCTGATCATTGGTTGCGTTCTTCTAAAGACAGATTTTCAGCATCTCGATTACCACATGATTCATCTTTTCGCACATTCCGTTAGTTTGAGGATGGTAAGACGTGGTGCAATTTTTCTTGAATCCGTATAGGCGACAGAATTCTTGAAATAGGCTTCAATAGGCAGGTCCTTGGTCTGTCAATACCTGTTCTGGATAACCATGAGGTCTGCAGAAATAAGCTTGAAATGTTCTTGCTGCTGTCTCGGCTGTTAAGTCTTTTACCGGAGCTACCCCAAGAAATATGGAATAGTGGTCTACCATGGTAAGAGCATAGGTGTAGCCCGATCCGCTGGGTGCGTGTTTGACATGATCCATGGCTACCAGTTCTAATGGTTCTTTGGTGATAGGTTTGAGTGGTGCTTTCTGGCTGTTACGGTCTCTTCTTCTTAATGAGCATGGTCCACAATTTTTACACCATCTCTCTATGGAAGACCTCATGCTGATCCAATAGAATCTTTCACTTAACAGTATTTCCAGTTTTCTCCATCCAAAGTGTCCTGATCCATCGTGGTACACTTCCAATACCATTTGGACATCTCTCTTTGGAACCACAACTTGCCATACCATTTCATGTGTTCTTGGGTTGATGTACCGCCTGCACAATTGACCTTGATAGATGAATAACAGGCTTCTTTTTTTCCACAGGTGTTGGGCTTCTAGTGGATCATCCTTTTCAAGTTTGGAATCCGGTTGGGTTATCAACTTCTTCACAAGGCTTACTGCCGGCTCACTGTCTTGAGTCTCCTTCCATCCATAGTGAGGCAACGGGTTTAGTTCAACAGTTTGACAGTTCCGGTAGACGCAATCTTCAGCGATTTGCCATTTTCTGCTTTTATGGAAGGCTGGAAGTTCTATTTCCTCTAAGTCATCCCTCTTCTTCTTCACTTCCTTGTAGATGTACTTGAGGGTTTCTGGAGAGGGCATCAGCATTTGCGTTGTTGCGGCCTGCTCGATATTTGATGGTAAAGTCATAGTTTGATAGTCGAGCCATCCAACTTTGCTCCAATGCTCCAAGCTTCGCGGTATCCAGATGTGTCAACAGGTTATTATCCGTGAAGACGGTGAACTTTGAAGATGTGAGGTAATGCTTGAATCTCTCTGTTATAGCCCAGACCAAGGCCAGGAACTCCCACTTAAAGGAGTGTAGTTTTCTGGGTTCCTTTCGGTGGGTCGAAGTTTTCTGCTGGTGTAGGCAATTACTCGCTCTTTACCATCTTGAATCTGGAAAAGGACTGCTCCCAGGCCTACATTGCTTGCGTCAGTGTAAAGGACATATGGTAGGTTATAATCAGGGTAAGCCAGGATTTCCTCACCAGTCAGAGCCTGCTTCATCTATTGGAAGGAGTTTTCTTGTTCTTCTCCCCATTCCAGTGGTTGCTCTGAAGATCCTCTCTTCTTAAATTGGCCTATTAGAAGATCTTGTAGGGGCGCTGCCATCTTTGTGTAGCCCTTAATGAATCTTCTATAGTACCCAACCAAACCTAAGAACTGACGTACCTCGGTGACGGTGGTTGGTCTCTGCCAATCCTGGATTGCTGTTACCTTTTCCGGGTCTGGTGCTACTCCATCTGCGCTGACCACGTCTCCCAGGTATTGGACTTTAGGTTTCAGGAGGTGACATTTAGATGGTTTGAGCTTCATCCCATACTTTGCTAGAGCCTCAAATACCTCTGCCAAGTGTTCCAGGTGTTCTTGGTAGGTTTTGGAAAACACGATGACGTCATCCAGGTATAAGAGTACCGTCTCGAAGTTCCGGTGACCCAGGCAACCTTCCATGATTCTTTCCTGGTGCATTGCATAACCCGAATGGCATGCTGTTGAATTTGCATAGTCCCATTGGTGTTGTGAATGCAGTCTTCTCTCGGTCTTCTTCTGCAACGGAGACCTGCTAATACCCACTAGTGAGATCTAATGGGGAGAAATAATTAGCAGTCTTTAATGCAGCAAGAGACTCCTCTATTCGGGGTAACGGGTAAGCATCTTTGCTGAGTGATCTTGTTGACCTCCCTGTAATCCACACACATCCTCATCATGCCATCCTTCTTTCTGACTAGGACTAAAGGGGCTGCCCAGAGACTACTGCTATCTCTTATAACCCCGGCCTCCTTCATGTCCCGCAGCATCTCTTTGGCATGTTGATAATGACCTGGTGGAATGGGTCTGTGTTTCAACTTAATTGGGGGATGATCTCCTGTGGGTATGCGATGGTGTACCCCTTTAATCCTCCCAAAATATTTGCTCGAACTCCTGCGCTACCCGGTAAACTCTGTGCTTCTGGTGAGATAAATAATTTTCTTTATTTTCTTACCTCTTTGTAGCCTGCAGGTCTACCCCTCGTGTATGGTCCGTCCTGGGAATGAAGGATCAGTTGTGGCTGTCGTTCCCTGGACGTCTCGTCCTAGCCCCACGTTGGGCGCTAACTGTAGTGGATGCCCCCCCACACCTTTCTTTTTTTTAAATCAGATACATTTTTATTAATTAAACAATTTCCAAGCAGGAATACACAAATGCATCGAGACAACATGTCCCATTTTCACATAAATATTTGGAATACAGTCCCAAACCCCACCCTCCCCTTCCTCCCCTCTATCCCCCCCCCCCCCGACAGCTAGCACACTAGACAGCAGCTCATGGAGTCATTTAGTTAAGTATTCGTTAATAAGGTACAGCAATTATACCGTATTTCAGATCACTTCACACACATCACCGTTTTACAGTCATACTTCTTCTACTCATCTATAATTAATCCAGGGTAACCACATTTTCTCGAACACTGCTAGTCTCTCTCTTTTCCCATAGATACCCTTTTCCATATACAGTAGGTTATCCACCTGTTTCACAAATTCCTCTCTGCTTGGGGGAACATCTCGAATCCAGTATTTTGCGATTAGTTTCCTTGCCACAAAGAGCAATTTTGCAATCGCTATTTTAAATGCATTTTCAATATCCACTTCCTCCACATACCCTAGCAGGCACACCACCGGTTCTCCAGGCACCTCACACCCGTACACTCTATTTATTCGGTTAATGACCGCCGCCCAGTATGTGGACAATCTTGGGCAGGACCACATCATATGGAGAATGCCCGCATTATCTCCTCTGCATCTCAGGACATTCAGAATCAGTCCTCAAACCAGCACGGTACATAACCATTGGCAAGCGATACACTCTGTGTACCACGTAGAGATGCGAGAGCCTAGCCGATTCACATATAGACAACTTGGGTATGTATTCCAGGATACTAGTCCACCTATCATCCGGTATGTGTCCCACTTCCTACTCCCATTTTGAACGTGCTTTTATAGGGAATGAAAGGAGGAATGTATGTAGTAGATCTGTATATATGCACGATATCACTCCAGTCGAGAGTCCCTCATGGCAAATATAGTCTAAGACAATATCATCCTGTATTTGCAAGGCACCGGTCTCACCCTGTTTACTGACTGCATGTTGTATCTGTAAATACTGAAGCCAACCCGATTCCGGGAGTCCAAATTCCAATCTTAGTTGTGGAAATGTCTTTAATCCTTGTCTATTCATAATTTGATGCATATAGACAATGCCCCTATTTTCCCACTCCGTAAGTCGTCCCATTTTAATTAATTCAGGGAGATTCCCATTATCCCATATGGGAGTGTATTTGGTCAAATTTGTCACTCCTCTCAATTGTTTAAGTTTCGTCCATAACTTATGTGTCAGGTCAAGTGTAGGGTATGTCTTTCCCAGCAGTCCTACTGACCCGTCCTCAAGTCCATCTGTCAACGGGGATCTACCAACTATTCTTTCCAATATTTTCGTGTTGTGGCTATTATCTGATTTACGGGCCCACCCTCTCAAATGCTGACTTTGAGCTGCCAAAAAATAAATCCCAGCGTGAGGTAGTGCTAGTCTTTTGGCCTTTGTAGGGTTTCTAGCCGAATCCTAGGCTGCCTCTTCCCCCAGATCAGTTCCCGGAATATGGCATTAATAGGCTTAAGCCTGCGTTGAGGGATCCATAAGGGCGAATTATGCATTATGTATAGTAATTTGGGCATCAAGATCATTTTGATCAAGTTAACTCTCCCCACCACGGATAAACACAGCTTGTTCCAGGCAGTGACCTTACGCCTCAGCACCGTCAGCAGCGGGGCAAGGTTCAATTGCAAATAGTCCGTGATGGGCAAAGTCACCCAAATGCCCAAATACTTAAACTGCTCCACCCTACTCAATCCTCCCGATTCCACCTCCTCTTCTGTATCAGTCTCCTCTTTGTCTACTTTGAATAAACTTGACTTATTCCAATAAATAGTAAGCCCCGAGATCCCCCCAAAACTCTCAATGGTCCGCATGGCATGGCTCAATGAAGTCCCACTGTCCTCCAGAAACAGCAGAATGTCATCTGCGTATAGCGCAACTTTTTCCTCATTCTCCCCGTATTTAAATCCCTTGATGTCTTTGGAGTTTCTTATGGTAGCAGCTAGTGGCTCCACCGCTATGGCAAACAGCAGGGGCGACAGCGGGCAGCCCTGTCTGGTACCTCTCTGTAGGTCTATCCTTCTAGAGACTACCCCATTGACTCTAATTTTGGCAGTAGGTTGGGCATATAAGAGTTGTATCCATGACATGAATTGCGGTCCAAATCCCATATACTGTAGCACCCTCCATAAGTACCTCCACTCCACACTATCAAAGGCCTTACGAGCATCCAGTGACGCTATGGCCCTTCTACCCATATTGTCTGACGGCAGTTGCAGATTCAAAAATAATCTTCTTAAGTTGGTCGCAGTAGATCTATTTGGCATAAAGCCGGCCTGATCTGAGTGTATTAAATTTGAGATCACCTTTGTTAAACGGCTTGACAGTACTTTTGCAAGAATTTTCACATCCGCCGTCAGCAATGAAATGGGCCGGTATGACTCTGGGCTCGCAAGGTCCTTTCCTTCTTTAGGGATCACAACTATCGTCGCCTCTCTCATGGATGTTGGTAATACCCCCTGTTTCTTGGCTTCCACATAAACCTCTAATAATCTGGGTAGCAGAATTTCTTCTAGTCTCTTATAGACCTCCGCGGGGAGTCCATCGGACCCCGGGGCTTTTTCATTGGCCATGCCACGCAATGCCTCCCCTAGTTCATCTACTGTTATGGGTGCCTCCAAAGTGTCCCTATCCTCCATCGATAGAATGGGTAACGATGCCGCTGCCAAAAATGCCTCCACCTCCCTTTCATCCGATCCTATTTGTGACGTGTACAAATCCCCATAAAACTTCACAAAGATCTCCATAATGTTCTCTGTATCCGTAGCTCGTTCTCCACCCTCTCCCACTAAACAATGTACGAACTGATTCCCCCTCTGTGCTGCCGCTATGATGGATAATAAATGACCCACCTTCTCCCCTTCTTCAAAGAATCTCATTTTCTGGAAGGCCGATTTCCTATCTGCCCTTTCCATAAGGACTCTGTTCACCTCCTTTTGTGCCTCTCATAATATCGTCTTAGAATGTGTATCTCTCTGTCTTGCCGCCTCCACCTCTGCTCTCTCCAATTTCTGTATACTATCTTTTTCCTTCTGTTTATTCTGTGATTTACACCTGCATATATCCCGAAACAGAATCCCCCTTAGGTATGCTTTCATGGTCTCCCAAACTATCAGTGGGTCCGCACTTCCCTCATTTAAATATAAAATTCCTCTATTTCCATTACAATTTTAGCCATATCAATAGTTCGCATCCACACTGGATGTATTTTCCAGTCTCTAACCACAGTCCCCGGTGAACCCGGCCGTCTAATGGAAACAAAAATCGGGCTATGATCCGAAACAACTCTGGCCAGATATTTCACCTCCCCTATTAGCCCATCCAGTAGACTATTTCCCAGGGCCATGTCAATACGGGAAAGTGTGTCATATGATGTCGAAAAGCAGGAGAAACATCTCTCCTCTACATTCCTGACCCTCCAAAGATCCGTCAACCCCATTTCTTGTGTCAGTGAATCAAATGGGGTCAGAGTATTCTTACTAACCCCCCAGACGTGGCGTTCCTGTCCCACTGTGTGTCTATCACGTTATTGAAGTATCCCATCAACAGAAATGGCATTCCCCCCTTCCTTTCCGCCGTCTCTCTTACCCTTCTTAATTTAATACTGGAATATGGTGGAGGAATATAAATTGCCACAATACACATTAATTGTCCGGACAATCTACAAACCACCATCACATATTGTCCCTCCGTATCTATTTCAACTTCTATCTCTTCATATTGTGCCGATTTATGTATTAATATCGAAACTCCCCTGGCGTAGGAAGAAAAGGTGGAGTGGTACGTCCTCTGCGCCCACTTTCTATTCAGAACATCTACTGTATCAGGTGTCAAATGAGTTTCCAGAAGGCATATCACTGATGGCTTACGGTCTAGCACGTATTGAATAACCACTGCTCTTTTTGACTTATCCGAAAGCCCTCGTACATTCCAGCAAATAATATTATTCCGTTCCCCCATCAACCAAGATATTTTGTAGTCGATTTGCCGCTATCCCTGTGTGTAGCTGTCTTCCCCTCTCCTCCCATCCCCCCTCTTCCTCCCCTTTCCACCCCCCCATCCTCCCCTCTGTCGTATGTGTAGTACTCTCATCGAGAGTGGGGTCTCTGAACCTTGGACCCGTTACAACCAAAGGACCAAATACCTGCCTTCTCCCATCTTACAATGAGTATAGACAATACCCTTTCCACACCATCTTTTGTGTGCCCCTCCCCCGCCCGCCCGTGCCCGCCTAAATAACATTCCCAATCTGTTTATCATTAAATTCCAATTTAAATATTCTGGTAACATCTATTACCTTTAAACTTTATAGTATTTAAACAGCAATATTTGTCAGTTATTCTTAACATACCCATAACCTCCCATTACTCTAGTACCTTCCCCCTCTCTATGCTTATCGCACTGTTTGTCCAATGAAGCCAGGGTTGCATAAAAATAATACTCAAAAAAGAGGAACAAAGAGAAACAACAGATCTATCGCACCCCTGCTGGCCGTCTGTCCTCCAGAAAAAACAATGACAAAACAAAAACACGGATGCAGGGTCAGTAACCGGACGTCTATCTGTGATACCAGCACCGTCTCAAAGTCACATCCAGGATTCCCAGAGTTCACGCACGTTCTCCAGCTTCCCTGATACGCCTTGTATTAATATCCAGCCATTGCGAGGCTTCCTCAGCATCCACAAAAAAGAAGACCTTTTCCAACGCCGTTACTCGTAGTTTTGCTGGGAAGATCATAGAATACTTTACGTTCAGCTCTCTCATACGCTTCTTTACCGTGGAGAATTTCATTCTTTGCTTCTGTACCACCACTGAGTAATCAGGATATATGGCGATCCTGTGACCATTAATTGTAAGCTCCTCCATGTCCCTGGCCTTTTGCAGGATGATATCCCTGTCCCTGTAGTTAAGGATCTTTGCGAGAATTGTGCGTGGGCCCTTACCAGGCGGCTGAGGTTGCATAGGGACCCGATGCCCTCTCTCCACAGCAAACAGTCTCGTCAGAGTTTCAGAGCCAAATTTCTCTCTAAGCCAGTTTTCAATGAACTCAGTGGGGTTTCTCCCCTCAGACTTCTCCGGTATGCCCACTATTCTCAGATTGTTTCTTCTGGAGCGATTCTCCAGATCGTCCGTTTTTGCTGCAAGCTCAGACATTTGTTGTATATACTTTTTCTCCATTCTCTGCATTTTTGTTATATGATCCTCTGCTGTGCTCACTCTTTCCTCCACTGCACCAGTCCTAGTGTCCACTTTCTTTAGATCTTTCTTAATTGTGGAAATCTCTCCCTGTACTCCTAGGACCTGCTGTGTCAGTGTCTTCAGAGCTTCCTTGCAGTAGGACACCACTGCAAACACATCCTTTAATGTGGGCTCTGCTTGCATACTGTCCTCCACCTGGGACTGCCCGGCTTCCCCAGCACCCTTCTCCTGTGCTGGCTCCTCCACTTCCTCCTCTTCCCCCTCAATCATGGGGGATTCATCTTCCTCACATCCATCCTCCGTCCCTCCAGCACAGCTCTCCTCTTTCCTCGCAAACTGTACGAGCCCCCCACACCTTTCGGGTGAGGCTGTCATCTTAATTGTCTGGCGCCATATTGGATGCTTTGTCTGAGTGTGTGCACACCACCGAAAGAACCACGCTGACACACAAGTCAATGTAGAGCTTAATGACAAAGACCTTTATTTTAGGAGCTGTTAGCCGTTTTATTACTTATCATTAAAGGGGGCATTCCTTAGGGGTGTTTCTAGGTAATTGCATCATATTATGCTGAATATACATTTTATTCTGAAAAAAACATTCAATTATATTCTGTATGTTAGTTAGTTTAAACTAGCCTTGGGTTCGTACAGTACATTCAGAACACGTTGATAAGAGCTTCAGTGCAGCTACCTCTAAGTCAAAACATTATATAAAATAAATCTGAGACAGAAGAATTCTAGAGGAAAGAGCAAGGATTCACATAACCATGCTTTTGGAAGGTTTCTGAATGGCTCCAATAATTCATATAAATTATTAACTATTTACTGCCATAACATTCCCCCCTTTGGAGACATTCAAAATCTTACCCTAAATCTTTGCCCTAGGTGACAGAGGGGGGGAAAAGGTAGAGGAGGGGAAAGGAGCCTTCACCAACATTGAGACAACCGTAATGTCAAAATGCCTTTGTAGTTGGTCTTGCCGCACCATAAACTGTTATCTAAGATGAGTCTCAAGTTCTCATATTTCTCCAAGGGGTCTTGCAGTAATGGCAATGGCTTCACTCTCAGGCGTATATTTCTCCTTCATCATCAGGGCCTCTGAGATCTGCATACATTGTGGTCACTGTCTCCTTTATGACGCGAGACATCATCTTCTTGATGCAAGGTATTACACAGCATGAAATTAGCGCCACCCTATGCACATGGGTTCTCACCTCTCTATTTAATACTACTGAAATACATAGAAAAAGTTTTTCACACAAAAATATGGAGATTATATTTACTAAAATAGATTCTAAATATAATAAAATGAATGCTACTCCCACAGTTCCCTTCTCCAGTGGCAATGAGTGAATGCTCCAACCAAAGTGCATGCACACAGACCTACCTAGGTACATTCTCCTCCCCTAGTAGAAGGAGCCGGTCTTCCTACACCACTTCACCGGATTCCCCACATAGGTCTGCCCATTACACCATCGGATGGACACGAACGCTCACAAACCATGACAAACAAGGAAACTATACGAATGCCGCAATCAAATACCGGTCATAATTATCACTCAACTGTTAGTCATTATATTTGACATTCTCCATAAGTCAGTCCTCACTATGGTCTAATTCAGGAGGACATGGCCTCGTACCAAGTCAATGTTGCTGGTGGAAACTTCAGTCTTATCTAAAATAAGTCAGTCCCTGATATCCAAAAAATAAAGGTGTCCTAAGCGGTCAGTGTCTCTTGGGATGTTTATATCCATCACATATAGGCCAGCGTCTGTAGTAAGAGACATTCGGTAGTTCTCCTGGGCTCGTCTGCCTTGTAGTGTAGATCTTGGATCTAGTTGGGCTGCCATTTGAGCTCTTCAGCTGTCTCAGTCATCCGCAGAATTTCTGACGTTTCTTCTGACCATCACTCCACCTCCAGACTGTGGGAAGCGACTTCGGTCCACAGTAGCACAGTAGCTGTATGTTAAAGGGGAGAGAAAACTCAAAAATACATGTAGGAGGAGCATTTTATAAGTGTCAAAACATAAGGAAAGAACCTATCTCGGGAAATCTGTTACTTGGACAACATTTTCAACATAATCTCATAAAAATTTGTACCATTTTCATAACTATCAATGACATAGTAATATATTGCAACACAAAAACAAATCACAAAATTTTACTTATAACCTTAAGAATAGTCACCCCCCTTGAGCATCTTATCATCTAATATTACATATACAAACACCACCTTTTAAGAAAAAATATAAAAAGAATATGGTATCAGTTCTTGACTTACCTATAAATAAAAAACTAAAAATCCCTAAGAGAAGAAATATACAATATACCGTATTTTTCGCTTTTTAAGACGCACTTTTGTTCCCCCAAACTGGGGGGGGGGGGAGAATGGGGGTGCGTCTTAAAAAGCAAATGTTAAAAAAAAAAAAAAAATTAATATTACCGATGGAGGGGTGCGGCGGCTTAGCGGCAGGTTCCCGTGGGTGGGGGGCACAGCTGCAGGACCGGAGCAACGGAGATCTACCGGCTGCAGCGTTTGGTGGGCGCCGCCATGTTTTTTGTGCAGTCACTGTGCAGCAGCTGGCCGGTAGAGGAAGAAACCTCAGTTGGCCGCCTGTCTCCACTATGGCGGCGGCCATTTTGTTGAAGCCTCTACTGTTACTGAATGCAGCCGGCCACAAAAAACATGGCGGCTCCCACTGCTCGCTCTGGTCCTGCAGCAACAAGGTGGGAGACACCAGGAAGACAACATGTGCCAGTTGTGCAGGGGATGTGTGCCAGCTGCAGGGGATGTGTGCCTGCTCCAGGGGATGTATGCCTGCTCCAGGGGATGTGTGCCAGTTGCAGGGGTGTGTGCCTGCTCCAGGGGACCTGTGCCAGCTGCAGGGGACGTGTGCCTTCAATAGGGGATGTGTGCCTTCAATAGGGGACGTGTGCCAGCTGCAGGGGACGTGTGCCAGCTGCAGGGGACGTGTGCCTTCAATGGGGGACGTGTGCCAGCTGCAAGGGATGTGTGCCTTCAATAGGGGATGTCTGGCAGCTGCAGGGGACGTGTGCCTTCAATGGGGTACGTGTGCCAGCTGCAGGGGACGTGTGCCTTCAATAGGGGACGTGTGCCATCAATAGGGGACATATGCCAGCTGCAGGGGACGTGTGCCATCAATAGGGGACGTATGCCAGCTGCAGGTCACGTGTGCCAGCCGTAGGGGACGTGTTCCAGCTGTAGGGGACATGTGCCATCAATAGGGGACGTTTGCCAGCTACAGGGAACGTGTGCCATCAATAGGGGACGTGTGCCAGCCGTAGGGGACGTGTGCCAGCCGTAGGGGACGTGTGCCAGCTGTAGGGGACGTGCACCAGCTGTAGGGGATGTGTGCCATCAATATGGGACACGTGCCAGCTGTAGGAGACGTGAGCCACAAAATAGACGTGCCAGCTGTAGGCGATGCGTGCCAGCTGTACTGGACATGTGCCATCAATAGGGGACGTGTGCCATCAATAGTGGACGTGTGCCAGCACTGGGGGACATATGCCAGCACAAGGGGGCTATATCTAATATAAGGGGGCCATATCCAGATTAAGGGGGCTAATTATAGGATGAGGGGGCTATATCCCAGGATGAGGGACCATGTACCAGGATGAGGGGGCTATGAGGGACATATACCCGATATGATTTGTAAGACTGACACTGGCATTGTAAGATAAACCCCATTTAACATTAAAAATAATTTGTTTCTCTTTTCCTTCACCAAATTTGGGGGTGCGTCTTATAATCAGGTGCGTCTTATAAAGCGAAAAATACGGTATATACAGAAACATTACATTCTTTGGGTTCTTGAAACCCAAATCATCAATTCTAAATCATACAATTATGGTTCATGTCAAATAACTTCTATATAAGGATCTTATATACAATCAAAAATCATTTTCTAGTGATTAAAATATCAAAATAAATTGTCACCCAAGATAGCTCATAGAAACAAAGACATAAGATTTACACAATTTATAAATGATATACCCACTCCTAATAGTACCCTAGTAATGTCCTTAAAGCTGGAAACCTACCTAACCAGCGGAGGTCGGCACCCTCTTGAAACGCCTGTGGTGCCCCCGCTCCACGTCGACTCACCCTATCTGTCCTTAACCTATCCCTGATCTTATATACATATTTCCAGCTTGTAAAGTGTTCTTTAGTCCATTACCTTCCATAAACATATACAGCCAGCAATTGCTCAGTCAACCTATATATATGAGGGTCACTAGATACACTGTCAATAGTCCGTAATAGAGGCAGATTACGGCTAGTCTGTCTCAGCACAAATAAAAACAATATATAATACAAGGTAGAATCACACAGGCATAATATTAATCAATATTATTACTGTATACTTTTTTTTTTTTTTTTTAAATCCGATATATTTTATTAATGAAAAAGCACAAATAACTAATTATTCATACAAAACATATACGGTACATTTTCTATATATATCAGGTCCCGGTCCCAAACTCTCCCCCCCGGCCCCTCTCCCTCCCTCCCTCCCTTCCTCTTTTGAATCAGAAAAATATTATTCATATGTATGGAAATTAATAACATACAACTGTAAAACCGCAATTGTCCATTTTTGATAATATAAAGAAATCCCCTTCCCTCACCCCCCCCCCCCCCCTTTACAGATAGCAACATTTCTTATTTTCTGAACAATATATGTAAGATATGATCAATAATTACCCTAAACATCTGACGACCCTTTACACACCATTAGACACATCTTTGCCGGAACATCCTTTCCATTCTCAGCCCTCACACCTTCCACGCTGCCCACAAGTTATCACATAATTTAGCATTTTTACGTTTATGGTAGATTTTTTCCTCCATCCGCACCACATAGTCTACTTGACGTATATATTCCTGTTTAGTAGGAGGCTCCATTCGTACCCAATATCTAGCTATGACTTTCCTAGCAGCATACAAGAGTCTGGCAACTGCTAGTTTCACAATATCATTGCCCACCACCTCCTCCACATATCCCAACAGGCAGACCACCGGGTCTCTAGGGATTACACAATGATAGCGATTCCCAATGAGGGCAGCCACCTCAGACCAGAAACCTAAAATATGCGGACACCCCCACATGACGTGTAGGATACCAGCAGCTTCAGCTCCGCATCTCGTACATTCCGAGGTCTCCCGCACCCCTATTTTATACAAAAATTCAGGTGATCTGTATGCCCTATGTACAAGAAATAGTTGGGACATTCTAGCAGGTTCATTTAATGATAATTTGGGAATATACTGTAAGATGGACTCCCATTTGTCATCCTCTATATTACCAACGTCTGCCTCCCATCTTTCCTTCACCGCAACAGGGTATTTCAGCAAAAAGGTGTGAAGCAGAGCGGCATAAATCTCAGATATAACCCCTTTAGTACGCCCCTCTTTGCAGATGTAGTCGAGGATAATATCTTTCTGGATAACCATGGTCCCCTTTCTCCTCTGTTGAAGGAATGCGTGTTTAACCTGCATATACTGGTAGCTGTGTTTGACAAGTGAAATTCCTCCTTCAGCGTTGCTAAGGTTTTGAGAGCTTGATCATTCATCAGTTGATAGACAAACTGCACTCCCTTTGTCTTCCAGTCTTTTAGGTCACCCATCCTATAGAATTCGCCTAGATGTTCGTTATCCCATATCGGAGTGTACATTGTCAGACCCGTCAATCCTCTAACCTTCTTCACTCTCATCCATACTTTATAAACTAATTCACATGTCGGGTATTTTTTACCCATCCGTCTAAACAGCCCTGACTCTAAACCTGTTACCAATGGGCGTGTTTTAAGATGCCACTCCAAGACTTCCTGGAGAGTTCCCTTTATTGCCCTTTGTGCCCACCCTCTAATATGTTGGGACTGTGCCGCCAAAAAATATATCCACGAATTTGGTAATGCCAAACCTCCCTCCTCCTTTGGCCTTTGAAGAGTCTCCAGTTTGATCCTTGGCTGCCCCCCGCCCCACACCAAATCTCTAAAGATAGCATTGACACGTTGGAATATCGGCTGAGGAATCCACATCGGGAATTATGTAGTGCATATAACAATTTGGGCATGAGCACCATTTTAAGTAAGTTGGTACGTCCCACTACCGAGAGGCGCATTTTACTGCACGTAGACGCTTTATCGTTTAATTTCCCAAGTATCGGGTTTATGTTCAATTGCAGATAGTCCCTCACTGGTAGTGCTATGTTGATACCAAGATATTTGAATTCCCTTACTACCGTGTTTCCCCGAAAGTAAGGCCCTGTCTTACATTCTTTTGGGGGCCAAAAGTGGCCCCCGGCCTTACTTTCGGGGGGGGGCCTTACATTGGGTGCCCCAGCAGTGTGGCCTACAGGCCACCTCCTGCTGGGACACTGCGGGAGCGGGTCGCACGTCACGTGCGCCCGCTCATTACATATGCACTGCATCCCCCTGTCAATCAGCGACAGGGGGAGCAGTGCATTATACTGTATATATGGGCCCCCTATTGCTGGCACACTCCCCCCTGTTATGAGGCCCCCACCGCTGCTGCTGCTGAAGACATCTTACCCTCCAGGGTCTTCTTGCAGCAGCCAGCGCGTCCGTCCGTCCTCTGTACTCGGCGGTCTCCCGGATCATGTGACCGGCCCGTCGCAGTCGCGATGACGTCATGCGCTGCGACGGGTCACATGATCCGGGAGACCGCCGAGTACAGAGGACGGACGGACGCGCTGGCTGCTGCAAGAAGACCCTGGAGGGTAAGATGTCTTCAGCAGCAGCAGCGGTGGGGGCCTCATAACAGGGGGGAGTGTGCCAGCAATAGGGGGCCCATATATACAGTATAATGCACTGCTCCCCCTGTCGCTGATTGACAGGGGGATGCAGTGCATATGTAATGAGCGGGCGCACGTGACGTGCGACCCGCTCCCGCTCCCCCCCCCCTCCGCTAGCGGCCTTACATTGGCCCCCCCGGTTGTAAGGCCTTATAATCGGGGGAGGCCTTACATTGGCAGGCCCCCCCTTTACCCCCAGGCGGCCTTACAATCGGGGGGCCTTACTTTCGGGGAAACACGGTAGTTTGCGTTGTGCACGTTCTACCTGCTCAACATCTGAACCATCTAGGGCATCTACTCCCAGGATGTGAGATTTGTCCCAGTTAATTTGCAACCCAGACAGTAAACCAAATGTATTAATTATATCTATCGCACCCTGCAATGAATCCTGAGGGTCTTGTAGAAAAAAGAGAATATCATCAGCGTATAACGCCACCTTTTCTTCCACCACACCATATCGGAACCCCTTCACCGCCCCCGACCGCCTCAGCACAGCAGCTAATGGCTCTATGGCCATGGCGAACAGCAGCGGAGAAAGGGGACAACCCTGCCTCGTTCCCCTGTACATGTTGAATATATCAGAACGTTCCCCATTAACTCTCAGTCTAGCCACCGGGTGTTTGTATAATAATTTCAGCCATGCCATAAAGACCGGACCTATTCCCATCAATTGGAGAACTCGCCAGAGATAGCTCCACTCCACACTATCAAAGGCCTTCCGTGTGTCCAAAGAGACCACCACCCTGTGTCCAGTATTATCGGCAGTCATCTGCATATTAAAAAATAGACGTCTCAGGTTAATGGTAGTTGACCTATCTGGCATAAAACCCGACTGATCCGGATGGATCACACCAGACACCACCCGGCTCAGCCGGGTAGACAACACTTTAGCTAGTATTTTCTGATCATCATAATGGGAGACCCAGACAATGGGGTTTAGGGCACTGCCCTCCGGAGGTCACACTAGGTACTACAAGTTTGTAGTAACCGCCCCCTCCGCTTATAAACCCCTACCGCAGGAGATATCCTCAGTTTTAAACTTAGTGTGCTCGGAGGATTACACACTTTGCTTGCACATCACAGCATTCTCACAGCTTACGTGATGGCGTATGAAGACAAGGTAGGTCCCGGTCGGGGACCTCCGGCAGTCTCCCTGTTCACCTTTGGGGAACACACAGGTTGAGGTACCGGAGGGCTCAGAACCTGGACACGTTGTGTCCTCCCGGTACGCTGCCGCACTCCTTCCCATCCCTCCTTAGGGGCTCTGGGAAGTGGGAGACAGGAGCCTCGCACAGCTCCGCTCCGTCCGAGGCCTCCCTATGGGCGATTTCAATATCCCCATTGACACTGCTCACCAAACCGCCTCTCAACTTCTTTCCCTGACCTCCTCCTTCGGGCTCTCCCAAAGGTCCTCCTCTGCCACCCACAAAGATGGCCACACGCTGGATCTCATCTTTACCTGTCTTTGCTCCCTTACTAATCTCACAAACTCAACCCTCTCCCTGTCTGACCACAATCTGCTGATTTTCTCCTCCCTCACCTCCTCTCCGCAAACTTGATCATCCCCGCAGAAACCTAAAGCACATTGATCTACACTCACTCTCAGAATCTCTCCTCCCTCTCGCCAACATAACATCTATACGTGACACAGACACTGCCACCACCCTCTACAACACCACATTAACCAAGGCCCTCGACCTAGCAGCCTCCCTCACATATCACGCTCCACGCACTAATAGGCAACCCTGGCACACCACCCTCACTAAAGACCTGAGACGGGCATCAAGGGTCGCCGAGAGGCGATGGAAAAAATCACCTTCCACTGAGCATTTTGCACTGTTCAAACAGTCCCTCATCGCCTTCAAGACTGCACTTGCCACCGCCAAACAAACCACCTTCTTATCCCTAATAACCTCCCTGTCCCACAATCCCAAGCAACTTTTCAAAACCTTCAATTCCTTACTTCGCCCGCCTGCTCCCCCTCCCTCTCCCCTTATCTCTGCAGAAGACTTTGCCTCCTTCTTCAAAGAAAAGATTGACAGAATCAGAGACAGCTTTGATCCACTGTCCCCACAGCCTCCCCTCTCACCTATACTGCCCTCTACTTCCATCAACTGCTTCCCCCCCATAACTGAAGACCAGCTCTCCTCCCTCCTGTCAAAATCACACCTCACCACCAGTGCCCACGGCCCGCTCCCATCCCACCTCATTCCCAACCTCACCTCCGTTATCATCCCAGCCCTAACTCATCTATTCAACCCATCACTCACCACCGCCACCTTCCCCTCAGCCTTCAAACACGCCTTGATCACACCCATCCTCAAAAAACCCTCCCTCGATCCCACAACTGTCTCCAACTACCGCCCTATATCTCTCCTCCCTTTCGCCTCTAAACTACTTGAACAGCACATCCATTCTGAGCTGTTCTCTCACCTCTCCTCCTGCTCCCTCTTTGACCGCCTGTAATCTGGCTTCTGACCCCTCCACTCCACTGAAACAGCCCTGACCGAAGTCACCAATGACCTACAGACTGCCAAAAGCAAGCGCCACTACTCTGTTCTCCTACTCCTCGACCTGTCTGCCGCCTTCGACACTGTTGACCACTCCCTTCTACTACAGATCCTGGAATCTCTTGGCATCACAGACCTTGCCCTCTCTTGGATCTCCTCATACTTAACGGACCGCACCTTCAGCGTCACCCACTCCCACACATCCTCCTCGCCCTACCCTCTATCTGTCGGGGTCCCCCAGGGCTCGGTTCTTGGACCATTACTGTTCTCTATCTACACTCTCGGCCTAAGGCAACTCATTGAGTCCCATGGCCTCCAATATCACCTATACGCCGACGACTCCCAAATCTACCTGTCTGGTCCTGACATCGACCCCCTTCTGTCCAAAATTCCACACTGCCTGTCCACCATCTCATCCTTCTTCTTTGCTCGCTTCCTTAAGCTTAACATGGACAAAACCGAGTTCATAGTCTTCCCCATACCCCCCCCCCCCCCCCCAAGACGCTCACCCTCACTACCTGACCTATCCATCGTCGTCAACGACTGCTCTCTCTCTCCAGTCCCCCATGCCAAGTGCCTCAGGGTTATCCTTGACTTTTCCCTCTCCTTCAAGCCCCACATCCAGGCCCTCGCCGCCTCCTGCCGACTCCAGCTCAAAAACATCTATAGGATTCGCACTTTCCTTGACCACAACAGTGCTAAAACCCTTATTCACGCTCTCATCATCTCCCGCCTTGATTACTGCAATCTCCTGCTCACCGGCCTCCCCAATACCTCCCTTGCACCTCTCCAATCTATCCTGAACTCTGCTGCCCGCCTAATCCATCTGTCTCCCCGCTACTCCCCTGTCTCCCCCCCCTCTGCTAAGCCCTTCACTGGCTCCCTGCTTCCCAGAGATCCCGGTTTAGAACATTAACCATGACATACAAAGCCATTCACAACCTGTCCCCTCCATACATCTCTGACATGGTCTCCCGTTACCTACCCTCACGCAACCTCCGCTCCTCCCAAGAGCTTCTCCTCTACTCCCCCCTCATCTCCTCTTCGCACAACCGCTTTCAGGACTTCACCCGGGCATCACCCATACTCTGGAACTCACTGCCCCAACACATCAGACATTCTCCTACCCTGGGAACCTTCAAAAGAAGCCTGAAGACTCACCTCTTCCGCCAAGCCTACCACCTGCAATAAGACCCGGTCCACCACACACCGCCTCACGACTGGAACTTCCCCCTCCCACTGTATCCCCACCCGCCCCTCATAGACTGTGAGCCCTCGCGGACAGGATTTCTCCCCTCTTGTATCTGTACAACCGAATTGTCAACATTTATTGTTACTTGTATTGCTACTATGTTACTTGTCCTAGTCTGCCCTTTTAGCATGTAAAGCGGCATGGAATATAATGGCGCTATCTAAATAAATAATAATAATAATAATAAAAAATAATTATCCTCTGCTGTCATTGCTTTAGTTGCTTTCATCCTTATTTTCTTTTTTGCTTTTATTTGAAGGGTATGGTGACTGCAGGAAAATCGGGAAGCCTTGGGAAGAAGCCAGGTGCGTAGCTAGTGCTTTATAATGATTATATTTTGTATGTTAATATGAAAAATTAAACCTGGATCTTTATATTAGTACTGATAATAGTAACTACAGCAGGCACATGGTACTCCATCGTCTTGGACAGTAGTGAGATGTGAATCTAATCTAACCCTCCATGGAGTTGTTATATAACAAAATGCCAGCAGGTACAATGACTCCATGGGTAAACGTTTCTGACATTGGACCTGTGTATGAAAGAGGTCCAAAGCATGGAAGCAATGTTACATAGCTTTCACTATAGAGCGGCACAATGTTGCCTCCACAAGTCGTGGTGAAGATTATTTTCGACTTCATTGTTTTTGTATTGGAGGAAAAAAAACAGAGTCATGAGGGGTAAAAGCAAATTAATGAGGCTTAGTTTTATTTTAAATAAGACCTCTTCCATCCTGGATCCAGCGTAGGGCTGCGCCATGCTCTGCACCAGATGTTTCTCCATCTCTGGACTTTTGCAGTCTGCGATTACCCGTAGCTCATTATCAAAGCATCATGTAATGACTAACAAGTATTGGCACCATAATTGCATCTGTATCAGAGCAGCTGGCATGGATCTGTTGGCATCAGGCCACTGTGGAAGGTTTTGTTGTTGGCATTGACAACTTTAAACTCCATAAGATTTTTTTTTTTCTTCCTTTTCTCCATATTGAACCATTAACAGTAGGACTGAGCTTTTCTCTAAGGGTGCCGTTACACCTGCTGCCGCCGCTGGAGATATTGGCGGCGACTGGAGGGTGGCACACTTTTTTGGCACCCCGCCAGTGTCGCCGTCCCCCATTTACATGGGGCGACACCTCCGGCAGGCACCCTGGCAAGCTGACAGGCGGCATCGCTGCCGGGGTGTCTCAAAACCCCAGCGGCGATGCAGGACAATGGGAGCCTATGGCTCCCATCGCCTGTCAGGTCGCCAGCGGCCGGTTACATGGGGCTATGTGTACACATCGCTCCATATCGGCCACCTGGTTTCACATCACTGATGTGAAACCAGCCGACCTCTCTGAGGCGCCGACATCATCCCTTTACATTAGGCGACGTAGGGGCGATGGGCCACGCCCCTACGTCACCCATGTAATCGGCGGCAATGTCGCAAGGTGTAACGGGGCCTTTAAAGTAGTGGAAAAATAAATTGGGCTATGTGCCCATCATAGAAACACAAGGGAAAATGCTAAAAACACAGCGTTTTTCCTGCAAGGAGATGTAGATTTGATACAGAAATAATCTGCTGGGTGGGACATAGCCTGTCTTTTTCTGATTACTTTTCCAATGTAACCGTACATATCCCACTTCTCTTCCTTTTTAGAAATCGCCCAGGTCATTGCTCCCTATACGGCTACTGGCCCAGAGCAGCTGACGTTGGCACCCGGACAGCTCATCCTCATCAGGAAAAAGAACCCCGGAGGCTGGTGGGAAGGTGAACTGCAGGTCAGTATTAGCTGAGATTAATCATCTTTACAAGTTTTATATCAAACTTCTGATAACTTAAAGAACTCTCACTTGATGGGTCGGGGACCAATCTAAATCCATAGGATGGAGAGTGTGATGAAGAACTCCAAATATATAATGTATGCAGTGACTTCAGGGTCATATTTATATATATCTATCTACAGTATATGTATGTATGTGTATATATATATGTGTATGTGTGTATATACTCATTCATTGGCCACACCCACTTCATGGTCTACCTCTTAACAAAACCAGACAACCTTTATGGAGGGAGAGCTATACACATAATCAGACACCATTGTATGGAGGGAGAGGAGCTAGAGGCAGTACTGGACAACATTCTCTGGAGGGGGAGGAGCTAGAGGCAGTACCAGACAACATTCTATGGAGGGGGAGGGGCTAGAGGCAGAACCAGGCAACATTCTATGGAGGGGGGAGGGGCTAGAGGCAGAACCGAACAACATTGTATGGAGGGGAGGAGCTAGAGGCAGAAC
The DNA here is from genome assembly GCA_033576535.1 of Allobates femoralis. NCBI lineage: Eukaryota > Metazoa > Chordata > Amphibia > Anura > Aromobatidae > Allobates > Allobates femoralis. The sequence goes on along the minus strand of JARQOC010000002.1, from coordinate 43,746,286 downwards.
CAGACAACATTCTTTGGAGGGGGAGGTGCTAGAGGCAGACGTTTAAATACAAAATAATCATTCTATTCTATTATAACTAAGAAAAGTCAGTTACTATGCCCGGGCAACCCAGGGCTCTACAGCTAGTTGAAAAATATTTTGAAACTGAAATTGGATTCAGATTTATATAAGTAAACATTATTGCAAATTTAAAGCTGTTTGATCTTCTTTTAATTTACTCTTGGTTGCCCGTTTTCTCTGTCTGCAGGCCCGTGGGAAGAAAAGGCAGATTGGATGGTTTCCTGCAAACTATGTAAAACTTCTGAGCCCTGGTACAAATAAAAGTACTCCGACCGAGCCACCCAAACCAGCAGTGTTGCCCCCCAGTAAGTGTAATACTCTGGAATTTTTCCCCTTTTCCCTGATCACTTAGCTGCCTTGCTTAAAGGGATTGTCCAGTTTTGTAAACTTTAAAAACATATAAAATAACCAAGGGAGTAATGTTCACCTTGTGAATTCCATGTATAACAGCAGGGACCCTAGTGGTGATAAAATATATCATGTCTGGATGGGAACTGGAAAGCACCAGGCCAGTAGTGACCGGGCAGATGAGTTGTTTTGTTATAATAGACCAGTAGAAGTGGCCAGGGGTGAACTAAACCTCCATGCCGCCCGAGGCAAAGAGTGGGGTGGGGGCAGGGTGCTGTCACTCCGGCTGTGGGAGTGCAGGGGGAAGGGGGGGGATCTGTGCTATCCGTGCAGGCAGGGCAGTGTTAGGTGAAAATACCTTGTTGTTGTGGAGGCAGGCATCAGCAAGCAGCAGGCAGGAAACCGCTATGTGCAGGGCGCTGCCCCCCTGCAGCATTGCCGCTCCCCTGCCTCCTTGCCGCCTGAGCTAAACTTGTCTAATGGATGCTGCTGCCCTGTAAGTGACTCTCCCCCTCCCCAAAACAAAGAATTTGAGACTTGCGTTTTAAAGGGTTCTCTACTTTTGAAGATTCTACTAATGGAATTGGATCACTCTTCCGGGATTGGATAAACCATCAGGGATGGGATCAGTTGCCGGGCGAGTGATGGGATCAGATCTAGTGACAAATGTGCTGATCTTCTGCACTACTCAACTCTCCATGGTGATCTCCCCTCATACCGAGGCCGCAGGACCTGTGGGGAGGACCTGGGACTACACCATGTGACCATGTTTTTTTTTTACCAGATAGTGTGACTGATTTCACTTTGTTACCCTGCAGCGTGCCAGGTCATCGGGATGTACGACTACATTGCACAGAACGACGATGAGCTGGCGTTCGCGAAAGGCCAAGTCATCAATGTGTTGAACAAAGAGGATCCCGACTGGTGGAAGGGTGAACTGAACGGCCAAATGGGTCTCTTCCCATCCAACTATGTCAAGCTGACCACAGACATGGACCCCAGCCAACAATGTAAGTAGAGAGCGAGGCTGGGCCTCCTCCATGAACCCGGTCTTGTAAATGACATGCAGCATTGCTGGGATTCTGCTGCTCTTTGCCGAAATCAAAGCTTTGCCCCGTCCTCTGCCTTACACCCATCTCTGAAGATCGTTACTAGGACTTGTAGCAATAAAGTGATAGACTTGTCAATATTGCTCCCCTTCTCCCCATTCATTTGTCTGATTCTCTGCTTTTACATCATGTTGTCCTTATTTTACTAATTAGGACCGCTGCGAGAAAAAAAAAAAATAGACGTTGCCTACAAATCCTAATTCATAAACTGCAACTTGGATCCTACTTTTGTTACCGAAACATGTCGCAGAGTCTTATAGGCAGGATCAACATTAGAAATTTGCTTTTCATACCAATTTCACTTCTTTACATAGCCTAGGTGCCCTTAAAGGGATCCGGTCACCTCCAAAACGCCACCTAAGCTTCAAAATCATGTCCCTGCAGCATCCCATCACTAATCTCACACTCCTTTTGTCTCAGAAAAGCATCCTGTGAAAGTGGAGATAAACGTTATATAACTTACTCATTAGCGATGTTAATTAGCTGGGGCTATGTTCTTCAGTCCCTAGGGCGGGCCCTCTTCGTCATAAGATCACACCGTAATAGGCGTGATCTTCTATTCATATTGAATTCAGCGCCTCCCTGCGCTGCCTGGGCTGTAGCGACACGAATCGCGTCATTTTCTGATCATCATAATGGGAGACCCAGACAATGGGGTTTAGGGCACTGCCCTCCGGAGGCCACACTAGGTACTACAAGTTTGTAGACACCGCCCCCTCCGCTTATAAACCCCTACCGCAGGAGATATCCTCAGTTTTAAACTTAGTGTGCTCGGAGGATCACACGCTTTGCTTGCACTTCACTGCATTCTCACAGCTTACGTGATGGCGTATGAAGACAAGGTAAAATGGTCCCGATCGGGGACCTCCGGCAGTCTCCCTGCTCACCCTCGGGGACCACGCAGGTTGAGGTACCGGAGGGCCTAGAGCCTCGACACTTCGTGTCCTCCCGGTACGCTGTCGCGCTCCTTCCCATCCCCCAGGGGGGGCTCTGGAAAGTGGGAGACAGGAGCCTCGCACAGCTCCGCTCCGTCCGAGGCCTCCCTAAATGGTGCTTACAGACCGGACTGGAGCCAGCCCAGTTCGAGGCCTCCCTAAATGGTGCTTACAGACCGGACTGGTGCTGAACCCCCGTCCGAGGCCTCCCTAAATGGTGCTTACAGACCGGACCGGCACTGAGATACCCTGTGTGTCTCCGGTGTGCCTGGGGGTAGTGTCTGACACTTTATGTGTTCTGATACTCAGACCGCGCGCAACCCTCGGGTCCGCGGTTCTGGCGGTGTGCCCTGTGCTGGGGTCACCCTGGCTGACCGCCCTGTGTGTCACAGGGGCTGCGGCTGCGGGCTACAGGTTTTTGTCTGCAGCCCTGGGTATAGTGTTGGCACGATACCCCCCGCGCTGCGGGCTCCGGCACCAGATTTATTAAGATGGCTGCCTGGAGAGATGAGGAGCGGCCCATGGGATGACGTCATCGCTGGGCGTGTGTGTGTGCTTCCCGCGTGTTTTTCGGCACCGCCCACAGTTTGTCCGGCGGCGGCCATTTTTTCCCATCACTTCCCTGCTGGGACTGATTGAGTGCACTGCTGCACTCCCGGGGAGACCGGTCATAACCCTCGCGGAGGTCACACACACATCGCTCCCCTCCACCGCATTGAAGCGGTCGGTAAGCCACCGGTGTACCGGTTTCCTGATTGGCTTATTTTCCCCTGCTGCTGGTATGTCCTCAGCAAGGAAAAGTGCTGCTAAGGCAGCCAGTACCACCACTACCTGTGCTACATGCAACGGGACGCTGGTTGGGGGGTCCTGCAATAACTGCGGACGCCCAGAGGCCCGGACTGATTCTGCAGAGACTGCGGCTCCGGTGCTGTACCCTGAGGTTCAGGTGACCACAGGGCCATGGGAAACACAGAATAAAATTAATGAATCTGTGTTATCAAAGTTGTCCTCCATGTCGCAATCCCTGGAGGCACTGACGAGGAGGCTGGAAAGCCCAGCTGCTCCTTCAAGTTACCCCCGGGTGTCACCCATTTCAACCGCGAGACCCCTTAAGCGGGCTCGTCAGATGAATCACCCGAGATCCAGACCCTCTCTGAGGAGGAGCGTCACTCTGATGGTGACGAGGATGATGGGGGTTCAATACTCGAGTCTGTGTCCGAACCACCAGACGGGGTGGAGGATCTGGTATCCTCCATAAACGAGACTCTACATCTCGTCGCACTACTCCACCCGAAGGAGGTATATCAATGGTTGCAGCCGGAGGCTCGACCTTGTGGCTCTTTTAAGGACCACACTAATTTTGGAAGGGTGGTTAGAGCACCCAGGATTAATCCTGGGCGGCGTTATGTCCGCAAATCTAAGGACACTCGATTCCCCTTCCCCCAGGAGGTGCTTCAGGAGTGGTCGCAGTCCCCGAAGGTGGACGCTTCCATGACCAGGATTGCTGCAGCTCCCTTTTCTCTGCCTCTGATAGCTCCTCGTTGAAGGACGCAACGGATAGACAGGTCGAACAACTCGCCAAGTCTTCTTATGAGGCTGTGGGGTCTTCATTTGCCCCTAATTTTGCCACGGTCTGGACCCTGCAGGCGATCACCACCTGCTTGGATGGTATCACTGACCTGGCGGGGTCCAATTCAGAGGTCCTGGCGCTTACCGATAGGGCAAGGGCCTATGCGGATTACGCCAGGACGGCGACCTTGGAGACTGCCACCCGCTCTGCTGTGGCTTCGGCCAATGCTATAGCGATCCGCAGGTTGTTGTGGCTGCGTCTGTGGGACTCAGATGCCACGTCAAAGAAGATTTTGCAAAATCTTCCATTGGCTGGTGACAGACTTTTTGGAACCGAGCTGGATAAGCTGATAAAGGATTCTGCGGAGTCTAAGATTCCACAGAATAAGCCTAAGCCACGGTATACCGTCAAAAGGAACCCTAAACAGTGGTCCTTTCGTTCCAGCTCGCAATCCTCAGCATCGTCCGCTCGCACGGACAGAGGGGGCAAGCCCTCTACTCAGTGGCGCCCCAAGGGTCGCCAGAAGAATCCGGCGGGGGCAGCGGCTGCCACCCCCAAACCCGCTTCCGCATGACTCGCTCTCTCGTCCTGCCGCCCCACAGGTAGGGGGCCGTCTGTCACGATTTCAGGACAGATGGTTACTCCACGTCCAAGATCAGTGGGTCCGAGACGTAGTCTCGCACGGTTACAGGATAGAGCTGACGTCGCGACCGGTACACCGATTTCATCGGTCTGTCCCATCCCCAGAAAGGGCTCAGGCTTTTCATCTGGTGTTGGAGGGACTCTCGCAGAGACGGAGTAGTGGTCCCAGTGCCGTCTGGGGAGAGGTTCCGGGGTTTTTACTCCAACCTCTTTATCGTGCCAAAGAAGGACGGCTCTTTTCGCCCGGTTCTGGACCTCAAGTTGTTCAACCGTCACGTGTTAGTTCGGAAGTTCCGCATGGAATCCCTGCGCTCCGTGATCGCGGCTGTGTCGCAGGGAGACTTCCTAGCGTCCATAGATATCCGAGACGCTTACCTTCATGTACCCATTGCACCGGCTCATCAGCGCTGGTTGCGATTCGCAGTGGGGGACGAACACTTCCAGTTCGTGGCGCTGCCTTTCGGGTTGGCCTCGGCACCGAGGGTGTTCACAAAAGTGATGGCCTCGATGATGGCTCTCCTACATGTGCAGGGACATGCCGTCATACCCTATCTAGACGACCTGCTGGTCAGGGCGCCATCGGAACACCTTTGTCGGAAAAGCCTGGAGGTGACCATGCAGTCTCTGGAACAGTTTGGGTGGCTTCTCAATATCCAGAAATCAACCCTGGTTCCGACCCAGTCACTGACATATCTGGGCATGGACTTCCACACGGATTCAGCTCTGGTGTCTCTGCCGCGAGCCAAACAGCTGGCCATCCAATCAGGAGTGCAAGATCTTCTCACTGTCACCACACTCATCCCTACGGGTTTTGATGAAGCTGGCGGGGCGCATGGTGGCAGCGATAGAGGCGGTGCCTTTCCGCAATTTCGCCTCCGTCCTCTCCAGCTGGAAATTCTCCGCAGGTGGGACAAGAGGACGACCTCTCTGAATCGGCTAGTGACCCTTTCCCAACCGACCAGGGATTCCCTGCAGTGGTGGCTCCAGCCTTGTCACTTGTCACGGGGCCGGTCTTTCCTCAAACCGTCATGGTTAGTGGTGACCACCGACGCCAGTCTGAAGGGCTGGGGTGCGGTGTTCTTACACCACAGGGCTCAAGGCCTCTGGACGCAGTCAGAGTCGACGTTGCAAATCAACGTGCTGGAGATCAAGGCGGTCTATCTGGCGCTCCTGGCCTTTCAGACGTTCCTGTCAGGACAGCCCATTCGGGTTCAGTCCGACAATGCGACGGCCGTCGCCTATATAAACCATCAGGGAGGGACCAGAAGTGCTCAGGCTCTCGCCGAAGTCCACAGCATTCTATCCTGGGTGGAGGACAACGGCTGTCTGATCTCCGCAGTTCACATCCCAGGGGTCGAGAACTGGGAGGCCGATTACCTGAGCCGACAGGGGATGGACGCCGGAGAGTGGTCTCTTCATCCGGACGTCTTCCGAGACATCTGCAACAGATGGGGCATCCCGGACGTAGATCTGATGGCCTTGCGGCTGAATCATCAGGTGCCGCAATACATGGCGAGATCGTGGGACCCTCAGTCTCTGGGGGCGGATGCCCTGATCCAGTGTTGGTCCAACTTTCAACTCCCATATGTGTTCCCACCTCTGGCACTGATTCCCAAGGTTCTGTGGAAAATCAGGACGGAGTGCCGCAAAGCCATTCTAGTGGCACCGGATTGGCCCAGGAGGTCCTGGTATCCGGATCTGTGGCAACTGTCAGGCGGGAATCGGTGGGCTCTTCCAGAACGCGCAGATCTTCTCGCGCAAGGCCCTTTCTTCCACCTCAATTCCAGGGCCCTCAGATTGACTGCATGGCTCTTGAGGCCTGGCTTTTGACATCCAGGGGGTTCTCTCCTACAGTGGTTGACACTATGAATCGGGCTAGAAAACCCGTATCGCGAAGGATATACCACAGAACGTGGAAAATCTTTTTCGCCTGGTGTGCCTCTGGTGGACGGTCACCGTGGCCCTTGTCAATTCCGACTCTGTTGGCTTTTCTACAGTCGGGTTTGGAGCTGGGGTTATCCCTCAGCTCCTTGAAGGGTCAGGTATCAGCGCTTTCAGTACTGTTTGACAGGCGCTTGGCGCTCCTCCCGAAGGTCCGTTTTTTTCTGCAGGGGTTTCTCGGGTGGTCCCGCCATACAGGCGACCGCTGGACCCTTGGGACCTTAACATGGTCCTGGCAGCTCTGCAGAAACCGCCGTTCGAGCCACTGAGGGAAGTCTCCCTCTCTCGTCTGTCCCAGAAAGTGGTCTTTCTAGTGGCAATTACATCTCTGAGACGTGTCTCAGAATTAGCTGCACTGTCGTGCAAGTCTCCCTTCCTGGTAGTCCACCAGGACAAGGTAGTGTTGCGCCCGCGGGCAGAATTCTTGCCAAAAGTGGTTTCCACTTTTCACCTGAACCAAGAGATTGTTCTCCCATCATTTTGTCCCGCTCCTGTTCATCAGGTTGAGCGCGACCTCCACACTCTGGATCTAGTGAGGGCTGTACGCATTTATGTGTCCAGGACTGCCTCCTTCGGAGTTCGGACTCTTTGTTCATCCTTACGGCAGGTCGCAGTAAGGGGTCCGCGGCGTCAAAATCAACCTTGGCCAGATGGATCAAGGCGCCCATTCAAGAGGCTTACCGTTCCTCTGGTTTGCCTCTCCCGGTGGGCTTGAAGGCGCACTCAACCAGAGCCGTCGGTGCTTCCTGGGCTTTGCGACATCGAGCTTCTGCGCTGCAGGTGTGTCAGGCGGCCACATGGTCCAGCCTGCACACTTTCTCTAAGCACTATATGGTGCATGCCCATGCCTCTGCGGACGCAAGTTTGGGCAGGCGGGTCCTCCAGGCGGCGGTTGCCCACCTTTGAGGGGGACCGCGTCTCTAAACGTTTTGTGAGGAACTCTTCCCGCCCTGGGGTTTGCTTTAGGACATCCCCATTGTCTGGGTCTCCCATTATGATGATCAGAAAAAAGAGAATTTTGTTTACGTACCGTCAATTCTTTTTTCTTGAATCATCAATGGGAGACCCAGCACCCACCCAGTTGTTCCGTTGGATGTTTTTTCCTTTGGACTGTTCCCAGTTGGGACAGTGTTGTTTTCGGGTTGTTGGACCGTCTGTACACGGTTTTTCCCGATGGTTCGGGTGTGGTTTGTCTCCTCGCAGCTTATGGACCAAACTGAGGATATCTCCTGCGGTGGGGTTTATAAGCGGAGGGGGCGGTTACTACAAACTTGTAGTACCTAGTGTGACCTCCGGAGGGCAGTGCCCTAAACCCCATTGTCTGGGTCTCCCATTGATGATTCAAGAAAAAAGAATTTACGGTACGTAAACAAAATTCTCTTTTTTTACATCTGCCGGAAGTAGTGAAATGGGTCTATACGAATCTGGTCGTGTCCGATCCTTATCTGGCTTTGGCAGAACCACCACAGTAGCTGGCAACTCTCCCTTTTCCAGAGCCGCTGAGAACACGTCTTTCAATTTTGGCAGTAGTGTCTCTCTAAGGTGTTTATAAAATTCTGTTGGGAACCCATCTGCCCCCGGGGCTTTGTTATTTGCCATTGACGACAAGGCCTCTTCCATTTCCTCTATTGTCAGGGGACCCTCCAAACTATTACTTTCCTCTTCACTCAACTTGGGTAATTGGGCTTCCTGTAAAAATTGATCTGTATCCCGGTCAGCAATCCTTACTTTGGAAGTATACAAGTCTTCATAAAAGTCCCTGAACACTCCCAATATTTCCCGCGTTTCAGTGACTAGGGTGTCATTTTGGTCCAGGAGACCATATACATGTCCCGGTTCTCTCTGCGCGCTGCTATAATAGACAGCAGGTGACCAACTTTTTCACACTCTTCATAAAAGGCAAGTTTTTGAAATTCCCTCTTCTTTTCCCCGTTTGCCAGAAATATCTTATCCACTCCCAATTGAGCTGTCTTCATGTTCTGCTGTGCCTATACCGCTACTATACAGTACAATCTACAATCTACCATAGAGTCTGCAGACTAGAAAAACATACTGTCCGTCTTTGTCTATCTTGATCTCTACCTCCTCAAAAGGAATTCCAGCGTGTATCAAAATGGAAACCCCTCTCGCATACGTGGAATACGTGGAATGGTATGCTTTTTGAACCCATTTCCTTGCCAAGATTCCAATTTTATCAGCAGGCAGGTGTGTTTCCATAAGACAGATGATGGAAGGTTTATGAGCTATTATATTTTGGAGTACAGCCGCCCTCCTTTTACGTTCCGCTAGTCCCCGTATATTCCAGCTCAAAACTCTAACCATACCGGCCATTATTAATCAGAGTCATCATAATCATAAAAGACCATATCTTACAATATCCCATTTGCCATCTGTCCCCTCCCTTCCCCCTCCCACCTCCCCCCATACTCCCCACCAAAATCCCCCATACTCCTCCATCTCCTCTATTCCACCTCTAAAATAGTCGTTTCGTTCTCTCAGCCCGAGAGTGGGTGAATGAAACCAGCCTGCACCGCCAGTTGGACACTCCCGCCTAAAAAATAAAAATTTGCTGTCTTCCCTAAGACCTCTCCCGCCTTATGAAAAACTCAATATGATCAAATTTACTAACTGCATGCACCACCAATCGCCTCATCAGTCTATAAAACATGTTTGAATCCTGCAACCAATAGTCAACTGTAATCAGAAAAATGAAGAAAAAATAAAAATAGAAAAGGGGAAAAGAAAATTGAAAAAACAAAACAAAAAGGAAGAAATTCTTCATTATCTCCTCTCCCCTTCTTCCCCTTCACATGAAGGGTGAGTATGTCGCACATAGTCAATCCCTCAGTCTGCTTCCTTCGCTGTCCTTGTACTCCCTTACTCGTCTTGCATTTTTCTCAATCCAATCCATCGCCTCTTCCGGAGTTTGCAGAAAGTGTACCCTGCCCAATGCAACCAGTCTCAGTTTGGCTGGGTACAACATTGAATATGCAAGTCCCATGTCTCTCAATCTCTTTTTCACATCTCTGTAGCTCATTCGCATTTTTTGCACCGTGGGTGAATAGTCTGAATAAAACGATACATCCTGCCCATCTATGGTCAAATCTTTAATCTTCCTTGCTGTACGTAGGATAGTGTCTCTATCCCTGTAATTTAGGAGCCTTGCTAGTATGGCTCGGGGTGCTGCTCCCGGAGGCTGGGGTCTCAGTGGGACTCGGTGGGCACGTTCTACCACAAACACCTTTGATAGTTTATCAGCTTCAAATTTGTTAAGCAGCCAAGACTCAATGAATTCTGTAGGATTCGATCCCTCTGCCTTTTCTGGGACCCCTACTATTCTGACATTATTGCGACGCGACCTATTTTCCAGGTCATCATTTTTTGCAATGACTTCAGCTAATTGTTTCTCTTGCCGTGTCTGAGCAGATTGTATAGTCAGTATAGTGTCCTCAGCAGTGCTCACTCTTTCCTCCACCTCCCCTGTACGGGTGTCAGCTTTTTTCATAGCAGCCTTCATGTTAGTGATTTCAGCCTGCACTCCAGTGACCTGCTTTGTAAGCTTTGTAAGTGCCTGCTTACAGTAGGACACAACAGTGAATACATCCTTCAATGTAGGTTCTCCTATAGCAATTTCTGCAACAGAGTCCTCTGTATCTTCCTGTGTCTCCTCTCTGGAGCCCTCATTCATACAGTCCTCCTCCCCCACTGTCTGCTCCAGCTCCTCCATGTCATGCTCTGCCCCAGCCTCCTGCTTTGAGTTGTCGGCTCCACACTCACCCCTTTCTTGTCTGGCAAACTGTACCAGGCGTGCAGCTGCTGACATTCTCCTGGAGCATGCTGCATTCTCTCTGGCTGCTTCTTCCTGGGCCTCAGCGCCATCTTGGCCCTTTACTCCTCGCCCCTGCCCGGGTTCTTTCTGCCTGGTACGAGTCATGGCTGTGTCCCTGCGCTCCAAAAACACACTCCGGAGGGGCAGAAGAGCTTCCTGCAGGATCCGGTGTCACAGTGGCTGGTCAGGGGTGTACTGGTTCTGTGCACACAGCTGCGATCGGCGGGAGAGCTCCAGTGACACGTCTGCTCACATCCCCGCTAGGCAACACCCCCAACTTAATTACTGTATACTTATCATCAGTGGTCTCCCTACTTTCCTGAAAAACAGGTCAAAAAGGTAACTGGATATCTGAGGAAACGTCCAATTGTTTAGTATACAACTACCATATTATTGTTTAATAATTATATCTATATCAAAGGTGCCTAGTGCACCGAAACGTCGTGCCACATGGGCTCTGAATAAAAAACAGACCCTTTATTCACTTGAACTGGAGTGCTGCCTGTTTTCCTTGATTTAATTGAATTGGTTTGGACACTAATACACAGGACTTGCACCGCGGATGAGTATATTATTGTGCTGTTCCATTTTCTCTTTTTATATATATATATATATATATCTATATATATATATATATATATAGATAGATATATATATATATATATAAAACTAGAAAAAAATACTCTGCAGCACCGGTTCACATTAGTCTGTGAGTGCTGTGCAGTTTTTTTTTCTGTTTTGTATCATATGGAGTGGCTGGCTCCATGCTGCAATTTGCACCCTCATCATCTACAGGTGATCTAGGGTCGAGATGGAGTCTGCCCACTGAGAGGTGGGGGGGTGGACAAGGAGGACAGGGATGTCAGCGTTAGGACTCATCAGACCTGAAGTCACTTTGTCGCAGTTGATGAGCAAACAGACATTGGCCAATGTATGTACCAAGAACTTCAGAAATAAAAAGATAAGATTTTGAGTTTTTTGAAAAAAACGTAAGTTTTTAAACTTTTTTTCATATATATATAGCTTGTTAGCATATGTACATCATTGGGAGTAGCCGAGTGCTGCAGAGTATTTTTTTCTAGTTATTTGATCCAGCAGCCCTGCTGGCACCGGTTCACATTAGTCTGTGAGTGCTGTGCAGTTTTTTTTCTGTTATATATATATATATAAATATAATAAAAAAAAAACAGAAAACGAACACACAATCGCATACGGTCGGGTGCAAAGCCCTCCTACCACTTCACTGGTACTTGTATAGATGAAAAAAATGAAAGGCAGCACTTCCTTCAATAAATTCATGTGGGTTTATTAGTCCTAGGATTGCAACGTTTCGGCACACAGCCTTTCTCAAGCACTGCTGTGCCGAAACGTTGCAGTCCTAGGACTAATAAACCCACATGAATTTATTGAAGGAAGTGCTGCCTTTCATTTTTTCATCTCTCTCTCTCTATATATATACAGTTAGGGCCAGAAATATTTGGACAGTGACACAATTTTCGCGAGTTGGGCTCTGCATGCCACCACATTGGATTTGAAATGAAACCTCTACAACAGAATTCAAGTGCAGATTGTAACGTTTAATTTGAAGGGTTGAACAAAAATATCTGATAGAAAATGTCGGAATTGTACACATTTCTTCACAAACACTCCGCATTTTAGGAGGTCAAAAGTAATTGGACAAATAAACATAACCCAAACAAAATATTTTTAGTTTCAATATTTTGTTGCGAATCCTTTGGAGGCAATCACTGCCTTAAGTCTGGAACCCATGGACATCACCAAACGCTGGGTTTCCTCCTTCTTAATGCTTTGCCAGGCCTTTACAGCCGCAGCCTTCAGGTCTTGCTTGTTTGTGGGTCTTTCCGTCTTAAGTCTTGATTTGAGCAAGTGAAATGCATGCTCAATTGGGTTTAGATCTGGTGATTGACTTGGCCATTGCAGAATGTTCCACTTTTTTGCACTCATGAACTCCTGGGTAGCTTTGGCTGTATGCTTGGGGTCATTGTCCATCTGTACTATGAAGCGCCGTCCAATCAACTTTGCAGCATTTGGCTGAATCTCGGCTGAAAGTATATCCCGGTACACTTCAGAATTCATCCGGCTACTCTTGTCTGCTGTTATGTCATCAATAAACACAAGTGACCCAGTGCCATTGAAAGCCATGCATGCCCATGCCATCACGTTGCCTCCACCATGTTTTACAGAGGATGTGGTGTGCCTTGGATCATGTGCCGTTCCCTTTCTTCTCCAAACTTTTTTCTTCCCATCATTCTGGTACAGGTTGATCTTTGTCTCATCTGTCCATAGAATACTTTTCCAGAACTGAGCTGGCTTCTTGAGGTGTTTTTCTGCAAATTTAACTCTGGCCTGTCTATTTTTGGAATTGATGAATGGTTTGCATCTAGATGTGAACCCTTTGTATTTACTGTCATGGAGTCTTCTTTTACTGTTGACTTAGAGACAGATACACCTACTTCACTGAGAGTGTTCTGGACTTCAGTTGATGTTGTGAACGGGTTCTTCTTCACCAAATAAAGTATGCGGCGATCATCCACCACTGTTGTCATCCGTGGACGCCCAGGCCTTTTTGAGTTCCCAAGCTCACCAGTCAATTCCTTTTTTCTCAGAATGTACCCAACTGTTGATTTTGCTACTCCAAGCATGTCTGCTATCTCTCTGATGGATTTTTTCTTTTTTTTCAGCCTCAGGATGTTCTGCTTCACCTCAATTGAGAGTTCCTTTGACCGCATGTTGTCTGGTCACAGCAACAGCTTCCAAATGCAAAACCACACACCTGGAATCCACCCCTGACCTTTTAACTACTTCATTGATTACAGGTTAACGAGGGAGACGCCTTCAGAGTTAATTTCAGCCCTTAGAGTCCATTGTCCAATTACTTTTGGTCCCTTGAAAAAGAGGAGGCTATGCATTACAGAGCTATGATTCCTAAACCCTTTCTCCAATTTGGATGTGGGAAACTCTCATATTGCAGCTGGGAGTGTGCCCTTTCAGCCCATATTATATATATAATTGTATTTCTGAACATGTTTTTGTAAACAGCTAAAATAAGAAAACTTGTGTCACTGTCCAAATATTTCTGGCCCTAACTGTATATATATCTCTCTCACTCTCTATATTATCTCTCTCTCTCTCTCTCTCTCTCTCTCTCTATATATTATATATATATATATATATATATATATATATATATATATATATATATTTCAGAGTTGATCCTCCTTCCTCAAGCATAGTGCAACATATGAGTGGACAGTCTTATATGCATGTCAAGCCTAACAGGCAATTACATCATTTGTACATATAACTCACATATAAAACATTATATAAAGTGCTAAATAGTGTCAAATAATGATCTTATCATAAAGTGCATTGATAGTGCCAATTACTTCAGTCCAGCTGAAGATATATAGATTGTATACAGTATTCCTGTATTAACAAGTTGATTGGTGACACCTGTGGGATTAAAATCGCAATTTAGATAGTGCAAAATACCTGATCCATCATAAGCACAGCCACATGTAACGCTGGCCCCATGCCGTCAGCGTCTTCCGGGTTCTCTAATGCGCATGCGCGAGATGGCATTGCGTCATACGACGCTATGCGGCCACTGCGCATGCGCGATCAACCGCGGCCATTTTGGAAATTGGCAAACAGCGGTTTTTGCCAATACAGCACTTATATTAAGGTTATTAAGCATAGACTATGCAACAAAGTGTATTTAAGACCTCAAGATACAATGAGTAAAGGGACCCAACCATACCTTAGATATGTGGTAAGGAAGGAAACAAAGAGTAACCCTGTCAGGCACTCAATGTATCCTAGTGTGAGCATAATGAAGGGATGTCAGATGGTCAATCCACCATTCCCACACTGCTACACACTCAAACCAAACCACTTCATACCATACACATACATACTGGTCCCAAAAACTCCAATAAAAAAATGACATACGGTAGGGCTGGGCGATTTTGGAAAAAAATCAAAATCTCGATTTTATTTAACCCTATGGACGATTTTCGATTTAAATCTCGATTTTTTTTTTTATATATGTATACAGCATACACAGTATATACAGTATATATCATACACACAGTATATACAGTATATATATCATACACAGTATTTACAGTATATATCATACACACAGCATACACAGTATATAGCAATACACACAGTATATGTATACAGCATACACAGTATATACAGTATATATCATACACACAGTATATATGTATACAGCATACACAGTATATATCATACACACAGTATATATGTATACAGCATACACAGTATATATCATACACAGTATATATCATACACACAGTATACACAGTATATATCATACACACAGTATATATCATACACACAGTATACACAGTATATATCATACACACAGTATATATCATACACAGTATATATCATACACACAGTATAGGAAGGAATAAACAAAATGACAGATATTTACCTGAGACTCCGCACACCGTGTGGATATCTGGGAGGTCATCATCATGTGCTGGACACAGCTGCAGGGCTCGTTACAATGGCGGTGCAGTCTGCAGTATTGTCGCATCATGAGCCGTTCACGTATATATTCATCACATCACAAGTTTCTGTTTTATCCATTCCACTCGTAAGGCAGGTTCCTATCAGAACAAAAAACAGAGATCTTTAAAACTGCTGAAAAAAAATATAGAAAATATTCCCACGTGTGACTATGACCAAATATGATGGGTGACTTCATATCGTGTATACGCTACAGTCTCAAATTAAGTAATTATGTTAAGGAAATGTAAAATGTTCAGTAATAAAGGCTGGTAAGTTGCTGAATAGAGCTACATGACCCAGCGTGCTCTGCTTCTAGTGTCGCACCCTATACTGTAATATAGCAGATTACTCCCATGTTCCTATGATTATTGTAGGGTCTCCAGTGGACATCCAGCCCATTTTACAGCAAGAATCTCCATCCTTATCTCTGGAGCCTATACGAGCCCCTCCACTAAGACCTGGGGCCCCCCCGGCACGTCCAGCGCCCCGCAGCGTCCTCCACCTCCATCAGGTAAGCGTCATCTCTTCTAATATATGTGAGCCATGACTGATGTATGACTATTTGGCTTCAGGATCAGTCATGTAATTTCAGTGACAACCTGCACTATATACCACTACAAAATATATATGATATTTTAATTTATATATATGTGTAGACCTGGAAGAAGAATTGGCTGGAAGAAGGTCTGAGGACCGAAACGTCCGTACATTACCTGAAAAAGGGCATGCTGAACCTCTTTTGTCGGGGTGATTTCTGCATAAGTAATTCCTCCTCGGGTGAATGTACCCTTATATAGAAAAGTGGGGGAAGTAGTGGTTATCCTTGAGGAAACCGGCTGAGTGTGGAGTGTTACAGGCAAAGCTCAAGGGGAGAAAACTAGATGAGGATTATTTCATTTTGCAGAAGGTCGCAGGTATTGCCATATTATTCGACCCTTTGATGAGTCTTGTAACAACATTCACTCCATATTCATCCAGTCTCTCTTAAGGAGGGCCCAGGCTTCCCCTTGTTGCTCTCCACCTGCCCAAACTCTGCTCTGCAGTGATGAGGCGTAAACCCTAGAACAGTCTGTTTGTTCTGGCTTTTGGCATTTATCCCTGATCATGTGATATACAGCCGGCATCTTCCTGTAATAGCAGTGACCGGAGCTTGCTTTGATCGCTGCTGTTTTTGATGCTGCCATTAATTACGTTATTGTTCATTATTGCAGTGTAGAGTACAAGTGGTCAGATAATCACAGGTTCATGTCACCTTAAGGGATTCTGAGCACAGAATGACTGAACAAACCAAGTACGGACTCTCAGAGAGCACATAGTGTGGCCAAACATTTAAGTGCACCTTCCCATGTTTTCATTTATCTCTGCCCTTTTCTGTGAAGTCGGAGCTGTCAATCAAAGAAGGTGAGGGTGGAGATAGAAGGAAGTAGATGGGAAGGTGGAGATTAAGAAGTAGGTGAGAAGATGTACTTAAATGTTTGTCAGAGCCATGGGCGTACCCAGCGTGGGGCAGGGGGGGGCAGCTGCCCCCCCCAAGAGGCTGCCCCCCCTCATGAGGAAGGGGTGAGCGCAGCACTGTGTGCGCGCTGCGCGCACCTAGTGTACTAGGATGGATGGTTTCGCCGCTGGCATTGCCCACATGTACTGTGACACTGCCTCTCCCCCGGTCCCCGGCGCTGAGAGCGATCACGCTGCAGGAAGCCGCTGGGAGCTCTGCTGCTTCCTGTTGCGTGATAGCTCTGAGTCCAAGACAAGTCCTGCTACAGTGGAGGCGGCTGCGGTGCTGGCGGCTCCTCCACCCTGCCGGCCCCGGGGCCCCCCATGGACCCGGAGAATGGAGGATCAGCCGGCCCTGAAGGATGGACCTGATGCGGCTGGTGGTGGAGCTCACTGCTCTGAGGGAACCTGGCCTGAGCCAGCACCAGGTGAGGGAAACTGTGCAGCACAGTGCAGGGGATAGGGGACAGAGGAGCAGGGTCCCGAAGAGAAGAGGCCAGGGGGGCAGAAGGACTGGAACAGCAGGACAGAGGAAAAGAGGCCAGGGGGGCAGAGGAGAAGAGGCCAGAGGGGAAGAAGGATGGGAACAGGGGGGCAGAGGAGAAGAGGCCAGGGGGCACAGAAGAAGAGGCCAGGGGGGCAGAAGGACTGGAACAGCAGGACAGAGGAAAAGAGGCCAGGGGGGCAGAGGAGAAGAGGCCAGAGGGGAAGAAGGATGGGAACAGGGGGCAGAGGAGAAGAGGCCAGGGGGGCACAGAAGAAGAGGCCAGGGGGCAGAAGGACTGGAACAGCAGGACAGAGGAAAAGAGGCCAGGGGGGCACAGAAGAAGAGGCCAGGGGGGCAGAAGGATGGGAACAGGGGGGCAGAGGAGAAGAGGCCAGGGGGGCACAGAAGAAGAGGCCAGGGGGGCAGAAGGATGGGAACAGGGGGCAGAGGAGAAGAGGCCAGGGGGGCACAGAAGAAGAGGCCAGGGGGCAGAAGGATGGGAACAGGGGGGCAGAGGAGAAGAGGCCAGGGGGGCACAGAAGAAGAGGCCAGGGGGGCAGAAGGATGGGAACAGGGGGGCACAGGAGAAGAGGCCAGGGGGGCACAGAAGAAGAGGCCAGGGGGGCAGAAGGATGGGAACAGGGGGGCAGAGGAGAAGAGGCCAGGGGGGAAGAAGGATGGGAACAGGGGGGCAGAGGAGAAGA
This sequence comes from Allobates femoralis, assembly GCA_033576535.1. Classification (NCBI taxonomy): domain Eukaryota; kingdom Metazoa; phylum Chordata; class Amphibia; order Anura; family Aromobatidae; genus Allobates; species Allobates femoralis. Next base: position 43,728,601 of record JARQOC010000002.1, on the reverse strand, counting down.
GGCCAGGGGGGCACAGAAGAAGAGGCCAGGGGGGCAGAAGGATGGGAACAGGGGGCAGAGGAGAAGAGGCCAGGGGGGCACAGAAGAAGAGGCCAGGGGGGCAGAAGGACTGGAACAGCAGGACAGAGGAAAAGAGGCCAGGGGGGCACAGAAGAAGAGGCCAGGGGGGCAGAAGGATGGGAACAGGGGGGCAGAGGAGAAGAGGCCAGGGGGGCACAGAAGAAGAGGCCAGGGGGGCAGAAGGATGGGAACAGGGGGGCAGAGGAGAAGAGGCCAGGGGGGCACAGAAGAAGAGGCCAGGGGGGCAGAAGGATGGGAACAGGGGGGCAGAGGAGAAGAGGCCAGGGGGGCACAGAAGAAGAGGCCAGGGGGGCAGAAGGATGGGAACAGGGGGGCAGAGGAGAAGAGGCCAGGGGGGCACAGAAGAAGAGGCCAGGGGGGCAGAAGGATGGGAACAGGGGGGCAGAGGAGAAGAGGCCAGGGGGGCACAGAAGAAGAGGCCAGGGGGGCAGAAGGATGGGAACAGGGGGGCAGAGGAGAAGAGGCCAGGGGGGCACAGAAGAAGAGGCCAGGGGGGCAGAAGGATGGGAACAGGGGGGCACAGGAGAAGAGGCCAGGGGGGCACAGAAGAAGAGGCCAGGGGGGCAGAAGGATGGGAACAGGGGGGCAGAGGAGAAGAGGCCAGGGGGGCACAGAAGAAGAGGCCAGGGGGGCAGAAGGATGGGAACAGGGGGGCACAGGAGAAGAGGCCAGGGGGGCACAGAAGAAGAGGCCAGGGGGGCAGAAGGATGGGAACAGGGGGGCAGAGGAGAAGAGGCCAGGGGGGAAGAAGGATGGGAACAGGGGGGCAGAGGAGAAGAGGCCAGGGGGGCACAGAAGAAGAGGCCAGGGGGGCAGAAGGATGGGAACAGGGGGGCATAGGAGAAGAGGCCAGGGGGGCACAGAAGAAGAGGCCAGGGGGGCAGAAGGACAGGAACAGCAGGACAGAGGAGAAGAGGCCAGGGGGCAGAGGAGAAGAGGCCAGGGGGGCAGAAGGACAGGAACAGCTGGACAGAGGAGAAGAGGCCAGGGGGGCAGGCAGAGGAGAAGAGGCCAGGGGGGCAGAAGGACAGGAACAGGAGGACAGAGGAGAAGAGGCCAGGGGGGCAGAAGGACAAGAACAGCAGGACAGAGGAGAAGAGGCCAGGGGGGCAGAGGAGAAGAGGCCAGGAGGGCAGAGGAGAAGAGGCCAGGGGGGCAGAAGGATGGGAACAGGGGGGCAGAGGAGAAGAGGCCAGGGGGGCAGAAGGATGGGAACAGGGGGGCACAGGAGAAGAGGCCAGGGGGGCACAGAAGAAGAGGCCAGGGGGGCAGAAGGATGGGAACAGGGGGGCAGAGGAGAAGAGGCCAGGGGGGAAGAAGGATGGGAACAGGGGGGCAGAGGAGAAGAGGCCAGGGGGGCACAGAAGAAGAGGCCAGGGGGCAGAAGGATGGGAACAGGGGGGCAGAGGAGAAGAGGCCAGGGGGGCACAGAAGAAGAGGCCAGGGGGGCAGAAGGACTGGAACAGCAGGACAGAGGAAAAGAGGCCAGGGGGGCACAGAAGAAGAGGCCAGGGGGGCAGAAGGATGGGAACAGGGGGGCAGAGGAGAAGAGGCCAGGGGGGCACAGAAGAAGAGGCCAGGGGGGCAGAAGGATGGGAACAGGGGGGCAGAGGAGAAGAGGCCAGGGGGCACAGAAGAAGAGGCCAGGGGGGCAGAAGGATGGGAACAGGGGGGCAGAGGAGAAGAGGCCAGGGGGGCACAGAAGAAGAGGCCAGGGGGGCAGAAGGATGGGAACAGGGGGGCACAGGAGAAGAGGCCAGGGGGGCACAGAAGAAGAGGCCAGGGGGGCAGAAGGATGGGAACAGGGGGGCAGAGGAGAAGAGGCCAGGGGGGCAGAAGGACAGGAACAGGAGGGCAGAGGAGAAAAGGCCAGGGGTGCAGAGGAGAAGAGGCCAGGGGTGCAGAGGAGAAGAGGCCAGGGGGGCAGAGGAGAAGAGGTCAGGGGGGCAGAAGGACAGGAACAGGGGGACAGAGGAGAAGACAAGTTGTAGTTCTCCTGGGCGGGCTCAATGTTCTCCCGCCGCTTGTCTGTGGTTAGTGTGCCTCATCTGGGACATCCTCAGCTCTGTGCTGTGCACAGACAATGTACCACCATGTCCCCAGCTCCGTCCTGTGCACAGTGTACCACCATGTCCCCAGCTCCGTGCTGTGCACAGTGTACCACCATGTCCCCAGCTCCGTGCTGTGCACAGTGTACCACCATGTCCCCAGCTCCGTGCTGTGCACAGACAGTGTACCACCATGTCCCCAGCTCAGTGCTGTGCACCGTGTACCACCATGTCCCCAGCTCCGTGCTGTGCACCGTGTACCACCATGTCCCCAGCTCCGTGCTGTGCACCGTGTACCACCATGTCCCCAGCTCCCTGCTGTGCACCATGTACCACCATGTCCCCAGCTCTGTGATGTGCACAGTGTACCAGCATGTGAATCATATACTGTCGCAGCATGTTGCAACTTTTTTCTCATCCTGAATCTGGATGAGAAAAAAGCGTCCGAAACTCGCCAATCAGCTATTAGGGTACCTTTGCACACGGCTACATTTGTAGCTTGTCACCAGGTAACTTACTGGTTGCAGTGAAATCATGGATACATGGTTCTATCTTGTTGCTGTGTACAAATGGAATCATGTATCCATGATTTCACTGCAACCAGTAAGTTACCTGGTGACAAGCTACAAATGTAGCCGTGTGTAAAGGTACCCTCAGAGATTGATTGCAATGCGAGAAAATCACGTGTTGCACTCATCAGAGTTTCACGCCAGTGTGTCCGTACCCTAATACTGACATCCATATAGAAATCCTACTGGTATGGGGAGGATTTATGGCTGTTAGTACTCCATACTTCTTGTTATTAACCAGTTAATGCTCTCTTGTCCACCACACTGCAGTGTCAAAAGAGGACGACAGCGAGGCAGACAGCAACATGGCATCAGAGAGCCCCTGACCTCGATATAGAAGATCCTCAGATCCCGGTATTGTGACATAATATTAAGAATAAAGTTTTTTGCATTTATATTACACTATGAGCCCCCCATAGGGGTCCCATCTCATATACAGCCCCCATAGGGCTCCCCAGTGGCATAACGAGTCTGATGGGCCCCGGTGTCCAATTTTACAACCTCAACGACCATGGCTTGCCCCCCCCTAGTTTTGATCCTGGGTACACCCATGGTCAGAGCAGAGAAAAAATTGTCTAATTTACGGGGCAACAACCACGGTAGTATACATGGAAAGGACTCACCGCTTTACATGCTTGTCGTCAGATCTACTGTTTCTCCTCCTTGGACAGATGGGTGTGCTTTCAGTAACACTGCACTGCTGGAAGGTTCCACAATCTGTGGCAAAAAGAAGCAGCGGCAGCACTCTAAATTATGTGTGTAGGAAATGCAGTTTTTAAAAGAGCACAAAAAATGTGAGAAAATAAGTCATATGGCACAAAAAGCATTATCTTTGCTGCATTGTAACCCATCATTAACAACCGGTGTAGTATTGTGTAATGTTTTTTTCTCTCAATGAAATGACATTTACACTTTAAATGTTTGGATGAGTCCTGATGCACCGAGTGCCTTGACTTAGTTTGATCAGTCATACTGTGCCGACAATCCCTTTAGGTGACATGAAAGTCTAGAGTCCATTTTCTATCAATAAAAACTACATTTTGGAATGAAAAAGTTACAGTTCTGACAAAAATGGCGACTCACACCAAGTTGTGAAGTTTATACCACTCTGTATCTGTATATATCCAGCTTTTATTAGTTTATCACTGACCTGCAGAATCCTTTCACCCAGTTATTGTTACAGAGCGCTGAACATCGCAAAAACATAAGGCAATTGGGTATTTTTTATCCATTTCACCCCACTTGTAATTTTATCCCTGTTTTCATTCCATATTACAGTACAGTAAATGGCGTCACCTCCCATGTGTTTCTAGACTATAATGTGTGTTCAATAACAATTGTATTTTATCCATGTATAGGACAGTGAAGGAAGGTTTTGGAATTTACTGCATTATCATATTATTATTTATTAACTTTGTATATGAAATAAGTCTTATTTTATGTCTGGACTACTCCTCATTCAGAAACCATTTCATTATAGGCACAATATGTCTGACATGTGCTGGGCAATGATTATATGCTTGCAGGGGGGGTATGACTCACTATGGGCAGATGTGTGCCATCTCTGACTGCCCGCAGTGCTGTCACCTGTACCACCCACTGATCACTACTGAGTCATTCTCTATTCTACTCCTTGCTGCTTTCCATGTGCCATGTTAAGGTGGTAGAAGCCCCGTGCCAGCTAGGAAAGAGATCGGAGGTAATGGTAGCATCCCGTTGTCTCCTGTGCTGAATGTAAACCGGGCACTGGTCCAGTTTACATTTCCACTCCCTTTCCTGTATCATTCATGATGTGTTGTTACTGTGTGTCATCCTCCCTGTCTTGTCAGCTCTACAATATATATACCTTAGTTGGTGCACTCCACCTCCATCATGGATGCTATTACTATCATTACCTCAAAATATGGTAAATCGCAGAATTACTGCAATGTGACCTTGACCATGGAGCATTGCAAGGGCTGCGATTTTATCATGACTTGCCCCGGCATCCTGCACAGCTGCAAACCTGCATTGCTGTCCGCCATAGTGGTAGGTTATTGATTCAGCATTTTTTAACTCCAACAGCGGATGTTACTCAGCTTTTCCCAAACATCTGATTGACAGATCCATCTACTTCTATAGTGTCCAATCAGCATCATGAAAAAGCTGAATGGCCATAATATGGCTGCTAAAAATGTCCTCACCCCACTTTCCCTAGCTAAAGAAGAGGGTGGGGACATATATACCAGGATTGGGGACATCACTACATAATTGGGGCGGTCAGTGGCGTAACTTCAGGCCCATGGGCCTGGTGCGGATGCTCCAATGGGGCCCCCAATTACTGCAAATCTTTAAAAGTATTAGTCTTTTTCTATAGGCCAAAGGGACTTTTGGGGCCCCCCTAGGCTGCAGGGCCTGGGTGCAATCGCTACCCCTGCACCTATTGTAGTTACGCCCCTGGGGGGCGGTTTATATGTCCTTTTAGTATTTAGAATGCTACAAGGGCTCATAAATCTGACCAACATGCAGAGGGGGCTGGTCCAAAGTTTTAATTTGGGCCCATCGGATGGAGGACATATATGCCTGGATAGGGGACATATATACCAGGATAGGCCAACGTTGGGGGACATATATACCAGAAAGGTGCCCAGGATGGGTACATTATATACTAGGATGGGGGATATCACTATATAATAGGGGAGGGGGGCAGTTTATATATCCTTATAGCATTTAAAATGCTACAAGGGCCCATACATCTGACCCAACCTGCTGGGGGGGGCAGGTCTAAAGTTTTCATTGGGGCCCATCGGACTTGTTTATGGAGGAGGCACTGTATCTACAGAGGTTTCAGTAGGTAAGTATTGAAGTATTGCTGGTTTTATACAAGGCAACCCCTGTAAGAGAGAGTGGTTTATTTTGCTAGATTGGGTGTTTTCTTGTTCCATTAGGGAGCTTGACGGTCAGTCAAGTGTCCTCGTCATTATCTGGAAAACCAAGAAACTAGTGTAAACTTCTCTCCATATGATGAGGTTGTGATCGCTGGGAAAGAATCGGTTAGGGAGGGATTCTTCCCAATGTAGAGCTGAAGTGCAGTGGAGCCATTCTATACACTGTATAGTGCATGTGGACATTATCCAGATGTAGCTTTGTAATAACAATCCATGGCGTCTATGCTGGCACCTGTAATGCCATTTACTATACATAATGTACTAATATAGTAACTTACCCAAGTTATCCATCTTCTGCATGATTAATGCCTCGCTTGCTTTTTAGTCCTGTGCCATTAGCCTGTATACAGACATGGTTACTTGCATGAAAGCAGACTGAGTTTCTGATTTGTCTTTCAGTTCGTGCACAACCTCCTCCCCAGTTCGAGGCCCGGTGGCTGCGCCCTGCTCCTCAGTGAGGCCGGTGAGTGTCTGCGGATTGTTTCCTTTATCCTCTTTATGTAGCTTCTATCTATCTAGTTAAAAATTGCTGCAGCACTCCGGGTGAATGATGTATATTGCCATACCCTGTATATGACGCCAGAATAAAGGCAGCACATTATCTATCATCTTATCTATCTATCTATCTATCTCCAAGGAAACCAGGCAGCACTCCAATTCAGAAAAAAGTGGACATCCTTTAATCCTCAGTGGCGCAACGTTTCGACTTGTATGGTCTTTGTCAAGCACCATACAGGTCGAAACGTTGCGCCACTGAGGATTAAAGGATGTCCACTTTTTTCTGAATTGGAGTGCTGCCTTGTTTCTTTGGATTTATATATTACATTTGAACACCGTATTCAGGAAGTACTGCACCCCCTTAAATTTTCGAAGTTTGTGCTGATTCCCATTTTTTGTTTTTTTATCTATCTTATCACCTGTTGTTGTGCTATTGAAATATAAAAAAGAAAAAAAAGAAAGAAAAAAAACGAACAATAAAAATAATAATGTACGGTACATGGTTATCACTATTCCGACCCTAAATAATAAAAAAAAATTACATATAAGCCCGTTACCCTTTTTTGCCGGCAGTGGCAAAGGCATGGTCAGAGTCCCCGTCCGTGGACCCTCCGGTGTCCCGTTTGGATTCTAAGACTCTGATGTCTCTTCCTGATGGTGCTTCCATCAAGGATGTGGGCAATCGCCAGTTGGAACAATTGTCCAAGTCAGTCTTTGAAGCATCAGGTGCTTCTTTATCTCCTTCTTTTGCCTCTATGTGGGTGGCAAAAGCTATCATGACATGGGCGGGGGACTTACACTCTGCCCTGAGTCGTCATGAGGCTGATCCTGAGTTGCTAGATCTGGCGGCTCAGATTTCTGTGGCTGGGGAGTTTTTGGTTCATTCTTCCCTTGATGCAGCTAATTGCACTGCAGTAGCCGCCTCTAACTCTATTGCGATATGCCGGGCTCTCTGGCTCCGGAAGTGGAAGGCGGATTCGGCCTCTAAAAAGTACCTCACAGGCATGCCGTATGTAGGGGATCGATTATTCAGGGAAAAGCTGGATAAGATGATCTCGGATGCCACGGGTGGTAAAAGCACCTCGCTTCCTCAACAGAAGGTGAGGCGTAGGTTCCCCAAGGGTCAGCATACAAGGTTTCGGTCCTTTTGAAACTCGTCTGGGTGGTCGGTTTCCCGTCCGTCTCCCCAGAATCGGTCGTCACGTACGGACAGGGGCTTCCACTCGCCTAACAAGTCGGGTTCTGCCTGGCAGTCCCGGAATAAACAACCTAAATCCAAGGACTCCAGGTCTCAGAGGTTCCCCTCTTCATGACTCGTCACATCCGGAAGACACCTCTCAAGTGGGCGGCCGACTTATCCACTTTCGGCATGCCTGCCTCGTTGCTACAGACGATCAGTGGGTTTGGGAATTGGTGTCTTCCGGATACAACATAGCGTTTCACACTCGCCCTCCCAGAAGTTTTGTTCTTTCTCGCCCTCAAGAAGGCCGGAAAAGGCACATGCCTTCTCCCAGGCAGTCGAGTCTCTGAGGCGGGCAGGGCTCATCGTGCCAGTGCCTCCGAACGAGCGGGGTCAGGGTTTCTATTCCAACCTGTTCCTCATTCCCAAAAAGGACGGTTCCTTCCGTCCCATTTTAGACTTGAAGCGACTGAACAGATTTGTAAGAGTCAGACGGTTCCGGATGGAGAGTCTCAGGTCCGTCATTGCATCCATGCAAGGAGGAGAGTTCCTCGCTTCCATAGATATCAAGGATGCTTATCTGCACATCCCGATATCTGGCCCTCATCAGAGATTCCTGTGGTTCGCGGTAGACGAGGATCATTATCAGTTTGTCGCCCTTCCCTTCGGTTTGGCGACTGCTCTGCACATGTTTACCAAAGTCATGGCCGCGGTCATGACCATTCTGCACGGTCGGGGAGTGGTGGTCTTTCCTTACCTGGACTACCTTCTGATCAAGGGTCGGTCGTTCAGGGATTGCGAGGACAGTGTCCGCATCACGATAGACACTTTGTCTCGGCTGGGTTGGATTCTCAAACTTTCAAAGTCCTCTCCAGTTCCGAGTCGCAGACTCACGTTTCTGGGGATGGTTCTGGACACATCTCAAGGTCTGGTACTTCTTCCCCAAGACAAGGTTCAGTCTCTGAGAACTGCAGTCCATGCCTTGCGGGGCCTTCATCCGCATTCCCTTCATTTGGCGATGCGGGTTTTGGGGAAGATGGTGGTGGCCATGGAGGCGGTGCCGTTTGCGCAACTGCATCTTTGTCCCCTACAGCTGGATCTGTTATCAGCATGGAACCCGCAGTCCTTTCACCCTCCATCACCTTTTTCGCCCATCGGCGGCAACGAGGAGATCTCTTCGGTGGTGGTTGCTCCCGTCGTCTCTCTCGCGAGGGAGATCCTTCCTACCGGTGAAGTGGACTGTTGTAACTACCGATGCCAACCTCCTCGGCTGGGGGGCGGTGTTTCGGAATCACACGGCTCAAGGTCGATGGACTCAACAGGAGTCTTCTCTACCCATCAACCTTCTGGAGATTCGGGCCATTTACTTGGCATTGCAGAGCTTCCAGCGTTTCCTGATGGGTTGTCATGTTCGCGTACAGTCGGACAATGCTACGGCGGTGGCCTACGTCGACCATCAGGGAGGGACGCGCAGCAGAGCTGCGATGCGGGAAGTGGAACCAATTCTGCAGTGGGCCGAATCCTCGGGTGTTGTGCTGTCAGCAGTCCACATTCCGGGGGTCGAGAATTGGGCAGCGGATTATCTCAGCCGTCAGGGGCTTGCGTCAGGGGAATGGGCTCTTCACCTGGATGTGTTCGAGCAGATCTGCCGGCGCTTCGGGACTCCAGATGTGGATCTCATGGCGTCACGGATGAATGCCCAGGTTCCGCACTTCTTTTCTCAGTCCCGCGATCCCAGGGCTCTGGGATCAGACGCCCTGGTTCAGGACTGGACGCAGTTTCACCTTCCTTACATTTTTCCGCCTCTGGCCCTCCTTCCCAGAGTGGTCCAGAACGTCAGAACGGAGAAAGTGGCGGTAATATTAAATAGCCCCCAATTGGCCCAGGAGGTCGTGGTAGGCCGATCTGGTTCAACTCGTCGCAGACGCTCGTTGGCAGTTGCCGGTTCGACCGGATCTTCTGTGTCAAGTACCGATTTGGCATCAGAATTCCGGGGCTCTGATTTTGATGGCGTGGCCCTTGAGACCAGAATTCTGACCTGGGCAGGGTTCTCGGCAGAGGTTGAGCGCACTATGGCGCATGCGAGGAAGCCTGTTTCCGCCCGGGTATATCATAGAACTTGGAAGACGTTCTTTGGTTGGTGTGAGTCAGAGCGGGTTTCGCCCGTTGCTTTTTTCGCTCCCTGTGGTTCTGGGGTTCCTCCAATCGGGGCTGGACAAGGGACTCTCATTTAGTTTCCTTAAAGGGCAGATTTCTGCGCTTTCGGTACTTTTTCAGCGCCGATTGGCTTCAAAACCTCAGGTCCGTACATTGCTCGATGGATTAAACTGACCATTCAGGAAGCAAACTCTTTGCGCAACCTGTCAGCTCCTTCAGGTTTGTGTGCTCATTCCACTTGCGCGGTGGGTGCCTCCTGGGCTGTTAGGCACCAGGCTACGGCTGAGCAGGTGTGCAAGGCGGCCACTTGGTCCAGTCTGCACACCTTTGCAAAGCACTATCAAGTGCACACTCAGGCTTCGGCGGATGCGAGTCTGGGTAGACGCTTCCTACAGGCAGCGGCTGCTAGCCTGTAGATTGTGTTATTTTTTCACTTGGGATGTTTTTGTTCCCACCCAGGGACTGCTTTAGGACGTCCCATCGTTCTGTGTCCCCCAATGAGGCGAAGGAGAAAAGGAGAATTTTGTGTACTCACCGTAAATTCCTTTTCTCTTAGCCTCTAATTGGGGGACACAGCACCCTCCCTGGGCCTGTTGGGCCTACTTGGTTTTTTTCCTTGGTTGCCTTTTCGGCTTGTGTAGTTTTTTACTCCTACTGCTTTAGCACAAAACTGGCTAGACTGTGCCAGTCAGGGGGTTATATACTGCAGGGAGGAGACACTGTGCATTTTTTTGTTAATTACTTAGTGTCACCTCCTAGTGGCAGAATGCTATAACCCATCGTCCTGTGTCCCCAATTAGAGGCTAAGAGAAAAGGAATTTACGGTGAGTACACAAAATTCTCATTTTTTTGGTCAAAATGCAATAACGGACGATCAAAACATCTACTCAAAAATGGTTTAATAAGAAATGTCAGCTTATGATGCAAAAGTAAGCCGTCACACAGCCCCAGATCCCCAAAAATGAGAACACTACGAGTCACAAAAAAAGGTGCAAAAGTGTGATTATTATTATTTTTTTTTTCTCTTTAAAAACCTCAATTTTTTTTCACCACTTAGATAACAGTACCAGTATACATGTTTGGTATCTATGAACTCGTACCGACCCGAGGCATCATACCTTCATGTCAGTTTTACTAAATAGTGAACATGGTGAATAATGCATCCAAGAAGAAATGTGTAATTGCACTTTTGTTTTGCAATTTCACCGCACTTTGAATTTTTGTCCCATTTTCCTGTACAATATATGGTAAAATAAATGATTTCATCCAAAAGTCCAACTCATCCGGCAAAAAACAAGCCTCATATGCCTATATTGATGGAAAAGTAAAACATTTATGGCTCTTGGAAGAAGACGGGAAAATGGAAAACAGAAAATCACCCGGGGGTGAATGGGCGGCCTCATTTTAACCCTAACATACTGCTTCGACAGTTCCCCCGACTTGCATTGAAAAGTGTCCTGCAGATCACACCATGATACACTGAAGTGATCCGGCAGGTCACAACCTGCTCTGAGGACTGACCGGAGTGGATCTGATAGAAGGTGCAGACAGTGGCGATAAGTATAAGACCAGGGTCAGGAACCTTACATTACAAGCAACAATCCACCGCTGCAAGAAAAAAGAATGCTGGACCTCCAGATAGAAGGGTTACATCATCTGTGCAATCAGGAGCCATCAGGAAATCCTCGGATCCTTCAGGTCTCCAGTTGCCTAATTGCAGTTACATCTTGTCCCTGATGATGGTCATATTCCAGCAGGAATCCTGTGTAATGCTTTATTCTGATCAGTGATCAGCAGACAAGACTATTAATATTAGTAAATGCATAAACATAGGTGGAGCTACTTCCTCTTCAGTTACAGTCATGTGACTACCCGTGTTGTCACCCGAGTTCCGCATTGTAATGTCACTGCTTGGTGGCTTTATAAGGTGCAACGCTGCAGAGATCAGCATTGTCTAGATAGACTGACTCTGAACTGCACAAGGCTTTTCTGCTCCAGCTACAATGCTGCTTGGAGTTCTGCTCTTTGTGAGTTTGCTATTTGCTTCTGTGGATGGCGCTCCTATTTACACCAGCCTCCATTTTTCCAGGAGTTTGAACCCTGATGCTCAGGCTTTCATCCCTGATGATTCCAGGCCTGTGACCACTCATGATTCCAGTGCGGCTCTGATCCCTGCAGGTAAGTGTAACATATATTCACCCAATATAGGGTTTTTGTTAGTAGCTCAGATAATATTTCATGGAGGATTCTTCATGTGTTACTTGTAATTTTTGGAGTTTTCTCCCATCATGTATTCCCTATTCTAGGCCCCCAAATTGTAAGCTTGACTGGGCATCCCCCGTAAGCGAAAAAGAAGTCACGTGTTTCTGATCTTATGTGTGATTTCATCAATACTTTTGGGAGAAATAATTAAATAAAGGGAATTTCTCCACCTTGTTGGGAATTTGTGTTATCTTGATCTGTTCAGTCCTAGACTTCAGGCCTCCATACACGAGACCAACAACAGTGGAACTCGCTGATATCAGCTGCTCTGTCCGATGTACAGATTCCCACTGTTGATCCTTTTGTTTTCTGTTAAATAAGCCGCTGCCAAAAGAGTTTACCAGTGGCTTTCTTACGCTGGCTTCACACTACGTTTTTGTCCTGTTCGTTTGGATCCTGTTTTTTGCAGGATCCAAATGAACAGCAACAGACAGCACCGGATCGGCACCTTCAGATGCTTTTTCTGTGTCCGGTCCAGTATCCAGACACAGAAAGAGCAGCGGGGAGCCGAGCCGCTGTCAGCGCTGTGTGACAAGTGCTGTCAGCGCTGTCTAAAATGATATTAAATAAAGGGATGATTAAAACGCTGAATCTCCCGGCGTTTGAGGACCTTGCATGTTGTCACTGGGAGGGGCAGGGCAACACGATCACATGACCGCAGCAGCACCATTTAAAACCTGCGCTGATGTGGTCATGTGATCGGGTTGCCCTGTCCCTCCCTGCCAGTGACATCATGCAAGGTCTTCAAATGTCGGCAGATTCAGCGTGGGACACTCGTGTTCGCCGAAAGGTAAGTATTTATTATTTTTAACCATCCCTTTATTTAATATCACTTTAGCAGAGTATATAGATACACTGCTAAAGTGATATTAGACATATTTACTATGGGTACAGAGCAGTGCTCCTGTTCTGCGCATGATCTGTACCCTGGCACCGTATCTGTGAAACGATTCTGTTGTTTGCCGGATCCGGTGCCATTGGCCCCCATGTTGAGTGTGCCGGACAGGACAGGATTTGTCTCTGTCCTGTTTTATCACCGGAGCCCAAAAATGCTGCAGGCCTCGTTTTTGGGACCGGTGAAAAACAGGACAGAAACGAATCCTGTACTGCATTCACAAAACCGGATGGCCAAATGGGGCCAATCCGGTGCCATAGGGATGTATGGGGGGCAAAAATGATCCTGTTCTGTTTGTTTCAAAAACGAACAGAACAGGATAGTAAAAAACGTAGTGTGAAGCCAGCCTTACAGAGAACAGGTGAGAACAGCAGAGATAGCGCTCCTGTGTATGGAGGAGCCAAGAGCCAGATCAGCCGGCATAACCTTCAGCTGACAGATACTGGTGCATCTCAATGAATTAACTTATCTTTTTGATGATCTTCTATTTCAGTAATTCAACACAGAGTGAAACCCATATATTATAGAGTCATTACACACAGAGGGATCTATTTCAAGTGTTTATGTAAATGTTGATGATTATGGCTTACAGCCAATAAAACCCCAAAGGTCATGATCTCAGAAACTTAGAAGGGTCTGAGAGATAAAATATGACCTAAACAGGTATCAGAGGCTTCACCTTGTGTGGTTGTGAGAGTCACAACCACTATAAAAGCAGATTTATTAGTCAAAGCGTTTCAATGCTCCCTGGCCCCTTCCTCATGACGACTCAATGTAATATTGCCATGTTTCAAGGAGTCCTGAAACACATTGACTAATAAATCAATATTATATTCAGCCTTTGATGTCTCGTGGAATACAGCAGTGTGATTTTTAACCCATCTTCCCTAGTTTCATTTTCAGAGATAGTGACCTTTGGGGTTTTCATTGGCTGTAAGCCATAATCATCAACATTAACATAAATAAACACATTAAATAGATCACTCTGTGTGTAATGCCTTTGTATAATATATGCATTTTATTTTTAGTATTGAATTACTGAAATAAATGAACTTTTTGAAGATATTCTAATTCATTGAGATGCAGCTGTATATATTGTGTGTGTGTCCCCTTACTCATAGTTTATATTTTGCAATTAATTTACTAAAAATATAATGTATATATTAAAGCTGTATACATCTGATGTGTTTTTCACCTTTTCTTCCACTAGGATCCATTAATTGGGTTGTTCGCCATCACCAACATAAGCGTTGAAATCTTATTTATGATCGGTGGTGTCATTTGTGGAGCCCTATATGGGGAAGTCTTATAGTTATAATGATTTATGGGCTACACGGGAATCTGTATAAGACATATCCCATCGTCAGGGGATCATGATTCAGTAAAGGTACGATCAGGTGTAGATGTTTAGCGGCTCATAGGCTGGGCCTGACCTGTTGGGGGCGCAATGGAAAATTGCTGATTTTCATAGATACCAAAAATGACTGCAGAAGGGATAGATAAAATAAAGAAAAATCTATGTGTATAACATTCTGCAGAATATAGATATCATTTACTGTGTTATTTCACTTCTGTTTTATCTTTTTACAGTTGTCTGAAAGGGAGTCGATGCTTGAGATGTATGACAAGACAAAAGGATGCGGATATAGAAAGTGGGGCTAATCCTGACGGTAAGTACGGCCTAAACAGCAGGAATCTCCCACAAGTGACCCCATTTTGGAAACTAGACCCCTCAAGGATTATATCTAGGGGTATAGTGAGCATTTTGAAGCCACAAAAACTTCATAGAATTTGATAACAGAAGGTCATACTGAAATTCTTTTTTTTTAAACCGATATGTTGTTATGGAGTAGATTGTCATACAAATGTACAGTCCTGCACCTCACAGGGTCCAAAATCTGTAACAAAGGGAAGGTAGGGAACATCAGGAAAAGTAAGGAGAGGGAACAATAGTGAAACTAAAGAAAATATATAAATAATAATAAAGAACAGTAGAAAAGTGTAGAAAAACCAGTGGCAAGTAAGCAGTAGTATTGAGAGCAGTTATAAACAGCTCAGAATTGCCACATTTCAGACATTCAGCACAGGTCGACCAATGAAGATTGGTCCTGTAGAATACAACTGAACAAGTCATGGAACATAAGAGCAGAGCATAAACCGGAGGTAATCCAGGGATCCCATTGGTCAATAATCTTATTGTGGGGCACTTAGGTCATTGACCGTATACCCCTTGACTGCTGTGTCTCGGCTCTCGTTGGGTTAACAGTCTCATACCTGTACTGATGTTCCCTCCCTATTCCTGGTGGTCCAATGGATGTTTTCTCCTCCCTCTCCCTGTTGTCTTCATTAAGGTCCGTTGTCTACCTTCCGGTTTCTTTGCTATGTGATACCCGGAGGCAGCATCTCCCTCCCTCCCTAATATTGTTTTCAGGTTTTATGCTTTATAAGACCCAGAGCGATCATGATAAATAGTTTTCTGCATGACAGGTTTTGCTGCCACGAGTCCGGCAGTGATTTACGTGCGTTGTTTGCACAATGGTCATCGTGCGTTATCGAGAGTAAGTTATGTGTACAAATTTTGGCCGTGATCGACCTCCATCCAATAATGGTGTTATTGGAAATAATCATGACTGTCATTCCTTGGCATGGGACTGGGGGATGGGGCGGTGGTTTCTGGGGTCTCGCCAGTCATTTACGTTTGCAGTTTGAAGCATATTGGTAGTGAGTATTGATCTTACCAATTAGTTCCTCGCTAGATGGTAGGATTGAACCTCTCCAGTGTTTAGCAAGGCACTGCAGTGCTACGGTCAAAATATGAGAGATCACAGGGATCATATGTAGGTTCCAGCTCATCGTAAGTTCCTCAGTTCAATCTTCATGGAGCACAAGAAAGCGGTCTTGCCTCAACCCAGGATTCCAGTAATAAAGTGAAATGAATCCAAATCTTAAACATGAAGATTTTTTTCCTTTTTTAAAGTGCATACAGGAAATGGTGTACACGGTCAGCGTGACCCAAGTCAATGTGTTTCGGATGTCGCATGCATCCTTACTCATGACATGAGTCATCCAAAACAAGATAACTTGGGTCAGGCTGACCACGTACACCATTCCCTGTATGCACTTTAATTAAAATAAAAATAAGGAACAATTCTTCATGTTTAAGAGCTGGATTGGTTTCACTTAATTATTGGGTCACAGGGCTCAAGCTGGGCAGTAGGGACTCCAAACCAATACCCAACACTCCCATAGGGCCAGTGGCGTAACTATCACGGTCACAGCAATCACGGCTGAGACCGGGCCCGGACCTGTAGGGGGCCTGCGCCTCCAGCTGCCCCCTGCAAATGCCATCGCAGCTCCTGCTTCATATGGATGTGCGTCCTCAAGGACACACATCCATGTGATAGCACAGCAGCATAGGCTCCGTGTGTGAGGGAGAGGAGAGGAGGTGAGGGGAGCCTCCTACTTCCTGCTGCTGCTCCTGCCCCTGCTCTCCTCTGATCTGCCGGCTTCCTGCCCTGCGCTCCACTGGGGAGTGCATACAGCAGGCCGGCACCTCCTCCCCTCTCTCCTCGTCTGGAATCTTCAGGAGCCCGACGGATCAGCGAGGGAACCAGGGGAGGTAAGTAAAGAGTTTTGTTTTTTGCTGTAAATAAGTGAGTGTAGTATAGTCAGAGGACTATTGGGGGAAGGGGGATTCGGGATTTTGGTTGTTTCATATATAAGGCTGCATACATAATACTGCACTATACGGAGAGGCTATGAGGCTGTATTATGCTATATGGAGAGGCTATGAGGCTGTATTATGCTATATGGAGAGGCTATGAGGCTGTATTATGTTATATGGAGAGGATATGAGGCTGTATTATGCTATATGGAGAGGCTATGAGGCTGTATTATGCTATATGGAGAGGATATGAGGCTGTATTATGCTATAAGGAGAGGCTATGAGGCTGCATTATGATATAGAGGGATGTGAGGCTGCATTATATTATATGGAGGATAATGGAGGTTTTGATATAATAATTGAATGACTATGGGGGCTACCTTATGAATGGAGGATGGGATGCATTATAATACATAGAGGACTATGGGGGTACATTGTGATATATGGAGAAACATGGGGATGCATTATAATAATTGGACGACTATGGTTGTGGGAGGAGGACCATGATAAGGGCTATATTCCAGGAGGAGGACCATATATAACATGATGAGGGACATTAATGCATAATGAAGGGGGGAAGGGGTCAATTTGTCAGTCTTTAGAGGATTTAAAATGTTACATGCGGCCCATTCATCTTACCAATACGTGTGCTCGAGGGGGAGGGGGGAGCCCAGGTCTAAATTTCACACCGGGGCCCACCAGACTCTGGTTACGCCACTGCATAGGGCCATCAAGGTGGATAGCGATCTTAACCAAAGACAATACAATAGTAAATACTAGGTTCCAAAAAGTTTGTACCTTTGGGCAGAACCACCACACATAACCCATGTCGCCACCTTGAAGACAGCCCTTCCAGCACAGCGGAGAATAGGATTTGGGAAAACAAGACATTTTGGAGGGAGATAAATACCTATTTAAATGTATCTTTTTCGATTGCTCCAAGTTATTAATACAAGAGGAGATTTTCAGAGTATATCCACTGTAGAGGCTTGCCTCCATTGCTGCGGAGATGAGGTGAATGAAAGAGCTTTTTCCCAAGCTTCCATATAGGAAGGTTTAGGCTGTTCCTCAGGGGTATTTAATACCTTGTAGATCATACACAAGCCATGCTGGTTAGGATACTCCACTTTGAAGACTGTTTGCAGTGGATTAAGTAAAGATTGAAAGTTGTCTCCAATTAGGGAGGTGACATGAGCTAAGGAAGTGTCTCACCTGGAGATACTGATAGGAGCCAGAGTTGGACAAAGAACATTTTTCAAGTGAATTTTTGAAGGCGGTCAACTGATCTATATCAAATAAATTATCCAGAGCACCGATCCCCAGTCTATCCCACAATGCCAAGAAGAGGCCTTCAGCATGTACCTCTATGGCCGTAATGATATGTACCTTCACAAACATAACAGATGAGTTCTATGCATTGAATTCCAGTGAGTTACTAGCGAATCATTGTCTGAAGGGGAAGAGATGGTCTGGAAGGTTTAAAAAGTTCTATTTCAGGTAAAAATTTAGTAGATTCTCGTGGTGCAAAATAAGCTTCCATTTGTAATCATTTATGATCATGATCATTGTTCCACCTGTCTTTAGCCACTCTGTGATATAGAGAGAGATTGGGGAATAATACTAAAATAATATTTTGGCGGAGATTCAAGGATTCTGGCATCCTGGGCCCCTTTGTTCCTGGTATATGTCCCCGATGCCCATTATGGACCCCTTTCTTCCTAGTATAAGTCCCCCATCCTGGGTTTCTTTCTTCCTGCTATATGTCCCCCATCTTGAGCCCCTATAGTGCCCTATCCTGGGCTAATTTGTTCCTGGTATATGTCTCCCATGCCCCATCCTGGGGTCCTTTGTTCCTGGGATATTTCTCCCATGCCTCATCCTGGGCCCCTTTGTTTCTAGTATATGTCTCCCATCCTGGGGGCCCCTGGTATATACCCCCCATTCTGGGGACCCCTGGTTTATGCTCCCATCCTGGGGGCTCCTGGTATATACCCCCCATCCTGAGGGCCCCTGGTATATGCCCCCATCCTTCCCCTGATATATGCCCCCATCCTGGGGGCCCCTGCTACATGCTCCCATCCTGATCCCTCTGGTTTAGAAAAAAAAAATACTTTACTCACCTCACCGACGATCCTCCGGTGTCCAGCGCTGAGGAATCACAATGGCCTTGCTGCTGACACACACACAGGAAGTAGAGACCCGGAGCGATGACCTCATCGCCCCGGGACTCTGACCTCCCGCACATGCGCCCGCAGCGTCACTGACGCTGTACATAGGCAGAGAGAGCAGGAGATCGCAATCTCTCTGCTTTACCCCAGAGGCTATTCATATCAGCGTGCTCTGCAAGCTGATATGATTAGCAGCGGGAGCTTCGGGGTGGCCCTTGGGCCCTCTCTGTGCAGCGGGGCATTGGGACGGGGCAAAAGGGGCAGATCCATGGGGACCGGGGGCCCACCGGAGGATTTTTCAGTGTCCCGGTGGCACAGTTCGACCCTGCTCCCCTTAGATCAGCGATCATACCTTCAAAATCGATTGCAGTGATTTCCTTATTGCTGTGAGGAGAGACTGTGAGCTTTTGCGTTACCAGTACCTCCAACTTATCCTCCACCACTGTGTCTAAAGCTTCATGGGACCATCTCTGGGAAGCGTGGGCTGAGAGAGGAGGAGACGGTGCCAACTTGGGATCTAAGCTGGGTGCTCGTTCCCTCAGGAAGAAATCAGTTATCCTCCTTGGGGAGCTGTTTTTCTGCTTTCGTTCTTCCCATCCACCGCTCTGCAGTATCGGGGAGCCAGGGATGTCACTGTGGTAAGATCCACTGTCTATGATGTCTGTTAGACCTGCTCCTTTCCCAAGGTCTGCAGGAGCTCCTGCACTATGCGACCTCCACCATCAGTGTTTAGGCCACGTCCCCCAAAATTTTCTTTTTTTTCCACAAAAGTGTTGCTTTAGCACAAAATATTTCATTTTCTGATCATCATAATGGGAGACCCAGACAATGGGGTTTAGGGCACTGCCCTCCGGAGGCCACACTAGGTACTACAAGTTTGCCCGCGGGCAGAATTTTTGCCAAAGGTGGTTTCCACTTTCCATTTGAACCAAGAGATTGTCCTCCCATCATTTTGTCCCACTCCCGTTCATCAGATTGAGCGCGACCTCCACACTCTGGATCTCGTGAGGGCTGTACGCATTTATGTGTCCAGGACTGCCTCCTTCCGGAGTTCGGACTCTCTGTTTATCCTTACGGCGGGTCGCTGTAAGGGGTCCGCGGCGTCAAAATCGACCTTGGCCAGATGGATCAAGGCGCCCATTCAAGAGGCTTACCGTTCTAATGGCCTGCCTCTCCCGGTGGGCTTGAAGGCGCACTCGACCAGAGCCGTCGGTGCCTCCTGGGCCTTGCGACATCGCGCTTCGGCCCTACAGGTGTGTCAGGCGGCCACTTGGTCTAGCCTCCACACTTTCTCTAAGCACTATATGGTGCATACCCATGCCTCTGCGGATGCAAGTTTGGGCAGGCGGGTCCTCCAGGCGGCGGTTGCCCACCTTTGAGGGGGACCGTGTCTTTAAACGTCTTTTGAGGAATTTTTCCCGCCCTGGGGTTTGCTTTAGGACATCCCCATTGTCTGGGTCTCCCATTATGATGATCAGAAAAAAGAGAATTTTGTTTACTTACCGTAAATTCTTTTTTCTAGAATCATCAATGGGAGACCCAGCACCCACCCAGTTGTTCCGTTGAACGTTTTCTGTTGGACTGTTCCCAGTTGGGACAGTTTGTTTCGGGTTGTTGGACTGTCTGTACACGGTTTTTTCCCGATGGTTCGGGTGTGGTTTGCCTCCTCGCAGCTTATGGACCAAACTGAGGATATCTCCTGCGGTAGGGGTTTATAAGCGGAGGGGCGGTTACTACAAACTTGTAGTACCTAGTGTGGCCTCCGGAGGGCAGTGCCCTAAACCCCATTGTCTGGGTCTCCCATTGATGATTCTAGAAAAAAGAATTTACGGTAAGTAAACAAAATTCTCTTTTTTTACAAGAAGTGATGCTAAAAAATGGACCCCACAGTTTGTTACCCACTTTCTTGTGAGCGCAATGATACCCCACAAGTAGACAAAATGTTCTATTTAGACAAATGGGAGGATTAGAAGGGAAGGAGCAATATTTGAAGTTTGGAAAAGCTGAAATAGATTCAGGGCACCATGACATATTTTCAGGCCTGCTAGGGTGCCTAAACAGCAGAAACCCACACTAATGACCCCATTTTGGAAACTAGACCCCTCAAGAATTTTATCTAGGGGTATAGAGAGCATTTTGAACCCTCTAAATACTTCACAGAACTTGATAACACTAGGTCGTCATATTGAAAACTTTCTTTATTTCACCCTAAATTTCTCACATTTAATGTATTTGCACATGATCCGCAGACACTGTATCCTGGATGCAGTGTCTCCTCTCCTGCAAGGGTGCTGGGGATCTCCATGGGTGAACTCAGCATTCGGGGCATGGCAGCATTTCCCTGCATTCACCCACCGAGATCGTCTCCGAATCCACAGTGATAAATTGACATTCTGCAGACAAGCGGCGGCACAGAAAGCCGTCCCACAGGTCAATTTATGCTGCGGAGTAAAGAAGCACAATGGGCAAAAAGATTTCTGTAAATCCCATCCACTGTGCTTGTTTGGACGTAGTGCTAACACGCTGCATCCAAACCACTGAAAATACTGATTGTGTGGACATGCCCTTAGATGTCACTCCCATATGCATATAAAGTATGTACGTGCAATGCAAGAAAACATCACATTGCACTCGTACCAATAGGTCAGAGCATATCTGCTACTTTTTCATGTTCAAAATTCGGCATGCGGTGCAAATCTCAGCATGCTACGATTGGCTGCATATCTCGCCAAGTCAATGGGTGCAAGAAAAACGTACGGCACATGGACCACACATGGAGGGAACATGGACCACACACAGACAGCACACAGCCTGCACACAGACCACACAGCGTTTTTTTTTTTACATAATCTTTTACATACTGTAAAAAGCTAGGATAGCTAGATAGATACACAGATGTCAAACAGCTATATAGTGTCCGAATCTCCACCATAATGTAAGCTTGCACCCTTTAGTGCCTTTCATGTGGCACTAAAGGGTATTTAGACTTGTATTTAGCTAAAAAAATAAAAATTAAAAATTAAAACAACGTGGGCTCGCCCCTATATTTGATTGTCAGCTAGGGTAAAGCCGATGGCTGGAGCCTGCTGACCATAGCTGACAGCTTTAGCTTGGCTGGTAATCCAAGAGGTCACCGCAAGCTATTTTTTCTAATTATTTATTAATAAATTTGAAAAAAAAAAAAAAAAAAATGGCATAGGGTCCCCCTATTTCGGAAAATCAGCCAAGGTAAAGCCGACAGCTGTGGTCTGGTATTCTCAGGATGGGAAGGGCCAAGGTTGTTGGTCCTCCCCAGCCTAAAAATAGCAGGCCGCAGCCGTACCAGAACTGGCGCCTCCATAAGATGTGCCAATCCTGGCGTTTACCCCGACTCTTCCCGTTGACCTGGTGCCGGTGGCAGTCAGGGTAATTGTATTTGGGATAACTAAACAGATTTTCTCCTTCGCCTCATTGGGGGACACAGACCGTGGGTGTTATGCTGCTGTCCACTAGGAGGCGACACTAGGCAAATCTGCAAAAGAGTTCAGAGACTCCTCCTTTGTAGCATATACACCCTGAAGCAGGAAGCAATTCTCCAGTTTTTGCTTAGTGTCGATAGGAGGTAGACGTGGTCCATAGGACCACTCCAAATTACATAGTTAGATATTTTTTACTTAGATTTTTTATTCTTTTTTACCAAGAATATGAGAGGGCGACGGTATCTTCGCATACCGATTTCCCAAAACCAGCAACAGGCGGGAACGCGGGGTGTCACCTCCACGTATCCCCTCCTGCCACGATGGATAGGGAGCAAGGCGACGGTTCCATTGCGTTCCGATCTCCTTGTCTTTCTCCCATGGCCGGCGCTTCCACATTTTCCCCTGTCCCCACTGGGAACCTCAGGGTGACTTCTGCAGGGTTGCAGAGAATCACAGCAGGAAAGCGCAGGACCCTGCTGGGCACATCCGGACGCCAGGCCAGGCACAGACTTCCCCATCTCCCTTCTGGGTTATGGGTCGAGCAAGCCCAAGATGCCCTCCCCATTCCCTGTTAGGGTCTGGGTTGAGGAGCCTACACAGGTAATCAGGGCTCCCCTGGGACCCTGCATGTTCTCCTTATTTTTCCCCCCTGAGCCGACCAGCTGCAGCGTCTGCACGCTGCAGCACTACAAGCCTCACTAGGGGGTCTCTGGGACGCACCTCGGGTCCCCCCTCCTCCATACTATCCATGCTGTGCCCGCTACCCTGGAAGGGAGCACAGCAGCGGCGGCTTATAGCGGGCCCTGGGTGCCGATGGGGCGCTGCCCCACCATGGTCGCAGCCTCCGGTGCCAGGCGCCGTGCTCCCAGTTCCGGCCCCGGACCTCCGCGCCAGCCCCCCCGCCATTCCCGGGCCCGCGTTTTACGCGAGGCCCTGGCTTCGGCCTAGCTGCACGTCACCGTCCCGCCCACCGGCTCGCCCCATTGGACGGGAGCTCGCCAGCGTCAGCACGGGGGCGGGACAGGTCTGAAAAGGGCGCCATTCAGCCTCTCTGCGCGCTCTCGCGCTGGCTCCGCCCCTTTCTTCCTGGCACCGCCGCCATTGCAGCGCTTGGGGCATCAGGGGACTCAGACTGACCAGGCCATCTGTGGCTGGAGGTCAGAAGTTTTCAATAAGCCACTACAACCACTGGGGTTGTACCTAGGACTCTGCTCTGGGCAGAATGCCTGCATGGGCACCCACTGATGGGGCAGATGGCAGCAGGCTCATGCTTGCCTCCGCTGAGGCATCCCTTGGTCCCTATCCTCCCAGGTGGAGATAATAGGGATACAGCAAGTCTCACAGCATCCGCTGTACGGGGTATACAGGGACCCCACACAGCACAACTAACACGGCTTCGCTGTGCGCCAGTCTCTAATAGTTACTGACGGGCAGTCAGCAGTGGCGTACCCCCACCAGGTGCAGAAGTTGCAATCGCACCCGGGCCCTGCAGCCTAGGGGGCCCCAAGAGTGCTTTGTCCTATAGAAAAAGACATACTGTTAAACATTTGCAATAATTGGGGGCCCATTGGAGCCTTCGCATCGGGGTCCCGGGGCCTGATGTTACGCCACTGGCAGCCAGTTTGGTACGGCCTGCCTCAACTTGTACTCCTCCCCCCTCCCTGTACACCAAGCGTGTGACAGTAATGCTACCCCTGTACTCTGTTACACAGTAACATCACATTACTAGGAATACTGCTAATTCACAGAGCAGTACAGCCAGAGTCCCTCTGTCCAGCACACGGACCAATTATAGTTGTTCCTACCACCGTGCCAGAGGCAGGTACCTGTTGGTACACCTTCTCGATCTGATAGCTTTACCCAGGGAGGGTAGCTACGTTTAAGTGATATACCGACATGCCCTCCTCCTCGGTCCCCCGCAACGTTGGGAACCCTGTTGATATTCAGACATAAAATACTCATTCATCCCTTCCCAGGCCCCTACATAGTTGAGAGAACTAGGTTGCGTTGGAATTACGGCGAGTCTAACTCACAGGTTTCTTCCTGGGTCCTCCATTGTCGGAGAGTCCAGTTGAAGTTGCCGTAACCTACAATTATCTGACAACTGCAAGGGTCCTAGGACTGTTACCAATTTTTTCCAATCCCACAGCTAGAGTTCCGGTTTGCAGGGATGACGGTCAAGTCCTTCAAGACACAGGATGAACTCCATGATCAGCCCTGCTCGAGTGGTTTAGCTCGGGTCTCTGGAACCGAAGACCCATAACATACTTCCTCCTCAGCTCCCCACTGTCGTGGCGCTGGGTTGTAGCCGATATGTTATATGCCAAGCTTCTTCCTCGACTCTCCACTGGGGATTCGGGTTGAAGCTGCGAAGGCATGAGGCCTGGCCGGCCTCCGTCACCTGACTACAAAGACAAAACTCGAGGTAGCACGACGTGGAATACGAATTCTGTTGCCAATCTCCTCACTGAACCTATATGGGTATATAGGTTCGTGATCACAGCCTCCGGTTCTTTTCTCTGCCAGCACTGCTCTTGTCTTCCGGTTTCTCCGGACCTCCGCGACGGGCATCTGCGGTTCCCGAGTCCCGCGTTTTTTAGCAGGGTCCGATTTCGGCCTAGCCGTGACATCTCTAGCTTTCCCGCCCGCTCTCAGCCCGCCTTCTGCCCGCCCTCCACCTGCCGTCGGAGCTTCCGAACCTTCAGCTCAGGGGGTGGGGCCACGCTGAAGGGACTGAAGCGAAAAGATTACATAGTTTTTTTCCCCCGCCTGAAAATGGCAACGTATATACTGCTTTTCAGCAGTCTTCCATCTCCGGATGGCTCTTTTATCAATCCATAACTTTCAGAGACTGCGAACACAGTGACATTGCACCGTGCTCGTTAAACAGACTCATTGGGATCGACCTTCTCCAGGTCTACCCAAACTCCAAGGCGCGTGCTGCAACACAGCACATATATCCAGGAGCCCCAGCTCCGCTGCGTGCCCTTGACGCCCCAGGTTGCAGCGTCACGTACAGAGTCTCAGCCATATGGGACGCACAGCATCGCATGATCATGGCTGCCGTTAGTTGCAACGCATTTACAGCTCTAGTCAGTTTCCCAGACAAAGCACGGATTCTTCATCTTGGACTCCACAGCTTTCGTCAGGGATTTTCCTCAATCCTTCACAGCTGCTCTAAGAGTCCTGGTCAGCATAGTAACCAGTTCCATGGCCTCAGCGGAATCGCCGGCCTTTGCAATTATCCATGCTCAGGCGTTGCACGAATACTGCATGGGGGGCGAGGTACCCCCCTTACAATGCTCAGGGCAGTAGTCTTGCCCTGTCTCGAACATACCCCTAAATCTACGCACATTCAGTAGTATCTCTAGGACTGTCATCGTTCAGTCACCTTCTGGCATTCAGACAAGTCAGGATGCAGTCAGTCAATGCCACAGCCGTGGCATATGTCAACCACCAGTGTGGAACCCGCAGTCTCTAAGCGATGACAAGTTTGCCACATTCTTCACTAGGTGGAATCCTACAACACGGTACTGCCAGCTGTTCTCATACCAGGTGTATTCTTCTGGGTGGCGTTTTCTTTTTTCCTACTTCGCCAAGGGATGGACTCAGGGTGACCAGCCCCTTCCCCTACACGCCCTCCGTCGAAACGCCGACGCCAGGTACCCACAGATATGGAGCTGACGGAGTCACACCTCAATGCCACGGTCCCGGCCTTCCTGGCCTGGTCTCAGGATCCGCAGTCAGTGGGACAGACTCACTAGTCCAAGCCTGGACCGGTACCCGCCTCTCCTATATTTCTTCCTCTCTAACAGTCGGGAATATCAAGACGAGAATGTCGCCGGGTCATCTTTATGGTCTCAGACTGATCCACTCGCCCTTGGCGCGCACGCTTGTCCAATTTATAGCTGCAGTACCAGGACGTCTAACGGACTTGTCCAATTTATAGCTGCAGTACCAGGACGTCTAACGGACAGTTCAGACCTGTTCGCTCACGGCCAGTTCTTCCTCAGAACTCTTCACATCTAAGGTTAATACCGTAGCCTTTCAGACCTAGAATTTGACCCAAGAGGTTTTTTTCCCAGGATATTGTGACGAGCGTAGTCACAGAGGAGGACACCTGCCTTATCAGCGATATCCCATCACATACGTGTACTCTTTTTGGTTTTTTTGCTGGGACTCATTTAGAAGTCATTCCCCTTGGCCCTACTTCTTACTGGGGACTCTCCGTCTTCCACTCAGACCTAGACTCACGGCTATCCTTTGGGTCTCTCACACAGCAGGTTTTTCACCCTCTTACGAGCACGTCTTGCCACCAGACTTCTATGAAACCATTCCTCGAAGGGTCTGCTATTTCTGGTCCCCATACAACAAGACTACATCCCTGGGGAACTGACCTTGATCCTCGCGGCCGGCAAGAATCCCGTTTTCAGCCATGATGGAATATTACCTATAGCATCCTCATTCACATAGCGGTATGGTTCGGTGGCATTTTATTTGTCTCTGCAGAAGTATCGGTACTTGCAGCGGTTTCGCGTACTCCATCTTTTTTTCTAGTCTTTCATCGGAACAAGACTTTCCTATGGCTGTTTTCTTTTCTTCTTCCAGGATAGGTTTCCTCTTTCCACCTACATGAAGACGTCTCTCTGCCATCGCTATGCCCGACTTCAGTTCGTCCGGTCGCGAGGGACTTACATGTGCGGGACCTGGTCTGGGCCCTACGCATCTAGATGTCAGTGCCCTCCTGAGAGGTCGGATTCTCTTTTCTTTTTTCTCATTCTTCCAATGGGCAGAACTAAGAACACGTCAGCCTCTAAGGCTCCTCTACCATCCAGGTCGCTTATTCCATCGATGACTCATCCCTTCCAGAAGGTCATGGTATATTCTACTCGGCCAGGAAGGCCTCCTGGACAGTTCGGTAACAGGCATTGGCGCAACAAGTGTGTAGGCAGCCAATAGGCCAGCCTACACCCATACCCAAGCCGCTATAGCGCTTGCACTCGGTCCGCAACAAACGCAGGTCTGGGTACACGTGTCCTCCAGGCGGCAGCTCGCCTGTTGGCTCCTTGTTTTCACTGACCATGCTCAGTGTCACTGACCATGCTCAGTGTCGCTAGTTCCTGGGGTAGGGTTCTTCTCTGACCTTGCTCAGTATATCTAGTTCCTTTGTTCTTTCCCACCCAGGGACTGCTTTGGGACGTCCCACGGTCTGTGTCCCCCAATGAGGCGAAGGAGAAAAGGAGATTTTTGTGTACTCACCGTAAAATCCTTTTCTCTTAGCCTCTAATTGGGGGACACAGCACCCACCCTATGCTCTTATGGGCCTTTTCTTCAGTTCTCACATTTCATGGTTAACATGTTTACCATGTTTGCCTATTATCACTCTGTTAGTTGTTGGATGTTTAAACTTGTGCCTGTTTAGCTTCAGGCCTTGTAGTACCATGAGCCTCTTTAATTTCAGGTCTTGTTATACGATCATATGCTTCGTTAACTCTTCACTGTTTTCCTCATGCGCCTGCTTAGTTACGGGCCTTGTGGTACTAATATTCCTCTGCTAATTCTTCACTGTTTATACACGTGCCTGTTCGGTTTCAAGCCGTGTTCCACTATTATTACCTTGTTAACTATATTGTTTACACGGGTTGACTGTGTGTACTTCCTGTGTCACTGTTATTTGTTGACTCTCCTACTGCTTTAGCACAAAACTGGAGAATTGCTTCCTGCTTCAGGGTGTATATGCTACAAAGGAGGAGTCTCTGAACTCTTTTGCAGATTTGCCTAGTGTCGCCTCCTAGTGGACAGCAGCATAACACCCACGGTCTGTGTCCCCCAATTAGAGGCTAAGAGAAAAGGATTTTACGGTGAGTACACAAAAATCTCCTTTTTTGGGTTGCTATTGCGCAAATTGTGTTAGTACAAAGATAGGTGTGTAAACTCAGTTTGTGCACTTAAGGGGATATATATCCCTCGTAGACAAAAATCAACCAAAAGATTGTAAACTCAGTTTGTTCACTTCTCTTTGTACTAACACAATTTGCGCAATAGCAACCCAAAAATTCAGTTTTGTTATTTCTATTCGTGCACTGGTAATAGGGAACAGTGTTGTTTGCTGTTGCAGCATCCCCAACATTGGGTCTAGATCACATTAACTCCAATCAGAGTTACATTTGGGAGGCGCATTAACAGAGAGCACATTATATTGATGGAAGTATTCCTACTCCATATGTGTGTAAATTAATTACTGCTAATTCCATTATTCAATCTTACATTATAAGATTGAATAATGAACCATTATAATCTGTATCTATGTACATATATTAATCACTGCTGTTTGCTGATTTTGTCATTTGTATATTGCAGGTGCAGAGTGAGGTCTCCCCCCACCCCCCTTATTAGAATAAGATTGCAATATAATTAGATTAGATTAAGAATAGATTAGATTAAAATAATATTAGATTATAGATTAAAATCAGGTTAAGGCCCCTTTCATACTGAGGTTTTTTGAATTTGCGGAAGAACCGGTAAAATGACCGCATTTGCCGCATAACAATTCACTTGCGTCAAGAATGCAGCAAGCCACGTTAATTTCCTATGGGACTTGCGTATATTGCGGCATTGCGGTTTTGTTTAATTTTCCGTGCGGTTGCGGCAAATGTGGCGTCTCTTAAACCGTAACATGACGCGTTTTTTGTTCGCCGCAAATCTACACCATTTCATGCTGCATATGTAGTTAACTTTTTTTTATAATGGAAGTCTATGGGTGCCGCATCTGCCACATTAACCGCATTTGCCGCAATTGGATTGGTTAGACGCGGCACGCCTACAGAGCATGCTCAGAATGCTGTAAGCTTCCCCCCAGGATATAAAAAGGGGGTGGAGGGGGTCTATTGTTATTCTGGCCGTGTGACCATTGCTGCTGCATCATCACTGCATCTGTCTGTAAGTATATTAAAACTTGAGCTTGTGTTTTTTCTGTGCATTATGTTTTACTTTTTTTTTAATTGCTTTCTTTTCTGGTAGTTGTTCTACAGTTGAGTTTTCCTTTTCAAACCACTTTATTTTTTAATTATATTTTTAATGTAGAAAAATACAGTATAGTGACTGTGATTTTATTTATTTCCATTTTATTTTTTTATAAAAACTGTTGATAAGGCTGCATTCACACATTGCATATTTTGCTGCGTTTTTTTACGCGCGCTTTTCAAAATACGCAATGTGCCTTTTGTCTGCCTGCAAAGTGAATGGGAAATTCACTTTGCAGTGCAGACATTGCGTAAAAATACGCAGTGCGTTTTCCGGGAGAAAACGCAGCTCTGTAAACAATTGATATGTCAATTGTTTACGCAGCTACTTCTGCGTATTCTCCCAGAGGGGAGGAAGAATCCTGCTTCCTCCTCCCCTCTTTGACAGTTGTGGCCGCCCATTAGATTTCACAGTGTATTAATATACACTGTGAAATCTACATTAAACAAAAGCAAGTGTGTGAAAAATAAAAAAGAATGAATACTTACCCTCCGACGCCTTCTCCCGCTGTCTGGTGCCTTCTGCCGCTATCCGGTCTTCGGTTCTAAGTGAGATCTCTTCTGACAAGACCTGTGGTGACGTCAGAGGGGCGTTCCCGGGCACTCGCGGTCATGTGATACATATCACATGACCGCGAGCAGCCAATCAGCGATGGGACCGCCCCGGGAACGCCCCCCTCTGACGTCATCACAGGTCCTGTCAGAAGAGATCTCACTTGGAATCGGAGATCGCACAGCGGGAGAAGGCGTCGGAGAGGTGATGTATTCATTCTTTTTTATTTTTCATTCACTTGCTTTTGTTTAATTTAGATTTCACAGTGTATATTAATACACTGTGAAGTCTAATGGGGTGGACACACATGTCACAGAGGGGAGGAGGAAGCAGGATTCTTCCTCCCCTCTGTGACATCACTGCGCTTTCTGGGGTAAAGAAAGCGCAGTGTGTGAAAGCCCCTGCGTATTTTGCTGCGCTTTTTTGCGTGGCCGAAAAACGCGGCAAAAAGCGCAGCAAAATACGCAAATGTGTGAACGCAGCCTAAATCCTTGTCTCATGAATGAACATGTGATTGTATTCACACTGGTTGTGTTTTTTTTTTTAATTTTAAAACTGTAGTGTAAATTATTGTTTATTCCTGTAGTGCACACTTTGGGTGAGACTCATGTTCCCCCCTGTAGTGTTTGTGTGTTACTGCATGCTTATTAATTTCATGAATCACAATCATGGACTCATGTCCCCCTCATTCCCCCCAGTGTTGTTAATGATGCAGTTTAATTTGCGGCAATTTGTAATTGCAATGTTGAATTCACAAAACAACTTTTTTTTTTTTGTTTTATTTTGAAACTCCAACTAGCTATTTTGCTTATACCGACCCATTCTTCTGGCTGATAACGACCCATCTTCTGGCTGATACCGACCCGTCTTCTGACTGATACTGACCCTTCTTCTGGCTGACTAAAACAACCAATCTGAATATGACCCGTCTTCTGGCTGATACGACCCATCTTCTGGCTGAATCAAACAAGCAATGTGATGTGAGTATCTTGACACTATACATAAACAGTGTGTATATTTAATGTTGGGTTCACATTTCCGCACCATGTGCATTCTTAACGCAGCGTTAATGAGCGCAGAAAGACGCAGGCAATATGCGCTCCTATAGTGCCTGTATATACATGTGGTCAGCTGTGTTTGCGTTTAGCTGTGTATAATTTATGCACATGCTGAACACAACATCTTGGCGTTTCTTGTGCGTGGCTGTGTGCTTGCTTTATGCGCATGCAGACAGAAACGCACAATAAATGAATACTAGTCAATCTGTGCGCATTGCCATCTGCTGGCGAGCGCACGGACGCTGCGGAAGATTACCTTCCTCCAAGGTGATCTAAAGGTGAATTGTTTCATGTCATTTTCTTCTTTATTGTTCTTTTTTCTTCCTTCTTCCGCTCTGCCGACGAGTCCTAATTTAAATTAGCCGGCGGGAAAGACAGTTGAATGCACTTCACCTCCGGCTTTGTTGCAACGCTAATTAAATTGAACGGCTGATGCGATATCATGAGCTAATCATGTAAATTAACGTGGGTTAAAACTGGCAGGGAAGTGTATTCACCGCTGGCTTTACCGCTGGATATTTTAAACCTGTGTCGTCAGGGAGGCAGAGATCAACGGCGGAGGGCGGGAGGCAGAGATCAACGGCGGAGGGCGGGAGGCAGAGATCAACTGGCGGAGGGCGGGAGGCAGAGATCAACTGGCGGAGGGCGGGAGGCAGAGATCAACTGGCGGAGGGCGGGAGGCAGAGATCAACTGGCGGAGGGCGGGAGGCAGAGATCAACTGGCGGAGGGCGGGAGGCAGAGATCAACTGGCGGAGGGCGGGAGGCAGAGATCAACTGGCGGAGGGGGGGAGCAGAGATCAACTGGCGGAGGGCGGGAGGCAGAGATCAACTGGCGGAGGGCGGGAGGCAGAGATCAACTGGCGGAGGGCGGGAGGCAGAGATCAACTGGCGGAGGGCGGGAGGCAGAGATCAACTGGCGGAGGGCGGGAGGCAGAGATCAACTGGCGGAGGGCGGGAGGCAGAGATCAACTGGCGGAGGGCGGGAGGCAGTGATCATTTGGCGGAGGGCGGGAGGCAGAGATCATTTGGCGGAGGGCGGGAGGCAGAGATCATTTGGCGGAGGGCGGGAGGCAGAGATCAATTGGCGGAGGGCGGGAGGCAGAGATCAATTGGCGGAGGGCGGGAGGCAGAGATCAATTGGCGGAGGCCGGGAGGCAGAGATCAATGGCGGTGGGCGGGAGGCAGGGATCTCTGCCACTGTTCTCCGCCTCCTGTACGCCGCCGCTGTTTGATGTCTTGGCGACTCACAATGGAACTGTCATGTGGACAATCTCCGCTGCGTTCACATGAGATTGTTTGTGTTCGGCGCTGTGTATGGGAACGCGCAGCATTAGCAGCAGTGATGAACGCATATCTGAAGGCTGCCTTATTTCTGAATTCTAATGGACTTTGTCTATTTATTCTCACAGATTAACTTCCAGAAGCTGCATACCGGTCAGGACATACCTACCCTACCCGCCACAGGAGATTTAAGGAGACATCATCCTATATTTAATAAATAATTTAAAAAACATAAAACTTTAATTTTTTTATTTTTTTTTTAAATGTCTCTTTATTTGATGTTACATCTACTATATAATCACCAATAGTGGTGGTCATAGACTTCCGCTTATGTTGATATCCCACAATGCACCGCAACGCCATTGTGGGATATTAGCGACATAAGAACCGGAAGTGACAGAATGAAAACAAGATGACCGCCGGAGGAGTGGGATGTTCCTGAGCTGGCCCTTATCACACCCCACCGAGTGCTGGGACCCCATCCGCTTCCCCCCACTTAGCATGACGCCTCTCTGAACCGTCATCCATATCTGTGCACATGCAGGCCTGGGGGCAAAGACACCGGACCTCCCCTCTGCCCCCCCTGCTAGAAGGGGGACACCACCGATGCTAAAGGAGAATATCACCGCTGCGTGACCGGAGCGCCACCTGGAGGCCTAGAGAGTCAGGAGAAACCCCTCTGCCTCCATACACTGTTAACCCCTCTGCCTCCATACACTGTTAACCCCTCTGCCTCCATATGTGGCGCCCCACTATGTAGGTGCCACAAAAGGGGTACTACACCCATAAAAGCGGTGTAGTCACCCCACTGCAAGTGGAGTTATGGTCAGTAGGTGGAAGCCTAGAACCCACATCCCACACTAGTCAGCAGGTGGGAGGGGTATATAGTAGCCCTTAGAGGGAGATCAATTTGTGAAGCACCTGGGGGTTCAAAGTGCTCACTATGCATCTAGATACATTCCTTGGGGGTCTAGTTTCCAAAATGGTGTCACTTGTGGGGGAGCTCCACTGTTTAGGTACACAGGGGCTCTCCAAACGCGACATGGTGTCCCCTAACAATTAGAATGGAAAATTAGCTCCAATTGTTAGCGGACACCATGTCTATGGAGAGCACCTGTGTGCCTAAACATTAGAGCTCCCCCACAAGTGACCCCATTTTGGAAACTACACCCCCCAGGGAACTCATCTAGATGGGTGGTGAGCATTTTGAACCCCCAGGTGCTTCACAAATTGATCCATAAAAATGAAAAAGTACTTTTTTTTCACAAAAATGTTCTTTTAGCCTAAATTTTCATTTTCACATGGGCAACAGGATAAAATGGATCCTAAAATGTGTTGTGCAATTTCTCCTGAGTACACAGATACCTCATATGTGGTCATAAACCACTGTTTGGGCGCACGTCAGGGCTCAGAAGGGAAGGAGAATGAAGACAATAACTTTTTAAGCAAATATTGTGGAGATATGTAAAAGGTTTCTTGAGCATCTTAGACATGGAATGAACATGAAATATATGTAGATAATAGGAAAATGAACACATATCCCATATAACCAGGGGTATATTATGTTACTTCAGCATGATAGGTGGGGAATGAACATGATTTTTCATGTTCAGTCCCCACCTATAATGCTCAGGTAACATAATATACACCTGGTTATATGGGATATGTGTTCATTTTCCTATTTACATATATTTCATATTCATTCCATGTCTAAGATGCTCAAGAAACCTTTTACACATCTCCACAATATTTGCCTAATAAGTTATTGTCTTCATTCTTTTTATTTATTTCTTTTCTTCATTCTTTTTATCATGTCCCTTATATATTGTAGGAGTAGAAGTCGGTCCATTTCCTACCGACTCCAGCTCCAACTCCACCAAAATGGGCTTGGGCTCCGACGCCCATGCTGCAGGTCTGTGGGCCGCCCCCTCCCATTTGGCATGCTGCAGCTCTATGGGCCAGGGCCAGCCCTCCCCCATACAGCATGCTACAGCAGGTCTGTGTGCCGCTCCCATCCCCACCCCATACGCAATGCAGCATTGCCTGCCGCAGCCCAGGTCTGTGTAGGCCGCTCGCTCCCATCCCCCCAATATGTATGCAATGCTGCAGTACCTGCTGCTCATCATCATGATGCATGTGATGCCTCATGCACTGGCACACTTACCGTTGACCGCGTCCAGCACTGACTGAGATGAGCTGAGCTGCTGCCTGGCTGCCGGCGATGTGCTGCACTGCTGCCCGGGCCTCCGCGGGAACTTCAACTTTCCTCTCCTCCTCGGTGGGCCCAACCTTCTCCTCGTCTCTTCGGGGTCTGCTGCCTGCAGGCTGAGGTGAGGTGGGCGGGGCGGGCCTGATGACGACTGGGAAGGGGGGGGAGCTTGCAACCCGGCCAGCCGGCCTGGACAAAGATAAAAAAATTAAAAAATGCTCAGGCGCCGCCCTCCCCGAATTCCGGAGCCCTAGGCACGTGCCTGCAAGTGCCTAAGAGCAAATACGGCCCTGCCTACAGTACTAAGGTGAGAAACTAACTGCAGTGACAGAGACCAGCCAAGCAGCGTGCAGGAGGGGGGAGGCAGAAAGAAGACACTGAAAGAAAAGGCAGAAAGAAGAGGCAGACAGAGGGGGGCAGAAACAAGGGGCAGAAAGGTGCAGAAAGAAGGAGCAGGAAAAAAGGGGCAGAAATAAGGCGCAAAAAGAAAGGGCAGAAAGAAGGGGCACAAAGAATGGACAGAAATAGGGGGCAGAAAGTGGAGACAGAAAGAAGGGACACAAATAGGGGGCTGAAATAAGGGACAGAAAGAGGGGGCAGAAAGAAAGGGCAGAAATAGGGGGCAGAAAGAGAGCAAGGGAGCGGCAGAGAGTGCACAGTGGGGACAGAGAGAGAGCTTGGATCGCAGAGAGCACGGGGGCCAGAAACCACAGGGGCAGAAAGAGAGCATGGGGCAGAGATTACGGGGAGGGGAGGGGGGGGGGGTAAAGAGGAGCACGAGGGGCAAAAAGTGCACAGTTTGGCAGAAAGAGAGCCCAGGGGCAGAAAGCACACAGAGAATGAGAGGGCACGTGGGCCAGAGAGAGCGCACAAGAGGGGCGTAGAGAACACAGACAGAGAGCCCACGGGGAGACAGCACAAAGGAGAGAGCAGAGGACGGGAGAAAACACAGGGGGAGAGCGCACAGGAGGAAGACCGCTCAAAGGAGAGCGCACATGATGAAAAAAACATACCACAGGGGAGGGAGAGCAGCCGGGGACAGACAGCCACTTCTTCCAGCACCACAAAGCCCACCCCAATCGTAACACCACTGCCCTCCCGATGCGATAGTCCGGACGGAAATAGATGACATACAATTGAAGGAGAGTATATATGAGATGAAGGTGATTGATGGATTATACACATGCTGCATACATGTTATCTGGTACAT